>JAWNPD010000679.1:362500-1845000 GCA_035045305.1 Drosophila maculinotata | reverse complement strand
ATATATATATATATATATATGTATATATGTAATCGCACTTGAAGTTGAGCAACAATCTTGCAATTCATTCAAGCGTTAAGTTGGTTACATTTTATGTTTGCAGATACTCGACTCGCACCTGGCTTAAAGTGCTGTCAGGTGAGGATATGGGTATGGGTATGGGTAGGGTAGGGGAAAAGCAATATTCTGCTGACAATGCCATCAAACTGGACGCAACGGATTGAGGCATCCGCCCATTCGCTGTATCGCCATCTTCGCTTGCTTAAACAAGTCAAACGTTAATGAACTTAAAGAAATTAATTAAAGTGCCACACTAGTCAGCCACACATGTGTCTCATCTATCTCTGTATGTGTGCGTGTGTGTGTGTGTGTGTGTGTGTGTGGGTGTCGAGCTTAACGCCAGCCGACGCCTTTATTGAAAACGACATCCGGTTCGGCCATCAAGCGACGTCATTGGCCGCTGGGCGGTCGCTTGTCGCCGAGTAAATGCAATAAAAGCAACACCAAAAGGGATTGGGCATCCAAGGTGTACAAACGTGGGCGGAACGGGGCGTGCCATGTCCCAGCCGGTCGCAGAGCAGCAACAGCAGCCTGCCCACAAGCTGCCAGCGAGCAGATGCTCTGCAATTGGCCAACAATTTACACATTTCTCATTAGCATTTATCAAGAATCCGAGAAATTATAAAAATAGTTTTGATACTGAGCACAAATATAGCAGCTCAAAATATAATGAAATAATATTTGAAATTTATACATATATATTTAATATTTATTTTGCATTTCTCCGCTCGAGATTACTTTAGCCAAATAAAAATAAATAATTAGTAGATAAACAGGAAATAATCAAAAAGCAAGCAAAATCAGTAATATGCGATTTAATTAATTATATAATTATTACATATACATGATATAATAATAATGTAATATATTTATTAAAAAAGGCGCACGTATCGTGGAGGCGACGTATCCGAGGCGCATCCCACTCCAGTTAAAACCTATAGATTCTATGTCCCTATAGATGGCGCTTACGTTGACGGCGTCGCTTCAGCATCGGATCAAAGCGAGCCCAGTCGGGAAGGGGTTCGCGGCGATAGATCCTGATGCTGAGTACGGTGACAATGAGCAGCATCTGCAGACCAATGCAGATCAGCCACATGTTCCAGATGAACTGCAGCCAGAAGGATTGATTCAAGAGCATAATGCGCAGATACCACAACGAAAAGGCAAATGGCAGACATAATGCCAGTGTTAGCCATAGAGTCCATCTGGGGAACGGTTTATGCCGGATAAGGTTCAGGGTGTAGCCCCCATACAGACGCAGTGTCTCACAGCAAATAACAAACGAAAAGGCCAGCGGCTCACCCAATCCCAGACGCCGTTGCTGCCAATTTATATTTATATATGAATACGGATTGGATCATTGGGGGTTTATTATTATTAACTTACGTATGTGATCATGTGCAGCATATAGCTAACGGTCCATGTAAGCACTACCCAAGCGTTCGCCTCCAAAAGCATCTGGAGCCAAAGATTGGATCGTAAGGCCGACACAATATACGACATTATTGAAGTTGTATTCAACAGAGCTTTTTACAGTTCAATAAAAAAATTGTCAGCAAGTATTTTGACAATTGAAGACGATACTATTGAAGATTTCGACATATGTACATATGTAAATAGGTCTACAAAACTATAGAGGTCTACAAATGTATATGTAAGTCCAGTTTCCTTTTTCTGTTAAGTCACTGATTGAGTATCAGCAGCGAGGTATCGATAATTACAGTGACAGCAGCATCGATACATTACAAGTATTGCACTGGGTTGCTTATCGGCTAATCGATATATACAAATGCAATATTATTCAAATTTAACTGTTGCTATCGATATCGAAAATATCAAAATATGTATGCTTACTTTGGAGGCAAATGCAATTAAATAGTGAATATGCCGCACTTGTTAATAGCTATGTATGTTCGTATGTATATGTATATATATATATATGTATAGTATGTATATAGCAGGGCATAAATATATGGACATGTTGAATGTTGTGCTCTCATTTGTGGACAATGTACCCACGGACAGGACAGTCGACGATATTGCGCAAAATTAACAAATGAGGCGACCAGTCTCGTCGCGAACCTGCGATGCGGCCAGGACATCATCCAAAAGCTGCTGCTGCTGCTGCTGCTGCTTGTCGTTGTTGCTTGGTCCTTTGCGTGTCAAACAGTTTCTGCACTCTCAGCTTTTATTGAATTCCATTACAGTTTCATGTCATTCAAGCGAGAGCTCCGTTCGTAACGTCATCATAAAAGGACGACACTTCTTTACCCACTTATTCACTCCCAACCCGCAACCCCTCTTCTCCCGCCGCCCTGGCACTTGGCTTGTGTTTGCCTTTTACAGCCGCCCGGCCAGAATAATGGCAAAAACATTGGACAGCTTCAGTTTGGGTGACTGAAATTGACGTTGTTGTCATTAATGGAAAATTGTTTTAGATGTCTGTTACCATTACGGCGTTGATATTCCACAACTATTTGTATTCGCTTAAGAATTAATCACTCCATCTATATACATATGTATGTATATATTCGTTATATGTTCCCCAGTTATATTCAATTTAACGGCTTAGGGAGAGAATTTGAATATCCCATCTCTAATCTGGTATGCACATCATATATATTTCCAGAGTGGCCAGCATGCGCAAATAATATCGATTGCAGCAACTAACTATCGTTACTAATTGCGATGACTAATTTGTACTACATATATAAGTATATGTATATTTTTGATAAATTAAAGTACTTGTGTCACATTATTTTGAAACGGAAATGGACTTAGTTATACAATCTCTTCTTCTTTGATCAATATTTTAATAAACAAAGCAAATTGCCCATTCATGCGATCGGAGTGGCAACGCCGCAGCGCTTTTAACAGTTACATATGTATGTATGAATGAATTCAAGATCAGTTTTTCAGTGCGCACTCTTTCGTTATGTGGAAATTAGCAATTCGGGTGAAAAGCGAAAAACTCTGCGATCTCTTTGACCGTTATTTGATGTACGCTGCATTCTTTGTTGTTGCTCCGACAGCAGCAGCAAAGGAGATGAGATATTTTGCGTTGCATTCAGACTTTTGCACAATAACGGCATTTCTAGCAACTGTAGTTGACAGCGGAAACTCGTCCAACGAATTTTGCAGCTTTGAATATTTGTTCACAGGATGCGGGTTGCACCAGATCCAGCTAGTGATAATGCCTCCCTCCCCGGACCATGAAGCCAGTCAGATGCATATGTATGGTATGTATCTATGTATGTATGTACATAAATATGTATGTACATATATGTGTGCTTGTGCTTTGTATAGGATGCAACTCGGTGCCTGGACAGACGACACACAAAAAGCATCCGTCACAAAAGCCCAGACAAAGATGCTTATCCCAATATGCTTTGAGTAGCTGTTTTTTTTCTTTCGTTTTCTGATTGGATCTACGGTAAGTACTCCAGTTGTTGGTAAAAGCTAATTGGATCCCTTAAAATTGGGCATCTCTTTGTTTTGTACATATTTAAAACGGTGCTATTCATTTAACAAGCATTTATTTAGCAAGCAATAAATGGCAATTGATAATACAGTGAAAACTCTCTTTGACGGTCCGCACAAGTGGTGATTTTAGTTTGATGAATAGTCCTGTAAGGGAGATCCGCTATGTACATTCAAAACTTCGATCACGTGCCGATCTACATATGTACATACATATACCAAGTATATACATACATATATGTATGTATATGGTGGGCAGACAGTTTTCGCAAAAATCAGAGTATGTCATTTGGCGACTGCGTATAAATAACTATGAAACCTATTGGCGCACACTTCTTATATTTGGTCAAATTCAAGATTCTAAGAATTGAAAAAAATTATGACAAGGGGTGGTACATCATTTTTTCCCAGAATAAATTTGAAAAAAAATATTTAGAAAAGTGCATAAAACCTTAAGTGCAGAAATAAAGTAGAGGATAAATAATAATTGAAATCTTGGAAGAGGTAATTTATAGGTTATTCTTTTGGTACTTTATAGTGATTGACTTTACACTGTACAAGACACTTACATATGTATGTATATTGTAATTTTTCGATAATATGAAACCAAAAAATACGTATTTGTGTAGGCCCATGACCTTTTGATTTGGCATACATTTATATGAAATCTGTATGTCCTAAAAATTTCATTACGATTGGACAATAAAAAATGAAGTAATATAAGATTCAATGTAACATAGTATGGGGTCAATGGAAGAAGAAGTAGCACAACAATTGCATCAAGCGCGCAACGTGTGTATGTATGTGTGTGTTTCCATGTATGAATGCAGATAAATAATTATAAATGAACGTAAGGGCTTCAGGGTATCTCCTAGTCGGACTATCTCGACTAGAGCGCTCTAACTTGTTTTATTATATTATTATAATGTTGCAACTATTTATTAAAAATAAAACGATGCAAAAAAAAAATTACAAATTCTTAAAATTAACTTAGACGAATTCAGTTTTTATTTAATCGTTCGTTATTTAAATTTATTCAGATAGTACAATTATATAAAATGCATATTATGGAGTAAAAATCGATAAAAAATTAAAACTTATTAAAAGCAATTTAGCTTTCGATCTTAAGTAAATACAAAAGCATAAATACCAATTTGTAGCCACCGAAATAGTTTTCAATGGCAAACAAATGATGAAAACCTCGAATTCAGCAATTGAAGAATTGTTTGAACATTCGCCTTGATTAGCACTTACCAACTATGGCACTAATCATGTTAGGAATCCCGTGGAGGTAATCAATTCCCGCTTGAGCCAAAAACACATGCGGATGACGACAATGAAAAGTCAATTAGGAGGAACGAAGCGAATGTTAAATCCATTCGAAGTCATAGAAATACAAATGTATCGCTACTGCTGCACTTATTCCTGTGTCCCAGTCCCATTTCTAAACAAAGGGTGGAAAGAGGGTAGGGAGGTGGATGTGGATGTGGTGGGAGTTACAAAGGTACAAGTTAATTTCGTCAACTGTGCTCAGCTAAAGAGAGAAACTTGTGCGGCTTCTCAGTCAATCTGATGCGGCACAAGAATAGCCAACTGCCAACTGAGACCACAGTAAATGCACTGAAAGAAAAATCCATAAATAGTACCTACTGAAATTGTACACTAGCACATGGCCAAATTGTTGATTTAAATAGGATTTGTTCAAGGCTGCTATTTTTTTTTTTTTTCTATATTTAAATTGGATTAACTTAAGATATTGAAACTTGCATTACTTGGTAAAGTTATGTTTTTAAATCCATTACAAAATAATTAGTACCAGTTGGTTTTTTTTTCAACTCAGAAATTCTTAGCTTTAGTCCCAGTTAAGACTTAATAGTCTTGATTTAAGATAATGCAAATTTCATTACTTAACTAAATTTTTATGGGATCGAATAATCTCTTAAGTATTTCATATTTAGTATAATTTATAATATTTGTACTAAAAACCAGATGCTAAGATTATGCATCAATACATTTTTTATTAATTTAAGCATAGTTTACCTATTTCTAGCAAGAATCGTATTTTCAATTTTCCAAAATAATTCATTGTGTCTACATAAAAGTGAGTTTTGTAGCTTGTTTTATTGCCGTGTTGCTTAGGGCCTTGAGCCTGGCCAGACTCAATTAATTTAAGGGATTTTCGGAAAACTAAAAGCAACATTGCTGCGGTGCATTTTGTTGCCCCGACTGCAAACTGCAAAGTGGCTTTGGCATTTGGCATTTGGCGGTCTTCCTGCACAGATTTTCGGCCCAAGCACAAATTTAATTAAACTACAAAATTGCCAGCCAGCCAGGCAGGCAGGCAGGCAGCCAAAGACTCAGCCAGCTACCGAAGTACAGCTTCCAGCTTCCAGACTTCAGCTTGCAGCAACAGCTAACAAACTACAGCCAAAGCTAAAGCTTCAGCTACCACCGCCCGAAAGTTGGCATCTAAATATTATTTTACACGACGCTTTAACTGCAACTTTTGCATGCCTCATAATAATCATAATAATGCCGCGAGCAACAACTGTTTCATTAAAAGAAGGAATAAAGCAAGTAAAATAGCGAGAGAGCCTGCATTCATATGATGTCTTCGCTGCGAAGGTGGTGGCTAAGACAGCGGTGGGTGGGGATAGTGGGTGGTGGGTAGTGGGGTTTTTGGTTTCCTTGGTCGCAGCGTATGTTGTTTTATGCGTATGATATTTTGCAAGGCAAAAGTTATAAGGCAAACGGCAGAAGCGAGCAAGCAAGAAAAAGGATAATTTCTTTTAGTCCCCCCACCTCACACACTTCCCCTCTTTATTTTTTCTCTTCTATTGTTGTTGTTGTTGTCGGCAGCGCTTTTGACGTGGGAAGTAAGGACTTGCTCTTTTCGTTAAATGTTTGAAAAGAAAAATTAAAAACTTTTTACAACAGCATGCGCGGGCTGCTGTTGCTGCTGTTGCTGATGTTGCTGTTGTTGCTGCTGTTGCTGTTGCTTCTTCATCTTCATAATATGCTGCAAGCGGGTAGGGGCTGGCCAAGTGCAAGTGAAAGAAGTTAAGCGGCTGAAGCGGCCCAAAGATTACGTCGCAAAACACACTGACTCAAACACCCAAGCAGGAGCAGAAGCAGGAGCAGAAGACCAGAGACATGTTCCACATGCGGCTTAATCTTGACAAAAAAACAGCTCCTGGACTCCAGCTGTAGCATGCCACCACAACAGCAAAAAGAAAACGAAAAATATAACTATTTGCCTGCGCTTCTCTTTTACGTAGTTTAGGTGTTTAGTTCGCATAAATGATTAAATAACTATTTCAGACCAATTGTTTCTAATTCCTATTTATTTTGAAAATTATGGAATTGGAATTGATAGGTGTTCCGAACTATTTGATTACTGTTGACCTGAGCACGTGATTAATTAAATCAGGCATTTTGAACACAAATTTATTTAACTCTTCAAATGCAGTTCAATAAATTTCTTAGAATCCTTTGGAGTGGCAAACAATTGTTGATCCAAACAAATGATTTATTTATTCTTACATTTATCGCTCTCGCTTCTTTCACATAGACACTTGTGTTTAGACCCGCTTAAGGGCTGTTCGACCCCCCTCCCCCCCCCCCTGGCACTGCCGCTGCCCCTGTTACCACCACCTTGTTACAGTGAGGCAGGCAGAACATATGCGGTAAACAGTGAAAAGTGCAACGGGAGTGGGGCAAATGGGTGAACGAAAACAAGAAAAATTAGAAGAAAACGACAAAAACAGAAAAAAATAAGAAAGAAAAAAGGAAAGTAAACTTGTAGCAACTTTTTTTTTATACATTTTTGTTCAGCTGCCTCCGCTGGCTGACTTGGCTGCTGGCTGCTGGCTGAGTTGACTGCCATGTCTTGTCCTTGTCTCGGCATGTGTACACACGCCATCCAGATCCGGATGCGCCCGCTACAGTTGCCGCAGTCTCCCGCCAGCCCCTCCCGTATCCTGCGTATCCTGCGCTTACTGCCCCTCCTGCTGCTGCTGTTGCAGCGCTCTCGTAACTTTTGCTAGTGCGGCGACATCTGCCAATGTTTTTAACATTGCAATACACACACACACACACACACAGCCACACACACACCCAAAGGGGAAAAGGAGTTGCTCGACTAAGTGATACCCTGTATTTACCAACATCCATTTGAACTTCTCGCTGCAGCTTCATAAACATAAACCCTTCGATTTGCTTGATATTTCCAATTAAATCATGTACATATTTTCCAAAAGGGAAATTTTAGAAAACCATTCTCTGTATGAAAAAAAGAAAAGAAATATTATTTTTTGAATAATTTCTGTGATTAAAGTTTGATTACTATACAATTTTCAGGGCGTAAAGATGACACTTCAATCCATGCGCATACTAAAAATCATCATCAGATAAAATCCGGAACGATAAAGATTTGGAAGGAATCGGGTGTAAGGAACCTACATACCAAATTTCTGTGATTAATGTTGGATTTTTATAAAATTTGCAGGGCGTAAAGGTGACATTTCAATCCGTGCGCATACTAAAAATCATCATCAGATAAAACCCGGAACGATCAAATGTTGGAAGGAATCGGGTGTAAGGAAACTATTTACCTAAATTCTGTGATTAATGTTGTATTTTTATACAATTTTCAGGAAATAAATGATACTTCAGATACTTTACTACGTACGCATAGCAAAAATCATCATCAGGCGAAAGTGGATCAATTAAATTTTGGGAGCAACGAGGCGTAAGGAGCCAACATACTACATACCAAACTTGGTGGCTAATAAAAAATCAACAATCAATGGAAAAGGTAAGTCTTAAGCCAATATATACTAATCGAAATTATCAAAAAAGAAAATACTATAAATTTGACTTGCGTATTTAAGACGAGAACTGTAATGAAAGTTGTAAAGTACCTTAGCCCATATTGGACTCGGCACATTAACCTGATCAAGAACATATATACAATATTCATGATGCCTGTTGCATGCAGTTCAATTGACCCCATTTACCCACCTTGAATGGCCACAGGGTATTAAAAGAGTGAGGTGTTTGGTCGAGAAAGATGCGGTGCTGGGATGGGGCAGGTAGGGAATCTTGAGATACGGGGACATGCGAGCCAAGTGTCTTTTGCCGAGTGTGTCGCACACGCAAAAGGACAAACTCCTTGGCAAAATAATGAAAAAGTAACTGAAAGTCGTATTTGTATTTTCCTTCAGCATCAGCGTCAGCTTCGTTGTCGTCTCGCTTGTACCCCTTACCCCTGTCCCTATACCTTTCCATGCTCAGTGTACCTCGCCCTGCTCAAAGTCGAACTCTTCCATCATGTAAGGCGAGGCGAAAGTCGAAGGCAGCCTGTGGAAATTGGTGCGAGTAATTGGTTTGTTAGAACAAAACTTATAGCAAGGCAAATGGCATGCCCATGCACACTCAGACCCAGACCCAGCCCCAGATCCACATGCACACCCAAGCCCACTCCTCACCCAGCTGGACACGGGCAAAGTTTTTGGAGACTTACCTGTAAAAGGGGTGAAGAGGGGGTGGGTAGGGGTTTGCTGTGCACCGGCAACAACCTAATAATAATCTGCATGTGCATGCCATGCCGAAAAACTTAAAAGCATGTCACAGAGTTTTCAGCTTACAGATTTCGATGCTGCACAACTTTGCTTTGCATCCCCAACCACACACACACACACACACAGAGAGAGAGAGAGAGAGAGAGAGAGAGAGAGAGTGTGAGAGAGACAGCAGAGTGTAGTTGGACTTGGACGAGAAAGCAGCGCCCATGCCAAAGAGATACACGTGTAGCATGTCAGTGACATGTAGGAGCTGCTCCAGCTCCTGCTCCTGCTCCAGCTCCAGCTCCAGCAGCAGATTCAACTTTCAGCCAGGCACAAAGGTTAAAAAGCAATTTTTCGAAATGTCAGCGCACAAAATTTCATTACAAATTTTTATTTGCCTTTTGCGTTTTTGCGCACTTTTTCCCCAATGTGCATGTGTGTGTGTGTGTGTGCTTCGCTCTGTGTGTGTGCGTGTGTGTAGTCAGCCATTGTTCTGCTTGTTGTTGTTGTTGTTGCTTGCTTTCTTGCTTGCTGTGACCAGTGAACAATAACAACAATGAAAAGCATGAAGCAACAGCAGCTGCTGGCTGCTATTGTTCTTATTGTTGTTGTTGTTATTGTTATTATTATGCTGTGCCCAATTTCTATTTCCGTTTCTACTTTGCTTTTTGCCTGTGCCCCAAAAGTTTTCATTGTGTTTTTGGCGCTGTCGTCAGTGCTGATAAACGTCAGCTAGCAAACAGTGCTGTCAAGCGTTATGCTGCCCCAATTGAAATTAACACTTAAGTGTTTCACAATTGTTTTAAATGTTAAATAACTATACCATAACTATTAACATTAGATGCATATTGGTTGATAATTAATTTGCAATTTAATATATGGCAGCACTGCAACAAATTAATCGCTAATTTGATTATTCATCAATATTTGTAAATTGCAAATATTTAATTGGTTTTTGTAATTGCCCAACGGTCATTTTGTTGGTACACCAAAGTTTTACCAAAATAATTAAAGCATAATATAAATATCATTGAAGAAAACTTAAGAGAAAACATATTACAATATATTCAAATATGTTGCAGATAAAAACTTGATTAACGTTACGTATACGTGTTTTTTTTTTTAAATTTTTCTATTTACTTGCAGATCTTTTAGACTAAAAACAGTGCTAGTAAAATGTGAAGTGCATAAAATAATTTGCATGCTTTCTTCATTTTGCCGGCGTATCCCTGGCAACATTCTAATGCCAATACGCTTATAATCGTTTGCTGAATAATCATATTTCAGCTCGTTCTGAAGAGCATTCCGTGGCAAATGAAATGCAAAATCGTCTTCTGCGTGGGCAAGCTCATTCAAAAACATCTAATTTATTATTATTAATAACAATAATACGCATATGCATATGCAAAGTGCTTCACCGAGCACAATGGGTGGTTGGGCCAGGGCCATAACATCCTTCAGCGCTGACTGCAGTCAACGAAATCAACGTTTAAAAAGGATTTGCCATGCTAAATATTTTCAAAAGCCTTAAGCTATTCAAAAATTACATCACTCGAGTAAATATGAGAGAGACTTGAGAAGCGACTTCAACGTGAACTAGGACCCGGGACGAGGGCCAGGACGACAGCGACAACGACGGACACATGGCCGGACAATGAGGGCCTCAAGATGCCAAGCGAATGCTGCCGGCCCAAAACTGGGCAGCCGCAGACCCACGATTAATGGCAACGTAGAATGTAATGTAGCGAATATGCGAGTTGCCGTACTGATTTCAAATGGATGTACAAATCTCTCTCCCTCTCTCTCTCTCTCTCTGTTTGTGTGTGTGTGTGTGTGGGCGGCAAACAAAACAAAGGCCCCAAGTTGTTATCCCGCTAGCAGAAGCAAAAACAACAAAACCTTGTTGCCTGCCTTCCGAGAGAGGTTCAATGGTCGAGAGCTGGCAAAGCGCTTGCTTGATTTAACCATGCATTGGGCCAGGCCAAGACCAAGAGCTGTAGCTGTAGCTGTAGCTGGAGTCGGCGGAAGGAAGTGGAAACTGTTGGAATTGGGGTAAAACTGCGGTCGCCGTGCTCCCGAGTACGGTCCTCGACATCATCGAGAAATGAAAACAACTCAAGCGAAAATACAATCATATTTTTATTGCCGGCTGGTTGGCTGCATGTTGAGGGCACAGCCTTGTTGGGGTTGGGGGATTGCGGTAGAGGGGTAGTTGGGTAGCTGGGTCGTCAACCAATTCTCGTTTGCTCGCTCGTTTAGTCGATTATTCTTGGAGGCGTTTTTCTTAATAGCAACAAGAACAAACGACAAAAGGCAACAATAACAGTCACTGGCGCCGCCGACTGAAATGAATTAAAACTGAATCAAAACATCTGGACGCACGACCATGAGACAACATAAACAGCAGTCCGGACCCCAAGCAGCAAAGGACTTGAACTCCAGTTGCAGCTCCTGCTCCGGGTTCAACTCCGTACTCCATTCGCACTATTTATTTTGACGGTCGCTGCTCGCTGAGCATTGGAGCTGACGTTGACAGTGTGGAGGCCAAAGACCTAACCATATGATACTTCCATCAAGTTACACACTGTGCACAGTGTGACCTATGACTTGTAAGTTCTAAGCTGTAAGCTGTAAGCTGTGCTGCAGTGCATCAGACTGTTGATTCAATGATTAATGAATAACTGCGCTCGCTCTCACCCGTGATATTGAAAACAGAAAACCCAGCTAGTCTATAAATATTAGTAAACAAAAACCAATTTGTGAATGCAGACAGCCTCAGTTACACCGAAAGAGCAACGGGAGGTCAGTCAGTCACCGTTAATTGGATTGCACCAGGCAACTCGGTTGCTGAGATCATCAATAAGACTGCGCAGAATAAGTGTTGGGATAGCTAGTTATTGTAGATAGATGTAGATATTCAGTTAGATAGATACTATGCATATTTATCACATAGGTAAAATTATACTGCCTATGAAACAATATATATCTCAAAAGGCATATTTTGGGAAGCACAATTCTTAAAGTCTCTCATTTTGTATTCAAAATCTATTCTTATTTTTTGATCAATTTTCATTTTTGCAGATTTGTTTTTTTGTGCAATTATTGTTTGCGGATACTTTCTTGCTAGTTCTAGTTGATATAAGACCTGTCAATTAATCTGAAAATCTGCAACTTTGGTACTTGAGAGCCGATCTATAGTTAAGTTATAGTTAAGCCCTGAGAGTTGAGAACAATACTGGGATATGCCATTTTTCGAATCGAATATGATGCAAGGATCATTTTCAAACATAGTAAGGGACTCTTAGCAATGCTTATAAGCTAATCAACTATTGAAATCAATTACTTTGTTACAGTTATGCAGATGAGTATCTTTATTCAAATCTCTTCAATCTAAACTCAAAGCGATGAGCTTAGAAATATATGCATACAAAAATTAAAACTATCAACGCGGCTGGTCGCACTTGAGCAACATCAGCATCTGTTGCCTCTGTGCCCCAACCTGAAAGGCAATAGCGGGTGGGTCTGTTTTGGAGAAAAGAAACAAAAAAAATAGCATATCCTGTATGCAAGGCAAGCAATTTGCATTTGCACACCGCAAACGGTAAAGCAAAACTTGAAACACAGCAGACGACAAAGCAGACGACAACAATAGCAACAACAACAGCAACAACAACAGCAACAACAAAGACACAAACAACAACAAAATGATTCAAAAATATGCTAAATTACTAAAAGACAAATAAATAATACACACACATATATATATATACACTATGTGTGTGTGTAAGTATTGGTCCCGCCACCCCACTGCCAGCGTGGGGGTAGGGGAACAAAGTACTTTCAAGAAGTTGCCGAAAGTCGAGAGACAAAAAGCAGTGCCAAGAAATAGTTGAAGGAACACAAGAATAACAAGAGGCAGCAGCTCGCCATCTGCAGCACCTGTGCAAAGGGGTGGCAACCCCAACCCCAATCCCCAACCTAACCCCAAACCTTAACCCGCACCTACCCAATTGGCAGTACGCCGGGCAGTTCGTCTTGGCCGTGTCAAGCAAGCAGCCAAATAAACAAGTAAGCGGAAAAGAGATAGACAAAGTATAGGGGTAGAGAGAGAGACCGTGAGAGAGGGAGGGAGAGGCAGAGGGAGAATAATCCTTAACGTGGAGGATGCTTGTTGTGTACTGTTATTGAAAATAGTTATACAATTTATAGAGTGCCCACTGTGGCCATGGACAAAGGTCAGAATCAGATTCAAATTCAAAATCACTCAGCGAGAGACAGAGTGGGAGACAGAGAGAGAGACAGCGAGAGAGAGAGAGACAGTAAGAGCGCCTGCATTTTGCATAACAAAGGGCAGCGCGTCCAGTCCTTCAAATTGTCAGTTGAAATGTCTGCTCAAGATGCTCCATCAACAGCAGCAACAACAACAGCAGCAGCAACTAGCTAGATGGTACTTTGGGTTTGGACGTAAATCAAGTAAGCTGCTTTGTCGGCTTACAAACATTGCTTACATTTCCACAGCACCAAACAAATCACAGACAAATTTACTCAAAGGTGAACTTATCTACGCAACGATAACCGATGAATTTCTGAAATGCTGTGTGCAATCGAATGACTGAACAGATAATATGCAGTTATGCTAATTCTAAATTGTAGCTCAAGCAGTTTGTCTCCTTCAAGTGTCCCCTTACTATCTCTCTCTCTCTCTCTCTCTCTCCCTCCCTAACTCACTCTCTCTCTCTTTCTCTCTCTCTCGTCATGTACCTGTCAGCGCTAACAGCCACTTACAAATGTTTATTGGCAGAAAATAAATACTTATTGGCTCAGATGATGGTCGAAATTAGTTCAAGCAGTTCGTTTAACTGTTAAAAGTTTAAAATGCTGCTATTACAGCGTTGCCAGCTGACCTCAAAATGCAGTGTTGGTAAAGCAAAAGACAATTTTATTTACTTGTAGATATGGTTAACAAGAAAACGAGCGAATGAAACGCAATTTAATTGCT
The DNA here is from genome assembly GCA_035045305.1 of Drosophila maculinotata. Taxonomy (NCBI): domain Eukaryota; kingdom Metazoa; phylum Arthropoda; class Insecta; order Diptera; family Drosophilidae; genus Drosophila; species Drosophila maculinotata. The sequence continues at coordinate 1,830,894 of JAWNPD010000679.1, read as the reverse complement.
AGTCAACTAACTAACATTAATTTGAACAAACTAAACTAATAAATTGAATGCAACTCAATCAAGTTTCAAGTGGATTTCTAAATAATTGACTAGCTTCAAAAGGCAGCAAGCAAATATTAAGTAAATTCTAATATTGGCAATGGCTAATATTTATGGAATCTCTTACTTTGGTCTTGTGCGAAAATAGAACAAAAAATTACATGAATTCGTAATGAAAACTACTGTCAGTTCGTATTACACAACTTTCCATAATTTTTCAGGACACACACACACACAGACATAGACGAAAAAATGCGCGACGCCGCAACCGTTGCTAAAGAAACAAGGATACAAGGATACTTAAGGACTGGGTTTGAGTTGGGTGCGCTCCGGCAGCTAGTAAATCCATTGGGGATATTTTCGCATGCACACAGCGTGCATCCACAGACCATCATCCATAGAATAGTTGTATGTTCGAATAGGTGTATTCTATTTTGCGATTGAGCTGTCCAAATGCGCCTTTTAATGTAATCTCTTACGGATTTGTTTTGACAAGCGCCATCCTCTTGCCTTGTCCTCCTTACGTACATTTCTATGTAAGTGTGTGTGTGTGTGTGTCAAGTGTGCTTCTGTGTGTGTGTGTGTGTGTGTGTGTCTTCGTTCCCAATGCATACGAAATGTGTGTGTGTGTGTGTGTGTTTGTTATGGTATATGGGGTTGCTTAGGTATATACTCTGGCTGCTCTTCATGTTGGTTGCTCATCATAAATATTCGATTACTCAAGCGTATCTAATTTGTTATATTATTACATTTGTTAAAACTGCTTTTTATTAAAGTTACCCTTGGAGAGGGTAGCTGCAACTTCGAGAGCAAGCTTGTCCAGCTTTGATATGATTTGAAGGGTTCGTGCTTAAACTAATCAATAGGCTGCGTTTACTTATAGATAGAGAGACTCTTGTGAGATTAACTTTGACAAATTTTATTTAGTTGGTAACTAAGTTTTAAATCTTTAAAATATATACAAAATGAATAATCAACTTTATATTTTGCATAAATAAATAAATAAAATATATGTATATTATTTTTAATATATTTTGTAGTGGTATCAAAATTGTCAGTAAACACAATTTTGAAAACCAATTCAAAATGGCGCAAATATTGGCTTAAAATTATAATTATTTTGATATAAATTAACTTTGATTTATTTTTGTTTATGTTTAAATCAATTGGAAAACTAATTAAATTACTTTTGGAAATACTATTTTTTAACATATTTCACTACGCCCACCTAAAGCTACATACATATGTATGTATGTATATGTATGTATGTATTTACATATGTATGTATGTATGTATGTTAATGTGAGTAAGTAATAGGCTGGGGTGTTTAATGCAGTACGTCGCATTCACTTGGCACTCACGTAGTTTTACACACACACACACACACACATACAAACACTGGGAATCGCTCTGTCTCTTGCCAACTCATTTGTGGAGCCAACTATGATATGTAAATATTGGGGAAGCGCCAAGTGGATTTTTCCCATAGGAAAATAACTGAACGCTACGCCATACGGAGGCGCTGATGCGAATGCGAATGTGGATGTGGATGTGGATGTGGAAGTTGGATGAGGTAAAGCATGAGCAATGGGTGGGGGAGTACGAGCTGCGGTATTGCAGTTGCAACTGGGAAGCTTTGCTGACTCTGAGCAAACTCCACTTTGGCACTGGCAATGCGATTTACATATTACTAGGAGAGTCTGCTTTGAATAAACTCGCTTGCACGGCCCCTGCACTCGGCTTTATCTCTGCCCCCCTCTCTCTCTCGCTCACCCTCGCTCTCCCTCGCTCTGTCTTGGCATGCACTGGCCGTCTCTTTCGCTGTGAGCATGTGAGTGTGTGTGTGTGTGTGTGTGCAGTTTTTAAATTTGCAAACATGAGCATGTAAATTTGCAATGAATAAATTAACCAACCATCTGAATCTGTCCCGGTCCCGTTCCCGTCTTGTGCTGCTTCCTTCTCTCCTGTCATCTTTTGATGTGTGCGTGAGGCGTTACTCAACACTTTCGCTATTTATTTAAAATAAATTGGCAGCCTTCTTCGCACCACAGCCACCTCCTGCCCCTCTCCACCCATCGTCACCGCATTTCTTGAGTTAGTTTAGGGCCGAACGCGTTAAAGTCAAGTTTAAATGCGCTCGGTTTTAATCACTTTTCATTATGCGCGTATTGCCCGCCTGCCTGTCCTTGTACAGAGGAAGAGGAAGAAGAAGCTGAAGCTGTAGCTGTAGCTGAAGAAGAAATCACTCAGCCGCAGGCTCAGGCGACACTGCTCCTGTCTGCCAGTCTGGCCGTCTGTCCCGCTCGCACTCGCTGCTCTGCTGGCTGCTGGCTGTTGCTGTCGCATTCTTTTTGTGGCGAAAAACAATCACGTGGCGCTAGAGATAGAGACAGGCCTGGCAGGCTGAAAACAACTCTTTTTTTGCAACATCAACAATAAAAAGAATATAGCTGGAGACGGCTGATGCCAGATGGGAGATGAGAGATGCGAGATGAGGGGCAACACAGATCCAAAGATGGGGGGGAAAAAAGCGTCAACGGCAGCAACGGCGACAACGAGGACGACAGGACGAGTTTACAGAGCGAATGCTGGATAAACTTCTAGCCAGCCGCAACGACAGGCAGCGCCAGCGCCAGCAAAGAGGACGACAACAACAGCAGCAGGACAAAAAACAAGACAAAACAAAAAGTGGAGAAGAAGCTGCAAAAAAATGAAGTAGGGAAAAAGAAACGAACACAACGAGCCGAGAAAACTCAATTAAACTTTTGTAATTACAGCTAAAACGGAAGAAGATATTTATCCAGTATAATTGCATTGAAGGCAAATGAAATAAAAGAATAAAAAAAAACCAAATGAAAAACAAAAACACAAACACAAAAAAACAATGCCACGCCAAAAACCAAAACCCAGGCAAGAAAATAAATAAATAAAGGATGCCGGGAGACAGCAATAAGCAGCTGCAGACAAAAACACGGCAACTCTGGTGTCCAGGTAACCGCCGCCAGTAACCCGCTTCTGCCGCCGGTCAAGGGGCGCCACAAGTGCCACTTGACACATCGGCAAAACGGAAAGAAGTGCAAAAAGGAGTATCATCATCGCAGTAAAACTTACCACCCACATACCACACACCACACCGATCCCCCGCCGCTCCTCCGCCCCTCCGCTCAACAATCCTGACAATGCAGCTGCATTGTGAAACTTACGCTTGGCTTGGTTCCTGGCTGCCTGGCTGGTCTAAATTGTAATCCATAACAATGTATCAAATCAGATGCAACAGATCGCTGTAATAGATGCGAACGCCTTTCTAGTTATGCCATTTCCAGCAAAGCGAAACGAAACGAACTGAAATGAAACGAAACGAGTAGCGATAATTTATCGTGCTTATCGCACAGAAAGGGGAGAAGCTTAGCTTCAAAGGCCACAAAGTGCTACAAATATCTCTTATTCTCCTCCTACTCCTACTCCTACTCCTACTCCTACTCCTACTCCTACTCCTACTCCTACTCCTACTCCTACTCCTACTCCTACTCCTACTCCTACTCCTACTCCTACTCCTACTCCTACTCCTACTCCTACTCCTACTCCTACTCCTACTCCTACTCCTACTCCTACTCCTACTCCTACTCCTACTCCTACTCCTACTCCTACTCCTACTCCTACTCCTACTCCTACTCCTACTCCTACTCCTACTCCTACTCCTACTCCTACTCCTACTCCTACTCCTACTCCTACTCCTACTCCTACTCCTACTCCTACTCCTACTCCTACTCCTACTCCTACTCCTACTCCTACTCCTACTCCTACTCCTACTCCTACTGCTACTCCTACTCCTACTCCTACTCCTACTCCTACTCCTACTCCTACTCCTACTCCTACTCCTACTCCTCTCTCTCCCTCTGCTTAGAGTACAGGCAATACATTTTTAGCAATGCTGCTGACAAAACGTTCCATTCCATCGTACCAAATCTCCAGTTACTTTGCTTTATTATATGTTTTATTCATTTTTGCTTTCTTTTCTTGGTTTATAAAACTTTCATTTTATTATACAATCGATTATAAAGTTATAAATCTGACAAGCTTTGGTTATGATCATCACTTAAACACTGTATAAATTTAGAAAAAAATGTCCCATTCCATCGTTTTACTAACAATATTGAAATAAGAACGTTGCATTCTTGATTTCAGTGGAGAATATCAAGTTTAGTACAAATTATTCAGATAGCACTCGATTGTCGGCTTATCAAGGCAGTGGAAACCATTCGCTGAGCAAATGGCAATTTCCAAATCTTGGACTGGCTCCTCCATGCCCAACTGGATGGCCTGAATGGCAATGCATATGGCGGCATCCAACTTTAGAGACTCATGGCACTCACTTTTTAGAAAGGTCCTGCGCTTGAATGACTCCTTGCCAACGGCAGTGGCTTCCTTTGGCAAATACCTCCCCATGTAATCAATTTTATACAGACGTGGACTATTTAGGTCCCAGCTGCCAAGCAAAAGCGACAGGCCAAGAGGATACTCTCCAATCGGGTGGTTGCATTCCTTCATATAGCTGCTAAGCACTTTAACCATGTCGTCTGCGTAGATGCATTGCCCCGTGTACTGACTTTCGCAGATGGAGTAATTTTGCAGTAGATATGCCAGAATGCGAAAATCATCTTGAACGCCCGAATACGTAAGACCCATGTTCATGCCAACGACTTCTATCTTTTCCGCAGTACTTTCGAAAGAGAGCACAGATTCGATTCTCTTCTCTGTTGCCAGAACAACGCCATCCATCGTACAAATGCCAACAGCCGGAGCGCCATCCGATCCGTAATCATAGGCTATCGCCTCCTGCTTCAGCTCCTGGTTTGTCATCGAGTAAATGCGTTTCTGATTCATAACTTTCGAGCGTTTTATTATTATTTATTTACGAAAAGTAGATGTAAAAATAGTTTGTTATTTCGGAATATTTTATGGAGGAGAATATCAACTTTTGTATACTTCTTCACTGTAAAACGAGCTACTGTTAGTCATCGCATACTTGATTTTCAAGAGTGCTCTAGTCGAGAGTGCCCTGCACCCACCCCTTATTTATCTGCATTCATACATACAAACACACACACACACACACGCTGCTAGCTGCGCGCTCCATGCCATTGGCCCCATACTAAGTTACATTGAATAACTTCTTTGTTTATTGTCCGATTTCGAATTCTGGGGGATCGGGGTAGGTATCCACGAGATTAAATATTCTGTTATTTGAAAACCCCAATCATCACTTGCGTATCAGTCTTGCAAGTTAAGGTATCCTTTTTATTATTTATTCTGTCAATCAATGAGTTGGCAACAATATTATGAATTAATCTGCATATATTATGAATTAAAATGGTTTTAAAACCTAATCTCAATTTGCGCATCAGTTAGTTTTAGGTCCATAGATGTATCATGCACATCTTGACCTCGACGTAGCAGAACTCGTAGCTGGATGGCAATCCATGCTCCTTCATGATGTTGTCGAGCATCACCTGATCCGAATGGACGAGCTCCAGTTTCAATACTGCCGTCAAATGCAGAAACATTGTATATACGTTTTCAATTCCCATCTGGTCGTAGATATTCTCCACATGCTGGAACCACAAGCCAATTGGCTGAGTCAACGGCGGTGCCGCCACAGATGTCACCAAATTATTTGCGTACCAATCGGTTACAGCTGGGTTAGATATGTTGATAACCATTCTAGATATGATTTGAAGACATTAGTTGCATGTTTGGCACACACACATAACCACATGACTATTTATGTTATATTTACCTGTAGTTATATATTACTCTCAACAATATTATAAGCAGATTTTCTGTTTTCCTCTTTTTTCCAATCAATTTGTCTCGTCTTGACAGTTTACAGTTAGGATGTAAAACGCCCTCGTTTACTTAGTTGCCAATAGGGTCACTCTGATTTATTGATAGCTTTTGGGATGAAATCGATAACAATGATATTAATCGGTGAAGCGAAACTATAAAGAGAAGAAAGAACTGTTATTGGCGGGATGTTACAAATCAAATACCCTTGCAGAATATAATGATATACGTCTATATAGTGCTCTAGTCGAGAGTGCACGACTAGGAGATACCCTGAACCCAACCCTTACATTAAATAACTTCTTTGTTTATTGTCCGATTGTTATGAAATTTGTAGGACATAAAGATGGCTTGTAAATGTGTGAGTATGCCAAATCGGAAGGGTATACATTGAAAAATATGTATTTTTCTATTTATGTGGGATCGGGGAGAGAATATGCCCAAAGGACGCTCGTCTGGAACCGAAATTTATCGATAGTAAAAAACAAAATACTGTAAAGGCACTGTTGCAAATTGTCCATTGCCATAACTTTGTTAAAAAAAACGTTTTTTAAGGTTTTAGTTTTTGTATTTATAATACATTTAAACCATGATTAACTTCTTTCCATTCGTTCCGTTCCATCGTACCACGTCTCAAGACAAACTTTGCTTGATTTAATATTCTATTACCTTTTGTTAGTTCTTTCTTCGTGTGAAAAAATGCAAAGCTAACTAGGCAATATTAATTTTATTATATGTTATGTAATTGTTATAAAGTTGTTTATGTGAGAAGATTTGTTTGTTTGCAACCGACACTTAACACATACAATTTTGAAAAGAAAAACGTCGCATTCCATCGTTCCAGGAACAATATTAAAATAAAATAAAAACGTTGCATTGCTGCAATCAACTTGCAAATCGGACTTGCTGTTCTAGGTTTCAGTTGAGAATCGCAAGCTTAGCACATATTATTCAGATAGGACTGGACCACCTGCTGATTCAGGCGGTTAAAGCCATTCTTTGTGCAAATGCCAATTTCGAAATCTTGGGCTCGCAGTTGTCTGTCCAGCTGGATGGCCTGAATGGCAACGCATGTGGCAGTATCCAATTTAATGAACTCATAGTAGTGGTTCCTTAGAAAGGTCATGCGCTCATCTGCATTCTTGCCAACGACACTGGCTTCCTTGCGCACAAACATTCCCTGGGCATTAAATTGATAGAGACGCGCACCTGCTGTTTCCCAGCCGCCGAGCAAAAGGCCCACGCCAAAGCAACGCGAATCCTCCGACTCGGAAGTCTCCTGCATGAAGGTGCCGAGTTGGTTAGCCAATTCCAATACCATCATGTTTTTGGTATGGAACAAATGATAAGTGAGAACGTCCCGTCGAGCCACCTTGGCCAGCATGCGAAAATCGGGCTGAATGCCGGCAAACGTTATGGCCATGTTCATGCCAAGCTCTTCTATAAGCGGAATAGTTCTGCCGATAACAAGGCGAGATTTGATTATCTTCTCTGTTGCCAGAACAAGGCCATCCTCAGCACAAAGGGCAACCGCTGGAGCGCCCTGGGCTGCACAATAATTGGCCAATTCCTTCAGTTGCTCATCTCTGATTTTCTCCGAGCTAGAGCTTCGTGGCTCCATATCTTTATTTATATTTTTTAAAAAATTTTCGGAATATTGATTATTGAATATTGTGCTGTACTGTTTGTGTGTAGAGAATATCAACTAATATATGCTATAGAAAGTAGTAAAGAATATACTACTAAGTTTTAAATTTTACTTGGCACAAACCTTTTTTTTGTTCCTCTCACTAAAAATGTTATGTAACTCTGAGCCAGCTGGTACACTCGGCGAAAATTCAAGTACAATCGAAGTATAATACTTTGAACCTGAACCACTTTTCTGGCAGCCTTGAACCGGTACACGGAATATTAATGTGATAAACAATTGAAGGTTGATTATCTCTTTAGTAAATATGATATACAATAGCTTAGTTCCACTTGATTAGTCAGCTCTCTCTTTCACACTCTCTCTCTCTCTCTCTCTATCTGAACTTGCTGTTGAATGTAACAAGTGGATTCAAAGTGGTGACCTTTGTCCGTTCGTTTAGCTCGAATCCTGTCGCTCTCTGTTTGTCTGTTGATGAAGACATTAATTTGATGCAAATCGCGTCAACCGAACACAATTGAAGTGCTAATTGCGCTTCTTTCAATGAACCAACTACCTGCATACCCCCCTTCCCCCCCTCCTCTGGCGCTTCTCTGGCACCACCTGTATCCCACAATGAGCGCTAACAAACCAGTCAGCCAATCACCTCCCCCAAAAATGGCAGCAACAGTGGCTTCATTATCGCCCAACAGCAGCAGCAACATCATCATTATCATCATCATCATCATCATCGTTATCGTCATTAGGCAAGTGAGGCGACAGACAGGAACAGGAACTGGTACAGGTAAATGCAGCTGAAATAGGAGTAGCTAACGGTTCGGTGAGGGGACAGTGGTACTGCGGCAGGGGTACTGCAGGGTTGCCAGGTAGTGCTACAGTTCTGTTCAGTTCACTTCATTATGTATGCGCGACACAGACAATGGGCCACTGATGGACGTGCTGCAATTGCAACAGCAACAGCAACGGCAACGGCATCAACAGTCGTCCCAATGGCCACCGCAAACATAGACGTTGCATCCCATTCCCCAACACTACAAGCCCCCTTACCCTCTTAACCCACTCTAGAAAAATCGCAACCCTTTCCGAATCTGTGCTGTGCGACTTCAACTCGCTCGCCCCTCAATGAATAAAATGTTTTGTAAATCTGAAACGCTTGTCTGTGGCAAGCTTCATGTGTGTGAGTCTGTGTATGTGTGTGTGTCTGTGTGTGTGTGTGTGTACTTTTGGTCAACACCTTGCCACTGAAAAGTGATGTGCAACAGAGTCAAATTGCGAAGCATGTGGCGCCAGTTTATCTATTTGGCCGCCTGACCAGCTTGTTAAGTTTTTGTTGCCCCAAACCAAACCACCTCCTCCCTCCACTTCCCAGGCCCCTGCCTCGGACCCAACTTATCCGTATTGCGACGTCGTCTAACCACAAATCGAAAACAGCCTGTTCGACACAGTGTGTGAAAATGAATGCCCTCAGCTGCTGGAGCAACTGGAGCCACTGCAGCAGCAGCAGCAGCAGCAGTAGCAGCTGCATCCGGTGTGCTCCACAGTTCGTCATCCTCAAAAGATGCTGCCCAGCTGCCAGTTGCCAGTTGTTGCTCAGGTTTCACTGTGGCCGTTGTCTCCATTGGTCCAAAGTTATCTGGTTGGCTTGTAATTTAATGTGGCCATAAACGCCCATTTGCACTCATTTAACGGTTGGATGGTACCGGGCTGGTGGGCGGAGAGGGGAGGGGGGGGGGCACAGAGGCAACTCCGGATTGGATTTGCAAAACGCAATTTTCGCTTACATAACATTAATTTAATGCAATTTTACTATGTTGCTTTTAGGCTGGTCCTTAAGCCTTAGGCACCATTTTATATTAATAATACTTTTTTGTTGAGCTCCAAAAAAGCTCAAAAGCTTTAACTACAAATTTGTGCGTGCTCTAGCTAGAAAAGCTTTCACTATTTTACAAATTTGTAAGTTAAAAGCTAAAAAGCTTATTTTGCAAATTTATGAAGGCTTTAATCAAAATGTATGATTATTTCTGAATCAGAAGTTTTTTAATGCAAAAGCTCAGGCGATCAGCTACTGTTTTTCTACAAATACGCTTAAAGCTTTTGTCAGAACATGCTGAAAAGCTGAAAAGCTGCAGCTCTATTCTCATTTGTAAGCGCGTGTGCCTTTGCAAATCAGGTCCAGCCTAAAAGCGACCTCATATAAATTATACTATGCAGTATTTTATGCATTCTTATATTATAGATTTAAGTGCACACACATTAAGAGCGTTAGGACAGCATTATGAAAGTGTGGCTCTATTTATATGCATGTATGTATATATATTTTGTTTAATACACTGAAAACAAAACAAAATAGCTGGCGAAAGTGCCAAGTTTAATGCGTATTCGAAGTTAACGGCCCCGGCGAATGTTTTCATAAACGACCAGCCGCGATTTATGTGCAACACGCAAGTGCGGAAAGTGGGGGCAGCCGTAGGAAGGGGGTGGGGGCAGGGGTTATGTTTGTGGTAACTCATTAAGTTCATGGACTGTCTCTCAGTGCTGGCCATCAAAGTCGATTACCTAGAAAATGCCGAAAATGCCGAAAATGGCCAAAATGCCACAATGCCAATCGATTAAGTTGCATGGGGCAAGACCCCCAAAAACGATGAGAATCCTGAACTTAGCACACACTTACATATGTATGTAGGTACCGTCTGCACTCACCGTACGGCTGTACGGTTGTACGCTGTTTAGGTCTCATCGGTTCATTGTCAAATTACATTAGCACAGGTTGTCGGGGCAGCAGCAGCAGCAGCAGCAGCAGCGTCTGTGTTTTGACAGCTGCTTCTGGCTATTGACATTCGCTTCTTGGCAGCTAACTTTACACACACACACACACATGGACATACACATATGTGTGTAATCACACAATGCAACGTTATGGTCAGTGCTATGACAGCTTCGGAGCAGTACTTAGACCATGTTCCTTTTACTGTCCCGCCTACAGCAACCCATTCCCTTCATATCTTCTCTGTGTGTGTGTGCGCTCATAAACGGCATGTTTAGGAGCCAATGAGCTGCGTTTTTATGGCACCCCCCTCACACACACATACACACACACACACAGCAGCAGCAGCTGGCAAGTGCGTGTCAAAGTTAATTTTCGGCACAGTCTTTATGAAGTGCCACACATTTTGCGTTTGGGGGGGGGGGGGGGGGGGCAGCTGTTGAGTGCTGCTTGTGGCACAATGACAATGTTGCCACACCACTGACAACATTAACTGTTATCTCAGTTGCCCCACTAATTGCGCAACTGTACGGCAAATTCAAGATTCCATAAGCCAAATAACTTAAACCTATTTTTTTTTTTTACCTCATTGTTATCGATAGTATTATAAAGTTATTTCGATTAATGCATATAACATTCATCTACAGCCTTTTAAATGGTTCCAGTTTTATAATATTTTAATATTTAAAATTACACTTTGTATTTTTAGCTAAAGGAAACCCTATGGAACTCATTTTCACCGTAATTAAAGAAGTTGCAACATTTTATGCAATTTAACCATAATCCACACAGAAGCTGCTGCATATTTGTGCATATCACAAGGAGGGTGACGGTAAAAGGGAGCAACGGCAGTCCTTCAAGTTCCTTAACAGCAAGCACTCTGAATGCCTTTTGGCTGCAACAATAAGAAAATCGAGCGGTGCAGCCAGCAAAAAAGAAGCCACAAAAAGTCACAAAGGCCAGAATTTCAACAATGCCCTGAACCTATTACAGTTATTCCAATTGCTGTACACCTGTGTGTGTGTGTGTGCGTGCAGTTCTCTGCACATTGTATCCTTTGTGCTGTGTGTGTTTCCCCACCCGCACCTGCACCAGCCGCACCACCTGCACCACCATCATCATCGACGATGTCGTAGCGGACTCACGTTGTGCGTTCCAATAATAAAAATCACTTTTATTGCTCAATATATTCTAATTACGGTAATTCCCCCACCTACCCCCCCCCCCCTCCTCCCACCCACACCCACATAAACGTAACAAACTTGACTAATTTCCAAGCCGCAAGGACAGCTGCCCCAAAGGAAACTATCGAAACAGCAGACAATGCCACTCGATTCTTTCTGTCTCTCTCTCTCTCTCTCTGTCGCTCTCTCTGTTGCTCTCTCTGTCTCTCTACCCACCGTCTGGTGTTAATTCATGAACTGCGCTGCCTTGATAAAGTGTAATTATTCTATGAATATCGAAAAAGTGTGTACCATCCTGTGGTCAGGCAGGTGGCAACCCCATTTCCGACAATGAAAAGGACGACGACGACGACAAATGGCGACGCGAACAACCCGTAAGGCACGAACTCAACTAACGGTCTATGTGATTTTATGGTAATTTGACTGTAATGAAAACTAATAGCAATTGATTGTACGACGTGTAGGTAGCTCGGACAGAACTACACTCGAGCCCTGTCAGTTGTGTCTTGTCCTGTCCTGTCTTCCTCTGTCCACTCACTCACCGACACACACACACACACACAGACAGCCGGACAGACATCGACACTGAAAGTTCTTGACCCTCAACATGGAAAGCTCAGTGATTGGGCTTTCCATAGACGCATGGATGAGATCATAATGGCAAGATGCAACACTATCTGCGATGTCTGCATAAACATTCAGGCTGACATCTGATAATACGTCTACTACCCCTCCTCCCTCCCCCCCCCCCCCCTTCCGTAACAGTTCCCTTTATTATTTAGATACGTATTTACGTTGTGGGCGCTGCGTTGGTTTTTTTTTTTTGTAAACTAAACAAATATGCGTACCTGTATTTATGCACTAGTATAAATAAATAAGATACAAACGGAATGGAATAATGCTGCTATTTGATACGTTTGGGAAACTTAAGCGATGCCAAAGATGTTGATAAACATATACATACATATGTATATAAAATCGACTCATATGCATTGCCCTTGGATATGTGTATCAAATCAAAGTTTACATACTTTACAGTTTTTATAAACATCATCGGTACATACATACATATATATTTACACTAGCATTTGGCGTCGGGCGGTGCTACGCCCCGTTTTTATGAACAAAACAAAATTGCAACTCAGGTGAATCCAATCTATAATGTAGAAAACAAAAATACTTTTTTCTAAAATCACTTTAATATTATGTTATGTAGAGTTTTGAATATAAGTTTGAAGCTGATCGCATGCAAAACAAATACGTTCCATACAACAGTTTTCACGCCATTTTCCGACTTTGGGGGCAGGTTTTCAAAATTTGAAAGCCATGTTTTCTATATTTTTGTATGTGTAGCTTAAATAATGAGTTTCGAGCTGATCGGATGGAAAACAAAAAATGTCATACAACCGTTTTCCGTCCATTTTTCGAACTTGCAAGCTGATTTTCTAAAATTTTTAAATCAAGTCACTTTTAGAAGCTCATCGGGCGATTATTGAAAACTTACCACCCCAAATTCCACGCAGGGGGAAGGATTTTCCGCAAAAAGTGAATATCATTTTTATGGAATCTCCTAATAGATCTTGGAAAATGATTTTAAATCCGATCATAGATATAGCTATATGGATTTCAACAAGCCATAAACAATACTATTTGTATGTCCAACTACTTGCATGACCAACTCAATAGGATCAGACTAAGATTGTGGATATCTATGCCATGGCTAAATATATATAAAACTATATACAAAAAAAATTTGTGTGTATGAATAGAGTGCATTTATTAGTAGGATATGCCACAAAAGCTTTACGAATCCGCATTCGAGTCCAAGTCCATTGCGAGCTGCATGCAATCCTGGAAGCCAACAGCTGCTCGCACAGCATTCGGTTCCCAGAATCGGCTCCAAGTGATGGCCACATGCAATGGCCAGTTATATACTATATATACACACACACACACACACACACACACACAATATATGTATGTATATAAACTTACTTATAAGCACAACGCACGCGACTATCTGTTATGTGTGTGTGTGTGTGTGTGTGTGTGTGTAAAAGGGCACAGATACAAATGTATCTTAACGATTGCAAAGAGAACTAGAGCAAAAACTCTTTAACTGCCAAAGGAGCTGGCCAAAGAAAAACAAAAACAAAACAAAACAACATAAAAGTCGTCCTTCAACCATTTTGTGGTTGGGTTCTCAAAAGGAAAACGTGAAACATTTTTGCTTGATTAAGTTGGCAGATGAACATCCAATATACAATGCGTTGTACAATCTATAATATGAGATATGATATATAACCCTTGCCCCTGAGGGTATATCTATTTTGCTGTGAAATGTGTAACACATTAAGTATATGAATATTCAAGGAAGACTGGTTTAAAAAAAATGTATTTTGTATTCGCTAAATTTAAATAAAATCGCTACATTATTTTCTATAGTTATAGGATATCCGTTGAATTTAATTTAACATATAATATATATATATAAACGTATATCATACTTCTGCAAGGGTATTTGATTTGTAACATCCCGCCAATAACAGTTCTTTCTTCTCTTTATAGTTTCGCTTCACCGATTAATATCATTGTTATCGATTTCATCCCAAAAGCTATCAATAAATCAGAGTGACCCTATTGGCAACTAAGTAAACGAGGGCGTTTTACATCCAAACTGTAAACTGTCAAGACGAGAAAAATTGATTGGAAAAAAGAGGAAAACAGAAAATCTGCTTATAATATTGTTGAGAGTAATATATAATTACAGGTAAATATAACATAAATAGTCATGTGGTTATGTGTGTGTGCCAAACATGCAACTAATGTCTTCAAATCATATCTAGAATGGTTATCAACATATCTAACCCAGCTGTAACCGATTGGTACGCAAATAATTTGGTGACATCTGTGGCGGCACCGCCGTTGACTCAGCCAATTGGCTTGTGGTTCCAGCATGTGGAGAATATCTACGACCAGATGGGAATTGAAAACGTATATACAATGTTTCTGCATTTGACGGCAGTATTGAAACTGGAGCTCGTCCATTCGGATCAGGTGATGCTCGACAACATCATGAAGGAGCATGGATTGCCATCCAGCTACGAGTTCTGCTACGTCGAGGTCAAGATGTGCATGATACATCTATGGACCTAAAATACAAAATTATAGCAAGAAAGTAAAGAAAACGAAAAAGAAGGGAGCGTAACTAACTAACTGATGCGCAAACTGAGATTAGGTTTTAAAACCATTTTAATTCATAATGTATGCAGATTAATTCATAATATTGTTGCCAACTCATTGATTGACAGAATAAATAAAAATAAATAAAAAGGCAACTGATGATTGGGGTTTTGAAACAATATATTATGAATAAAGGCAAATGAACAGAGAATATTTAAAAGATTGTTGTCAATTCATTATTTTCATCTAGTGTCAGCATCGGTTCCAACGTAGCCACTTCTGCTTCTGCATCATCTTCATCAGGAACTTCAGTGTCGGTATCTTCAGACTCGTCAGCATCTTCAGTTTCGTCAGCATCTTCAGTCTCGTCAGCATCTTCTGTCTCTTCATCATCATCATCCTCATCGTCATCATCATCGTCCTCATCATCATCATCATCATCATCGTCATCATCATCGTCGTCCTCATCATCATCATCATCATCATCTTCATCGTATTCATATTCATATTCATAATCGTCGTCATCTTCATCGTCATCGTCGTCATCATCCAGATCCTCAAGTGTCAGCGCCTCGCACCGCAGCATAAATGGTGGCAAGGATACGCTCGGCACAATCGCATGTCTCAGGGTCCAGTTGATGGCATTGTTGTTGTACTGCATCCGATTGTCCCGATAAAGTGCGGCCATCAGCTCATCACAGGGATCATCCACATTGGGTTCGCGCATCAGCGCACAAACCGCCTCCAGTATGGTGGAGACGGTGTACAACGGTGTCCATCTGCTGGTCAACAGATCCCAGCAGATGTAGCCATCGTAGTCGACATTACAATGATAGATTTTCGTGGTGAAGTTGACACGCGGTGCCATGAACGGATAGTTGTGACTGAACTTCAGACGCAGCATGAATATGCCCAGATAGTAGGGCGTATCCCTCATCCCCGATATGGATGCCTCCCACATCATCAGATCGCCGCCGAGGGGCCAAGCGCAACAGTTGCTCGGCTGCAACCTGTACAGTTCACCCAGCTCCTTTGACAAACGTCTTTGGGCCGTTTGCATTTTAATTCCAAATAGAAAACAAACAAATCAAAAAAAAATAAAAACAACTCAAAACTCGCTTGGAATGTCGCGTCTGTCAGCCACGGATCCAAATTATTGACTACTTTGAGCCCCAACTGTTGTCTGTTAGCCAGTTGCGAGTTCGGTTGCCGTCGATTGCAATATTTGATTCTACTTGTAATTCAATCAGCAGCATGTATGAAGGAGCCAACATTCGATTAAATAATCGTAACAAAATCATCGCATAATCGTGATGACAGAATTGGTGCTTTGCTTTAAGCACGATTGGTACCGATATCGATAGATCAGTTTAGATCTATAACAAAATATCTTTGTGTATCTGCAATTTGTGTGCATATCAATTTCTGATTGGTATATGTTGGAGTTGGAGTTGGTAACGGTATAAATCGCTGGATTACTTGGCTATAAGCGAACAATTATCGATAACGATAACAGTTAAAGCTATCATTTCGATTGCAACTCCTATGCAGATCTTCATTTATATCTTTATTATTTACATATAATAATAATAATAATCTATATCTCTAGCTATATCCATATTTATATGCGTGTCTAAATATTTTATGATGTAGATAACAAAAAGATATATGTATATGCATGTATGTATCGATATATTGTATTCTATATGCATTTCTTGATTTATATCTTTATTCTGTATATCAATTCATAATTTAATAATACAAATAATATATATCTCTAGCTAAATCCATATTTATATGCTGCGATCACAGTTATTGACACCATAAATCGATAACGATAACATTTAAAGCTATCGATCCGATAGCAACTCCTATGCAGCCTTTAGTAGTAAGGGCAAAGCTGCAGATGCAGCTGCACTTGCAACTTGTTGCATTGCTGAGACGTTGAAACATTTGAATCATCAGCAATGGGCAACCGTTTGGGTCAGCAGGGCTGTAAGCGGCTAAGAGACGAGGATGCGGAGGCTGGCAGAGTGATGAAACGTCCGCCCGCATTCAATCGATCGCAGCCGGAAGAGTGGTTCGCCGAGATCGAGAAGCATTTCGAGGAGTTTCACATCCTCAGCGATGCGGCCAAGTGTGAGCTGATCATCGACGCACTGGATTGGGACATACTGCAGCTGATCGATAACCTTGAGCTGTGTGCCACCAAGTACGCAAGGGGCAGCAGCGCGCAGCGTTACGAGAACATCAAGGGCATCATATTACACAGTCTCTGTGTGAACGGATTGTAGCACCTGCTACCCCACTACCCCTCCCAACTTATAGCCGCTCTTAAAGGGCGTGTGTGTTTTTACTCAATTGACTACATTTTCATTTCTCTCTCGTTCGCTCTCGCTTTTCCTGTGCCTCTCTCTCTCTGCCACTCTTACTCAGCTTTGACTCTCGCATTGTCTTCTTCAAGATTTAAAAATACACAATGAATTATTTAGAGAAATGCGAGGGCGCGTGCCTATAAAAGCTACAAAGCATTTGTGTGAGGCATATGCAACTCACAAATGCTCTACTCAGTCTAAATATTTAGAGAAATACGACGAGTGACTAGAAAGGATACTAAACTTTTCCATAAGCCTAGAATGAATCGTAGATGCTCCATTACTTAAAATGTTCTATATATAAAACACATATATTTTATTAATGTTTTTCTAGATTTACTTTTTGTCAACTGATCTTTAACATTGTGTAAACTGTATTGTTTGGTTTCTGTACTCAATAAAATAATATTATATTTCATTATTTTATTTTTACTTAAGTAAAAGTATTTAATTGTAATTGTAATAATGGAAATGAAATTATTTGGCATATTGCAAAACATATATGATCTAAAAAAATCATAAAAAAAAGTGCAACAGTATGTTTACAGTTAAACAGGACAAGTAAAAGTACTAGGACAGCTCTTGAAAATCTTATAAAACCGAAGGACTTTCAAAAGCAGAAAAAAATGTATTGCCGATCTCTTTTTTGCGACATACGCTCTCCCTCTCTCGTTGTTTGTCCGATCGAGAAATGTATGATAATGCCTTTTCAGTGCGTTGCTCAGTTCGATTTCTATATACTCGTTGATTCGTGCATATAATAACAGATTGATGTAAAGAGCACATGATATTTTGCCAATAACTCTGCACATTATGCCTGTTTAACGATCGACAGACGCGCTCTTTGAACGACCTGCACTCACAAAGAGAGCTAAGCATCGAGAGTAGGAGAAAGAGAGAGAGAGAGTGAGAGTGAACTCTTGCAGATACACACAGCTAGAGATACTGCCTGGGTATATATCACTTTCAGATACGGATTCAGTGCGCTCCCGTAGTCGAATGCTTGCCTTTTATTTTGATTTTTTTTGTTCTGTTCCGTGCCGTGCCGTGGCGAGATCAACGCAGCAGCCAAAACAGAGCGGAAGATTTCCTTGCCTTGCAGTTATTTTTCGTACATACATTTTCCTCATTATAATTTTGCCAGCTTTCTTATTTGTTTCATATTGTATTCTTTTCATCTTTTTTTGTTGAGTTCGTTCGTTCGCGCGCTCGTTATATTCGGCTATTTTGTTTGGCGTACGGAAAAACTAGATGGAAAATGGAAAAGAGCAAATAGAAAACTCAACTATGCAAACAGCAAACAAATGACAAAACACAAAACGCAGCTACAAAGTGACAAAGTGACAATCGCCGTACAACGCGGCGTATGTGTATTATTTTGATGTGTTCTCTTTTTTTTCCAACAAAAAAAACAACAAATTGAATTGTTACATTTCTGAAGTGTTCGGTCTTAGGCATGGCAAGCAAAAAGTAAGCAATAAAATGTATATTTAAAAAAACAACACAAAAAAATGAAAAACATAACAAAGTGAAAGTGCAGGCGCTTATTAAAGTGAAGCCTAACTAAAGAGTACATGACGTCACACAGAAACACACACACACATTGATATAAACATTATAGCTATAGCTATTGCTATGTAGATACATACATACATACGTATGTATATGTATATGTATATTTAAATGACTGCCCGAGCCGCCACAACGGCCGCACAATCATCCAGTCAATTTGCGCTGTGTTTTGCGGGGCATTAAAACAAAAGCATTTCACTACGAAATATTTATTATTGTGTGCGTGTGTGTGCGTGAGTGTGTGTGTGTATATTGTACCAATGTGGAATGTGTTTATAGTAGCAGCCCGACGCTGCCATCGAATTTGCCGCCACGCCAAGCCAAAGCAATCCAAACCAATCCAATCCAATCCAATCGAATCGAATCCAATCCCACCCGTTCATGTCCGTATCAATCCGTTGACTGCCTCTCCGCATTGCATCTAAAACAGTTGACCACAAATGAATCGACTCGTTTCTGAAGTTGACACATGGTCTGAATAGTGCTGCAATACGCTGACTATCTGGCTATCTGTCTGTCTGTCTGTCTGGCACACATTGCCCTTTATAAATATATGCATTGACCTTATTTGCACTAGTCAATGGAATAAACCCAATGTATCTCAAAGATCTGTTTGATTCTTAAGATATTATAAGATACCCAAAACAAAACGAATATGAAACATTCAAATGATTATTTCGATTCCTTTCTGTTTGAGCTGGCATCTGTTCAAATACTCTTAGGGCTCTACAATATCTCTAAGTTCTGTATCAGCTGTCAAAATGAGAATTTAAAGCTTGACAGATCATTGGGAAATACTTATCATATTTTTAAATATTGCTGCAATATCTCTAGTATAAGTAAAAGGCAGCAGAATCTAATTGAATAATTCCAATGTATATTTTATAATATGTCCAAGATTTGTGCTATCCATCAAACTAACTTAAAGCGCTCAAAACTATGCAGCAATAACCTACACAATAATTTGTACACCTTTATAACTACCTTTAGTCCAAAAACAAAAAAAAAAAAAAAACAATACTTTTAAAGTTTGTTTTGGCACTTTTGTTTAATCATATCCGGCAATCAATTGGCACGCAATCTCGCACAAATCGCCACTTAATTCTATTTATAATAACATTAACAAAGACACCAACAACAACAAAACTTTGTGATGAATCGAGAACTTATTTTTGGTAGCACGTCAAAAAGCAGCAAAATATTAAAAAAAAAAAAAAAAAAAAGAACCATCATATTTTTAAATGACTTCGACGACGACGACTCACGACCCCAAAACGCGCTGGTGGATTCCCTACACAAATACACAAATAACAACAAGTGCATATGTGGGTCTGTGTGTGTGTGTGTGTGTGTGTGTATGTGTGTGTGCCCTTCTAGCCGCAAGCGTACAAATACATATTGTAAAAATATGTGTATAAATTCAAGCCTTTAAGCCAAGGGTGGGCAGCCAAATTTAGCAAGTGAGCCCGACAACAACATCTACAACAAACACCGCCACTGTGGTCGTTAATCTGCGCAAAACTAACACAACAAATGTGTGCACTGAGCAAAATAATAAATTCAAAACTCAAAGTTATTCAATATTATTTATAAAAGACATGTTAAGTTTGAATTTTTTCAGCCAGTGTATAGGGACCTAACTGTTATTTTATTGCTTTGCGATCGCGGCTCGAGTCGAAGCATCGGCGCACACTTCATGTATTTTGTTTTTGCTTTCTCGCGACGAAATGCAGATGTCCCGCGATCGCGGCTCGAGTCGAAGAATCGGCGCACACTTCATGTATTTTGTTTTTGGAATCTCGCCGACGGCGCACAAGCGACATGCAGGCGCCGATTGTTAAAAAATAACGGAGTGAGCTCAGTGAGCTCCGTGAGCCACTACGCGCCCACCCTTGCTTTAAGCAAAACAAAATGCCATCAAATATCGCATCTCGAATTGGTTTGTTTTTGTTTTTATGTGTTTTTTCAACCATTTCTCAAATGAACTTCCCCAGAAATTGGACAGCCCCAACCGCATTTAATCAGAATCGACAACATAAACATTGAACAGCATTTGATACATCTACTCAAAAACACATGAGTCGATTGTTTATTGATAGTCTGTGCTTGGAACCTGAATAATTCACTAATATTCAACAGTTAAGAACTGTTTCAGATGCTATATATATACATTCATATGAGCAAATAACAACAACAACAACAAAAGCTATGCCTCAAAAGTTGATACACAGGATATACATATATATCATTATATACTATACATCAATCTCACTTATCAGTTCATCAATTGGCACATTTTTCAGTTTTCTTCATCACTCAAAGATATTTCATTTTTCAAAATTTTCTTAATACGTGACAAAGTGCCCTTACATTTTGAATGTTGTGTGTAAAGGCCATGCCCAAAGACACATATAAACAAACATACACACACACACATATATATATACAACAATTATAAATATATATACACACCTATGTACATACATATATGTTTGCCTATTTCCTGCCCTGATCGTGTGCTTTGGGGCCAGGCACGATCCATGTGCACCATGAAATAGCACTTGTTTGCGACTACGTGATGTTTTAATATACTCACAGGAAACCCATTGGTTTCGACTAACTTTTTGCTTTATTTAACAAAATATACTTAAATTCGCCGTTTTCAATGGACTTATAAACAACTTTAGCACTCTTTAATGGAATTTAATGGAATTTGGACGAAACGCTGCTCACAAAACTAGCAACATAAATATTACAATAAAACTGAGCAGGAAATTGTAATTTAATTGCATAAACATTGTTATATTATTAAGAACTTTACTAGGTCTTCGAAAATAATATATATGCCTACAACGACAAATGATTGACATGTTAAAAAACGATTTAAATAATACTGCATTTGTATAAATTTAGACACTTCTAGAAACTTCTGTAATCTCACATGCTGACCGCAAGATATATTTGTCGTCAATAATACTAATATATATATATATATATATGTATATAGATTGGTCATCAATAATACTAATATAGCAAAAATAATTCTATAATTAAACAATTAATATATTGAAATAATACTAGATGATTTATATGCTGACTGATTGTGGGCCGGATTAACCTAGGGTAGTTGTTTCGTAAGAGTCAATTTATTCGAGGGACCGTAACAGTTATGAGTAATAATTGTAAAAATCATTTAAATCAATTATTTACAAATTAAGTTAAAATTTTTGATTTTCTTTTGAAATTAGTTTTAATAATTATACATGTTATACATATACTGAAGGTAGAAATTAATTTTAATAAACATACATTTTATAAATATACAGAAAGGTAGAGAGTAGGAATCTGAACATTGCAACATTTAAGATGTTTATAATAGGTATAGTGTAGCAGAGACACTGTAAATTGTGATCACGCATTAAATATATATTGTGAGAGAGTATTTAAGCTTCATTGTTGTTTTTCTCATTTTCAGATGTCCATCAACAGGGCTTTAAAGTCGCTTGCAGCTGAACAAAAATGCCAACACAGCAAGAAAAAAAGCAACAGCAAGAACCACAACAACAATAAGAACAACAAAACTGAAAAGCTTATTTAATATAAATACTTATAAGAAATACGCCTCGTACTCGCCATTCGTATCGTTAAGCACATAACACAAAACAGAAGCAGCAGCCGGACAGTTGGACAGCCGGACAGCCTGCCTTCCACCCTTCTCCCTTCTCCCACAAGCAGCACGCAATCTCATATCGGAGAGTATCGTGAACGGAATTGAGATCGGCAGCAAGAGGCCTGCCGTAGTCTTCCAGTTACCGTTGCGAGGCGCACGGCAGCCGCAACAACGGCGAGCGAATCGTGTAGAGCTTTTGCTGCGTTCTTGTTGACGCCGCACCGGACGCCGCCAAGATGATGTTCACCCGCGCCCAAGTGCGCAAGCAGAAGGCAAGCAGCGCCAGCAGCAGCAGCAGCCAGCGGCCACGCACCTCCGGCGGATCCTCACGTCTTCAGGGTCATGATGTAAGTGACTGCCAACTTGTTCAATATACTAGCCCATATCTCATTCAAACTTTAGTTTTCATGAATCTTAAGATTAACAGAATCTATATAGTTTATAAATGTTAGAAGTTTCCGTTTCTTGTTTCAAGGCTATAATACTTTTGATAGTAAAACAATGTTGTATATTTATAAAATACTATAACAATACAATATTTATAAACTGTAAATTTAATTGGCCTTAGCCATTTGCAAATTCCGGTCGAAAGTGAAAACTAGAACAATTTTATTTGCTATTTTTATTAGCAACTAATTGCTTTGTTTGCCATAAAAACGAAAAACCAAAAAAACAAAACTACTGAACGGGTTTTGGCGGCAAGGAATCCAGATAGTTTTGAAAATCAGCTACACTAATCAAAAATACATAAAAAAATTATACATTTTTAAATATTTCCTAATCATTCTACTGCCCAATGTTTCTGGTCGTGTGGCTCAATGCTAAGGTACGTTATAAGCAAAGCTCCTCCAGCAGCAGCGGCGCCGGCAGCGGGATCAGCGGCTCCAGTGCCGGTGGCACGCGTCGTGACCGGGATCGTGAACGGGAACGGGATTGTGATGATCACTACAACAATCACTATCATTATGGCAAGCAGCAATCGTTTGAGCTACCGCGCCAGCACTCCAAGGAGGACTCATACAGCAGAGACAGGGATAGAGACAGGGATCGAGACAGAGACAGGGACAGGGATAGAGACAGGGACAGGGACAGAGACAGGGAGAGTGGTGGTGTTGGTGGTGTTAGCGGTGGCTATGTGGACAGACGCACGCGACCGCGCAGCATCACGAATCGACGTGGCGCCATCAAGCATCAAAAGTGAGTCTGCCCAACATGGAGTTACCCTATTATACATACATATATACATATATTATCTGGATACTTGCAGAACCCACGACATCAATGGCCATCGCTTTGTGGCCAAGTTCTTTCGCCAGCCCACATTTTGTGCATTTTGCAATTTGTTTCTGTGGGGCTTTGGCAAACAGGGCTATCAGTGCATAAGTGAGTAGGCTGGCAACTCTGGCCGCGTTCCCGGACATCTCTAATCGATGCCTTCATTCTTACAGCTTGCCAGACGGTCGTACACAAAAAGTGCCATGAGAAGCTGCTCGGCAAGTGCTCCGGTTCCGTCTTCAACTCCGCCAGCACAATTGTAGGTGTCGCATAACCCCATAGCCGGGCATACCCACAGTTTAACCAATTTATACCCTATACTCCATTGCAGCTGCTGCGCGAACGCTTCAAAATTGATATGCCTCATCGGTTCAAGCCGCACACTTTCATGTCACCCACTTTTTGTGATCACTGCGGGTCGCTGATGGGCGGCTTCTTTATTCAGGGCCTGAAGTGTGAAGGTAAGTCGGAAACCGCTTTTCAACCCCAACCACCTGTCACCCACCTGTCACCACCTGTGTGCTTTTACTGCGTTGCGATTTATTGGTATACCTTGCTGGAGCTTTCGCCAGGTGGCGCCCAGCGTGAAAGCTGCACAAAAGCTTTCAAATGAGTCGCAACCACAACCAAAAAGCTTGCGAAGCTTCACGTCGGCAAATGTAGCCATAGAAAATGTAACGGTCAAATGGGAAAACTGGGATTAATTTGTACATAATATGGGGTAATAAAAGTTACATTTTCTAAGAAAACCTTTTCAACACCCATAACCTTAATATTATTATATGTCGATTAATGTATAGTATATTTCGATTAGTGTAGGCATGATAGAAATTTGGGCATCAGAAGTTTCCAGTTCAAAAATCAAGACAACAATATTGACGTGATGCTTTCCAGTCCCTAGAAATGCCCTTGTGGGACTTCAAACTCCCATAACTTTGTCAAAACTGAACCGATTTCCATTTCCAAGGCTTTTTTATCCATGGTTTGACCTTTTTAACAAACTTTGGGTTTTTGGATTTTATGTCAAAAATCAAGACAAAAATATTGACTTGATGCTTTCAAGTCCCTAGATAGGCACTTCCAATAATTCAAACTACCATAACTTTGTCAAAACTTAACCGATTTCTCTTTCCAAGGCCTTTTTATCCATGGTTTGACCTTTTTAACAATTCTACAATTAAAGTTTTTAAACTTTGGGTTTTTGGATTTTATGTCAAAAATCAAGACAAAAATATTGACTTGATGCTTTCAAGTCCCTAGATAGGCCCTTCCAATAATTCAAACTACCATAACTTTGTCAAAACTGAACCGATTTTCATTTCCAAGGCCTTTTTATCCATGGTTTGACCTTTTTAACAATTCTACAATTAAAGTTTTCAAACTTTTGGTTTTTGGATTTTATGTCAAAAATCAAGACAAAAATATTGACTTGATGCTTTCAAGTCCCTAGATAGGCCCTTCCAATAATTCAAACTACCATAACTTTGTCAAAACTGAACCGATTTTCATTTCCAAGGCCTTTTTATCCATGGTTTGACCTTTTTAACAATTCTACAATTAAAGTTTTTAAACTTTGGGCTTTTGGATTTTATGTCAAAAATCAAGACAAAAATATTGAATTGATGCTTTCAAGTCCCTAGATAGGCCCTTCCAATAATTCAAACTACCATAACTTTGTCAAAACTGAACCGATTTCCATTTCCAAGGCCTTTTTATCCATGGTTTGACCTTTTTAACAATTCTACAATTAAAGTTTTTAAACTTTTGGTTTTTGGATTTTATGTCAAAAATCAAGACAAAAATATTGACTTGATGCTTTCAAGTCCCTAGATAGGCCCTTCCAATAATTCAAACTACCATAACTTTGTCAAAACTGAACCGATTTTCATTTCCAAGGCCTTTTTATCCATGGTTTGACCTTTTTAACAATTCTACAATTAAAGTTTTTAAACTTTGGGCTTTTGGATTTTATGTCAAAAATCAAGACAAAAATATTGACTTGATGCTTTCAAGTCCCTAGATAGGCCCTTCCAATAATTCAAACTACCATAACTTTGTCAAAACTGAACCGATTTTCATTTCCAAGGCCTTTTTAAACTTTGGGTTTTTGGATTTTATGTCAAAAATCAAGACAAAAATATTGACTTGATGCTTTTAAGTCCCTAGATAGGCCCTTCCAATAATTCAAACTACCATAACTTTGTCAAAACTGAACCGATTTTCATTTCCAAGGCCTTTTTATCCACGGTTTGACCTTTTTAGCAATTCTACAATTAAAGTTTTTAAACTTTGGGTTTTTGGATTTTATGTCAAAAATCAAGACAAAAATATTGACTTGATGCTTTCAAGTCCCTAGATAGGCCCTTCCAATAATTCAAACTACCATAACTTTGTCAAAACTTAACCGATTTTCATTTCCAAGGCCTTTTTATCCATGGTTTGACCTTTTTAACAATTCTACAATTAAAGTTTTTAAACTTTGGGTTTTTGGATTTTATGTCAAAAATCAAGACAAAAATATTGAATTGATGGTTTCAAGTCCCTAGATAGGCCCTTGCAATAATTCAAGCTACCATAACTTTGTCAAAACTGAACCGATTTCCATTTCCAAGGCCTTTTTATCCATGGTTTGACCTTTTTAACAATTCTACAATTAAAGTTTTTAAACTTTGGGTTTTTGGATTTTATGTCAAAAATCAAGACAAAAATATTGAATTGATGGTTTCAAGTCCCTAGATAGGCCCTTGCAATAATTCAAGCTACCATAACTTTGTCAAAACTGAACCGATTTCCATTTCCAAGGCCTTTTTATCCATGGTTTGACCTTTTTAACAATTCTACAATTAAAGTTTTTAAACTTTGGGTTTTTGGATTTTATGTCAAAAATCAAGACAAAAATATTGACTTGATGCTTTCAAGTTCCTAAAAATGCCCTTGCTGAACTTGAAACTCCCATAACTTTGTAAAAACTGAACCGATTTTTAATTCCGATTTGATCATGGTTTATCATCTTTATTTATTTTACAAAGTTGAAGAACTAAACATTTTGGATTTTAGTTTAAAAAACATGACAGAAATGTGGACATGAAAAGTTTCCTGCTGAAATATGGCTTTTGAATATGACTTGCTAATTCGGAATGTTACAAACTTGAACAAATCCCAAAACACATATATTTTGTTGAACGTATTACTTTGGGATTAGTACAGATTAAAGTTGATTAAAGACATTTATGCAATACATTTTTTACTTTTGGAACTGTTTCGATGGACTGGACTCAATAAATTGAAAAATTGCTTATCATATTTGACGTAGAACAGATCAACAATATACGTTTTTAATTGCCTGCTCATTTATATTGAAATATTCGCTCGTCTTTTAAATGCCGTCATTTGTTTTGGGGCTGACAGCCTTGTACATTTTTTATATACTTTTGGTTAAATGTCTTCCTGTTGTTACAATTTCGTGCACATTTATTTTAATCGCTTTGAATGCAAATGACATGTTTTTACGATGCTGCTCGCACGGCACACGTAACACCAGCTGATATGACATGCAGAAGACTATATATATACATATATATACATATACATAATCAGAAATAAAAATACGTATTCATTCTACATGTTTTGGGTAACGACACTTGAACCTTAGGGTAAAGAGTAAACTCCAGGCTCTTGTTCCTACTAGATTTCCCCCCCCCCCCCCCCCCCTCCTCGTTTACTGCACGCATTCCTCTCTTTGGCGATTATCGCCTCACTCTCTGTTGTGTATTATGGGATGTGGGTTGAGCTGACCAAAAATATATATATTCAGTCGCAAGGCAGCAATTAAAATGGCACAAAATGAATAATAAAAGTGCAGGTAATAATAAAAAAAAAAATAAAAAAAAAAAAAAAGATGCCAGATCGTTTCAGATTTATATTTATTACAAATTTGTATTTTTGTGTCGCACCGAAATGAGCGCAGCGCTTTTTGATATATATTCGTATTTGTACCGAATATTTACATGCATATATACTGTATAACAGGGATATATTTATTTTGTCGTTAAATGAAAGCAACAAATAATAAATAAGTTTAACGAGCATGCCACACGCAAGGCTGACTGTCTAAAAGATACCCTCTAATCTCTAATCTCAGGCAGAAATATGAATGACTAACAAGTCTATAGCTATCAAATTGTCTGTGGTTTCTCGATATATTGATTTGTAGTAGTTTTTCGAATTTTACCCCGTCTTTCGGTTGTGTGAGCAGAGTGCTGATTAAGCATGGCGGAAATAATCGTAGTGCTCGAGCCCAATTAAGCCCGATTCGCATTATATGTATGTACATATGTATGTATACTAGCTGATATTGATGCAGACAGGCGGGACATACGGTATTAGAAATCAATTTATTGCGCCTTTGCCAACAAGCAGCGGGCCAAAGAAGAAACAAAAATAACAATTCAGATTATAGCGAGCGTGTGGCTGTGGCCATGCACGACTAGCGCATACCCTGTAAGTTGTGATCAATTTTCAATTGAATTTATTGAAGAATGAGCAGAAGACAGGAATAGAAGAGAATCTCATTTTGGTAATCAAATATCCTACAATTTAGCTGCCCTGTAAGATTTTCCAATGAAATACTACTAGATAATAACATATTGAATCTAGTAACTACATATTTGCTGTAGATCAGGTTATGTCTATATAATAAAGACCCTTTGATTCACCTCAACCTGTAGCACGTCTAAGGATTGAAAGAGGATGCTACTATCTAAAAAAGTAAATATTGAATAAATATAAAGTCAATTGTCTAATATTAGTCAAATTGTATACTATGTATCTGCAAGATACAAGCAAAGTGTTGTCTAGTTCATTTATTTACAATACAGCCTTTTTTTCTGTTTTACTTGTTGTTGTATCTTACGGATACAGCTTACAAGCGCAACAACATGACATGAAAGGAATGTGCAGGCAGAGTATACAAAAATACAGCGAAATACTAAAAATACAAGTGAATTATACGAAACGCGACAAGCAAAACGTTAAAAATAATGGAAAGTCGGCCTGGCTATAAATCGCTAAGATTAAGTACTCGCCGAGGCAGTCAGTGAATGCAACGACGAGTACCCCCGGTACCCCCTGTACCCCCGGTACCCACTGTACCCGTGTGCATGTTGCAGTTCTATTTCTAGTTGTTTGGCAGCACCCCTCACCCCCACCCTTTGCCGCACTTTGTGTTGCCGGCTATAAATGCATTTTGCGGAACCGAAAAGCGTCACCGTCAAGCGTCGCGTCGCTGTCAGCGTCGTGTGGCAAGTTTTGTTGGTTTCTGGCATACGTTATGGCCAGGGGGTGATACCGTTGCTTGGTATCCGAAAGATGCGCAAATTGCCAGAGCGAAAACATTTCATCTAGCAGGTGTACGAATCAATCAGCTTCCAAATTGACCATTATTTACCATAACCAGGCGGCTAAATATATATATGTATATATACATATATCGCTAAGCATTAATTCGTTTGGGTTTACAAAAAAAACCCTTCTGGGTGTCTTGAATGTTCAAGAACATTTTGACACTGAGCAAAATTGAATTTATAATAAGATTCGAGGGGAACCATAGCAAATCTGGGAGGGCATCTGCATAGCTTTCATTAAGGTTAAGTTCACACGTGCCGGCATATGTATGTGTCCAAATATTTGCTTTATTGCCACAACAAATATTTATATTTCATTTAAAAATATTATAGAATTGAACGAATTGTTGGTACTAAATAAAAAATGTAGCGACATGGGTACACAAACCAGATATATGTAGAACAGGTGTGAGCTTCTGAAATGCGTTAAAGAACATGACTGATACTATGAAGAATTATGGCATAAACTATAGAGTATATACAATAGTATTAGGTATATAATGATTATTGACCAAGTTCTACACAAGAATACTACTTCTTTGAGGCGTATTTATAGATTATAATTTGTTCGCATCTCTTCATTTCGAATAGACCTGCCTCAAATTTTAACGGTCAATGTCAGTTTTCTAGGATTTCTGCCAGTATTTCTAGTTTCCTCTTCCCATATCTTGAAATTGATTGGCAAGTCTGCAATCTTTCCGTTTTTTCATAGAATAACATTTTTGAAAATTATTATTGAATAATACTAGGTACGTTTTATTTTCCTATATTTATGAATTATTTAATTATCAATGCCAATTGGTAGCAGCGGCAATTATGATGTTTCTAAATTAATCTTCCAGCAATTCCGTTGAGTATTTCTAGTATTTTCTTGGATAGTACAACACATTAGATAATTGAGTTGACTTTTGCAGTTGCAGTTTATCGCACATTTCGTAAAATCCGCTCGGATTTATGGGTTCATAAATTGTGCTGAAAACTTTTCAAAACGATTAACAATTTGACAGCACCTGTAAAATCTAGAGATCGTTGCTCTTACATTTCTCAATTTGTTTGCCTTTCATAATGCGCTCAAATCTGTATATCTTTCTCACTCTCACTCTGTCTCTCTCTCTCTCTCTCACTCTCTGCCTGTCTGTCTCTGTCTCGTCCGCTCTTTATTTGTCAGCTGCTTAGCTTTTACTTTCGCTATGCAAAAACAAAGAAAGATGATGAAGAAGAAGAAGAGGAAGAAGACGCAGACCAAGTGATTTCAAAACTCAATTTTGATGTTTTTCGAAATTCGAAAACATTTCTCTCGCTCATGTGTGGACAATTTAATTTATGACTGTGTTTGTTAGCTGTGGTCGATTATTGTGTGTCTCTGTGTGTGTGTGTTTGGCATATTTCGAAATCGGCAGCAAGAATATATAGAACTTTGACTGAGAGCGTCAATTTCGAAGACCAGGCAATGCCTGCTGCCTGCCTGTTGCTGTTGCTGTTGGTCTGGGCCTGTTGCTGCTTGGCCTCCTCAACACGCACACAGCGACAACAGCAACAG
Source organism: Drosophila maculinotata (assembly GCA_035045305.1). Lineage (NCBI taxonomy): Eukaryota > Metazoa > Arthropoda > Insecta > Diptera > Drosophilidae > Drosophila > Drosophila maculinotata. The sequence continues at coordinate 1,800,398 of JAWNPD010000679.1, read as the reverse complement.
CAACACATACAGCTACAGCAGCAGCATCAATAATATCGAAGTTAGCCTCTGAAGAATCTTGGGTTCTCTCTTGCTCTGCTGCCATCTCAGTGTATGTGTGTGTGTGTGTGTGTGTTTGTATGTGCTGGTATGTGTGTGTGAGATCAGGAACAGCTCCAATGCTTAAACATTTTTGCGCTGTCTTTTCACATTTCAGTAGTTTCCGTTAATGCGTTCGGCTCGCTGAAAAGTGTCTGTACTTGGGATTTGGTTTTTGATATTTTTATTTTCACCTTTCGGTTTAGTTTTCCAAACGTAACGCGCCGGTTGATAACAAAGTTTCAAAAATATTATACATATACTTATATCATAAAACAACAAGTTTGGAAATCGAATTCTTTATGCGTGCCCGTGGAAATTCGCCAGACAGGTTAGCAACGACAACGACAACGCCAACAACAGCAACAACAACAATAAGAGCAACGTTGACGAAGACTCGTGAGCTTACGTCATACAAAATTTATATACTATACGAAACATAGTCTATTTCTATATGCCGCATGTGGCCAAAGCTAATATACATATTAATGTGTCCGAATCATTTCAAGAAAATTTAACGTAATCAAATTTGAAATTTAAGTAATATTCCAAGTAATTGCTTTTAAAAAACTTTAGGAAGATCAAAGTTTTGCTCAAGTCAAAGCATATGGATCGTACAGATCAGTATATTGAATGCAGATTCCTTTAATTTCCACTCTACAAATTGTTAGCTTGCAAAACAATTTAGACTTTGATATTCTCAATCGTTAATTAAGCTGAGCTTAAAGCTCTACGGAAAATAGGTGTCTTTAATCGTCTTGTTAGATTCCACTAAATGAAATTATATAAATTTGCCGAGAATAATAATATAATAATGTTCTGCATAAGATTTTCGTGCATTTTAGTTTAAAGCTCTTTAAAGCACAGATTAATCTGAACCTCCTTTCAATCTTAACTTTTCACTGTTTAAATCGTTTTGTATTTATTTGCAAGTCAAGACTCAAAGCTGAGTATTTTTAAAACAAAAAATCGACAAATTATATATATATATATAACAACAGAATAATTGCGATTGTTTTACTTAAACTTTAAGTCAATCTCTGCTTAAAGCTCTCGAAACTGAATTTCTGTTCAATTCAGCTTCCATTCTGTACCAATACTGTCATTCTGACATATTTTGAGCTGAATTCGATTTGAATTTCAAATTCAATAAGCCAAATTTGTAAAACCCTTTAAAAATTTAAACATTAATTAATGTTACAATTAGGACATGAATCGATTTTAATTCGTTTAATTCATCTTATTCAATTTCGATTCAAATTCGCTATTAGCCCTTCAATCATTACCAATTAAAGCCCATTTCGGGATAATTAATGTTGCTGTTGCTGCCGCTCAGTTGTTGGCAACATTATGACAGCAATTTTCAAATCTAAAAACAACAAAATAAAAAGAACAGAAAAAAACCAAACCAAAATATTGTATAATTAAACAGAGCGGTAGACATCACATATATATAGAGTGTATATATGCATATATATACATATATCTATATATACTTGGAATCATGCAAGCGTTAAGCTGTGAAATATTCAAAGCCGTCGAAATACTTCAAGTATTTTTGCACAAATTCTAAATTTATGCATACAATTAGCTTAGAAATTGTTATTTAAAATATTGAGAAATTTTCGACGTAAACAGGTATAAATATACTATTGGCAACGGCGCTGGGCATATAAATATAGACAATTGTTTTTTATAGTTTATCAAACGAGAACTGACGCAAAAAAAAAAAAAAAAGAAAACAAACCGAGTTAACGAGTAAAAACACTAAAGGAAAAGTTGTGAAATATTTTTGTTGATATTTTGTTGAGTGCAAGGAAAGAAGCAAAATGCCGCTCTATTCGGATTCGAGCAACTATTACTATAGCGGCGGCAGCAGTCAGCTATATTCGCCGTACTACAGCTCCGGCGCCAGCAGCAGCAGCAGCAGCAGCAGCCCCAGCAGCTATACGTCCAGCTACAATCGCGCCTATCCGGGCAGCTATATGGTGCCGCTGCTGCCCTCAAGCCGCTCGCCCAGCAGCTACACCAGCAGCAGCAGCCTTGGCAGCCTCGGCAGCAGCATCGGCAGCAGCATCGGCAGCAGCAACAGCAGCAGCCTTTTGGGCTTATCCTCACGCTATCAGCCCAAACTGACAACGATAACGGAGACCTCAGCGCTGACGGGTCGTCATAGCAATCACAGCAGCCTAATGCCACTCACTCGCATACAGTCACCCAAATATACGCCCGTCTCCAGCTATGCCAGCAGCAGCAGCAGCGGCGGCGGCGGCGGCAGCAGCAGCAGTCATCGCTATATTCCGCCCAGACCCATAGCCATAAATACGGCGGATATTGATGTAAGCTCGGCTCGATATCGACGCCCAGCTGAAACGCAGTCGACGGCGACAGTAGAGCGCAAGCGTGAGCCGGAAGCGATCAAGGAAGAACCGCAGACACAGCAGCAACAGTCCAAGCAGCAGCAGCAAGAGCAGCAGCAGCAGCAATCACAACAGCAACCACGTCGTTCCACCATACGCCGTAATCGCCCTGTGGTGCGTCTATCTACCATACGCAGACGCAGCAAGGATCGTATCGAGCAGACGCCCGCAGTAAGCGAGCAGCAGCAGCAACAGCAGCAGCAACAACAACAGAAGCAGCAGCAGCAGGAGGAGCATCAATTTCGCGATTTGCCGCCGGCAACAGAACCCAGTTTGAGCTGGCGCCAGAAGCTGGCCGATGAGCTGGCTGCCTTTCCCACCACCAGCAATAAAAAGTCACCCGGCGAGCTGCTGCGCGAACGTTTCTATATACGCGATGACAAGCAAGAAGAAGCAGCGCCGCGGCAACAGCAACAGCAGCAACAACAACAGCAGCAACAACAACAGCAGCAACAACCACAGCAGCAGCAACAATCACAACAGCAGCAGCAGCAATCACAGCAACAGCAGCAGGCAATTCAGGCACCCGCAGCTAGCAGCAGCTCGGAGGAGTCCGAGCTGGAGGAGCAAGAGCAGGAGGCTGCACAGCTCACGGAGAGCATACGCCGCTTGAGTCTCGTGCAGTGTCCCACATTTCATGACATCTGCGAGGACATCTCCTCGGACAAGATCGATGATGATTTGAATGCCGGCGAGCTGCGGCGTCGCGCCTCCATCATACAGGAGCAGGAGCAGGAGCTGCTCAACAAGCTGCAAAGGTCCAACTCGGGCAGTTTTCAACTGATACACCTGGAGCGACGCAGCAGTCACGACAGCACCACCGCGGACGAGGCGCAATCCTCACCGGCTGGCGTCAAACAGCCGCAGAAGAAGAAGAGCAAGAAGTTGCGTCACAAAATCACCGCCGTGGTGGATGTGGAGAATGCAGCGACAATTGCACAGCATATGCCCAGCGTGCTGGAGCTGGAGGAGGCACCAGCCTGTGGCAGCAGCAGCAGTCCCAAGCCAAAGTTTACCGTTAAGGTGGAGAGCATCGAGGAGCATCATCAGGTACACAAGATCTTTAAGTTGCCCAAGAAAAAGCCGACGCCACCAAAGGCAACGCAGCAGGCGGATCAGGTGCTGCCGGAGGGCTTCATGAAGGCTTCACCCAAAGCCAAGACATCGCCGCTTAAAAAAGCCAAGGAGCAACATCAACAGCAGCAAAAGATGCAACAACCAGAGCAGCAGCCGGAGCAGCAACCGCAGCAACAGCCGCAGCAGCAGCCGGAGCAACATGTAAGCGTTGCTCAAGTTTTTACCTTCGATGAGGCGTCCATTCAACAGAATCAGACAGCAGCAACGCCAACTCAAACGCCCATTAAGACAGAGGGCGTGGCAACGCCCAAGCCCATACGCAAGGCATTGCAGAAGTCGGAGAGCGGTGACGATTTCTGGTCACAGATTGGCTCAAGGGAGACGCTCTACATGACCAATCGCAAGAAGGCCATCAGCGAGCGTCAGATGGAGGCGACCCAAGAGGCAGCTGAGATGTCGCCCAAGGAAGCAGCAGCAGCAAACACACCACCAACACCACTGCTTAAGTCGCAACTTCTTATTGAACTACAGCCAGCAACAACAGAGGCAACAGCACAGAAAACAGCAACACCCAAGACAACAGAAATAACAGCAAAGTCAACAGCAACAGCAGCAATTACTACACAAATAGCAACAGCAACAACAAAAAGTGAGGCAGCAACAGCTGCAGCTGCAATAAGCTCATCATTGTTTGCGCCAGCAACACCAAAGCTAACAACAGCAACATCAAGTGTCACAGCAGCAATATTAACCAAATCAGAGCCTACAACACCAATAGCTGCAATAAGCTCACCAAAATCTACACCAGCAACACCCAAGCTGGCAACAGTAACTATTGCTGTTAGCTCGACAACACCAGCCAAAACCGAAGTAGCGACACCAACAGCTAAAATAATCTCACCAAAATCAACTCCAGCAACACCGAAACTAGCAGCAGCAAGCGCAGTAGCAACACCCAAGATAACAATAGCAGCTATTGATCCTATCTCGCCAGCAGCAACCAAAGCCGAAGTAGCAACAGCTGCACTAAGCTCACCAAAATCCACACCAGCAACACCCAAGCTGGCAGCAGCAACTATTGCTCTTAGCTCGACAACACCAGCCAAAACCGAAGTAGTGACACCAACAGCTAAAATAGTCTCACCAAAATCAACTCCAGCAACACCGAAACTAGCAGCAGCAAGCGCAGTAGCAACACCCAAGATAACAATAGCAGCTATTGATCCTATCTCGCCAGCAGCAACCAAAGACGAAGTAGCAACAGCTGCAGCTGGCATAAGCTCATCAAAATCCACGCCAGCAACACCTAAGCTAGCACAAAATTCAGCAATAGCAACTATTGCTGTCACCACTGCAACAGCAGCCGGCAAATCAACGCCAGCAATACTCAAGTTAGCAACAGCAGCAATTGTGAACAAAAGCGAAGTCACAACTGCAGCAGCAGCAATAACTTCCCCAAAATCAACGCCAGCAACACCCGAGATAGCAGCAGCATTAAAAATAACAACACCAGCTCAAAAAGTGGCGGCAACTGTTGCAAAGTCAGCAACAGGCACGCCAGCAGCAACAGTTGCTATTGCAGCTGCAGCAAAACAATCTGGCAACGCCAACAATAGCACTGTAGTCATGACAACGGCATTAGCAACAGCAACAGCAACAACAACAACAACATCAGCAGCAGCAGCCGCAAGCAAATCAAAACTGATCGAAACTGCGGCGGCAGCAGCATCAACAACAATAGCAAAAACTACGGCAGCAACAGCGACGGCAGCGCCAAAAATAAATGCCGGGCAGGCAGCCAAGTCACCTGAACAACAACAGGCAACAGCAGCACCAACACCAACAGCAGCAGCAGCAGTGGCGGCAACGGCGGCGGCAGCAACGAAAATAAATAAAACAACGCATAATAATGAGCGACAACAACAGCAGCAGCAACCACTAGACAACGCAGCAGCAGCAACAATAGCAACAACAATATTGAAGCAACAAACGGAAACTAAATCGAAATTGACGGAAACCGTTGAGCCAAAGTCAAAGGTGCAATCACCGAAAACGACAAAGCCAAAAAGTGCTGGCAAAACAGCCAAAAAGAAAGTCGCAGCGACTCCCACAGCAGCAGTCGCAGTCGCAGCAGCCGCAACAGCAACAACAACTGCAGCAGCAACAACATTGTCAGACAGCAATGTGACCCCAATCAATGCCGATCAATTTATAACGCTGGCCCCCACTAAGGCGGCCAATGCAGCAACAGCAACAGCAACAGTAGCAGCAGCAACAGTGGCCACAAATGCGTCATCGCCGACAGCCGTAACGACTGCAACTGCAGCAGCAGCAACAGCAGCAGCGGCAATTGCAACCACAGCAACAGCAACAGCGACAACGCCTACAACAGCAATAACAATAGCAACAGCAACAACTGGCGACGAGCAGACGACTCAGCTACGATCTGTGGCTGCCGCTGCTGCTGCTGCTGTTTCTGTTGCTGTCGACGATGAGCGCAGCAACAACAGCTGCGGCGAAGGCGTCGGCAATAATTTATCAAAGTTCGCAACAGTATCGAATTTGGCACAGTGTCTGCGAGACGTTGACGCCGAGCTAGAGGACTATATTCCCTCGTCCGCGGAAAATAGCGACGACGACAACGACAGTGCAGGCGATTACTCCAGTGACGACGGTTGTGCAAATTTGAGTGCCAGCATGAAGAAGAAACAGCGCAAGGAGAAGAAGAAGCAAAAGGCCAAAGAGGCGCCACCACGCTTCGATCCGCATAAGAAGATCAAAATTGATACGACCACCAAGTGTTATGTGAAAGAGGAGGCGCCTCGCTATCCACTGGTGGCCACACCGCGTCCGCTGTGGAAGCGCGAGAAGATTGTCTACTCCGATGAGAATACGGATGATGAGAGCAGCGAGGAGGGCAGCGAGGCGACAGCCGGCTCCCTGGAAGACGACAGCGACGAAGATGACAGCGATGCGTGCAGCAGCAGCAGCAGCTCCGAGGAATTCGATGAGGAAGCAACGGCGGCCACAACAACCGCTTCCAACGACAAACGGACGAATGTCGCAAATGTCACGGGCAATGCTCTGGCGCCACCAACAACCAGCACCAGCAATAGCTCCGCGTGCGCCTCTGCATCGGCCTCACCATCGATCATACGGATGAGCACGTGCAGCAATGATTCCGGCTTCGAGGGCGGCACAGCACCTTCCAGTCCCAAAAAGATGCTAGGTAAGCGTTTCCAGTTTCCAGTTGCCCGTTGCCAGTTATCAGTTATCAGCATCGAGATCCCAGACAGACTACTGACTACCGACTACCGACCAAACATATTGACTTAGAATTACACTCGAAGAAATTTTGGTTTCAATTTAATTTAAATTCCATTCTTGGAATATAACTCATTAAATCTTAAATTTTACAAAATTTACCAATTGATATTTTTTAAAATTTGTTAGGTTTTTGTTTACTTAACAAACTACAAAATAGTAAAATATAAATATTATAAGTAAATAAGACATTTATAATTAAATTCGTACTTTTTTTTACAATTTTGAAAATTCAAAAGTTAGCAACGCTGATTCTCATATAGTGGAACTTAAATACCTAACGGTATTAATTAAATTCCATAAATAGTAAATAAACCATACACCAATTTTGCAATTGATATACAACAATTGAGCAAAATTTCTTACTGTGTAGCCGCAAAGACATACGTACAGTGGGTCACATACGTACATGCGCGGACAGCCTGTCGGCTGGTGGTTCCGTTGGTCATTTGAGTGTTGGCGCACGTGCCGCGCTAGAATACAAAAATATTATTGTTGTTCTTCTTCTTATTGTTGCTGTTGTTGTTGTTGTTGCTGTTTATCGCGAGCATTCCGGCCATTTACTTAGCCACGAAAACACCTCCACCACCTTCTCCTCCTGAAATGCTTGTGCATGAAATTTGCTTTCATTTTCAATAGCCAGACACACAGAGCGGGGCAGAGAGCGGTAGCGAGTGGAAGCGAGAGAGAGGTTGAGGTAGAGGAAGAGTGAGAGAGTGGCATGCCGAGCATCTAGTTGAAAAACAAATAAACATGCTATAAATCTGTATCTGCGTATACAAAATGCCTTTTCTATGGCCACATTAAACTACATACACGACAATGAAAAGTCGAGAAATCTTTTCTATTCTTGAAATACTAAAGCAAAGTGCTGATAAAGTCATGCAAAGTTCCATGAAACAAGTGTGCAAATTTTTCGGCCCATTTTCTAAGTAATATCTTTTTAAGCAGCTATTTCTTCAAACGCTTTTCAGTGAATCTTTCATTTCTTTCATAGCTTATCGTAATATTTGGCCGAATTTCCCAGTATTTTTGTGTTGAGCGATAGAAGGATTAATGTTTATTTGACTAGATCGAAGTCTTGGAAAAAATGTAGAATTGACCAAACAATGCATATCAAAACTTTAATTGAGATTGCAATATGAAAGTATGAATATCATATGCAGATCATATTTGACTTAAGTTAACATCAGAAATTGTTAGATTGTTTCTTATATGCATCATCACAGTTTAACAGAGTGTTTTATCTTAAGTAATAATATAAGTAGCATGGAAAAATGCAATTGATTTTTCTAGCATTAGATAAGTAAGTTTCTAATCTTACCAAACTACAAGCAAACTTGTAAGATATTCACCAATATGGTTTCAACTCATGTTTCATATATTGATTTATATAATTTGTACACCATTTTGGGCATTTACTTTTTTAGTTACTCACAAGCAAACAATTCGTTGAGAATTTGCTAGCAAGATGTGGAACTAAAGAGCAAATAAATGCAGATGCAGATGCAGATACAGATACAGATGCAGATGCAGATACAGATACAGCTAGAGATACGAATCCGTATACAGATACAGATACAATAGATAGAGATACGAACTGCGGAGCTAAGAGATAGACAATTTGGCATTTTACTTTTTGCAATTTGTATACAAATTTGTTTAGGTCATCGTCGTGTTTGCCTTTGTCTTTCGCCTTTTTTTCTGGCGATTTGTCGTCTTTCATCTTACGTTTTGCTGTTTTCCTTCACTCGAAATTGAAATCTCATGCATGGCAAATAATTTTTGCTTGAAAACACACAAAAACATTTAAAATATATTTTCATTGTTTCAGACCGTATCTAAGCTATAAGTTTTGTATTTTTTTCATGATTCTTTACTTATTTAGTGCAACAATTAACGAAAGCAAAAGTTTCATACAAATTTCAATTGTTTCTGCGTTAAATACAGCAATGCGAAAAATGTAAACAAAAACTTTATAAATATTTGCAAATAAAATGCACATAAAGATATATATACATAGTTTTAGATAGATATACTATAGATAAAGTGTGAAAATAAAACGTATCAAGGGAAATTTTAGAAAACAGCTGACTCAAGAGTGTATTTTTAATACTCTAACAATGGTTAGTGCAATTTAATAAATATTGATTGGTTTATGATAATATATATATTTTGAAAGTTTCGTATTAAGTAATCTGCCAATACCTAAAAATTAATAAATACAGTTTTTGCATTCATTCCATTTAATATTATTTCCATTAAATTATTTCGTGTAGCAGCATAGGCTTAAACTAACCAGCAAGCTAAAATGCCAAAAAGAATAGTCTAACGGTTTTCATGGGCCAAAACAAACAGGCAATCAATGTATCAAGTCTTGAGTTGTCGTGTGTAGCACACTGCGTATGCGTGATATTTGCATAGAATTTTGTATTTGGCTGCGTTGAATCATAGCTATTTCGCATGAAATTTCTTGTGATTGCATGCAAATATTTGCAAATATTTGTTGTTTATTAAATGTACATTAAACGAACAATACACAAACGACCCGCACCGCCCCGCGCCACCCTTCTTGCCCCGCCCACTCGCTTAGCCTTTGGGTAATGGCCAAAACGGATGTGCGTTTGAATTTGATTGTGTGCGTGTGTGTGTGTGCGTGTGTGTGTACATACTTTGAGGGAGTAAGCAATTTGTATACTCGACTTGTTATTGTTTTCTTTTTGCTGTTTTTTAATCGTTGCCACAGCGTTTATTCAATTCAAAGTGCGGAAAATGGCCAAAAATGCCTTTATACACAAACATACATACTTATGTATGTATGTATGTATGTATGTACATCTGAGGGAACTTTAACCAGAAGCGTGCAACCAATAAATCGCATCGCAGCTGCAAAAGCGTTTAAATGAAACCCAATATAAAATATACGCATATATATATATATATATATATATATACATATGTGATCTGCATAGCATGTTTATACATGCTCACAACTCATAATCATATTAATAACGATTTGTTTTAATTAATCTCAACATTTGCGCTGCCCACGCTGCCAAAAATCGACCGAATAATAAACCAACAACAACAACAACAACATTAACAACAAATTGATACACAGAATGTGACGTGAATTGTCACAAGAAATGCGAACGGCTCACGGCCAATTTATGTGGCGTCAATCAGAAACTCATCGTCGAGGCGCTCAACCACGTAAAGCGAGGTAAAGCAAGCAACAGTAAATACAACCGCTCCGCAACGGTATCAGTGTATCAGTGTATCAGTGTATCAGTGCGAGCCCCAACAAAATGGAGGCGCGTGCGTTTCGCATTCGCCATCAAAACAAACTAAAAGCGAATATCAAAAGAAAACGCAGGCAGCAAATGAAATGATGAATCCATAAATAATGGCGCCTAAATATGGCTGACATTATGATTTCATAATTGACTCGGCCAGCCAATTGTGTGTGTGTCAGTGTGTGTGTGTGTGTGTGTGTATATAGTGTTGAAAGACTGACAGATTAATGGAGTAAAATACATCAAGTACCATACATAAAAACTTATTGATAAACTCTGTTCACATTATTGATTTTGAGTACATAGCATAATTAGCTAAATAATTAACAGTTAATATAAATATTTCCATTGCTTATTACTATATAAGTATGTGCAGACTATCCCCTTGATCTCAGCAACTATAAAAGCTAGACCAACCAAATTTGATATATACTTGTATTTCGTAAGATTCTTAACATAATTATATTCAGATTGCTTCAGATTTCATTTAAACATTTTTAAATACTCTGAAAAGTGCATTAGAGTGCAATAAAATATGAAAATATATCACTTCAAAAGATCCATTTATTATAAAAGTCCGATTCTGCGCGGAGATTCTAGATTGTATATATCTATAAATATACTTAATTAAAGTTCGAAAATAATGAAATACAATTGCAATATAGTGTATCTATTATTAGAATTTGACAAAAGAATTATTCACACACACACACATACACACATTGTTGGATTCGCATATTTATGAAGCATGAACTTGAATCTAATAAATTAATCCATAAATTAGGCGCACGTGAGACAAGAGACTCGCCCAGCACTCCGCCCAGCTCGAATCCTGCCTATAAGATAGAGGCCAACGATGAACACGATGGTATGGCACATATAATATTATCATATAATACAGCATATATACTAGTATAAGTTATAAGAGCGCTGCTCAAGTGACCAACAACCGAACTGTACACAATACCCTTGGACCTAACTATCCCTTATATTCATATATTTGTATGCTATATAGTATATTTTCAATATTCTTGAACTATTCTTTTCTATATCTATATCTATATCTATGTTATGTCTAACTCTTGCTATCTTTCGCTTTGGATACTTTGGATCATACAGAAACTTCATATACATATTCACAATTCCAAAAATCCGGACGTTTCACCGCGCCAGCAACAGTAATACCTAGATTTAAGAACTATTCGGTAGATGATTTTCATTTTCTGGCCGTGCTGGGCAAAGGCAGCTTTGGCAAGGTGAGTAAAACCGATCCACACTTTATTTGATCAGCTATCTAAAAGTTATCATCATAAATATAGGTACTGCTGGCTGAGTTGCGGGATACGACATATTATTATGCCATCAAGTGCCTGAAGAAGGATGTGGTGCTCGAGGACGATGATGTGGACTCCACGCTGATTGAGCGCAAAGTTTTGGCCCTGGGCACCAAGCATCCATATCTATGCCATCTATTTTGCACATTTCAAACCGAGGTGAGTTCATCCAAAATCGCCTACCCAAGACAAGGTCGCCCCAGCAAGGTCTCGATGGGTTCGCGCCGAGCAAGAGAGCAGCAGCGAGTAGTAAAATAAAAAATAGTAAACGCAAAGAGACAACAGTGGTGTGTGTAGTGTGTAATATCGCAACGCATCCGAAAGATACAAAAATAAATAGCCTAAAGGTAAAACGACCTATTATTAGAGCACCGTTTCTATTCTGACCATCGATTGGGGCACACGACATGGCAAGTACTCGACCGATCCCCGCCGCTCTAGAGCCACGTAATTTGGCACGCACGTCCGGCACAGCGTTCGACAAATGTTCTCTACACATTTTCACTCAAAAAACCAACAGCAGCAGCAACAACAACAACAGCAAAATACTAAAACAAAAAACGAGCAACATAAAAAAGAAAACAATAAGTTTTCGTTTCTTGCATTGACACCGATTAGAAGGTATTTTAATTATTTATGACTTTGAGGATACACGCCCATTCATTTTGGGGGACTCTCCCTCTCTCTTTTTTAGTTAGTCAGTCTCTCTCTCTTTTTCTCTCTCTCACCTTAGCTACACTCAGCGTAACGTGACAGCTTTTATGTTGTTGCGAGTAAAAATCAGTTTGCATAAGATTCAAAAATCTTAATTATAAAAAAAAATGTATAATATTAAATGAACGAAATAAGTTTACAGATATATTTATAAATCAAACTAAAATTTTATTTCATATAGAAATCGCTTCAGTTTTGTGCAGGGGTAGGGGATTTACTATTAGATTATTTTCAAATGCAAGCAATTTAGATTGAAAAAAACGTCCAACATTGGCAGTTAAAATTGAAATTTGCATACTTTCTCTCTGTGTACTAAGCGATGCCCTCTCTTTCGCTCTCTTACTTATGTACTTACCTACTTCATCTCTGTGTACTATTTTTGTTGACCTTTGCAGAGTCACTTGTTCTTTGTGATGGAATATCTAAATGGCGGAGATCTCATGTTCCATATACAGGAGAGTGGACGTTTTTCGGAGGAGCGTGCTCGTTTCTATGGCGCCGAAATCATATCGGGTCTCAAATTTCTACACAAAAAGGGCATTATATATAGGTGAGTATTAAACGACTGAAAAGTGTTTTGAAATGCGTTTATCATATCTATGATATTTTGAAAGGGATCTCAAATTGGATAATGTATTGCTGGATTATGAGGGTCATGTGCGTATTGCCGATTTTGGTATGTGCAAATTGCAAATATATTTGGATAAGACGGCCGATAGTTTTTGCGGCACACCCGATTACATGGCGCCCGAAATTATCAAGGTAATGTATATACATTTGTATATACATATGTATATGCATATGTATATGTGCAATCATCGGGTGATATATTGATAAAATTGAATTCTTTTTTGGCAGGGTGAAAAGTACAATCAGAATGTCGATTGGTGGTCATTTGGTGTGCTGCTCTACGAAATGCTCATCGGTCAATCCCCATTCAGCGGCTGCGATGAGGACGAACTCTTCTGGTCGATATGCAATGAAATTCCATGGTTTCCCGTCTACATCTCAGCCGAGGCAACCGGCATACTAAAGGGCGTAAGTTTGCCAACAAATATAAAAATATACGATGCTTCTATAAAACTTATTGTCTAGCTGCTGGAAAAGGATTATACGAAACGCATTGGCTCACAATATAGTCCAGCTGGTGATATAGCCGATCATATATTCTTCAGGCCTATTGACTGGCATCTGCTAGAGAAACGGCAAATTGAGCCGCCCTTCAAGCCCCAAGTGGTAAGATTAACCGAATAATATATATAAAGCTAATACTCAACTGTGTCTTCTATCCATAGAAACATCCGCTGGATACGCAATATTTCGATCGTGTATTTACCAGAGAGCGTGTACGTCTAACGCCCATCGATAAGGAAATACTGGCATCCATGGATCAGAAACAGTTTCATGGCTTCACCTATACAAATCCGCATATCACTCTGGATTAGAATCGTATATATCAAGTGCTCCCTTGGGCAATGTGCTGGCCATATACCATATATAATTAGCATATTTATTAGTATATTTATATATTATTATATTTAATCCTAACCCAATTTACATATTAGAGCAACAGTATTTGTATATGTATGTATATATATTATATTAGATGATTATGTCATTATGTTTTTGTGTAAGTGTATAAAATGTTTCTCTATGCGCTCAAATCGCTCGATACGCATATAAATACTTGATAAACTAATTAGTTTTACTTAAATGTATCAATGTGCATATTTCTAGCCGAAGTTAAGCAATGCCTAATGTGATTCCACATCCATAACAATTTGTTGGAAATGGAATTGCGTTTGGCTATGGCAAATTACAAGGCTACGAATACGTTTGTAATGCTAGTCAATTAGTGATAAATCATAAATAAACATCTATATAAGAACATATCTGTATATACTATATACTACTCACATACTATGATAATCAATTTAATTTTTTTTTTTTTTTTTGCAATTTAGTCTTACAAGCTCTATACCAGAGTTTACTTACATATGTACTCGTTTGTATATGCATAATGCTAGAATAAAAATAAACAAAAATACCAAAAAATGTGCGTTGAGTTCTTGAAGTTTGTAAAAATATAAAATATAAATGAATTTTTAGAATTATCAAATTTATTGGCAGCTTGCAGAATCACATTTGAAGAAAACAGAACATGCCAAAATTTGATAGAGAAGTATAAAAAAAAGAAGCTTGCTAATTTTAGATGTATAATTTATCTAGACTCTAGATTGTAAAGGCTCATATTGGTCATAATTTTTGACATGAAATCTTACAACTCTAAATTTTTCAACTTTAAATGTAGAATTAAAGGATTAAAAAAGAATGAAACCATGAATAAAAAAACCTCGGAAAGGGAAATCGGTTCAGTTTTGACAAAGTTATGGGAGTTTGAAGTCTAGGATGGAATTCTATTTAAATTTAGAAAGGGTATTATTAGATGATTGAATCGGTAAGAGTTGTAAAGGGTATTCAGAGTGCAACCATCAAAGACATTTATGTTTATCTGTTTACATACATAAAATTAAGCAATTAACTGTGATGCTGAAGACTGAAGACTGAATGATAGCGCCGTTAGAAATGATAATGCAAATGGAAAATGGGCCGTTAGCACTGCAAGTGGCAAGTGAGAGTGTTGCCCTTTGAAGTGCAGTGGACCACAAGAGACCCAAAGAGTTTGCCCCAATTGCAATCTATTGTGAGCCGTGATCAGTTCAGCGCTTTTCCGTTGCCAATTTGCATAAACTTTATTGTCATGTGGAACAGCTTCACCATTTTCATGCAAATGAGCTGCGGGCAATGGACAGTGGCCAATGGCTACCAAATGACACACAAACAGACAATTTCAGCGAGAGTGGCCCAAAGAGCTGGACAGCTTCAATCTTAACTCCAGCTGGATGGGGAGCCCTCTGCGGACGGTAGCAGCGCATTTATGACCGCAATTATGACCCCAAACTAGTTGTGAACCAGTTTGGACGACGGGGCCGAGGCAACAAAAGCCAAGCCAGGCGAACATTAAAAGAATTATTCTTGTTAAGAGTAGCATAAATCATTTATTAACCAACTAAAACAGACACACACACACACACATGCGACATTTTAATAAATTTGTGTGTTGGCCATAAAAGTGATAGAAGAAATTAAATGAAATGTTACCGACAACCAAACAACTAACAACTAACAACAAGCAGCAGCAACAACTACAACAACAACAACAACGACAACAATCAACACAGCAGCTATGTTTTTATTTTCATTTCAAAGCTCAAAGCATTTAATTCACAGTGGTGCTAAACAATATACATTTTTATATATACTTTTTTTTTTTTTTATTATTATTGCTTAGGAGTCCTTTGACCCTCTGACTTATTATTTTTATAATTATTATCACCGACTAAAATCTGAGTATTATCAAGGAATTTATTAAATATTTTAGATTTTAAAATAATTATTGCAACGCTAAAAAGATATACACACAAAAATATTGTTTTGCTCATATAAAAACAAAAACAAATGAGTAATAAATAAATAAATAACAATTTGTAAAATATTTGTACAGCTGACTTTTCTAACTCAAATTTCCCTTAGTCGAATTTTTTGTAACTCGAATCAAATTGAGTGGTATTTCCATTTGAGAAAAAAATTAAAAACAGTTTGGAAAGCCATAGCTAAAACTCGAATTTATCTATAGCTCGAACAAAAATTGAATTGATGACACGAGTCGATTTTTAAGCAAACATTTTTATACCAATTTAGTGAGTTTGCTTGAAATATTTTGAAAAATAATGCAGATTTCCCGACAATAACTCAATTTTCAACCATAACGTATATCATATCAGATATAATATCATAAACTCTATAGCTGGGGCTTTTTTGACAAATGAGTGTTACAGTTATATAAGTTGGGTTTATTCGGTTTAGAAATTTCCAGCTCACGATTTTGAGTCACTGTGCCGCTGTCCGTTTCGAAAATCGCGCTTCGGAATTTTCTCTAATTAATTCATTTGTTGGTATGTGAGTGTGTGTGTGTCTGTGCCTGAGTTGTGTGTGTGTGTGTGTGTGTGTGTGTGTGTGCTCTCTGGCGGTCTCTGGCGCAGTGCGTCGCTTGGCCAAAGTCAGTTGGTGCAATACCGGCCTAGAATGAGCTGCTTAGCTCCATAAGCTCCATCATTATTTTTTTATACATCATTTTTTTATTGTGTGCTGCAAGTGCAAAATCAGATACAAATTTAAATACACTGGGCGAAAAGTAAAGGACTTTAAAGTGTTGAGCAAGCGTTATTGAACCATGAGTCCACGCAAGTGTTAGTCATGAAACTGATCCTACCAACACTGGCAGCTATAGTGCGCCTGCAGCTGCTGTTGATCTGCAGCTGTGAATTTGTGTTCCCATTGCCGCCTCTGAGGCGCAACATTATCAAAGTGCGGGCGAGCGGATTTCTGCCATTCGAATCGGATCTGGTGCTGCCACTGGGCATACTGCGTCAGCTGCAGGCACAGGAGCGGGTCTCGCGAGTGCTGCCACATCAGCATGCAGGGCGCCGGCGGCCGCCCAAGCCGAAGGTGAAGCAACAGGTGCGCCTGGAGCGTGCCCATGCGGATGCGGGCATCCAAATGTACAATCTGATCGATGACGATGGCGAACTGCTGCTCAATCTGCGCGTGCACAAGGAAACCAACGGCAATGGCATCCAGGACATGGGCGAGTCCTCCTGGCGACCATCGCAGTGGCGACCCACCACTGGCGCGCCAAGGATAACATCCTCCTCGCCACGACCGCTGCCGCTGCATCAGTATCTCAGTGGGAACAGTTTGGAGCCATCGACGTTGACGCAGCATCGACGCATCTTTGGCGCCCGACCAGATTGGATCTACAAAGCGACCCATCTTTAATTACAAATCTTTAACTTATTTTTATATATACATATATTTGTCACACACGCACACCAGCACACACACAGAACACACACATCAAAATACATTATACTTAAAAAAAAAAGAAGAAAAAAAAGATCTACATCGTTTGAGCCTTAGCTCATTAGGGTTATGGTAATGGGCGAGTGGAAAACCAGAAAGATGGATAGACACAGATGAAGATATTGATGCCAACGAAAGTGGGTGGATCTAAAACCAAAACCAGTTGCAGTTTTGTATTAATCTGCAGCTGCGAGAAAACCACAAAAGAAAACAATAATATTTATGTATGAATATGAAATCTTAGTTAAACATGAATATCGATGAGTTCATAATTAATAACTATCCCTAAGATCTTGGTAGCTGATTAATAACTGCTCATCAATTAACGCAATTTCTCAATTTTTTTCAATTTATGATATCCACTCTTTATAAGAAATGCTGCTTATCTGTCTTTAAGATTGCATAATCAAATATTAAGCTTAAAGTAATTGGTTTATTATCCAAGTTTTAGTTTATTTTGTACACAAACAAACTTTATCTTAAGCAACTCAATTATGGATTGATTGTTCTTATGGTTTAAATCAAGTTTGATCAGCTGTTTAGGAAGTTCTTCAAGAAATCCTATACTATACTATACTTCCCTCAAAATCATATGTAGGATAAGTGACAACACTTTAATGGCTCCAGCACGGAAATAATGTTATTTTTGTGTGTAAATAAAAATATAATATCAAATTTAAAAGATATAGTCTTAACACTCGGGCATTTAATTTATTTATACCAAAATTTACATTATGATCGGATAATAACAGTAGAAACAAGAGTTAATCAAGAAACTTTTTAGCTACATGCATTTTGTATTGCTATTTGTCTTTAACCCATCTAAACCAAGTTTATCTCTTACTTTCTAAAACTTATTTCAAAACCACATTTAAATAAGTGTTACCTAAACTCTCTGAATACATACATATATATATATTTGTATATGTATATTTAAAGTGTAGCTCCAAATAGCTTAGGTCGTTAATCTTAGAGCATAAAGATTTCTGACTGAGCCATAATAAAGTTGTGGGAAATTTCAAAAAACCAACAATTGATTTGTTTCGTAGCTAAAACTAGTTTCTTTCGACAGAAATCTTTGTTTCAAGATATAAAGAAATACTCAAATATAAATTTAATTTGTTAGCTATATATTTAATTTTCAACAGAAAAAAAATGTTATTTAATCTTAGTGAACTAATGGGAAAAAAAAAAGTATTAGAATTACTAAAACTATTTAACAATGGAGGTCACAGTTATGACTCAGTTCGAATCACAGAACAACTGAGCACAGTTGTAGGGATTACTTCCAGGCACCGACCGGGGGCAGGTAGCCAGGCTGGGGAGCTGACACAACGGGGGGCAGGTATTCGTTGTGAACAGCAATGGGCGCTGGGGCGATCTCCTCGTGAATGACCTTGACGGTCTTCACTTCCTGGTGACCATGACCGCCTCCGAAGCCGATATCGTGTCCACCGCCATGGGAGAAGCCGCCGGCGTAGCCACCGCCGCCGCCCAGAGCATAACCGCCATCCTCGTGGATAACCTTCACAGTCTTGACCTCCTGGTGACCGCCGAAGCTTTGATGCACAGCGGGTGCCTCCTCATGAATAACCTTAACGGTCTTCACTTCCTGGTGACCATGACCGCCGCTATAGCCACTATCGTGACCGCCTCCGTGTGAGAAGCCGCCGGCGTAGCCACCGCCGCCGCCCAGAGCGTAGCCGCCATCCTGGTGGATAACCTTCACAGTCTTGACCTCCTGGTGACCGCCGAAGCTGTGACCGCCGCCATGTGAGAAACCATGGTGCACTGCGGGTGCCTCCTCATGAATAATTTTAACGGTTTTCACTTCCTGATGACCATGACCGCCGCTGTAGCCACTATCGTGACCGCCTCCGTGGGAGAAGCCGCCAGCGTAGCCACCGCCGCCGCCCAGAGCATAACCGCCATCCTGGTGAATCACTTTAACGGTCTTGACCTCCTGGTGACCACCGAAGCTGTGACCGCCGCCGCCGTGAGAGAAACCGTGACTGATTGCGGGCGCTTCCTGATGAATGACCTTGATGGTTTTCACCTCCTGATGATGGCCGCCAAAGCTGTGACCGCCGCCATGACCATGATATGCTGCTGGTGCTTCCTGGTGCACCACCTTGATGGTCTTTACCTCGTGACCGCCATGTCCATGACCACCGCCGCCATAGCCGCCGCCATAGCCGCCGCCAAAGCCGCCGCCATGGCCGCCGCCATGACCGCCCTCCTGGATCACCTTAATGGTGCTCACCTCAGTGTGTCCATGGCCATGACCGCCACCACCGCCGCCGCCGCCACTGCCAATGCCATAACTGTAACCACCGCCTCCTCCTCCGCCACCGCCGCCAATGATGCCTGCGGAGCAGGTGGCAACGAGTGCGGCAAACAAACACACAAAGATCTGGGAGCAGAAAAATGGATATCGTTAGAGCTGCAGCAGATAGATAGCAGATGCTGCCTCTGAGCTTACCTTCATTGCTGGAAGTTTCTTGCTTGGAACGAAATCTGTGGAACTTCACGTAGCTGAAGAATGAAACCGTAGAGGCGACTGATGATCTACTCAACGCTGCCACTCGCTTTTATACGCCGTCCTCAAACCTCGATTATGCTGATGCCGATGCTGATGCTGATGCGTCCGTCCGGTGCCTTGCCCAATGCGCCGTTGTTGCGGCTTTCGCCTAAAGCGTACAGCAATTCCACTTTTTTTTTTTTTTTTTTGCTTTCTGCTTTCGTCATCGATGCGCAGGCCCCCAAGTGAATTTTTATGGTGCTGTGTGTGAGGAAGATGGAGCGGCGAAGGGGGGGAAGGGGCAGGGACGTATTGGAGCAGTGGCTGTAAATAGCTATAATATTCAAATGAGACGCAAAACCCGTTGAGAGCACCAGCAGCAGCAGCAGCAGCATATCCATAATATTATCGCAGGCGTAGACAAACCGGTGCGATTATCAAAGGTAGGTCATGTCATTGCCTCGACCTCGACAGCATTTTACCCAAATCCAAAAATCCATCACTTTCTATGCCCCTATTAAAGATCACTAAATATATGTTAAATGCTTTAATGAACTTAAAGTTCAAACAGCATTACGTAAGCTTTGAATGCACTCAAAGCTTAAGGTCCATCAGCTTCCATCAGCTTAAAGCGTAGTTTAATCGCACAAAGCTTTCAATTGCAAGTACTTTGATATTCAGGCTTCTAAGCATTCAACAAAAGCTTTCAACTATTTAAAACACAACGCTGCTCAAATTATTATAATTTGCAATCGTTTAAGAGACAGAAATATCAAAGCAAATGCAAAATTTCCCACCAAAAAAACCCCAAAATTTAATAAAAAACTACAACAACAATAATATATGTAAATTTTTGGCAGTATTTATTGCTTTTTTATTTTATTTATATCATAGCGATTGTTAATTTTTGCATTTCAGCTCTCCCTGATTTTGTAAATCTAGTATAACGCCAATAAGCCATGTTATTTATTTTATTTTATATTTTATTTTTTTTCTTTTAGCTTCATTTGGTATCATATGGAAATCATGTCAAAATTGGATTGACCAACGCGGTCTTCGCTTGTGATTGTGTAAAAGTCTTTTGCGAATTTAAAAAAATCCATTAATAAATGAAACCGCATGCTTTTTGCAATTTGCATAGTAAAAAGAAAAAGTAATTAAAACATTTCAATAACATAACAATATCAAATTGGGTTTTCATTAGGCAGATCAATCAGCAAATGTGTGAACATGCTATACAGCGACCCATAATACAAAATCGATCCATAAAAGACTACTGTTTTCAAAACTGGTGGATTTAATGCAAATGATCTATTAAATTAAAGGTGATACTTTCTTTTCAATTTAATATTAAACAAAAACAATGCAGAAACAATTGCTCCGAGGCTCCGAATTATTTATATATGTATGGATTATCATAATAAAAGATCCTGTAGTTCTAAAGTTCCATTATTAATATAAAAAAATAGCTTGATCTTAATGTAAAGTATGCGAATATTAAATGTTAGGATTGTATCAATTCCTAGTGGTTTTTTATCTGCAATAATTATCTGTATGAATTTCCTACAAATTCTTCACAAACAGAAAACACTAACTGCTAAAAACTTGTAGCCAAAATCATTTTAGTTCCGCAAATAATTTACGCCATGACAACTTTAAAAATTAGTTTATCTAATATACTACATATATTTTAGGAAATATGAGTAGATATTCCTTGACAGCATTTGTTGGCTAGATCTACTCGGCAGTGGTATGTATGTATGTATATAGTATCGCGTATATATACTTTATTGGTCTCTATTGTTGTTTAGTCTAAAGTGTTGACGGCAAATAAACTTTGCAGATTAATCTAGCTTTGTTCTCCAATTACAATTTATATGTGATTTAAGCATCAAGTCCTTAAGATCCTGAACTCTATGAGTCTTAGCCACCAGTAATACAACTTTTGTTGTAATTTCAGATTTATAGCTAAAGCAGATTGCAATTTCAAGTCAAAAGAACTAACCAAAGCAATCTATAGAATAACTTTCTCATAGATTAGTTGTGAAATAGCTGAAGTTTTAAGTATATGTGTCAAATTCCATATATTATCTGTATCACATCATCCAACTTTCACTTTGTTAAAGTATTGCACTGAAATAGAATGAGACAGATTGCTAGCAAGACAAAGATGGCGCATGGTGGTTTAGAGTTTAAGTTGTTTTTCATGTTTATCATCATCATCATCAGTATCATCATTATTATTATCATCATCGTATCAAATCGTTTGCTCTGACGCCTCCTTCTTTTTAATTACATACATTTCTACGAATATTCATTGATTGTTAACAAACAAAAATGAAAATTATTAAAAAAAAAAAAAAAGCAAGGAATACCTTGTATCAGTAAAATATCCAACGATATTAGATATTAGAATTATTCAATACAAAATATAATAATAATATTAACAACGTTACAGTTATGCGATATTAAACTTAGTGATAATGATAATCATTATAAAGAATAAAAAAATATATATGTATATGTATATCGTATAGTAGATGTGTATATAGTATATGTATAGCATTTTACTCTTTTTATATAAGTAGTATGTATAGGATGTAAAAATATAATCATCGCTCTCATACGTTAATAAATATTAATGCTGATGACAAATTTTTGCGTATTGAAGAAAATGCTTGCGCATTTTATGGTGTAAGTGTGTGGTATGTGAGATGTGTGTGTGTGTGTGTCTGTTTAAGCTTAGGCGTATGTATAAGTAAAGTAGGTTGTAGATTTACGCGCAATTGCCGCCTACAAGCCGGCAATCACGCGATCGCACAACTGCTGCGACTATTGCTGGTTGGCGTCTTGCAGCGATTCCGGCTCTTTGAGTTTTGCGTTAACGAATTGTAGCACTGTGACGTCGTCATGGCATACGACTTGAGTGTCGATTTAACGGAGGGCGGCAGGTGCAACGAATCTATAGCATAGACGCTCGTCCGGCGCACAATCGTCCGACAGCAGAGCTCCTGCAGCGACAGCACTGTAAGTCATACAATATAAATGTACATAAATGAATCATTTGAACACAACGGATTGATAGGCAGTTAATTATAGAGCTCGTACCCTTATTGCTGCGCCAAATATGCTCCATGCCATTGCGATGCAGCGCCATGCGGGCCAGTTCGCAGAAAGATTCGCGTATATTGAAATCGCAAAGCGGCGATATCTCAAAGCAGGACATATTGTTTCGAGAGGCGTAGGTCTCCGCCTGTTTGGCCGCCACCTGACGTTTGTAGGCCAAATGCAGACGATTTCCCACCAGCACTTTGGGTATGCCAGGCGCATGCTATAAAATATAAAATTATTAATATTTATTGATTACTGAAGCTGCAATTGTTGACATTAAATGCACTCACCTCCTCGACTTCCTTGAGCCAGCGGTCGATGCCATCGAAGCTCCATTTGTTCGTTATATCATAGACTAATATAATACCCTGAGCACCCCTCGAATATGAGCGTATTATGGTGCAGAAACGCCCTTGGCCGGAGGTATCCCATATCTGTAGCTTGACACGCTTGCCTTCCAGCAATATGGTTGTCGTTTTGTACGCAACCGTTTGCAATATGTGAGAGGTGCAATCTGTAAAGATGAGTTTAGGGAATGCCAGAGCCAATAATATATATATATATATGTATATCGTAATAGAGCACTTACCATTCCCGCTGCAGAAGGGGCTCTCTGTGGATGGGTCCTCCAGATTGGAGAGTATCTCGTGTTTACCCACATCGCTGTCCCCCACAAGAAGCACCTTCAACAGATAGTCGTAGTCTTTTGTCATGGTTCTCATGTGTAGCTTTCGCTGTCGCTCTGAACCTGCAATAATAATTGGCAGCAACAACAATAACGAAAGCAGGTTAGTTACCATTTTAACGAGCCGAAGAATGCGACCCCAAGTTCTTGTCTCTTTTTGTTGTTGGCGCTGTTGTTGCTTGTGGCTCTTGTGGCCCGGGAACCCGAACCGGTATCGAGGGTATAAGCTGCGCCAGATAAGCGTGCACACACAAACAACAAACAAGTCGGGAGTAGCCGACTAGGGGATGCCAGCTATAACTTTAGGCAGTGAGTTATCAACTATGTGAAATATACTAGATCTGCTATGCGAAAACTTTTAAAGGAATTTCTTTGTGATATGATAAAAAAAGTGTTTGAAAAGATTTTTTTTTTTAACGGACAAGTTATCGATAATAGAAAATATATTTGTTTAATTATTTATTGTGCTATTTTCTCCCAATATAAATTTCATTTAATTCACATTTATTTGTATTATATATTGCAGATTTCTTAAATTTATCAAGATTGAAAACTGGTATCTGAACTTAAACCAAAAAATTTGTTGTTTTATTTTTAAAATTTTTACAAAGTACAAACAAAAACTAACTTTTATGGACATGTAAAATTATACAATTTCCCAAGTTTAAAATATGAATAGTGTTAACTTTCACAATAGCAAAATCTGATAATCAAAACCTGGATTCATGGATGTGTAAAATCAAACTCCGAACCGAACTGAACCTCAGGGTGAGACATTGGTTCGAGCCTTGAACCGAACCACTTATAATTATAATTTAGATTTAACAGCCTTGACTTATAATTAAGTGTAAATATTAAAGTTTAAATAGTATAAATATTATACACTTTACCTACATTTGCACAACTTGATTAGACCCTCTTGATCCATTTTTTCATGGGTATCGGGTACAAGAACAACAAACTGCAAGGTGCCAAAGTCGAACCGGCAATTGTTGATGTTGCTGCTGTTGTTGTTGTAATTGTTGTAGGCAGGTTAACATTTATCTAGTGAGTCACTCAACACACACACACACACACAACACACAAAACACGCACACACACATATGTGCATATATATGCAAATGGGCGTAAATACAAAGAGAAACAAATATAAATAAATAAAACCGAAAATAACTATGCAATATCTAATTTTCGCCGGTTTGTGGCCACCCTACGCTGTGCATGAGGGTGTTTCATTTATACACTCATTTATTTTGGGTGTGTTTTGTTTTTGCACCGCAACAACAACAATGACAACAGCATCGAAAACAACACCAACACACACAGTCTCTCTCTCTTACTCACTCACACACACATGCAGAGTCATGAGCAAATTTATGAAAACATTAACGGCTGACACTCACACACAGCAATATGTAGTTGTTGTATTGTTCGGCCACAGCAGCTATTTATTGTTTATGCGCAACAGTTGCATTTTAACACTTTTCAATTTGCCAAAATAATGAGCACAAGCGACCGAAATTTATTTTACCCAAATACGCATATGCACATGCGAACAGAGTTGCCAACCATAGTTGAACTATCGTTCAGTGCTGCAATTTTAGCCATTTTTAGAACAGATACATGCTATATTTGCCAAGGTTTCTCCAGCTCTTTCCTTGGGTAATCTGTATTGTATACTGAAAAGTGTCAATTGAAAAAGGTATCAAATATTCTATCTCATATGTGAAGAAAATTCTAATCACTGTTTATCACTAAACTGCTAGCTTAAAGCAAGTTTGTGTACATATATTGGGCAATGAAACAAACCATTATTATTATGAAATATAGGGTGGGCACGAACTTTTCATAAACTGGTGGTGATAAGATTAAAGACACCAGTTTTTAAATAATATTATTTAACTAATTAGCTACGGCAAATAATTTGTTTATATTCTAACCTTTTCCCTCCACTTTGCTTGATTCATATTTCGTTTGCCCATTGTCCAGTATAAAAGTATGTTTAGTTATACGTAACATAATACATAAAACTTTTGTATCAAAAAAAAAAAACTATTTAAAACATCCAAATATATAAAGCATCCCGAGGTCAATTTTATTTGTTATCCCATTTTTAGCCTTTTTTGTGCTCGATCTGTTCGGTTTTAGTAGTTGATAGTTGGCAACACTTCTGCTCGCTATCGATGACATTCGCAAGTTATCGATATTTGAAACAAAGCAAAACAACACCTACTAGTTTGTTATCATATTTGCGTTTTCGTGGAACTAGAACAATGGCTAATTATCGCAGGATACATCAGCAAATAGATAACAACTTGAGCCAGGAGGCACTACGGCAAAAGCATGACTTTCAAATACGTTTTAAAGTGCTATTTACATTTGTACTAATTAGCTTCGTTTTATTCACCTTTTGTTTACTTAATCAACAACAAAGTCTAGAGAAACAACCACAAAGATTAGTTTGTTATTATAGTACTTCCGGACCAGATAAGCTGCACCTCCTAGATATAGTCGGGGATCTGTGCACCCACATTAATATTGGAATTGCTAATTTAAATAATGGAACATTGGAATTATCCCCGGATCTGGAAAAAGTGCTTCAGGAAGAGACACACCCCTTTCGTGCCGCCCATCCCCAGGTGAAGTTGCTGCTGTGGATCGGGGGTGCCGATAGTGGTCAACAGTTTACCAATATGGTGGTGAATCATGCCCACCGTAAACAATTTCTCAAATCTCTTAAATCCGTTCTACACAAATATCCCAACTTGGATGGCATCGATCTAGATTGGGAGTTTCCACGTGCCTATGACAAAGAGCGTGTGCATTTTGCCCAGCTGCTGCACGAGATCCGCCTGGAGTGGGGCCGGGAGCTGCGTCCAGACAATCTGCTGACCTTGGCGGTGGCAGCACCTGAAGGAATTGCCTTCTTTGCATACAACATACGGGAGATTAATCTGTATGTGGACTATGTGAATCTGATGACATACGATTTCCATTTCTTTCGCGAGGATACGCCGTTTACGGGCTTAAATGCACCACTCTATGCCCGACCAATGGAGCATTCCATCATGGGCACATTTAATATCAACTATACCGTCCACTGGTGGTTGAAAAACGGATTGGAGCCACACCGTTTGGTCATTGGCCTGCCCACTTACGGACATTCCTTTACGTAAGCCATGCTGTCTGTAAATCCGTTTGAATTTATAATAACTCCCCCTTTACTCCCTGACAGCCTCGTTAGTTCACTAAATACGCGCATTGGAGCACCTGCATCCGGTTTTGGCAAGTGTGGCAAACAGGGCTTCACCACGCTCTCGGAGACATGTGAGTGCGCCAATGGCTTTCTGGCGCCCATATATACGTACGACAATGATACCTGTTCGCCGTATCTGAGCGATCTGCTGGAGTGGATCTCATACGAGAGCAAGACGAGCATTTCCTGCAAAGCAAGCTATGTCAAATCCCTTAATGTGGGTGGCCTCATGATCTTCTCCCTGAACACGGATGATCTGACTAACAACTGCGGCTATGAGACCAGAAGTGTCTCAGATGAAGGCAAGCCAGTGTTTCCACTAGCCCAAGCTGCAAGTATCATTCTAAGAAGTCCCTGAGATAGGCAGCTAGTCCATACAGGACTGTAAGCCAAATATATTCATTGGTCTTTACGTTTTTAGAGTTGATTTCAATTTTGATACATTTTATTTTAAATTGTATGTTTTCAAGTGATAAAAAAATTGTTCTCATAAGAATTTTAGATTCAATTATAATTTCCCAGCGACCATTGTATTGTCAAACAGTTACATGTTGTATATTTATGAGGTCCAAGTATTTGAATGCTTTATAGTTATATTTAGTATCATACATATTATGAATTATCTTCTATCACTTGTTATATTGTTGCATAGATACGTACATTTATATAGCAAGATAGATAGATTCGGGTAAAACGAATGGGCTGTATACTGTACTATTTAAGATTTATTTATAAATAAGTTCGTGCATTATTCTCTTATTTGCAACTACCTCCGTTGCGTGCATCTTGTATCGAAAAAGAGTTTTTTTTTTTACAATACAACAATAATATGTACGAAATATTTTTTAATTTATGCATGCATAAGTATAAATAAAATTATCACAATCGATTCATATTCATAATATAACTAGAAATTTTTAACACGCAAATTAAATTTACTTGTATGTTAATATGACGATTATACAAAGATAATTAACGGGAGGGGGCCTGTGGAGGGGGAGAGGCGAGTGTAACGGGGAGCGGGCAAGTGTTATACATAAATAAGCATAGGAATGAAAATATAGCTCCGTTAAGTATTGCCCGAAGGTAGCATAATACATTGCAGTTAATTGGAGCAGCAGGAAGAGACCGACTAATTGCCGGCTGTTAGGTACGTCTCAGGCAGTCGAGGGACGACAATCATGTGTGCTTTGGCGTCCGCTGCAGATTTGGTGGCGGCGCCGCGAGCAACTCATCGATTTGTATTTTATACGCCTGCTTCAGCTCGACCAGATCCAGCTCCAGCTCCTCGGTGCGCTCCACCTTCTCGCCGTACATTTGCAGCAGCGCATCGTAGCGATGCTGCAGATCCTCATAGCATTTCTCCATGGCCTCATATGATTGCACTTTCTCCTTTAGCTGTAGGCCAAATTAGGATATTAAATGATTCAAATGTTGCATCATCTCCTCTCCTTACCGTCTCCATTTCCATTGTCACATTGGATATATCATTGTCCAGCACGCCGCGTTCCGCCTGCTGACGCGACAGCTCCCACTGCAGATGCGTCAGCTCGCCATCTCGCTGCTTCAGCAGCGCCTGCAGATGCTCCAGCGTGGTCGTATTCCCCGCCAGAAAACTCAGATGCACACCCTGAATAATGCCCGACGGCTGCCGTCCGCTATTGGAAGCACATTCCAAATCATCCTGCAAAAGCACAATGTGAATTAAGAATATATATAATACTTAATGAGATCGAAGATGTTTTCAAGCTAAATTATATAAAATTCTAAGGAAAGTATGTTTTTGATGCTTACGCCTTGCCAGTCAATGATGCCACCCAGTGTATCCTCATTGGAGACGCTGTCATCAGCAAGGCTGAGTGGCGGCGAAACATGCATCGGTTTCTGGCAGCGGGCGCTCTCCGCCAGCTCATTGTTGGCCTTGACCGCCTCTACGGTGAGTTCACTGCTGCGCTGATATGCATGCAGTTTGCGTAGCTCCGCCTCCAGGTGCTGGCACTGTGTGGCCAAGGGTTCCAGCTTGTCCTGGCGCTGCCTCACCTGCTCCTGCAGCGCGTAGAGTTGGCTGGTAAAAAAAGGTTATGTACATATAACCAAGTAAATAGGTTTATTGTTAATTAGCTTACCTCTTGAAGTCATTCTCCTGCAGGCTGGAATCTATCTCCTGCTGACGCAGCGTTATCTTGGCGCTCTCCGACTGCATCATCGCATTAGCTAGTTTCTCCTCGAGCAGATCGCAGCGTGTGCGCAACAGCTCCTGTTTCTCGTTCTGCACGGATTCGAGCTGCTGCAGCGAACGCAGCTGGGTTTGTGCATCGTCCAGTTGCTGGAGCAGCTGCTGCTCATCCTTGGTCCAGCCGGCGCTGCGCTGATCAAGCGTCTTCTGCAGCGACTCAATTTGTCGTATGAGCGGCGTCGTCGATACGCTCAGCTCCTGGGTGCTGTACTCGGCCCGCGATTCGGCCGCCTCGAGACGTCGCAATAGATCTCGATTCTCCTCGCGCAGCTGCATCTCCCGCTTGACCATTTTGTGCTCGGTGAGGCGCAACTTTTCGCGCATATCATTCAGCTGCTGCACATACTCCTGATTCTCAGCCTGCATCTGATGCTGTTCGTGCCGCTGGCGCTGCTGCAGATCAACTTTGATGGCATCGAAACTGCTTTGGAGCGCCGTCAGCTTCGATTGCAGATCCTCGATCCGGCTGCGGTTATCCGCGTTCTCATCGTCCACGCGACGCTTTTCGTTGGTCATGCGGCAGACGGCTTCGATTTGGGTACGTTCCATTTCCTCTTTGGCAGCAAGTGACTTTTTCAAACGCTCCGATTCGCTGGACAGCAGCGAGATCTGTTCGCCGTTCTTCTTCAGCAGCGTATCGGAGGTCTTCTCTTTGGCGCGCAGCTTCTTGATGATGTTCGACTGCTGCAGTATCTCCTTGGAGAGTTTCTCGCCCTCCGATTGCAGTGCTTGGATCATTTCATTGCATTCGGTCAGCTCATCCTTGGGTATCTTGTTGAGCAGCTCGTCCTTGAGGCTTTTGATTTGTATGCGCAACGCATCCCGTTCGCGTATGCTGCCCTGAAACTTCTTCTCCAGCGCCGACAGGCGCTGCACTGCCTCATTGGCCTCGCTGCTGTCCGCGCTATTCTTGGCCGCCTCCACATGCGCACAGAGCTGCTGATTGCGCTCGAGAAGCTCGGCATTCTGGCGCTCCGATTGCAGCAGTCGGTGCTCGCGCACTTCGATCACCTGATTGAGTTCGCTAATGCGATTCACTAGCTTGTCCAATTCGGATTGCGAGTCCTCGGAGAGCAGCGATATCTCGGAGGGCTCACGGTGATGGCCCTTGCTCTTGAGGCCATGCAGGCCATGCGGATTGCCCTTCAGCTCCTTGAATTTTTGCGGACTGGTGCGTGTCGTAGTGCTGGTGGTGCTGGAATCACCATTCGGATTCGAAATGATTTCAATGTCGGAAGACGTTGAGGAGTAGCTCTGGTCAACCATTTCCGCTTTGTGGCCATGCGGGCAGGCATCCGTGCTGGCGGGACTGCCACTAGACTTGGGGCTCTTATGGTGGCTCAATTGCAGTTGAATATCCTCAAAGCTCTGCGTCGAATCTGAATCCGCACCAGCGCCGGCGCCCGACACGCTGGCAGCCGCTTGTGCTCCGCTTAATACCAAAGCCCTAATTGTTTTTGTTGAATCTGCAATACAAGAATGGTTCAACATTATCAAATACTTTCTATACTTTTCTTTTCAATAAAGATTACAAATTTCTCTCGATTTTTAGTTAAGCGTTACATTAACTGAAATTATTTCAATCGCTTGCTAAATTACATTTTTAAAAATGTATATTGTTTTTAATTGATTTCGTTTTTTAATTTTTGGGAAACTAAATATTTGTAGTAGTCTTTTTTGCACAATAGAGCGGAAGCCAACAGTGTATTATTGGCATTATATTTTACATTATGTTTATAGTTTGAGAGTTATTGTAAACAATATATATTTCTGGAATAATGAAACTGAAAATAAACACACAAACAAACAAAAGTGGTGCGTGTATTTAATATAGTTAGTTAACGCGAAAGAGAGAGAGATAGATAGAGAGAGAGAGAGAGTAAGAGATAGAGCTTACCATTTAAGTGCAGGGAATGATCATCCTGATCCAAATTGATCGCCTGCCCATCATCATCATCGTCATCATCAGCGTCATCGTTATCATCATCATCATCATCGCCATCCGGATTGTCGGATGTATCATTGCTGGCTATGATGACAATGCTATCCGGCAGCGATGGTTCCGTATCCGGTGACAATTCCATTTCCATTTCACTCGTCGGCGCCGTTATTAGCTCCAATGATGACTCCGAATTGCGTAAACATCCGCCAGATGGCGACGTGGGTGATGGGGATGATAGTAGATCCACGGAATCTGACGTGGCTGATTGGCGTTTGGCATAGAGACTAACGGACGCAGCAGTTGAGGAGGCATCGCTTGCTCTGGGCGGAATGGTGACCATTT
The DNA here is from genome assembly GCA_035045305.1 of Drosophila maculinotata. Lineage (NCBI taxonomy): Eukaryota > Metazoa > Arthropoda > Insecta > Diptera > Drosophilidae > Drosophila > Drosophila maculinotata. The sequence goes on along the minus strand of JAWNPD010000679.1, from coordinate 1,769,079 downwards.
CATTGGCATGCGGATTATCATAGAACGTAGCGCCATCTATCGCTGACGTTGTCAATGCTGTTGTTGTCATTGCTGCTGCTGCTGTTGTTGTTGTTGCCGCTGCTGCACTGTTATTGGCAGCGCTGCCGCTGTCAGCGTTATCAACTGCCTTGTTGTCATCATCCTGAATATCGAGCGCCTCAATTAGTACGGTTTTGGCTTTTTCGAACCAACTCATGCCGCTTGTTAAAGTTGTACGTCACATTAATAAATTTATAATTTAGCAGCAATAACAATTGCGATTTTACAATTACAAACACATAATTAAAGATATCTTTTATATTTTGTAGCTGGTTGGCAGCATCAATGGTCGATAGGTCGATATTTTACTACTGCTATCGATTTCGATATGTTTTGAAATGGCAAGCTATAAAATTTTAATTTTTTGCAATTTTAATGTAAAAGTATTTACATATGTACAACAAGTGTTTTATATTGTATAATTACAGTAACAAACATCAAACCTATCGATACGATATTTACGCACGGCTAACAGCCGTCGTCGATAACGATTGTATGCATCGATGGTTAGGCAATTGGGAGCGTGTGTGTGTGTGTGTGTGGGTGGGTGTGTGTGTGTTGGCATTTTGCAACACCAGTCGTTGAGATAAAGTTGTGGTGGTCGGCCAATAAATTGTGGTGGTCAAAAGCAAAGCAAAGAGTACACATAAAACGAAAACGGCAATGTTAAAAATAAAATAGAAAAAACGGAAACAGTTATTGAAATTACCGAGTGGTAATCAGGACGGATTAGGCATAGTTACAGTAACACATACAGTTACATGCGGCATAAGCGACACTGAACAATCATCAAACTACGCACCGACAAAACGACACCAACACCAAGAAACCCCCACCCCACCCCCTCACAATATCACCCAACACCGGACGGTACGATTACCGCCCCTCTCTCTCCCACACACACATATATATACACTTCACTCTCTCTCGCTCTCAAAAACATCATCATCATTATCATTATCATCACAAACACTTATCTATAACACCGCATTTATCAACGCTACCCAACACTCACCCATCCCACCCCAGCCCACCTCCCACTCAGGCTGATCAACCTTGTTTGCTTTTGTTGTCTGCTGGCTGCTGCTGTCATTTGTTTTGTTTCCTTACCCTCACCCACAAAGCCACACACACGTACGAAGGAGCAAACAAAGACAAACTCCAAAAAATAGCTAAAAACAGATAGTGAGTGAGAGTGAGAGTGTGAGAGCGCAATTGCGACTCCTTTCATCAAGACAAAGAGAGAATTCAACGAAACGAACTGCAAGCGATCAAGGGGTGGTTGGGCGGTCAGTGGGTAGCAGGGGGGTGTGGTGTGTGAGAATAAGCAATATACATATACAGGACACTCTATGGGTCAAAAGGCAAGCACACCAGCGACCAGCGGGCAGCAGAGTCCACGCTCCCGAACCTTCTCCAGCAGCTCAACGGGTGCAACCGCAACGGACACATCCTCTCCCCCCGCCGCCGCTAATTCCGGCGTGGGTGTGGGTGGGGGGCGTGGTGGAGATGCCGGGCAGGGATTCAATTTGCTGCGCACATTGCCGGGTCTACAGGTCTATCAACAGAATCATCAGCCCAACTCGACGTCGATAGATCGACAACGTGCCCGCAGTTTAAGCTCCGTTCCGGACATACAACAACAGCATCAGCAGCAACAACAACAGCAGCAGCAGCAACAACAACAGGGTTCTACAACAACAACGTATTCGCACACACATCCCGCCGTCTCCGTTTCGATGTCAGCAAATTCAAATAGCAATAGTTTCCAAGTTGCAGCCAACAACAATAGCTCATCGGCCGCTGCACAAAGCTATATGCAACAGCGACGCGCACTTGGTGACTCAATACGCGTAAGGCTCCTCTTTCCCCCCTGCCCCTTCCTGCTGCTCTCTGCGGACACTGACTAACTTTGCCTCTTTCCGCAGGACATGTCAATGACGGGCGCCAATATCGTGGAGAGCATCGCATTGGCCGCGTCGGCAACGTCAGCGAATGGCATTGGTCGCGTTTATACAGCGACATCGCTTCCATCGCACATTTGGTCCTTTAATGGTATGCCATTATATTAGTGTACACTGCACAGTGCTCGCCCTTGAATAGCAACACATTTCACATTTCTTTCTAATTCTCATTTCTTCGTGTCACATTTTGTGCTCAATTTAATTTTAAAATACAATCGAACTTCTCCACTTTCAATTCTATACAACTTTACTCCATATCTCCCCATCTCGAATTATATGTTTTGTTAAACAAAAAAGTTGTTCCCAGAATAACTTAATTTACGACAGATTATTTATTTACTCTATGGTGTTCTACAACTCGAAGTTTTTGTTTACTTTGTAGCTTTACACTGGAAATGAGTATTCAAATTTCTAAACAATTGCATGTTCCGAGCAAGCACTGTATACCAAAAACCATTGATGCAGTTATACAATAGAATAATATATATCGCTAATATAAATATAAACATTTTACCTTCACTTTTCACGCAGGTATTAAGTGTCCCGTGTGCAATAAATTCGTGTTGCCAGACGATATTGAATGCCATTTAGTTATGTGCCTAACAAAACCGCGACTCTCATATAACGGTATGCGGAATCCGTGCGATGCACCAAAATGTTTAACTTAATTTGAAATGTTTATGGTTTACGTTACGTTTACAGAGGATACATTGTCGGACGCCAAGGGCGAGTGCGTCATATGCCTTGAAGATTTGAGTCCAGGTGATACAATTGCTCGATTGCCATGCCTATGCATCTACCACAAAGGGTAAATATATAAATAAAACAATATTGTATACATTTGTAGCTATAGCTTAAAATGTATTTTGCAGCTGCATTGACCGTTGGTTTGAGGTGAATCGCTCCTGCCCCGAGCATCCAGGAGATTAGTAAAAATCTCATTAGGTAATGCGCAAGCAAACAAAACAATATCTATTCAAATATGCATATATACATATATACAATGTAAACTGCTGATTAGTAGCTATCATATGCCATATACACACATTTTTTGGCAGTTCACTGAGGTGCTGACGTGCTGATATGAAGATATGTGCATATATAGCAGTTATTCATAGTATATATATATATATTTGCATAATAATGTCGCTTTATTCTCATATGCATCTCACACCAATCATTATGTACATACATTTGCATGCGTTGGCATTTGACATACATGCATATATGTTTATATATACAAAATATATATATGTACTATATGCTTTTTAATGCATTGTATTTGTATTACAGAGCTCGTTAAGTCGTTTAACGTCTGAGTGGGCAGTGCGTACAGCGAGTGCCATAAAAAATAAACTGGATGATAGACGACTTTGCAGCAGTTATATGAATGTATGTAGACTATATATATATATATATATATATATCTGTACATGTTGCAAACTCAGATCAAACGCTGTTATGTATTATAATTAATTTATTTCATTTGCTTGCAGGCTAGAAAGGAAAGGCCAAACATAATACAGAGAGAGAGTCAGCTGGGCAGTTGTTTATAGAAGGGTGGAGGAGCGGAGAGGAGAGGAGAGGCTACGATAAGCAGAGTTTGGATCGAGCGATCGATCGTTTTGACCTACCGACCGACCGACTGTTTATGCAAATCCAAAACACAAATCAATTGTAAACAAATTAATTTAAAATGCTTAAAATGATAGTAAGAAGACAACAACGTCAACAAAACAAAAGGATAAAGGACAAAAGTAAACGAAACCAACCAACCCACAAAGCAAACAAAGCAAAACAACAAGAAGATGATGAGATATGATTATGAAGATGAAGATGATGATAAAAATGCATGTAAGCGAAGCAACCAACCAACCAACAAAAGAATGTCAACCAATGTGATGTTAAATTTTATATTTTGTACTATGGATATGATGTAATTGTAATGTAATGTATATGTATGTATTTATTATTTTAAAAAACAAACTAAAATAGGATAAACGCAAAACAACTAAACAACTATACAAAAATAACAAATTATACACTCACACACACAGACAGAGATACACACTAAAATAATTATGCTTAATTAGAGAACAAAAGCAAAGCAACCAAAAAAAAAAACAACAAAAATTAAGTATGAAAGCCTAACTTTAAAAATTCGATGAACTGTGTAATTTTATGTAATTGTTTTTATTCAAATTTTGCAATCTTTGTGTTTGTCCACGTCATAAATTAGTTATTGCTATTTATATTATTTTTATATATAACCTTTTTTTTTGTTATAATTGTAATATGTTTGTATTGTTAATTTGAAAACATAAAAAAACAAGAAAAAAAAAACTAAAAGTAAAGTGAAAAAATATTGCAAATATTGAACCATCTGTCATGTGAAAATTCTGGTCAAACGAATGCTTAAGCAATTAATTGTATTTCAAGTTTCAAAACTGGCTAATGGAGTTCCTGTCCTAGACATAAGGGACCCAAAATCAAAGCCACATTCACAATCCGTAACGTACGTAGCATAAGAGCTGTGCCGTAAGCAAAACTATTATATAATTTTCGGGATTTATTTTTAATATTATTTTGTTAATACTTTTAATGTAATAACCATTTTCCTTAGCAGTTGCGGCGGTAAACGGATGACGACAGCTCGTAAATAGTTTTTTTGTAAATGATATATATATATATGTATAAGTATATATATTTATATGAATATATATATATACATATATATGTATACTTTAATATACTGTATATATATAAACATATAATTGTATAACTAAAGCGTTAGCGTTCCGCATTCAGCGAAACCGTAAAATCAACATTAACGTTAACTGAAAATTCAACTGATTTTCCACGCACACACAGACAGCGTAAGCAAATAGTTGAAAAGAAAACCATATTAATTAACCATAGCTGGAATTTTAATTTCTACATGTAATTTTTTGTAAAATACATTGAGAATATACACACACATAATACACAAAAGAGATAGCAATAGCAAAAAAATCAACAAATTTTAAGCGAAAACCCCAAAAACGTTAATGTTAATTTGCAACAAATACCTAAAAACAATGATATATAAAAACTTAAAAGAAAACGCATTAGCTGGTAATAAGTATGTCTTGATCCTATTAAGAACATTTAAAACTTTTTACACCCTATCCAAGCGAAACAAAATAAACGTAATTGATAAACGAATGATTACCAAGTAAAATGACAACCGATGAAAAAAGCAAATTGAGATAAAACAAAACAAAAAAAAAAGAAATTAGAAAATAAACGAGTGATTATATATAAATACAAGCTGAACTGTTTTTTATTGTTTATTCGTGAATCCGAATCGTTATTATAATATAATATTATTGGTAGCTTCTGTTTCCCAAGGCACAGTATCTGAAGATTCAAATCCGATTCGATGCCGAACGACTTCAGCGATATTCCCATTTCAAATTAAAATCAGTGGATTAACCTTCACATCATTACGGGGTATCCCAAATTCAACCAAATAAAACACATTATTGATTATCATTCGTAAATGAAGATCTCATTTAATCATCGCAAAAATTAATAAACAAGAAATGAAGGCTGTAAATCAGCGATGCCCAGGCCTTTCATATGGAAGATAAAAAGACAAGAAAGCAAGGCATAAGCAGAAAATAATAATTAAATTTATGGCGTGGGTATCGCTGCTGTAAATTAACAAATGAATTAACAAATTCAACTTGTTGATATATGTGGGAATGGATTAATAATATGGCGGCTTTATTGGATAGGTTGGTACAAATTATTAAAATCTAAATTAAAAATCTTTAGAACTTACAAATATATAAAAGACATAAAATAATGAGGTTTTCTTTTCTCTCTTCGTTTACGAAGGGTGACCGGGGCGGGTGTGACTATAAACTAAATTTTAATAGGTTGTTTAACAAACACAAAATAAAACGTGTAATATGAAATATGAAACGCGCAGCAGTTGCATGAACAGTTCCACGAGTGTTCTGGCCTTGCCAGGCGCTGCGTCCAGTGTGACACGCCCCGCAGAGCCCAGCGAGGGGCGGTTCGGGCGTATCGCAGCAACCGAATCGATATTGTCTTTGTGTCTTTCATGTTCAAATCATTTTCTATTTTTTTTTTTGTCGATTTTAAACACTTTACTTTGGGGCGGTGGTGGTTGTGTCAGAGAAAGGGGGGCGGGCGGTTGTAGTGCCAGTTACCGACAAAAAACCCTAGCCTGAACGTCTATATACGCATAAATAGACAGTCCACTTCGCAGCTTCCAGTCAAGTTGAATTCCACTATTGTCAGCCCCAAAGATATTGCGTTATATGCGATAGATATGCCCTTTATGCCATTGCTGGCAATGTGCAATGTGCCGCACGTCTGTCTCCGACTTAGACCCACGGTGTCCAGCCCTCGTACAGTACGGCCAGATTGTCCGGATTGGTTGCCTCACGTACCACATAGTCCACCTGCTCGGCGACGGTGCTGCGCTGATTGCTATCCGGATCGCGTCCTTCCAGTTTCATGCGAATCTTCTTCCACACGGATACGCCATATGCATTCCGCTTCTGCTCATGCAGATTGGGAGCACCTGTCAATGAAATATGTAATTAGTCATAATCATACATTATGAAAAATCTATGTATATTATTGTAATATTACCTTTAGAATGCGTAAACGTTTCGTATGGCAGTGAATCGCCGTCGGTGGCATGCTGCAAATACTCGTCGATGATTTTGAAGAACTCGTCCACATCGTGGGTGGCCATTTGCTGGATGTGCTGCAGCTGCTGTTGCCAGTTGGTGATTGCGTTGGGCGGCAGATTGTGCCGCTCGCCGCTCAGCTCCTTGCGCAGATCCAGCAAACGCTGGAAGAAGTTCAACAGCGTGCGCTGAGAATCGCGCAGATGGCCGCAGAGCATCTGCACATCCAGCGGGACCAGTTTGCCCGGATTAGTGGCCTCGGGCTCAGCGCACATATTCCGCATATAAATGCGTGGCATGTGCTCCTGCTGGCGCTAAAAGGAAAGAAAGAAAGTTATTGGAAGGGCATTTCTAGGGGCTTGAAAGCATCAAGTCAATATTGTTGTCATGATTTTGGACATAAAATCCGAAAATTAAAAGTTTAAAAACTTTAAATGTACAATTAAAAAAGGGGTCAAGCCATGGGTATAATGGCCTCGGAAATGGAAATCAGTTCAGATTTGACAAAGTTATGGCAGTTTGAAGTATTGGAAGCGCAATTTTAAGGGCCGTTTGTGCCGACTGACGATTGGTGATTGAAAACAATTTGTATGTGCACAGGGTATCTGGTAGTCGGGCACTATCGACTCGAGCGATCTTACCTGAATTTCCTTGAGCAGCGTGCAAATGAATCCGTATCGGGTCTGCAGCTCGCACTCGAGCGTCGACATCTCGCGCTGCACCTTGCACGTGTAATCCTCGAGCAGTCCCTTGACATTTTCCAGCCAGCATTGATCGATGGCTCCCTCGGGATCGAGGAGCTGCACAATCGCCTGCTCGACGGCGCTAATCCTTGCATTGCTCGACTGCCACTGGGCATATGCCTGCAGCCAGTGCTCCATGTTCTTGAGCATCTGTTGCTGCGGCTCGCTAATGTTGCCCATCTGTTCGATGGTGCAGATGGCGCTGGCGTACTTGTTCAGATGAGCGATGACGTCCAATTGATCACTGGTCAACTGATGCTGCAGCTGATCGTTGCGCAGCAGACTGTCAATGTGATTGCGATTCCAATTGCTGCGCTGGCTCTGCAGGAGTTCCATTTGTGATTCGACCTGACGCAGCAATCGCTGCATCGCCGCCGCGTTCTCGTCCAGCGTCTGCCAGTTCTCGTAGATAGCCTCGCACAGCTTCTGTCGGCTGATGATGTGGCCGCAGTTCAAATCGCTGTCCAGCAGATGCCCATAGGCCCAATAGTGTGCCGATGCAATCAGCGTCTGTGTCTCGATCTGTTGATTGAGCAGCCTTATCTCGCACTGTTGCTGCTGATGCATTGCCTCCGATTGGAGTGCGGCGAAGAGAGCATCGCACAGCTGCTGCACATCCGATGGACAATCGCTAACACCAGCCAGCTCCTGGCAGCGTGTAGCCAAATTCGTATAGAATGCACACGATAGCAGCGGCACCAGACCCACAAGATACTCCATCTGCAGGCGCTGCACAAATCCTCGCACGGGTCCAACCATCAGACGCATATCGTAACTCTGCCCGGCACGCAGTGTCTGCAGCACCAGCTCAAAGAAGACGCACTCGCTCAGCGGTTGGCTCGCAGTCTTCAGTAAGTTCAGCTCCTGCAAACGATGGAAATTTATTTATAAACGAAGTGACAATGCTAATTAGCTTTATAATACTCACCATATACTGCTGGGTCTGATCATCCTGAACATCGTCCATAATCAATTTGATGTTGCGCGCAATGCGCTCCAGCGCCTTGGAGAGCAGCTTGAACTGCTCGTGGGCGGGCTGCAGGCTTAGCAGAAACTGCTGCTCCACGGCCAGTGAAACGGACTGCAGCTCTCCCGTCCGCTGCTGTGACAGGGCCAGCAGATAGCGTTCGCAAAGCGTTTTGGTGCTCAGCTGCAGCAGCGGCAGCAATTGATCCAAATTGGGAGAGAGCAGCAATAGGCGAAAGATGCTGGCAGGCAGATCATGCTCGAAACTGTGCTGCAGCCGAATCAGTGCTGTCAAGGCATCCTGCAGCTCGCTCAGCTGATCGCTGGACTGCTCCAGTGGTGTTGCCACAATGCTCTGGCACATGGAGCGCACCAGCTGAATGTATTGCAATTGTTGCTGCACCAATTTGGAATCGTGTGCAAGCAGCGCCGACTGCTCGTAACCGCCAAAGACATTGGTCGCTCCATCCAGAGTTCGGATGAGCGCCGCATTGAGCAGCCTCTGGCTGCAGTTGCTTTGTCCGATGGCCGTAAGCATTGAGTGCGAGGACGACTGCGTTAACGATTGCGACTGCTCGGCAAAGTTCTGCTTCAACTGATGCAGCTGACAGCTGAGTTCCATCCACACAGTTTCCAGTGCTTGAGCTGCGCTTAGCTTTTGGTTGGCATCGATGACAGTCAGCGGCATGGGGCTACTGCTGGCGCTGTCCCCATTTAGCAGATAATCCGCATAGGTGTCGTGGAAGCGCACGTTAATGTTATCGCGCTGCCGCTGATCCGGATAGTAGAACATGATGGCCGCATATTGATGCATATGCTCCACACACTGCAGCCCCAGATCGCAGAGCCGGCCAAAGAGCTCATTTAGCTGCTGGCGCGCAATATCGTAGCTCTCCAGCGTCTGTGCTGGCAGATGGCTTTGCACCAGCTCCAACAGCTGCTGGTACTCGTTATGCCAGCTGCTGCCCTCCACCTTAAACTGGATTAGTCGCAAATCGATATCGCTGAGATGCATCGGCTGCAGACAGCCAGAGCCATAGTTGCTTAGGAGGCACTGCACCATCTCGTAGTCTGCCCGACGCAGAGTCGCCTGCTGTGCCAAGGCCTTCGCATGAAGGCGCTTGGTCGCATAGCGCGGCGAGGCCGTATTGAAGCTGTGACTCTCGATGGCCGTGCCCAAGGAATTGATTTCGGCAATCACAGCGATGCGTTGATTCAGTTTCATCAGCTCCTGCTCCACAGTCAGACGTTGCTTTTGTATCTGCTGCAGTTTCTCAATCTCTTGTGCCATTTCCGATAGATGCGGCAGCATTTCCAGCCTGTGAACAACACATAAGTGTTAATTATTTCACAAGAATGTGCGAATTTAATTTACTCACTTGCGCTTGGCCCAAAACTTTTGGCATTGTTTCAGTTTGCCCACATAGTGTCGTCGCTTGGCATCCCAATCGTGCTGCTTGGCCTTGGACTTGTCCTTCTTATGGCATTTCATCTCGCCGGTAGCGGCAGTGGGGGGTTTAGCATTGATAGCACGTCGCAGGGCCGCCGCATCATCGTTGAGCGTCCAATCCACAAGCGGATCGTAGACGAAGGCCTCGAGGAGCGTGAGCAGCGTTTCCCTCTCCTTGCGCATCGCCTTAAGGACATACTCGCAGCCCAGACGGAAGGAGCCCTGCAAAAAACGATAAATATTATATATATGTTATATGGGTTGAGACAGAAAAAATACAGAGAGCGAGATCATAAATTGATACGATTCGCAGTTGAACTCGTAAATAAAGTCGCACAAATCGCGTTTATCTTTACGCCTATCTAACGGATACAAATATTGTCGCAGTCGTAAAGCGACAGACGAAACATTTTTATATATTGTGTTACAACTGCTGATTTTATGATATGCTATATCTGTTTATATGTATTGCAGCCATACGACGCTTCTAATCGATGTTGACAATCGTTGATTGCAGCATTTGTTTTATTTCAACTTTGAATTTGTGCGTAATTTGTGGCTGTTTCTACGGTTCGATATCAGGTTGGATTGGATTGATTGGGGATGGGGCTTATAAATGTTGCATATTACTCAAAACTAAGCGATTGATTTTCCTCGACAAAACAACCAGCATTTTCGCATGTTGTCAAATTTGATTTGTCTTGCAGTGGATAATATTGGGTAACTTTGACCCAATTTCATTTTGGAATACCAAATGTCAAAACTGAACCGATTAGACTAGTCGGTACTGAAATGTTCTTTTCTTTCTTTCTTGCCTTTATCAAATATGGTTGCTTAAAAGGGTCTTGAACAAATAACTGATTCTAGATTAATAATCATAAATATATATTCTTTTAGAACTCATCTTAGACTACTCAGATGAACTTGGTAAAAATAAAATATAACGTTGACTAATATGCAATTTGATATGATGATGATAGTCGAATTTCGACTTTGTGGCACAATTGTAAATAGAAATCATATCACTTGACAAATAAGTGGGTGTAAGCTCGATGGCTCACCTAGGGGTTAAGTTGTGTGTAGTGCTAAAAATACAAATACGTATACGATATGGATAGGCACAGAAATGTGTTGGCCGTATGTGTTCGCACATTAGATAGCTAATAATCATGTACCCCACACCAGGTAATATAATCTGGCAGCCAGGTGGAAAGAACGGTATGCGCTACACAAATAAATAAGCACGACGAGGATTTGTTTTGGGGAGTACCGCATTGAGTGTAGGGCAGCTGTTCGGCTGCTATTATCAACGGATTGTGTTTCTCACGCTGGATCTCAGTGGCGTTATCAGTTTGGCGCACTGGATAATAGCGAACCGAAACGTAAACAAACGACGCCCACGAAAATTGCAGTTGCTTCGGGCAGCAAAGTCCTTGCCCCATGTGGTGGCCAGCTACCCAGACCCGCTGGCAGATTGCAAAACACTGGCACTCGGTGCGTATCGTAGTCGCGCTTGGTGTTAATTCTCTTTGCGTGCGTGTGTGTGCCTGTGTGTGTGTGCCAGTGTGTGTGTGTGTGTGTAGGAGATTCCCGTAACGTTGCTTCGTGTGGGTCGTGTTTGTGTCATGGCCAACAAGGAATTGGAGAGAAATGCACAACTGCTTCACATTTGGTTAAACCACAATGCAAGCAGCAACAACAGTAGCAACAGCAACAACAACAGCATCCTCAATATTACCGATGATCTGAATGATGTCTCGGTTAATGCCACAAGTGGGGAGCTGCTGCTGCAGGCAGACCAGCACATTAGTCCCGGTATGCTGCTCTGGCTGATCATCAATGCGATCATCTTTGTCGTCATACTGGGCGGCAATGCGCTCACAATTGTTGCGGTCCGCACTTGTCGCAATCTGCGATCGGCTATATCGAATCTATTTATCCTTTCGTTGGCCATATCCGATTTTATTGTCGGCATCGCTCTGCCCTATCATGTCGTCTTTTACATGGGCGTCGGCTACGATCTGGGCCGGCTACGCGGATTTTGTCTCTTTCGATTCTTTCTCTTCATCTGCGCCTGCTGCGTCTCCATATTGACGCTCATCTCGATTGCCGTGGATCGTTATATTGCAGTCATGTATGCCCTGCACTATAGACGGTAAGTACTACAGTATTATTCACCTTGTTGCATATCTTTTTATATATAGCGTATAATCTGGTCTATGAGTGAAGGGTATATACATTTATGAATCTATCAAATTTATAGTCTATTCCATATATACCATACCTATGCGAACTAGTCTTACTAGATTACTATATCATATAGTTTCTATTCAAGAATATGAGTTATTCTTTTCGTACTTTGTCGCGTTCCTTCGAGATTCTCAACTTATCTATACCCTGTGTTTATTGTCCTCATTCCTCAACTATCAAATTTAGCAACAATTTTCTATATCTCTATATTCCGGAATAATTTTACATATCTACAATAATAAATGTTGGCAAAAAAAAAAACCCTAATCTACATCTCTATTTTTTTTTCAGCTTCATGACGCGTCGCGTGGCTTATATGATCATCACGTGCAACTGGTGTGTGGGCGCTTTGGTGGCACTGATACCCATCTTTTGGAACAAGTGGACCGAGGCGCAGGGCTGTGAATTTGACGAGGTCTTGCTGCCGTGGTATGTGGCTGGCATTATAACGCCGGGATTTGTGATCATCTGGATATGTATGCTGGTCTTCTACTGGCGCATCATGCGGGAGGCGTCCAAGCAGGCGAAGAGACTGCGCCAATCTGTGGTCTACAATACGCACAGCAGCCATAGTATGCTGCATCCGGATTGGAAGAGCGTCCAGATTGTGGTCTTCATCATGGGCTGCTTTACGCTCTGCTGGCTGCCGTATTTCTGTGTGGCAATCGCGCAGCTCTTTCGCATTTGCCGCAGCAGCTCGATAATCTACAAGATGGCCTTCTCGCTGGCCATGGCCAACTCGGCTCTCAATCCGATCATCTACTCATGGAAGAACGCCGGCTTCCGACGTGCCTTTGCCCAAACTCTGTGCTGCAAATCCGCCAGCTGCTGTCGCGTCGATGCCGATCTGGAGCTCCATTTGCCATCGGACAGCGTTAAGCATCGCATCGAGTGCAACAGTAACAGCAGCTACTCATCCACAAAGCCCACAGAAAAACTCTCAACTCAGTGCCCGGGGAGCGCAATAAACCAATAAATCAATTGTAGTAATCAAAATTAAAGTATTTGCAATATGAATGTGTAAATTTATGAATTATTCTCCATACACGTCTGAGATATATTTATCTTCAGTTTGACTTCTCAACAACTTAATTTCATTGATCAGATAACAAAACTTGGCCCTTTACAAACTCTACTTTTATAAATGTTTCATCTAAAACATACTACACTTAAATATGAAAACTTTTGCATAATTACTAGTCTCCAGTTTCTATAGGCAAGTTAACGATCAAGGTCTGAAATCTGTTATATCAGCTCAAGAAATTCCATATAAATCCGCAATAGAAAATATGAGAATGCAACGGTAAAGTGCGCATTGTAAGAAATGTTTAAGTAGACTTCAGCATAAGTTGGCTCGTAGCCAATTCCATAAACACATTTTAAAAGGGTAAATAAATATGAGAGTTGTAACATGAATAACACTAACAAATTCATAGAAATCCACAAGGCAGGCGTCTAATGTTCGTGAGACCATCTCAAATGCCATTAGCAGTGGTGCAATTTAATAGGAATTATGTGTGTACGCAATATGTAAGTGTAATTGTAAAAACCTAGGTTTGAAGCAACTGCAACTTGAAGTTTTGGGGAAATGAGTAAAGAGTGGAAAGAAGCCTAGTAAAATAAAAGGTTTTCTGTAATTCCCCTTTCAAATTGGGACACCTTAGCCTTACAATTTTGAAAAACATAAAACATTTATAGATGATCCAGGTTTTTAACGATTTCGCCCGTTTTGAAAGCGAGTTTTTCGAAACTGATTCTCGGAAACTCCAAAATTTTGATTCCGAAAGATTAAATTAAAAACGAAAGACGGAACCGACCTGATTAGCTAAGATATCATAAGAGACTGGTTGAACTCACCTCAATGCCCGTTATGCCCAATGCATGCACCATGTTCTGGGTGAGGCGGAAGGGCACACGCTCCGGAATGCGTAGGGTGCGACCCTTCTCGAAGCAGACGTTGTAGTCGATGTGTACGATATCGCCACTGGTTAGATTGATGAGCACGTTGTTTAGATGGCGATCGCCCAGGCCAATCACATAGCCAATGACGGACATGACGGCCATGCAGCTTGTATAGCGACGCACCGATTGGCGCCACTCGGCGGCGTTGCCCGCCTGGCACCAGAGCTCGCGGGCGAGCAGATCGTTGGGCGTCTCCACAATGAGTTCGTTCAGTACCTGACGCAGTGCGGCTAACGGCCACTGGCGACGAGGATCGGTGACGAGCATGTTGTGCTTGGCCAGCAGCGGCGACAACTTGTTGTAGAAGAGATCGGTGCTGCGGCGCGAGGATGCGGATGCTGACTCCGGCGGCTGGCGTTGCTGCCATTTCTTGTAGAGTGCAAATATCGGCGTCACCCCATCGACCCAACTGATCAGGCCCGACTGGGGTCCCAATGGTATAACGGAGTAGTGATGAGCACGATAGCAGCTGTTGGGCGTATCGCTTTTGCTGGCCATGATGGCGTTCGAGGTGGACAGAAATTGCATGATGCGCTCATCCAGATGCAGATCCTCCAGGCCCTTGAAGAGGAACGTATACTTCTGTCCATTGCTGCCAAAGAAGGCGACCTTTTTGGGTTTCGTTTTTGTGGGCAGAATACACACCGCACTCTCCACACTCTCAATATGCACCGGCTGCAGTTCGTCCTGCGCATCCAGGCCTGGCATCGAGATGGACATGCGTCCAATGCCGCACAGCACCGGACTGATTGTCTGCATTATGAGTGTGCAGCTGGTGCCGCGCAGCATATTGGATTGCAGGACATGATAGAGCTGCTTCAGTTTGTCCCATGCCTCCGGATACGGTCGATGACGCAGTGCCTCCAGCGTGCTCTTAATGGGCGCATCAAAACGTCGCTTAAAGCTGCGCTCATAGCTGGTTTCGGGCTCACGTGCCGTGAAGCTAACGACTGCCTCCAGATCGTTGAGCAACTGTGGACGCCAGCTATCGAAGCGATTCTGTTTGCCCTCATGATCGTCCGGCTTGAATTCGCTGGCCAGGCTATGGACGCGACCCACATAGCTGTGGTAGATGTGCGCCAATGAGTGTATCCAATACTCATCCCACAGCAGGCAGACGCGACGCAGCTCATTGACCAGCAGCTGGACATGCTGCACCACCTCCGGTGATTGTTTGGTCAAAGCGCTCAGCAGACAAGCATAGCTGCTGCTGCTGCCGCTTCCACTCCCACTGCTCCCATTGCTAAGGGGCGTCGCTTGCAGCTCACGATTGGCGCCGACGACAGCGGGAAATGTAACCAGTTGGGGGCGACTCTCCGCCAGGCGGCAGAGTAAAGCACAAACGCTCTGCCTCACATACGGCTCATGATGATTGAGGCGACTGAAGAGCTGCGGTATAATGACCTTCCACGGTCCAATCGGTGTCGTCTTCAAGCCCTCTTCGAGCACCTCCTGCAATCCGCTCGCATGTTTGACTATAAGGCGCAGCAGGCGCAACGTGGTCGTCACCATGTTGCTATCATCCACATGGAAACGCGGCTGCACCGATGATAAAGCATCGCCGCCCGCCTTCAAGCTAAGATAGTGAAAGTAGGAGCGAGCCGCCGCCTTGTAGTAATCAAAGGTTTGGGACAGAGCACGCCGCCAGATGCGCACAATAGCGTCCAGGACGCTGGCGGGCTTATCCGCCAGCAGGCTGAGACGACGCAGTCGCTGCTCACACTGTGCATCCGTTTGCAGATCGGACTCCTCGCAGCTGCTGCTGCTGCTGCTGCCGTACGGCTGCGGTTCCATGCGCAGTGCCTGCAGCAGCTCCTGCAGCGTCTCACCATCGAGCGGCTGTTTGCCGTCGCCCAGTTCCAGGCCAATAGCGCTGATATCCGCTTCGGTTAAGATGCTGCCGCTATCGACAATCTTTTTGCCCCAGCGATAGCACCAGTTGCCATAGGCAATCAGCGCCTCCGCATTGTTGGGCCGCTCCAGCAGGCTGGCATGGATTAGACGCGCCACAAGCCGCTCGCCATGCGGCTGCGCCGTGCCGCACGTCAGCGGACACTCGGGC
The DNA here is from genome assembly GCA_035045305.1 of Drosophila maculinotata. Taxonomy (NCBI): domain Eukaryota; kingdom Metazoa; phylum Arthropoda; class Insecta; order Diptera; family Drosophilidae; genus Drosophila; species Drosophila maculinotata. Next base: position 1,752,913 of record JAWNPD010000679.1, on the reverse strand, counting down.
AGCTGCTCGAGCAGCTCTTGCAAGGTGCGTGACAAATTGGTGGCCAATCCGCTGCAGCTGCGCGCAGCTATCCAATCGGAGAGCGTCAGCAGCAACTCAGCACTCAATTGCTGATGCTGCGGCTGCTGCTGTATGTTTAAGCAGAGTGCGGCACAGACGTTAATGGAGCTGAGCTCGCTGCAGTGCAGCTGCTGCACGTGCTGCTGCTGCTGCTGCAGATGGAGGCACTTGGCCAGCTCCGTGTAGCCGCGCAAGAGTTGCGCATTCGAAGTGTTCAGCGGCTGACGAAGCACCTGGCCGGCCATGTGCGGTAGCGACTGGCCAAAGTATAGCTCCAGCATGCTTTGGCTGGTCAAATGGTTGCCCTCCTCGCGTGCCAGCATCGCCGTGTCCAAATAGAGTGTGCCCAGGCTATCGTTGCTGCATTGATGGCGCAACAGTTGCGTCCAGGCAACGCAGCGCAGCAGCAATGTGCTTGTTATGCTGCTGTGGTGCTGCTGATTACCGGCGATGTTGTCCAGTGGCAGCAGTGATAGCTGCTCCAACTGCTGGCTGCTTAGCTTTTGGGCAATATGCTTGAGCAAGGTCAGCTGCTGCCAGTGTTTCTGTTCGCAGCTATAACTGAGCAAACACTCACGCCAGTTCACATCCAGCAGCTGCTGCTGCTCAAATGTCTTGTTCTGATCCAGCGTTAGCTGCAGCACAGCATGCTCCAGTTTGTTGCGCACATAATGCGTGGAGAAGCTGGCATGTTGCTTCTGTTCGCTGCTGGGCCAAATGGTCAGATTGTGCAGCGCCGCGTTTAGTTCATCGGAGGTGGCTGCACTTTTCGTCAGCAGCTGCTCCAGCACGCTCAGCTGTGAGCTGCTCTGCTGCAGAAATGGATTGATTGGTGTTGTGTCCTCGGCGCGTTTCAGTTGCATCTTCAGCTCCACCACTTGCGTCCATTGGCCCGTGCTGTGCAGGCATTCGATTAGCTGCGCCAGCACAAATTGACGTGTGTGCGGCTCCAGCTCAGCGGCTTGCTGCTCATCGTCCAGCACGTTTCGGTAGCCGGCCAGCGCCTGCTCCTTGCGTCCGGCAGCCTGATCCGCTGCATGCAGCAGCCACTGGTAGCACTTGTCGCTCTTCGAACGCGCCCAGATGTGCAGGCCACGCAGCGAATTCGATTCCCGGCCGCTAATGAATGCCCATGCCAAATAGACAATCGCCTGGCTGTATGTGCAGTCCTGTGACTTTTGCGTCAGCAATATTTCCTGTGAAGCGACAGAATAGAGTCGGTAGTTAGTTACAATTCCAATACAAATTCTAAAATTAATCTTAAATTAAATAAGTAATCAACAGTAGCAATCACATTTCAAATAGTTCACCCTATTTCCTAGCTATTTCACGATTCCTAATCTTATTGTAACATTAGTTTGTTTATTTCAACGAACTCTTGTTTGAAAACTAATGCGATTCTCCCGAATTCCCATTATGTATTGTAGTATTTATATGGAATTAATGTAAGAATAGCATTTTAAATTAAATTTATATGCAGTTACACTTAGCAAGAACTCACCTGGGCATATCGTATGACAAGCTCCGGCTGCTGGCTATGCATGGCAATGATGACGACACCGATACGTATGCGATTGAACCAGGACTGGCATGTGGGATTGTTAAGGCGAAAGAAGGCGCTCACTGGCTTCTCCGGCCGACGCAATGCAAACGCACTGCCCTCGGCGGCATTATAGATGAGCTTCTCGAGTGCATCGAGAAAGCCAAGCAGCATATTGAGATTGGCACGCGTATTAGATAACTGGTGCAGCGACATCTCATCAAATGCCTGGCGCTCGGATTCCTTCGCACAGCCGCTGAGGAGGCGGGCGTAGCGCATGATGATCGCCTCGAAGGCAAGGAACGTGTCCTGCGGCTTGCCGAGCGTGGTGCGCAGCTTCTGGTCCACACAATAGCGTGCCGCCTCGAACTGCAGCCAGGCGGCGGCCAAACGTTGACAGCGCCTGGTGCACTGCGTCAATTTCTCCTGTCGCTCATCCAGCGCTGTGACCTGGCAGCTGCGTATAAACAAATCCCGCAGGCAGTCGGCAAATGGCTGCTGCCCCGGCGCCTGCAGCCGTTCCACAAAATCGCGAAAGACATTGTCGCGAACGGCACTGCACTGACTGAGGCGCTGCTGCCAGATGCAGACATGGGTGCTGCCAATGCCGGCGTTGCTGCGTTGCACAATGGTCAGATTGAGCGGCAAATGGGCATAGATCTGGGCATAGGCGTCATGAGCGCTGCTGCATAGCGATTGGAGCTGCTGTAGCGCCGTCTCCCGATACAATTGCAGCAGCTGCTGGCTGAGATTGGTGGCACCATACCCAAGCACCGCCTGTATGCAGTGGGCGCTCTCCAGTGGTGCATATTTCGACGCCATGCTGGCAATGCACTCGCAAATTGTGAGGAAATCTGCATGCTGCAGTAGAAACGAGGAGCGTGGGGAGACGTCGCTGAGCAGCGATTTCGTCCAGTTGAGCAGCTGTTTGAGATTAAGCGGCGCCAGCTGCGCTGCCAGCGACAAACAGTGCGCCACAAACTTGAGTATTTGGCCAAAGCTGTGCGCCGTCGGCGATGTGGAGCTGCTCGAGGGCGTTATTCCATTTTCGACGTCGCGCAACAAACTCGAGCTGTTGCGAAAATTATGATTGGCCTGACAGTGGACGACAAGCAGTTCGATGATGGCCTGATGGATGGCCGGATGTTTAGACCATATGTTCAGCTCCTGGGCGCGACAATTGTTAATCAGCAGCTCCAATATGGATGGTTTGCAGGCGTACATGCCAATGATGGAGGATGGTTGCTTGGCCAGCGACGCCAACGTGGCCAAATGAAAGATGAGCAATATACTGGCATTCGTGTCTGCCTGAGCGTCGGCAATGCTGGACACACACTTATCAATGTCCTGGACAAGCTGTTTGTATGCCTCTTGCAGCAGCGGCACATTCTTAATCAGCAGCGTTTCCTGGCAGCTGCGCAAAAGCAGCTTGTGCGCCGCATTTCCGCTACGCAGTCGTATGCCAGCGAGATATGGCTGCTCCGTCGGCTCCGATTGGAATACCAGGTGCACCAGCGTGACGGGCAAACGGGAGCGTAATTTACGCACCGTGCACAGCAATAGATACAAACAGCTTAGCTGTTGGGGCTCGGGCCATTTTATCAGCTGCTCAAACTGCAAGAGGAGCAGTTGATTTAGCGTTTCTGCATTCGGTTCGCTGTAGCCATTTAACAGGCAAATGCAGAGCAGCTCGTTAATGTTAATCAAGGCATCGCTGTTTGAGTCATCCTGTTGCAGCTGCAACAGCACATCTGGCAGCATTTTGGTGAGCTGTGTCAGGGCAAGGCAAACAATCGACTCGCATGGGATGTGCATGCGCGTCAGGCACTTAAGAAGCGTATTGAAAGCACCGACAAAGGCGCCAAGGCGTTCGCCCGAGCTTTGCATTGTGTTGTCCAGCCCCTGCATGTCCTCAATAAACTGGGCAAGCAGGCCGTAGCTAAACTCCAGATGTTTGCTAAAGTACGGCGTCAGCTGCTCGAGCACATAGGCACAATAGGATTTGAGCTGCTTGGGCTGACCAATCTCCAGCTGCCAGCCAATAATGATGTCCACCACATCTGTGAAATGGCACTCGAATGCATCGCGATAGTTGCGCGAGAATTGCACAATGCAAGCGCTAATGCCCATAAAATGCTCGCGACTATCGGCGCCTTCCAGAAAGTCCCTCAGCATGTGCATCATCTTGTCGGCATACAAGTGCAGATCGCATTTGGTATCACAGCTACATGAAAAGAAAACCATATATATATTATTATTAAAGAGCCAAAATGTACTATAGAGATCTTGATAATAGGAAAAGCTGACTCTGAATTGAAACCCAAAAGGTTATATTGTAATCAGAGCAGAGTACAATAAAAGCTAATATATAGTATAAAAGCTAAAATATAGCTAATATATAGTATAACAAGGATCTGGGCTCGAATCTTAGGGTGAGCCGAAGGCATTGGTAACCAGTGCTTTTTCCAAGTTGTACAAACTTACCTAAGTGTCGTTCGGAGCGCCGCAATGAAATACTTTTGCAAACGCTTGTTTGTGGGATAGTTCCTTATAATGAAATCTTCGTATTGGGGATATGACATGCGATTTATGTAGCCAATCAGTCCGAGCGTCTTGCTGCATTCGTCCAGCACCGGTGGCGGGCATTGCTTAAACAGCGCCAGCATCCCATCCAATATAGCATCAAAGGAACGCGTCAGATAACCCATATTTATGGGTGTCCTCACAGCCAACTCTAGTTTGGAACAGAGTTCCAATGCTGCCGCCGGACTCGTTTCGTTATGCAGTCGCCGCATGATCTTGGACATGCGCATATCATCTGCAGCCAGTTTGCCATCCCGATCGCCGGCCGTGAATTGCACTGGAAATGTGGGGAATAGCTGGATTAATAGCGGGCTTAATAGGGGGAATATTGAATATCTTACTCTTGCATTGATGCATTATTGGTTTGCGTGCAATACCCTTTGTCATATCATTGTTTATATTGCGCAGCACGGGACTAACATTAATATTCGTTGAAGGCGATCGCATCGTTTCATACATATTCTTCTGTCTGTAGCTGCCATAATGGTTTCTGCCATTGTTGCAGTTGTTGTTGCTTCTATTGCTGTGTTCAGTTACATCGCTAAGCATTGAATCGACGACAATATCGTTGCAGTTGCTTCGTTGAATTGCGGCGCTTTGCATCAAAGGGCCGCCGCGACTGTATATATATATCTATATATATATATGTTTATGTATATTAAGCTTGTTGTTTTGACTTTCACGTTCAGTTCATAGAGATGTTAATCATTCACAAACAGTTCCCCCATACTCCAAAACATAGTCGATATACATATATTTGGCACATTATCAGCGCCTATATCGATAGTTCTAATATCAGCTATCGCACGTGGGACAATTAACAGCACTGACTACAAATTATTGCGTTTTTTTTTACTCAATCAATTTGAACTGAAATATTTGCGAAGACCGTGTTGTCATATGTTAACAATGAGCCTCGATTATCAATCATAGTATAAAGTCTTTGTATTTCAATAACAACTAAAACTATATATGAGCAATTGACGTTCGACAGCACTGTACAGGCAAAGATGGCGGTTTATTTTGAAATAAATGTCTGTACATGAATAACGATAATGTTTTTTATAAATACACACTATAGGCGCAGATTGCATTGCCCAACGTTTTTAACTAATGATTTTCAACTTATAACGCACAGTATTTATTTTTCAATACATATTTATCAATACATAGTCAATACAATTGCTTAAATATTTCGATTTTTTGGTTTTCAATTTTTCATTTTACCAATCAAATGTTGAGTATACGCGGCTACCAAGTTTGCCATCTCTGCATACACTTGATAGGGATTCTGGGGCAGCGTGGCGCTCTGACAACTTGCTTCGAATCCATAGGTGTTGTCCAGTGGCGCCGTATTTTGGAATTCGGGCAACGGGGCTGGCTGCTCGTGAGGCACCAGCAATAGACAAATATCGCCCACTTGCAGCTGCTGGCACTTTAGTTTGTAAAGCTCAAATGACAACTGCGGATTGCAGGAGGCCCAGCCCTGGCCATACACAAAGAGCGGATGAGACGGCAACACGTGCATATTAACCTGAAAACTGAACCTCAAATATGAGTTCATCAGGAATGCTCTTGAAAACAGCCTACCTGCAAATGTTGCGTGTCATAACTAAAGTGGATATTGATGAGATTTGGACTGCTTCTATCGATTCTGACCACTGTTGCTTCCTTCAAGTCTAAGTGCGGGCTGCTCATCGCCGACTGAATGAAATCCTCGGTGCGTATATCCTCCACACGGCGCAGGACACCTGTCGACAGCTCAATGTAGCTGCCCCTCCTAAAGCAATCACTCGACTCGTTCGCTTGATTGAATGTATGGCTCATGCTTGCTGCGACCTGTTCGCTGGACATGCAATTGAATACTGTCCAGATCTGAGGTGATTTCGGGCTCGGGCCTTATGCAAGTGAGTTCATTCAATTGAATGTGGTGCTTTCCATGGACTTTCCAGGAATCTCGCCCACTCACAAACGCACTTGTGTTACCTGTTTTATGACCCACTACTCCTTAACCACCTCCGCCAAATTCTTCACATGGCAACAGGTACGCGCCAGCGCATTTGACAATAGCTTCAAAGATTTTACATTTGGGCAGCGAAAAGACGACCGGGGCGCTACCTAGGTTTCCGCTTAACAACCATTGTTCAACGTCTCTCGCCTCATCGGCAGCAGCCGGCGCCGAAATGGCTGTTGCGCCAGGCGCCTTTGACACCACCAAAAATATACGCACACAATTGTAAAGAGCACCCCCCTCTGGGTACATGAAAGAACCGGGCTAACTTCGCGTTGACGGCGTTTCAATACCCTACAATACATTAACTTTGCTTAAATGTTGGGCGTAGAAATGGACTAGGAACGGGAAGAATACTTCGGAATCGAGACAAATTTAAAAGTACCGGGTCGACGGCTTGTCCAGTGGGATTATAGAGAAAGGGCCCTTGAATGGACACGATAACAAAATTCTTTTTATCAAAGTGTAAACTATTAAAATATACCCTTAGAAACATATGATAACATGTGAATATAAATTCCATGAAAAATTATTATATGAAATAAAATAAAAATCTATATACATATTTCGGGATCAGACGGGATTGGGTTAACCGGAGACAATTCTTTTGATGTATCTAATTTGCTAGGAACCAGTGTAATTGAAGAGGTTGTAGAAGCCTTCTTCAATGCGTAACAACATAATAAGGCGGTCAAGAAATGAAAGTATAAGGAAACAAACGGAAATGCATTTACTGGAAATACTTTATTTGGTTTTGCGCTTCCTTTTGGCCGAGGAGTATTTGATTTGCGTGACGCGTGGCTTGCTAGAGCTCGACCACGTGATGTCCAATGCGTAGATATAGTAGCGCACATAGAAGTATAGCACGCCCAAGGAACAATACACGGAGGTGAGCAGCAGCGGCATAAACGGCAACAGCAAATGGAAGCCCAACAGACGGCTGACAATGTGCTCATAGATTGGAATGGCTATGAATCCGAGAAAGTATATCCGCTCGAGCAGATGTAAGTGCGGCCCGCATTTATACAAGCGCTCCAGCTGGCCATACATCAGGCCAATGTAGGCCATGTACAAGAAGTAGCGCGGCGCAAGCAGTTCCACCTCGAAGAGCAGCGGAAACAGCGAGAAGTAACCAGCGACAGCAAGGACGAACGCAAATTTGGCATCCCGTCGGTCCACAACAGCAAGCAAGCTGTAAAAAAAGAGTTGTTAAATTGATGGTCTGGCAATTTGGAGATTCCTTTACTCACCACAGTGGTATCAGACACATGAGTATCGCCTTTTCATGCACGTGCCAGCCGAACATGAAGGATGTGCAGGCGCACAGGACAACAGCACGCATGAACACCAATTTCGCTTGCCTGCCAATTAAATTCCAATATAGTTTATAGAAGAAACACATTAATATAATTAATTATGTAACAATATAAAAAAAATTGTTTGCACTGATCTATTTGTAATAAAACAAAACGAAAAGTTCCTTATAAATGACCTTTCCAGACTTCAAAAGGCCACAACTTTGTCAAAACTGAACCGATTTCTAATCCCAGAGCCATTTTAGTCATTATTCGGCATATACTTCAAATTCACATCAAAAGTTTATAGATGTTTGATAAATTTTTTTTTTTTAACTTTTTTTGCAAAAAAGCATAAGAAGGGACCCTTATCAAATTTAAAATTTAAAAATTTTAATTCTTGAAATTATATTTTTAATCGATTGTGGATGTCAAAATTAGTATTAAAAAACTATGGGAAAATAGATTTTCGGGTGATTAATTTTTCTGTCAAAAATTACTCTAAAATTGACAAAAAACATGTCTTGTGCCTTAACAACAAAAAGTTCTTTCCCAGACTTCAAACTGTTATAACTTTGTCAAAACTGGGCCAATTTGCAATTCCAAAGCCATTTTGATCAATATTTGTCCTCTTCTTCAATTCCACATCTTAAGATCATGCAGTATTACAAATATTTTTTTTCAATTGTTTTTGGGATAAAATCATGTAACCTTTCCTTGCAAACTTTTTTTTTCCTTCAAAACTTAGTATTTTGTAAATGCATGTTTTTTTTTAATGTGGGTTTTAAAATAAGTATAAAAAACTATAGGAAAAGTGATTGTGACGTGATTCGGGCTTCTGTCAAAAATCACGCCAAACGTGACAAAAAAAATATTGACTTGTTAAGTCCCTAAATCCCTAGAAATGGCTTCTTCTGTCTTTAATGTCCGAAGCTATTTAGCTCAATATTTGTCTTCTTTAATTCCAAATCTAAAGTTTCTGCAGACACACCATGACTAAAATAGCCTCCGTGCTTTTCTTGAGACTGAGAATTTGTCTATCTAAACTATCGTAAAACATAGAAGTTGATCACATAATAAATTAATTAATTTCTATAATTAAAGTTTCTTTTGCAGAGCCCAGGGCTTAGCAAACTTTATCTTCCAACAATCTGAGGAGCAAACTGACCATGGATAAACATAAATAGATAAGTAAATGAATTGCTTACTCTTTGGACGACGTGAGGAAGAGCTTCAGCAGAATGGGAAGCATAAACAATAGGGTGAGTGCAAATGTAATGGACGGCGTTATGCTGGGCAGCACGACATGTTGCACTTCCTGGACAAGTCCGGAGCTAGTCGAGCTGGCTGCATCAGTGGGTCGACGTTTTAGGACGCTGGCGGCCACCTTGTCGGCAGTATTATAGAGGGCCCAAAGATTGGGCGCCCAGTAGGCGTGAGTTAGGCCACGCTTGAACGGAAACAGGCGCTCCATCAACTGGGGCAACTGCTCCCAAAAGGGTCCAAAGGAGACCACAAACGGTGTAAGGCCCGCCGCCAGCAGCTTCAGCGTAGCTTGCACAAAATTCGCCTGTTCTAGGCAGTAGAACTTGAGCAGATAAACGGCAAAGGCGGGTGCCATATAAAGGAATATATGCTTGAAGTTGAGCAGCACGGCAAAGGCAAAGGCGCTCCACAGATACCGCTGCCTCAGCAGTGCCGCAATGCTCAGCAAGAGCAGGCCAAACATAAACCCATTGTACTGGAAGTGTATATTATCCACAAAGATGAGGCCCACATTCAACAAGAGCAGCATACATCCGGTAATGTGCTGCTGCGTGGCATGGACGATACCAAGGGCGGCCAGAGCAGAGCGCACGCCAAGCACATAGATCACATCCATGACAATCACCGACATGCGCTGAAAGTGCACCGTTGCAACGGAGGCATAATTCAAATTTTGTACATTCAGCATTCGGGGATCAACATATTTGGCTGCCTGGGAAAGCAACCACTCGAAGTGGGCAAAAAAGGGTGGATAGTCCAGTGTCCATTCGCTTGTAGCATCCACATACCAGCGATCCAGGGGCAGACTATGGGTAATGGCCAACCAATTGCGGTGTACCTCAAAATCGGTGGAATAACTGCAAAGTTTGGGCAAATTAAATGCTTATTAATCAGCGGCATGTATTATTTACTTATAACTTACTAAGCGGGCAGTAGTAGCAGCTTAAATGCTGTACTTATGCCTATCAATTGCAGGAAGTAGCCGCTCATTTTGATGCTGCTTCTGGCCTTATCATTTTAATTTATTTATTTAGATTTTCCAGCAGTACGCACGTTAATGTTGTTAGTTGTCTCGATTTTAAAATATCGATAGTCATAAAAAGTGCAGACTTTTTGTGTAACCGCTTATGCGTTTTGGCTTTTATAAGTGCCAATATATTTTAAGATATCGATAGTCAAACAAAAAAGCCGGCTTTTTGTGTAACCAGGTTGTAATCTACTCATTTCCTATAATAAAGCAGCTATTTTTAGCAAAATTGATATAGTTTCCATTTTAATTTAATTTGGATTCCTTTATAATCTTTTTTATAGTTTATTGATAGTTGGCAGCACTGTGATCGATGTTATCGATTGCTATATTCAGCTAAGATTCTGTGTGACCAACGCATATTTTGTTAACATTAGGGACATTTAATTTAAATTCGTCTGCATTGCACGTGGAGCAATAAAAATGGCAGACGTTTGCGAGGCTATATTTATTAGCACATATAACAATAAGCGCACCGGGTGTACCGTGAAGGACCTGCGCACCGGCACAGATCTTATGCGCTACAAAGGGAACTCAATGCAACCGAGATGCCTTCAAATGCTGGAAGATGATTTTGTTGTTGCTGCTGACTGTTTAAAACCGATACTCCATGTGTGGCCCATCAATAAGCAGGAGGAGTTGAACGGTATACGGTTTGTGATGCCGGGCAAGGTGGATGCTTTGGCAGTCACCCCGGATAATGGATATTTGATCGCTGGCCTCGCGGAGACCTTCTACATTTGGAAACTGGGCACTGGACGACTCCTCAATATGGTGTCCAAGCATTATCAGCCAATCACCTGCATCCGGCTGACCGACAACGGCGAACACTTTGCCACCGCCGGCAAAGATGGTTCAGTGCTTGTCTGGAATTTAACCCTCGCCGTTGCTCCTTTAGGTGGCATCGGAGAAAATGATAAGAACGTGCCAGTTTATGCTTTCAATGATCACGGCTTGGCAGTCACCGATGTTCATATTGGTCACGGCGGCATGCATGCCTTCATGTATACCGTTTCCATGGATCGCTGCTGCAAGGTGTATGATCTCGTCGATGGCACACTGCTCCTCAGTGTTGTCTTTCCAGTTGCCCTGCACTCTGTCATTGCTGACAGACTGGAGCAGAGCGTCTATGTGGGCACAAATGACGGTAAAGTGCTCGTCTTTAATATGACAAAAGTTCCACGCATGAAGGTAAGGATTACATACCCTCTATACATACTAAAAATGTTTTTGAATGTCCAGCGTTGGTCTGGTAAGAAGAACTATCTTAGATCCGAAGAATCATTTTGAACCCATAAAACCGTCTGTCTATTCAATCTATCTTAAATCTGAAATTTCAGATCTTTTATAACTCTCCGTGTTCTAAAAAAATCAAGGTTTATCAATTTATAACACTCTTTTTTTTGAGTAGATTTAGTAACTCTCCGATCTGGGCATACGAAAATTGGTAAACAACTTGTCAATTAGCATAGTGAAATTAAGTTCATAACTTTTTTGTCATAGCTACCCTCAAAATCGAAAGGTATGGCTTGGACCTTATGCATGCCATAAAGAAAATAGAAGATAGAAGAATAATAATAATAATAAAAGTTTTTTGGGAAACTGAGTTGCCTATATTTCCCATAGTTCAGAGCAGTAGGATATGTGCTAGTCGAACACACTCGACTAGATCAAAATTTCGTATTTCTATAACAACCATTCTAACATTTAACATTCCCAGGAATACCATCTGGAGGAGAATGAGCTACAAGCCTTTGGTACAGAAACAGCCGACAAGGCCATCACTTGCTTGGCACTGTCGATGAATGGAGATCAGCTGATTTCGGGTGGGGATGATAATCTAGTAAGCATCTGGGATATTGCTAGTCGCCAGCTGTTGAAGACCATCCCGCAGCTGGGCGCCATAACCAATTTGATTGTGCGCCCCATGAACACTGCCCAATTTCATCCGGGTCCCAAGAAGAAGAAACTCTTTTCCAACAGTCTAAAGCGCATGATGAGTGGCCAGCAGGATAATGATGAATTCATTCCACTGCGCATCTCGCAAGAGTATTCTAAAGCACCACAATTTGACAAGCCAAACCTTTTTAACCCTGAACTGGAGGCTAAGATGACCTTTGATCCTGCAGATGTTAATGCTGGAGAAGATGTTAATCCAAAAGACTTGGCGGGCGACGACAACAAAAAGCCTGAACAAAATGAGCTCGTGAAACTACGTGCGGAAAATGCACGCATGAAAACCAAATTGAAGCTTATGCGCGATTTGACTGCACAAAAAGCTGCTCCCACCAATTTACCAAATAAAAAAAAAAAGCACACATGAACTAGATTTTAAAGAATCGAAATTAACAATTATAATATAATGTGATTACAAACAATAAATGTGTATAGAAACCGTTGTGCTATACAATACAATAGAAAGTAAATAAAATCAAATTGACTGATGTTTTTAGTTGACAATTGCTTTAGGTGGATTCTCAAAACCCGGCTGTTCCTTCATATCCTCATCCTGATCCTGGTCATCGTCGTGGTTGTCATTTTGCTCCTCGGTAGCGTTGTCTTTCTCCTGCGCTAGTTGACGGCGTATCTCGCGATTCGAGTCCAGGAGCTCCCGCAGCTGCGACAGGATATCATCCGTACGCTGCTCCACAGCATCCAAGGCGCAACTGAGTGCATCTAGGCTCTGATCGACCTCCTGCATCTCTGCAATTGGACAGCATAGGATAAATAACAAATCATATAATATATGTATACATATATAATATATTAACCTTGTAGATCGGCCTCCTGGACTTTTGTGCTGCCAGCTTCGCCGGAAGATGTCGGATCGTGGTTATTCCTTGGGGCCATGGCTGGTTGCAACTGCTAAAAAACACAAGGCGTCAGCTGACTTTTATTTAATTACCACGAACCAAACATGAGCGTAGGCATTACATTTTCAAAGGGGTAAATTTTGCTTAACAATTGACAGAATTACGAAACAAATACGATTAAAGCACAGTAATTTTGTAACGGTTTTCGAATATTTGTCACAATAAATAGGTATATATTTTTAATGTGTATCCCCCTTGCCGTTACTTGACTACGCTCATGTATAGTGATGGCTTATATTTCGATACACCCTATCGATAGATTGAGCTGTTGATGACATTGGGTTGCAACACTTTTACTCATACTTTACAACACTATAAGTCAGCCGGCCATAATAATAATAAAAACTTTGTGCGTCTCCAGTTGGTGATTGTTGCATAAAATTAATATTTATATATATATTTGTGAACTGCTACAAGTAAGTCGTTGCGCATACATTAATAGTAATTGTTAGCAATTGTAGTCGAGAGCACCGTTATAACTGACAACAAAATAATCTGCACAAATAATTGTAATAATCGTTGTTTGCTTTTTGTTGATTTATTTATATATGTTAAATTTGTTTTTTTAGTTTGTGTTTATTTTTATTAAAGAATTTTAAATTACAAAAAAATTTGTATCACAATTAGTATTATTTTTGTTTTGTCCATTTCATTTTAAATAGTATAATTGTTGATGGTATAGCCCCCACCCCCAAACGATGTGGCAAAAACAACAATAGTTGTTGCTTCTGTTCTGTTTCCATTGTGTATATGTTACATGTCACATTTTCAAATACGCCGTCCGTTTTGGGCCCAGCTCAGCTCAGCGATCAATGTGCACGTTTTGGAATGCCTGCCAGAAGATGATTACAGATTTTATAAATAGACAGCAATGTAGTCAGGAGCATGGTGAAATTATGCAAGGTGGCTGATATTGATCTCTCGGGTTCCGACGTTTTACTTTCACGGGTTCGTTCGGTTTACTCTGTCAAGCTGTCACCCAACTTTCTTGCTCTCCTGGTAGCAAGAGGGCAAATCGCGAAATATCCGCCACCTTGTATAATTGCAGAATGTGGCTAGGAGCACTTACGACGTCGACAGTGGCGACCTTGGTAGCCATCGTAGCACTTGCACTCCTTGTTGCCCATGCAGATGCCATTGCTGCACTTGCAGGTGGAACGCTGCTTCCGTCCAATCTCGCAGTGATCGCCGCGCAGTCCGTTCGAGCAGCGGCACTTATTGTTGCCAATGCAGCGGCCATCATTCTTGCAGGGTATCACACATTTGGCTAGTTATTTTTTCAAGGAAGAAACGAATCATGTAGCAAGCACATTTGCTAGATGGAAAGGGAACACTCACAGTATTCACAGTGCAGGCCATAATATCCCTTGGAGCAGTGGCATTTATCCTTTTGTATGCATTTGCCGCCATTCAAGCACTTCTCCTTGCAAATACCTAAGCAGAACAGATTACAAAATAAGAAGTAAATTTGATTGTATATTATATTTTTAAATATGGAAATTAACAACAACAAAAAAGCAAAGAAATTTATCCCAATTCAAAAAATATAGCATATTAAAATTAAACTTTTTTTTCTATTAACGTTTCTTTAAAAGAACATTTTTTGGAATTCCTAAAACTGTAAAAAAAGTACTTGCAGAAATAGCAAAGCTTTCTAATTTCTAAAATTTTCTTGCAGCTCAAAACATTATGTATAGGAAGGCTTGTCCGTCGGGCATGCAGATGATTCGCATCTCAATGCCCACAATGCGATGCCATGCCACAAGCACCAGCAGCAGCAGCAGCAACTGCGACAGCAACAGCAACAGCAACAAGAGCAACACCCAGCAGCAAGCACCACCGTTGCGTCCACGTGCGAATGCTATGACTGATGAGATAATACGCGTGGATCATGCTGGCGAACTGGGCGCCGATCGCATTTATGCGGGACAGATGGCTATATTGGGCAACGGGCCGATGGGCAAGACCATTGAGCATATGTGGGAGCAGGAGAAGTGCCATCGTGCGCAATTCGAGCAGCTAATACAGCAGCATCGCGTGCGACCCACAATAATGACGCCCATTTGGAGTGTGGCAGCATTTGCGCTGGGTGCCGGCACCGCTCTGCTGGGCGAGAAGGCGGCCATGGCATGCACCGTGGCCGTGGAGACTGTTATTGTGGAGCACTACAACGATCAGTTGCGTCAGATTATGGAATCACCCAATCCGGATAAGGCAAGTCAATGAGTTATCTTTACAAAGCTCGACCCAATAATGCTGTTACTCGTATTTTGTTTTTAGGAACTGCTGGAGACAATCACAAAGTTTCGTGACGAGGAGCAGGAGCATCACGACACCGGCATCGATTGTGGGGCCGAACAGGCGCCCTTCTACAAGGCAATGACCGAGGTCATTAAGTTTGGCTGCAAGACGGCCATTGCCATATCCAAAAAGATCTAAATTCGATGTTGTTTGTAACAAATAGCAAGTTGACCAACATTTTGTTACGTGTATGTGTGTGTATAGCAGTTATAGAAACATAAGCATTAAAGATTACAATTACAAACTGTACTTACCGCCCTCGCACTGTGTGCCTTGATAGCCATCGGGACAGGTGCATACCGATGGCGCCGTACAATTGCCACCGTTCAAGCATTGCGGAAAACAGAAGGCCGTCTCACAATATTGGCCCGTATAGCCGACGTTGCACTTGCAGATGTGATGCTCGTTGCAATAACCGTTCTTGCCACATTTCAAACTGCATTCTGGATCGGGAGCTTAAGTTTTTTTAGTTTAGTTCGATCGTTTGGTTTTTTTGTGTATGTTGATTTTTTTTTCGGTTTTTGTTTTTGAGAAAGATATAGAAGAGTGTAATATATATATGTGTGTGTGTGTGTGGTACATAAGCATAAAATTGAGTTTTAAGTAAGCTTAGCAACAATTTGCGAAATTTGTAATTATGAAAAATATATTATGCATGTACATAAATTTGTGCACAGTGCTGTGGCACAGCAGAGCGAGCGGCATAGATCGAAAGCTATAGCGATATAGAGAATGGCAAGAGCTCAGCTTATTGGTGTCCCAGACACTATATAACAGATCGTAGTTGTCTGTATGTATGATGAGCTGGGCGGGGACCGACCCATCAAGCAGGAAAAACAACTAGAGTGGAAACTGTGCTGGAAAGTGTGTACACATTAGGCATACTTGCATACGTTTAAAAGCGGACAGAGGGTATATAAAAATACAAAGAAATGATGATAGAATTGTGGGCATATAGTACCTTAGCGACAGTGATAAAATCTAGTAACAATAGAAATCGCTTAAGAGAAATAACTATACAGTGGTTGTTCGGATATGGGAAATGCTTTGCTTATAGACGCGAAAGGCGCGAATAATTATAATAAATTTTAATTTAATGACGAATTTCATTGGGTTTTCAAAAGTTATATAAACACACAATAAAAATGATCTTGAACATAAAATCTATTTGAATAAAAAACATGGATACTTATTTGAAAAAAACTAGAAATTTGGAAAATCTACATATCCGAGCAAGAACTGTATTTAAATATTAAGAAATAACATTTATTTTTACTCAAGAGATGAATTGAAAAATGTAATAAACAAAGAAGTCTTAAGCGTTTTCTATGGTAAAATTTGAATTTGATATAAAGCATTTAATTGACTTTTCATATACACTACCTTGCAAAGTTGTTAGTGAAGTAGGGTTGGAAGCGTCTATATCATACACACCTCTATGTGCGCATTCCTTTTTGAAGTTGAGACGGATGGGTGTGCCGGATAGCGGTTTATTCTTGCGAGTCTGTATCTTGAGGCCCACATTGAATGAGGCGGTGCCCGAGCTGTTTCCGGTGCAGGGCAGGAATATGCTAAAATCTAGCTTAGATAGATATAAAATGGGCCAGCTGCCATCACTGAGCGACTCTCACTGCACTTACTTTTCTGCTCCTGCGGTATGCGACCACGCTTATTGATCGACAGCGTTGGCGCCTTCAGAATGCTCTCATCCATCGTCTGCAGCCGATCGAAATCGTAAAAGTACTTGCGTCTGCCCGATTTCCAGGTGAAGTTCACACAGTTCACCTCGGATGGTATCACCAGATAGCTATAGACTGTCGTGTCGCGCATTTCGTTCGTCACCCGACCATTGTGTATGGCATAGATGCGATCCGAGTAGCCCTGCGGAAAATACAGCGCTGCGAAGGACCAAAACAGTTGAGCACAAGGTTAATGCGAACCGGTTCAGTGTTGAACCGCTATACAATTTGCTGCTTGAACCGGTTGGAAGTTGACTTGATATGCAATACCTATGGACAGATAAAGCTCGGCCTATCGATCCTCTTGGTTAAAAGAGTTTTTAACAAGAGGTTTCAAGAGCTGTATGCAATATTTTGGACGGTAAAGTTTCTGCCTGCACTGTATACCAGCTCAAATTTGAATCGTTCGAGCTTCAGCTTTATAATATTTATCAATCCATAGTAGTCTAGTATGAAAACCGGTTCGAAATCGAAATTTAAAGCTTGTTTTAATTGATGTGAACGCAAACCGCTTGACTGCGAACCGGTTCGGTGTTGAACCGCTACAGAAAAGTGGCTGCCTGGAATGCAAATCGTTTCAAGATTGAACCGTTTCGAATATTAGCTTAAACAGCTCAAAAGTAACAGACTCGGACACAAACCGGTTCTACGACGAGCCGCTTGAACCGTTTGAACCGCTCAGCTTTAGATAAGACAGACAAACGGTTCGGAAATCAATCAATTCCAAATTCTAAAGTTTGTATTTATTAACACAGCAGTAATGCCAATCCGCACCGGTTCGAACCGCCGCATTGTACCGGTTCAGAGCCTACTTACCGCTCAGCATCTTGAGCTGCTGTTCGTTGATCCACAGCGAGATGCCAGTTTCGTCCAAGCGATTGTGTCGATTATGATTGTTGTTGTTGTTGTTGTTGCCCGGCTGTTTCTTGCGCGGACCACGTCGATGACCATGCCCGGTGGCAATGCTGCTGTCGTTGTCCGCAAAGTTATCGATGACATCGTCGCCATTGCTGTGATTCTCCTCCGAGCTGGCCGAATCGCCTCGTCTATTATTATTGTTATTGTTGCTGTTATTGTTGTTGTTGTTGTTGCTGTTGCTGTTGCGATTATGATGCTGACGACACTCGAGCTGGCCAATGCACAAGAGAGTCTGCACAATCAGCACCACATAGAACCACTTGACAAAGCAACCGAATCCCTGCTGTGGCATATTTCTAATTAAGTTGGAAAATGAAGAAAAGCAAACAAAAATAAAAGAGAACCGATTTGCAAATCAATCATTTATAGAAGAAGCGCTAGAAATCCAATTGACATTAAAGCCCCAGAAGGGGAGCAGCCGTTACCCTGCCTCCCCACCCACCCCGCCCCTTGCCAAACACATGCCACACGAAGCATCCGCTCAAGCTACATCAGCATTCAATCAATGATATTTGTTTGTTTGCATTTCATTTGTTTACTTTTCGATTTATTCTGCCCCAAGTCCCCAAGGCACTTGCAAATATTGTCATTTTAAACCTGATATCCATTTGTGTATTTTGCCAATTTACTTATTTGCCTGTCGCATTGATTAAGATCGTATATAGTATATTCTATATCGATGCATATGACAGCTGTGTTCTATGCTCGTTCCCCAGTTCCTTAGTTCCCCCAAAACAGTTAGTTCTACAGTCCATTTGACAAAAACCTCTTTTAGTTTCAGTACAATGAGTGTTTTCTGTTCTCTTACGTATAATAAACTTTTTCATTTACTTTTATGAATAGTTTATCAAATTTGATACATTTTTGAAACGCATTTCAGCTGGAAATATTTGTGAAACTCGTTGTATACAAAATTGTATAAACATATATCTAAGAAAATGCTACATATATGAACTACTTCTACTATATATACAATATAATTTCATACCTGACACAAATTTTGAAGCTTTTATAAATGGATTTTTCGCTGAATATATGGAACTACTTCATCATGAAATTAACTGAGATACAGTTATATCTTTTCATTATCACTTTCAATACAATTGTTATTCTATTCTTATGCTACTCGATTTATGATTCTACTTCAAAGATTTTGCTACCCATCGAGTTTTGGCTAGAAAAGTGAATGGACTGC
Source organism: Drosophila maculinotata (assembly GCA_035045305.1). NCBI lineage: Eukaryota > Metazoa > Arthropoda > Insecta > Diptera > Drosophilidae > Drosophila > Drosophila maculinotata. The sequence goes on along the minus strand of JAWNPD010000679.1, from coordinate 1,734,105 downwards.
ATTGATTTCCTGTTGCCACTTTTGCAGCAGCTCAATTTGCTGTTGTGGCCAAAAATCTTAAAAAAAAAAAATCTAAAAACTAAAACAGAAGAAGAAGAAGAAGCAGAAAAAAAAACACAATGCGGACGCGATCGTTAATGGAAACTGCAGCCGAGTCCGTCGAGTCCGTCGAGGCACTGATACGACAAGATACAAGAGTTGGACAGTCTGAGAGTCTGCGAGTCTGTGAGTCTGAGAGTCTGAGAGTCCGTAAATCGGAGACAGAGAGCAGGTACAAAGTCGTTAGCACTTGGCGTGGTGTGAAGAGTTACCCAAGTCAACGAGGGGCCGGACGACGACTACGACAGACGACAGACGACGCAGAAATTTAACATAATAAAGAACAACAAAAAACCCACAAGCAAGAAATGTTTGCTGCAGCAAGCCGAAGATTAAATACCCTTGCAAATATTTCAAATATTTCTAAACATTTCAAAATAAGAAAACCTTGATTTTGATAGCAATATATTGGCGTGCAATTGTAATAATTTATTGTTAACATTTAAGAAACAAATAAATAATATCAGAACTTAATTTTGTAAGAACAATTTCTATGGGCACAATAAGCTGATGATAATCTGCTGTCAAAATGTTAAGAGCAAAACAATATTCATAACTTTTTTTAAAAATAAAAATGTTTTAGATAGAAAAACTGAATTTTTGACTATATGTATACTTTATGGTGATCTCAAAATATAATTTTATATCAAATATTTATTACCTTTCGTGTGTAACATATTTCATGACAAGGCTAAAGTAGCTACGGCAAGGGTATGGAAAAGCCAACCGAACAAGTGATCAGGCCAGGCCAAGGCAGCACAGACAGAGAGTCGGACCGACGCGTCGGGCAGCCAGACTTGGCCACTTGGCCACTTGGCTGGCTATTCGTCTGGCCATCAGTTGCACGTACTTGCATATAGTATATGAATGAGCGTAACGAGCAGGAGAAGCAGGAGGGACGGGGTACGGGACGCCGTTGATGTGCAAGTCCAAGAAAACAAGTTAAGGTGTCTTAATAAGATCAAACATGGCGATTATGAGGAATTACTTGAAGATAATGACATGTGGCTTTAACTTAAACACACGGCTGCATACACATACGGAATGGCATCTCTATCGCTGCCAAAATGGGTGCTTTTATTGAGGTTATGTATGCGTTCAATTTCTACAATTAAAGCGGAAGAAAAACAGTGCAATTTACGCAAAGAAAAAAAAAACCCTGTCCCTAAGGGCACAGCAATTAAATGTTTTTATTTTCTTAATCATTTTCTTATTAAAAAAAAACCTTTGGTTGAGGTTAGGTTTTGCAAAAACAGTTTCATGGAATCTCATGTCTTCCACAATTATGTTTAATTTGTGACTTAATTGGTAATTGGGTTGTTTCTTGTACAGTTAATTAGTTCAAAGTTCGCTGTATAAAACCACAGCACCCACGATATTTGCTCAGGAGTTTCCAGACAGCATTCGAGTGCACGAGACGGAAGTGCTGAGATTTAAAAACAAATAAGTACTATATATAGAATCAAATCAAAAACCAGACAACGCAATAAAGCTGGGAGCTTGATTTAGTAATAATAATAAAAAAAAATAGCTCAAATCATTTGTTTTGACTTTTCCATTTCGGATTTTTTATTTGTATTAATTAATGTTCAATTGATAAGCGCTTCACATGATGCGATTAGTTAGTTGGTCGTAGGGGAACACAAGTGCACAAACATAATACGAAATAGACTAACTACCAAGTAGTACACTCAGAGAAAATACATGGCTGGACATTATACAAATATGCGTATGAGCTGAGAGCATAATTTGATAAAATGTGGCAACATAACGAATTCAAATAGTCAACGAGTTTGCTCCTCGGTAATCCTTAAATTCCAGTGATATTTGCTCTAGATGACATAGAATCTATGCTATAGAATCTATAGTATCAATTGTAGATCTTTAACTTGTAAATTTGCATCAAAAGTTGAAATAAAACAGTAGCTTGATAAACATATATAAACTTTTGTAATGGAAATGTCATCATATCATATCATATAACAAGTGTTTCTCACGTCTGCGACAATGAAGGCGTTTCATAAATGGACGGTTAAGAAAATGAAGAAACGAAGAAATGAACATTAAGTCCATTGTTGCATCAAATATGTTCAGACGCATACAGATCTATACATAATTGCTCTGACAGCGACAACTGACCAAAAAGGAGCGATTAACATTTTAGCGTGAAACCGAAGACAACAGAAGCAACAATTTGTTAGCTCTTTACGATTATTGCCTTTCTCACACCTTATTACCAAGAAAATAAAGAAGCAACAATAACAAATAAGCGACAACAAAATGTGAAAATAAATAAAAAATACAAAAATACAAAAATACAAAAAAGAATATATGTTGAGAACAAGAAGCTGACTAGATGGGTTGCCCAAGTTGATTTCAGCTTTGGGTTTGAGTTTGGTATTGGAATCGGGTTCGGAAATCGCATACTCATATGTAGACATTTCTATATACATACAGATATATGTGTGTGTGCATAAAAGGGCGACTATAACCAGGCACTCAAAGTCCAAGAGTTTGTTAAGAGCAGAGATCGGGGCGCGCACACAGAGGCCGATCATAAACAATCTATACACAATAAAAATGACAACAACAACAGCGCACAGATATATGCACATATACATACATATATATATATATATATAATACAACAAAAAAGAGTGGCAGAAGAAGCAGAACAAATTGTTGCCAAAAGGAGTCGACAGACGCTAACTGAATGTGGAGGAACTCGAACAATGCCAAAAGGCTGGCCAGCTAAAACGTGCCTCGGGGCCCAATTCACCAGCTACCGATTAAAACGATGCTAACACTAACAACAACAGCAACAACAACCAACACTTGCAGCGGTGTTTGCTTAATGAAACACAGCAACAGCAACAAAACATGAGCACCAAAAAAAAAAAGAAGAAAAAAAAAAAAAAAAACACCTTTAGCAAATACGCGCAGCCAGGCAGGAGAGACAAAAAAAAAACAGGCAGCCCGACAGCCAGTTAAGGCCTAGACGACCATTGAATGCCCTATAAATGAATACGCAGCGAAATTCGATCCTCTGATCAAACATAAAACAAACTTCATAGGCCCTAGCTGACAAGTCTTTAGAGCCATAATGCTTTAATGGAATTGAAAACAATATGCATATAAAGAGAAATAAATTTTGATAATATCTTTTTTGAAATCGTTATATAAATACAGACATTATAGTTGTTTTGCATGTTGAAGAAAGTGCATCCTCAATGTCTTTTTTACAGTTTTGAAAACGTATTTTTTGGATTTTTATTAAATGGTTTTTTTTTTGATAGTAATAATTAGAGTTCAATAATATGACATTACAATCTCATAAAAAATGCGAACTTTTGAAAAATGGGCATTTTGTGCCAATTAAAACCAGACTAATCTGTCTAAAATTGTATATATGCTGGGTTTATAAAGTTACTTTCAGCTATACAAAATATATTGCTTTTTCCATTTGATTTGATTTATGAAAAGCATCTGAAACAATTTGCTATTGGCTAATATGAACATTTTGTATGATTTTGGCCATATGCTCAACCGTTGACCACTGAAGGTAAAGGTAAAGACGCAACACACACACACACATAAACAAATACATATATATGTATATATGTATAAAAAGTGTATATATATATATATATATAACAACAACAACAACGACTGTCTCCAAGTGGGCTCAAGTACCGCTGCCGACGTCGCTGCCGCAGAGTGCAGGCTGTCAAGTAGCAAACGCGAGACAAGCAGGCTGCTTGCTGGCCAAGACACAGTGGCAGGGGACAGTGGCAGGGAGAGGAGATATGTTCAATCGAACAGACGTGCAGACGCGCAGCAACAACAGCAACAACAACATCAACAACAGCAGCAGAAGAAGCAGAAGCAGAAGCTACTTCACAGAAAACAGAACTCTGATTTCTGATTTTGCGATTGTGTGCTGTATGTGTGCGTGTGTGTGTTTCAGTGTTGCCCAAAACTAGCAGAATTAACTTATGAAAATAGCCAAAAGATAGCTATTCAAAGAAACAGATACATTTTAGTGTAAAGAAATCTTAGTTAATTCCTCGTTTGACTTATTAGTACCGATTTGCTTGACATTACATAATTCAAGCCGACTAAAATCAACTTTAAGATAAAAACAAAGACAAACGAGACAATGTTATTTCCAACAAAATCCTTGCTTGACGAGCCTCTGACTCTGAACTTTATGTTGTAAATTCATTCGGGCTATTCTACAGCCTTTTTATTATTATGTATAGTATAGGATGTATTATATAAACTATCTATCTAAGTGGGGAACAGCTCTAGCAACTACATTCTTGTTTGAAAGATATTGTAAAAAAATATATAAAAAATATGTAAAATATTGTATAAATAGCTAAAAAAAAATAGCTCATTTATATTCGAGAATATTACGCCAGATTTGCAGACAACTGCTAGATGCAATAGTTTATTGTTTATAGCTGTTCAAAATAGGCAGATGTGACGTGAAAACGGCTAAATTGGCAGCACTTGTAAGTGTGTTGGTGTCTGCGCTTCGAGATCGAGGAGTTTTGCACACCATATTCCCCATTTGTTTGTCGTCGTTGGCTGGCTCACAGGAAGCATTCAAGTGGCCGGCCGGCGTGGCAAGGTGTCGAGCGACGTCGGCAGCGACGGCGACGGCGACGGCAACGTCAGCAGCACCGGTTCCGTCTTGCGTCGCCAGGAGCCATTGGGCCAGGCAGCAGGGCAGCAACAAAAGTCAAAGCCGTGTTTGCCTCGCTGCTGCTGGCTGCTGGCTGTGTTGGACAATGACTTTCACGCTTTTCAAGCGCGCCAAAACGCAAACAACAACATTACACACATAAGTCAATACATACAAATACATACACACACATATGTATGTATGTACATATTTATGTACAACAAGTACAGGCGGCCAAGTGGCGGCTAAGATACACTGCGTCCCAGCTGCACGTTCACTTGACCAACCAGCCGACTGTCCATGAGACAATGAGGCACCGCCACAAAAGGCTTACTAATACAGCCTACACTGTGCCAAATAATATTTGCTCAACTTTGCCTAAAAACAAGCTCCGCATTCTATTATAACAAAGGAAATTTTTAATTGTTCATTTGTCCTATTTTTCTATGAAACTAAATTTTAAATTATAAGTGATTTATATAAATAAATTTTATAGCAATAATGAAAGAACTGTATTTAAAACCAGCAGATAATGATTTATATAAAAACTATTTCATAGGATCTTGGATCTTATACATATAGTATATTGAAAAATGTTACCAACAATTGTAAATTGAGTTTTATGGGTATTGAAAATAATGATTCTAATATTCAATCAAAATCAATCGAAATTCAATCAATACTTAATTGCAAAAGAAGCCTGAAATTCCAAATCTAATAAAAATAATCTAAATAAATAAAATCTAATACAAATCAAAAGCTGTCCTATTTGAACTTCAAATCAACGCAGCTTTCACTTTGCTTTTAGATTTTTAATTTTTGATCACAAATTGTTGTCTGATTAGCACTTATTTTGTTCAGTGTACTGGTTTTTGTGAGTACTTATGCTTGAGGATCACTTAGTTCAAGCTCAGCTGATTACTTAAGCTTGGCCTGAAAGCTTTGCATGCTCTTTCCTGCTCACTCACACGGCGTCAATTATCGCTCAGGGTCACTAGCAAAAAAGGGTTCGAATCGCGAATATTACGTAATTTATCGACAAATCGTTTGCTTCGGATCGTTTGTCAACCGGCTTTCTTTTAATTTGCAAGGAACGGCAGCCTTATTGTTATTATCATCATCATCACCATCGTTAAAATTCGTTCGTTAAAATTCGTTCGTTAAAATCGTTCGACAGGCAATCAAGTGAATGACGCGAACAAGCGCACATTAATTGAACGATCATTGTGAACGATTGAAATCGATTGATATTTAACCGTTGAAAGCGGGCAGCAGTGTTGCAAATTGTTTGTCGTTATTGTTGTTGTTGCCTTTTTGGCGCTATAAAACATTTCATTCGCTCATTCAGCTCATTTTCAGCTCACAATTCACAAGTGTATTTCAATTTTGCTATTATTTTTTTCTTTACTTTTACTTTAATTGCTTAACATATAAACATATTAGGCAAAAACATTTCACACACACATAAAGAGACAAATTGATAAGAATTTTAAATAAATTTACATTGGCTTAATTCATTAATATAACAGCAACAAAAAAAGGATTGAGAACTGCAAATTCGTTTGCAGAGGACTACGAGTAGTACCGTTCGAAACCGTTGACGAGTATTAACTTTTTGTTGATGTATTGCCGCTCAGTGTGGCCGATTCTTTAAAATAGGCAAAAACGACAAAATACTACTTGCAATTAAATAGCTGTACGCACTTGTATATACCAAAATTCTGTTAGTTAGCAGAACGTTTTGAGTTTAACATGAACTTTAACTAACTTTGACGTTAACATAACGTAAACAATAACATAACATGCCGCACTGTTTAAATTCAAACTCCAACGGATTAATCCGCTAGATACATGTTTATGTAGATAACAAACAAATACAATTATAGAATAGATTTTGAATTCAAATATGTTTGAAAATCACACACATTAAATTATATTATTTTCGATATGTTGTTTTAAAATTTATTTGATTGTGGGACATTTCAAACATATTTTGAGGCGTCATTTTTTAATTTTGACAATGCAAGACGAAAACTACAAAAATGCTGATCTGTAAAGCTCCCAAATTTATAGTAATTGTCTTCCAGATTAATTTCGCATACCAATTTGGGTAAAAAGTATTTACGATTTGTTTTTCACTTTAATCCAAGGGTCTATTTGGGAAGTTTATAATATGAAAATTGCATTTATCCCCGAATCCCTTAGTTTTTGTGTGTAATTAATAAACAGTGGTACATTTTTCGGTTTTTTTTTTTTTTTTAAAGGAAAAATACATTTATTTTGTAGCTACTTTTCTTACGAATAAATGTATAACATTTAGTTAAAAATACAATTAATTTACAATTAAAAATTGCTCTACTTGGGAAACGAAAGTACAAAGACGTGACGGAATATAATATAAACTAATCAGTTAAGTTTAACATACAATACAATACAATACAATACAATATAATATAATATAATGTAATATAATATAATATAATATAATATAATATAATATAATATAATATAATATAATATAATATAATATAATATAATATAATATAATATAATGTAATATAATATAATATATAACTAAACAAAAAACAGAAAAAATAAAAAAAAAAAAAAATTGGAGATTGTTATTAAAATTAGCTTATTCATCAAGTTATTATGAATTTGTTTTGTTGTAGTTGTTGTTGTTGTAATATCGTTAAAGTTTGTAGCTGTTTTATTTTGTTTTGCTTGTAATTGGTTGTAAGTATTACAAATAGATTACAATTACAAATACATTTACATACATACATAATAAAAAAATGTAGATTATTTAAAACTGGTAACTGATGTTTTGAAATATACATCAAAAATCGATAATAGGCACATACAAAGCAATGACTAAATCAGAGATATATCAGATACACAATGCTGCGCATACATATGTATATAGTACAGTACAGTATATATACATGTATGTATATGTATATGTATATATAGCGCGTATAGCATTACATGCCGTACACACATACACAAGTAAATACTCTGCTATATGCAGCATGTACATACATTGGTAGGTAGTTTAGTTTGGTAGTTTTTAAATTTTGATTCAATTGGTTTTTAGGTTTCGTTTTGGTTTTTTTCTCTTTTTTTTTGTGTGTGTATATATATATATATATATAGTATATAGTATAGTATATGCTGTGGATCAGTTTTAATGTGTGTGTGTATTGAGTGTGTGTGTGTGTGTGTGTGTGTGTGTGTGTGTGTGTGTGTTTTGAGTGTGTATTTTTGTGCCTGCAACTTTGCTAAAGTTTCGTTTATAACAATTTCTATAAGCAGTACATACAAATAATCATATATGTAGCTTTTGATTAGATACATGAAATACTACTACATATATCCTAAAGACAGTCTTGTTTCTATGTGCGTGTTTAAATGTGTGTGTGTGTGTGTGAGTATTTCGAGTGTGTGAGTGTGTAGGTATGTGAGTGTAACGCTTTATATATACATACATACATATATATAGTATATATAGAGCGCTGTATGTTACATTTATATATATGCAGGACATACACAGATCGAATATAGTATAAAGAAGAATCCAAAATTTGTACACTTTCAAATAGTAAGTGTATATATGTATAGATAAGCAAATACATATATACATGCATACGTACAAGTATAGTATATATAGTATGTGTTGTTCTTGTTCTTGTTGTTGTTGTTGTTGTTGTTGCTGTTGTTGTTGCTGTATATGCATCTGAGTTGGACGTGTGGAAGTGTGTTAGTGTATCTATGTTTGTGTACGTGTGTATGTGAGTGTATGTGTGTGTGTGTGTGTGAAATGCAGTTCGAAACGTGCATATTTCAAACAATACGAGTTGATATATATATATAAATATATATATATATATATGTAAAGTTATCAAGTTTTGTTGCTTAGCTTATTTAATATACACTTTGTATAGAGTTCATTTAATTTTCAATGTTTTTCTTTTGTTTTGGTTTTTTGTTTTCTTTTAATATTTTGCCTTTGTAAAGTTATGCATTTTAACGGAATTTGTATGCATGTACATATATATATATATGTATATATAATAATTTTCATGCATGTACATATATATATGTATATATAATATCTGTATATATAAATATTTTGTTGGCTATACGCATAAAAGCAATTTGTATTTGTATTTGTTTTTTTTTTTTACTTATTTTTTGTTTTGTTTTTATTTTGTAACTTTTAAAGTTGATTCGTTTAATTGAGTGTTTTGTATTTCTGTGTGGTGAATGTGTAATGACTTTCAATTCCAATTTCAATTTGAATTTTGATTCGATTGTTGGGTTTCCAATTCGCTTGAATGTGTGCATACAGCTGCCGCAGTTAGTTTAGAAATTGGACTATATACATACATATGTACATATGTACATATATGTATATGGAGTTCGATTTAAACGAATGCGAGGTGGAGGTAAAATAGCGGTTTTGGATTTCTGTAAGGTTTATACAATTGCTTCATAGTTAGGAGCTAACCAGCCAACAGCCATATGCACATTTTATTTTTCTAGAATTTTGGCATGTGAATGTATTATGTGTTTCTTTTATGTCTATTTGGTGTATCTAGGTAAATTGTATACGTTATTTCAAACACACATAAAACTTTTAAAATTTCTTTTGTTTTTGTTTTTGATTTTTTTGTTTTGTTTGGTTTTTTTTTTTTGGCTCTACATACACATACGTATTGTTAACATAGTTTAAAAAAACGATTACGTTTAGAAAATTCGTTGTTAATACAGTTGAGGAGGATATCAAAATCAAAATTATAGCCAAAAGAAATGCTGAACTAAGTAGAACATAAGGAAAATGTGTGCTGCCAGATATCGTGACGGTAACTAGGTTAACCGTTAGGTAGGTTGTTACGAATACATATACATAATATAACTCTAACAATATTCATGCATGTTTAATATTTTTGTTTGTTGTTGGTTATTTTCTTCATTTTTGGTGAACTACACAAATCGCAATTCAAACTCTGTTTACTTTTGTTAGTTTAACATGTATATAGTTGTTTTTTTTAGGTACTTTTTATGTGCATGCAAATATGCAACTGCATCTATAGTTATACATATATATATGTACATATGTATGCATATATATATATAAATATATGGAGAATGCATTTATACGTATATAGACAGAGTAACGAACGAGATGGTACTCAGACCCAGATAGAATAGTTAACGGCGTATGTAACGTCTAAAGAAGTAATGCACACACACACCCATACATACACACACATACACACACACACACACATACACTCATACACGGACACACGTCGGTATGTATGCATGCGCGTGTGTGTGCGCGATCGGTATATATAGATAAACATTGCACTATAAATGAAGTTGGTGTTGGGGCTGTTGCTTGTAATTTTCGCGACATAAAGACTAATAGTTGACCTGGCGTCGACCGCGTGGCTTTATCTTCTCCGATATCTGCCACATCTCCTCCTCGCCCATAAAGTCCTTGAAGTTTTCAAAGAAGCCAATGATGCGCTCATTGCGTCGGAAATTATATGCGCTGAAAAATTTGTAAAAGTATATTAATAATATATATACATGTACATATAATATATTCAATTTAATTTATATATTTACCATTTCTTGAAACGCTTCATATTGACAATGATGTTATATTGTTGCCAGCGTTTGGAAAAGTTAATGACACCCTTGGACGTATAGTCCTGATTACCCACATGCACAAAGGTCAGATCCTGTAGTACTAGACCGCTGCAAGTTCATAAAATTGTTCATGTAAATAATGTGAAAAACAATCATAATCTCAGAGATATAAATACAATTAAGGTATGCTGAAATTTGATATGTTCTTAAGAAGCGTGTTCTTTAGCTTCAATTTGAATATCAACGAAATATGTATTTATATATGTATATACAAATTATATCCCTTGGAAGCATTTTGAATATCTTACATGTAGGGAATGCAGGGTGGACTGGTTTCGGCCAGCGCTTGGCGATACGCACGAAAACTGGAACTCGAATCGATGAGTGCACAAAAGGATCGCACCTCCTCAGCAATGCCCTTTTGCCATTCCAATCTGTGTGCGGCAAAAGTGGAATATAAGTGATTTGCTTGATTAGATCTGTTGGGATTCGATAATTACCTGCGTATGGGGCCCGAATCGAGGGCGGAGAGTAGCGCCAGATACGAATTGTAGTTGTTCATTTTGCGTAAATGTTTCATGATTTTAATATATTTGTTTACATGTTTTTCACGATCTTTGGCGTCGTTTAGACGCAATATTTTGGAGCGCGCCCAGTAGGACATTTTGTTAAAGTGCTCGGTGAACTTGTTGAGATTGGGTGATTTCTCCTCGCACTGATCTTTGGCAAATAATAATACTTCGGGTATCTCGATTTTCATAAACAGCTCCGCATCCAGCAGCGTCATCTGCTCAGCGATTTCCAATGACTTCAAGTCAAGCAGACTGGGCTGATTCGGAATGCTGCCACCGCCCAGCTGATCAGGCACAAAGGCGAAGGTCCTTTGATCCTTATACAGCGTCACCTTCTCCACAAACTTGTTGCGCAGCAGCTTGGCCAAATACAGCTGGCCGGAGCAGACCAGCTGATAAACAAACTCCACCAGCAAACTAAGCAGCTGGCTTGTTAGATCCGATGAGCTATAGAAAAATGCAAAAGTTTTCAGTTCAATTTCATTCAGCAGATGTGGAAATGGACAGAAACACTTACGTGAGATCATTGACAACGCGTACCAGCAGCGAGAAGGTCTCCTTGGCTGCCTTCTGCTTCTGATCGTGCACCTGACAGAAGAAGTATGTGTAGCGATGGGTCAGCTTCTCGATCACATCGATCGGCTGAATGAAGGTGCGAAAGGTGGTGATGAACGCCTCGCTGAATGCTGCACGAACGAAATGAACAACACATGGTTTTGGGTTTAGGTAACGTGTATGAGCATTGTGGACAGTGCTTGAATTTGGATTATGGGTGCCATAGCGATTGCGGACGTGATTATGATTGTGATTATGCTTATGCTTATGTTTATGATTATGATGATGATGCCTACCATTATCAGCGACCTTCTGGACGCGACTAGCGTGCACGATCAGCGCATCGATGTAACCGCCCTTTACTTCGGGCCCATCCTCCTCCCTCTTTTTGAGTATTAGATATGGCGTTATATCGATCTCTTCTAGCATATTTGGCAATTTATTATCGACCTCCTCTTCCTCCTCCTCCTCCTCCTCCAACTCGGGCTCCGGCTCCACATCAATCTGCAGCTCGCTGGGCACAGAGTGTCGCGCCCCCTCAGCTTTCACCGCAGGCACAGCCTCCGCCTCAATGGCCTCCAGCAATTTGGGTGTACTTATGGGCGTGGTCAACTGCTCGGCTGCAGCCAGCGACTCGCTGGGCAGCTGATGTGACTGACAATAGTAGGTGTTTCCGCGAGGAACGCTCACATTCTCATTGCTATCCACAACCACAGCAACAGCAGGGTTTGCTGTCGCCTCCTCCGACAATGTCGGCACATCATTCAGCTCCTCGCTAACGGTTGTCATGCGACTGTTTCGCAACGGAGATGCATCGCCTAAATTGTTGGGCTTTGGACTGGCCGGCGGCGTGGTGATAATTGCAGGTGGTGACGCAGTCGCCGCTGTTGGAATTGATGTTGTCGTTGTTGCGGGCTTGCGCTGCTTGTAGTTCTTGGGCGGCAACGCTGGTGGTGTCTCCTGCTCTGGCGACAGATCCTTGCTAACGGTCATTATGCTGCAGTAAATAAAGTGGGAAACGTTTTAATTGCTGTGTATAATAATAGCATAAACTGTAACTGGTGCACTTACTTCATGGTCTGGCTATGCGACATGTTGCGGCTGATGTTGTAGGCGTGCATTGTGTGCCGATGTTGTTCCACAGAGTGCGAATTTGCCGAGCAGACCTCCATGTAGGCCAGAACTGTGTGTTTGTGTGGTTGGTGCGAGAGAGAAAATCAATTGTAATACACCTGTTAAACAGAAACTGTAACAAAACAAGCGCAACGAACTGTGCAAAGCAGCGATCGCGCGCGGTACCTGAAAAAAAAACAGAAAAAAAGACTAGCATGCAAACAGCTCCAATCAATGACTGGGGAACTGCGCTCCATTTGGCTCCAGCTGCCATATTTAGTTGCCAGTTGAGATGCACAGCTGGACAGACAGATGGACGCACAGTCGTTATATAGATATGTCAAAAAAGCTTTAAGTTGATCAAATTTGAAATACCAGCAAGTTTAATATTTAACTAGCATTTAACTTTAATTTTATTTATTTATTTTGATTAATGACTATTTTCTTGTATTTGGATATTTTGATCTTTAGAAATCAAAAATCGCATAAAAATCATAAATTATAGATTTTTTATTAAGAAATAGTTTTTGCGGAAATTAAATTAGTATGGTAATCGAATCTGATAGTTTCAGTGTGAAGACTCTAGTATTAAGCAGCTTAATTAAAACTAGTGTTTAATTTAATATTATCAAGCTTTACTTTTTACAAAAGATTTAATATTTTTCTTTCAAAATTCGGTGGTTTTAAAACTCTTTAAAAATTATGATTTTTATTTCTATTGTTAGGTTGTTAGCAAATTGCAATTCTTTAAAAGCTTTCGACATGCGTCCATCTGCTGTCAAAGTTCACATCCGTAAAGCTTTGGCTCAGTTGTAGTTAGCCACAAGTAGCGAGTGGAAGTTGTTTGGCATCCAATCTGATAATAAATGCTATAAGCGCGTAACAACAAACAACAAAAACAATAACACAATTGAAGGGCGGGTTAATAAAAAAAAAAAAAAAAAAAAAAAAAACACAACAACTGCAAGTTTCCAAGGCGAAGGCGCAACACAACAGCAACAGCGTTAGGGAGGCGTAGGCGGAAAAATGCAACGCGGATTCTGTATACCCTTTCCACACCAAAAGCTTTGAGAATACCGATTAGCGAAACTTGAACAATTTCCAAATAATTCTCGAATTAAAAATGAGCTTTTATCGGAAATGTAAAAATGGGACACAGCTGAACGAATTTTGGAATTTGGAATAGCTACAAATACAGATCGGTGGTTCATCGTTTCTCATTTTCGATCCCATAACCTTGCTACAGCTGAGAATCAAGCATCAATATTTTTTTTGTTTTTAACGTGGCATATTTTTGAATTTTAAGTGTTTCACACGTTTTCAAAACGATCCTAGTGTTAAGAATGCAAAGCACATATTTCCTTCGATCACAATTTGATTGGAAAAAGAATATGCAAAAACTTTGAAGCCGAACGAAACGCAACAAAAACGGGTTTCCTCAAAACGAAAACGGAAAACCAAAAAAGAAAAAAAAAACTAGAAACCTAAAAAACAAAGGCGGCAAGACTTACCCGAAAAGGCGACACTCTGAAACACTAGATGTTGATTGGAACGTAAATTTAGATGGGTTAGAGTTTTGCGTACAACAATTTGGCAATTTGGGTTTTTTATGTTTTGCTCATTGGAGTGTAGTTTACGAGTGCTATAAATAAAAGTTGCTACAAATTCTTAACTGTCGCTACGCAAATACCAAAAAAAAAAAAAAAAAAAAAAAAAGATATACATATATTTGTTCTATAATGTATATATAGATGATCTTGTTGCTGATTGTTGTTATTGTTGTTGTTGTTGTAGTAGTTGTTGATTGATTGTTGTAATGTTGTTGTCGTTGTTGATGTTGTTCTTGCTGCTTGTTGCTTTGATGCTGCTGCTCGTCTGGTGGGGCAGGGGGGGGTGGCAGACGAATGGGTTGGGGTCGGGTGTATTTGTTTTTGTTGTGGATAATTGGGTAAAGAATTTGTTTTGTGTATTGCGTGTCCTTGTTGTAAATGGATGCGAAACAACAAAGTAAAACAAAACGCAAACAAACTACGAGAAATTTCGAGTCATAATTAATGACTACGAGAAATTGTCTCTATAATTTTGTGCGTGCGTGTATGTGTGTGTGTGTGTGTGTGCATCTTTATAATATTGTGTTACACGTTTGGCTCACACACACACACAAACACGCAGGAAATAAAAGCTAACATAGTTTGTAAAACTCACCGCTTGGCATTGCCAGTGGCGACACCTGGCGTTCAAGTTTATAGCAAACACAAAAATAAAAGTTGCACATGCAAAATGTTGCACACACACAAACACATACACATTATACACCGAAAAAAAAAAAAAACAGAAAAAAAGAAAATGAAAAAAAAAAAAAAAAGTTGGAAAATAAATAATTGTGCGCATTTGGCAATCGCACTTACTGTGCTTCTTCTTGATGGGCAGCGGCGGCGGCTTATCCATTTGGCCATCAAAGGTGCTGCTGGGCAAATGTGCGCTCCTCGGCGGCTCGATGAGACTGTGATGCTTGGTATGCCACTGATTTAGCTGTGTCGACGACGAATGGAACTGCGGCGGATTCGGTGACAATGTTCGCAACTCCGGCATTTCACTGCAATCAATTTAGATAGAATTAGCATTGTTCAGTTTTTGCATAGGTTATATACTTAATATATACAATTATTGAACAGACAAGTTAATGTAGGGAATAAGCTCAACTAGGTACATTTTTTGCTGTAATACACTATATAGACTGCATAATTTTAGAACCGTTTGAAAATTCGTATTTCCACATTTGGGAATATGACATTTTTTCATACATTTTGAAGGATTGTTGAAGCCGGGGACCGTAACGGTTATGAGGTTTACTAATAAAAATCATTTTTAACGGTTATTTGCTGATTTTTATAACTTAAAATATGTTGTATTGCAAATAAGTTATTATTTCCATCATCGTTTGTTTAAGTGCCATTATCGTTGGAATTACAGGGACTTTAAGATATCTAATAAACGATACTAGGACTCAAAGCAAACTTATTATAGAAAATATGAACGATAATGAAACTTAAACAGAAGACCGATATACAGAGACAAGATTCGTTCGTTCAGCTATAAACAAACTTTATAATCGATATTCAGAGTCTCGTTCATTTGTTCAGTTATAAAACAGGGCAAAGGAACCAACAACTATATGATTGATATTTACAGACAAGGTTCTTTTGATAGTCGTTAATCGATTAAACTTATTCTTAACTATATTTAACATTAGAAACCGAGCTTTCGAGTTGAACGTACAAACTGCTATCATCCAGCTCATCCATGGCAATATCAAATCGAGACATTGCCGCACGCTGTTGTGTCTTTGGTGGCAACGCTGGGGCCAGTTCCGGTGATGAACAATCGCTGCCCCGTTGCAGCTGCAGCAGTTCGCTGCCAGTTGTTGTTGTTGTTGTTCCGGTTGCTGTTGTCGTTGCTGTTGTATTGCTGCTGCCGCTGCTGCTGCTGCTGCTGCTGGTGATGTGTCGCTGTGTGGACTGCGTTTGGCTCAATTGCTGATATTCGGTGCTGCTGTTGCTTCGGCTCGCCGTTGTTGTTGTCGTCGACGACGAGGATGTCATTTCGCTGATGCCGAAGGCAATCTCTGAATTGCTGCTCGACGATTTGGTCGAAGATTGCACACTGTGCTCCGAGGAGCGCTTCGAAACGCTCTGCGTGGAGGTGCGAAATGACATCATTGATACGAAACCTGCCAACGAATAAAACAACAATGAATCAATTGCAATCATTCGACAATCAAATGGGGTAAAAAACGATAGCTGACAACAACAAAAAAAAAAAACAACTAAATATGATAATACTTTATACAACTCGTGAAACACTAAGCAATGAGTGGCACTGGGACGGATTTGGTGGAAACAAAGGCATACAAAACAAAATATAGATCAAAGCGTAATGAAATGATTTAAAAAAGCAACCGATTTATAAATTTAGTATATACAATGGACTGGTTAACGTTGGCATAAAAAGCTCTACCTCCAAGAAAATTTCTGAATAATATTCAAATACAAAAGAAAAACAATTGAAAATTAGTTTAGGGTACGAAACATAGGTACTACAAATGTAGAAACTCATAAATTTGTTAAACTTTTAGGATATAACGTTATTGGAATCGCATATCTTTGCATAATTAAATAATACGCATTTGAAAAACTTAAGATCGTAGTACAAAATGAGGTTACAGAGCTTTGGCCAAACAAATAAGCAGTCTTAAAGATGTAAGTAGCATAAAGTTAGCTAAAGCAGTAGATAGTTAGAAGAAATTGCCTGCAATACCAGATTCATTTGAATGACGATTGCTGGTTAGTGCTGCGGCTGCTTTGCGCAGCTCCGTGTTGGAATCGGGACCGCCAGTACCAGAACCGACAGCCGGCAATGGCGGCGTCATCTGTGCACTGGACATGACTGGCTCCTGTGACAGCACAGCGCCGATAACCGTGGCACCAGCCTCAGCCAGAGTCTCTGCTGGGCGCGGTTGGGATTGAGAAGTTGAGTTGTAGATTGAACTGCAGTTGGGCCCTGTTGCTAGCGGGTACTCACTGTAGCTGATGAGCTTGTCCGCATCGTCGTCCAGCTGACTGTGCAGTGGTCTCGCTGGTGGCTTCTGCAATTGCTGCTCCTCCTCCTCGCGCGAGTGATTTAGCGCCGAGTCGTACGAGCATTGACTATTTTCATCCGGGGAACGCGAACGGACCGAGAGGCTGCAATTGAACGAACAAAACAGAGAGTGAGTAAACGAAAGAGAGTAAGTGAGCGAGTAGAAGATAATGAGAATGGGCGAAGAGTTGAATCGATCGAGAGTGAAAAAGAGAGTAAGTAATAAGTGAGCAATTATGTTAATAGAACGAGTAACGAATGAGTAATAAATGGAGCGATTAAATATGTAAGAGAACAAATGAGTAATAAATTAAAAGTTTGAGTTAAAGTAAGATATTGAGGGATTGAGTATTCCTAACAAATAAATTAAATAAAGTAAATGAGCGGTTATGTGAATTTTCCAAAACTCTATAAATGCCCTTCTCAGACTTTAAACTGCCATAACTTTGTCAAAACAGAACCGATTGTCAATCCCAAGGCCATTTTGGTCAATATTACGCATTTACTTTAAATCCACATCTTAAGTTTATGGATTTTTGAAAATATTTGTTTTTAAACCTTTTTTGCAAAAAAGCATAAGAGCGGACCCTTATCAATTTTTGAATTTGAAATTTTAGATTCTTGAAATTATATTTTTAATCGATTGTTGGTGTCACAATTAGTATAAAAAAGCTATAGGAAAAAAGATTTTGGGGTAATTCATTATTCTGTCAAAAATTACAAAAAAAAACAAAGAAAAGTTCCTTATAAATGACCTTCCCGGACTTCAAACTGCCACAACTTTGTCAAAACTGAACCGATTGTCAATCCCAAGGTCATTTTGGTCAATTTTTGGCATTTACTTCAAATCCACATCTAAAGCTTATGGATTTTTGAAAATATTTTTTTTTAAACCTTTTTTGCAAAAAAGCATAAGAGCGGACCCTTATCAATTTTTGAATTTAAAATTTTAGATTCTTGAAATTATATTTTAAATCGATTGTAGTTGTCACAATTAGTATAAAAAACTATAGGAAAAAAGATTTTGGGGTAATTAATTTTTCTGTCAAAAATCACGCGATAAATGAAAAAATAGAGTAAATGAGCGATTGAGTATTCCGAACAAGTCAATAAGTGAGTATATAAACGAGTAATTAAGTTGAGCAAGCTATTGAAATCGGCGATCGAGTTGATAAGTATTGGAAATGGATTCGAGAAAGTGAACCTACCGATCGACGCCATAGTTAAGCAGCGAGAAATTTGAGCTGCAGTCCAGATCGGAGTTGATGCTGATATTATGCGACTGTGCATATGGCAACGGACTGTTGGCCTGCGACGATTGGCTGGTGGTGGTGTTCGTATTGGTATTAACGGACGCCGACGCATTTGCCAGCTGTGACTGTGGCTGGCTGCGACGCTTTGGTGGTAACGGCGGCGGATTGCTGGCCCGGTTGGGTAGCGGTGGCTTTGGCGGCGGGCTCGTGTCTCGCAATATGCTCTCCGTGCTGTGAGAGCCGCGCATCGGGTTCACATTGCTCTGCTCCAGTATATCGCGCTCTTTGGGGGTCAATCCAATATCAGGTAGCGATGTTCGCTGAGCCACCGCAATCGCAGCTGCATCCAGAGGCGTACGCATGCCGGCCCCACTGCCCGCGGCACTTGCAACGGCCATGGCGCCCATTATGTCAGCGGCGGCGCCAATGCCACCCAATCCAGGACCGCTGTAGCGAAAGCCGCACTGATCCTGCTCCTTGAGCTTGCTCTGCGCCAGTGTGACCAGATTCTGTAAGCGAAACATGCAGATATATTTATTAATTTCATAATTACTTTTTCTTATATTCAAATATATTTTTTTATTTAAATGTTTAAAAATTGTGAATAGAAGAATAAATTCATATCAAATTATATTAGTTTTTGGATGGCTTTAAATCCACTATCTTGAAGTTATCTTCCAAACATCCTATATTTTTTTATTATTATTTTTTTTTTAATATTTAAGAGCCATACTTTTGACAGCGCTCAGGTAAATAATTACTACCAAAAATCAAATAGGAAAAAGGATATTGAAATTTAGCTGATCGTAAATACTTGAATGAAAGATCGTCTGTATACATAGATTTATAGATTTCGTGACAAAATTGAAACGTACGCGAACTGCATCCTCTAAAAGGTCGATGACCTCGCGCACATTATCATTGCTGAGGGAGGCGCATTCGCCGCTCTTCTCGCTGAGCATCACTTCGTCGCAGAGCTTGATGAGTTTGCCCAGAGATTGGTAGACCTGCTGTGTGGCGGAGCTCATGATGGCACTGTTCTCGTTCAGCGTATACGACTGAATGACTAGAAGACCAATGAGAAGGATTTTCGATTAGTAGGCTGTAGGTTATAAATGGAATTCTAACTAACCGGAATACATGCTGGCAATGGTCTCGAGTATGACGGTACCATTGCCGGGCAACACTTCCAGCTTCTTCTTGAGTATGACATCGCGAAAGTGCTTGAGCGCATTCGATATATCCTTGACGTGCGTCTCCAGCGTTTGTGTGGAACGCTGCACCTCCTCGGTGGTTGGCGGCGCCTTCGATGCGTGCTTGTTGCGCGGACTGTGCGGCGAATGCGATCGGCCGAGCGTGTTGTTTGTGGTGCGCATCAGTGAGATTTTCTCAATCAGATCGTCCTTGAAGGAGCGCGCACGTCGCGCCAATTTGGTACCCTTGAGGCTGTTCTTATGCCCGGACGATCCACCCGACGACGACGATGACGATGGGGTTGCGTGCGGCGGTGCTGGAGGCACACCCGCACCACCAAATCGTCCGCTCTGCTGCGGAGTTGTCGGCGGCGGCGGCGTCGATGCGGAGCTGGTCGAGTGTACCGTATAGATGCTGCTGCTGTTGTTGTTGTTGCTGCTGCTGCTACTGCCGCTGCCGCCGCCGCCGCCCGCTGCGCAATTGCCGGGCGTGGATGGAGAACTGATGCTGCCGTCTGTGGAGCACACAAGCATGGTAATGTAAAGTTAAAGTTCGGTTTGGATTACAATCAAGACTGACTGATTATTTCAACTGTATGCATGCATGTATGTATGTATGTATGTATATTCATTTCAGTCGCACTGTGACTAAACAAATAGTCAACACACACACACACACACACACACACACCCATACACACAAAAGGCCTATCACGCAGTTATGAATCATAAACTTCAGGCATGATTCAGTCAATTATGCATAAAGAGTGTTTTAAGCACCTATCGAATTTTAAGAATTCGGTTCACGAATCGCAGGAAAAACTATTCAAAAATAGGATATGTCACAATCAGTTCATTGTTAATGCATAAAAGAAGGTATGTATAATTATAAAATGTATTAAATTTTATTTGGTACAAATTAAATTCGACCGATTTGATGAGAAATACAAGTTTTAGATTTACAGCTACGATTGACAACAAATAATAGATATATCTTAATATACATATATCTTACTTCTTGACAATTTTGCGTTTATTTCAAATTTATATCGCCAATTCTAATAGCAATATTTTGGAAAAACCGCAATTTACGGCAAATACGTAAATCGAAAAAATGAAACATTCCAATATACATATGTATATCCCTACTATATGCTATATATTACTTGGCAAATTTGCAGTATTTTTTCTACTTTTGGTTTTGACTTTCGCTATGGCTGATAATGAATATATATTAAGATTTTTACATATAGTATGTGTATATGAACTTGTCGGATATATGTACATATATATGTATAATATATATATATGTACGGATCGGAGACCTTCACGTGTCGCTTTTTTAACATATTCACAATTATTCACATACGTATATTCACATTCACGATAGCCCGCATCGGAGGAGATGGCGATTTGATGTGTTGTTTATTCAACGCTCTTGTTTTAAATCGCCAATAAAACGATGGAAATCAAATGAGAAATTGAGAAAGAAACAGAGAAACAGCTAAAGACTAGCGCAAGACTAGCGAAAGATAGAGACTAGTCCAGAGAGAGCAAGCCACAATTTAGATGCTCTTCACATGAAGAACTATTGAGTAAAGTAAATAAATTCAAATATTAATCATTTTTAGTCTATACTAGAGATTTATCGATATCGATTAATTGTCTACACTTAATCAATTAAGACGGTGCATTTACCCAATAATTCAGTCAGAGACAAACTTGAAAGTTTGCCTAATCTATGGCAATCATATCAATCAATACGAAACTGATCGATAAGTGATAATTTCAAAATTATATTGATTAGCGCCGCCATAGATCAAGAGCAAACTTATCGATTGGCAATACCAACGAAAAAAGCCAATCAACTTGAATTATTTTGATGGCAATTGATGGCCATTAAAGTGATTATAGATTCGATAACAAATCAACTGTAGTACAACAAAGTATGCAAAATTACGAAATTGAGCGGCGAGCTAATATGCCCGCCAGCGTAGGGTATGGCACATGTGCCGCTTTGTTTGATTTGCATGATGAACGACGGCAACCACACGGCAAACGAGCAAATGCCAAACGGTAAACGATCCAAAGCCGCCCACCTAAAGCCAGACCAACAACAAAAAAAAACGCCCTCCCTCCCCACAAACCTAGCCACAACACACTGAAGAGAGGGGCAGGGGTGGTAAGGGGAAATGGGTTGCTGTGCATAGCATACATATGTACATGTATGTATGTATGCCTGTGTAAATTGTAGCTTTCACTTACAGAGCAACACATTCTTGACCAGCAAACACGGCGATGTTGGTGTCAATGATGTGCTTGTTGTGCATATAGATGGTGTTGATGTTGTTGGTGTTGTTGGTGTTGTTAGCGTTGTTGTTGATAGTGCCAAACGTGGCAATTTTTTATATTTGCGCCGCCTGTGGAATTTGATGTCATGCAGCGTAGTTTTATTGCTGCTACAGCTACTGCTGATGTTGTTGTTGTTGTTGTTATTGTTGTTGTTATCTCGCGACGACCACCGTGGCGGCTGATGATGTTGCTGCTGCTGCTGGCGGCGATGATCATCATCATCATCATCATCATCCACATGCGGCTTCAACTGATGCTCATCTTGAGCGTGTGGTTGCTTAACCGTATACGAATAGAAACGCCAGCGTTCGGCAAGCGCGCAGTCGCTCAAGAAAGATTCATCAAATTGCGGCATTTTGCGATTGCATAATAGCAACATTAACACTGACAACAACCACAACACGTACGACAACAACACATAACACTGCAGATATATGTAGTTACTATTACTATTAGCCAGTCTGGAGTTACATTCACAGTTTGTCTATCTTTTTGCTAGTATCTTTTCTTTTCGCTTCTTTTTTTTTGGACACTTTTCAAGAGCAATTGTTGTTGTTGTTTTCGGTGACTTTTGTTGTTTTTTTTCTTTTGTTGGCAATTAAATAAATCACAAAATTATTATATTTAGACAAGAAGCGAGAGCAGCGGCTGCGGCGGCAACTGTTGCTGGCTGTTGCTGCTGTCGTCAGCGTTGTCGTCTGGAAAGCGCACTGAACTATGAAAATCCGCAAACGGCAATCGCCAGTTGCCAGCAACTAGCAGCTAGCAGACAGCAGCAGCAGCAGCAGCCAGTCGCCAGGTCCGCTAACCAGCCATTAAACAGCAACAACAACAACAACAGCAACATTGTCGTTAAGAGCAACATATAACAGCGCATCAAATGGCACTCGCTGCCGACAACTCGACTAGAGACTTGCTCGCAGCAGCAGCAGCAGCAACAACAACAACAACACCTGTAGCAGCAACAACCACAACGACAACAACAACATTTACACTCGCTTAACATTCACTGATAGACAACAACGAACAACAATTTTAGGCTCTCTCTTTCCCTCTCTCTCTCTCTCTCTCTCTCACCGCGAGTTGGCCAGTTGCTCTCTGTTATCATTTTGGCCGTCGACGCTCTCTCTTTTTGCATTTCTCTATTGTATTTTTGGGTGTATCAGGCGAGAGTGTCTCTTTTCAGAATGCCCTCTAATGTTGCATAAAAACGGGGTATAAATGGCTGCAAGAGGCAGCTTCCTACTTATCAAATATATAGCATATATGTTCTTGATTGTCAACTCTGGGGATATGATATATGTATGTCTCTAGTATGATGATGCTTTCTTATTAGTTACAATTTTGTGAGAGCCTGTCACATAAATGTTTTCATTTTATCTTTATCAACCTAACATTGCATATCATTTTAAAGTAAATAGTACTTAAGATCATACAAATTTTCGGGAAATTTTAAATTTTTAAATACATAAATCTAATTCAAACTAAATCAAAGATGTCAAATATATTCCTCATTTTTTGTATAGAAAAATGGAACATTGCAACACTTCCTTAGTTCGTTAGCTATCTACAGGGTATCTGCTAGCCGCGCACTATTGACTAGAGCATTCCTATACCTATTTTGTTTTGTTTGTTGGCCCTGGGGCCCGGCAATGTTGGGGTTTTTCTTTAATTCGCAAGTGGCGCGCGATCGTGACTTGCCTTGAAATGAGTTTATGGAAGCTGAAGTTGAAGGCGCCGCCAAAAGACAACAACAACAACAATAACAAAAAAATATAAAAAGAAAGAAACATTATGCATGCCCATACCTAAATGTACCCCCTACCTATTAAGCATCGCTGTGTTGAAATTGAAGAAAAAGTGAAATTATGTATGTAGGTATATATTTTTTAACCGCAGGGAGCTGAAAAATGTTGCAGCGTAACTGCTTAATACTCGTGCATAACAATCACAAATCCACATTTTTGAGCAATCCAATCAATAAAAATAATACAAAACAATCGAAATTTAATAAACTTGTAGCGAATGTACATTGAATACCCTAGCAATCGAAATATGCAGCTACGACAGGATAAATAATTTTGATAGTGAATATAATATTTTGTTGAAGTAATTAAAGTACTATTGGAAATATATGCTGTTTGTAATATTACAAATTTTCTCCGATTTATATAACTTTGCCAAAATATTTATAATCTAATTAAACTCGCAATAGTTTAATTTGATTAATATATTAATTAAATATAAAAACTATTTACTACAATTTAAGCAGTTTCCGTATGTGGTTTTTTACAGGAATTAAATGTAAATCGTAAACGAATATAAAATTAAATTATCTGGCTATAATAGTGAAGCGCATTTCCTTTCAGCTGTGAAAAATAGCAGAAATGGCACAACTCAAGTCAACAAGAACAGAAAACTTTGCAGTTTATGAAAAGTTTTCCAAGAATTTCGTTTTTAGAATGACTCGGATTGTTATGCTTTCTAACTGCCACGATCAGCGATTCGATATGCTCGAGTCTAATTTTATGCAATGAGTTGCAGAAAAAATTATAGTTAAAGATGCTAGTTAAAGCAGCCGATTTAAACTGACGAAATGAAACAAGCAACTTGAAAGAAGAGTATTCAAAACGCTCGACTACCCTGTCAATTTGAATGTGTGGCGGACATAAATCAAAAAATCGGGTTTCAGCTAACGTTAGATATATGTATGTATGTATGTATGCATATGCATATATACAATGTATTTTTTTGGTGGGAAACCAGAACTGCTTGGCATCAATTCGTCGCTTTTGAAAAATTGGATCATGACGGGTTCGACCAGTCGCCACATAAACAGGTGAGATTACGGATTCTAGTTTCGGGGCGACAACAACAACAACAACAATTATTTGGCACACCCGACAACACACACACATCAACATCAACATCATAATGATCATGATCATCATCGCGTGCTTGTTTGTCTATGCAAAATCGCTGGCTTTTAAGTTGACCAATATTTGCAAATGGTCCCCAGTTGTGGACAAGTGGACAATTTCCAAGTCGACCGACTGACCGACCAGTTGAGCTTCATATCAACCAGTTTAGATGAGCACCCCACTTTAAAAGAGACACACCGGGAGAGAGGGAGAGCAACGTTCGCGAACTGCAAAATAAAAACAAACAACGAAGAGAGAGAGAGAGAGAGCGCAAAAGAGGCGCCCAATAATAATAATAATACAAATGCAAACTTATTGGTCAAAACGGCCAGCTGTGGAATTTACGGAATGTTACGGCTATTTGTTGTATATGTGTATCTGTGTCTCTGTGTCTGTCTGTCTGTCTGTCTGTCTGTGTGTGTGTTATGTGTTATGCTTTCTAACTGGCAACAACGCGTTTCGCGATCAGCAATCAGCGATTATCAACGCTGCCCCGAAACAATGTGAACCAGCCGTAATAAAGCTAAAACAAAGCTAACTTATTCAGCAACAACAACAACTTAAAGACAGCTCCAATTGCCAGATACCCTATAGCAAACTTCAATTGAAATTTAGATAGAGTTCATATATACAAATACATTAATGTATTTTTATATATGTACATAAATTAAAATAGTACAGAAACATAATTTATTTAAGTCTGGCAAATATTTAAAAAAAATACTACTATATACTTAGGGAACTCTACAAAAAAAATACACTTTCACGCTTAACTCGCACATTTTCCACACAAGCGACTAGAAGACAAGAGAATACGCATACGCCATGTTGTACACTTTGCTTACTGGGTAGAAAACGCAACTACATCAACTACATCAAACATGACATAATCTCTGTTGCTGACGAGCCAACGCCAAAAAAAAATAAAACAAAAAAACTAAAGAAGAAGGCAGAAGAAGTAAAAACAGCGCGACAAACAAATCGTTAAATTTGTCATAAACAAAAAGAAAAGAAAAGTTAAAGAAAAACTGAAACAAAAACAACTTTTGACTGGGTCGTCACAGTTCAATGATCATGGCACGTTCTCATGCTTCACACACACACACACACACACACACACACACACACACACACAGGCGCGACAACACACACATGTGGCACATGCATGGGGTATGCATGCTGTATAGGGCTAAATGTGACCCTGTGCCATACATATGGCATGACGTCATCGCAGGTGCGGTCATTCAATGAAATCAATTGGCAAATTAAACACACCCGCCACCCGTCGCGAACACAACAGTCCACAAAACAGTGCTCCATTGTATTCGATGGGATTGCATTGCATTCATTAAAAATGAATATCATGAATTAACGTGAATAACAATTATTACAGTGCTCACTCGCCAATTGGAACTTGCAGCTATCCAAAAAAAAAAAACAAAATCTTTATATTCTCTAAATTCCAAAATTCTATAAATTTCATACAAATTTGGAACTTTGAAATCCAAAAAAAAAAATTGTATATTTAAAATGTAATTTATTAATCAGCTCGGAATTTAGAGTTATCAGGTATAGCAAAAGTTCTAGAAAACGTGGCATAAATTAAATTTAAAATATTTTTAAATTTCTTATATAGAAAAAAATTAATTTTCAGATAATAAAAGAATGGGCGATTCGAAACACCGAAGCGTTCTTGTACGCTAGGGACCACTGTGCTTATTCATACTTATGTATATGTAAAGATAGATTTTAATTCAAGAATATGAGTCTCTTAGCTCTTCTTACACTTTCGGCTGATTCGTCACGTTTGACAACTGTTGAGAGACCTGCTCCAAAAGCAGCAATTAAGTATTCCAAATACTATACTAATATGCTGCTTCTATGCACTTGCAACGGCAACGTGCAACGGCGACATCAACTTTCACTTGTCGATTGCATGCCACGCTTAATGATTTTTGCGAAATTGTTCGGCTATTTTTGGGGCACTTGTTTTCGGGGAAGCAAAAATCAAATCAAAAAACGCACTGCGAAATGTTGTGTTTGCCGGGCAACGGTTAGATAACTTTTGAGCACAGCACGATTCATAATTAATAATGAGCAGAGAAAAAAACAAAAACAAAAAAAAAACAAAAAAACGACAGCAACAATTTCGAGTGAATTAACAACAACAATAAGAACAAGAAGACGCAAAGAACTCACAACGCGTCGCAAACGAAAACGAAAATGAAACTACATATATTCAAAGCCCTCCAATGAGGCGGCTATATAGCTGAAATATTCCTACATAAATATAAGCACAGAACCGAACCGAACCGAACCTAAAAAGTAACACACAAAAAAAAGTAGAAAAAAAAGAGAGGCCTAGAGAGAATTGAGTGTGAGTGCGGGCGGGTGTCTAGTAAGTATATCTCCTGACGGGTTGTACGTCACCCACAACAACAACAACAACAAAAAGTGACAAAAAAAAAACAACAGCTATGACGTCGACGCTTTGAGCTATGGTTGTATATTACGATTGTGACCGTCATCAATTTATACACAAGCAAACCAAAGCAAACACCAAACGCCACATCTTATCAGTGGATGCACAGTGGTCTGAAGCTCATTTGCATACGCTAGGGCGTATTATGCACAAACTTTCATCATTTAGCTAACAATATTTTTGTTGTATTTATTGCTCGTATGAATTAGTTCATTTATTTAGCTTTCACATCGATATTTCTACTTTGTTTAGGTCTCGATCGAAAAATTCCACTCACTGCCGCGACAAGCAAATAAACAATCACAGTGAGTTGAATTTATTTAATCAGTTATTTAATCAGCTATAAGATAAAAAGATATGAGCTTAAGGAATGCCTCTAACATAATGCATACCTGTGACTATTTCAAAAGAGGCTGCGAGCTTAATGCTTTTATTTTTTTGGGTTTGTTAAGGTTACAGGTTTATCAGAAATATCCATAGTGTAAAACTTTTGATTTAGGGAATACCTACAATGTAACAGATATTTCTAGTATATTGAAATTAAGTTATCAATCTGAATTCGCTTTTATATAGATTTTCTTTCGCTATAGCACAATATTTGCTTTGAATTGTACTTTTTAGTTATTTAACAGCACATATTTCAATAAATTCGGTTAATGTATAAATATTAAGTATACGTAAAGAGTTCACTTAAAGCGTTCCACAGCAAGTTAAAGCTTAATCGTTTATTGATTTGAACTATCCGAAATGCTAGAGCTGCCATAAAGCAGCCAATATACAGTATAAATATAGTAGATATAAATATTCGATAACTGTTTGCTGTAAAGCCAACTTGTTAAGTGTTAGTTCCGTGCCAAAGGGCTCAACAATTTTCAGGGCCCTACGAAAATAGTAAAACGGAATGAAAGTTTGTGCGCCAAAGAAAACTTAACGCCAAGTTAAGTTGACTAACTGACTGGACAGAAGAAAGTCAGAGCTGCGAGTCGAACAAGCCATGTATATATATATATGCTATATATATATATATGTATGTGTACAAATATATACTATTCAGACAAAAGTCAGAAGTATGCGAGTAGTACATGAAGAGCGCTCACGCAAAGCGAGGGTGTTGGCAAAGGGGAGAGTGGAGTGGAGTGAAGTAGAGTGAAGTGGTGGGCAGGGGATTGGGTAGTGGAAGACCAATTATGACATAGTTGGTTTCGGACGTCGCTTCGGTCGCTTAAAGCCATGCGGACGAGAGCTGAAAACAAACGCTTGTCAGTTATTAGACATGAAAATGAAATCTATAGGAAAGCAAAAGTGCTGCGGAGACGAGTAAGTGAAATGTATAAAGTGTAAAGCATAGAAACATTAGGCATACGGTATACGACATAAAGCATACGCCCCCCCCCCCCCTTGCCAACAATAAAGTTGACAACAAGCACAACAAACTACACACAGAGTCAGGGAAAGCGTCGTGACATACGTGACCAGAGCGGAGACCCAACCGACCACCACCTAGTTTTGGAATCGTAGTATATGAAATAACTCGTCATACATCATACATCATTGCTATTCAGATTTCACCGAGTTCTTTGAAGTTATCCATACGTACGATATCAGAGTTTTGCATACATTTCTTGAGCAGCTCAAGATATACACTTGTATTCAAAGATTATCGAACAACTTTATTATGTTTACTTTTGTAAGCATTCCATTTAAAGCTAGAAATCATCACATACTATAACGAAAAAAGTAAGTACTTAATAATAAATTGTTATATTTGAAAAGTAGAGAGTTGAAAAAAAAATGTTTTAATTTCTGAAAGTAAAAACTTATAAGCTTTATTTTTTCGAATCAACTGAAATTCTTGTTATGTTCAACTACACTGTTAATAAAGATACTCGCTTTTTAAGCTACAACAACTAAAATTTAATTTAAATTCAATGTTGTAATTGGAATTACATGATGCGCTTTTGTAAATCGGTTTAGTTATAATAAAGATACGGATACGGCTTTGCGAACGGCGTAAAAAAACTGTGAATGCAAATTGAAATGCGCAATTCGAATGTGTTAACGGATCCATACAGGACTACAGTTGCCTTCATTGTGCGTTTTGAGTTTGATGTTAAGCCCCTTCCATGGAAACTGCATTATTTGTATATTAATAATACAGCATTAAGTTACGGTCGGTCAGCACACAAACCGAACGCACCCGCTGCGAGCGGAATCCGAATCAAGTACATTCAATTCCTAGTAATTTTGTGCAGGTTGAAGCTGGTGGATGTTGAAAGCATTGCCGGGATTACACCATTCCAACTATTACATGGTGGTGATTTTGCATATTGGCCTGACCTTCAAAGTCATATTAAATTCCAAGCAAACAATGCACATGCAGGCAGGCAGGAGTAGAGCCAAAAGCCGCAGCTAATTGTGGTAGACGGCTGTACGGTTTCGGTTGCAATTAATTTCCCAATGTTGCAAAACATGTTGCGTGAATTTAATAAAATTTAAATTCGCCGGGATTCAATTCTCCGTACTTTAAATATGTACATACATATGCAGGTAGTAATCAATTTTAAGGTTTTATCTTTTATTTATTTTTTGGTATTTGCGTATTGATTTATTCAATTTAATATATGGAATAATATTATCTTTTTCTGCCCGTGGCTTAATTTTGATTTAAATGTGTGAAAACAATAAACATTTCACAACAATTTGCTGAAATATTTTTCGGCATTAATTTTTCATAAAGGTTACATGCTGTTTTCAGGCAGACCTTTGAAATTGAGTTGCATTCCATTGCAAGAAAACTTGTTCATTTATTAAAATAAAAAATAGTTGTAGCATGGAAAACATTAAATGTTGCATCCTCATGTTGTCCAACATTTCAATTATTATTAAGAAAATATATTGTGCCATCTGCTAAAAAATAATACCAAAGGATTTTAGGACAACAGAAATGTAACTGATATCAATGCGTTACCGGGAATTCGTTGTAGTTTCAAGCTTAAATTCCAAGAAAATAGTAATAGGATTTAAGAAAATCTATTATGCCATCTTCAATTGAATATGGAATATGAAATGAATGCAATGCATTACCGGGAATCAAACCATATTTGTTTCAGTCTTAAGCTTAAATTCCAAGAAATTGAGTATATTTTGTAATCGAATTCACAAGTGCAGCAATATTTCGCAAATAAATGAATTAGTTATGAAGCAAATCTATTGTGGCATCTTCAAATAAAATATCAAAGGTATTTTAGACAATAGATGTTGAAGTTGTAAATTGAATGCATTACCAGGAATCGCATAAAACATTTGTTGTAGTTGCACCGAAAACAAAATAATTATGCATGATATATTTATGATAAGCTGGTCAAAGGAAGAATGTGAACAATGCGAGTTGCACAACATACGGATTTATTTCAATCAATTCGACATATTGCAATTGACCTTGATAATCATATTTAAGCTATATATGATAGTGGCTCAAAGAACATATTATTAATTGCATGTTGATAATCAATTATTAACCACACCAGCTGCTAATTGCGATGTATTAGGTTTCAGTTCAAACGAATTAGATAATACTTATGATATTATTATAGATGTGTGTGGGCTTGCGTGTGTGCGTGTGTAAGTGTGTGCGTGTGTAAGTGTGTGGGCTGCCAGGACTCACCATTGTTTGTCATTTAACAATGCAGGCAATCAGCGTCCAAACGTCACCACGAATTGCACAGCATGAGGACTTTAATTGCAATTATTTCTGACTTTTGCACGAGCTTCTTAATTAATTAAAACATTGCCAAGTCAAAGGTTAGCGGAGCACCAAAGCTTTTCTATGGTTTGCGTTCTCAACTCAACGGTTCAAGCATAAAGCAAAATGCAGCATGAAATAGCAACAAAGTTATTTATAGAATACTCGTTGAGCATTTGCAATTTGATTTGATTGGGTTTTGAGTTGGGTTTTTCTTGCAACAACTGTTGGACCAACTTTTCAATTTAATTAGCCCCAGATAATAAAAATTGTATATTTAGAATTTACATCATTTTCAATTGCTTCCTTAATTTCTTATTTTTATTTACTATTAATATGCTTAAGAATCATTTTTCAGTGTCGACTGCTCTTAGACGGCACTAAATAAATAAAAAAAAAAGTTAAGAATTTAAGCTATTTCGATTATTTGTGAACATTATTTGCCTGACTTGTAGGCCAATATAAAAATATTTCACAGATTTGTCAAACGATTGCCAGGAAACGCTTTATGCTAGAGTCTTTAACTATGCCCACAGTCAGTTATGAGTGAATAAATCGCAAACGGAATAATCAAGCCAAGAATTCAACAGTTTTGGGATTTCAACATTTTTGTGGCTCATACTCATACACATATTCACATTGTCGCAAAATGGCATTGTTAATGTTTTAAATGGGCTGTCGTTGTGGCTGTCTGTTGCTACCATTGTTGACAAATTCCGTCGACAGCTTTTGCACTTTGCCATCATCCTCATCCTCAGCATTTACCCAAATGATGAATGTGCTCTGGAATTGCGGCGAATGCACTGAATAGTTTGTCTGAATGATGTGAATGTCAGAGCTTGTCAAAAATGTTGCTTTTCATATGATAATAGATGAATGCTTTATATGTATGTGTAAATATATGTATGTATGTATGTACGCATGTGTGGGTGTTTGTGTGTGTGTGTGTGTGTTTGTGTGCTTATTTTTGGTCAGTGAAGTCAACAGGTGACAGGTCGGCGAACCGCAGAAATCCCGCTGCGCCCCTGCTGCTCCTCCTACTCCCCCCACGACCCTGTCTAGTAGTTTGCTCAACTGTTTGCATTAGAAAGTGCAGTGAAAGCAGCGACAAAACGGCTCAATCAACAACAATTAAACAAAACCCTTTTCATGCCTTTTCACACTTAAATTGTATATTATATTCATGAGCATATTCAGTCAGACGCTGAAGCGATGCTTATTATGAATGCATATTTGGGGGTTTTTTATGAGCCGGTGAAATGCCAAAAAAAAAAAATCCCTCACACAAAACTAGCATATATGACAAACGATTAGATTAGATTAGATGCGTATTCAACTTTCTTTGGCGCGTGTTATCGATAAAAAAATAAACATTTATATTTGGCAGACATCGACAATTAACAATTGCACTACAGTGAACGCTGGCTAAGTAGAAAAAGTTGCATTTAAAGCACACTCTATTTAAAAATTATTAATCATTTAATCATTCTGTCAATAAAAAGAGTTGAAGCTTGAAACCGTTTAATATTTGTAATATGGAATAATTAAAATTTTAGGTTTTTTTTTGCGAAAATGGCTGAAAAGCCGAAGGCAATTTGAAAAAAACTTGTATGCTTGATTGAATTGGACAATTTGTAGTTGTGAAAGCAATCATTTGGCGAGTGTCCACTGTATTTTATTTATTGAGATGGCATCCGGTTCCACTTCCAGCCCATTGAGCATTATCACAAAATTGCGCTGCTCATTCAGCTGTGTGTGCAAAAAAACAAATTGATCAATTGAGTGAGCGCCATTCAGCACTCGTTGAGCAATTCACCTCAATACGAATACGAACACCAACCCTCACACCTCACACCTCTCCCCACGCCCTGCATAATTTAACAACTATTAGATAGCAAGTACATGTCTGTGTGTCTTTGTGGATATTTTCTGATTAATTTATAATTGAAGAAAGATGCACTTGCAGAAATTGCCAAGCGATAAATAGTAGATGTGCCGTTATTTATACGCACGCACGTGCTATAAATCATGGGGTATTAATTACATTCTTATCGATATGTGGGTGAGCCGTTTATCGATCAACAGCAGCTGTCAAGGTCAAAGTGATTAGCAGCGACTCATTCAATTGACAGCAGCTTAAAACGATTACTGCTTATCGATTGCAACTCTTTCACTCTCTCTCTCTCCCACCCACGCACACACGCACACACACACATTCTCACGTTTCTCACTCTTCTTCTTCTGCTTCTGTTTCTGTTTCTTTATTGATACGTACTCATGCTGCTGTCATTGTTGTTGTTGTTGTTCTCAGCTGCATCATCGGCGCTGGCGGCTCGATTGAATGGCCGCGGTTTGCGTTTTTGAAAGCGCAAGCGCAGCTCTGTGTTCAGAACGCGCATCGCGCACGCTCCTTTAGAATTCTTTGTACGTTTGGCACTTTACAACACTGCAAGTGAGAATTGCGGTGAGAATTGGAGCGAGCGCATCAACCAACGATTTTTCAATTTGCAATCGATTTGTGCGATCTTGTAATCGAAACTAATTGCAAATTAGTAATTTCACATTCACCAATGCATTTCGCATTTGCATCACAATAACAAAATATAGAGCACACTAGAGTTGGGCGTTTTACAATTGATGTGACATTGAGGATCGCATCGGTGATGATATCACCCCCGGCAAACGGACGGGATGGGGCGGTGCTCAGAGCGCGCGATTTATTACTACTACTACTACTTTTTTTTTGGTTTTTTTTTTTTTTTTTGCCACCGTTGTTGTGTAAATTTTGCGTGCGACTAACTGAATTGACTGTGACTGACTGTCTGTTTACTAACTGAGGCGCAGCTCAGAGCTGCGAGCGTGCTGAACGAGCGTGTTTTTTTTACAATCTAATCGCTTGGCGCGACCAATGGGCGGCCCACGGAACGCTGAGCAACAGCGGCAGCAACAGCAGCAGCTCAAAGCATAGCAACAAGTAAGAGTGCTCTAGCCGAGTTTGAGCGACTACTAGACGCCCTGTACTAAAGCCCGCTACTTGCATTAACTTTTGTATTTTATGAGCTCAGGTTTTTAGCGTGTTCAGGTCAGTATTTTAAAAAAAAAAAAAAAGTAGATCTATATTTATTGATTTTGAAAAGTCTGGAGCGTAGTTATCGAAAGGCGGGAATAAAGCGGATCGGCCAATAGGCTCCTATGTTCTCTTGCTTTACATATTTCCGATATGTATGTCATATTTATCGATCTTGGGCTAACCGGAGAAGAGTTATCGAAAATAAGGAATACAATTGATCTGCTTACAGAAGCCTACATTCAGAATCTCCGATTTAATACATATACTATATTAATCGATTGTGGAGAAACTGGAGCAGAGCTATAGAAAATCGAAAAGAAACATGAACTATGTATGGTATAAGAGAAATTAGATTCCAACATTATCTAGCTACGCTAATATACAAAATGTATCGATTTTTTGAAAACGTGAAAGTTATCAACAGAATTTACAACAAATACTATATACTTAAAAGGATCGCTGATGTCGCCACACTGCATGCTGCATACATTTGCACAACTTGCGTATACCCTTACTTGTTTTTGTCGGTTACAGGGTATAATAACAAGCACATCATTTGCACTTTCAATGAGCTGCGCTCTTTTGCCCTATGAGCGTAAATGTCTCTGTGTGTGTGTGTGTGTGTGTGTCTGCGTGTGTGTGTGCTTTGTTGTCATTGCTGCTGCAGTGGCTGTCGTTGTTGTTGTTGTTGTCACTTTATTATCACACAAAATACGCGCTAGCTGCTTATCAAATCTAAAATAAACTACTTACTTTTTGCAAGCCTCAGACTTTGCACTAGCAACGAAAAAAAATGAAATCAAAAAAACTAGCACAAAAAAAAGGCTTTACAAAAAGCTCGCTCAAAGCTGAGCGCCAGCCTACCCAAAAAAAAAAAGCCTAAAAAGCTAATTTACCCAGGCAACAGGTACTGCATTTAGGTTGGGGGCGGGGCGGTTGGGGCAGTAATTGATGTCGCTTATCTTTCGATAGCTTGATGGCTTTCAATTGGTGCTAATTGGCATTTGAAGAGCTGAAAGCTTTTTGGTTTCAGCTTTTATTTTCGGTTAACGTTGTGTTGGCTTGAATATCAGGAATATTCCTGATGACCTTGAGTGATTTTTTCGATTGTGACGCTCCGCCGTATCTCTTTAATCTCGCATTTAGCTCAACTGATAAGCTTTGATATTCACGATACATAGAATTAGACATGTTAATTTATCTTTTTATGCGACTGCGATTAACGCGTCGTTTTTTATACACTGAACCCATTAATAATAGGTAAAAAGGGTATAATGGATTTGGGTAAAAGTATGTAACAGGCATAGGGAAGCAGCTCCGACCCCAAAAAGTATATATATTATCAACAGCCGAGTATAACTAGCCATGTCCGTCAGAGATAAGAGAGAAGAGCTAGAGACTTCATATTTGGAATATAGGTTTTCGTATTGTCGGGTCTGTACAAGTTCATTTCAGACTATCGATAAATCGGGCTCTATGTTTATATGTGTGTAAGGGTTAGTTCAGGGTATCTCCTAGTCGGACACTCTCGACTAGAGCACTCTTACATCTTTCAACAATTGTTTTTTGCAAATTTAGACCTTTAAGCTTCGATAACTTTGCCTAAACTGAACAGATTTTCAACCCCGTTGCAATTTTCTACATGGTTTGTATTTTGCATACATACTGCATTTAATTTTTTCGCTTTTTTGCTAACATATCATAATACCTCATTAGCATTTTTATAATTATGGCCAGAAGTTTGCAACGCATAGAAGGAAACATTTCCGACGCCATACATAAAGTATATATGTTCTTGCTCAGGACGACAAGACGAGTCGATATACCGTTGTCCTTCTGCCCGTCTCCCAATTTTGAAGCTATATTGATGAAACTCTATAGCATATAGCTGCCATAGGAACGATCGGTTTTTTTGAGATAACTCAACCAAACTTACCAAACATAAGTTTTACCATTGTTTAGGCACGCTCACAAAATTTTATCAAAATCGGACCACTATATCTTATAGCTGCCATAGGAACAATCTGTTGAAAAATGAGTCGTTGTATGAACAACTTTTTTGTTTCTAAAGCGCCGAAGGTTGTTTCATCATTTTTTGCCCCAAATTTAGATCCTTAAGCTGCCATAACTTTGCCTAAACTGAAACGGTTTTTAAAGCTCGATGCAAATTTTCGCCATAGTTTGTCTTCATATTAAATTCTGCATTACATTTTGAAGCATTTGGTAAAATTAATTGTTTCCTTTTTTTGCGAAAGTATCATGTTGCAGCTGTGTGTATAAAAGCGGATACTTTTTAATGAAAAATTGTTAATTTTGGTATAGAGGAGTTCTGCCTCCCAAACCGAGCAGTGTTGCAAGCCCGCAGGATATTTGGGGCGAACAGTTTGAGCTTGTGGAAATTGACCCA
The DNA here is from genome assembly GCA_035045305.1 of Drosophila maculinotata. Taxonomy (NCBI): domain Eukaryota; kingdom Metazoa; phylum Arthropoda; class Insecta; order Diptera; family Drosophilidae; genus Drosophila; species Drosophila maculinotata. The sequence continues at coordinate 1,697,357 of JAWNPD010000679.1, read as the reverse complement.
GGTCAAAAAGATGCTGTCCAATTTAAACGCTAAGAGCTGCTGTATTTCTATACAATAAAATCAGATACTTTTAAACTTTGTTGCAAGCTCATCGGAAGCACGACTTTAATTTCTTACAATTTTCGATTGTTAAATTTGAATTTCTTATAATTGATATCGTTGGGCTATTTTTCACAATTTAACTACCATCTTGTGGAAACTTATGCTTGCAACGTTTTAGTAATCATAAATGTGTATCCTTAAATTCTGTGTCGACTGCTGTACCAAGGAAATTTAATGAATTCCACAGAGCTAGTACAACGGAAATTTTCCAAAAACTCAAAGACAATGAATAGCATAGTGTTTCATTGCAGGAGCAGCAGTTCCTTGATTGCTTTCACTAGAATCGTTGGAATCGTAAATTGAAATTCAAGTCCCACCCGTAGAAGTGCACAAAGCTTAATTGAAAATGTGAACATCAGTTTTTCCAGAGACATCTAATTTTCCGAATTGCTCCGAAATTGAACTAAGTGTACCGTTAAGAGAGAAAAAGCATAAAAACGGACGGTACTTTGATTACAATTTTCCGAATGCATTCGCACAATTGCAGCCTTTCAGCAACAAAGGAAAATTCGTGGAAAATTGAATTCACTTTTCCCATATCCTTCTAACGAAATCATTCCGACTGCGTCAATCTGGCCAATCATACGTCATTGGGGGTAGGCTTGCGGTGCACGGGGGGGCTGGCTGCTTGGTGCTTGGTTCCTGGTTCTTGGTTCTTGTGGTGTGTGGTATGCGGTATGCTGGGGGTGTTCATATTGAAATGAATTGCATCCTCAGCAGCCTTTAGCGGTGGGTGGATATAGCAGAGGGGTGGCTGTGGTGGGCGGGGGGGGGGGGTTTGTGTTCTAGGAAACCAAACGGGCGGCATTTGAAGACAAAAGCATAGGGCGTGGGTTGGGGCGGTTTGCGGGGGGTGAGTTACAGTACTTGCATACACCCATGCATATATGTATTTATATACCCACACATGCAGCAAAAATCAAAATCAAAAAAACAAACACGAAAGAAATGTTACTTCATTTTTAACACTTTCCGCGGCGCATACACCTAAAAATAGACTTGTTGATAAACCAAAAGGCATAAAACGAGTGCACATTTTGGGGCACTGTGTGTGTGTGTGTGTGTCTCTGAGTGTGTGGTGCATGTGTGTGGGTGATTGAAATCAGCGGCAATTAAGAAACGGGATTTTGGTATTTTGGTTGTTGTTGTAGTTGTTGCTGGTCGGTAGGTTGGCGCTTATTGTGAATGCATATGCATAGAAGGTACCGTTAGAGGAGTAAGCAGCATTGCACACACATGTATCCATACATACATACAAGCGTGTGTAACACATACATATACAGCTAAGCAGGTGTTGCAAAAAGCCTTTACAATTTAAGAGCGGCAAATTTTTTTGTTATTTTTTTTTAAACACTTTAAATTTTTTTTGTTTTGATTTTAAACACTAGCATTTTTTGTAATTTATTATTTTCATATTTTTTGTTACTTACCCATTTTGTGCAAGAGGCCTATTTTCTCCTTGGCTGTTGACAACATTTAATTTTGTTGTTGTCGGCCGCACCGAATCGTTGCCTTCTGCAGCCGCACACAAAAGTTATACGCGTACACACACATACATATAAACAGTTTCAAAAAAAAAAAAAAAAAAATACAAAAAAAAACAACATACACAAACACAGACACGCAACAGCCGCAAAGCAGAAGCGTTCGCGTTTTACGTTTACGTTACGTTCGTCGTTATCAGAATGCGCTATTGCGCACCGCTTCCTTCTTCCTTGACATTAACTTTGACATTGCAATGCAATCAACTTAACTTCAACTTCATTCAATAAATACAACAACAAAAAAAAATAATACAGTTATGCTGCAGCAGTTAGGGCAGCAAAGCAATCGATGGCACTATCGTTATGTTACTATCGATACAAAATGCTGCGCTCTGGGAGCCGCTGGTCCGCTGCAGCCCTATTGCCGGGGCTTTGCGCAGCTATCGCATACTTTTCACTTCAGCGAAGTGGCAGCGCTGCTAATGAGCACAGTATGGTCACACTGCACAACTGATTTTAATTAAATACATTGCTCGAAATCTAGTTGTTAATTTAAATAAATTAAGGTAGAAACTAAGTATTAACACTTTCCCAAATGCTGCATTTAAATAAGGTAGTGTCAAGCTGCTAAGCAATAAACTTCTCCGCCTATCGATATATCGATAATTGTATTGAGACGGACGTTCAAAATGGTATTATCAAAATGAGGCAAATAATATATTCAGACATGAAATATAGGCTATTAAAAGTTGTACCAACAACGCCCTTGGCAAGCATATAAAGTCAAGAATTATTTAAACCTATTTTTGCTTTTCGCGCTCTTCAGAATACGAATAAGTCGTGTCACGACTTGCACTAATCACTTGTGTATCGTAAATCGCCAAGAAATCGGTACATCGATTATAGTGTAGTGCAACATCGACTCATCGATGTCTGTGTTAAACAGCGGGCAATACAGCACCGAAAAAAAGCCGATGCAACATTTGATACAACAAAATCAAAAGAAGTTGTGCAGTTGCATTACAAACTGATTAAAAAGGGCGTGCCCGAAAAAATATTTGTGAGTGCAAAGTCGTGGTTTTTTGGTATGTGCTGTGATTTTATTATAAGTTGCAAATTGCATTGTTTAATTATTGTCCACCCTGTGTGTGTGTGTGTGTGTGTGCAACATTTCATTTTTTGCATGTTTGCATATAGGTGTGTGTGAGAGAGTGCGTATATGTGTGTGCGTGTGTGTGTGTGAATCGGGTGCAAAACTGCTCCTTTGTTTGCCAAGCTTCGTTGTTGTTGTTGTAGTTGTAGTGTTGCTGCCAGTGTTCAAAAAGGGTGTGTGCCGGCTGAGCAATAACACCAACAGCTCCTTTTACGGCCACATCCGTTTTGTTGTTTTGCATAAACAACAGCTAATTAATTGCACGCATGAAACTAGAAAGTAACATGACAAACAAGCAACAAAAAAAAACATAGAGAAAATGTCAATAAATGCATATATGCAACAACAACAAAATACAACGGAACCACCACCAGGAGGTAGCTCACCCTCTCTCTCTCTCTCACTCTTGCTGTATGTTTTTGTAGTGGTGGGTAACAAACAAAAAAAAAAGCACAAAGCTGCCGGACGTGCCGGCGTACCGGTGCCGGCGTTGCCACCCACCCCCAACAAAGTTTTTATCGGCTGCAGTCGCTCGCTCAACACACTCCTATACGCTTGCGTTTCTAGCACCCTGTGCGTGTCTGTGTGAGAGACCCCCAGACGCACACACACACACACACACACACAAGCAGTTTGTTACGCTCTCTCGCTCGCACACGGATGCTGCTGCTGCTGTCTCTAGTTTGCTCTCCTGCAGGTTGCGCTCTGCACTTGTGCACTTGTTTCTGCTGCTGCTACTGCTGCTGCGGTTCTCTCTGCTCTCTGCTTCATTTTCGATTCCCTTTTGCCAATGTCCGAACAGCTACCAACTGCCACCCAACTTCCGCCCAGTTGTTGCTGTTGTGCACACCGTTTTCTTTTTCTATCTATATATATATTTTTTTTTTTCTAAATCACTTGACCCGATTACCTGGTGGCTGCACCACCAGCAGGCAGGCTGGCTGGCAACGTCAACAGCCAATGATGGTCATTTGTTTTGCCGCTTTCTAACGAACCAGTTGAATTTGCGCACGCGTCGTCAAGTGAGCGCAACTGTGTCTCTTCTTCTTCTTATCTACTTATCCACTACTGCTGTTTGCTGTTGTTGTTGTTACATTTAGCTCAAGCTGTTGTTGTTCTTGTCCATTACTGGCCCGCTAGCTGCACTTGAAATTGTAGCTGTTTTTTCGAGCTAAACAAAAAAGAAAAAAAAAGTTTGGCAGGCACTTGCTCCAACTTCAACTTGCACACTTTTTGAGTGCAATTGTGTACGTGTGTGTGTGTGTGTGTTTGTGTATAAAAAACTCTAATAAATAGCCAAGTTTTTCGGCTAGAAGTGAACCACTAATAAGCAAGTTAAAAAAAGCTTGCAAGCAAAAAGAAGTGACAAATGAATAAAATATTCCAGGCAACAAAAAAAATAATATGATAAACATATTATCAAACACTAAAAAAAAAACTTGTAATTTTTAAATTTCTTAAGAACAAATGTGAAAAAACATGTGATAATATTAAAGTACTTTTTCGAACTTATATTTTATATCTTATACAGATATAAGCTCTTTTATTTGAGCAAGTTTATCAGAACAAGTTTAATTTTGAGTAATTTTTTTTAACTTAAAAAACCTAAGAAAAAGTTAAAAATTCTACTTTGCAACATGTTTTTTCTTTTTTAATGCTAAAAAAAAAACTTAATAAAGTTAGGCAGCTCTATAGCTTTTGAGATCAAAATTTGTTTAAATATTAAAAAACATTTTCAACTTAAATTCTTGATCGGGCATTCAATATTGCCGTGTTAGTATGGGCCCCTAAAGTAGTAGGAGATATTAAATCATATGAATATTATGTGAACATCACTATTTTTATACGTTAGATAAGTTTGAGTGTATATGTACATACATACATACATATGTATGTACATACATATATACAAAAGTATATATATACTAGTCAGATACTCCACGACTGCCCAATAATTGTTGAAGTTTCATTTCAAATTTAGCCCATGAATCATCATCATTCGTTTATGATTAGCGTTTGAAGGCAATTATTATATACTATAAAAAGAGACTTAATCGGACTCTGAAGCGGAACTAATTGCGCTTTAAATTCGAAAATATAATATATGTAGGTATATTAAATATAATATATATGTATGTATCTATATTATATAGCTTTAGCATACTAAAAACACCGCAAATAAATCCACATAGAAACGAAGCTCAAAATAAATATGAGCTTATCGACAAACATACATATGTACGTATGTATGTATGTATATATGTGTGCCATATGTGTGTATGTACATATACATATATTATTTATGAGGCGTGGCACTTTTGCTTATGGCGCTTACAAGTGGCCAACACATGATTAGCACAATTTTTTAGTATGTACAAAAAGCTTGCCACATACCGGAAAAAGGACAACAAGAGGAAAGCGCAACAAACCAAAAACATATATGTATACATATGTGTGTATGTGAGTGTGTATCTGTGTGTGTGTGTGTGTGTAGCTGCGTTTGTATGCGTGCTTTAAGCTTATCCGGCATCTGGGCAATCGACATCGTCAATGGAATCGTGGAATCGGCATTTGGCATTCTCCTCGCATCGCAAAGCGCAATTGTTGCTGTATTTGTTTGTTTTGTGCTTTCTCTTTTCATGCGACAAACAAGACGCACACAAGTACACACACATACATACATCGAGTCCTCAATAATTGTAGCCAAGTGCAACAAAAACAACAACAACAACAACAATAGCAACAACATTAGCAGACAGACGAGTCCAAGTCCAAGTTGTCCATTTCCATTTTCATTCTTCAAGTTTCTGTGTATGGGTCGCTGCTGACTTATTGGTGGTGTTGTTGTTGTTGTTGCCGCTGCTATTGCTTGAAATGTTGTGAGTAATGCGACTCAAGTGTGGGCGTGTCAGGCAGGCACGCAGTCAGTCTCATCATCAACATCATATCACAAAACTGCTTATCAATTGATATATACATACATATATACATATGCGTGAGTTTGCTGCAGTGTTGCGCCATAAAAAGCCAGTTTGAGTAGGAAGTCTTTAAACTTTAAAAATGGCTAAATTTGATGTTTTGAAATATTTGTCGTTTTTGTATACAAATCGGGCATCATTAAGTTGTGCAAGTGCTGTTTTTATTATTATATTATTTGCGGCAATTTATTCAAGATATTTAGCCGTCAGTTTATATATATTTTTTGATCATTTGAGTCGTTAAAATGGCTCATATTTATTATATAATATGACTAATAATACACTATTAATTTGCAATTCTCGATGAAATTGAAAAAAATGTCAAAGTCTTGTTTTCTATTATTATCATGAGAGCTTATGTATTTTATACAGATTTTACATTCATACAAACATTCGGCCCAAACACATTTTTTTCTGCTTAGATTTTCTGCATTATGGCCTGCCAAAATCAGTGGTTTATTAAAGTCAAGTGTTAATGTTCACTTGACATGATTGAAATATAAATTAATTAATTAATATAAAACAAATATTTAAAGTTGAAAATATTCGATTTCAAAATTGTAAAAATGCTTACTAAGGCAACAACTAGAATGGAGCTGATTAAGCTTTTGCAACTTTAGCTATATTTGATGGGGGAATTGAGCAAGTAACAACACTGATGCGGTGGGTGACTCATGCCGGTGGCAGCAGCAGCAGCAGCCGCAGCAGCAGTAGCAGCAGCATTAAGCGATAACTAAACATTGCAATAATAATAATAATAAAACTAATCGAATTTCATATTTTTGCAATTCTAGCCGCGCGAACCACAGCCGTAAGAATAAATTAACTTCACTGAACTAAAAAGGGAAGCAAGCAAATTGTGTGGAATTGGAAAAGTGAGACATCCAACCCAAAACGAACTGATTCAATAGCGATCGAACTACACACGCACGCACAATGGCCTGGCGCTTTAAGGCTTCCAAGTACAAAAATGCCGCGCCCATTGTGCCAAAAGCGGAGGCGTGTGTGCGCGAAATCTGCGTTGGCAGCTATCAGACGTATGGCAATAATATTGCCGCATCGGCGGCATTTATGGCCTTCAATTGGGAGCACAGCGGCTCCAGTGTCGCTATCCTGCCCCTGGACGATTGCGGACGGAAGAGCAAGACAATGCCACTGCTGCACGGCCACACGGACACTGTAACAGATTTGAAATTCTCACCATTTCACGATGGACTGCTGGCGACAGCATCGCAGGATTGTCTGGTAGGTGTACTAATAAGTCTTATAAGCTTTCCTTCGTTTTTTACCATTTTCATTCCTTGCAGGTAAAAATCTGGCACATACCCGAAAAGGGATTGGAACAATCGCTGTCCGATCCGGAGGCCGTTTTCTCACACAAGCAGCGACGCGTGGAAACAGTTGGCTTCCATCCCACAGCTGATGGTTTAATGTACTCCACAGCAGCCGGTTGTGTGGCACTCTTCGATATTGCTACCCAGAAGGAAATCTTCTGTAAGTTACTTCTTGTGGCTTTAATTCAGATTTAAAACTGATGGCTGTCTAATATCTGTTTTAACTGATGACTATCTTTCTCTCTCTGCTTGCAGCAAACAATGAGCATCCGGAGGTCATACAGTCGGCAAGCTGGCGCGAAGATGGCACCGTGCTGGCCACCAGCTGCAAGGATAAATGTTTGCGCATCTTTGATCCACGCGCCGCTGGTTCACCCATTCAGATGCAGGCCGAGTCGCATCAGAGCATTAAGGATTCGCGCGTCGTTTGGTTGGGCAATCAGTCGCGCATCCTGACCACCGGTTTCGATGCGGCCCGTTTGCGTCAGGTTATTATACGCGATATACGCAACTTTAATACGCCCGAGAAGACACTGGAGCTGGACTGCTCGACGGGCATACTGATGCCGCTGTTTGATGCCGATACGAATATGCTTTTCCTGGCCGGCAAGGGTGATACGACCATTAACTATCTGGAGATAACCGATAAGGATCCCTATCTGATCGAAGGACTTCGGCACACGGGCGAGCAGACAAAAGGCGCTTGCCTGGTGCCCAAGCGCGCTCTCAAAGTCATGGAGGCGGAGGTGAATCGTGTCCTGCAGCTTACCTCCAACATGGTTATACCCATCATGTACCAAGTGCCCCGCAAGGTAAGCGAATCAGTCCGTATTATTCTTCATTGATTGTAATTGCTGTTTGTATTTCCATAGACCTATCGCGACTTTCATGCTGATCTATATCCTGAAACCACGGGCTACAAGACAGAGCTTGTTGCCAGCGAATGGCTGAATGGCACCAATCAGGCAGTGCCCAAAATGAATTTGGATCCAGCGAAGCGCGAACACGGCGATGAGCCCATTATCGTAAGTCTCTATATATATGCAAGGATATAGTTTAGGAACAGCAATCAATGAAAAGTTAATAGCATGAACAAAATGGTACTATAGTTAGGTATAATTAGCGTTCTATAATACTTTCTAAATCTGAATAGTATCGATCGATTTTTGCATTGTTTTTAATGCATTGAATTAAGTATGAAAAGTTTATACTTGTCAGTTAATTATTTCGATTAAGTATAAAGGGTGGTTGGAAAATTAAAAAAATCGGTTTGACTTATTAGTTGTTTGGTTGGAAGCAGTTTCATATTCCGCCGAAGATTATTTGAAAGCGAAACTTGTATTAAGCTTACTTTCAATTATGTGGCTTGGATTAGCTTTGTATTAGTAATTCATAAAAATCAACTAGATCAGCTGCACTAGTGCTGTTCCTTTAATCACCCACACATCTGTATTGCAATCTGGCATCAACACATACCTATATATATATATATAGATACATCGTGGCAATCTGAGCGATTTCATCAAGAACATTGAGAACCTTAAGGCCAAAGGCAAAATCCAAAATCAGAATCCAAGTCAAAAGCCCGCCGCTCCATCGGCCGAGCGCAACGACAATGAGCATTTTGTAAAGCTGCGCAAGTGCAACAATGGCGAGGAGAAGAACGGCAATGATAACAACAGCGGTGGCAATGAGAAGCGTCTGGCCAATCCCAAGCCGCAGGCGGGCGACGATTGCAGCCTGAACCAGAGCGAGCTAATACGCAAATTCGAGGCTAAGTACAAGACAGATTCAGAGAAGGATGTGCACAGTCAGCCGGTGGACGACAAGGAATCGCCCACCGAGCACTCCACGGGCAGCAGCGAGGAGGCCTCCTCCTCGGCAGCGCTGGACACCAATTCGGCCAGCGGCAGCCATTCGCCACCTAAACCGATGCCGCGCACTTCGCGCAATAATTCACTGCCGGAGGCAACCGGTTCCGGCGGCTCGGGCAGCGGCGGCGATTCAGCTGGCGAGAGCAACACGCCGCGCCCGCGTCCACGGACAACGGCAGCAGCCGCTTACAAGGTGCCACAGTGAAGCTCTTCAGTAGAAAAAAAACTTCAAGTTTTTGATTGGACTCTTTTTTTTTTTTGTTTTTTAATTTCTATATTGTGTTGTATTTCAATTTTAATTGTTTTTAGCTGGCGAAACGGTTTTTTGAAGCCGGTTTCGTTTTTAGTCCACTGATGAGATTTCAATCCCAATGCTTTACTTATGTTTGGATTCGGTTTTTTCTCTGAAATTGTTGATTTTATTATTTTTATTGTGTTTTGTAGTGTATTTTTTACAATATGGTTTTATTTTCATAATTTTAATGTTATGTTATAGATTTACCTATTTATTTTTAATAAGTTCCTTTATCATTTCATTTATTTATTATTGTTACTACTTTTGATTTTATAATGAATGAAACTAATCGAATTTTTCTCGTTGACAGCCACGCCTTGGCCCAAAGCCCTTCTCCAGCAACACTGGCGATGTGTCCTTTGACAAAGTGTTTGCCGTACCGGTAGCGCCTGGCTCGCATGAGAATATATCGAATGTTGGACAGGATAATTGCACCGATGTGCCCACCACTGGCGCCAAGCCCGATCTCATTGTGGAAATTGAAATAAAAAGTAAATGATTTGCGATTATCGATTAGCGAATTTTACTTACGATTTCACTTTTCTTATTGTTGCAGAAAACCATGAACGCGAACCAAATGTGGCTGGAAATGGCAACGGCAATGGTGTACAAAAGTCATTGACCACATCGGAGCGCCGCAAGGTAAATTTATCAGTTATAAATCGAACACTATCTATTCTTAGTATAGCCACAAATGTTTATTGTCACACTTTAACTAATCTTCAACTCTTGACCTCTCTTACATGCCTGTGCCAAAATTCGTTTCTTCTCTCGATTTTTGTAAAACTCTTGTAACACAAAAAAAAAAAATATATATATATATGTGTATCCTGCTACTAACACCCAAAAATTACTCCTGCTCCTGTTGACTTCTGTGCTTTCACTACTTGTCTACTTAATCCCGAACTGCAACAACTACAACTACAACAACTATAGTCTTCAGCTGACGATGATGAATCATCCGATAAGGTCTGCAAAAGGATGCTCTAATTCATGTTTAATATTCAGTTCGCTCACATCTCAATTTCTGTTATTCCAAAATGTTATTTAGATATTCGAACAGAACTCGGAATCGTCGGAGAACTCAACGGAGGGTGAGGATCGCACCGATGCCGATCTACGACGCTTCTCAGCGGTGCGCAGCAGCATTGCCGAACGACGTCGCGTCTACGAGAGTCGCTCCAAAAGCCAGGTGGAGGAGAAAGCACAATCGCCGGTGCCACTGTGAGTAACATTTTTCAAGTTCATTAAAAGATTTGTCGGTGCATTATAAAAGCAGCGTGCCTTGGTTAAAATACTAGAATAAAACAAACGAGTAAAGTCTTATAGAACTAACGGGCAGAGAAAATGATTTTTAAATGGTATTTTGAGCATTAACTGATTCTCTACAATTTTGTTAAATTTAGTCGCCGAGAGAGCTCCAAGGTGGAGCCGCTTAAGCCCATTCAGCAGCTGGGCGGCAACAGCAATGTGATGCCCGCAACCGGCATTGATAGCAAACGGATCTCTGTGCCCGAGGGCAAGCTCATGGATGAGCATCGGCAGCGCGGCAATGGTGCTGGTGGGATCAAGAAATCGGCCACGGAGGCAGCGTTTAGTGCTGCATCGACCAAGCGCACCTCGACCGTATTTGGCAAGGTGTCCAAGTTTCGCCACTTGAAGGGCACGCCCGGCCACAAGTCCACACACATTGAGAACTTGCGCAATCTGAGCCGGCAGATACCGGGCGAATGCAATGGCTTTCATGCCAATCATGAGCGCGTTGCTGTGCCACTCTCCGGACCTGGCGGCAAGATAGCCATATTCGAGCTGAGCCGACCTGGTCGTTTGCCGGATGGCGTCATACCTTCGCTGGTGAATGGCAGCAACATCATGGACTTCCAATGGGATCCTTTTGATGCACAGCGTCTGGCGGTTGCCTGCGACGATGGTATTGTCAAATTGTGGCGCATCGAGGAGGGCGGCCTGAGTGAGCCAACAAATACGCCGCAGGGCGAATTGACCGCTCATCCGGACAAGATCTATTTCATACGCTTTCATCCGCTGGCCGCCGATGTGCTGCTAACGGCTAGCTATGATATGACCATCAAGCTCTGGGATTTGCGCACCATGACCGAAAAGTGCGCCCTCACCGGCCATACGGATCAGATATTCGATTTTGCCTGGAGCCCCTGTGGCAAACTTGGCGCCAGTGTTTGCAAAGATGGCAAAATACGTGTCTATAATCCACGCAAATCCGAGACGCCCATACGCGAGGGCAACGGACCAGTGGGCACACGCGGTGCACGCATCACCTGGGCCCTCGAGGGTCACTACATTGTCTGCACCGGATTCGACAAGTCAGTACAATCTGAATATATATAAAACATATATAATAATAATATTTTACAGGGTGTCGGAGCGTCAGATTAGCGTGTACAATGCACAAAAGTTGACTGCGCCGCTAAACATGGCCAGTTTGGATGTGTCGCCATCGATACTCATTCCATACTATGATGAGGATAGCTCCACATTGTTTGTCACCGGCAAAGGTGACTCTACCATCTACTGCTATGAAATCACCGATGAGGAGCCGTACATTTGCCCGCTGTCGCATCATCGCTGCTCCTCGCTGCATCAGGGCCTCAGTTTCCTTACCAAGAACCACTGCGATGTGGCCAGCGTGGAGTTCTCCAAGGCATACAGGCTAACAAACACAACCATTGAGCCGCTCAGCTTCACAGTGCCACGCATTAAGGTATATACATATATAGTTAAACTCTTTATATATATATATATATTTATATATATTAAGACTACAATGAAATGCATTTCATCTTGCAGAGTGAACTGTTCCAAGATGACTTGTTTCCACCCACACGCATTACATGGAGCGCCACGCTGTCTGCTGAGGATTGGTTTGGCTGCAACGACAAGGCGGCCTCCAAAGTTAGCCTCAAGCCGGAGGGCATGGATACGCGTAAGTACACAACGACACCGATTAACTCGACGATTGTTGCCTGATCCTGACGCTTATCACCAATTTTAGTGTCCTCCATACAACAAGTGCCAGCGCCAGCCAAGAAGCCGGAGCACTCGCAGTTTGTCAGCAAATCCGACTATGAAACCAACAAGCAGCAGGAGGTTAGTCACTTTATCTATCTCTCTCTATCTCACGCTCTCTCTTCCTCTCTGTCCCTCATTTGTTCGCCTCTTAATTGAAACTTTTTGCTTTGATTTGCAGATTCAGAAATCGGTGAGCGCGCGCATGGAGTACACAACCAAGTTGGAGCAGGATGACATGGAGGGTGTCGATGAGAACGAGTGGCAGGAGTAGCGCCATGGACGCCCGCAAGGACGCTGCGCATACAAATAAGCTACATATATTATTAAATATACACTCATAGATAAGTTCAACTCGTATATGCATAATCTATGCATAATTATATATACACAGACACACACACAAACACAAGACACACACACACACACACAGACTAACACTGGACCCGGCAAGGATTACGTTTAGGCAATTTGTGAACTTTGCTCCTTCCCCCCCCCCCCCCTCCGCCATCACCCAGCCCTACACTTGTCATGTAAATAGCAAACGCGGTATTAACTGCTTGGTGCTGCTAGAACTTAAAAAGACACAGAAAGAAAGAGAGAGAAGAGAGAGATGGTGAGAGAGAGAGAAAGAAAGAGAGAAAGGGAGAGAGTTACACTTATTGTATGCACTGCTAACTGGTTGTGCCAATATACCCGCAGTTACCCTGTAAATCCGAATAATACCCCCAACTGTAGTTGCTCAATAATTGCCAAATTACAAATGTTAAGGCATAGTTTTTTCGTTTATTTTTGTTCGTTCGTTCGTTTTTGTATTTTTATTGCATATTTGTGCTTGTATTTGTTTACATTTTATACACATACATATATACCACACATTGATATATACTTATTATATATATACATATATATTTTTTTTTGTGTTTATTTAAGTAGTTAGTCCAAATTAGTTTAGCGTATTTTAACATTAAACATTTTATAATTTTCTATAGTTTCCTTTTGAGAGTATTTCGCTTAAGTTTGTGGCCATATATTAGATGATGATGAAGTAGCAGAAGTTAGTGACAAGGATGTTTAATATATACATTATATACATGTATAGGTTTTTTTTTAGAGCTTTACGAGTATTTTACCTCTCAGTCTATTTCATGTGTGCTCTCTATATATACACTTATATATATATCTATTTTTGTTAGTAAATCTCTCTCGCCTTAACAAATGGGAGCTGCTCTGCCGGGTCTAAAACAAACAAACAAACACACACACACACACACACACAATTAAACACACTCTTTACATTATGTATTTTATAGCATATGTAGAGGACAAAAGAAGTTTTTTTTGAAGCAAATTCGCTGCTTGCTTTTTGTCACACTTGTCACATTTCACACAGAAAAATGTTTTTGATTATGGGTTAAACACCTCTTCTAGTCTTTGTCTTTATAAAAACGCATTCGCTATAAATTCGTTGCTTCCTTTTGCGATCCAAAATCGTTCCATGACATATATAGGACCCCAAGAAAAAGATAAACCGTATTTAACAGTAACAACAACAACAACAACAAACAAACAACATATAGACTGTACTGAACACTGAGACGTTTAATGCGTAAGCCAATCAAGCGAGTATTTTTGTTAATAAAACTTAACTAAAACTAAACAATAATAATAATAGACGACGAAAACTTAACAAATAAATCAAACATGTAACGGCAGAATCAAATCAAAAGAAAAAAGACAAAATATTATTGATATATAAACAAAGAAACTATAAACTAAAAACAATTCCAAAATGTTGAACGAAAAGACTTGCGGTTAACCGCATCGTTGCCATTAAATGAAATTTGTTGTGTATTACATACAAAAGAGGGCAGCAAATCGCTCCATAAGACTATATCTATATCTATATATATATATATATAGATAGATACAGTAAAACAAACAAAAAGCGTAATTTTGTATAATCACATATTGTATTTGTACTTGCAATAGTTGGCATATTACTATATAGTACTATAATAACTGGAGTATATTTTGTATACAATAGCAACAACAACAAACAAACAACCAACAACAACAAAATGACAAATTTTGCGACTGATTGACAACAATTTATTGACGAGCCACAACCTACTCGGGTATTGGCAATAGAGCTAGCCTAGAACTATATATTGATATAGACATAAGTCAGCAACAACAACAACAACAATAACATTCAAATCAATACACGTTGCATTTATGTGTATGTGTGCACACACACACACACACACACAACACTGCACTCACAACCGCTAAAACTTAAAGCCCGCATATTCATGAATCATATTTACAAGTATTCAAACTTTCGACATTCGGGGCTTTTCTCATGATATTAAATTGATCATCTCTAGTACTTATTATATATGCATACATAAACAAAAATCAAAGCAAACAACAACAACAAAACATACCCAAATTATAGCATATTATGATCTTAAAGAAGGATAAACAAAAAGAAAGTCACAAATGTATTGACACATTTTTTTGTTAGTTAGTTTATTGTAACTAGTAGACACATATGTATGTGTCGTTTTGCTTTTGATCATTCGGGAACTCTGCCGTAAAACTTTTTAGCCATGTCTAGCGTCGATTCAGCCCACTGTGCACACAGTGGTCGGCAACTGATTGCAGTTTCTTCAAATTATATTTTCATTCTTGTTTAGCAACCAAAAAAAAAAAAAAAAAAAAACACAAACAACAGCAATAATTATTTTATAAATCGCTCTCGATATTACAATATATTTATATATATTTTGTATTTTGAAAAGATGTTTGCATACCCCCAATATATACTGTGTGCATACGGATGCTGATGCTGATACTGAATACTGTATTTATTAGCCATATACATACATATATATATATATGACATATAGTACATATACATACATACATACATGCATACAATACAATACATAACATATTTACAAATATACATACATATATAGATATATATATATATATATTTAGGTATATATTTCTTTTTGAATGTCTCTCTTATTTATATTGATATATATATATATACAAAGCATATATGTATATGTATACATAAAATATACAAATTATAATAAAATATAAATTAAAAACGATTTTGTAAGCGCGATCTTGGCAAAAAATAATGCGAATGATTTAGAAATACGTTTAGAAAGCAAAACAAAATGAAACAAATGATAAACACAGATAAAGGAAAAAAGGAAAACAAAAACAAAAACAAAGCATACACATTATACAATTTATTTTACAGTATATCCGATATCAATACTCTAGCCCTAAGTAACAACAAAACAAATATATTTATATACATAATTAAATAAAAACAAAAATGCAATACAAAATTAACCACAATTATTGTTTGTAAATGCTTATTACTTTATTTCAGGATGCTACAATAATAATATCTAGAAATAACATTTTTAGAAAAAAATTATCAGCCTAGTGACAAAATCGGGCATAGGCATGGGTTTAAATTTCCCCAATCTTATGCTTTTTTGCAAAAAAAAGTAATTAAAAAATATTTTTAAAAATCCATAAACTTTACATGTGGATTTGAAGTAAATGCCAAAGATCCAAATATCCGAAATGGATTGAAAATCGGTTCAGATTTGACAAAGTTATGGCAGTTTGAAGTCCGGGAAGGTTTGGGCACTTTACAAGCCAATTTTTTTGTCACTTTTGGCGTGATTTTTGACAGAAAAATGAAACACCACAAAATCACTTTTCGTATAGTTTTGTATACTAGTTGAGACACCCACAATCAATTAAAGGTAAAATTTCAAGATTCTATATTTTGAAAAATTAAAATTTGTAAGGGTCCCCCCTTATGCTTTTTTCGCCAAAAAAATCCGGAATTTTATTTTTCCAAAAATGTATAAACTTGAGATGTGGAATTGAACTAAATGCCAAATTATGACCAAAATGGCCTCAGGATTGACAATCGGTTCAGATTTGACAAAGTTATGGCAGTTTGAAGTCCGGGAAGGTCATTTATAAGGATCTTTTCTTTGTTTTTTTTTGTAATTTTTGACAGAATAATGAATTACGCCAAAATCTTTTTTCATATAGCTTTTTTATACTAATTGTGACACCAACAATCGATTAAAAATATAATTTCAAGAATCTAAAATTTCAAATTCAAAAATTGTTAGGCTTTTTTGATTATAATTAATAATTAATGCTTAAACTTGACATTAAAAAATCGCATGTTCTTTTGGGTAGTTGTTATACCATATTGTGGGTAGGTATGTAAGTAGCTTTAGGGTTGCCAAGACAACGCCGTGACTTCGATGCCTTGGAATCGGGAATCGAACAAACAAACTTGCGCAATTTGAAGACGAAAGAATGTATAGTCTGTATAGAGGTTGTTAGCGAATAAAGTTGCTGCCGGGATGAAGTTCCTGCTGAAGAAATGTCTGCGCAAGAAGGCGCCCGAAATGAAGCCAGGCGCAATACTGGACGCCGTCATCTCCCAATCCTCGGCGACGGCATGCAAATGTCTGCTGTACAAGCTGGCCGACTACAAGCGAGGTAAGCTCATCCAGTCGCCAATCCTGAGCTGTGTCGGAGTCTGAGTTTGCATTTGCAGGTGGCGATCTGATAGATGCCATCAATACGGGCGGCCTGATTGCCGTGGAGCAGCTGATACGGGAACAGTTTGGTGTATTCATGTATAACGATGGCAAGGGTCAGGTGATCAATCGTGCCGAGTTCTTGCGCTGGAAATATCGCGATCACACCGAGGTGACCATACCCATTGAGGCATCGCTCTCCATACACGATCCGCTGGGCAAGTGGGAGGATCACAAGGCCTGCTGGCAGATGCAGTATCGTGGCGCTCTCGGCGAGAGTCTGCTCCACGTGCTCATCATCTGCGACTCCAAGATACACACGAAACTGGCGCGAGTTCTGCTGCGCGTCTTTCCCAATCTGGCGCTGGACGTGATGGAGGGCGAGGAGTATCTGGGCGCCAGTGCACTCCATCTGTCCATTGCATACAGCAACAACGAACTTGTAGCGGATCTGATCGAGGCTGGAGCCGATATCAATCAGCGGGCAATTGGCAGTTTCTTTCTGCCTCGGGATCAGCAGCGCATGAATCCGGCCAAGAGCACGGATTACGAGGGTTTGGCCTACATGGGCGAGTATCCGCTGGCCTGGGCCGCCTGCTGTGCCAACGAGAGCGTCTACAATCTGCTGGTCGACTGCGGTGCCGATCCGGACGCGCAGGACTCCTTTGGCAACATGATACTCCACATGGTCGTCGTCTGCGACAAGCTCGACATGTTCGGCTATGCGCTGCGGCATCCCAAGACACCGGCCAAGAATGGCATTGTCAATCAGACCGGACTGACGCCCCTCACCCTCGCCTGCAAGCTGGGCCGTGCCGAGGTCTTTCGCGAGATGTTGGAGCTATCGGCTCGCGAGTTCTGGCGCTACAGTAACATCACCTGCTCCGGCTATCCGCTCAACGCCCTGGACACCCTGCTGCCAGACGGACGAACCAGTGAGTATCCAAGTAGTGAATCTCAATGGTGAGATCCTATTTCCCGAAAGCGGATTTTTTGGAATCGAGCCCGATTCAAAAGTCTAAGTAACTCAGAAAATAGATTTTCCAGAAAATCAAGTTTTAAAAAAAAAAAATTTTTAGATTTTTTCTGAAGTATTTTTGAAAATTTAATTAATTTGTTCAATAGAAATCTTCAACAGTAAAATATAGTATATATATTAATTACTTTCAAGTTCTTAGATAAAAATGTAATTTGGGAAAGAAATTAATTTTTTTCACATTTTTTTTTATGATCTGTATTTCCCACAATTTGACTCCAGTACATAATACCCATTGATTTTGCAGACTGGAACTCGGCACTGTTCATCATTTTGAACGGAACGAAGCCGGAGCATCTGGACATGTTGGATGGTGGGATCATACAGCGCCTGCTGGAGGAGAAATGGAAGACGTTTGCTCAAAATCAGTTTCTGAAGCGTTTGCTCATCCTGTCCACGCACTTGCTTTGCCTATCCGTATCCGTTTATCTGCGACCCGCACACGATGGCGACGAACTGGAGGCCGGCGGAGAGAATGCAGATGCGTCCGCGACAGCAGCGCTCAAGGAACTGGATGCCAATGGAAATGGCGATGATTACAATGCCCAAACTGTGGCACGATACTGTGCCGAGCTGGCGACCATAGCGGGAGTGCTGAGCTATGTTGTCTTCCAGCAGGGTGACGAGATCAAGAATCAAGGACTATCCGCTTTTCTCAAACAGCTGGTATGCTAAATCATATAAGCTATATATATATATATATATATATATATATTTTCATATTATATATCGGCAGTCGCATGCTCCGGCCAAGGCAATCTTTTTGTTTTCCAATCTGTTAATCCTGGCGTGCATTCCATTCCGTCTGATTGGCGATACGGACACCGAGGAAGCCATACTCATCTTTGCTGTGCCCGGCAGCTGGTTCCTGCTCATGTTTTTTGCCGGGTAAGAGGCACTAGTTATGCGATCCCCACCTATCCCCCCCATTTATGTTCATCTCGCTTTCAGGGCCATACGCTTGACTGGTCCATTTGTGACCATGATCTACTCCATGATAACGGGCGACATGTTCACCTTTGGCATTATTTACGCCATTGTGCTGTGCGGCTTCTCGCAGGCCTTCTACTTCCTCTACAAGGGACATCCACAGGTGCAGTCGACCATGTTCAATACCTATACCAGCACCTGGATGGCCCTCTTCCAGACCACACTGGGTGACTACAATGTGAGTATTGCTTTATACATTCGGTATGGCATTGGATGTAGCCTCAAATAAACAATGGGGAAAATGGTCTATGGCTTAAGCCTTCTTAACCAATCCTAACTGAATTTTGGAAAACTAATTTAAGTTTTTATAATGAACTCGATTTTAGTTTTGAGCAAATAATTTAAAGTTTCCATTTGGACTTTTCCGAGCAAGATATGTAATTGTATTATTATAATAAAAAATTCCGTAGTTTCAGATTTGATAACCAATTTTGCTAAGAATTTAAAATGTTGTTCAAATACTGTAGTATATTACTGAATATACTGATTTTTGTAATCACAATCATCATACATAGTATCATAATCATAATCATGTTAATCATAGAACACCAGATTTCCTATCAAATTTTTATATCGAATGTTTAGCCCTGTTGAAATATATATTTATAGAGATCTTAAGTTCATTTAAAACTATATGTTTATATAGTTATTGCCCACAAGTGTGAAATGGCATATTTGATAGACAAATTTCCATGAAAATACACCCATTCAAGTAGTCAATCCTCAAAAGAATCGTTCTTGCAGTATCCCGACCTGAATCAGACGACCTATCCGAATCTATCGAAGACGGTGTTTGTCATATTCATGATATTCGTGCCGATCCTGCTGCTGAACATGTTGATTGCCATGATGGGCAACACGTATGTGACCGTCATTGAGCAGTCGGAGAAGGAGTGGATGAAGCAGTGGGCCAAAATAGTGGTTACACTGGAGCGCGCTGTGCCACAATCGGATGCCAAGGGCTATCTGGAGGCATACTCCATACCGCTCGGACCCGCCGACGATACGGGCTTCGAGGTGCGCGGAGTGATGGTGATCAAGAGCAAGAGCAAAACGCGGGCCAAGCAGCGCAAGGGAGCCGTCTCCAACTGGAAGCGGGTGGGACGCGTTACGTTGACGGCGCTGAAGAAACGTGGCATGACCGGGGAGGAGATGCGTCGCTTGATGTGGGGACGCGCCTCGATCTCGAGTCCGGTCAAGGTGGCCAAGCAGAAGCTCAAGGATCCCTACAATCTGCACACCGAATCCGATTTCACCAATGCAATGGATATGCTCACCTTTGCCAACAATCCCGCGGCCAGCAATGGTGTTACCTTGCGTACGGCAACATCAGGAGCAGGCACTGGAGCAGCAACTGTGGCCGCCGTCGTGCCGGATCCGTTTCGTGAGCTGATACTGATGTCGGATCAGCGGCCGGAGACGCATGATCCGCACTACTTTGCCGGGCTACAGCAGCTGGCCAACAAGGCGTTCGATCTGGTCGAGCAGACGCTCAAGACGCAGCCACAGCTGTCGAAGAAGCTACCCGAGGCAACTGCTCCGCCTGCCACACAACCCCGGAAATCGGCTCCAGCAGCGGCGCCTGCAACACCCGCTCTGCCGGTGCCCATGGCCAGCAATCTGACCAATTTGTTTCAGGATCCCAAGGAGATTGTCGATCCCAAGAAGCTGGAAGAGTTCATGAACATGCTGGCCGAGGTGGAGACGGAGGAGAGCGACAGCGGTGGTCCCATACTGGGCAAACTATCGCTGGCCAAGCGGACGCACAACGCTCTCTCCAAGGCGGACATCAAGCGGTCGTCCAACTTCGAGGGCCAGCCCATGTCCTCGGTGTGGGGCCAGCAACTGCCCGATCTGGACATGGTGCCGGTAAGTTCAATACACTACCCCAACAGCAGCAACAGTTGCTTCAGTTACTCCCTCCCTCTCTCTCTCTCTCTCTCTCTCACTCTGTCTGTCTCTTTAAGGGCTTCAATTTCGAGGAGGCTGTCGCGGAGGAGGTGCTGACCATCGAGCAGGAGGCCGATGTTGAGACCGAGGATGGCAATGGCGGCCAGGACAGCGACGATGTGCCAACCCCAGAGCAGGTGCATGCCACTATGCAACAGTTCCATCTGCGCAAATGCCAGCCATCACAGGATGATGCAGCGCGTCGCGCAAAAAGCGCAAGAATTCGTCGCAAAAACAAGTGAGTTACCTTTTTGCTAGATCAAATATAGATCGAGCTAACCCGACTATTCTTAGCACTATAGTCGGTTCTTAAACATTTTCAAAATGGTTGCATGCTAATTTTATCTGCTTAAAAATACTTCAGTTCCAGTTGTGATTTAAACTCGCTATAATTTCTAGTATTTGCAAGTCTTATAATTTTTAAAAAAAAACTTTTCTATATTTTAAATTTTAATTTTTTGGAAAATGCTATTTTCAAAAAGTCGCATTTTTTTAAAATGTCGTTTTTGGTGTCCTGTTTGTCATTAGTTTGTCAGAAAATAAATATATATTTCGAGCTGATCTAGAAACGATTTAAGTTAAGAAACAAACTGTTTGGCTATATATTTAACTAGATACTAAATTTCAGCCACATAGATGAAATACGTTTCCAAGATTCGACATTAATAATAATTTATTACTTTTCGTATACCTTGCAGAGTATCACCGGAGGAGAGCGATGCGGAGCTGGAAAGTAAGCGGCAGCAGGCGGCACGAGGACGTTCGGCACATGGGCGGAAAACGCAATCGCCGCCGGATCCGTTGGAGCCATGGAGCACGCGGGAGCTGCAGGACATCAACAAGATATTGGCCAAAAAGAATTGAGCAATAATGTTTTGCTTATAATTGGATTTCATTCATTTACTTTTTTGGATTGCTTAACTTAGATACAAATTATCTTCGGTACGTGCAGCAATATCCTTGCAGCACGTGTACCCAAGGAATCAATACAGATAGAGAAAGAGTAAGAGAGAGAGATAGAGAGAGAGAGATAGCTGCTGGCTACGATGGAGAAGATTTGTGTAGAACTATGTTCTTATAACCTGCACCAAATTGAAATTGAAGACAGGCGATTAACTTGTATAACGTTTCAAATTGAATTGATGCAAATTTTACTTCATTAAATACAAATATTTAACTATACAAATACAAATACAATTACAATTACAAATACAAATACATATATAGTACATACATTATATATGGTGTTTTGGATTTTCGTTTGTTACGTGTTGCTAAAATATATTATGAAACCTGCCACTTAGCACTTACCACATTTATGCCAAGCGCAATGCTAGGGAATGCTTTTCAATAGATCAACACCCGTAAGACAGTGAACTCTGTTTAGGAAGAACTGTTCATGAAATTGATGCTGAGAGACTCTGTGGTGTGTGTGTGTGTGTTGGGGTTTTCACCATTTGTTCAATTTGATATGATATGTACAATAAGCTGGACACCATCTTATATGTATATATACAGTGGTTGCAGTTGCTCGATAACTCTAACTTTCAGAACATAGAACTGTCCAGAAATTAGAATCGTCACTTATAATGCATAAACATTTGAGATATTTGCCGTTTTTTAAATACATTTTTTTTTGACTCTTGTTTTTGATTTTATATATATTTGATCCTCTCAATTGTGCCACATACGGAATCTCATGTTCAATGAGTCCAGATTTGATTAACATACTCCCGAAGGGATCTTGGTTTCATCTATGTCAAGGATGGGCGCGTAGGGACACTCGAAAACAACGGACAAGCAAAGTAACGGCGATCCGTTGCTATGTTTATAGTGAATTTAGAATTGAAAACAGAACTGAGAATTGCACAATTTGGCCACCCACCATTGATCTATATGCCTGCCTAATCAGGGTATCTACTAGTCGGCACCACTCTTACTTGTTTCGTTTGTTGTGAACAATTCACTGCTTACAAATATTGTAAAGTGTATGGCTTAAAACAGACCGGCTAGTATGTGTGTTAGTTTCACTAAGTGTTTCATTAACGATCAGCTTCTAAACATTTTTTCAATTAAGCATTTTTGTAAACTCTATTATTGACTTTAAAATATTGCATACCAACAGGCGTTGCCTCGTTCTTAAATATTAATTTTCCACATTTAAAACACACACAAACATATATCTTTGACACTACATTTAAAGATAATCAGATGCAACTTAAATAATACAACACTTTTACATGCATTTTACGACAGGGACTAATACAAGGGACCAAAACACGCATTCAAGAAATTCATAAATAACTGTATGTATATATATATATATATATAATTTAGAGCCAATCGGATTTAAGTATAACTTCGGAAATGAGTTTAAAGCCCACCGAAGGAAAAAGAAAAAGGTTGTGCACAACAGTTTTCCACTAATATTAAACTTCATACAGAGGAAACTACTGTGAGAAATTCAGCTTCGGTTTGGGTTAGTAAGTCACAAAAACAGTTTTATATATATATATATATATATAAAGATAAAGATATATGGATTACATTCATTTTCCATTTGTTGTACAGACAAATAGAGCTTGAACAAATTTGATTTATTGGCACACTAGAATCAACTAGTATGCTGAAGAAGCGTTCTTTTTTTCGAGCGACTACTGTATGGGCGATGTGAGCATTCCCCATTTCCTGCTGCTCGGTTAGCTGTTGGCTTCACTTTTGCTGCTAAACACTAAATACATTAGAGTAGAAATGTATTATAGGCTCTCTATGATTTGCGTTATTATACAATTGCTTACATGACTAAATGTTACCTAATTTAATATCTCCTCTGCAATAATATACATATGTATACACATACATTAGTACGAGCTGAATGGCAGGGCAAGGCGCAATCACTGCCAAGTGCCAATTACCAATTGCCTCCCGATGCTTCGATATGATTGCTAATGGCCAAATTTTGGACTTAAATTCAATGCTAAACACTTTTTAAACTTAAGCTTACACTTTAAACTTACGCTTACAATTAGGTGGTTGTTAATGTGTGTGGCTGTTGTGTTTTGGAGTTTTGCTTTTAACTTAAACTTGAAGATTCTCGATTTTACCGGAAGCCGCTGCTGAGCGTACGATCATTGGTTAATGTTGAAATTCCCTGCGGCTGCGCTTGCGTCGCTACTTGGGCGTTCGACGCCGCATTTATGAATATGGACGCAGCGTTGGTGTTGTTGGTGCTATTGTTGGCATTGCTGCCGTTTGGATTATTGGTGGTTATGTGTATATGTTGATGGTGATGGTGTTGTTGTTGTTGCTGCTGCTGCTGATGTTGTTGCTGCTGCTGCTGCTGTTGTTGTTGCTGCTGTTGTTGCTGTTGCTGCTGTTGTTGTTGTTGCTGGTGTTGCTGTTGCAACTGCAGCTGCTGCTGTGTTACAGTTGTAGCATTTGTAGGTGTGCCGCCCAGTTGCAGTATCTGCTGTGCGGTTAGCAATTGCGTGGGTATTATGACCTGCTGTTGTTGCTGCTGCTGGTGCTGTTGATTATGTTGCTGCTGTGCCGCCTGTACAGCAGCGACCTGCTGCTGCTGCTGTTGCATCTGCAGACGCAGCAAATGCAGCTGATTGGCATTGATGGCAATCTGAAAATGTTAAATATAGAATTATAAATTGCTGGCTAACAATTTGAAGCAATTACTTACGGGCACATTTGTCAGTTCGCCCGAGGGCGTCACAACCTGCTGCAGCAGTTGGATTTGCTGCTGCTGTTGATGCTGTTGCTGCTGATGCTGCTGTTGTTGGTGTGCCAGATTCTGCAGCAGCGCCGATTGCTGCTGTGCGGCTGTTGTCGGCGCCGGTGTCGCTGTCAACTGTCCATTGGGTCCGGCGGTAAGTATCAGCTGCTGCGTCGGCTGCTGTGCTACAATATTGATACCGAGACTGTTTTGATGCTGGTGTTGTTGCTGCTGATGGAGTTGTTGCACCAGCTGGCTGGATTGCTGGCCGGGCAGCGCGATAAAATACTGTAGTTGCTGGGTACCGGCGCCCTGCTGTATTATCTGCAATTGTTGCGGCTGATGCTGTTGCGCGGTTAGCTGCTGCAGCTGTTGATTATTGCTGGCCGCTTGTACGGCCGCAAACAGATCCGGATTGACATTGCCAAAGCCCAGCACTTCGGCCGTTGTGGCGTCCAGTTTGAGCCCAGTCGCGTTAGCGGCAACAGCAGCAGCAGAAGGTACATTAGTGCTCGTCACAACGTTGCTGGTTGTAAAAGTGGCGTTGGCATTATTATTATGGTGGCTGCCGCTGTTGGCAACAACAGTTACAGACGCAGCAGCAGCGGAAGCGGCAGCAGCCGCCGCCGCCGACGACGCTGTGGAGACATTGGAGCTAGCAGGCTCTTTGGTTTTCTGAGTGGTCGACGACGGTTTAATTTCCTCGCGCGGCACAATATCAATAAGAAAATCGAACTGATCATAATTGGCAATTGCCTGCGCAATATCCGAACGCTGCAGCGTGCGACGCCGACTCTCCTCGGTGTGCACCCAGGCGCGCATGGTCAGCTCCTGGATGAAATACTCGCACGCCTTGGCAAAGAGCAACGGCGCCTCCCCGGCTATCATCTTGGCATTCTCATCCAGTTTCATAATCTTCTTAATGCGCGCCAGAGGCAACACCTGATGCTTTGCATCCACCTGAACAATGTTATTGACTTCGCTCAAGATATTGGGCCAAAAGTTGTCTATTGTTGGCGGCGGTTTGCGCGCCACTTGATTCCGGGCCGCTTTTACGGGTTTCTCTTTGACCGGCGTTGTTGTTGTTGCTGGCATTGAGGTGAGACTGATGCCGGGATAGAGGGAACTGCTGCTGCTATTGTTGCTATTGTTGTTGTTGGGCATCGTCAGCTGCTGTGTGGTGACAATAACGGCATTTGGACGACGCAACGTGGGCGGCATTGTTGTCGTTGCTGTTGTTGTTGCTGACTTGGGTAATCCATCGTTGATTTCCACTTTGATTGGCGTTACCGTTATGGTGTTGTCGAACATTGATGTTGTTGTTGTGGCATTGCTGCAAATACAAAACACACACACATATACACATACACATACATATTATACACACTGTACAAAATTTGTAGTTTTTTTAGGACTCACCTATTTGGCGCCTTATTTGTGCTGCCATTGTTTGTGGCGTACATGGCCACGAGGAAGCGCTAGACTGGCGCGTAAGCTTTTTTGAGGCACAGGCACAGCGCACTGACTGACGGACTTAAACAACAACAACAACAAAAAAACAGACGTATTGATGGTAAATTTTGCAAATGCGTAATGCATACACAATGCGCTAGGGATGGAACTGTGTTGCTGCAAAACAATCGATAAAGGTCACAATAGACGCGCGCGCGTTAAGGAGCTGCCAACTTGCCTTGAGGCATCGATAACAATGCATGTGCCGAGCACATTTACTCATTAGACCAATTGTTGATACAATTTAATTAATTGTAACAAACTTATTTAATGGTGACCAACAGTCAAGAGGAGCACCAAGAGCTGCCCAATACGTCAGCGGTAACGGGGCTGCCACAGAAGCGCTTCTACCGCCAACGGGCACACTCAAATCCTATTGCGGATCATAGTTTTGATTAGTAAGCAAAAGTCCCAGTTTCAAATGTTTTCTATGTATTAAAATTTAAATATCTTGACAGTCCCACACGGCCAGAGGATGTCGACTGGCGTTCACTGTATCCGAGCATTGGCAGCGAACAGCAAGTGAGATTCGCAGACATTGGCTGCGGCTATGGAGGATTCTTGGTTACCCTGGGTGAAATGTATCCCGATAAGCTATCGATTGGCATGGAAATACGCGTCAAGGTGTCCGACTATGTGGTGGATCGCATTGCGGCACTAAGGCTGAAAAATGTGGACAAGGACGCCTATCAAAACATCGCCTGCATTCGCACCAATGCCATGAAATATTTACCCAACTACTTCCGGAAGAGCCAACTGGAGAAGATGTTCTTCTTGTATCCGGATCCGCATTTCAAGCGCGCCAAGCACAAGTGGCGCATCATCAACCAGGCCCTGCTTTCCGAATATGCCTATGTGCTGCGCAGCGGGGTAAGAGGTGAAAATTCTACGTGCAAATCCACATTAATACCCAATCTCTTTCGGCAGGGTCTCGTTTACACGATGACGGATGTGGAGGATCTGCACAAGTGGATTGTGTCGCACATGACAAAACATCCGTTGTATGAACGACTCAGCGACGAAGAAACTGTAAATATCAAAACTATGGTCATTCCCACTCTAGCCATGCCTCAGAATCGAAAACCAGTTCAGTTTTAGCAGTTTGACGTTTTGGAAGGTCATTTCCGTTGACTTGGGATTAACATGTCAATATTTTCGACATCATTTTTGACGAAAATGTTTAGTTTGTCAACTTTAAATGTAGAATTAAGAATGAGATGAAACCATTACTAGGATGTTCTCGGGAATGAAAATCGGTTGTTTTAGCAAAGTTATGGCAGTTTAAAATCTTGGCAGGGCATTTCTTAGGGACGTGGGACTGATATTTGACAGAAGATCCGAAAATGTTTAGTTTGTCAAAATCGGGTCAGTCTTGACAAAGTTATGAGAGTGGCCAGTTTTCGAAGGGTATTTCTACGGTCTACCCAAAAATATTCCCATTACGCTGACGTCTAACCCAATCTATAAATGGTTTTTGTATTTGTTATTTTGCAGAATGCGGATCCTATTACACCAAAGCTCTATCAGAGCAGTGAGGAGGGCGCCAAGGTGGTACGCAACAAGGGTGATCATTTCTTGGCAATATTCCGCCGCATCTAGACGCGCATAAGCATACATATATTTGACAAATACATATATATTGATTTAAAACATAAATAATTTAACTTTGTGAATGCTTTAAGAACACTCGCATTTACAAATACGCATTGCAGTGTCCAATACCCTCACAGCTGATTAGCGTCTGTCCAAACTCATCATAATCAATGCCAAACTTGACGCCAGTCATCAGCTCTGCCACATACATGGCGGTACGTGTGTGCTTGGTAATGGCGCCAGTTCGAATGCGTGAAGTACCTGTGGCCAGTGCCATATAGATGATCAGTTGATCCTGCATGTGACAGTCCACACAGATCTCGTTCTTAATGTAACCGGCCAGTTCACAGGAGGCATTTGAGCCAATCATATGCCCATCAAAGTTCTTCTCCCCCACATTGCCAGCGCCCAGCACACAGCCGGTGGTGGTGAAGGCCGTTAGAAAGATGCCAGCTCCATCATCGCGCACCTTGTCTGTTGAGTGCTTATAGACACGTATTTTGCACACGTTATCCGGCCAGAGGCGATGCATTTCACGCTCCGCCGAATGCTGCATATCATAGCCGATGCACTTGGGCAGCCGGCCGGCATAATAGGCGACACCTTTAACCGCACGAAATTTGCCAAAATCCATAAATTGTGCCGCATTCAAAGTGTGCAGCGGCTGCACATCCAGCTGGCAGCGACCATTGCCGCGTGGATAGAAGCCATGATGCAGCACCTTTAGATCAAAGTGAACGCCGAAACGTTTTAGATGATATTGAAGCACCTGTTGCATATATTCAACCTGCGGTGCATAGGACACATTTGTGCCGCCAACCACCTCGATGCGAGACGTATTGGCACCGAATAGGACAACCGGCATGACCATCTGATAGATAAGTGTTATACTGGCCGCAGTATGGGTTTCTACCTTATAGGATCCCCCAACAAGGGTCTGTGGCATAAACTCCAGCTGGGTGGATTGTAGTGTGTTTCCTTTGACGGTGGCATTTGCAATATCTCGCAGCACATTAACCCCATGCAGATGCTGATACGATAGCCCCGGCTTGGGTCGATTGGCACGTATCTTGATCACACGCACCGGACGATTCAATATAACACTCAAACTCAATGCATTTCTCAAAGCTTGGCCGCCACCCTCCAAATGGGAGCCATCGATTTCCACAATTTCACTCATGACCTGCAATGCACACTGAATAAATTATGCTCTTTTATACATTTTATTACTTACTAGTTTATTTGTAATTCCTTAAAATAAATTTATGTTCATTTGTTCGTTTCCCAACCAGATAACTTTATTTCAAATGACACATTATCGATTGGCTTCTGTTTTGTGTTATTATTTAGCAGCACATTTCTCAAAGCAAGTTGGCAGTTTTAAATGCGACCCATCCATTCCCAAAATGCCACTCATGCCCGACAACGCACACTGAATAGATTTAACTCCCTTTATATATCCTGATTACTAACTGGCTTATTTGTTATTCCTTAAAATAATTGTATGTACATACATATGTTCATTTTCCAGTTAGATTATCGATTTGCATTTGGTGTCATTTTTTAGTAGCACTTTTCCAATAACAAGTTGGCAGCTTTGCAAGTCCGCTGCACTAACAAAAAAAAAACCCCAAACACTGCGTTTTGCTTTTGTTCTGCGTTACTTGATTTACATTGGTATTAGTTGTTTTGTATTTCATATTCTGCTGCGTAGCTTGCTGACATTATGTCGAATGTTTACCTATTGCCAGTGGCGACGTTTCTCATCTTCCAGGTGACTTTCCTGGGCACGTAAGTTCTGTAGGAAAATACGCATTGTTATTGTTATTATTACCCCTTGACCGCTATGTGCGCATTTACAGTTATATTGTGGCCGTCCTGGAGGGCCATGTGGTACCCACAGTGCCCTACATTAGCGATGCGGCCACCTATTCACCAGAGAGCTGCATTTTCGGTCAGCTTATTAATGTTGGCAGCGTTCTGTGTAAGTTTTGGGAACCTTATCTTGAAATCTAATAAGAATTTTGAATTTATTTAATGTTAACATGGGAAATTGATTTAAAATTACAAAAATTAAAATGATTTAAAATTAATATACATACAAAGCTAACAAACTAAAATGATATATGTATTTGAGATAATTAAAATTGTAAGCTAAATTTTTAAATCTCGAGTGGCTCATGAGTCATGTACTGATAATTAACTACAGCACGTTCTTTTTTTTACTCTCTGTTCTTTTGTTCATTTTTGTAATGAGCTTGTTCTTTTTGTTAACCCTAACCCAGGTTTTTTTGTAGGAAGACGGAGACAACTCCAAATCCGTTGGGTGTATACATACATATATATTCCTGATCAGGCCGACAGGCTAAGTCAGCTTAAATTCTAGTTTATTTATATATACTATTTCCTATTTAATTTTGTAATGATTTGCTGCGACCTATTTCAAAAAGTCGATAAGTAGATTAATCATGTCGAGCTGCGAGAGTCTACGATACAATATCTTATGGTTTGTTTAGATTTCCATTAGATAAGTCAAAATAGTCATGTAAATACTTTAACATGGTTTAACATGTTTAAGTTATGCAAGTACAGGCACTATCAACTAGGGCGCTATTGTTTTCATTGTTATTATAATAATAATGTTTCTTCTTTTTTGTTATGGTTGCTAGTGGGATTAACAATTTATGTGCGATATCGTCATGTTTTGCAACTATACGAGCATCATCCGGATCTGGACAGCGCTGTGCTGCGTCACAATCGTCTGGCGCTGTGGTTTGGTATGTTATCCTGCCTTGGCATCAGTTTTGTGGGCAACTTTCAGGAGACAAATGTGCGCATTGTCCACTTTATTGGTGCCTTCTGTTGCTTCGGCTGCGGCACTTTGTACTTCTGGATGCAGGCCCTCATCACGTATATGGTATATCCGATGGCCGGCACCCGGATGACGGCGCACTTACGTCTGGGCATGGCCGTCTGCTGCACAATACTGTTCATCATGCTGGCCGTAACGGGCGTCATGTCCCATATTCTGTTTGATGGCCAAAATCCGCGCAAATGGTAAGCAGTCGACATTGGATACAATTTCATTGATGGTTATTTAAATGCATTTTGCTTGCAGGTATCCCTCGGATGGCGGTTGGTATTATCATGTGATTAGCACGGTTTCGGAATGGATCATAGCGACCATCTTTAGCTTTTTCATACTCAGCTTTACGCCCGAGTTCCGCGACGTGTCGTTGCATCATCCACAAATCTCACTGCTCTCATACACAATGACAGTATAGATGTGGTTGGATCTATGTCGATATAGTCTTTATTATGAAGATCCAGCACAGTGGATCACAGTCGAGATGAGATACTTAACGTTACAAGTTTCCGTTAACCTTAAGGAGGGAACATCACGTTATGCTCTACCAAGGATATGCGAGCGGCCGCTCAAAACCTATTACTTATCCCAATATGTAGAGTAGCGATAATTAATTATGAGTCCCACTACGGAACATGCGACAAGCGATCGTTTTAGCCACGATCATGTTCTTCATGGCTGGTAGCCTGTTCACTTTGTGCGACTTTCCAAATTTATAAATAAATCTGCACTCGAGTTGAAACCAAATCAAAAACAGCACTTGGCCATTTGAATTAGTTCTAATGTTTATTTTCAACTGCGAATAATTCTTATGTAAATGTAATGCTTGTAATCTACTAGTGGCGACTTTGATTGATTTCTATAGACCAAGTTCATTGGGATTTCCAAAATTGTATATTCAAAATTGCTAAAAAGAACCATAAGATAAGAACGAAATGACGATTCTTAATTGTGGAATCTCTTGATATCCGTGCGATTACTGCATTAGCAATGCAATTATTCCAATTCCAAGCTTCAGTTGACAGCTTCTAAGTGGTGCTAAACTTAATTCGCTTTTGTAATGCACATTGCTGTGATATAGAAATCAATAATTGCAGGCGAACTCCCAAGTCCTTGAATTATTTTTCCTTAACTAACAAAGCTTTCCTTATGTGATAACTATGATATCCCATAACAACTACATAAACTGCATCTATTAAAGCATATAAATAAATAATATCATCATGAAAACACTTTATTTACGGAATTTACATTTATTGTTTTTCAATTTATATCTTATTTTTACAATGACGTTTAAATTTAAACTGGAATTTACAAATTTAAGCGCAATGTGTTGAAATCAAAATAAACTGTAAGAAACTAACGGAAAACAAAAAGCAATTCACGGTACATCAGTATTAAGTGTTAATCAACGTTTCCGATCTCTGGTACGTTCGTTGTCGCGATACTTGTGCCCACCACGGCTATTGTGTCCATTACCACCGCCCCCTCCTCCTCCTCCTCCGCCGCCTCCTCCTCCTACTCCACCACCACCACCTCCTCCGCTGTTACGATGTGAAGTGTAGCGACTGTGTGTCTTGCCAGAATTAGCGCCGGAGTTGCGATACTTGTCGCTATCGTTAATGTTGTTGCTGCCCGTATTGCCGGGTCTGTCCTTTTTCACATAGTAATCAGTGCGATCTCGCGACGATTTCCTGCGAAATATAAATAGGATATTAGTTAAGTGTTCATTAAATGTATTATAAATATGGGAATAGCGGCATTAAGTTAATTTAATAATAACTAATAACGACGCTTGCCTTAAAATACACAAATAAATGCTAAATATACTAGACTATATACAAAATAAATGATACTACTCTCTGCTAGATCGGGTCGTAGATGTTTTCTTATGCCGGTTACATACTTGTGCACAACTTTATGATACCCTTTTTCCAATTTTTGTTGGGTTCAGGCTATAAAAACTCAGTCGCTTTTCACAGCTTATTGCGTTTCTATATTATATTTTCTGTTACGTCACCTATCCCTAAATGTTTGCTTATAGAGCCTAACTTTCGAGAGCTCCCATAAATGATTGGAAGTTACACATCACAGTCTAATTCTTATCATTTAACTGCTTACCTCTTGCGGTGTTTGCTGTGCGGCGAACTGGAGCGTGTAGGCGATCGGGAATAGTGACGTGACTTCTTTTTGTGCTTGGGCGGCGAACGTGAACGGGATCTGGAGTCGCGACTTCTGTCACGCTCCCGATCACGTTCCCGTTCACGCTCGCGTTCTCGTTCACGTTCCCTGTCCCGGTCACGATGCGACTTTTTGTTGCGATCGCGACTCGGCGAACGGCTGCGTGTGCGTGAGCGTGATCGAGGCGAGCGTGATTGCGAGCGCGAACGGGAGCGTGAGCGTGACCGCGAGTCCTTCTTGGGCGACTTCTCTGTGGGCAGCGGCATGGCGCGCTGTATGAAACCGCCCCAGGCATTGTGCGAGCCATTGTTGCGATCGACGGTAATGACGGCGGGCGGAGTATTCGCCTCCTTGGTCTTGTTGCGTGCATCGATGTAACGCTTCTTCAACTCCTCGACCGCTGCATCGAGCTTCTCCACCACTGGCTTGGCGCGCGTATAAAGCTCCATGACGCGATAGCAGATGTCAGTTATGTTGGCCATCGGCACACGGAATATGCCAAACCAGGGCGGACTGTGGGGCAGCGGTGTGTTCAACTTACGTGCACTCAAATAAATGCAGGCGCAGGCTATCGCCTCCGGCGTATAGCGCATAAAGACATCCGTGCGCAGCGAGTCGTTCATAAAGTTCCACGACATTTGCATCAGCTTCTCGTGCTTCTCATACTGCAGCACCTGCAGATACATCACAATCAGCTTATGCGGATGCTTCACATGCACACAAAAGCCCAACTCCTTCAGCACACGTCGCTCTGCCTTGATCACCTGTGTCTTCATGTTCGTATAGTACTGATCCAGTACCATCGCCGAGATTTCTCTGCAAAGTAATAGAGGGAAACATGTTTTATATTTTTTGCAAAATTTGTTATTATCATTATACGGGAGTCCCGCAACAGAGAATGGTGGAGTTACTACGACCCTAGGTAATCTTTTGTGCCCTAATGTTTTTTTTATAAAGGAGAGTAGATCTTTTGCCGAGGCAGTCCTAATCCGAGCAGACATTAAAAACTCGCTGGCTAGGTACTTGCTCCTGTAGTTTCGTTGTCCTTCCTGCAGAGCCTACATTCTAGGTCAGAGGACAACGCTTTTTGCAGATATGGTACCTCACCGTGTGGCGTAAGGTCACAACTGCATAGTTTGGAGGATGTTTTATTTAGGGAGGGGCAAACAAGCTCTTCAGCTTGTCTGGTCCCCGGCCTAGGGAATCAACATGCAAAATAGCTATGCTTCAAATTTGGAACGGGAGCTGATACTAATTCGTGCAAGTAAACGTTATTGAAGATTCCAATTTTTATTAAATGACATAATAATTATAAATTATGCAATTCATTTTAATCTACATAATTGTATGTTACATTAAAAATAGACATAATTCAAATTTGGGTGATTTAACAAATTTGTGATGACTTACTTTTGGGCGCGTACTTGCTTGATATGATGCAGGACATTGATGACGTCACGGATGCGACGCGGCGCCTCCTCAATTTTGGATGCAAGGCAGACGCAACTCATGGCCACCGTTTCCATATTGTGGCGGACAAAGCTTTTGGAGTAGAAGAATCGCTGGAATAGCACTTGACCGGTGGCCATAGCTACTTGGGGCAGGCGGAGCAAGATGCCCGCCGTTTGTATTAGCTCACAGCCAAGGATGCGCAGATCCTTTTCCGTCTCATGGTCCAGTCCATCCTGACTGGATGGCGTCACATCGATCTTCTCCTCTGGTATCAGACTATTTTCCAATGTCAACACAATTTTATTAAATAGACGCGGATACATTGGCTTGGTTGACGCCGGATCGCCTTCAATCGAGGTGGTTCCATCATTGTTGCTGTTGTTGTTACTGTTGCTGTTGTTGTTGGAGATATTCACATTGTTGTTGTTGTTGTTGTTGGAATGGGCAGAACTGAGGGTTAGCACATTGGTGATTGTTTGTAGAGCAGCTGCTGTTGCTGCTGACGTTACTGCTGCTGTGTGAATGACGCTAGTCGTGGCGGTAATTACGCTTGTTGCACCACGACTGGCCATTTGCCTTGAATTAAACTTGTATACGTTTTAAAACAAAACAAAAATGCTATTTAATTTTGTGAATTGACAGCAGCAGGCAGCAGTGTGCACTTAAAACGTTTGCGAAAAAAAACCCAAAAAAATACTAAAATAGCACAGTTACTTATCGATAGCTATCGCTGAAGCATTGACTTTTGATATGCCCATCTCTAAACAGCATACAGTTCGAAGTAGTCGACTCGATACGAACGT
Source organism: Drosophila maculinotata (assembly GCA_035045305.1). Lineage (NCBI taxonomy): Eukaryota > Metazoa > Arthropoda > Insecta > Diptera > Drosophilidae > Drosophila > Drosophila maculinotata. The sequence continues at coordinate 1,662,384 of JAWNPD010000679.1, read as the reverse complement.
GTTCGCGTGGCCGCTGCGCGCTGTTAAAAAGAAAGAGACTACTCTTAAGTGTTAATATTGGCAACTAGGGAAAAATATATATTTTTCTACTAACGCGCAGTAAATGCAGTAAGCAAAGTCGTGTGCAACGGCTAAACGCATATATATATAAATATATATAACTACAATAAATAAAAGTGTAGAAGAGCAACAAAAAAAAAGTGTGGAAGTTGGGAATAAAAAAGCCGAGAGCGCCGCACTGCCAACTGAGAAATAGTGCAAAATGAGTGGGGATGTGGCTGCTGAAAATGTAAGTAATTTTGGAGACGTATTTTTAATTTTTATGTAATTTTCATCTCCTCTCTGCAAGTTTAAAAGAAAAGAAATAAATGCATAATGTACTTTTGCAAGCAGTGCAAGTGTTGCCGACCTGCGCCTAAATCATGCGTACTCAGTCGCATTGCAATAAAAGTGTGTAAAAAGGCCTTTGGTAATTTACGAAAATGGCGACAATGCATGCAAGTAGTAGTAGCAGCAGGCAGGCGGCAGGCAGGCAGTATGAAAACGACACAGCGACAATGTGTATTTGGCACAGTGTGACCGATTTTTTGCTGCTCTAAATACCAGCGTGGTATTTTGCGTACAATGATTGTTATTTTTCAAAAACTCTTTAATATTTGAATTTGTTCCTTTACGCGACTTAAGTAGTAAGTAGATGTAATTCAATGCTTCTACTTTTTTATCTTAAAATTTTAAAATTGTCCGATTAAAGTATAAGAATGCATTCTAAGATCGGTTACTTGCCGCTCCGGTTTTCAAAATTATATTTTTAACGAATGCATTTTGTGAATTGTATTGTAGTATTTTTCGATATGCGATATTTGAACATTCGCGCAAATTGGTCACACTGCGCAGGAGGCCAAATCAATCACATGTGTGTACGTACATTTCTACATACATATACACATGTAAAAAAGTAACAGCCTTGATCTGCTGCTTAGCTTGAAAATTATGCACAAGCCGAGAGGAAATGCCGTTAACTCTCTTATAAAAGGGGTCAAATCCGATCCCTCACTCCCCTCGCCCCACAGTTATATACATACAGCATAATCTTCTTGTCTTTAAGTATGTTTCTCACACAATCCATTAAAATTTGTTAGGGTTGATTTTTCACCACGTGGTGGTGTGGTGGGTCTACATATACATATGTTCACTTACACACACACACATAGACAGATGTTGTTGTAGCTGTTTTTGTAAATCATTGACAATTGACTTGCAGAGTTGCTACTTAAATGTGTCACTCTCACATACACACACACAAACTTACACAGAGTACTTATGATCGCACAGGTAGTGAAAAATGCTTCATTTTGTTTTACATGTCTCTTTATACTTATAGAACCCGACACATTTTAAGACATTACTCAAATTCAATATTTTTTTTTCTTTGTTCTAATGTTGTTATTTCAGAATTTACACGTGCAAAATGGTGGCAGCTGCGAAGTGCAATCGAATGGTGTAACCACAAATGGGCATCATCATCACCACCATCATAGCAGTGGTGGAAGCAGCAGCAGCAGTAAACATAAATCATCCAGCAAGGATAAGCATCGTGATAAGGATAGAAGCGAACACAAGAGCTCCAGCTCCAGTTCATCCCGGGATCATAAAAGCAGCAGTAGTCGGTATGTCTCTTATTTATATATATATATATATGTATATATATTGATTAAATTTTGTGACTTGCAGCGATAAGGATAAGGATAAGCATAAAAGCAGCAGCAGCAGCTCATCAAGTGGCAAGGACAAGCATCGAGATAAGGAGCGCGGCGACGGCAGCAATTCGCATCATCGCACCTCATCGTCGTCCTCCAGCCATCGCGATAAGGATGGCAAGCACAAGTCTTCGTCATCGTCAGGCCATCATCATAAGAGCAACAGCAGCAGTAGCACATCATCTTCCAAGGATAAGGAGCGACGCGATAAGGATCGCAGCAGCAGTTCCTCCAGTCGGGACAAGCACAAGTCGTCCTCTTCGTCGTCGAGCTCACGCCACAAGAGCTCCTCCTCATCGTCATCGAAAAACAAACATTCCAGTTCGAGTTCGAGTTCTCGATATAGCTCCGACATCAATAAAGAGGCCAGATATGATGGGGTTTTCGTTAAGCCCGAGCCCGTCTCACAGCCAGTACACAATACTGATCCACTACAACTGCAGCTGCAGCTCCAACAGCAACAACAACAACAACAACAACATCAGTTGCAACTTCAGATGCAACAACAACAACTACAACAACAGCAGCAGCAGCAGCAAGCTGAATGCAATGGTATTGCCTATAAGAACGGCTACGAGGAGCACATTGTGGATGTTAAAAAGGAAGAGGAGAACTTTGACTTATCGCAAGCCAGTTCCTGTGATTACTCCATGTCACAGTTTAGAGCCGATGAGCCCTCGTTTGTGGCCAAGCAGGAGGCCACTTACACGGAGGAAGAGAGCGCCTTGAACGACGATGATGACGATGATAACAATCATCATAACACTCGTGATCACGATGATGATGAGGATGTGCCGTTGGCAATGCGTAAGCGTAAAAAAGAGTCCGCCGATGGATTGCACGGCGCGGATGATGACGATGATGACATTCCGTTGCTGGCGCGCAAAAAGATCAAAAAGGAGTCGAAGGAGAAAAAAAGCAAAAAGAAGCGACCGAAGGATGAGAACGATGATGAAGACGCCAAGCCCAGAAAGAAAAAGATCAAAAAGGTAAAAGAAATAACAAAAATTACATAGAATAAAACTTGTTATACAATAAGTTTATTCAATATTATATCTTTTTCCTTGTTGCAGGAGAATGAGATCAAAACAGAGCACGGGTCGCCCACCAAGCGTTCGCGCAAGGACAAAAAGGACGAAGAGGATGAAGTCTGGAGATGGTAAATAAACTAATACATATTTTTATAATTATTTATATATTTAACAGCGACTAGAGATAGTTATTTTTTCATTTAAAGCTAACGAAATTTAAAATGATATATATCGATACCTAAAAACCCATTTCAAATAGTTTGTTAAATTTCTGTATTCAAAAGTAACGTAAAATCCAAAAATAGCTTAAATAAGAATTTAAGATGCAAGGCATTGAAAATGATTATTCTAATTTGCGAGCAAACACTTTTACTGTTGCTAAACGATATTAATAACATAGCTAGCAAATTGTACATATACACATCTATATACATATGTGTGTGTGTGTCTCCATTGTGCTTATATCGGCTTAGTTGGCGTCTGCCTGTGTGCGTATGTCTGTGTATTAAGTCTGAATGTCACTGACCTATATTTTTGAAAGTCACATTTGGCAGTGACAAGACGTCGACAGCGCAATGAGTGAGTAAATTGTTGTTGTTTTTTCTCTTTTTTTTTACCATTCACCGCGGAACGCGTGCGTCAGCTGTGCACCTTTACAATAGAATTTGAGGTTAGGTAGTGGTTTGCGTAATGTGACAGCAAATGGCAACTGCTCTGTCAGTGTTGCTGTTCACAGCAAAACGTGAACTATACGTTATATTCAAACAGCAACGATACACAACGATTGCTAGTATAGGAAATACAACCAACAACAGCATTAATAATAATAATAATGATAAAATCAAAAGCAAGTGTAAAACTAAAAGCAAACGTATTTGTGGTGTTTTCCTTAGGTGGGAGGAGGAGAAGCGCGATGATGGCGTCAAGTGGACGTCTCTGGAGCATAAGGGACCTGTTTTTGCACCACCCTATGAACGTGTCCCAAGAAACGTACATTTCTTTTACGATGGCAAGCCGTTGGAGCTTAGCGAGGTGACAGAGGAGGCGGCCACATTTTATGCGAAAATGTTGAATCATGATTATTGCACCAAGGATGTGTTCAATAACAATTTCTTTAAGGACTTTCGCAAATCAATGACCTCCAAGGAGAAGGACATCATTAAAGATTTTCGCAAATGCAATTTCCAGGAAATGTTCCAATTCTTTCAGGCTGAATCAGAGAAACGGAAAGCGGCCACCAAAGATGAGAAGCTCGTCAAAAAGAACGAGAACGAGGCGTTAGTCAAGGAATACGGTTTCTGTATGATCGATGGTCACAAAGAGAAGATTGGCAATTTCCGTTTGGAGCCACCCGGGCTGTTTCGCGGTCGTGGCGAGCATCCCAAAATGGGCATGATTAAGCGTCGCATTGCGGCCGCCGATGTTTCCATCAATTGTGGCAAGCAGTCGAAGGTGCCGCAGCCGCCACACGGTGAGCGCTGGAAGGAGGTGCGTCATGACAATACCGTCACATGGCTTGCGTCCTGGACGGAGAATGTACAGGGACAGGTGAAGTACATTATGCTGAATCCATCGTCCAAGCTAAAGGGTGAAAAGGATCACATAAAGTACGAGACGGCTCGTCGATTGGACAAGGTCATTGATAAGATACGCGCCACATATCGCGACGAATGGAAATCGAAGGAGATGCGTGTTCGCCAGCGTGCCGTCGCTCTCTACTTTATCGATAAACTCGCGCTGAGAGCGGGCAACGAAAAGGACGAGGATCAGGCCGACACCGTTGGCTGCTGTTCGTTGCGCGTGGAGCATGTGCAATTGCACAAGGCGCTCAATGGCAAGGAGAATGTGGTTGTATTTGATTTCCCTGGCAAGGATTCTATACGCTATTACAATGAGGTCGAGGTGGAGAAGCGTGTCTTCAAAAATCTCGAACTGTTCATGGAGAACAAAAAGGATGGCGACGATCTCTTCGACCGCCTCAACACCCAAGTGCTAAACGAGCATCTCAAAGAGCTGATGGATGGTATGTGGCAGTCGCCTATCCCCTACTCTCATCTCCATCTACAATCTTTAATTGCATTTCATTATTAAACTATAGGACTCACGGCTAAAGTATTTCGTACATATAACGCATCGAAAACGCTGCAAAGCCAATTGGATCTGCTTACCGATGGCAGCGCAACCGTCGCCGAGAAACTGCTCGCCTATAATCGCGCCAATCGTGCGGTCGCCATACTCTGTAACCATCAGCGTTCGGTGCCCAAGGGCCATCAGAAGTCAATGGAGAATCTGAAGGAGAAGATACGCGCCAAGCGCGATAACATTGATGACTGCGAGTCCGAATATCATGTAAGTGAAAACGAACAACTAAATATCGATTCCCTCTAAGGCCCAGCTATGCATTGTTGTAATATTTGAAACTGCTTATATGCCCACACGATTCGTCAATAACTTATGTGCTTTTTGTTCGATCGTTATGGACATGCATGTAGAAAATGCATTTATCGAAGATACATCATTAGTGTAGAAACTTATTTGGGCTTCTTTTTGCTATACATGCCCCAAATTTGCTGTCTAAGAATCTCTCAATCCGATTGCAAACTGATTTTAAATATTACATTACATCACTTAAAACAGGATTTGAAAAAGGCGGCCAAGCGTGGTTCGGTCAAGGAGAAGATGAATGCCGATAAGAAGGCCAAACAATTGGAGCGTTTGAAGGATCAACTGAAAAAATTGGAACTACAAGAGACTGATAGAGACGAGAATAAGACCATTGCCCTGAGCACATCCAAACTAAACTATCTCGATCCACGCATATCGGTTGCCTGGTAATTATATTGAATATCTTTCTGTCTCTCTCTAATTGATATTAATGTTTGATCATTGCTATATGCTTGCAGGTGTAAAAAGAATAGCGTGCCGATTGAGAAGATCTTTAATAAGACGCAAAGAACCAAATTTCTGTGGGCCATACATATGGCCGATGAGAATTATCGTTTTTAATAACATATGTTTTCAATCAAAACATATTAAACTAACACATAGACACACCAACTCATCCATCAATACACACCTGAGCAGACAGCACTTGACGGAAGTCTCTGGATCAGCAGATAATAAGCAACACACACAAACACCCACCAGCACACACACACACACACACACACAAACACACACACAACACAACACATAAACTCGGCGCCCAATCAGTGCAGCTAAAGGCCGACGCCGACCCTCCTCCCTAGAGGATACATCAAAAAGCAATAACAACAACGATAAAGCAAAACCAACACAAAATCAACAATCATGTGCCCACTTACATATGTGAAACTAAAAGTTCATGTACATTTTTGTGGATGCTTTTGAGTTTGGTTGCACAAAAAAAAAATAAAAAAAAATATATGAATATTTTTAAATGATTTAAAGTGCACGCTAACTAAGCTGAAGTTTAACTTGACAGCAATGTTGAGGCGAGTGCTTTCAACAAACCTGTACTCAAAACTGAACATTAAACAGTAAGAATATTCATAAAGACACACAAAACACACATGCACCGCACGCACACACACGCCCTTACATAGAATTATGTATTATTATTATGTCAGTGTGTGCGTGCGTGCCTGCGTACGTGTGTGTTGTGTTGTGATGTGTGTAAGCGTCGCTGGGTAACATTATTTTTGTATGTTATATACCTATGTCTTACGAAATCAGTTATTTTGATAGGTTATTTTTATTATTATTTTTTAATTTTTTTTTTTGTAAAACTTACTGTATGAAAGTGAAATACATTTTATGTTTATACTTATAGTTGATCTTCGTTTAGCAAAAAAACTTTAACCTACAATTTATAATACATACATACTTATTAAGTGCTAAGTGCAGAGAAACCTTGTAGCCCACTTTTATCATAGCATAATTTATTCGATTAGAGCAGCGAAGCAGCGCAACAAACTGGCAAAATAAAACACAACAAAAAAAATAAAAAGAAATAAAATATATATATACGTATATATAAAACAAACGAAATGGATAAAGAAATCAAAAAAAAAAAACTATGTTTATATACTATTTGATTACGTTGTAAATGTGCACAACAAACACACCATGCCTACATCTAAAAATGATATGTATACCGTAGATATATATATACATACATACATATATTTTTAAAAAAAAAGGTTTTGTTTATTTAAGATTAAGAAGGCCGCGTGTTTTCATTATATTTATGATCATTATTGAAAACTGCTATTTTGTTTCTATTTGCTTTTGTACAAAAAAATTGTAATAGCAGAACTTAATACGTTTTTTTATTATTGGTTTTTTTTTTTGCATATTATGTGTAATAAAGTTTGATACAAATAAAACAACAGCAAATACTTCCATACATAGACAGGTTTCAAATTATGTTCTGTTCGCAAGACAACAACAAATGTAAAAAACAATCAATTAAACTTATAGAAAGCGACAAATAGCGCAATAAAGAAATGATAAAAAAAACAAGCAATAAGCCTAAAGCAAAGCAAAAAAAATCAACAAACTCCACTAAGAATGCAACTAAGTTAAAAGAAAAAAAAAAAACGCTAAATAGGATTTATATGATACGTACGTGCAATTAAGTGAGATAAAAATACGTTCGTTCGATAAACTGTAAAATGAAATCAATACAAAATTTGAATACCTTGATGATAATGATAAAAATCTTGGTCCCACAATGTATGTATGTAGTTGTATTTGTATTTTAATTATGCGAATTGTGACCGAGCATTGCTCGAGAGAGAAAGAGATACGCAGAGGTAGAGAGAGAGAGAGAGAAAGTGCAAGGTATTGATATGCAAATGTGTGCGTGGACATTAATTAATTAATTAATATTATTATTATATGCATACACTGCAAATACACACGCATTGCATTAAACAATTAAAAACGAAAGATACAACAAAAACAAAACAAATACAATGAAATATAAATACACATATATATTACATACAAACATTGCATGCATGTGTATGCACGTGTAATCATATAATATATAACATTAATTTTGTCTAATTTTAGCGAATGTGACGTGACGCTTTTAAAAGTAGCAAATTTGAATTGTCCTCCCGTATGTGCAGAGTGGCGCTGGCTGGCAAAGAAAATATCGTTACACCACCCACACACATATGCACACATACACATACACATGCACACAAACAGACACACTCACTTATAAACTTGGCATATTACAATATGATATAAGCAAAGAAAAAACACAGCAAATGTAAGTTAAGTATAAATGTAATGGAATGATGCAAATATACATACGACAACATATATACATATATATGTATATGTACACACATAATATGTGTATGCATATATACATATATTTAAAACTGAACAAACATAAAAATCATTTAATTTTTTTTATTTCGGGCGACATTTCGATTTAATTGCATTCGGTGGTTCCCCGCTCTTTTTGGGATGTTGAAATATATATCAGAGCAAATCTTGTTGACTTCTCAAACGCTCTCTTGGTGGAATAAGGAAAATAAGAAAAATACTGCCCAAAAACCGATTTGTCAGGATTGGCGAGGATATGGCTCTGGCCTAAGGGCCCATTTTTATTATGCTTAAAAGTCACTGTAAGTTGGTTGTTTCTTGAAATCCTGAAATAGTCCATCGATTATTGTCCTAACAAATGCATAACGCTTAAGCTCGAAAGGTGATTCAAATTCCTGACAGTTGACTTTTTCTAATATTTACAGTAAATTAACAATTTGTGATTAGAATATAATATATTTTGAAACAGATTATAAAATAATTATTATTATAAATGCGAATCTTTTTATTTAATGCATTGAACATTTCTATTCTCATTTCGCGAATCTGGAAGCTACAAATTTGTTTGCCGATTTACTGAAAATTAGTGAATCCTTTTCCCCATTACTTACCTTATGTTTAGTTTTCAAGAATAGTGCTGGAAATGGTAAGGGGTTTGTGGATCAATAAAAATACCGTTTGTATATCATTATATAAGTATGTTATGTATATATTTCATATTATATCATTTATCATACATAATTTCCTTTTCTGTTTTTAGTTTTAGCGACTAACTTGAGAGTTTTTAGTTTTTTTCGAGTGCAAAATGTTAAAAAAAAAAAAACATTATTTATATAAAGATAAAAACGTGCCACGGGGGAAAAAAAATAATATTATGTAATAATAAAAATAAATATGTAACAAAAAATGACAAGTGATATATATGTTATGTATGTTTATGTAGTAGGTTAGCTTAAAAATCGGATATTGCAATTGCGCTCGTATCAAAAATGTTCATATTCTTCGGTTTTTTTTTTTTTTTAGTTTTTCTTTTTTATTATTATTGCGAATAAAACTAGGTTTTGCATATAATAAAATTGCGTGAATGTGTTTGTGTGTATGCGTGTGTGTGTTGTTATTGTTCATATATCAGTATATGTATATAAATATATAAATAAATTTATAGGAATATGTGTTGGTTGTTAAGCAACATTTTTGTTGATTTTTTTTTTTAAAATTTTTTGTTGTTTGTTTTTAAGTTAAGCGGCCCTTTTTAAAAGCTTTACGAATCGAATAAATATATGCACGTATTGTGTGTACGTATGTATATATAAATATATATGATGTGTATGTATATATATTTTTTGCATGTTTCATATATAATCATTAATTAATTTATGATTTTTTTTTTGTTTTTTTTTTTTTGCATGTTGCTGATATTTCAAAACGGAAGGACTCGCGACAAATTGTTCCTGTTCCTGCTGTTGTCTACGCTAAATTTGTTGTTCTTGTAAAAACGTATAAAAAGCTAAATAGTTTTAAAAAAATCTCTTTTCTATATATATTCATATATACATATATGTATATATGTGTATATTATTTTTTTTTTTTTTCTTTTTATATATGTATATTTCTTGTATGTGTATAAACATGCATTTTGCTTTAAGGTTCGCTTTTAATTGCATGTAGGATACATTTTTGTGCGACTTTTGTTGCGTTCGAATTTCTTGGATTGTTTTTCTCATATGTTTTTTTGTTGTTTTTTCTTTTGGACATTCTACACGTTGTTAAAACTCTGAAAATTGATACATGTTTTTTGTTGTTGCTGTTGTTGTTTGTGTAGTTATTGTTGCTATTTATGCTGAACACGTGCTTCATTCCTCATTGGAGATGGAAGCATCAAAATTGAAGGCGGCTGCAACTTAGAATTCCCATTGTGTGGCCGAATCGGTGCCATCATCCAGCAGCTTAAAGGCACCATTTTTGGTAGCGCCCAAATATTTACCCTGTTGCGATCTGTGGCGAAAGAGAATTGATAATATTTAGTTAAGGATATGGAAAAAATGGTGATATTTGAATTCAAATGTACAAACTATTTAAATGACATGCTTAACAGCTGTTAATAGCTTAACGGCCAATGACTGTTATGACAAGTGCAATTAATGTACCGCAGCAATGTAAACAGCATCATGTTAACAGCATACGGTTAAAAGTTGTATGTTAATGGTACATGTGGCTGCTGTTATGCAAAGTGCCAATAACAGAGCACAACTGTAGAACAAGAGTTGCCAACAGAACAAAAAGTACTATTATTGTGTATATATATATATTTGTACACTTGTACCACATGTATAACATTCAAGTTAACAGCCCAATGTAAGCCCGCAATGTTAAGTTTTGAATGTTACGATTCTAGCTCTGTTGTTTAGCATTTTTCTCTCATCTTGGTTAAAAATCGTTACTCTCACGAGTTGCTCTTTAATTGTTAGCAAATTGAAATGCTTACCTTATGCAAATACGTGTTGGCTCGCGCAGCTCCAAGAAGAAGCCATCGGTGGGCGTCTCGGCATCGACCGAAATGCTTTCGCCCTCAATGCGCCAATATTTGCCGCTGTGCGCCTTCAAATGGACGAGTCCCTTTTGGGCACGCTCGACCAGAATGGTCTCATAGGTGGCCTTGTTGCACTCCAGCTTGAGATTGCCGGGCGTGCGATAGCCAACAAATCCCTGTTCGCATTTCAGCACCAGAATGGGCCTGAATAACAATGGGGCAAGAATTGCATGAGCAAATAAAAAAAGTATATAGAAAATGCGAGATCTTACCGATTGATCAAGTAGAAATAGAACTTGGTAATCTCCTCAATAGACTCGGAGGTGGCAAACAAATGGCCCGAACGCTTTGTGGCCAGAAATTTGCCATTGTTGGCGCGGAAGGACAAGGAGCCATCTCCATGCCAGATGAGCTCGAAGAGAGCATCCGCACAGCGGCGATTGCCGGTGGCCTGAATGCCACCGCCAGCGGACAGGCACCAGTAGCGATCCTGTGTGGTGCGCAATGCCCAGCGGTGCGCCGACCAATCATATTCCAGCTGGAACGTCTCGTTCTCACCCACCTCATCTTGATTGGCCGTCACATCGACGCCCTGCTTGACGCTCACATAGCGCAAATTGAGGCCAGCAATGAAGGATGCCTGCGGCAATGAATCCTCCAGCGAGAACAGCTCATCGCGAGTCACCGTCGATGAACGGGACTTCAACACCGCCTTCGACCCAATGGGCGACAGATATTGACCCTGACGATCGCGCAGCGCCAAATGGCCGCCATGATACTCAGCACTGAACAGACAGTCCTCATTGCACACCACCTGCAGCTTTCCATTTGCATTCAGATACCTGTTGGAAGGATCAAACGGTAAAGGTTAAAGGTATTTTGATGCAATCATTCGATCAGAAAAGCAGTTAAGCTTATATAAAGCTCGATTCTGGAATAAAATACAGCAGCAGCAATAATTGTGCAACAATTTAAAATACAGCAAATATGACACAAAAATAAACAACAGTTAAAACAAAAGCATTTTAGTAGCACAATAGTACAATAGTAAACATAAGAGATGGGAGCTGTCAAAAGATATAACAATAAGAGGAATACGTACATGAATTTACCACATTTTGAAATTCTGCGGGAAGCACACCAATTATTAAATGAAACTTATTTTAATATAAACCTTCGGCACTCCGAATAGTACTATACCCTTGCAGTTGCTTAATATAATGAAAGACTCTTCTTAAATCAATATATCAGACCGATTGTTCCTATGACAACTATAAGATATAGTCGTGTTGACCAAATTCAACGTTTTTATTTAAAACATACAAAAACTTGCAATTACTGAGTTTGGTTAAGATAGTTTGAGAAACAAAAAACGACTCATTTTTCAACAGATTGTTCCTATGACAGCTATAAGATATAATGGTTCGATTTTGATAAAAATGTTGTAAGCATGCTTTAATTATGCTAAGACTTATATTTGGTAAGTTTGGTTGAGTTATCTCAAAAAACCAACATTTTCGACCGATCGTTCCTATGGCAGCTATATGCCATAGTAGTTCGATCCGGCTGATTCCGACATATTATCATCTGTTCCAAGTTTCATTAAGATAGCTTGAAAATTGAGAGACTAGTTTGCGTAGAAACAGACGGACAGACGGACAAAGGTATATCGACTCGTCTTGGCGTCCAGATCAAGAATATATATACTTTATGGGGTCGGAAATGTTTCCTTTTATGTTACTGGCCAAAATTATAATACCCTCTGCAAGGGTATAAAATTGAAATATTTTAAATTGTTTTGTAATGTAATATAATTTTTTATTAAAAAAAAAAAAGAAACCAAAATAATGTATGTGATGTAGTAAAAATAATTTTTCAATTGATTTTTTTGGATTTAACTGACATATAGAAACTATCAAAAGAAAATATTCTATTGCCTACATAGAGTATATTTGTAGTCATAAAAGAGCCACTTACTTGTTGTTGCACGTGTGCAGAGCATATCGACCGCCTTCCTCGGCGCGAAACTCGAGAGTGAAGAGCGTATCCTCGCCCCAGGGTATGTTGGCATCCACATGGATCTCATCCTGCGATTCGGATAGATGGGCGAACCGCTTGCGGCCAATGGAACGCAAGTTGACTTGAGGCCGGGCAGCCAAGTGGACGGTCCAGAACTCACAGCCGCCGGGCGTTTTGGCCGTGCAGACGAGTTTGTCGGGCGTGCCGCCCAAGAAGTAGCCGCGAGACTCGTTCTTCAGCGCCCAGCGGCCGCTGCCATCCTCACTGATGCTGATCTGAAAGCGGCTGCCCGCATCCCGTTCGTCAGTCTCGCACAGCACGTTGCCAAACTGATCGACCGATAGGTATTTATTCAGATGAGATCGTAAATAGATAATACCTGTGTGCGGCAAATATTCATATTCCAATTTCATTAATTAGTAAACTGGAAAAGTGCAACAGTTATGTAGCTATGGCATGCCAAATATTAAATACCCTTACACATATACATACATATTATAAATTAATTATTTTAAAAAGTAAAACTTTTATTATTTGAATTTTCGACAGTTTGTTGTTATAGCAAAGATATATCTAAGTAAATATATATGTCTTTAAAAATAAAAAACTTCTTCATATAAAAACTAATTTTTGCACCGATAATAGCTATATGATATAGTAGTTTAATATGGGAGCATTGCTGATTTTGGTGAAAATATCTTTAAAAACATGGAATATAAAACAGAATTAAAATTGTAAATTATAAATTTGGTTAAAATACCTTGAAAAAGCGGCTTTGTATATACATATGTACATATGTATGTGTGAAAGTTGATTTCTTGACTTTGTTACATATTGCGTGAGAAAGCGAAACTACTCTATACTCTACACGTGTCTGGCGAACAGTCAACTTCTGTTCTGCATTCCGTTACGCCTTGTCTCACTCTAACACGCTTTAATGGCCTAACATCTAACGGTCAATGGCAGCGCCAATCAGCTGTCAATAGCATATTAGCGATGGCACATAGGTGCTGCAAATGCTTAATTACCTATCGATAGGCAGCTGGCAGCAGACGAATGTGTGCGGCATGCTGTTTGAAACGAATGGTCGAAAGTATCGCCGGCATATTTATGCCATTTTGGTTATTATTAAGCAATTTAGTTAATAATTATCGTGTGCTGCTCGAGCTCAATTCAATTTGGATGAGCTATTTTAATGGCCGTTACGAATGCAACGTGGCTTTCCGAGCAAACATTTTATATTAATTGCCAATGCCAATGGCAATAACAACAACAACAACAACAGCAACAACAACAAGAACAACAATCTGCTTGGCAACGGTTCGGTTCGGTGCAGTTCAGTTCGAGTGGCAAACGAGTTGCTTTAATTATAATTGCTAGGCGAGAGACCTGAGACCAGAGACCAGACTCGAGACCAGACTCGTGGCCAGGCCAGATCCGACCCGACCAGAAAAGCCAGCCGGCCAGCCCAGCACTGCTCGCATGGCCATCATAGCAAAAACCCAATTCCAATTTCAATTCCAATGCCAATCCATTCCCCCCCCCAAACAGTTGCCACTTGTTGTGGCGTCTCTCGGCGGCTTGATAAATGATGCCAAATTCGTGAGGCGCGGTATTTTCTTCTTTCTTCAATATGTATGTATGTATGTATGTATGTATGTATGTATGTATGTATGTATGTATGTATGTACATACACATGTAGTTGTTTTGTTTTTGTTAGCGTTTATAAACGGCACGTCAAATTAGTGCAGCTGTAGCTTGAGCTTTGGCTTTGGCTTTGGCTTTGGCTGTGGCTTAAGCCATTGCAGCTGCAAGTTGGCCGAGTGATTAATGTGCGTTACACACAAGAAATAAAAGCAGACTATAGCATTGATATTAGCTTGATGATTGTGATTACGGGCGACAGTTGGCCAAATGATTTACAGCCAACAATTTAATGAGTCAGCCAAAGTTGGCAACTAGCGTATGTGGCATGAAAAAATGCAGCACGCTGATAGCTGATAAGTGCCGAAAAAAAACAGAAGAAGAAGAAGCAGAAGAGAGCAACAATGGCAAACTGTAATCAGCATATCATTTTCATTTTCATTTCCATTTTCGATTGCTCATATTTAGCATGCTTATCAGTACCGTACATAATGATAACAACAGATACAAATGACTATATATGGTATGCTCCATAAATACACATATTTACATATGAGCACATACACATATATACATATATAGTATATACTATCTGGTATGGGTTTGGATTTTCCAATTATGTTAGTAAAAATCAATCGCTTCATTTTTTATGCCGCAATTATACGAAATTCACATTACAATTTGAGTGTCAGATTTCTTTCATTTTATTGAAAAAAGTAAAAACCAACGTTGGCATTTTTGAAATTTAAGAAACACGTTTGTAATCAATTTTTACAGAGCTTTCAGTAAGAGTTGAAAGGTCAGTGAACGAAGCTGAAACATAATAATTTTCACATCATTTTCACCCTCGGATTGATTTTTCCAAATTAGTGAGAAATGACATTTTTAGTATTTTAGAGCATTCGAAATGTTAAAATTCAATTGAAATGAAACCGATTTGATGACAATCAGAAATGAACTTAAAAATGTGCAAAAATTGCAAATATCTAGCTGCTTATCAATATATGAATATATAGATATACATGCATATTTGTACATATGTACATATATATGGAAATAATAGATATTGTAAATCGTACTTACTTTCACCGGTGTTGGATGGCTCCAGCGTCCAGAGTTGCTTCTTCTTCAGACTGGCGCCATTTGCATTGAGCTTGAAGCCAAAAGTCTCGGCAGTCATATACTTGTGCTGGCCATTGATCAAACCGATGGTCCACCAGCCCTTCTGTTGATTCTGTGATATGATGTCACCATTGCTGTGATTCATCTCACAGCTCTGGCCATTCATGGTGCTTATGGGAGCAATGATGACGGCTGTACTCTTTTCCAATTGGCACCTGCCGCTTATCGAAATGTTAATCGAAATTTGAAAATCTGCAATTTGATGTATGCAGTGGCGAGTTATCCTTGCTGTTATGAATATATATGAATGGATTAGAGAAATATGTAAATATGCAACAATTTCGATTGATATAACTTTTTGTATTAGTAGTGTAGTCACATAATATTGCAATGCTACTGTGATTGCTCCGAAACGAGAGCTAGTACAATGGAATTTAAATGAAATTTCCAAATATGCATAGTATACTAGATGATATCGGTCGTCAATGTGCATGTTTTAAATGCCTCAAAAAAAAACATCACATTTGTATGTACATCAACAGGTATGAAGCCAATTGGTTGAAAAAGCACAAGAGTTGCATGCAACAATTTTCCCAGCCATTCGAATTTGCCAAAACTGCTGCTGCTGACTGCTGCTGCAATCATCAATCAATCAGTCAAGCAACAATCTGACAATGATTCATTTTTCATTTGATTAACTGTGGTATAATTCTAGCCAGCGTATAAAATATATTATGTACATATGTATATGTATATAGAGTAGCATATTTAAAAGATATATATGTACATATATATGCATAGACTGCTGTGCAATGTGTGCGTGTAAAATTTATGTGTTGTGTCTCTGGCTGCATGTCAGAAACTGCCTGACTGCCTGGATGCCTGACTGCCATGTGTGGCATGCATGCAGAACAGGCAACCATCGTCGTCGTCGTCGTCGTCGTCGTCGCAGTCGTTGTCTACGTAGTCGTTGCAAATGTGTGCAAGTGCAAGAGGCCCGTCCCGGCCCCAATGATATTGGTCTGCCATTCATTTCAATGTCGCCAAGTCGAACAGGAAACGTAGATAACGCAAATGTTTCGTATTTTTATTTTTATTTCGATTTTGCTTTTACATGGAACGACACATGTCGCCAGATCTAAAGCAATGCCAGCTCCCCAGCAAACTGTGCAACATAGCAACGGCAAAAATTCAAATTCAAATTCAAGCCATGCAGAATCCGTTTGCGACAGCTGTCAAATGACTAGCGATGACATTTGGCCGAGCGTTCGCATTAATTACCAATCGATACGCAGCCTTGTATGTGTAATCGATGCCAGCAGCGGTTTTGTAATGCGATAATTTATGAAACATTTTCCAAGCGGACGTTAACATTTGAAAAAAAAAAGCAGCTTTGCTTAAGATTACACATGTAAACGAGTTGTCATGTTTGTGTGCGTGTGTGTGTGTGTGTGGATCACAAGTATCTGGGCAGCCAGCTCATTAGCGTGACGCGTGCCTGCTAATCAGAGCTAACGAATCACATGACTCAACCAGCTAAAAGCCACAAAAAACGCAAAAGAAAAAGGCAGGCGGGCTGACAGAAAAAACGAAATATGTGTGCAAATAATGTGGGGGCGGTCAGCTGCAGGAACAGATAGTTATGTTTATACATATATATACACAAACATACATATGTACATACATATGTGAGCACGCAGCACTTAAAAAAGCTGTTGATGTGCAGCAGAGTTGTCAGCTTTTTTTAAATCCAAAACTAGCCAATTTTTGAGTGGGATATATAGTTTCAATATCTACATTTCATTTTCAGAATTTTAAATATTTATATATTTATATGTATCCCGTCTTCGTCCCGGCCCAATGCTCCTGTAATGTTTTCAAAACAAGTCGTATGAAAAATCGGAAGAAAGTTTTCTACAACGCATTTTTCCACTTGCGTTTCAAAGTGTCCAAAAACCACGTCGTCCTTAAAGGAAACTAGTGTTCCTATCATTTTCTCTATTTAATATATATTTCTTAATTATTTGAAAATGATAAACCATTTTAACTTATTGAGAATGCGCTTAAGCTATAAGTTTTACAATTTAGTTATTCTCGCATCAAATTTGAAAACAAGCTAAAATTCCTATAGCCAGATTTGACGGAAAAAAGCGCGAAAAAGGCAACACTGATAAACAGCCGCAACGACTTTGATAGGTGTGCAGCTGAAATTTGTTGTAGTTTTTAGTTTTTATTTTTCATTTATTCTGAAAAAGGGAAACGAGCCAAGCCCGAGGAGAGCGCCGCTGCCAGTGTTGCCGCCTGCTGCTGATTGACGATTGTGGCTGGCAGCAGGAGCAGCAGCAGCAGAAGCAGCACGTAGTAGATACATAAATAAGCGAGCTGCGTGACGGACGAGTCAAGGAGGGAGAAGGCGGCGCCCATAGTGGAGCCTCCTTTCCTGGTTGTTGTCATTTTTTAAGGCGTTGGCTTATTGCGCTGACCATTTGCCGCGAGATTTACATTTTCATTTCCATTTTCATAGCCAGGGCGTTGGCTTAGCAAATGTTAGCCAAAGGCAAAGGCAAATCGGATGGCAGATTAACATCAAATAAAACGCAAATGGCCAAATGAAAATGAAAATGAAAACTGTGCAAACTTGCCCCTTAATGGATTGTGATAATCTGGCATCGCCAAAAACCAAATTGTGTAAAGCTCAAAAGTGTTTAAGGTTATGTATGTGTGTATGTGTGTGTGTTGGTTTCTTTCTCTTTCCACACATTTCTCGCTTTGGCAAAAAGTCAATGCTCGCTGTTTTCTTGTAACGTCAGCTTTAACAGCAACAGCAGCAGACCCCCCCCCCCTTCGTAACCTTTTTTTCAACCATGTTAACAGAAATTCGATAGGCGCCGATTCTTGCAATCGATTCGCAGATTAGTAACTTTAAATACTTGAAATTCGTTGCAAAATTAATTGCTGCTCTTTAGAAAGAGATTGCCACACACACACAGACACACATAACAATGTGAAGAAAGAGCAAGCCAAGTAAATCATATTTAATTATGCATGCCGATTTATGTTCAAAGATACACACATACAAACATATGTATGTACATGTATATATGTACATACATATGCAGTCAAGAATGAAAGAATATACTACGAATGCAAGTTGAAAAGAAAGAAAGGCAGCGGCAAAACAGTTAAACACCGTTGCATTTAGTTAGCAGTTGCAGAAGAAGAAGAGACAGCGCCAATTACTGCAAATGGTGTGGCAACAATGGCCAAGCGGAACACAGCGTCATAACAAGAACACAAACAAGAGAAATAAGAAGAAAAAAAAAACTCACAGCTGCAATCGGCTGGCTAAAGTAGCTCAACTCATTTACACTCATACACACTAATACACGCAAACTCAATCAAATTGAGTGGCATCGGGCCAGTTTACCGCTGTTGTGTGCTTCTTCGTCATTTTCTACATCATCTTCTGCTGCTGCTCGCAAATCAATTAAATTACACTATTGACTCTTGTTGTATTTGTCATCTGTGTGTGTGTGTTTGAGTGTGGTGTGTTATTAAGCGCAATCTAATTAAATGAAATTGTGCACACGCACAGAAATTGATTGCATGTACCATATATATAGATACATACATATATCTATATATACATACGTGTGTGCTTTTAGCAAATTACGAAAATGTAAAATTATAATGAAATTTTATCGCATCGCACAAACACACCTTTCACCAGCGTCAACATTTTGCGTGTGTCGCGCTATTTCTGCACTCACCTCACCACACCACACCTCATCACTCCTCACCTTAGCTCGCTCTGTCGCTCATCTGCGTGTGTAGCTTGTTAATGATAACGGTAAACAGATAAACGCACATATACATTCAAACAATGCGAGCTCATCAGCTAAGCTCAGCTGCAGCTGTCTGTGACTCAGCTTTAGGCAATTATGCATGTGATAAAGAAATAGAGACAGAGCTAAGCCAAAAGAGAGCGGCGCCAGCGTTGCCACTGTGCCATTCGATAGACAGCGGACAACGGAGTGCGCTAATCTGCATACAATTTAAACTAAATCAGCGTCAGCATGTGTCGTCATTTTGTATAATACTCTCGACGGCCAACAGCGCACAAATATTTATAGTTGTTGCAGACACAGCACAGCACAGCAGCATACGGTATATTTTACTGTAACAATAACAACAACAACGACAAAAGAATCGCTCCAAATCTCGGCTTTTCAGACAGCCAACAACATTCTAAAAATACTCACTCACACACACAGATACACTCACTTACTGATGCACAGATACAGACATAAATATTAGTGGCCCACGTCTTCGTTTTTCAAAGACATGCCACCAACTTGCTTCTGCTGCTTGCAACGCACGCGCGCCAGCAACCGAGCGTTGCATTTGCATTGTATGCAGGTGCAGCATGCGGCAGAGCGGCTAGCATAGCGGACAGCAGACAGCGGAGGGAAGGCAATGGGCAATGACGTTGCACACTGGCGCACAGCATAATCAAATTCGTTCTTAAAGCGTATGGAAAATGTTGCGGTATTTGTGATGATATCATAACATCCACAAAACCATATAATAAAACAGCAACTAATTGCATTTTACACTTTGTAGAAAAAGTAGTAATTTAATTTAAATTTCTACGTTTTTATATATACTTTTCCTTATTGTTTTATTATTTTTTTAGTGGTATTTAGAAGTTACTATAAAATGAGACTTAAGTAGATGAAGTTTGGCATAAGAATAACTCGAATAACTGAACTCGAACTGAACTGTGTTGCTATAAAAATAGAGTTTGATGTCCTGGAATTACTTGGACATTTTTCATTTCAAAAATAAAAGGTTACATAATAATTTTGCAAAAAATATGTAATCAACTAAATTTTTAACATTTAGAATTAAATATGATACAAAACCATGAAAAAACTGGCCTGGACTTTGAAAATTGGTTTAGTTTTGGCAAAGTTTTGGGAGTTTGAAATCCTAGAAGGCATTTTTTGACATTTTTGTCCTGATTTTTCACAAAAAAATTAAGCATACTAGAATCACATGTTTGAAATTCTAGAAGGGCATTTGTAGAGGCATAATTGCATGACAGTTTTTGGCATAGGATTGTTATTTCATTTCGCTCAGTGTACACAGTTGATAATCATGCCATTTGAGATTTTATTACCATTGGGCAATAAAGAAGGCTTTTTGCATAGCGACCCTGAAGGGCACACGTATAGATAAATATGGGGTATGCATTAAATATGGCTGCTTTGCCTGCCTCTGGCACCACTGTGCAGTTTGGTTGGCTGTGTAACAACATCTTCGCTTCCCCTCTCGCCAGCTAGCCCACCTCTGGCTCATTTTGCATTAGTGTCTATCGTGACTTTTAACGGCTGTTGAGGAATGCAAAAGCGATGCCCGCAAGCAGGCGCACAACTTGCAGAAGTAGTCATTAAATGCTAAGATATTTTCGATGCCGAGCAGAGTAAGAAAGAAAAAAACATTTGTGCACTCGTGGGCGATTAATACTTAGTTGAGCTGTTGTTGATTATTGTAATGCTTGTTACTTATACATACATATAGAAATGGAAAACCAATTTTGCGGTTTTTGTGGCCGCAAAACGAAGCCTTAAAAAAGCATCGACTCAATTAATAGCGAACGGTGCAATCATTTAGCCGCAAGCACCTTTCCAATTGTTTTATAATTACACACGTTTTATAATTACACACACATAGCTACAAACTTGAACATGTTTTTAGTTTTTTGGTGTTTTTTTGTGTTTGTTGTTTTTGTTTTTAGAAAGCGCCTAAAACAAGTGCAGTAATCAATTATTACGCGACGAATCAACAAATTGATTTGTGATGAGCGACGCTGCGGTGAAAAAGTAAAAGTTTCGAATGGAAACGTCAAAGATGTCAAAAATGTCAATTTTCAAAAAGAGGCAGACAGTGTAAGACAGAGACAGAGCGAGAGAGACTGAGAGAGGCAGAGAGAGTCAGAGATGGCGAGACTTTTGCAAAAACCGTTAGAACAACGTTGATTTGTTCGCGCTGCTTTTGTAATGTAAATTGTGAATGAACTTTTTACGACGTCGTCATAGCATGTATGTATGTAGGTGCGTGAGAGATAGCAAACCGTTGCTTTCGAGCATTTACAGTTGGCTTTTCGAGCATCAGTTTCGCGTTGGAACAATCGAACCAAAATAACAAAAAATAACAAAAATTCAAAAATCAATAAGCCAACATAAATGAAATGAAATGAAATGATATCAAAATAGAGAAATCAATGAAAGTCAGGCGAACAAACGGTTTCGGGTTTTTTTTTCGCTGCTGCTGCTGCTGTTGTTACTGTGTTGTTGTTGTTGTTGTTGCAGTGATCATCTTGGCTTGGATTGAATTGGATTGAATTGGTTTGCTTTGCTTTGCTTCGCTTTGGTTGATTGAACGCACATAAATAACTCTAGTGGTTAGCAGTTGAGATATAAATGTAAGTATCTATGGCTCTAAGCACACACACAGACACACACACACATATAGGCATGCATCTGTAGCAAAAACAGTTAACTGTTGTTGCGCTGAAATAACCGCTGCTCTTGGCTAACAGCTTCAAATGATTTATGCAGCAATTACATGCACACACACACACACACACACACACCGTCCAGCCTACGAAAGTCAAAGCTGCAAGTGCCAGAGGCGGAGGCAGCCACAGCATGCACATTAATAATTTGTTCGCATTTTCAATAGGCGCAGCAACAAAAACTTAAATAAAACAAAAGTGCTCTAGTTGAGTATGCCCGACTTGCAGATACCCTGTACCCAGCCCTTGCATTCATAGTTACTTAACTGTACTGTACTTTTTCTCACTTTTAAACAAAAATACTGATGGCAGTGGGAAATTTTGACCCAAGTTCATATTTTTTAAGGTCGTATTATAACTTGAATTAAGATTTATTTCACAGGCTAAGCCATAAGCAAAAAGATTTTGCTTTTGAAAATCGGTGGCGAATTGACAAAGTTATAGCAGTAATAGATACGCTTCGTACACATTTTTAATGGCTACAGGGTATTCAAGAAATTGCATATAATAACAATGAGCATAAATATTTTTGCAGCGCCGCAAATTACATAGCAGACAGCTCTTTGTAACGCGTCGCGCGGCGCTGTTACTGATGAAAAGATGCAAGTTGCAAGTTGCTAGTTGCAAGCAGGCAGGCGCTGCTGGCAGCCTCTCAAAAATCTTCAAAACATGATATTTACAGCGATTGGCAGGCAGGCAGATACATATACATATATATATATATATATATATTTCGATACCAGCTGAACCAGTTGGCAGCATTTGCGCTATCAACTTGAACTTGCACTTGGCTTCTTTTGGGTGTGTGTGTGTGTGTGTATCTCTGTGTGTGTGTGGCAATATTGAACAAAATGAATTTACAGCGACACCTCCTTCAAACTGACGATCACGACCGAAGACTATAAAGGCCACGGGGCACTTTAAAGCGGGCGCATAAATCAAAGAGCACGACCGATAGCTGCCCCTGCCACATATAAATATATATGTACATACATACGTACAGTGTACCATTAAAGTCTTCGACCAGCAGCAATATGCAACAGCAAAAAAAAAAAAAAAAAAGCTGAATTGCAGATTCGATTGTCCAATCTTTATCGTTAACCAGCTTTTCCCAGCAGAGTGTATTTGGCAGAAAATTACAATTTATATGTAATAAAAATTATATGCCCCGGATTATTATACAGATGTAATGAAAAAAAATTACACATTTGGTTTTCCCTCTTTTTATACCCATTCAATAATTTTGTAAAATTGCATTTCTTTTTTTTTTTATTATTTACAAAGAAAAGCTTCCGCTTATAACAGCAATTTTATGACGATAGCTGGCGTATGAAAACTTTATTGCTATACTGTTATGTGCCTGCCATGACGAAAGGAGCATAAGGAAAGAAGGGGCTATGTAGTGGGGAGGGGTAGAGAGTTTTTGACTTCTTTTTTATCGGCAAAGCCGCAACGGAAATTGTTGATGCTGCGCTCGCCGCAACTGCAGCAGCGATTGCGGTGCATTGAACTCGGAACAGAGTTCAGCAGCTGAAGCAGCAGCAGCAGCATAAAGCATATCAATTATTGTTATTGTGAGCAAAAGGAAAAGGAAGCAAAGACAACAACGCAACAGCCACAACAACAACAACAGGCAACAGTGCGTCGCGCAATCCAAAAATAAATCACGCATATGAATAAAAGAAAACGGCGCTAGCGATATGTTGCAAGTGTTGCATTGATAAAGACGCAAGTGGTGATAAATGTATATATATGTATGTATGTATATGCATATAATTATGTATGTATTTGCATTTTGTATTCAGGAAGCAGCCACGTCAAATGAATCACAAGCAGCTAAAGCCAATTGTGGCCGTGTTGAAAGCGAAACCGGCAACAAAACTTAATAAAAAGGAGTCAAAAGCAGCAGCAGCAGCAGCAGCAGCAGCCACCACAGCAACAACAAAAACAACAGACAGACATGACTCAGCAGCAGAACAAAGAGAGAGAAAGGGCGTGAGAAAGAGACAGAGACAGAGACAAAGAGAGAGAGAGAGAGATAGTCAGCGGGCGTTGTTGCAAAAACTTCAAAAACACAAAAAAGAACCAGACCAAAAGAAAGAAGCGGTAAACGGCTAACAAAAGTAACATCTAAAAAGCAACAGCGAAACTTAAATGCTCTAACGAAAAAGAGTTGAAAATAATAAAATAAAAATGTTGAGCTGTAAGCTATTTTTTAGTCTATCATTAAGTTAAGTAAAAACAATTAAAAGACTTTTTAAACTTCCTTCCACAAAACCAAAGATTTGAAAAAAATATTATATAAATTATTTGTATGCTAATGCATAATATATGTATGTATGTATAAAAAAAATAGTAATAATATTTGCCCGAAATGTATTGATTAAACACAACTGAATATAACATTTTATTTCCATAGCAGAATTACAAATAGTTTTCTATAATACCAAAAGCGAAACTAAAGACAAACTAATTGATGGGCAATGCCAATTCCAATGCTGATAGCTAAGCTGAGAAATGCGTGCATATTTCATGCATTGCTCACTGCTTAAATGCTTAAATGCTTAAATCAAAAGCAAATGCAATTAAGCACTGAGCTGAGCATCATCATCCACATGAATCCGCACACACACACACACACTTACCCTCACATCCTTGACCAATCATCCAAAAAAAAAAAAAAGAAGTATAATGCGGGGTAAGGGGTGCGAGCAATTTGGGGTGTGGTATATGCCTAAAGATGCGTTGAGCAAGTGTGCGTAAAAGTGCGTTTTGGTTTTGCTTTTGAATTTGGTTTTATTTCAAGGGCAGCTGTTGTGTTTTGTTTGGTTTTGCTTTTGCTTTGTTTTGTGTTGAGCTGCCAGCTGCACTTGATGGCCCAACTGACGGGGGTGTTAAAACATACATATACACATACATATCCGTATGTGTGTATGTGTGATAAAACACATGCAAGTGTACATTGCATACAGTGTGCACTCCGTAAAAGTGACTGTCAAATTTAACAGCTGTATTCATTTCGTTTAATTATTTTCTTTTCTCTTTGATCACTGAGTATCCACAAAAGAAATGTACAGTATGTATCTATCTCAGCATGTATGACAAAATCGTCGCGATTATTTTGCAAAATTTAACAAATTAAACATATGTAATTTTTGGGTAATTGTAATTCGCTTTAAGTTTGCTTGTATGATTTACAAAAATATGCGGCATTTATTTCTCAGCATCATTGACCAAAAAAAAGGATGAAGCAATGATTCACTCTATTGAGCGCGCACTGTATTGTTTGTACATTATTGTCTTGAGCGCAGACTGTCTCGCGACAATGGGGCTTCCAGCAATGCGTTAAGCAGGAGTGAAGTTAAGTGAAGTGAAGTGAAGCGAGTGTGTGTATTAGTGTGTGTGTGTGTATATATACATATGTATGTATGTATATATACCTGATTTCCGGCGCGCAACGGAAGCATTCGATTCGAAGCAAATGGTTGACAATGCAATCCAAACTCAAACTCAAACTCAAACTTAAAGGCAAAAGCAAAGGCAAAGGCAAGTCGGAGACATTGCCATTAGCCATAAAAGCGTTCATATAAAACGTGACTCAAAGAGAGGGGGGAGCGGTCTCTTGGCATTTATTGTCTGTACATTTGCTGGCTGGAATACAAATTGCTAATTGCGCTTTACCGATGCCTCAGTGCAAATCCTGATGGAGAATTATTGATTTGCCATCAGCAGCTGAGTTTGGAAGGGGCAATTGCACGGGGTGGCCGCGTGCAAAATGAAGCTGAAACGAAAACGCAGCAGCAACAGCAGCGGGGAAGGAGTCGGGGGGGTGGAAAGGAAGAGGGCAGTCAGCCAGTCGTCGCATAAAGCACACGCCCCAGCAGCAGCAGCAGCTGAATGAGCATGAGGATGAGAGGAGTAAGGTGACAAACCAACAGATACACACGAATTTTCGTGCGTTTTTCTTCTTTTTTTTGGCCAAAAATGAACAAAGGAAAATATATGTATATGTAGTACATACATATATAAATATATTGTATATAAGCCGGGCGCATCCTGCAAAATGCGCAAAATTAAACAAGAAATTTGGCTTCAAAAAATACTATAGTTATATACATACATATGTAGTTGACAAACAAAAAAAGGCTAAATGCACAGCACTAAAAGTTGCAGCTATGCAGACATAGATACTGTGCTGCGGGGAGTGGGGTGGGGTAAGCTTAGTTAAAGCAGCTCAATATACAGTTAATTAAATGCGAATGGCGACAACAACATAAACATAACGAAGAGCAGCCAACAAATTGATTGACAGAAACAGTTAAACACATTTATATATGTATGCATACGTGTGTGTGTGTGTGTGTGTTTGTTAGGGTGCGTGCTATGTCTGTTAGCTTCTGCCTGATGCTAGTTTAACTGTTTGATTGAGAGCAGCAGTAGTCGAAGAAGCACAGCAGAAGAACAAGCTAAAGTTTACAGGTAGTCATCATTCATCTGGCAACATTGTGCGTGGCCCCAGAGAGCGACAAAGAGACAGAGAGAGAGGAAGAAAGAAAGAGAGAGAGAGAGAGAGCTTAACAGCGCTGCTGCTGCCGCCACTGTGAATGCCAATGTCAAGGCAATTAGCCAAAAGCCGGTTGGAAAAATCAACAACGAGGCGCAGCAAAAACAATGCCAACTGAGAAAGAAGCAGCAGAGGCGAAAGAAGGTGGAAAATCGTAAAACAAGGCAAAAAAAAAAAGAAGCTATGAAATGAAGCAAAAGTCACAAGAGCTGCCATAGATTTTATGACTTGCCGGGGGTACGGGTAAGGTGGGGTGTGGTGGGGGGTAAAGCGGAATGCACAACGAGACCAAAGCAAAGATGGAAGCTGCGTTTTACACCTGGAACTGGAGCAGCGCAAGAGAAAGAAATACGTATGTGTGTGTGTGTTGATGTCTTGTTAAGAAGAAGAGGCAACTTGAGTGCATTTTGGTGCCAACTTTGGGCAAGGAATTCACTTACTTTCTTTGTTGCTTGCTGCTGTTGTTGTTGCTTGCTGCTTGTTGTTGTTGGCTGCTGCTTTAATTACCGTTTTTAATGGCAGTTTTGCTTATTATCCTTTGCCCGCTATATCTATCTCGCTAGCTCGCTCTCTCGCTCTTTTTATCTTGTGCCTTCGTTAAGTTTCAGTCGCCGTGGTTTTCTATTTGCGCTCTCCTCTCTCTCCTCTGCTTTTGCCGGTGTTTCTTCTTTGTATGCGTGTAGTTTTGATTTGGATTTTGATTGTATGCTTGTATTTGTGTGTAAGTCTCTCTCTGTTACACCCTTCACTTCCAATTGGAATTTCAATGTTGGGTAGACGAACAAAAGTCGGTGTTTGGCCTCAGTTCAAGTTTGCTCACTCACACAATTAAAAAATCAGTAAAAAAAACGTAAACAAATCACAAGCAACAAATATTCCCAAAAATTTTGATGTTTGCTTTTTCTCAGGTAAATTATTTTATTTAAAATTTTTTTTGAGTTATATGCTGGCGCGCCTATTCACTTTCGTATTTGGTATGGCAAAAAAGGATATTTTTTCACGATTTTAAACGCATGCGCGCACAAATAGGACCACAAGATTTCGGATGAAGAACACAACCGTTCACGACTTGCTCTCGAATTGGAATGAAAACCCGTTGCAGAGCCATATACAATTTAAATCCAACCGCTTTGTAACATAATGCTAATGCACTGTTAACGCAACCAGTCTGTTAACGCACTTGTGAGCAGCAGTGCCAACGCCAAAGTAGAAAACAGACAAATAAACGCAAAGCCTAGCAACGTTAACATAAAAAGGAACAATCTTACGAAAAGAGGAGCAACCAAATTGTATAATTTAATGTTTGAACTCATTTGGGCACTGTTAGCATAACATATGTGGTTAATTCATTGTCTATTAACAGTTTTATGTTAGAATCATGTACCGCGCAGCTGTTAGTTAACATTGCGAGCTCTGGCAAGTCTTGCCAACTCGGCGAAAGTGCTGTTAGGACGTTGATTTCAAATATTTGAAACGGTAAATGGGCAAAGGAAATGCGCATAACTTGAACTTGACGAATTGCCGCTAGATCGCCGTCGCCGCCACGCCGCTTGGTTTACAGCTATCCCTTGCAGCTACCAAAGCTTGCATGCTTCGCCAAACCAACTGGCGCCATGCTCTGTTAATTTTTTGAATGCATCTTGCATCTTGCATCTTTCTGGCTGCACTCTGCATTAGCGTTATTGCTTTTCATTACATTTGGCACGTTACTTTTTCGGACTTTTGAACGTAATGAGAGTGTGCAAAAAGTTCGCGCTGGTCCAACGTCTGAATGTCTGACGTAGAGATGGGTGCGGGTCACATTTCTAGCAACACGACACGAGCACGAAATGAAAAAAGAAACTACTGTTTGCATTATTTTGCATAGTAAATTATTATTGTCTAATTTATACAACATTTTTAATTTTTTTCTAGGTAACTTATCTTGGTTTGAGAAATAAAAAAATATTTGGCGACCGTTGGAAATACAAAATTTACGATTTTATTGGTTTTTTGTTAATAGTAATTTATATATAATAAATAATAATATATTATTTGTATTTAATTTAATATCTTAGCTTGATTTTTGTGACTGCTTTTCTGAAATTTAACTATATAACATTGTTATAGAATTGAGATTTTTTCTTTAACCACAAGATGCATTCGTGTCACGTAGGAAAGTACGAGATGCGTCCAGCTCTAGAGAGGCAGACAGCAGTTAGCCAGATTGCGATTTCACCGTCGTTCAAGTTGTACACGTCACTATAAAGCCCGTACCAGATCCTTAAATAAACAATCCATTAATATTTATAATGGCCCACACACATCTTCACTAATTTTACAGTTGTTAATCATTGCATATTTTGTTGCTAGCTTTTCAAAGTTGAAATTTTTGTGCATTGCATGCCTTATGATTTTCTGCAATTTTAAACAAGTCAATTATGAGCCGCCAATTATGCTTGGCACGCCAAAAGAAAAACAACAACAACTAGATACAAAATAGAAGAGAAAAAAAGAATCGAAAATCAAATTGCAGTCAACTGTTATTTGGGTTTCGAACTGTAACAGAGTTGTCAACGTGTCTGCGTTTTGTCACCAGTTGGCAGCACCCGCCGTGTCTGGTTAACAGCTGTTGCACAGCAGGCAGTCAAGTTGACAGCCTGGTCACAGAACCAGAACAACGCGAATCAAAATCGAAACGATATAATGCTCAGTTAATTTAAATTTAAGTAGTTTTTTGGAGTGCAAAATTGATACCGTGCGGTGGTGTGGGTGCAGAACTTGCAAAACCTTTTTGAACAAAAACGCAACTTTTCGTACTTCTCTCATTTGGCCATTTTAATTCACAAACAAAATCTAAATTTCGCCAATTGGACAACGTTTTTGTTGTTGTTTTTTTTTTTGTTTTTTTCTTTTTCTTTCTTCTCACCAACCGGTTAAGAGGGGTGTCGGTGGGGGCGACACTGATAAAACATCAAATTGAATTTAATGCGTGAGAAAATGGCGCTTGCAGTACACTGAAAATATTATAATACAAAAAAAACAAAAAAAAAAATAAGGAAGGAAAAGTACCAACCAATTACACAAACAACAACAACAGCAAGGAGAAACAACGCACAGTGTGATAGGAGAGGGGGGGTTGGACGCAGCAGCTTTCCAACACACACAACCAACCAACAACAGCATTCAACAGAGCTGTAAAACAACAACAGTAGTTCTTACTAGTTATTGGTATCTCGCTCGCTCACTCGCTCACTTGTCTGAGATTTGGCGGGGGTGCGCAAAAAACAACAACAGCAATAACAGCAGCCAGAACATAACATTTCCGCATTTCAAGAGCATCAACAGTAACAGCAACAATAACAGCAAACGGCTCAACAACAACAAAAACAGCAGCAGTAAGCAGACAAGCCAAGGACACACAACTGTAAACCGTATGTGCAGCATACACACACATATATATTCACACACGCACGCAAATGGATGTCCTGGAACTGTTACGTGCTAGCGCCAATGGCTATTACAACACATTATTCTCAGATGCCTGGTGTCAATATGTCTCCAAGCAAATCGCCACAACGGTAAGTAATTAACATACATATGTACATATGTATATATGTATATACATCTGTATCTGCAAATAGCAGCTGTATTGTTAAACCAAAACTCTGATTGAGTTTTCTTTGTTTCTTTTTCATTCGGGGGGGCTTGTCGTGACTCATTTTGGTCATGAGAGCAGCAGCTGTAAAGGGGTGGGGATGGCAGGATAGCGGTTTGTGTCTCGACTATGATCTTTGCACTCTCGAGTGCATCATGCAAGTGGTACAAATGTACCCAAAACTGTTACACTGTAACTTTAATTTGTCCAAACTGTACATTTTGTTGAAATTTGTGTAAATTTGAATTTTATATAACAAAGCTACATGGCAATCAATTGTTATTAATAATGTATGGCTACTTTTTTACTATGCACACTGCGGTTTTAACTTACATATACATACATACATATAGGGTATATAAATACATACATAGATATGTAGCACGATTTTATTGATTACAAACGAGGCAGTAAAATAACTTTGAATTATGGAACGTTTAACACCTGCATGCAGTAGAAATATTAAAATTTAGGTGGTAACGGTTATGAGTAATAATAATTATAAAAATACTTTGTACTTTGTATACTGTTAAAAATCAATTGTAATAATTATTTTTGATTTTTATTATTTAAAATGGTACTTTGCTATTTTTGTTGTGTCATTTCTGTCGTTACTGTTACTGTAAAGATGTTGTTGCTCTTTGCTGTTTATTATTTCATCTCTTTTACGCTATCACACGCGCAACACATACATATGTACATAGGTGTGAGTGTGTGTGAGTGCTTAGCATTTTTGTTTTGCGCACACTTCCGTCAACATAAAACGTTCGTTTGCTGTGATTTTGATTCGCAGACAAAAGCTGCCAACTTATATAAACATGCTGAAAAGAAAGAAGCAAAACACACAGGTGTCTCTCTGTCTTAATGTGTGCGGGGTAATTTTTTTTTTTTTTTTTTTTTTTTTTTGTATATATTTGTCTTATCGTTTGGCCATATATAGTGATAATAGCTTAAGGCCTGACCCCGAAAGCGCATCAAGAGTGCTTAGCCCCTAACTGATTACCCGACTGATTACTGACTGATTACAGCCAATGGGTAAATATGATTTATATTTTTGGCTAAATCAGCACGTGCAGTACCCGCACTCCGACCCCCCCCCCCCCCTACCCGCGCTCCCTCGCTAAATCAGTTTACCATAATTCAATTAACCCCTTGGGGCCAAATCAATTGGGAATTGTCTTCTTTATTTTTGGTGTTTGTTGTTGCCTTGTGACTTGTTGCCAAGCGTTGATCCAAAATACAACAACAAAAATGCACGTATGAGTGACAGACTTGCAGATACCCTGTAAGCAGCCGACCTGTTTTGAAATCTATGTACATGTATAATCGTTTCTTAAAAAATTGCTGTTCCTTTTTGTTTGATTGTTAGACAACTCTCAGATCATAATGATAACAGGACTATACCTCTTAAAGCGAAATATGTATTTTAATTTTAAAAATATTAAAAAAGTATTTATTAATCAGTGCCTATATACTTAATTAAATAAGTCTATGTTTTTTTAATCCTTGACATTTACTTAAATAAAAAAAACTTGGTTCGTAAACTTATTTTAAAGTCTGTAGATTTTATAGTTTGATATCGAACATATCGATAAATCAGGTATCGACATTTATATATCGGATATATATGCTTCCGCCTAGAACGAACATTTACACAGCACTATCGATAAATCAGGTATCGACATTTATATATCGGATATATATGCTTCCGCCTAGAACAAACATTTACACAGCATTATTATACCCTTTTTGCTTACCAATTTTTAAAGGGTATATTGAATATAAAAAATACTGATCGCAATTGCGCTTAAGTGCGTGCGAATACTTTTACACACATACATACATATGTATCAATGTATTAGTATATATACAAAACATACTCGGAAATCGTAGTTATGTGGAAAATTCTGTTATCGTGACTGCCGGCGGCAGTAGCAGCCCATATTTCAATTAGTTGGAAATATGTAAGACAATTCCAATATCTAAGGTTTTGTTTTTATTTTCTTTTTTGTTCTATTATTGCGAATGTACATATAACGACTTCAATTTTAATTTGTTATGCCCGCTGCCTGTGTTATTTTTCTTTTGTATATGTATGCATGTGTATGTATAATTATTTGCCGCACTAGCAGAGACCTGTTACAGAAATAAACCATAAATAAATAGCAATAATAACAACAACAAAATGCAGCGTTTGCAAATTTAAATGCGGAAGAAGCAGCGTCATGCATAGCAACAACAACAAGTGTTGGCAGCGTTGCGACGTCAACATTAACATTAACATTGCAAAAATGTCGATTGATATCAAAATAGCAGAGAGAGAGAGAGCGCGAGAGCGCCGCTACTGAGTGAAGCTGTTAATGCGCTCTCGCATATGCAATAGCATTCGAGATGTTGCTGTTTATTTCCCATTGGAGTGCGGTGAAGTGAGGCTGCTGAAATGTGCTCTCTCATATGCATAAGCATTCGTAATGTTGTTGTTTACTTTGCTTGCATGAAGAGGCAGAGATAGGCAAAGATTTATAGCTGAATAGGCGCAACAACCACATTTTTGTCTCAATTTTGTCTTTGCTATGCGCAAAACAAACTTGTACACTGCGAAAAACTTTAAGCACAAAAGCATAAACCACATATTTTTTATCTACATAATTTAATATTTTTATTTTCTTTTATTCAAGTGTACACAGAAAAATAGTTTTTGGTTTGGGGTTTCTTTGTTTGCGACGCGTTTGCCGCTAGTTTCTTTGTGTGTTGTTTTTGTGTGCGCGTCATTACGACTCTATTCGCTGTTTTTTTTTTGTGTTTCGTTTCTGCACCGAATAACGGATTAGACGCTGAGGGTTAAAAGGGCCACCGCTACTTTAATACCCTTCCGGTAGATACTATAAATATTTGTATTAAATATGTAACTCATTTTAGTTTGCATGCATATGTACATATGTATGTATGTATATATTCTTGATCAGTGTCAACAGCCGAGTCGATTTCAATCGGTCGAAAATTGAAGAATTTTTGAAAATTCGTTTTATTACAAGAAATATTTGTATATTTTATTTTATTTTATTTTATTTAATTAATAGCTTATCAGAACAGATAGCTATACAATTTGCTTGTACCGAAATCAGGCTTGCTTTAATTATTTTTACCGATAACCGATTACAGATGTACTGGTATGGCGCGCTGTTTGTTATCGGAGTGGTGGTCTTCGTCTGGTTCCTCTATTTCAAACGATTGGCGCGTCTCCGATTGCGCGATGAGATCGCCCGATCGCTGAGCGCCGTCACGTCGTCATCGGGTGGCGATCATCGTGGCCTGCGCTTCCGTAAGCGCGACAAGATGCTCTTCTATGGCCGCCGGATGCTGCGCAAAATGAAGAACGTCAGCGGGCAGATGTACAGCAGTGGGAAAGGTTACAAGCGGCGGGCGGTGATGCGTTTCGCACGCCGCATCCTTCAGCTGCAGCGGGAGAATCGGCCGCTGGAGATGAAGACGGTGGAGCCGCCAGCAGAGTATCTGGAGGAGACGAGCGAGGGCAGCGATCGTGTGCCGCCGGATGCGCTCTATATGCTGCAGAGCATACGCATCTTTGGTCACTTCGAGAAGCCCGTGTTCATCAAGCTCTGCAAGCACACCCAGATCCTCCAGCTGATGGCCGGCGATTATCTGTTCAAGATCACGGATCCCGATGACAGCGTCTACATTGTCCAATCGGGCATGATTAATGTCTACATTTGCAATGCCGATGGCAGCACCCTCTCCCTGAAGACGGTGCGCAAGGGTGAATCCGTGACGTCACTGCTTAGCTTCATCGATGTGCTGTCCGGCAACTCCAGCTACTACAAGACGGTTACGGCCAAAGCCATCGAGAAGTCCGTCGTCATTCGGCTGCCCATGCATGTGAGTGCTGCCAACTGACCAAGTGTTGCCAATTTTCATTTTTACATACGATTTTGAAGGGTACTTTTATTTGAACTTTTTCTAGATTTAAATGTAGTTATAATTATAATGGGGGTCAAACTATGATTAAAAAGACATTGGTTTTGAAAATCCGTTGAGTTTTGTCAAAGTTATGGCCGTGGAAAGTTTGGAACCGTGCCTACACAAGATTTTATCCGGTAGAGTGTCAATAAGAGTATTCGGGAATTGGCAACACTGACAGAAATCATAATAATGTATATGGAAACTAATTACATTTACTTTTGTTTTTCTTCAAGGCCTTTGAGGAGGTGTTCGAGGAGAATCCGGATGTGATGATACGTGTTATCCAGGTGATAATGATACGGCTGCAGCGGGTGCTCTTCACGGCGCTGCGCAACTATTTGGGCCTCAATGCGGAGCTCGTCCAGAACCACATGCGGAACAAGGGGAGCACAGCGCTGCCCACCGCAGGAGTCACCTCCGCAGTTATTTCGCAGGCATCGCAAGCGTCGCGTCCGCTGGCGGCGAGAACGTCGCCGGTGTCGCCATTGTCGCCGATGTCGCGATTGTCGCGGGAGGAGCACACATTGTCCGATCCGGATCCCAATCCCAATGCGAATGCGCTGCTCTTTGCCGAGGTGCATGGGGATGCGCCCTACATTGATATATACCATCATCAGCAGCAGCAAACCAGCGCCGTCTCCTTCAATCCGACGACAACGCGTCGCGGCTCCACAACGCATGCGACAGGCATTGATTCGCCCAATGCGAATCCCAATTCCAGTCCCAATGCGACAATCACATCGATTGATCAGCGTCTGGTGCAATCCTCGGCCGTGGAGAGTCTGCGCCGAGAGCTGGGCCTCAGCGAGGATGATGCACATATTATTGAGCCATTTGTGGAGGTCCGCGAACTGGAGCCAAATGTCACCCTAATCACCGAGGGCAATGCGGATGATGTCTGCATTTGGTTCGTCATGACCGGCACCCTGGCTGTCTATCAGAGCAACGCGGATGCCACGCGTGCCGCCAAGCAGGACAATAAGAACGATATGCTCATCCATTTTGTGCATCCTGGTGAAATAGTTGGTGGCCTGGCGATGCTCACCGGCGAGGCCAGCGCCTATACAATCCGTGCGCGGAACCACACTCGCGTCGCCTTTATTCGACGTTCTGCCATCTATCAGTGAGTAATCCTTCCTCCCCATCCAAGCCTCAAATATCATGATTTCATTTGATTACATGCAGGATAATGCGGCAGCGTCCACGCATCGTTCTAGATCTGGGCAATGGTGTGGTGCGTCGTCTGTCGCCGCTGGTGCGTCAATGCGACTATGCGCTGGACTGGATATTCCTGGAGTCGGGACGTGCCGTCTATCGGCAGGACGAGAGCAGCGACAGCACATACATTGTGCTAAGCGGACGCATGCGTTCGGTTATCACACATCCCGGCGGCAAGAAGGAGATCATCGGCGAGTACGGCAAGGGTGATCTGGTGGGCATTGTCGAAATGATCACCGAAACCTCCCGCACCACCACCGTGATGGCCGTGCGCGACTCCGAGCTGGCCAAGCTGCCGGAGGGTCTCTTCAATGCCATCAAATTGCGCTATCCGATTGTCGTCACCCGCCTGATAAGTTTCCTCAGTCATCGGTTCCTTGGCTCGATGCAGACGCGCGGCGGTAATGCTTCCGGTGCGCCCGTCGAGGCCAATCCCGTCACGCACAAATATTCAACGGTCGCCCTGGTGCCCATCACGGACGATGTGCCCCTCACGCCCTTCACCTACGAGCTATATCACTCGCTTTGTGCCATTGGTAAGCAGATCAACCACTCCCACTCTCATACCTGTTGCCTCCTCCAGGTGTAGAGTTTTTTCCAGCACCATAGGATATTTTATTTATTTATCATTTGCCTACAGGTCCTGTGCTGCGTCTGACGTCGGAGGTGGTCCGCAAGCAGCTGGGTGTCAACATCTTTGAGGCGGCCAACGAGTACCGTCTGACATCGTGGCTGGCCCAGCAGGAGGATCGCAATATAATCACACTGTACCAGTGCGATAGTGCGCTCAGTCCGTGGACACAGCGATGCATGCGACAGGCGGATGTGGTGCTGATTGTGGGTCTCGGCGAGCGTTCACATTTGGTGGGCAAATTCGAGCGGGAGATCGATAAGCTGGCGATGCGCACACAGAAGGAGCTGGTGCTGCTCTATCCGGAGACAACGAACGCCAAGCCGGCCAACACGCTCAGCTGGCTAAATGCTCGTCCGTGGGTGACCAAGCATCATCATGTGCTCTGCGTCAAGCGCATCTTCACCCGCAAGAGCCAATATCGCATTGTAAGTGCTGCACATTTAACATTTAACACATTTAAATCCCAGTCCATTTAAATCCCCTTTTGTTTCGTCCATTTAGAACGATCTCTACAGTCGCGTCCTGCTCTCCGAGCCCAATATGCATTCCGATTTCTCTCGCCTCGCCCGCTGGCTAACCGGCAACTCCATTGGCCTGGTCCTTGGTGGCGGCGGTGCCCGCGGAGCTGCTCACATTGGCATGCTGAAGGCCATACAGGAGGCGGGCATACCCATTGATATGGTTGGCGGCGTCAGCATTGGTGCCCTAATGGGCGCCCTCTGGTGCTCGGAGCGCAACATTACCACCGTCACCCAGAAGGCGCGCGAATGGTCAAAAGTATGTTAACGGCCATGTAAACAAACATTAACATTATGCTGCCAATTCATCAAACTATTTGCAGAAACTTTTATATTGATTTTGACACAAAGGTTCAAAACTGAAATCGCTCCTAGAGATTATTATATTTCCTTTATATGTTTAAAAAAACCACGTCATTTTTCCTAACAGTCTTCTAATGAAAATCCATTATAAAAAATGTATAGCACTATTTTTATAGTACTCGAAACTCTCGAAATTATAGTTTTCGCCAGAATCGATATAAAAGCACAGTTTTTGAATGCTAGTAATTTTAATTTGATCTTAAATAGTATCAGTACAAAATAAAATTGCATTGAATTTCATGAAAACACATAATTTAACTTTTTGGGATTTAAATCTATTTTGTATACCAAAAATCAACATTTTAATATATATATTTTTGTTTTTTAGAAAATGACAAAATGGTTCCTTCAACTGCTGGATCTCACGTATCCCATAACATCGATGTTTTCCGGCCGTGAGTTCAACAAGACCATACACGACACCTTTGGGGATGTGACCATTGAGGATCTGTGGATACCGTACTTTACGCTCACCACCGACATAACCGCCAGCTGTCATCGTATTCACACCAACGGTGAGTTCCCATCTGCTGTTCTGTTCCCGTTTGCTGCTGTCGCTTCTGCTGCCGTTTGCTATCTCATTTACTCATGTAGCTGCTTGTTTTAGATTCGTGCATTCTCTTTAGTTCTACATACTATCTCATCTGATGCCTTGTGTTCTTGTTCTTGTTCTTGTTTTTGTTTTTGCTTAATGCTTTTTTGATTTGGGTTATTATTATTATAATTACTGGCTTGGTGTTTGATCCTTAAATGTAGCTTGTAGGACAAACACAAACACGCACGTACACACACACTTACACACACACACACACACACACACACACTTACACACACACACACACTCAACGCACACTCGTACACATGCGCAGTTTAGAGAGACACCCACGCACACAACTGAGAGAGATACATTTGCTCATTGTGTGGCGCCATCTTGTGGCGGCTAGCTCAACAACGGCAAAGTGTTTTTGTTGTTATTCTGGTTTCAGCTGACATCTGGATATTGAAGTCATACTCGTGTTTAATTTCTTTGCGCGTAAATACTACATTCTTGTCCTCCATGCTGTTTCATTGTCTTCTCGTCAAATTAGCTGCACATTTTATACCCAACACATTAACACACATACATGCATACATATGTATGTGTGTGTGTGTATGTTTGTCTGATGCGTGTTTGTGTCTTAGCTAGAAACTAACCTGCTGCTAGAAACTAAATGCTGCTAAAACAACTCCTAATTAATGAACGATATGTGATTGGTCAATAATAATTCTCGCGCTCGCTCACACTGCTCTCTCTCTCTTTCTCTCTCTCTCTCTCTATATATATATATATTTCTCTCTTCCCACACACACACACACACACATGCCCACAACTCATACAAATAAACATGCTCGCTCAATTGCCAAAATAAAAACTGTCGCAGGATCTCTGTGGCGTTATGTGCGCTCCTCAATGTCACTCAGCGGCTATATGCCGCCGCTATGCGATCCACTAGATGGACATCTACTGCTGGATGGCGGCTATGTAAATAATTTGCCAGGTAATTAGCAACTAAAAAAAACTAAAAAAAAAATAATAAAAATAAGCAATAAGATTAACGTATTATGAAAATACCCCGATAATCTATTCTCTCAATATAAATTTTCAATTTAGAGCACAGAGAGCGCAGAGTGTTGGATAATTTGTCTATGACTGTGACTGTAACTGTTAATTGCCATTTGCCATTTGCCCATTGCATCCTTGTTCGCCTCTTCCACTCAATTCTACCATTACCGACAGCAGCGCCCCTCGCCCCGCCCCTACCTTCTGCACTCACCATTTTGCTGTTCTCTTTCTCTCTCTCTCTCTCTCTCTCTCTCTCTCTGTCACCATATTGTTTTACTTGTTGCTGTTCCTAGCAAATGGCAACGCTGCCATTGATAAATATCGGGGTGGATCGTTTTCCCAAGGTAGCCATCTTGCTTTTTGTTTCTCACGCACATACTCATACAACTGTATGTACCAGCATACCCACACACAGCATACATACATACACACACGTACAAAGACAGAGCACACTGATTTTAGTTTATTGTTTTCCTGCTCTTTTCAACTTGTGAATTGTTTGTTCGTTTTACATACATACATATGTACATACTACATACATACACACATACATTCCAACATACATACATACATACTATGTGCATATATTAAGCAGTCACATTTAGTTGCTGTTGAACCTTTTGAGTTGTGTATATTTGTATGTGATTTATTTTATGTATGTATTTATTCAGTAAAATTTAAAGTTTAATATGAATCTTCATTGTAGTCTAGCACAAACGTTAAATAGAGCTCGCACACACACACACACACACTCACACACCACACACACACGACAATGGCAATAACATTGAGTATTCTCTCTCTCTCTCTTTCTCTTTATCCCGCCCCCAACACACACACACACACACAAACACACTCACACGCATACACTGATATGCATATGCACATGTATTTGTGTGCATTTATGCTACTCACACATTGTCCACGTTCACACATACATACATATATACATACATACATATACGTATTGTCCTCTTTACGTGTGGGTGAAAACCCGTTTGTTCAGGTCATCTGTGGCGTTATTGTCGCGCCAGTATGTCCATTGCCGGCGTCTTTCCCCCCTTCTGTGACTATCGTGACGGGCATCTGCTGCTCGACGGATGCTATACGAACAATGTGCCAGGTAACATTAACAGTAACAGTAACAGTAACATTAACAGTAACAGAATCCAACACTCTGCTCTGAACTGGAGACACTCGATTAACAATTCTAAGCCATCACACATTTGATATTCCTCAATTCACTAACATTCTACACTTATGTATGTATGTATGTATGTATGTATGTATGTATAAAAAACAACTTAGCTGATGTTATGCACAATCTGGGCGCCGCTCACATAATTGCCATCGATGTGGGCTCACAGGATGACACCGATCTGACCAACTACGGCGATGATCTGAGCGGCTGGTGGCTGCTCTACAAGAAATGGAATCCCTTCACATCGCCCGTCAAAGTGCCCGATCTGCCGGACATTCAATCCCGTCTCGCCTACGTTTCCTGCGTCCGTCAGCTGGAGGTGAGTTTCTGAATCTTATGCTGCTACAAAAATCAGCAGTCGCAGTCAAAGCAAAAGTCTAAAAAAAAAAAAAAAAACAAAAAAAAAAAATTTTGAAAGCGGCAGTTTTGTTTTGTTGTTTTCGTAAATTATTTGTTATTTTTCAATAATTTATACAAACAAAAAATAATTAGAAAATTAAAAGTCAAAGGGTAAAATTAACGCTGTTTCTGTTATAATAAACTGTTATAATAATAAAATAAATAAAAAAAAAAAAAATTTGTATGTAAATAAAAAAAAAAAAAATTATATAAAATCAGATAATAATATTCAAAAATAAAAGCAGCTAAAATAAATGTTATTTTTGCCAATAGGAAGTGAAAAACTCGGACTATTGCGAGTATATACGTCCGCCCATAGACAAGTATAAAACGCTCGCGTTTGGCAGCTTCGATGAGATACGCGATGTTGGCTATGTCTTTGGCAAGAACTACTTTGATACGATGGCGAAGGCGGGTCGCTTGGGACGCTTCAATCAGTGGTTCAACAAGGAGCCACCGAAGCCAGGAAATCACGCCTCCCTCAACGAATACACCTTCATTGATCTGGCGCAGATTGTCTGCAAACTACCGGAGACCCATGCACTGCACACGGCGGACATATTCAGCGAGGATGAAGACTTTGATGGCTACATCTCTGAGCCCACGACGCTCAATACGGTAAATATTCCATATATTCCATATATTCTTGACTAGGACACTCGGTTCAATCAGTGACTAAGCGCTGAAGATCTTAAAATTTTGAATATTCATTTGCGATGATAAATTTATTTTTGTGTTATCCTTTTTATTTGCAGGATCGACGTCGCATTCAAGTGCCTCGGGCGGGAAACTCGCTATCCTTCTCAGAGACTGAAATGGACTCCGATGTGGAGATCGATCTGGATCTGGAGCACAAAGCGGACAAGGCGACGCAATCGACGCCGCCGACGTCGAACAGAAAGTACGCGCTAACCCCGACGCCCAGCCAGTCGCACCTGTTGTCCTTCCACAGAGCCGACGCGGCGCTAGACGAAGTCGACAGGCATCCAAAGAGGAGATCGCATTCAAGATCGCTGCAACAGGACAGCACTGTAACGCTGCGTGGCACAGCAGCTGCGGCGGCGGCAGCGGCAGCGACGGCTGCGACGGCAGCGGCAAAAATGACCGAGGCGACAACACAAACGGTGCCGCCGCCAAGTCGCTTGGAGGCGGAGTAGCTGTGGCCTGTGGCCAACAATGTGATGGTGGAGGAGAGCATGACAAGCAAGGAAACATGACAAATAACGATACCAAATACTAGCTATAAATGTGAAAGATATTTTCATAGTTCTTAGCTACATAGCTACAAGGAGCAGGGACAGGAGCAGGAACAGGAGCCGGGACAGGAGTCGGAGCAGGAGTCGGAACAGGAGCAGGATCAGGAGCAGGCGCAGCAGCAGGCACAGGAAAAGGATCGTCGCAGAGCCGCAAACAAATCTCCATTTACTATGTAGTTTCATCTTGACAATGAAATCGTTATCGTTTAGTTATATAAGTGTAAAGCATATTTAGGCTTAGCTTTAGCTAATCACACACACACACACACGCACACACACACTCACACACACACACACACACACACACACACACACACACACACACACACACACACACACACACACACACACACCTATAGTTAGCACTTGCAGCCCTCTTCAACCTCAGCCATGTACATACATATAAATATGTATATCTATATATATATATGTACATATATATTAAACATAGAGCTATATATACAGAACCAACATCGATATAGTATAGAAATGTATATGTATATACATATATACACATACGCTATATCCATTCATAAGTTTGAGCATGTACGAATGGCAAGCTCCAGCACACCCCCTCCCCCCACCCCTTTCGTATATCCTAAAATCCAAGGCCCACACCAAATCCGAAAAGCACACACACACACACACACACATACACACACACAAACCAATCCATTTTATAGTTTTAGCTATAACTAAACTAAATCGTTTGTTTTTATGGTCGAATTTTTGTAAGATGAGCAAGCAAATAAATGTAAACAACTTAAAAGTACCATACGAAAGATGTTTTAAATATATTTCTAATAATTTTTGTAGAAAGTCCAAGGATATTGATTCAAACTCGACTGATTGGAATCGGATGATGAAAACCAAAATGAACAGAAAGAACTATGTACATATATAAATTTCCATTTACTATAATTTTGCGGCGAATATAGAAAACAAACATAAAATATACATATGTACATACATACATATGTATGTACATAATTAAAATGGTCTTGCGAATGCGAAATATATTTATTGTATACAGAAATAGTGAGCACATCCAAAATCACTGAATTATGACAATTTTATTCATCGCATATTAGCAGCTGATCGAAGAGTTCAGCAAAGAAACGTGTGTCGAGCACCTGCTCAACGACAGATAACGGCCGAAATTCCCATTCCGGCGACTGCTTCGATTCGTTGGGTGCGTCCAATTGGGTTTGCAGCAATTGCAATGGGCACGATTCGTAGATGTAAAGGAATTCGCCATCTTTTAGAATGTGCAATGGTAGCTGACTGTTGAGACTGGCAGGCCCTGGTTGCATTGCACCAGCCCCAACACCAGCCCTGGCAGACGATTGTCGCGCTTTTTGCGAATTCGCCGCTGTCTGCGTCTGTGTGACGGCCACTGGCGGCATATGTCGCTTAATGTTCAACCGATGCCCGACAACGATTAGCTCTAGTGGCGCCATTGTTTTGCATTTGATTTTGCTTGATTTTTGCATTGCGACTTTTCGTCGCGACGGCGGCTGCGCTGCTGCTGCCGTTGCCGTTGCGCTTGTAGTTTTTGTGTTCACTGCGCTGCTTTTGTCGCGCTGCCTCGTGCGCTTGCTCTCTTGCACACTGATTTGATTGGTCGGCGCTGCAAGGCGCGTCTGTGGCGTCTGTGCAGCCTGTTTCGCTGTAGCGGTGCTGCCAGATCGCTGCTGGCGAGCCTTACTGTTCTTTTTGCTTGCCATTACCATTGCAATTTATCTATCTATTTGGTTTTTTTTTGGTTTTTAGATATTTATATAAAAAACAAATTTATCATTTTACCATTTAAATGGGTTTTGGTTTTTTTTGAATTGTTGTTGCCACACATGAATTTTGTCTCCAAATGCAAAGCCTATGTTGTGTCTATCGAACGCAGCCCTGGCTTTGAAATATATGTATGTACACATTATTTGCCAAGATTCACTAGTCTCTCAGTCTGCAGACGTCCGCACTGGAAGCAACATCGAAAAGAACAAAAATCTAAAAAGTCAAAAACGTGTTCAAACTTGTAACAAAAAATATATACATATATTTAAAAATATACAATTTAAAAATATATACATATATTATTTAATATTATATAGAATATATTCAAAATGAACCATTTGTTGATTGCTCAATCCAAGCTAGGTAAGCCATTTCCTAAATACTTACATATACATACAAATACATATACATATACATATACATACACATACATATGTACATGTATATAAAGGCATAAACCT
Source organism: Drosophila maculinotata (assembly GCA_035045305.1). NCBI lineage: Eukaryota > Metazoa > Arthropoda > Insecta > Diptera > Drosophilidae > Drosophila > Drosophila maculinotata. The sequence continues at coordinate 1,618,749 of JAWNPD010000679.1, read as the reverse complement.
TTTCAATTTTTTATGAACAAAATGAAATTGGTTTAGAAAATAAAAATTAAAGGATTGACTATTTTACTGCAATTCTTTCATACATATGTATGTATATACATTATATATATATATATGTGTACATATGTATGTACATACATATGTGTATGTATGTATATTTCTATCAGGCAACACAGCAAAAAACTTCCAGACAATGCAAAAGCAAAAAATAGCATCTTCATATTTTTTGTGCGTCTTCTTTGGGTGATTCTGTAGTCTCTCACACACATATACACACAAACATATGTACATACACATTCCACAAGGCAGCAGCTCAATCGCATGCAGACAAAACGAAGAGAGCGAGTGGAGCAATATTGGCCGTCTTGTGTTATTGCATCATGCACACCGTTTTATCGCTGTACCAAAGCGAGTAGGCAAGAACAAAAATAAATACACACTTTTGCTACGGAGGGTGTTTGTTGTATTTTCAACTGATCAATGCAGAGAATGCTATGCCAAAGAGCAAAATTAAGTGAATAATGTATGTACATACATATGTATGTCATCGATGACCTATGTACATATATATACATACATATGTAGGTACATCACAAATCTGCTTGCATAAAACGAGGTATGATTTATATCGGGTAACGCACTGCGAAGAAGAAGAAGGCAGAGCAAAAGCAGAAAATAGGAACAGCTACATATGTATGTACATACATAGATGAGCCATACAAAATGGCGGATATTTCGTTGAATGCTTATTTTCAGTCTCGCTCGCACATATGTATACAGCCACATATGTATATGTACACATACATAATCATCCCAATTGGAATTAGTTCCACAATGCAAGCTGTGCAAACGCATACATACAAAACGACGAGAGCGACAGCAAGAATATCGAGATAACGTTAAAATGAAAGAACACGAGAAAGCAATATCCGCCATCTTGTTTTAATGCTCTCGCGGCAGAGGGCTTTGTGTGTATTAGTAAGTGAGCAGCGAAAAAGGCCTCGGATTTAATTGTATTAGTAAGGCCGAAAACACAACGGATCAGTCGAAACGTTTTTGGTTTCGGTGCGTTTTATGAGAATGCAGTTATTGACAGAGACGCCAATAAGAAACTAAACTAACCTAACCTAACTTAACTTAAACTTACTTAACCTAACCTAACCTAACATATGATATTTATTTATATATATATACAATAAAAATTCGTATCTTTTATGCAGGCACAAACCAAGCTAATGGAATGCCGAAATACGTTAAAAACCCTGATCCACGCTATTTGCCCAACTTACGGATGTTTACGCCAACAAAGGGGAAATTCATCGAAATGAATCGCATGGTGCTTGCCATGTTGAAACCGGATGTGCATCGCCACGATGCTGAAATGGCACTCAAGATGCAGGATGCCGACTGCCTGGTATTTGAAATACCAGCAAATATGTTTCCACGTCCGATCAAAGTGAGTGCGACCTTTTTTCCACCGAGGATGCTGCCCGCTGGCTTCATTGGTGGCTGCGTTTTTGGCAGCGGCCTTTTGGCCCAGAACTGCTATCCGAAGAGTCTGCTTCCCGACGGTCACCGGGGTCCCACTCCGCCGCTATTTGTTGGCTATCGTCGTGAGGAGCCGGAACTGCTCAAATGTGGCATGATTTATACCAGCGGCCTATGGACTTGTATGGCCTTGCCGATCAGTGAAATCTGGACACGCATACCGAAAAGTGCCGATAGTAATATGTTCATGCCGAGCAACATGAACCTGGCCTACATTGTGCCGCAGTCCGACATGCTGGACACGATGATCGCACATGGCGAACCATCCGAAACTCAGCAAGAACTCTATGTGCCCGATCTGAGCCTGATGCGTCTGATGGCCACATATGACACCGAACTGTGCATAACCGCCATATCGGATGTGCTGCATCCCCATGACACGTACGTGCTCGATGACATCAAGAATGAGGAGGTTCTCACATTTCCAGTGCCCCCGTGCGTGCAACGTTTTCAGCCGCTGCGGGATCCGGTCTTTCTGCCCAAACGCTATCTGCCGGCGGGCTTTCAAGCCGGCTGCGTCTTTGCGCCGAGCTCACTGCATCCAGAAATATTTTTCCGCATGCTAATCATGTCGCCGCCCCAGCTGCAGAGGGATCAATTTAAAACCTTGCCAATATTTATTGGCCAGAGGCAGTGCCCTATGTTGCGATCGGAGCTGCTGCTCAGCGATCACTGCTATGTGTTGAAGGTGCGCACAGTTGAGACGGAACCACCGGTATCGAATGATGACCCAGCACACAGATTAGCGGATACAAACGAAAGGCATCGCGCACGTATGGTGTACTCGTTGGTAATCGATATATTGGATCTATGGACGCAACAGCATGATGAGTGCAAAAGGCTGCGGGACGTGCAGATGGCGCGGTTGGATTTGGCTGAGGAAGCGCCTTCGGTTTCCACGCATGTGATTGAGGAAACGATGGAGGAACAGGCTGAGAAAATGAATTTATCACCAACGAAGGAGGAGAAGGTGAATGTGAATATGGATGAGGTGGATATGGATATGGATATGGATGAGGTGGATATGGATATGGATATGGTGCATAATAATTTTAAAGTGAAATGCCCGAGGGGGGAAAAGAGGCGCAATTTGGCCAATGGAAGGCTGGCAAAATGTTCAAAATCAAATGAGCCGCAATACCCGGAGGACGAGGAAGATGAGGACGATGACGAGGAAATGTCTGAAGCGGAGGCTGAGGAGGAGTCGACTAAGGATTCGATTGATGAAATGCATCAGCCCCAAATGGGGCCACTTTACTCTTTAAATGCGTACAAGGGGGAGTTCATGGAGAAGAAGATCACACCAAAGCCGGCTGAGGAAAGCATTTGGAATCCTTCAGATCCGATCAAGAAGGAGGCAAAGAAGACAAATGAGTTGCCAGTCGAGACTGAGAAGCCCGCAAAGGGGCCAAAATACGGCTCTAAAATAGAACGCATGAAGGCGGCCAGGTTGAATAGAAAGTTGACCAAGAAACAGCCGGAAATGTTTTATGAACCGGAAAATTTTTATGATCCGGAAGAGTTTTATGATCCGGAAGATGAAATACAAGACTAGGAGCAGGCAAAGGTGGATAATGCTGTTGGACGCAACCAGATCCGCGTCAAATTGTTGAGAACGATCCTTGCCGATGAAGCCGATGTAAAATTGAACCATCTTTATTATTGGTTGGACTACTTGCCAGAATATTCTCAAACACACAACATTGCATTTATGCATTTCAAATTCCATTTATTTAGAGCATGCTCATATTTATGTCATATTTGATACATATCGATATTTATCGAAATACATTGCTTAACGTGCCTTTGCCAATACATTTATATGTTCCTCTATAGCTATATAACACATATATGTATCAACGCAAAACTTAAAAAAAATTTTCACGATATTTTAATAAAAACTAGCGAAAAAATGGGTTTGTTTTTATGTATATATATACGCAATTTCTGCTCCTGTCTGCCTTTTGCTAATTACTTTTATGCATTTTTATTACATTTACGAATTGTATATTTATGTATGTTTGTATATATTATGTATATATATATATATATTTATATGATTATTACATTGAAATTGAAATTTGGGTGTACATTTAATATTTACAATTGCGCCACAACACATACATATTTCCGCAAACAACAAAGAAAACTCAAGTCGAATTGAAAAAAAAAAATAAAGCAGAAACAGATTTTCAGATCTACAATTTCAAACATCATTAAAAATGTCACAAAAAAAAATGTCACAAAATGAAATAAAGGGTATCTTTGGTGCGCCAAAAATCAAATTTGGTACCCTTTTTGCTCGCAGTTCATCTGCTCACACCAAAATATTATTAATAACACTCGTGATATTTAGAAAACAAAAGAGGTATAGAGGAGCTCATCTGAAGCTGAAGCTATATGATATAGTGATCCGATCCGGCTGACAGCAAAATGACACATCCATGCCAAGTTTCATCAAGATAGCTTTATACCTGAAATACTAGTATGCTTAGATATAGACAGACGGACTCGGCTATCACGGAAAGGTATTAATACATATGTATGTATATACTTTATGGGGACGGTGATGTCCCTTTTAATGTCTTGGAAACTTCACGACATAATACTCACTACAAGGTTATTCAATGAGAGACTAAATTGCAAAAGGGAATGAAACAAAAAATAAATAATACAGATGTATCTGAGCATATTTTCATTATATAATAATGATATTCATTCTAACAACAACTAATACGTCAAATTCTTGGATGAGAGGAAAACGTATTGTAAAAATACAGAAAAAATACGATTTTTAATTTTTTTCAATAGTAGATTTAAGAATAAATATACAAGTTTAATTATTATTTTTTTTTTTTTTTGTTCAGTTATTGCTCAAATTGACAATTTAGACAAACTTGTTCGCTTAATTCTAGTATTGAGATTCTAAACGAAAATTATAAAAAAATCAAAAAAAAAAAAAATTCAGTGGCGACAATTCCCAATGTTTTGCCTGTGACCATGGAATTAGACAATTTTAAGTTCTTTTTTTTTTGTTTTTTTTTTTGTTTTATACAATTGTACATTAAACAATATTAGCTTGCAATTATATAAAAACTAATAACAAATTCACAAACATTTTGTTCACAATTCATTTTCTTATCAATGCGAAGCTGCCATATATATTTTAGAAGAGCTCTTTAACTTCTCTGCTTCTTCTGTTCATTGTCCTTTTCTAATTTTCTACGCAATTCTCACAATACGCTTTTCATTAACATTTTGTGTTATATACTTTTGTTTTTGATTACTTTTTAGATGTTGCATAATGTTGATCGGTAAATATTTGCATATATATATATATATATATGTATATATAATTATTTTAACTACATAGATGAAATAGTTTTCTTCGTTTTCGTTTTTTACATGCACAAACTCATGAGGCCAAAGGTTCTTGTCGTATGTGTGTGTGTGTTTGTGTGTGTGTGTGTGTGTGTGTGTTTGTGTTTGTGTGTGTGTGTGTGTGTTTGTGTGTTTGTGTGTTTGTTTGTGTGTGTATGTATGGTTGTGTGTGTGTATGTTTGTGGTTGTGTAGCTTAAATAAACCTAACCAAATATCAAGACTTACAAGACTAAATACATGCATACATACCTATGTATACATAGTATGTATATGAATACATCAATAGATATACATTTAGTTCGATTAGATTGCAAGATCGATAGCAACTACGAAGAGATTCTAGTGAGTTTTAGAGCAAAACACGCAACATTTATAATTCGTACACATTGAATATTTCAGAAACTTGTCTTTTTCTTTATCGAGTTTTTATAGTATTATAGCGTTTCTTTTTGATTCTGCGATAGGTGCATACAATTTGTGTACATACATATATAAGATTGAATTATACATTATGTGTGGATGTGTTTTCAATATCAGTTTCTTCGTTTGCTATATATATATATATATATATATCGACGTATGTGTGTGTTTACATGTATGTCTATGATAAATATGACTCTTTTATAACTATATCAGTTGCATTTGCTGCTCATCATCGAACGCAAATATACAAACATACATCTATATGTATGTATGTATGTATATATGTTATGCATATTTATTATTATGTATATTTATTCATAGTCAATTGTGAAGATGTGACGCAGCTTGCAATTTTTGTGTATAGCGCAACAACATTTATAATAATAAAGTCTCCCAGTTTCTGGGCGGGATTAGTAAAAGACAGAGGATGGCAGGAGATGGGGTGGATCGAGGTGGAAGTGGAGGTGGAAGTGGAGGTGGAGGTGAAGGAGACGTGATTAAGGACCAGTTATGCAATTTAATATTTTGACTTTGGCTCAGTCACAGATTTGCAGTTTTTTTTTTTTGTGGTTCGCTTCTCGTAATTATGGGTGCTTAGATCTGGCCAACCAGCTCCTGTATGCTGCGCAATAAGTCTTCCATGTTTCACAAGAGATCACGATGGAACACCCACGTGTGCTTTGTGTGTGCAAACTTGTGGGACAGCCACTGTGATTCCAGCAGATTGAATCGATCCAGGCTCAGATATAGCGGCTTGCCACGTCTGCAACAAAAATTACAATCACAATCACAATCATGTGTATGGACAACAAAACTGTCTGCAACTTACTTGAGATCACGATCCTCCTCATCGAAATCATCCAGATATAGTGAGCCCCACAGGCACGCGCGTCGCCCCCTAATGACAATGATGTACGTTGAGGTGACCACCAGGAAGATGCCAATGCCGCCGCCGCAGGATAATGTGTGCTGTTATCATGTAAATCGAAATGTGGTATTAAAGCATCGATTTCACATATGTATATACTTGTAAGATGGGGGTTGTAAACTTACCCGCACTGCCTCACAGCATTCCTTTTCGGCACAGCAGTTCTGCTTGAGGCACACAATGGTGCCGCACAGCAGACAAATGGAGCTCTCCTTGGGCACCTTATAGCAGTTGAGGCACGGACGCTCATGATAGTACTGCAAACATAAATAATTGCAAAAAGAACGGTTCAAATCTTTATAGACTATGCAAAAACAAAGAAAGAACCAATTTGGCGGATGAAAATCGAAGGCAGGCACTTACTAAGATTTGTCTGTTATATAACAAATCCAACATCACAGATCGAACGACAAATTGTATGAAATTGTTATATTTGATACTTTCTGTAAGTTTTTTTTATCAAATACAGACAGTATTTTTCTTGCACATTGTTTCTTTGTATTTGTAGACTTAGCTAGTGTTACGTTCAAATTTTCCGATAATACCATAATTAATTGTAAAAGTAAATTGTAGTCACATAAATTATAACAATCAATAATAAGTAGGTAGTAAGTCTCACCGTAAAGAGACGCTCGTATTCACGGGGCAGCTTCAGCAGACGTGGTTGCTGCCACAGCGAATGCTGATTCATGAGTATCAGTTCGCGTATGGTTTCTCTGGGCGGATGGACATCCATCAGCTGCTTGCACCAGAATTGTGGCAGCGATTCCTCCGTGCCGGGTATAAAGCACAGTCCCTTTGATGCATTGAAGCAATCCCAGTCCATGGAATCGGTGACCAATTCCAAATAGTAAACCAAACGCACAAACTCCAAGCCGGGCGCCGATATCTCCGGCATCTCGTGACGATACAAATGCTGACGCAGCAGCGCCGCAATACGCAGAAATGGCAAGCAAAGCAATTCCAGTTGCATTTCCATTGATTTGAGATTAACCTCAGATGTTGGGCTGCCAGCTGCTGTGGCTGTGGCTGCTCCTGTTCCCGCTGTTGTTGTAGTAGCAGTGGCACCAGCACTGGCACTAGTGCTGGGAATGCTGTCACGTCGCAGATGCGACAAACGATTCGTTTGATTCAATACCAGCGCAATTGCTTTGCCCAGCTGCGTGCAGCTCTGCAACGATCCCAAGCGTGCGGAGCTACTCCGTCGATTGCTGGGACTGGTGTTGCAAGCTGTTGCTGGTCCTGTTGTTGTTGTTCCTGTTGTAGTTCCTGTTGTTGTTCCAGTTGTTGTTTCTGTTGTTGTTGTGGAACTGGATGCAGAGGAAGACGCGGACTCAGTTGTGGAATTGGTGGAGCAGTTGGTTTCGGTATCGCCATAGTTGGCCAGTATGTAATCGCACTCCAGTTCGGTGAGCGTGACGCACAGCTGCACAACAATCTGGTAGTAGAGCAGATTGTACATGACCTTCACCATGCAGGTGAAATAATCTGTAAGGACACAAGATTACAATTAGCAAAAGTACAAGCATGAAAATAACCATAAATAAATAAAACAAAGGCCGTTTGAAATGCACATGAAACTCACCCTGATCGAGATGCAGTGGTGCGAGGAGTATAAATTTGAGCAGCAGGGCAATGGGATCTGCCAGCAGACTAGGTATCATTTCCCGGCAATGGGCCGGCAGTGGCTCCGTTTCGTTGACGGGCAGCCCGGCAAGCGATGCCCAGCTGCTCCACAGCGGCCACTCGACAAGGACGCGCACATGCACGGACAGCACATGGAGCAGCGGCACAATGCAGTCCCGCTTCGGCTTGTACCGCGTGGCATTCGAGGAGCACAGCGATCCGCCGCGCTGTATGATCTCCGCCTCCAGATTGGTGCGCGCTATCGACGTCACAAAGATGAACAGCTTCCGGAACGTTATCGATGCATATTTCACCTTGCGCTGTGCTATGTTTGTCATCACCTCCATCGCATGACCCATGGCCTCCGTTAGCTTTGTGGGCTGCTATCGATAAAATACAGTTGCAACAATTAAGCACAATTGCCAAAATATTCTCATTGATATTCAATTCCCATATCATTTACATTCACATTCACATTTCTTTCACTCAAAGCTAAACTGATAAATTACATATTTGTACAGATTAAACCATGGCCAAAAATGCATTGCTTTTGAAAATCGATTCAGATTTGACAAAGTTATGGCATTTGGAAATATGGGAGGGGTATTTCTAAGAAGTTAAAAGCATCAAGTCAATATTGTCTTGATTTTTGTCATAAAATCCGAAAATGAAAAGTTGTTCAACTTTAAATGTATAATTCACGTAGGGGCCAAACCATGGATAAAAATACCTTGGATATGAAAATCGGTTTAGATTTGACAAAGTTATGGCAGTTTGAAGTATTGGAAGGGCATTTCTAGGGACTTGAGAGCATTAAGTTAATATTCACTTGATTTTTGACATAAAATCTGAAAATGAAAAGTTGTTCAACTTTAAATGTAGAATTTACGTAGGGGCCAAACCATGGATAAAAAGACCTCGGATATGGAAATCGGTTTAGATTTGACAAAGTTATGGCAATTTGAAGTATTGGAGGGGCATTTTTAGGGACTTGAAAGCATCAAGTCAATATTGTTATCTTGATTTTTGACATAAAATCCGAAAATGAAAAGTTGTTCAACTTTAAATGTAGAATTTATATAGGGGCCAAACCATGGATAAAAAGTCCTCGGATATGGATATCGGTTCAGTTTTGACAAAGTTATGGAAGTTTGAAATATTGGAAGGGCATTTCTAGGGACTTGAAAGCATAAAGTTGACATAAAATCTGAAAATGAAAAGTTGTTCAACTTTAAATGTAGAATTTACGTAGGGGCCAAACCATGGATAAAAAGACCTTGGATATGAAAATCGGTTCATATTTGACAAAGTTATGGCAGTTTGAAATATTGGAAGGGCATTTCTAGGAAGCTGAAAGCATAAAGTCAATATTGTTGTCTTGATTTTTGACATAAAATCTGAAAATGAAAAGTTGTTCAACTTTAAATGTAGAATTTACGTAGGGGCCAAACCATGGATAAAAAGACCTTGGATATGAAAATCGGTTCATATTTGACAAAGTTATGTCAATTTGAAGTATTGGAGGGGCATTTCTAGGGACTTGAAAGCATCAAGTCAATATTGTTGTCTTGATTTTTGACATAAAATCCGAAAATGAAAAGTTGTTCAACTTTAAATGTAGAATTTATAAAGGGGCCAAACCATGGATAAAAAGACCTCGGATATGGAAATCGGTTCAGATTTGACAAAGTTATGGAAGTTTGAAATATTGGGACTTGAAAGCATAAAGTTAATATTCACTTGATTTTTGACATAAAATCCGAAAATGAAAAGTTGTTCAACTTTAAATGTAGAATTTACGTAGGGGCCAAACCATGGATAAAAAGACCTTGGATATGAAAATCGGTTTAGATTTGACAAAGTTATGGAAGTTTGAAGTATTGGAGGGGCGTTTCTAGTGAATTAGTCCTATTTGTATGACCATTTGTGTATGATATTTAAACAGAGTTAGCGAGTTCACGTTGAGTGCAATGTTTTCAGCATAGATGTGAAATGTAAATGTAATGGGAATATTGTAAAATGTCGGATTATTGTATTTAGCCACTCACCGGTATCCTTTCATTCTCCTTGATCAAATCTGTGAGATTGGCGACAAGCTGCTCGAACGGCTGACTGCCGGAGCGGACCAGATGCGTGGGTCTGTCCAGCTGGGGACTGAGGGGCAGCACCGAGTTCGATAGCTGGCGACAGACGGGACAATAGAATTCACCACGATCCTGCACTGGCTGGCGTTGTGTTGTATATAGGGTCTTGAGGTACGCTTCCAGGCAGCTGAGATGCACATGATGGCCGCACGATTGCACATGGACACCATTATTGTAGGCCATATTGTTGGATAGATACCAGGACTCGTCGCCAAACTTCAGGCTGAGCAAGTCGGTGCGTCGAGCGAAATCGAAGGCCAAGCGGGTCGTCTGCTCCAAGCGCTCCTTATCCGCATCGTTTAGGGGCAGCGGCAGGCGATCGGCGCTGCGGCGACGATGGCCAACGATGCCGCTTGTCTCGACGAGGACGACAAGGCCAATGGGATTCGTTTCGGTGCTGGCCGTTGTGCAATTGCAAATGATGCAATCGTATTCCTTCTCCCTTGGCTGCTCCTCATACATGGCCTCCTCATCCTCATCCTCCAAGCCGAAATCCATATTATTGGCGGCAGCCGCCGCCGATTGCATAAACTGTTTCTGCTTGTTGGCAAAATCCTGCATCATTTTTTGCTGACGCTCGCGTGCCTTTTTGCGTCGCTCCTCCTTCTCCTTGGTCTCCCGGGCACGCGCCTCCGCCTGTTTCTCGCGCTGATTGGGCCAGAGGCGGGCGCGTATATCATCAATGCACTGGGCACACTGCTCATCCCGTGTGGCAATCTTGCGCAACAGGTTCCCAATGAAGAACGGACCATCGCCAATCCGCGAACTGGACACGTGTATATTCTGATAGTTATAGTTGTAGCCATAGCCATAGCTGGTAGAGCGCTCGGCAAGAGCGGTGCTCGTTGCGCTGTTGGCTGAGGTGCTCGCCTCATTGCAGTCCACGTCCATGGGCACACTGCTGACTGTGCGATCATCCAGCGAGAAGCTATCCAGATTGCCGCTGAGTTGAGAATGCAGTTTGAGCAGCAACGAGAGTATGCTCTCGTCCATGTGCAGTTCATCCTTGTTGCCGGCACCGGCAATGGCTATGTCGACGGCACGTTTTCGTCCACCGGTCGGATCGTAGCGTCCACCGGAGGCGACAGCACCGGCAACGCCACTGGCGCCAAGTGCATTCGATGGCACGATGTCCATATTGCTGCTGGGTACCGCAACTGGAAGACGGACACGTTGAAAGGGCAACAGCATGCCGCTGCCCGTGGGCGTTGTGGGTGAGAACATTTCATTGCTAGTATTGGTGGCATTGGTGCCAGCACCTGTGCGTGCCTCACGCTCCTCATCTGTGGCAAGTGCTGCTGCGGCTGCTGCTGCTGCTGTTGTTGTTGTTGTTGCCTCCGCGAGCAGCAGATCCCGTCGAATGGCCACTTCCATGCCGCTCTCGGGCAGCGTTATCTGTTGCAGCGGAAAATGATGAAAGTCCTGAGCAGCTGGACTCATATCCATAGCTGCATCGTGACCATCCTCGAGGTCATCCGGCTGCAGCAACACAACACCAGTCTCGGGCACAACCGACAGATCCGGCACCAAAGCGACCTCCATACGCATACGGGATATGGCATTATTGCGCTGCTGTTGGGTGCGTGCAACGCTCATTGCACCGGACGTCTCGTCGAGATCGTCCAGGCCGTAGGTGTCGCCAATCATGCGCATTGCCTCCGTATCGACATCAAAGTCCAGATCGGAGTAGAATGGATTGGAGCGATAGCTAGACGTGGTCACTTGTGGATCACGTGATTTCAGTGACACTTTGGTCACCACATGACGCAGATTACAGCTTAGATTATCTGTTGGATAGCAATGGAATAGCTTGGGCGGCTCACGTCGATTCCCACCATAGTAGTAACCAGATTTATGCTGCGGCTCACATTCGACCATAGCAACGGGTGACGCTGCGGCAGCGGATGTGGATGAGCCACCACCGGCGCCGGTGGCATTAATATCGCTGCTCGTCTCCACAGCAATCTCGAGCAGAAAGACAGCCAGTGCCAGCAGATGCTCGGACACATCTCTTGTGTGCACCGCTCGAAAGAATATCGATAGTATGGTGGAGTGAAAGAGACGGGAATTCAGTATGCGACACGGATCGGTGAAGGATGCACCCACCGGTAGTGGGAGACGAAATGGTGGCCACAGATTGCCGCTGATTGGCATCTTATTCTTTGACTTGACATAGTTGGTGAAGCGATCCAGCGAGGATTGAAAGTCGCGTCGATGGACAGCGCGAAGGAGGACGTGCAATGGATCATAGTACTCCTCCCACACCTCATCGATGGGCGTAAAGAGACCCTGTTCGAGATTCTCCGACCCGCTGGATGGCGCCTTATAGACGGATAGCTTCTTCAGAAACGTCTCAAAATTCTTGGTATGCACATTGCCGGATCTTTCGGGCATCAGTTCCAGCAGCTGGGAGTGCGTCTTATTCTCGGTGGCGAGCAGGGCGCTAATCTCAATGATGCATTGGGTGGCCTCATCGTTGCCCAGATTGGTGCGACTCGTGACGAGGGTGGCCAGGAATGTGAGGAAACCCTCAAGCATCGCGGATTGTTCCGGTTTCTGTGGCTGCTTTAGCGGTGCCGTCTCCAGCCATTGACCCACATCAAACAGCTCGATCGTATTCTGTAGAAAGAAATATTGCGATAGATTTGTTGCGCAGATTTGCAAAAAGAATAGATCCATATCGGCCATCGAATTGCAGAAGTTGGCTTGGATGTAGGTCATCGCTTGGCCCTTGATTTGTAGACCATTGCGCACCCATTTGCCGGCCAGAATTTCGTAGAAGAAGCTCTACAAAACAAAAGAGAAAATATGCAAAAATTTCAATTAATAAATGTTTAGTTATCGATAACGTAACGTATTTTTTTCAAAAGTAAATTTCAGCACAGTGGCAGCACTGACCCAAACATATACATATACAAATAGCTAGCTCACACGCAATTATGCTGTTGACAAGAACAACAAAAGGCAATGCAACAAGAAAAACTAATAAGCGTAATAAAAACAGCCATTCGCTTGCGTTTTGTTGTCGTTACGACTAGCGCACGTTAAATTCAAAAGTAATTTTCAACAGAGTGGCAACGCTGCAGCAGACCCACGCATATATTTGTATGTTATTGTTTGCTCACTCGCACTTATGCTTTGACCTATGCCGTTGACATGCTAAACTGTAAAAATAACAACAAAACAAAGACAACAAATGTCTTCAAAGCAAAAGAAGTAACAATAAACACTAAAAAAACAGCGAGAGACACAGCGTCGCTGCTCTCTGATGCCGCCGCCATTCGTGTTTTGCTTTTCGACTAGCACAGTTGCGTTTTTGAGTTTTGACGTCTGTGTGCTTTGGTGCTGTTGGTGTTTTGTTAACCGTGTTGTAGTTGTTGCTGCAATTTGCTGTTGTTTGGTATTTGCTGTTGATTGTATCTAGTATCTAGCGTATACAACAAGAACAACAAACACACACAAACACAGACGCACACATACATACAGACGTGCAAACATGCAGCTGCTGCAGCCACAAAAATGGCCGTTGTTGTTGCTGTTGCTATTGTTAACCGTTAGTCAGCCGTTAACAACAGAGGCATTAATTGAGGATGTCCTGGATGTGATACATGTGGTAAAGGAGGTAACCAGCGGTGTACTCAAGGCCTGGGACATTGTCCAGTCATCGCCACTGGCAGCGAACATTGAATTTCCGTTAATGCGCCAAAAGCAGCGCAAAGTTCTGCAGCGCCTCAAAGAGGTCAGCAGACAGATTGATGAGACAGAAGCGCAGGTAATACATATACATATACATATATGCATATATACACCACTCTCTTATATTCATCACTCTCTTGCATATACTTCTCACTTATATTTACCCCCCTCTTACATACAGTGGTCGCTCGCAAATGATAACTGTTTCTAATTCAAACTTTTGCACTTTATCAATAACATTTTCATTAGCAAAAATTCAGCGATTTAATAGAATTTCTATGAATTGAAAAATATGTACTAATATATAAATCACATTTTAAATTAAAATTCCTAGATTTACAATATACTTATTTCAACCCTTCTTATTAATTTCAGCATTCGCAATACGTGGCGCTGGCCATTGAGTCTGTTAATAATTTTATAAGCAATAATGTACCGTTAATAGCCAAAATGAACGACATAACGGACACAATGAACCGCATCTCATCGCGTTATCAGCAAATGCAAAGCTACGAAGCACACAAGGACAAACTGGAGATGAGCACACTCATCACATTTGCTGAATGGACAGTCAGCCCAAATGCTCATTCGGTTCATCATCTGATGGATCGATTACATTTGACGCTGCTAGGCAATGGGAATGGCAATATTGAGGATATCAAAGTGAATTCGTCGTCGGGCAATTTGCTCAGCCAACTGGCGTCCAACTATGAGGTAACTTGAATGACAAACACAGTTAGTTTCACTACTGAGATGCAAATAACCAATCAAAAACTAAAATTTGACTTCCTACAAGTGAATGAATGAATGATTGAATGAATCATCCGTGTTGGTTTAGTTAGTCGTGGCTGTTAAATCGTTGTCAATTGGAACTGGACTTTCCGGTCCCGCGAATAATCGTCATTTTCTTTTTTTTTGCCTTTGTCGTGTGTTCTTTTTGTGACAATTGGGCAACCCCCAAAAAAGAAAGTCCAAGTCAAAAGTAAACTGCGTCGGCGTCGCCGACGCTATTACTCATCATAAATGTAAGAAGAAGCAGACCACAAAGCAGAGTTAAAGTTGAGACACACACACACATACATACATACATACATATGTATGCACATACATGAATACATAAGCAAATACAAGCACGCGTGCGAATTATCGTTTCATACGTCGCAAATATCTTTATTTGGGTGCTGCATGTTTTTGCAAAATCTGGCAGCGCCGACCCCTTTCTATTAGCACGCACATATGCATACATATGTATGTTTATATGCATGCAGCTATTTACAAACGCACGGAGGTCAAAGGTCTTGCTTAATGTAAACAATGCGCAAGCAAACACACAAACAAAACAAAACAAAACAAATGAGTTGTTTGAGCAGCAAGCAGAGAGCTTAGGGCAATGCAGCGCATGGGCATCTTTGTCTCTGGTGTTATTTTTAATTGCAGTGAGCGTGTCATGGTGGTGGCAATGGCACGCGAGAGCAGAGAGAGAGAGAGCGGGAGACAGCTGACTGAGCTACGCAACGTCGCTTACAAGTTTTGACGTCATAAAAAGGAAAACGACAATAGTATAACATCGTATATCGATAACAGGTGTTTACAGCTGATCGTGCCTAATTATGCGCGCTCAGCCTTTGTGTCTAAATATGGCCAGATTTCGCTCATGCTCAAAACTCGCGCGCTCACTCACACTCAAACTCAAAAGTGCAAATGGAGGGGAGCACGCTCAGTCAGCGATTTTCACCGAGCGGCGTCAACGACGACAACGACGAGTTTGAGAAACACAGCCATACAAGAAAGAACAATACGAAAGCGGACCAAGGGAAGCGCACGAACGAACACAAAACGAGCGGGTGTAAAAATTCTGATTTGTTTGTGTACGGAGACGAGTGGGGAGTCTAAGCACACTTGCACTCAT
Source organism: Drosophila maculinotata (assembly GCA_035045305.1). Lineage (NCBI taxonomy): Eukaryota > Metazoa > Arthropoda > Insecta > Diptera > Drosophilidae > Drosophila > Drosophila maculinotata. Next base: position 1,603,093 of record JAWNPD010000679.1, on the reverse strand, counting down.
ACTCACACACATACACAAACACATGCACACATTTCACAAAAGCCAGCAGAGAGTCGACAGGCAGCAAACAGTAGCAAAACAACCAGCAACAGCCCAGCGACACAAAGCTAAAAAAAAGCGTTGAACGACAAAAAAAAATTGTTTAATAAATCGCAAAAAAAACATGCAAGTTTTTTTCGAAACAGCGCAAACTAAATTTTAAATTGAAATTGAAATTAAACAAAATTGCACAGCGCGTGTGCGAGCGAGTGAGAAGAAAAAAAATATATATATATATATGTGTGCATATATGTAAAGAAAAACACGGAGCGACAGTCTTTGTTTAAAAAGGCTGGCAACGCTGAAAATTTTTTTTCGCTTGGCAGTGATATAAAGTGTGTTAAAAGAGGAGAACGATTCTAGGAAATCCCCTTTTCTGTATTTCTGTACTGCGCAAAAAAGAACAACGACAACAACAATGGCGCGCAAGAGCAAAATCAAAATGTCAGCGATAACAGACTTTGTATTGTTGTTGATGCTTCTGCTGATTACTGCTGCTGCTGCTGCTGCTGCGCAGTCAAGTTTTGTGCATCGTACGCCCGTCTTGGAGGTGGATGCCCTGCGCAATGAGTATTTTAGTTTGGATCGTTCGCTATGGCAATACCTGGATAAAACGGCCAACAGCCAGAATAATAGAGACCAACAGATACGCAAAATATACGATTCGCATCGCGATTTCATCCATAAGCCGCAAATGAAACGTACATTTGACAGCAAGCAATATAATACAATACTGAATCATTACGAGTGGACGCTGCTCGAGAGCAAATTATCGCAGTTGAATGGCATTTATGACTTTTACAAGGTATCATCAATGGATCTTCACAATCATCGATAATATTAAATTGATCATTGACTTTCCATTCAGAATCATCTCATGAAATCGAGTACTAGCAACGATTTGGAGGAGCGTGCCGTACTGGATTTAACCGAGGAGGTGTTGCGCAATGATAAAACATTTTCAATGTCGCAAATATTTCAGGAAATCGAATCCACTATGGTCAAACAGACGTTGTACTACAGGGCAATGCTGGTTAGTTTACAAAAAAAAAAACTAAAAAACAAATATTTGCCAACTGTTTATTTTTTTTTTGCGTGTGTTTATACTACAGCAATTATTTCAACTATTTATATTGTTTGCTTATCACCCTCGTTTGTTTTGTTGCTGTTGCTGTTGACACAGCGGAAACGGAACGCTGACGTTGTTGTTCTTGCAACGCGAACGAGAGAGCTGCCAGATTTATATAGCTTTTTAATTGGAACGTATGGCAGGCCATAAAAAGTGTAATTGAGATGTGCAGTCGATAATGTTGCCAGCATGTCAGCAAATAGTTAGAATGAACGAGAGAGAGAGAGAGAGAAAGCAATGTCTGGTGGTTCCAGCTGTGTTATCGATATCAATAACATAATCGCAATGTAACTAACAACCGTTTCGTTTGAATTTTTATTTCAGAAATCGGCAGATGAAATGTGTCGCACAATGCAATCGCCACAACAATTTGTGTACTCACTATATACGGACATTGCATTAACCGAACTGAAGGGCTACACCATGATGGAGTTCTCTTGGATGATGCTACGGGTCTATGGTCGCGGCAATTTCACCCAGGAAGCGGAACTAATGCGACGCGACTATGAGAAACGCACCGAGCGCACATTGAAACTACTGCGAGAGGTGATGCGACGTGCCGACCGAATTGTGTGGCGCTGTGATCCACAGAAGCATGTGGCGAAAGTGACATACGATGAGGTGACTCGATTGCTCCAGGGCTACATTGAGAACGAGGTGGATTTGAATACGGACGAGACATGCCGTGAGACGTGCTCATTTTATCAATCGACACGCAGCGAGGGCTGCTTCAAGGAGAAATATTGTGCACGTCAGCCTAAATGCTCGGGTCACATCTACAATTGCCAGTTTGTCGACTCCGATATGTCGGTGTGTCCATCTCCATTCAATAGCAGCCGGCGCTATGAGTATATCGAATATGAGAATGGTCGTGTGCTTGGACAGCGGACGCAATGCTCCCGCGGCACCACCAAGGTGGATAGCTGGTGGCGTTACATATTGTGGCACTGCAGCTACTGTTTCTGTCTGTGCGATGAACAGGGCTTGAAATCTGATCGTTACTTCAATCTGCGCGAATCAGTTGCCGATGTCAAGCAAAACAAGTGAGTGGCAAAAAACCAATCTATCAAAATCATTGTAATCAACTATTTGTCTTCTTACAGAGTTATCACTGGACTGCGTTTTGTGAAGAAGAATCGTGTATTCCATTTGCAGATACAGGAGGGTCAACTAATGCCACGCGGCACCGTCAACGCAAGCAGCCTGTCCTGGAAGCCGGTCGATGAGTACAAGATCTTTGATAGAAATGTGGCCAAAGGCATTGATTATCATACGCTGAGCTATGAGAGTCGCTCCATTGATTTGGATGATATTATGAAAATGGATGACAATAGCTTTGTCGTAACGGGCGTACGTTTTCGCGTCCTGGGCGCACACCTCAATGTTGAGGCGCGTCTCAGTGAATTTGATTTCAAGAAGGGGGAGCTCATCCAACCGGAGGTCAACAGCATTTGGCAATCCAATGATAATACCGATGTTAGCGGCGAGCGCAGGTGAGACAAAAAAAAAAACAAATCAAATTGTCAAGAGAGAAACACAATTAATATCACTCTTTCTCTTTCTATTTGACAGACAAAAATTGAATTTATATAATTCAGATATGTCAACGCGATCGGTTGTCAGCTCGCTGGTAATTTCACAGCACAATCAGTATATTGATTTTGGCAACACGGGCTTGGATAAGGATGCGGCACAGAGCACCGTACCGTTTGTGGACATACAGGATGTTGTATCGAATCCGCCAGTGCCTTTAGCCGGCATCGGCATCTACTATAAGGGACGTCCCGGCTATGGTGGCTTTGTGGCGCCAAAAATCATCACCTATGACTTTTCGCCACACGTTCAGGTGCCAAAGACAAATAACTAAATAAAATGCGTGCTTGGAGGACATGGTGAATGCTGCGCATCGTCTCTCAGATTATAATATTATCTATATATATATATAGCTTTCTATATGTAAGTCTATAACTAATTTCATCTTATCGACATACATATTAATAAAAATAACAAAATCTCTTTTGTGACGAACAAAACACGCCAGGCAGAAAAAAAAAAAGATTCACAAAATAAATACAAAACCAACTGAATTGGAAACTTAGCCATAAACAAGACACATGTTACGAATCGGAATACATATATGCATATATGTAATAATAAAAACAAATTTAAGCCCAGAAAACAATTCAATATTATTTACTTTTGGCGTGGAACATAAACAAATTTGATATTTGCAAAATTCCATTTGATTATCGATCATGACAATAATAAAACAAACAAACAACTTTTGGAATGTTGCTAAACATTCATAGGAATGTGTGTCAGATTTTGGTTTATTTCCCAATATTGATTATCAGATCTAAAATCAATGCGTATTTGGAAATGATTTTCGTGCAATGATCGCTGCCAAATTTCCCATTGGAAACGAGACACATCAGAGTGCCTACTGTATATATGTATATATGTAGATAGGTAGATGGATGGACTCACCTGGACGCGCAGCGGATGTATCATAAGCAGGGGTAAGATTTCGGGACGTGAGGGCAGCACATCGCTGAGACTGATGCCCATTTTGGTGACCGCCTGGCAGACGAAGGCGGCCAGATAGCGATGCAGCGGGAAATGAAATGAGGCCTGCATCATTTCCTCCTACAAATATAAAAAAATCACATATTTGAGCAAGATAGCGATAGGGAATTGATATGCAAATAATTCATATTGTACCAGCGACAGTTTGGGCTCCCTAAAGTAGATGGAGTCGAGCCATTCGTGCAGCGTCGTCACGCAGTAGTTGATGATCTTCTTGGCGAGATGTGCGTGAGTGCCGTCCTGCAGATGCGAAATGATTGACCACATTGGATACGCGCTGGCCTCTAGCTCGCAGGAGAATGCCGCATAATAGCTGTTCGGTTCGAATTCCACATGGGAGGCCGTTTCGCGAACATTCACATTCATGCCCTGCAGCATCTGCAGGAACTGAAACCACATATCAATCAGGTTGTCATCGCGCAGAAAGACCAACGCCACCGACTCATGCGATAACACATTGTTAAAGTCCGACACAAGTGGCCAATAGCAGTGATCCTTCATCACCTGACGCGTGCAGTCGATAACAAAGTGAAAGTTCTTTGTGGGATCTGTGAACAGACAACATAAGAAATTAGCATACAGTTATCAATTGTAAATAATAACATATACAGTCGAACTTTCTCTTTAGTGATCCGCTATACAACGAAGCTTCGCCTATTATGAATTGATTTCAAGTACAATAAATTGTTCGTTATAATTTAAGTGTATTTTAAGCTCCTTATCACGATTTTTTTTCGACAATGAAACAATTTTGCGCTGGAAATTTAATTCTTATGCGCTTCTGTCTCCAAGCAACAAATTTTTTTAACGATCAAAAAATAAAACAAAAAAATTCTATCAAAATCATTTTGTCAGCAGCTGCCAGTGTTCACTTAACAAACTAAAATTACTGATTATTTAACATAAAATAAAATAATTTCCGCATAATAAAGTTTCTATGTAAATAACTGATTTTCTGGTCTACTATAGAGAAGTTACGACTGTATGTCCATGACATTTACCATGCAGCGTATTCTGTATGAGTATCTTGGACATCATCAGTTTTAAACTGATGATCATCACATGGAGCAGCGACAGCTCGTTGACCATTTTGAGGGCCAGGCTCTCGTTGGAGAAAAGCTGTACGCTCATATGGACGACACGATTGCTGAGCGTGTCCGGATCACGGGACATTTCCAGCACCGATGGTATCCGGCTGTAGTGCATCACGAATGTGCGTGTCAAATGCTCCTGCAAGACAAATCAAATATGCTTATTAGAAACTTGTAAAACAATCAAACATTTTATATTAAATAGAAGCGGTATAGGGGGTATTCAGGGTTACTAAAACCTTTGCATCAGTGTTGCACATTTTGATTTATTTTTTCGCTTTTTACTAGATTTACAATAAATAAATGTTTTTGGGCGTTATATGAAAAATGTAAACATTTTGCAAATTGATTTATCCCTAAACTATCTTTTTGGTACGTCAAAAGCTGACAACAATGATTAGGAATGAGTTGCTCACCTTGTAGTCCTGATCGGGCAACATGTTTAGCAGAAAGCACACCAACGTCTGTGGAAACTCAAACTTGAAAGTCCAGAATATGAATTCCTCCAGCAGTGTGGTATGCACCAGTTTCTTGCCCAGCGCTGGCAGATCCTTATACTCATCGGGCGGTTCAGGATTGGGAAAACGATTAACCGCATCCTCGTACTTTTCGCGATTGGCCTTGAGAAAGCGACCATTACGCGTATCCTGGCAGGGTGTCTCCATAAAATAGGAATAGACTTCGGCATTGATAAGCGTCCGTGTCATCACCTTGCGCATTATCTCGCCCATGTTATTCAGATCGATCAGCATATTGGCGAATGCCTCGCACGAATACGAGGAGACGGCATGCGCCTGCAGCGATGCATCACTGTGCTCCCGAAAATGCTGCAGCAGTCGAAAGAGCAGCTTGGGCATTATGGCCTCGGCAACGGCCAACAGGTTGTTGGGCACCGGATCCCGATTGACGCGATTATTAATGCCATGATCACTGCAGAAACCCTCTGCCTTCATCACGGATGTGTCGCCACAATCGCAGGCGCCGCCCGCTTGTGACAAGAACATGTTGAAGTCATGGTTCGCATGATTGCCCTTCTTAAAGCAGTCCCGGCATATCGACATGCATGGCGAAATACCGCAGGTGCGGCACCGATATGCCACCACATGTGGCACCCAAACCAATCCGCACTTGGCATGATTATCATAGCTGCGCACTGTTAAAATACAAAAATCACAAAAGTTGCATTAGTAATGTATCATAATGAGAAGTACTGTTAATCATTAATATTTAGAGCTATTACAAAACTGAACTACCGATTTTATATATGATACTGTAAACAGTCAAAATCTTAATTCAAAGTCTATAAAAGTTAAAGTTTATTTGTTTTAAAATGAATTTTTCGCATATATTTATAATCGATACTGACAACCACGATAAACGACCTAAAAACAATAAAGAAATATACAAGTTAATTTTTATAATGTATCCAAAACAAATTAGACCTTTTAGACTATTAAATACTTTGATATACTCAGAGTAAATCATTATAAATAACATACAAAAGATTAAATATATTAATAGAAAATCGTGAACTTAAATATCTCTAATCTTTAACATGTTGACCTTAAACAATAATTGAGACAAACTATTTAAATGAATTACGTTATTTGGAGGAATATGTCATTAATGTGTAGCTCATTTTCAGTTGCATCAGTATGCATTATATCTGTCAAAAGTCAATCCGTTAACAGCTAGTTAATTTATATTCCAACGGAAACGAACCAATTTAAAATAGCGTTAAAGGGAAATAAGTTATTAAGAATGTAGCACTTATATCGTTCCTGCATCTCTTGGTATTTATCGCAAAGCAAAAATACTTGCTGTCGTCCAAAGGTATTTGCATTTATCAAGGTGGTCATGAATCATGATAGACCCCCACTAATTTGCATTGCTCGTGATCAGAGAAAGCAAAAAAAGTATTTGTTGTTGCTTTTTGTTGTTTTTGTTTTTGGTACGCTCTTTTTATTGATTTGATTAAAATCCAAAAATAAATATGATGCACTCATTGCTGTTGGCATATTTAATGTTTACTTTTGGTTGCTTGCGTGACTTGTCTTTGACTTTTGTTTGGCATGAGCAGCGAGCCTCGGCAAAAGGTCAGCGGAATGCGGAAGGAAGGAAATCAATCGAAATGGCAACGCCAACAATAATAATAATAACAACAACAACCAACGGTAAACGACGTTGATTGACAATATTGTTAAATTGTCTGGCAATGGCGATTGACAAGTTGCCATGCAACTCTGCGTGTGCCTCTCTCCCACTTGCCACCGTTTCCATTGCGCCATGTACCCCTCTGCCCTAACCTTGAGACGTTTTCTTGCTGAGCGTAGAACTTTTTTTTTGTTGATAAAGTTTGATTAAACGCCCATTTGAACGAATTGAATTAGCAAAGGCAATAATAGAGTGGGCATATAGTTGAGTGTGTGCTAAAACTTTTGTCAACAACAACAACAATAATAACGGTCAACAAGCAATTGCGAGGCCCCAAAAAAGTAGAACAAGAAGAGAGCAAGCAACGCAAGCAAGCTATCGAAATGCATGCAGATTGCACTGTGGTGCAAAGCCGGCATTTGTAATGCAAATTGTGCGTTATTTCATTTACAGTGGCTCACAGCTTATTTCGTGCAGAGCTAATATAAACATTATATATTGAAAGAGGTAAATAAACAAAAGGGGAGGCCGACCAAATATTAGCTTTATAAAACAATAAAGTTTCTTTATAAATATTAAAAGACTGCTCTAAGAAACTGCATTTTGTTTGATACCTTTAATTATTAAGTGACTGTTTGCTTTTTAAATGTTCTATTACCTCAGCACGAAATAAGCTGTGAGCCACTGTACATGTGTGTGTGAGTGTATATATACATATATATGTATGTTACAGTATCGTGTGGATGGCAGCCACTGTGCATGAAACATAGCGTGTCAACAATTGTCAAATCAACAACAATGACGGTCAATAAACTTTTTCCCAGTGTACCCGGGTAACTTTGTGTTGAGATGTGAGAGTGTGTGATATATGTATATGTGTGTTTGTGTTTCCATGGCACTAGTAGCACGTAGCATTTTCATTTGCAATTTAGCAATTGTTTGAAATGATTTTCTTTCTTGGTAAATTACAGCAAGAAAAAAAAAAGAATGTGGAAAAGAGAGCAATGCGCTCTCTGTATGACAAGGGTGGCCACTCAGTTGCAAATTTGTACACGGACGCACACACACACACGCACACAGCTGCAGCTGCATATGTGTGTATTTGAACGGATGCTGCGGAAACATTACGCAAGGCAAAATGCGAACAACAGCTGACAGGCACAAGGTGCAACAAGCTAGTCATGTGCGTGTATGCGTGTGTGTGAGACAAGTGGGACAAACGAGCAACTGCCATTTGGGGGTTGCCAATGTTCGCGACGCACGCTGCCTGGCACAAGAAAAAAATAAATAGATAAATATTGCCAGATTCAATTTATGTTAAATAGGCTAAAGTTAACTCGAGTGAGTGAGTTTGATTAGATATATGTATCTATATAAATAATATAGATATTTTTTTTTTGCTGCTGCTTCGTTGCTACGGCGTTGCATTGTCACGCTGCTTGCACCTTGTCTACCTTGCGTGCCATATACTACCATGCCCTACAACCATTTCACACTCACACACATGCAAAACACCACAGGTATGCACACAGCAAATTTCAGGGGCAACGACTTGCGCGATCAGCTGCTTAGCCGCTAACGATAGCAAATTATATCCCTCCAATCGAAACTTATCGATAAGCGCAAAATCTTCAATTCAAACATTATGTGCAGATCAACAGTTAATTTATCCTCTCTTGTTGCACACTAGACAAAAGATGTACGTTATTTTTAAATGTATTTGTTTTTCTAATTACTGCAGTTTTTTATCAAATACAAAACAGATTTTATTAAAAGTTACTTAGTTTTTAGAGTTGAGATATATTCTAAGCAAAATACCGAATGCAATTGTCTAGTTTGACGTCACAAAATCAGCTGATTTCGTTAACTGAGATAACGGACCTGCGCAAACTTAACTGATTCATGACATTTAGCTATCACCCTCTATCTCTCTTTTTCTTTCTTTCGGTACTCACCAATTTGGACAAACTCCTTGGGCGTACGTCCGCCAGCAATTAGCCAACGTATCCATTCGATATTATCGGGATTATCGATGGGTGTGCCTGGATTGAATAGGGTATCCATAATGGAGTCCAAATCGGGCGTCTGCCCGCCACGGCAGCATTCCGTATTTATAAGCGCCGCCACCTCCTTCCGGCTGCGCAATATAAACGACGAGGTGCCAAAAAAGAAACTCGGCTTTGCACCCGAATTACCCGCACCGTCTGCCTGCGACTCCTCGCTGTTTGCCTGACTGCCATTGCTGCCTCGTGCCGCCGTACTTTGCGTATCCCAATCGTGAAATGGCGAATTGGCTCCTCCATCATCAGAACCGGCGGGTGCTGCGTTACTGTTGCTGCTGCTTCCGGCGGCGGCGACATTTACCAGTGGAAAGGGTTCACGCTCATTCAAATCGTCCCGATCGGTGAGCTCTGGTGGATTGTTGTCCTGTTCTTCCCGATCCTCCTCATTATCGTCGTCGTCATCGTCATCGATACTTATATCGGCATTGGATATGTTGTCATCTTCATCCATGCTGCCGTCTTGCTGCCTATCGTTTATCGGCTATCGTATATCGGCTATCAATGCCGTGTGATATTCGCCTTGTTATTGATATCTTTTCTTTTACTATTTTCTTTACTTTTTGGCTAGGACTGAAAGCAAATGACGTTTGTTGTTGTTGTTGCTTATACTGCTGCTGTTGTTTCTGCTTCGGTTTTCTGCGTTTGCTTTGCTTTGCACGTCTCTCAGCTTGTGTTAAGATTGCCTTTTAGCGTCGTCGTTCGTCGTCTTGTTTCAAACAAGTTTTCTTTTTTGGTTCTTCTTCTTATGCTGCTGCTGTTGCCTCGTTTTTTTTATTTTTTTTGTTTGGCTTTTAGAATTTGCCAAATATGCTTTGCTTGCCGTCTAGAAGGTTTTTATTTTTTTTTATATTTTTTTGTTAATATTCATATTTTGTTTATGAGTGTATTATTAAAAAAAAAAAAATTGACCGCACACACACGCAAAAATATACAAACAAACAAAAAATATACACGAAAAATTTAAAAAAAAAAAAAAAAAAAACACTTGACTCACAACTGCTCAGCTTTTTTAGCCGCTTCTCTCATCAAACATCTTGCTACGGTTTTTTCGGTGTTTCTCTGTTTCTGCTTGACGTTGCTTGAACGACCTACTATTTATCTATGGAACATCCTATGCTCAGCTTAGGGAGCAGGAGGGACACCAATACCAATGTCTCTCTCTCTATATATATGTATTCAAACACATACATGCATAAATACTATATACGTGTATATAAATATATATATACTATGACACTATATATATATATATATTTAAATGTATGTCGTTGTTTTATCGAGTTTGCAAATTTCTTATTCACACACACATGCTTACTAAACACATACACACGCGCACGCACTCACACACACAAGTATATATATATATACATATATAACCAAATATATTATTCGTGCAATGAACTTGCCAATTACAATATCAGTTGCTTTTGCTCGTTTAGCCTTGGCTCATTTCATTAGCATTTGTTATTAACGAAATTTCTTGTTTCTTGCTTGACGAAATTCGCTTGCTTCTTGTGTGTAAGAAATTACACAGACTCTGTATATGTGAATTTTTTTTTATCTCTGCAATGCTATGTGGTTCTTGTAAAACTGACAGTCACAGCGATGCGTTGGCACGCACAAGAAGAAGAGCTGACTACGATTTGACCTATCGTTATCGATAAGCAGTGTGGCATTTAAGTATCGAACAGCTGTTCTCTCTACACAATTTATGTACATATCAAATTTTGAATAAAAATGAAATGCCAAGTATAGTTCAACAATCAAGTCAAGTAAATTTGTGTACAGTTCGTTTGACGTGTAGGATTATAAATTTGCTAATGCAAATGCTATATACATATAACCGATAAATGTATCGGCTAGGCAACTATCGGAATTTGCTATGAGAATATTGCAATGTTCCCGCACCTGTTTTGAATGCAGTGTAAAATGGATGAGACTGTTTGGCTTTAATCTTTTATTATACTACATTATAAGATGTATTTAAATATAGAGTAGTTTTGTATTTGTATACAAAAAGGAGCGCTCTATAGACGGCGACCACGACGACCGCCCTTCCTGCGTGTCGAATCCGATGGGATCGGGGTAACATCCTCAATGCGTCCAATTTTCATCGATGAACGTGCCAAAGCGCGCAGCGCCGATTGGGCGCCAGGACCCGGTGTCTTTGTCCTGTTGCCGCCGGTTGCACGCAATTTAATGTGCAGTGCAGTGATGCCCAGCAATTTGCACTTCTCAGCCACATCCTAAAAGTAAAGGAATTTGAATTACAAAAAGGATAATCTCTCTCGCTCTCTCTCTCTATCTCGCTCTTACCTGAGCCGCCAACATGGCCGCATAGGGGGAGGCTTCATCGCGATCAGCCTTCACTTTCATGCCGCCGGTGACGCGTGCGATTGTTTCACGTCCGGACAGGTCGGTGACATGCACGAACGTGTCGTTGAAGCTAGCAAAAATGTGGGCAACGCCGAACACAATTTCGCCATCGCGCACTTGGGGACCCAACTGCACCTGAACCTCCTCCTTCTGCACTTTAGCTTTACGGGGCGCCATTTTGTCGAAAGCAACTGTTGATATATCAAAATATTGTTAAACTCTTGCATTTACGAGCACTGTTTCAAAACACAAACAAAACAAAAATAAATCATAACAAAAAAATAATTTGGCAACATCGGCGCCATTAGTGCACAACAATAATTCTAAATTGAATTTCTTGATAGCCAATTGTCTGTAGCACTAGACTTTTGTTTACGTTTATTGACAAAAAGTATATAAATAGTCGAATTTCTAAATATAAATTGCAAGAGAAAATCGCGAAACGAACCAATTGCGTGAACCGGATGTCAAAAAAGGAGGCAACACTATAGGGATGCAACAAATCATCGATATAACGACGATATTTCACGACTATACATCAATGCTTTAATCGATGTATCGAACTTTGCGCGCCAACTACAACGGCCCCTTAAGCGTTTATCGTTTGTGTTGCATAATAATACATAGAAAGAATTTTGAGAAATGATAAACTGCAATAATAAATTGTTCTAGACATTACATTAACATATGCAACAGCTGATATCTTTTATTTAAGGTTTGCGCCAAATCGATATTTTGTTGAGACCCTGTTATATCGAGCGTTATTAGCCCTACTAGGACAATAAATGTTCAAGAAACGGATCGTTGTTTTTCAAGTGTAAAATGATTGTTGCATTTGTAGTAAAATGTATTTTTGGTACAACTTTTTGGCGAATAGAGACAAACAAAAATGTCGTTGTTGTTTGATAAATGCTTTAGTTGAAGGGCATTGAAGACTCGGAGCCGGAACCGTCAGTATCCATACCGTTAGCAGGTCCCATAGTGTCCTTGATCATGTTCACAACTTTATCCTTGGTGTGCAAAAAATACACATTTATGTAAACAATCAGTGCAAAATTGATGCATGTATTTTTAAACATACACAATTTGTACATCATTTTAATGAACATAACTTACATATTCCACGAAATTTAAAAATTGGTCATCATTCAATCCGGTCAATTACTCATCCGGTATATTACTCAAATGACTTGTGATAAAAGCCTGTAAATCATATGTGAATTCGGCAAAATTCGTCACGCTTATGTTCGAATATTTAGCAACGTATTCCTTCAGAAAGATGATAATTTTTGGCCTGAAATTTGTAGTTTTGACAAGAGACGTTTAAAGGTAAACTTGTTGTTTACAGCGCAGGCAGAGTTGTGTCGGCGTTCTCTCTGATCGACAAAACTTTCCCACCTGTGACGTCAGGCCCTGTCAGTTCTGAATTGACAGGAGTAACTGTAAGGTATAATTTCAATGAATGCAATGCTTTCCCGACCATTACAAAATCTCATTCACATCGACAAAAGTGCTGTAAAATGCAGCTAAAAGTTGAAATCAACGAAAAAATGCAGTCCTGCGAAGCTTAACGACCAGTCTTGTTAATTGCTTAAGATGCTGAGTTAAAAATTTAGGAACATATAAACATTATGTGACTGGAAATGGGTGCTGTACATGTTATAAAATGTAAATCATATATATTTATTGAGGATTTGCGACAAATCTGACTATCTTCATTTCCGTGTATTCACAATACTAACATAGATAAGAGAGAGACAGCAGCTAAATTGTATTTTCCTTTAACTCTTTAGTTTGTTTTCTTTATTGGTAACAATATGTATGTTTCTATTATTATGTAAATTACACGACATAGTACAAAGTCGCGTTCTGCGGAAGGTAAATGTAAGATCACGTTTAAAACAAAAAAAAAGAAATAAAACGAAACATAGAAATACATTAAGTCTGTGGAGCGAACTGAACCATCGCCTTGATGCGACGCAGCATAGCGCTGTTAAAGTTCTTGCATTTATGTGTATGCTCCTCGCTGGCGTTAATCAGTTGCGAGCAGAATAACTCGTTGAAAGTTGCGATGAGCATCTGCTTCACCTGCGATATCTCATCCTGTGTGGCGTTCAGTACGGACATATTGTTGGGATCTGTCGGTGAAAATGATGACATGTTATTCAAAAAATATTTATAATGATATAAAAAGCTAACATACCCATAGAGGATTCGTTGATGGAATTACGATTCTCTTGAGAATAGATGACGGCATTGTGGAAATAGAAATCCAAATGTAACCAGAGCAGATATAAATTCATTTCGGCTATCAAAACGGACTGCATAAGTTCGCTGCGTTTCTCATTGTGGCGCTTGCTCAGATCCATAAAGCTTTGCTTGCCTGCAAGAAAGTTTGATATGCATATGGACTATATATACACATAAATATAGATAGTTAAAGCTTACTGCTGGGTCCAAATGTAATGTTGGGCAGGGAGACGCGCTGCTGCACCAGATTGTCGGCCATTGATTTTTGCGACAAATAGTAGTCAACGGAACCCGTTAGCTGATTCAATATGGAGCGAATGATGGCAGTCAGTCTGCCCGATTTGCTTGAACTGCAAGAAAAGTATATTTAAGGATTAGTCGTAGATAAACGAAGCGTATCAAATTGCACATTACTTACAGCAGTGTTATATCGTTGATCATGGATGACACTAGAAATTTGGATGAGGCGCTGTCTTTAATTTTACGGCTAACTGCATTGCGACAATAGAGCGACAGATTGACAGCAATATCCAAAAAGTATTTCACATGCTGACATCTCTGCTCCTCGGACAGATCGGATACATCGTGCTGTTGGCGCTCCTGGTGTAGCATACGGCGAATTGTCGCCTCATTAATAGTAAAGCGTCCAAAGACAACAATCATGAGCGATTGCAGACGGCTCAAACGGTTGGTCATTTCAATATTTTGATCAACATTGTTGTTACTGTTCAGTATAGCCAAATCAATCGTTGTGATGCGTGCAAACAAACTGGTGATGGAGGCCAACTGTTGCAAGTGGCCCAAATTCATGAAGGGCGTTGCCGCACGCAGCATACTCTCGATCATGTCGTTGTGGGCGAATAGGAAATTGAGCAGCTGCAATATGGCGGACTGATTGAATGCGCCAAGCGAATTGATGATACATTCACACAGTGAGAGTGCAGGCATCAATATTAAACGAAAGCGCTCATCGACGGATGGCAAGAAATCCACCTCCTCGTCACTGTCCTCCAGTTCGCTGGCCTTGAGATCCGGCTGCATGTCAAAGATGCGCATATTGGACAGCACACCGAGCACACCCTCATTGAGCAGCATCGAGGCGCCCACATATGTCTGTGCCATTTGGGTGAGGAAACCCATTACGGATTCATAGACGAATAACGGACTGAGGTTGTCCGGTGTCGTTTTCATTACCTCGCGCAGCTGCTTATCGGATTTGGCCAAACCATACAGTATATGCTTGATATAGCCACGTGATGTCATTATATCGCTCAGTGAGTTTATCGCCCGCATCTCCGTTATGATGCCCAGGCATGCGAGCGCCAGCATGCTGCACATCGCCTGTCCAGTGATCGCATCATGGGACATCGTATCAATCAGTTTC
This sequence comes from Drosophila maculinotata, assembly GCA_035045305.1. Classification (NCBI taxonomy): domain Eukaryota; kingdom Metazoa; phylum Arthropoda; class Insecta; order Diptera; family Drosophilidae; genus Drosophila; species Drosophila maculinotata. The sequence continues at coordinate 1,588,021 of JAWNPD010000679.1, read as the reverse complement.
TCACCAAATCGCCCGATTATCTCAGCAGCCATTTCCTTGTGCTCCACATCATCCATCTGCGGCAGCATTTTGTCGTTCTTTGTATAGCTATCCGTGCGCCCTAACATGCTGCAAAATCAAATGAGTTATGCGATTAGCTTAGATTGGGAATCTCTGGCATGCCTTTTTTTCTCATTTCTAAGTCTATTTTCTATACAAAAACTAAAAGTTAATGGTCTATGTATCAATTGAATTGGGATTTCGAAAGTTCTATGCCCAAAATGATTGTATAGTAATAGATAAACAAATTCGTTCTCTTTGATATAATTTTAGATATAATGGCAAATGTCTTCTATTACTAGCAATTTTTTGCTCCTGACATTTTAGTTAATAGATCGGACTAGTAAATCTTGTAACAATCGGTCAAAAAGTTGGTTTACAGAATCTGTTTATGGTTTTTATGTCAGCATCAAACTTTTATGCTGACAGATTTCAACGGAGCAAACGGAATGAAGTTGACAGTGTATACATTTTAAAAAGAATAACACTATTTTGAAAATGTTACTTAAATTACGATTATGTTTATTACTTACATTTCATTGTATTCGATCTGCTCGTCGGTGCGGGCACGCTTCACGATGCGCAGACAGTTAATGAGCGAGGTATATAGGTTGACGCTGAGCTTTTGCGACCTGACCTCACAGGTCATGATCCAGTCCATGAGGCGCTTGAGGATGAAGCGTAGATTGCTGCTCTTACAGCTGTTGCTGCTCATGCTCATGACGACACGCTGATTGGAATTCTTTTGGCTGTTGCTGTCGTTGCCATTGCCGTTGGCCATATCATTCAAGCAGACAATGTTGCCATGCTCGTCGATCGAGCGCTGATCCTCCAGCTGATAGTAGCAGTCGCGCAAATTGACAGAGAGCAGCAACACCGTCTCCGTCACCTGTATGGAGATGCGGACCAAAGGCTGCGTTGGCTCCACCTTCATCATGATCTTCTCAATGATGTCGATAATGTGCTGCTTGCGCACACTAACCGGCAGCACCGTTTCGGGCATCATGCTAAACAGCAGCTGGACAAGATTGCACCAGGCGTTCATGAAGCTATAGGTGGCAAAGCGCTGCTGACGTACGCCATTCAATTTGATGGCATACTGCAGCAGTGTGGAAATCTCGTCAATGATCGCTTTGCAATGACCGTTGACAATGGTTGATTGCACCACACGCAACTCATCATGCAGTACGTCATGCAGTTTGTGCACATTTATCATGCCAGTACCGCGTCCCATGGTCCTGGGCACTTCGCAATCGTCGAGCAGTGAGCTAATCAGACGCAGCTCAAAGAACTCCAACTGCGGCTGGTCGAGCGTTTGCGTCTCCAGCGAGAGACATTCGAGCAAACGATTGACGTGCAGCTCCAGTGCCGATGTCTGCAGCATCTGGCGTACGGGCAGCACATCGATGCCAAATTGATTCACTGCCGGCGGCATCAGCACATTGGTGCTCAGCTCCTGCGGCACACTATGCCCATTATACTGTGTCTCCGAGTTGACCGCCAGCAGGATGTCGCACAGCAGTGCATAGCGTGTCGTCTGGCCGTATTTGGCTACCACCTTGATCTCGATGGCCACACAGTTCATCAGGTGGCTCATCGCATGCAGCATATGATCCTCGTGATGCTTGTGAAATGGCAAAGCGCTCAAATGGCGCAACAGAAAGTCGTTGCAGGTCAAGCGGAAGTAGCGCAAAGTAGCCTCCGAGGTGCGAGTATTTGTGCACAAGACATGGAACAGACGATAGATCCGCTCAACAATGTGAGCCGTATGCTCGCAATATTCCTCGCTGTTACGTTGATTCTGCACGGCAAGAGCGAAATATTGAATTAGTTTAATTGTTAGAAGACAGCTTAATTAACTTTTAAATAGTACATATGTATATACAATATTTTTGGTGACTAATCGGAAATGTAACTCACCTCTAGATGGCGCTCCAGTAGCAGGACCAGTGAATTCATGCAGGAGCAGTTGATGTCAAAGCCCAGCTGCTGCTTGCCGGCCAAACAGTCACGCAGGACATCGATGCCGAGCAGAAAGTATACAAAATTGGGCAATGAATGATTGATATTCAGTTCGAAAAGACGAACAATGGCATCCTTGATCTGCAGCTCAATACGATCCGGCTTGCGCTCCTCTAAAGCATCCAAATCCACTTGTATATCCGGATCAGAGAGATTCGCATCGGCCGCATAGCCAATTTGATCGAGTGTCTTATACTGCTCCCTAATGTCATCATCCAGCTGGGTGCCGCAACGTATATCCATTTCCAGGCACTCAACAAAACGTTGACGTATCTCCAGTTTCTCAGTGCTGCCCAGCGCATACATATTTAGGATCTGGGGCATCACATCCGGCAGCAAGGTGACCGCACTCAAGATATTTATAGCGGCCAAAGTATGGCGAGGCAACCAACTATTGTAGGTGACAAATTTGATGATGTTAAGCACATAGTCCGGCTGGCGACTGCGTGGATTCAGGTCGAATAGCATGCGATTCAAGCCAAGCAATAGAATCGAACAGTTCGCCTTGGAGTGCGCCTCAAAGAAGGCATTCTGTTTCGCCAGCGCCACCTCGAGCAGGAGAAGGGCATAGAGGGAGCACTCCTCCAGCTCCTTCTTGCCATTGAACTGATTGTAATCGTCGAGCTGTTCGCGTGCCTCCTCAATGATGCGCAAAATCAGTCGCAACATTTCCGATTTGATTTGCAGCTGGACCATAATATGATACCCAGGATAGGGATGCTCATCGCGCTGCGACTTAAAATCGGAAGGCTTCGGGCGATAGGTGGCGAGCAGGAAGTATAATAGCTTTAGGCATTTAGCGCCAACTTCCCATTTCTCGGTGGGATCCTTATATGCACGATTGCAGAACTTTAACAATATGAAATCGATGACAAACTGTAAATACGGATCATAGCCGGGCTTGCGCGGTCCGCAGCCTAAGTTGCGTGGCATATGGATGGTCATCAGTGTAAAGAGCATCTTAAGTACACCGCGGGTCAACTTGTACGTCTCCAGGCGGCTTTCGTTCTGTTCGATCTCTTCGGCCAGACTGAACTCGGCGTTGCCAAATGATTTCGTTGCTACCGTTGGTATAATTTGTGATTCCTCCAAATGGAACCAAATGGTGCGTGCCGTCTCCTTGGACTTGGCGAGCGCGGCCAATGTGAAAAGGATTTCACCCTTAAGCAATACAGCTGTGGGACACGAAATCAGACCAAACAGCACCTGGGGCGTCTGCCAACTGGCCTGATCACAGATCATAATACGCGAGATTTCATCGTTCTCGGCCACCGCCTGCACAATGCCCATAACAGCCATCATATGCTCCGTTTCACGTGGCATTATAGTTCGCATCATTGGACGGGTGCGATAAATCGAATCCCCGCAAATGCTGGGATCATAATCGGCACGCATGTTGCTGTAATGCATAAAAGCATTATTAAATTATATAATTATTTAAACTAAATTAACAATAATATTAAATTATAGTTTACAGTCGTTTCCCAATTCGGATTAGGATTCTTTTCGTTCGCTTACTTGAAATAGTTATTGAGCGCATTGAAGAAATGATCCCAGCTAACGGCATAAGTGGAGGTGACATTCTCTGAGTTCTTGAGCAGATTAAAGGCACAGCGTGCGGCATATTCGCTGCGTGTTAAGCCCGCAATCATCTTCAGATACGATTTGAACAGCGTCTGCGGCAACAGTTCGCTGGCCAAGCGAATAAACTTGAACAGCGAAATGGATCGTGAGGTGTTCTGCACAGAGTTGGCGACACCGTTGGCCGTTATTGCCTCTGTGGGACCCCAATATTCGTTGCATAGGGTAATCATGGTCCTTTTGTCGCCATATAACTTGGCCACACACAGCATGAGCAGCTCGAAATTGTCATCTAGATCGCCGGGCGCCTCGAGGCCTTCGCACTGGTAGCTTATAATCACACGGGCTGTCTCATCCGCACGTCCACGCAGCTCAGACACTTTGGCGTGCATGAAATCTATGAAATCCGTAATGAGCATATGCAAGCGACGGTAAATGAATTCGGTTCTGAAATACACCAAAAAATACAATTAATTAAATTTAGCTAATATGGTTATAAAAACTGAACCGATTTAAGGGGGCCATTATTAATTCTACATTTAAATTTGATAAACTTAAATTTTTCGGATTTTCTAGCGTTTTTATCAATTTTTGGTCATAATTCATGTTCAAGTTCTACCCAGTAGAATTGTATGAAGTAAATATAAATGCACATTGAAACTTACTCGTAGACAACGTTCTTTTCCAGCATCTGGCGATAGATGAAACTGAAAATATTCGATGCGAGGGCCTCATCAATAAGCTGCTCATCACGGACAATGAGGTCGATAGCATTTGCTTGTAGATCGTTCGGTGTCTGTCGCAAACTGGCCAATGTCAGCCCAAAGCTGTACTTAATAATGGCATCCATCTGAGGCATCTGCCATGTGCCCTGTGCATAGATTGCTTCGTAGAAGCTTTTGGCATACTCCGGATCACTGAGTATGGGCAGGCTAGCTGTGTGCGGATTATCGACTTCGGCAAGCAGCAGCACCGATGTATCATAGGCATAGAGCAGTGACATTAACAAAATCAGTGTGACATCGTCCAGTTTGCCATCAACAGTCTTCACATTGGCCAAATGCTGCAGCAGTCGTATGGCAATGTTTTTGTTTAGGCCGCGCTGGGCGGACCAATGGAATAGGGCCATGGCCAGAGCCTTGCGTGTGCCCTCATAGAGTTCCAGCACCTGGTTGCGATGACGCTTCGAGCCAAAGGCGCGATTTTTGGTCAATAGATCAATCTGTAAATGTCATTGTGATTAATAAATAGCTGATTGGATTTGAGATCATATTATGGCAAGTATTGAAGCATTACCTCCTTCTCTGTGTCCATTTCGGTGATCAGCTCCAACAGGCGCCCCAATATATTGGAATCCTCAACCAAATTTTCGGCATATTTATTAATTAGTCCGGTGATCTGATGTGAGAGGAATGTGGGTTTGCATTAGAATTAGTATTGAGGAATATGGAGTCTATTGATTTGTTGATGTTTCAATATGTGGCTGTAGTCTGTGTTGATATTTTGGCACCATCTAAGGTAATCCATGAGAGTATTTACTTTGCTTGAGGATAATTGTTCCTTTAATTATTTGCAAATGTCTATTGTGTTGATGTTATGTGTATATATAAGTGTAATATAAGAGGACTTTTAAGTGCGGACTTGGCTGATTTTTGGTTTTTTTGTACGTGTATATTTGTATGTATGTATGCATATATTCATGATGTGAGCGTCTAGGGAGTCATTACGGTATTGGGTCTCTAGACCGAGTATGAGACAAGTTAGTTAATTATTCTTCAAACATCATCGTTTACTTATAATAATAACACAAATATATATGTATAACAGCAGACACTGCTGCAGGATTCTTACCTCTTTGGGCAGTTCGGTGCTCCAGGAGACGCCGCTGACCGTCTGGAACATGTCGCGCAAAGTGCACGAAAAAGCCTTACGGCCATCATAGTAGAGCAGAACGGCGACCAATCCGCGCGGCAAGCCCGGATGATGCATCTGTTGACGCTGTGCGGTGCAGAGCAGCTCCAATGCAAATATCTCATCCAGATCAAACATATCCGACAGGATGATAGCCTCGTTGATCAGCTCCTGTGAGATTTCCGCCTTATTCGAGTGACCCGTCAGCAAAGCGCTGTCCAACAGCGCATTCCTCAGATGTCCGCGACTTTTCTCGCTCTTTGGCTGCGGGAGGGGCAAAGGGAGAAGTTAAGGTTATGTTTGCTACTTGTAATTTGGGCGTCTACTTACCGGATTGCGTAGAAAGTTGATAAAGTTCTGTTTGTACTTTTTGAGGCATAGCTCAAAATCGGAGGTCACCTCGTTGGGATTCCTTATGGCCATCTGACAAATCTCATATAGACGCTTGTATGGCGTCCACATGTCCTCAACAATACCTGTTTTTTTATTTTCCCAATACAAATAAGTAAATGAATTATATATATATCACTTATAATACATACCATCCATCTTTATACGTTGTGCTCACAAATTTCGTACAAACAGACGATATATAAAGCCAGATGAAATAAAAGCGGTAAATTTTGCTAGTGCCGGCTTTATGATACTAGCGCACAATGTTGTCGATATCAATAATCGTTATCGTTAGAGCCAATATGTTGAAATGCCATGCACAGCTGATTGTCTCATCACTAGCATGCTGTGTAAACAACAAATATACGTACATACATACGTTTATTTTGGTTTGCAAAGTGTTTGTTGTTGCTGTTGTTGTAAATTGAACGATGGCCAAGTTAAACGAAACGAAAATACCAATAACGGAATTTCTGGACGCATACAGACGGCAGCCGTGCTTATACAACTCACTGCTGGACAACTACAAGAATCGGGGGGCTCGCGAGGAGGCGTACGAAGCGATAATAAGCGCACTCCAAATACCGCAACTAACGGTACTTGACATCAAATTAAAAATCAAAAGTGTACGCACCGTTTACACCAAAGAATTACGCATATTAATGCGCGAAAAGGATCTGGGACGTTCCTATGAACCAAAATTATTTTGGTTCAAGCGAGCGGATTCATTTCTCCGCGCCGTTTCCCTCTCCCACTGCAAGCGGGTAAATTACATATTTTTTATTATTATTATTATAGATACACTTATTAAAAAATATATTGATTCAAACATAGATAATCGAATTAAATATTGCAAAAATAATATGATTTTCAAAGTTAGTTTCAAATTTATACAAATAATTTACAGTGGATATCGGTTATATGCCAAAGAAAACAATTATATCAGTCAATAACATTCAATTCATTTAATTTAATTTTTTTAAAAATAAAAAAAAATACCAGAAGATTCTATAGCCGTTTAAAAATAATGTATTATTAAGTAAGCAAAGGGTTACTCTTTAAAACAAATCTGCTGTTCTTTTATATTGTTTTTTTTGGACTTGATCTCCATAGCTATCTTTAAGATCATGTCCTCAATGTTGTCATCTGAGGCATCTTTACTTTTATAAAAAATACATATAACATTCAGAATGAGTACAATTTCTCTCAACCTTTATACATATATGTATGTATGTACATATATAAATATAACATATTCTCAGAATAAAATATAGCCAGTATTTGCATATAAACGGCTCGTTATATAACCGATATCTACTGTATATACATATAAATAATAATATAATATATACATAATTTATATTTATGAATGTATTTCAATTTTTTTTAGCTAAAGCATAAACATGAACTTGAGGACATCAAAAAGGAGGCGACACCGAAAATGTCGCATAATCCATCCGTTGGGCTAATTGAGGATGCCCTGCAGCCGTCGGAGGAGTCTGTGGATGACGCATATAGCAACGAGTTGGATAAGCATGGCTGCCGTAGAAGAATCAGCATTGGCACCAATACAAATCCACCACCCGAAGCGGGCTGTCAAACGGAGGATGTGCCCAGCCCGTCAACCCGTAAATCGGAACTTATCATAGATGAGGCGAACACGCTGTGCAACATGGAACAGCATCAACAGCAGCATCAAAATCAAAACCAACAGCAGCATACATTACAACAGCGTAAATTGAAATATATGCCATATGCACAACCCCAATCCCAATCTCAACCGCATAGGTTATCCACACCTTTTGCATCGCCATCGCCATCGCAACAGCCGGATTTGGCCTCGTCCACAAGTGTTGGCCCTTGTTGTTCCGGCCCAAATGGAACGGTTAGCAGCAGCGATGATGATTTAATGGTATTTGGTCAGAGTATCGCTTCACAATTGCGCACAATACCCGATCCGTATTCCCGATCCGTTGCCAAGCTGCGCATTCAGCAGGTGCTCTTTGAGGCCGAAACGGGCCAAAGTAGCGAAACCGTTAATCCGCACTTGCATAGCTTTTAGCCACAGAAAGGAGGCTCCACGTGTTGACTAAGTCATACATTAAAATAACTGTAAAGTTGTAGATATACATAATTTAATTAATAGTTTTTAGCTAGCTCAACTATTGTTTTTTTTTTTAAAACTCTTCGTTTCCGTCTAAAGATTTTTTGTCTTGCATTTTTAATATATATTATTTATTTATGAATTTATCTATGTAAATATAGTTTTAACTTAAATTAGTATTGGATTTTTTTAATCTTACATTTTTATATTTAAGAGCCTTTTTTATTATCTTCTGTTTCTAAAAACATTTAATTGTGAAATTTTAAAAACTTGGACCTTCGAAACCGTTTAATTTTGAATATAATGTTAAATGAATCGTCTCGAAGAAAATAAAAAAAAGTGCCCTCTGTATATGCCAAATATTATTAGATAAATCTCCTTAAAAATAAATTGTTAATAACAGAATGCGGTTTTTAGCTGTTTAAAATATATATCAACAAATTGTATTCATATAAAGGGGACTTAATGGAATAACCGAAATGGCTGCTGTTGCCAAGTTAGGTATGTAAAAGCAGGCGCTGAATTTGTTGGCAAAATCTAACTCAAATTTGCGCTCATAGTAGCTGGGAATATTTTATCATATCGTTCCATGTATCGATAGATGTGACATTCCAGCCTTATTGAGTATCCCTCATTTTGCTTCAAAAATAGTGTTGCATTTTGACGAATGAGCGAACTTAATTGCAAATTCTCGAAGATTAACGGAACTAAATAAGACAAATTCAAAGTACTGGATCAATACAGTAAGTATTTATTTTCAATAAGGCTTTAGAATACGGAACGACTTGCATTCATTCATATGTACAGCTTCGATCGTCAAACATTCAAAATATCCAGAAATTCTCAACATTTTGCTGTCGGCTCAAATTTATTAGTTTCCATGTCATTCAAATAGTGATATTTCACGAGAATAGAACGTGCTCCTGCATATCAAAATTGTATTGTTCTGGCAAGAAGTAAACATTTTAAAAGGCAAACACGCAATACAAAAGAACCGCTCCAGGTGAACCAACTGCGCGCGTTCACAAATGTGGTTCAAGCAATCGAACCAAGTCAGTTCGCGAGCTACCGAAGACGACAGTGTTGTTTGTAAAGTGTAAGTGGGTAAGTGCGTGCTGAGCAAATTTTACAAAACTTAAATTACAAATTGTCAAACCAAATAAGAACGTTTTTAGATCGAAAATAAGATAGCACTAATAGCGGCAACATGCTGCACTTTAATGTAAATGTAAGTAACATCCATTTCTTTTTATATAAATTGCACTCACGCACACATATGTATGCCTGCAATCTCTTTTTTCTTTCTTTTCTTTTTGTTACATTTTTTTTGCTTTTTTTTTTTGCGACTACACGATTATTTTGATATTTCTTCGGCTATTGTTGTCTTCTTCGCACTTCGTGCTGCAAAAATTTGCCATCGTTTATGTGTATGTGTTTTGGTGTCGGAAAAAATATGCAAAGGACCATTAATTGTATTAAAAATTTACAAATTGTTATTCTTTGCTATTGCAAAATGCGGTGTGCAGTGTTTGCCTCATAATTTAAATTTATATATGTATATATATAATATATATATATGCTAATATATGTATATGTGCTTTTGTGTGTATATGTTAACCAAAGGCATTTGTTGCTTTTGCTTTAAATGCAACAACAAAAAATTGTTGCCCATACTCTCTTCACACACACACACAAATACTTACACATGTGCATGGTATTCGTGCAATACACACACAGACACACACATACATATGCATACGCACTTATATATTTGTTGCTGCGCTGCTGCTTTTTTTCGGCGAATTCGCTTTTCTGTTGTGGTTGCAGCTGCTGCGACCGCGGCGACAGCGATGACACCTTAGACTCGACTCATTGTTTATTCTCAGCGCAATCGGAAGCGCACTTAAATAGAAATTATAAGCAAATTGCGGGTTTCATAGTTACATATATGTATAGTTACCACCTGGCACTATGCAATCCTTGCACAAAACATATGGGTTGGCAACTAAAAGTGGTATTCTTGCAAAAAAAAAATATATAACAAAAAAGTTAAGTGATTTTTCAAGGAAACAGCCATTTACGGACTTCATAAAAAAGTTTGGTCACTCGAAAACAAAATGGCCATCAAAATCTGTTACTTTTAAATAATGTCCCCCCGCCTTTGGTTCAATGTTGAACAGCTGATAGATAATTTATCGATAATTTATCAATTGAGACACAAGAATCAAGTAGCCTTTTTTCATAAAGTCAGCAGCATTCGAAGCAGGTAGCAGGCAGCAAAGCATATAACTGTTAATTTCATTTATATTTGTAGTGGCAAGTAGGCATCACCTAAATTGTTGTTTCTATCGTGTAGACAAGTGCGCGCGCGCGCTAAATTTTATTTTCCTTTTTTTCTTCTCCTTTCTTTCGATTTCGCCCATTTCGTCGTTGCTGGTTGGAATTTGCCTTCCAATTTGCCTGCTCGCTCTTCGTTTTTTTTGTTATTGTTGAGCGCGAGAGGCCGAAGCGAATTCCAAACTAACGGCGGCGAGTGCGACGTGAATTTCTTCTTCGCCGTGTCGTCGGTCTTCTTCGGCCGCCACACAGCTGACAAGCGACAGCAAATAGCAAGCAAAAGCGCAGTTAGTTTTTCGCGTTAATTTCATTTGGCTTTTCATAATACAGATACACATTGTGCGTGACTTTAGTAAAATTACTGAGAAGTGCATTAAATCTCAATTTCGATTACTTGCGAATATTTAAAGTTTATTTATTATCTTTTTACAGTTTATTGAAGACTTTGACGTATAAAAATATTAAATTTGGAAGCAACACCACTCGATGCATTGCTATTAATTAGAATTAGTATAACAATTGAACGCATTATAACAAAACATTAACAAGATTTCAAAGAGAGAGGGAGAGAAGAAAACACAACAGCCTTGATTGAGCCAACAACGTACGCTCGGCGGCGTCGGCAGCTGACGCAGCAGCAGCAGCAGGCGTCAGCCATGAAAGTGGATACCGTAAAGCTGAAGAAGGGCTCTTCGGAGTTGACGACAGAATGTCGCGAATTAATCGATGAATTAACCAAGCGACGCACACGTCCAGAACTGCTCGAGTTCTTGGACACGGTGCACGTTTGGATCTATGGCAAATGTGAGCTATATCACTGGATTGAAATACTTGATCGTTTTGACAAAATACTCGAGGAGGCCGCTCGTCACATCGATGGCAATGAGTTTTTGCTACAATGTGACACAACATATATCGAATCGGTGAGTTTTTAAATCGACCGTTATATTTGCCTATCGATATCAGTGATTTAACATTGATTTTGTCTATTTATTTAGGATGTTACTCTGCTGCTGCACGTGTTGAACTTTACAACACTGCTGATTGAGCACTCGTTCTCGCGCCATTTGTACAATTCAATTGAGCACTTGACGCAATTGCTTTCATCACAGAACATGGACATTGTTTTGGCAGTGCTGAATTTGCTGTATATGTTCTCCAAGCGCAGCAATTTCATACCACGCTTACCGTTCGAGAAAAAAGAGCTGCTTATTGTCAAGCTTTTCAACATTGCTGAGGTGAGCATTTCATTTAGAAATAATGTAACTATCGACGACATATTTTAAAAAAACAATATTTATTTATCGATACTCGTGCAGCGTTGGGGCGATCCTAATTATGGACTATCGCTGAAGGACTGCTGCATTGGCGATCCCAAGCTGGAGTTCCTTTATCAGCTGTGCATCGACTATGTCGACGAGCATGGACATGCCGCACAGCTTGAAATACCTGATATGATGGATCTCTGCCATACAGCGGCAGCACCAGAGGTTATCAAAGCAATAGCCGGACAGATCTCAAAGCCCAGTGAGGCCATCAAGGTGCGTATCGATTTTTTTGTTGTTTATTGGTGTTGCAATTTCACCATGTGGTGGATTATAAATTTGAGCTTTTTAGATGCATAGTTATTTACTAGAAATTAGAATTCGCTTTAATTCTCCGAACTTCATAAAACAACAATTACGTTAATCATTTACAGATGCGCATTGCACATCGTGTGCGTCTCATTTCTGGCTTCAACAACTACAAGCTGCGACTGCAGTTTGTGCAGGCCCGCCTGCAGGCTGTATCCATATTGATATATTCAAATGCACTGCAGGATAATACAGACAAGGTGCTCTATGCTGGCTTCGGTGAGGAGCTATGCGAACTGATTGATAAGGAGGATGTGCATCTGGTGGAAATACGCGCCGCTGTGCTGCGCACTCTCACCTCAATGTTGCACTTTGATCGTAATCCCAGTGTTCCCAGGTGAGTTCTTTGCCAAATGATAACAATATTCAAGTGTACAATTGCCAGAAGGGTGGTCACAGTGACTTGGCTACAATTTATCGATACCAAAAATTGTATTTAGAATGAAGCTTTAAATATATCCGTTTCACGCAATGCGAGGTTTATTCCGCTTCAATAGCCATAACTTGTAAAATATTTAGTAATTCGAGATATTTTATGACTGCAAGTTAACTTAAATTCTCGCAGTAGCCTTTAACCAAGTTGATAATCATTTTTAATTGCGTTAAATTGTTTTTTATCCAGCAGAGCTGGCTCCCGTTTGATGAAGATTGTGCATTATACGGGCGCAGAGCGTCAGGGCGGGACATTGCCACTTTTGGTGCGCGATTGCATTGATAATTTGACCACACATGGCTTAACGGAGCGTTATCCGTTGATATTGGCCACATCGCTGTTCTCGCTGCTATACCATCTGGCCAGCTATGAGCTGGGCGGCTCAGCGCTGGTCAAGAGCGGCATGATGCAGTCCCTTTTGCGTGTCATCAGCTGGCCGGGCGTTGATCTCGAGCACATTACGTTTGTGACTCGCGCCGTGCGTGTCATTGATTTAATCACCAACATAGACATTGCACGCTTCCATCAGAATAACGGATTGAATGTGTTTATTGACCGCCTCGAGAAGGAGATCAAGAGCTGCTGTCGCGCTCTTGCCGACATAGGCATCACACTGAAGGAGTCAACGTTGCGTGATGAGCACGGTCTTACCGACAAGCTGGACGGTTCAATGGACCAAGTAGATGATGATGGTGAGTTAATGTGAATGAATAATTTTAAATTTCCAAAACTAATTGTAAAGTGAACTTTTCAGATGCTGCCACAGAGAATGCATCGGTTGCCAGCGGCAGCGCATCGCCGCGTCGCGATAATTCCAGCAGCGATGGCAGCGCCAGTGCCAGCGATCATGCCCATCTCGCCTATCGCGCCTTCATGGAACACAATGCTGATCAGAGCCGTATCGCTACCACCGGCACACCAGCCAGCTGGCTAGAAATTGCATCACGCGGCTCCGGCATACATGCGCTGAGTAGCCTGGCCGCAGTAGCCAGCTCAAGTAGCAGCGGTGCCGGTGATGCAGCAACAGGTAGTGCAGCGGCGGCTGATCGACCCGTACAATATCCAGCAAATAGCTACTATGCACGTCCGCTTGCCGAACGCAAAGCGGAGCTATCCTCACAGCTGCCCAGCAGTCTGCAGCCAAAGAAACCATCGTGTGTAACGCAACGTGCCGCGTTGCTAAAATCCATGTTGAACTTTCTGAAGAAGAGCATTCAGGATCATGCGCATTTCAGTAATATGCGAAACATTATGGAGACCAGCTTGACCCAATCGCTGCGTCATATTATCGCCAATGCTGAGTATTATGGACCATCATTATTTCTGCTGGCCACCGATGTGGTCACCGTTTATGTATTCAATGAGCCATCGCTGTTGTCATCGCTACAGGACTTGGGCATTACCAGTGTAATGCTGAAGGCGCTACTCCAGAAGGATGTGCCAGCGACACGCGAGGTCCTTGGCTCTCTTCCGAATGTCTTCTCGGCCCTTTGCCTCAACGAACGCGGACTCTTTGAGTTCCTCTCATACGATCCATTTGACAAAGTCTTGAAAGTGCTGCTCTCACCGGACTATTTGGTTGCAATGCGACGCCGTCGCAGCTCGGATCCATTGGGCGATACCGCAACAAATTTGGGCAATGCCATGGATGATCTCATCAAACATCATCCGTATTTGCGAGCCGATGCCACCGAAGCTATTGTTCGTCTTCTCAACGAACTGGTGCGTCTCGGCTCCGATCCCAGTTTCATTTGCTGGCGCGCTAACAAGGAGAGCAACGCGGCAAATTCAGCACACAATGCGGTGCCGTCAACGCCTTCGCCATCGGCTATGGTTATGGTTGCAGCTGGGCCAGTGTTGCAGAGCGCTGCTGATAACAATGATAGCAGTGGAGATGACGACGATGATGATGATGAGATGAGTTCCGCCTCCCAGCAACAGCAGCAGCAGCAACAACAGCGTGCAGCACAACAACAACAGCAACAGTTGCCAGTGGTAGCCAGTCGACAGCAACAACAGCAGCAGCAACAACAGCAGCAGCAACAATTGCAGCAGCAGCAACCGTCGCTGCCAGCACAGCCACAACAACAACAACAACCGGAACGCGAGGCCATACCACTAATTGATTACATTTTAAATGTAATGAAATTCATTGAGGCGATCTTTAGCAACAGTCCCAACGGAGATCATTGCCGTGAGTTTGTGCAAAAGGATGGATTAACGCCCATATTGCAGCTACTCTCGCTGCCCAATCTACCCGTCGATTCACCCGTCTCAACCACATCGCAGGCGGTGGCGAATGTCTGCAAGGCAATCCTCAGTCAGGCACAGGAGACAAAAGTTTTGGATGTTGCACTCAAACAGCTGGCGGATATTGTCGCACAATTGAAGCCATTGATCAAACATTTTACCTTTCCCGGTGGCAGTGTTCTGCTTGCCGAATTGGTCTGCTGTCAGCGTTTGGAGGATGGTTTCGCCAATGCCGAATATACGCCCATCTTGCACAATATGAGCTTTGTCCATGGCTATGTCGTGATGCTGGTGCATCTCTGTCGCAATGCCTCCACGGAGATGCGCACCGTGCTTCTCAAGCGTTGGGGCGCCAACCGAGAGACGGGCGTCCAGCTGCTCCAACAGCTTGTGCAGCTGTATATATCGCTTGTTTGGGAGAGCACCATATTACTAAATCTATGCTCGGATGAGCCCACACAGCATCCAGATCTCATTTGGGATGAGATCGCTGCACAAATGTCTGCTGCCGCCGGCACAGCGGATCCAATGACTGAAGCCGAACTCTCACGCAAATTGGAACGCGCCGCCGAATTTCGCACGAAATATACGCCAGAGGAGCAATTTCGATATATCAAATCGCTGCTGGCGGCCAGTTCGCGTCTGGGACGCGCCTTGGCTGAACTATTGGGCACACTTGTGAAGCTATCGGTGGGCTCACCGCAAACGCGACAGCGTCGCATCAACGACCTCATTAGCAACATTAACAAAGTTCCTACACCGGAGGCGCGCGAAATCGCCCGCATACTCAGCTCGATACTGGTGAACGGCTTTAGCCATGAGAGCATTCTACCCAAGCCGGTGCCGAAATTGAAGCTTACGTTTCTCATCTGCTCGGTGGGCTTCACAGGACCAATGCTATTCGATGATAAGCGCAGTGCGTTCCACTTGATGATCTCGCAGTTCTGTGCGGAGAATGGCCTGAAGGCCTTCTTTGAGATGTTCTATTGGGCTCTCTCCCTGGACAATGTATCGCAGAAGTTTAACTTTGATCAGTGGGCACCGTTGGATGATTTGATGCAGTCGCATGAGGATGACAAACGTGATTGTCCCGAGGGCACTGGTGAATTTCTCGATGCCTGGCTGCAGTTACTCGAGAAGATGGTGAACCCTCGCGCGATGCTCGACTCACCGTACACTATGAGTCCGCGTCTCAACTATATGCCAGATACTGTGCCGTTTGAGCCAGTCTTCTATCTAATTCACATCCATCAATTGGCCATGCAGGCGCTGCGTCGCATCTGGTGTCGTCGACCCATACCCAATTATGGTGCTAGCATGCTTGAAACGATCCTATTGATACTGAAACACCTGATTAAATCACATCAAATGCTGCTTGAGCGTTATCACACACGCATGAAGGAGATCAAGTTCGAGAATCTGTACATCCGCAGCACCGACGATGGCCTCAATGCGGATCATATCAAGACTTTGACCGACATGGGGTTCAGACACTATCACATCATCGAAGCGTTGCGCAGCAATGCCTCCCTTGAGGAGGCCACCGATTATTTGCTCAACAATCCAGAAGCGAGCGCCCTTTCACATTCGGGGCAGGCACAATCGTCCAATACTGGCACCGGTTCGAATTCAACACAAAGCTTATCCCAGGGCAGTACGGCATCGAATGCCGCTGTTGCTGGCGATATGGACATCGATATGGAGGCGCCGGCAAGCGGTGCACCAACAGCATCCGGATCCAATCAGGTCACAGATGGAGATCAGTCCGGCATATTCATCATTAAGTCCCTACCAGGTAGCGGCTATGACTACAGGCGATTGAAATTGATGCCACCATTAATATTTGATCGGTTCTGTGATGAGGCCGTTTCGCGTGCCTTTGAGTTCATGGAGGCCATACCGGATACGGTGAATAGTGCTGCTGATCTCATCGCCGTACTCTACAGACGCCTCAATCTGCTGAATCGTCAGGTGTTTGTCACCAATTTCGTGCGCAACATAATCCAATGGGTGGATTTTACGCTGCAGCTGTTCGAGCCACCAACTGGAGCATCGACATCAGCGGCTGCTGGATCTGGAGGTTCTGCCACTGCAGCTTCGGGCGCACCCAAACCTAGCCGCCTGGAGGAATGCTTGACGGGCATGACCGCTACACGTCTTTTTGTGCGCCTCAAGACCTCAACGTTGCTGCTCGAGGAGAACTACACTGATTTGCATCGTCCTCTGGTCGAGGCGATAACCGCACAGGATGCAATGGTTTCCCTCGTCAAACTGCTCGACTGCATGAGCCAATGGATGCTAGAACAGGCACAAATCGCTGATACACAAGCGCGTGGCACTGTGCCGCGTTGGGTTCAAAATCTCGTCGATCTAATTGATGCCATCGATAGCATTAGTCACATATTGCAACGCAAGGCCAACATGCGTGCAGTTAGCAGTGATTTATGGCGTTGGTATGATGCCTCCACTGGCAAATGGAATGCCTATTCGGAGGCCAATAATGAGCTAATACGCAGCGCTTACGCTGCCGGCGAACGTTGGCTCCACATCAATATTGGCCGACAACGCTGTACGGTCAGTTTCAATTGCATGACCCAGGTGAGTGAAGCCTCCGGCAGTCACCGTCCTGTTTATCCGGCCCTCAAGATCTGCGAGGTCATCACACAATTGCAAAATCCAATGGCATCGCACAAAGTGGATAGCATACTGAATCGTGTGGTCCGCACAACAACAGATGGCAGCAGCACCACAAACACTGATGAGCTTATTCCGCTGCGCCAGATTATCAACTTTAATGAGCCGCCACCACCACCACCGCAGCAGCCGCAGGAGCAAGCCCAGCTAGAGGATGCTGCCACAGATGACGCAAAAGGCAACAACAGCTCACCGCCGCCAGCGATGCAAACGCGCAGCAAGTCGCGACAGAAGAGCGCCGCTGCGGCAGCCAAGGCCAAGGCTGCTGCAGCAGCTGCAGCCAGCTCCAGTGGTGGCGCCACTACTACTAATCCGACCATACCCAAGCGTGCTCAAAAAATTATTCTAAATGAGGAGAATGTCGGGCTGAGCAAGTTCGATTGTGCACGCATTATTCGGAGCATTGTTGCCCTCCTACAGCCATCTCAGCTGCTCCATCACGAGACCAAGTTATCCCTGCTGCGTTTGTGTGCACGCCTCACACGCAACTATGAGAATGCCCAGGTTTTCATACGCTGCGGCGGCGTACGCATGCTCCTCAATCTGCAGCAGTCGTGCAGCTTTTTGGGCTTCCCCACCTATGCGATTATAATATTGCGTCATGTCTTGGAGGCGCCACCGGTGCTGCAGGAGGCAATGGAACGTGTCGTGGGCATGCGTGCCGCTGGCATTGTACCAGTGGGTCATCGTGATCTCATCTACGTGCTCACCCAAGTCTCTACAGCGGTGTCGCGTGATCCAAAGATTTTCGTCGCTGCCGCCAAGGAGATGCTCAAGGGCGAGTACATGATCAATGCGAATAGCAGCGGCATCGATGATGGACGAGTCATGGTTAAATCCAAGTTTGGACAACCGCCAATCTCGGCGACAGCCACTACAGGCACTGCAGGCACTACAACGGCCGCCACAACAACCGGCTCAGCAACCGGCACACCGGCCTCCACATCGGCCTCCACATCGGCCGCCACACCGGCAAAGGAATTGCCAGAAAAGGTTGATCTCACGAAAGATCCGCGGGTGCAAGCATCTGTTTCTGTGCTCAAGGAGCTGCTCCTGGCATTGGTGCAGCCCTGTTGCCACTACGGCGCAACCGGCACAGATCAACAACAACAAAATGCAGCGGAGCTGCTGCAGCCCGATCAGCCGCCTGGCGCTACAGGACCTATCAATATGGACGATGAGGTAAGTTGCAAAAATCTGGATAACTACTATATTTACTGAGAAATTCATTTTAAAATATGAAATTATAAGTTTTAAATTAAAGATTTAAGTCCTCGCCCTGGTCACATTAACGAACTCTTAACTCCATTGCAGGACTCATCGCCATCAATAAAGAAAACATCAACAACGACATCGACAACGGCAACGGCTGGAGGAGCGGGTGCCACCGGTAGTGACAAATACGATCCGTGCTGCTGCACCTGGCACATACCAACCACTGCGCACAGTCACTTGAAGCCGGCGCTTTCGCGGGCAACGTTGCTCAAACTGCTGGCGGACGCAACACGCGCCTATCAATCGCTGGTGCCGCACGTGCTACTCGCACATGTCTACACACCGGCAGATAGCCCAGTCATTGGCAACAGTGGGCAGCAAACGTTCCTAGCCGTACTGCTGGATCGCTTCCTGCCTCTGACACAGCGCCAGCATGTGCCCGAGGTGAGCACGATGACCCGAGTGCTGATCTGCTCGCTATCCGATTGCTATCAGCAGGAGGGTATACAGGTGCAGGTGGCCGAGGAACTACATGCGGCCGTGGCACGGGCCTTGGCCCAGCCGGACTCTGCGGAGAAGCACACCCGGCTGCAGGTGCTGATGAGCCTGTTTCCCAATCTGATTGAATCGCCCATGCTCTACGATAAAGTGCACATGCATCGGAATACCATGTATCGTGTACTGTTGCGCCAGGGCGTCATGACCTACCTGACCAAGGTGGCACAATACAAGGATCTGTCCAATCACAATACACTGAGCACTCTCGGCGCCATTCTGCGTCCCATGGAGATACTGTTGCGCTTCAATGTGGCAACAACAACGCTCGGCTCGAAGCGTATACTCTTTGGCGGCGCCAGTTCGGCTGCCAATGCGGCCAACAATGGGAATAGCAATTCGAATGGGCTTGGCGGCTCCAATACAGTGAACGCCATTATTAATCGACGACTTTATCCACGTTTGGCGGCACGCACAGCCGTCAGCGCATCTGTGGATCGTTCGAATGCGATCGGTGGTGAGCATGTGCTGCGTGATATAATACGCAATGTGCTCTCGGATCGCCGACATGCGTTTGAATTTATTTTCAATTCAGATGAGATGGCCGTCGATTCGGAAGATTCTGTACCGGCTCCAACAGCCGGCGCAGGCGCAGGCGCTGCCAGCAGCAGCAGTAACAACAGCGGCGGCGGTGTTGCTGGTGTTGGCGGAGGAAGCGGCGGTAGCGGTAGCGGAGGTGTTGGTGGCGCACCAAGCACCAGTAGCAGCAACAATGCGGCCGTTATTGATGTGGTGGATGAGCGCAGCAATGGCACCGAAGCCGCTGAACCACCACCATCCAATGCGGTGGCCAGCGCTGGCAGTGGAACAGGAACTGGAGCTGGTGGTAGTGGTAGTGGTGGCGGAGGCGGAGGCCCAGGCGGTGGCAGTAACAGCAGCAGCTCCTCTGTGCGACCGGTGCTCAATTTCGATCAGCTGTGGGATGATTTTCTACAGTGCGAGGGTCTCTTCCTTGCCTCGCGCAGCAACAGCAGCGGCGGCAATGGCAGTGGTAGCGGTAATGCCGTTAGTGCTATCGGTGCCGCCGGCTCAACGCAACAGAATGGCAGCAATGCGAGCGGTGCTGGCGGTGTCAGCGCCAGCGGTGCGGGCAACTCATCGACGGGTAACATTAGTGATCCACGCATGCGCAGCAATTCCGATGTCGATGTTGGCGGTGGCAGCAATTCTGGCGGCAATCCGACCAGCAGCGCTGCCAATGATAATGGACTCAGCGGCAACGGTGGTGGCGGCGGCGGTGGCAGCGATGGTGCCTCAACCTCATCCGATACGGGTGTTGCTGCTGGCCGTGGTGCACGTAGTGCACGCGATATGAATGCTTCGATGCTGGGAGATGTGAGCACATCCGATTCGGATTCGGAGGCATCCACCGAGAATGATGAGCGCAATGCTGAGGAGGAGGATGACGACGATGATGATGAGGCAGCCGATGAGGATGTCGACGAGCATAGCGAAACGGATGTCGACGAGGAGCGTCCCCGTCAATTTATTGAAGTATTTGATCATATATATGAGCCCGAATCCTCAGAAACCGCATCCAACGATGCCGATGTGGATGCAGAGGATGATGATGATGAGGACGACGATGATGACGATGACGTCGATGATGATGAGACACGTGGTGAAAATGCCGATGATGCAGCCCTCATCGAAGAGGTAATGGCGCAGGTCAATGGAGGTGCCTCCAATTCGAATACCACTGCAGCCGCCAATCCCAACAATCGTCCGCGTCGCAGCGCCGCCGTCGAGCCGATCATTGGCAGCGGCGTCAACAGCGATAATCGCCGTCTGGATGATTCCGTTCGCGAAGCCGCCAATGCCTACTTGTTTGAGCACCTAAGCGCCGATGGACATATACATGGACATGCACATCAGCGCCACTTGATGTCACAGGCGAATTCCAGTTTTCGTGTGCGCATGAACAGCTCCATTGCGCTGCCCCTGGACATTGATGTGAATGGTGGCGCCTCGTCCTCGTCGGAAGCGACGGCATCAGATGCCACAGGTGGACGCAACAATACGGGTGCCAATTCGATGGCCGCTGCTCTGCGCTCCTCCTCCGACTCTTGGATGGCACCGGACTTTAATTTCATTGGCAGCGGTGCTGCCGGTGGCAGTGGCGCCAATGCCGCCGATGTCAATGTCAACGCCTTCCTGCCCCCGGCCATGGTGCAAATGGAGCGCAACACTGGCGGCGGCGGCGGAACTGCCAGTAATCAGAATATGAGCAATCTGCTAGATGAACAACCAACGGGAGCGGCTGCTGGCACGGGCCCTGGTATTGCCGGGGCCGCCGGTAGTGGCAGTAGCTCCACCACAGCCAGCCATCCCAGCAACAATGCGACTCTATGCAACAATGGCTTGCGACGCCGTCTCCTCTATTTGGATCAGCAGTACTGTGTGTGCATGCCAACCCATCAGAATCCAACCGAGGAAACCCAAATGGAGATATTCACCCAGGACGGTGAGTAACATTCCAATATTTATTGCGTCTAAAAATACATGTTAAGCTCTTAACACAAAATTGGTCTTGTAAAGTGGCCCTTACATAACTTCGACCACCCACAACTTTGCCAAGACTGAGCCGGTTTCCAAGCTCGAGGCCATTTTGTTCATGATTTTTCCTATATATCAATTCTACATTTAAAATTTTTGCATATTTGAAAAATCAACTTTTTTAAAAAATTTTGCGGAAATTTCATGGTACACTTACCATTTTTGGGAAAATATTTTCTCAAAAAAATATAATCTTTAAATATTGCTTTTAATCCATTGTGGGTCACAATTAGTATACAAATCCATGGTAACGACGATTCTGAAGTAATCAATTTTTATGTTAAAAATCAATCCAAAAATGGCTAAAAACTGCCATAACTGAACCGATTTTCATTGCCGAGATCATTTTAGTCATGGTTAGCCCTCTTTTTTTAATTCTGTATTTAAAGTAGAAAAACAAATCTTTTTCGGGTTTCATGTTTGCCGTTTTTAAACACCTGTTTCTTGATTAGACTTTACAAATATACCAAATCTATATTTTTATTTGTATATTCATGTGCTCATTTGGTTGCTCTTTCTTCTATGTAGCTCTCCACTGGTGGATGGAAGAAGCCAAAGCCCTGGACATGGAAAGCCAAACCGATGCATGTCTCTATGCGGCACATTTCATTCTGCCGCATTTGATTAAGGAACTGAAAATCACCCATCAGCAGCGCAAGCAGGAGGAGGCAAATCGTCAAACGGCTGCAGCAGTAAGTGCCGCAGCCGTCTTCACAGCCCCGTCCGTTGCTAGTCCCAATTCTGCATCCACTGGTGCAACAGCTGAATCAGGAGGATCTGCGTCCACTGGCAACACAATTACATTTTCCTCACCAGTTGCCGGTATCAATGTCGACAACTGGCTTTCGAGTTCCACATCGCCCAGCAGCAATAACGTCTCACTCGTTGGAGCTACTGGACCATTACCAGCACAATCTTCAGCGGCAGCGGTAGCGGCTGCAGCAGCAGCAGCGGCAACAACAACACCGGGTGCTACCAACAATTTCCGCAGTTCCATACCCCGACTGATCCCATCGATGCAGTTCGTGAATGCTGCTTCCCTGGCAACAGGTAACACGCCCCCAGCACCATTTGGCAGCGGTGTCAGCGCAACAACAGAAAGCAACGCTAGTCTGCCGCCAACTGGCACCAGCAGCAGTAGCAGCAGCACAAACAATACCAACACAAGCACAACCGCTACTGGTAAGTTGCCCTTCTTGTCCTCTCTTATTATACATATGTACTAAGCCTATACCCATTGTGAATTTTAACAAGTAAGAGTGCTCTAGTCGAGAGTGCCCGACAGTTCTTACATTCATAATTCTTAATCTGCATTCATACATATAAACACATACACACACACATACAAACACACGCTGCTACTGCGAACGTCGTGCAATTGCTTTGCTTCTTCTTCTTCCATTTGCCCAAATCTGTTACATTTAATCGTAAATAACGAATCGGTTTTTTTTTTTACAGCTGGTAGCGTAGATCCTCGACGTCCACGTCACCGTCATCAGGCGCTCTATAACATCTATGCCGAAATCGATTTGACCAACGAGCAGGAGTCATTCCCGGCCCTGCCGCCGCCGCCACCGCGGCCGCCACTGCTGCAGCGTCCCTATTCCTGCTCTCAGCCCCAATCGAGCGCTGGTGGAACTGCTGTTCTTCCATCGCATCCACCACGACATCCACCAGTGCCGCATCTGCCCTCCAGCGGTCGTCCATCGCGTCCACGCACACGCGAAGCCGCTGATCTCTTCTACTTGCAGGTGAGTTAAACGCCCAAACAAATTTATAATTTATTTGATCAATATACACAATATTAAATTAAATGTTGTTTACATTGCAGAACACCACGCGCCGCATGAATAACGCAATTGCGAATGCGAATGCGACTGCAAACGCTAATGCGAATGCGAACTCATCGCGCACAGCGGGCTCAGTGGCGTTAAGTTCTCGGGTCAATCGCGATATGGCCGTCCGCCTGCAGCGTCTCCCGGTGGCTGGGCGTAGTAACTCTAGCGAGTTGATTTTCCCGCTGCCGCCATCGCTGGAGATGATGCCAGGCTCATTGAATTTCCCCGATCCGCTACAGCAGCCGCAGGAGCCGCTGCAGTTGCAACCGATACAGCAAGACCCTCAGCAGGAACACGATTCGGATACAGAGCAGGAACCGGAACTAGATCCAGGCCAGCCAGCTGATTCTGGAACAGTGGCAAGTGACGGTTTTGAATTGACCGAAGCAATGACCTTATCCGACCTGAACGCTCAGCTATTGGCCGAGCAGTCGACCACTGAGCGCAGCGACTCATTTGCCGCCGTCTTAGCAGCAGATCCTGTAGCCGAAGAGCAGGCGTCCGAATTGAATTTGGAGCAACAGCAGCGCCACGAAGTGGCTGTCGAAACGGAGCCAAGCTCCGAGCCGGAGGACTCAACTGTAGCAGTAGCAGCAGATGCAGCTGCTGCGGTTAATGAGGTGGACGTTACTAGCGTAGAGGAAGGTGCTGCTGCCGTTGTTCCAGCTGCAGCTGCGGGTGCAGTTGCGGGTGCAGCTGCGGGTGCAGCTGCCAGCGTAAGCGTTGTGACCGATATGAGTCCCGAGGTGCGTGCCGCTTTGGGTGATTTGGAGGTGCCGGAGGGTGTGGATCCATCATTTTTGGCCGCACTGCCCAGTGAGATGCGCGAGGAGGTTATACAGGAGCATTTGCGCATGCAGCGCATACGTCAGCGTGCCCAACAGAATGCCATACAGATTGCCCACGATTCGCTGGTTGAGGTGAATCCCGAATTTTTGGCCGCACTCCCGCCAAATATACAATCGGAAGTGCTAATGCAGCAGCGCATCGAACAGCAGCGTCAGGCGGCGCAGAGCGCCAATCCCGATGATCCTGTCGATACGGCTGCATTCTTTCAGAATCTGCCCGAGAACTTGCGTCAAGCTGTAAGTCAAATCGGTTAATATATTTATAGAGGAACATGTTTGTCATTGTACACAATCTATACAGATACTAACGGACATGGAGGAGTCGCAGATTGCCAGCCTACCGCCGGAGCTGGCCGCCGAGGCGCAGTTCTTGCGTCGTGACTGGGAATCACGCAATGGCGCTCGCATGGACGCCCATCCACCTAGCAATGCGCTGTGTAAGTTTCTTAGTTTCAATCAATCAAAAAACGAGGAGACTTTTAAAGCTCCCTCTTGTCTGTTCCATGCGAAATAATCGCTTTCCACCCTTTTGCTTTCCTTTAATTATAAAACCTGCTTATTGATTGTTCCTATTTTCCACCTTTTAGCTCGCTTCCAGACAACGCTGCAGAATTTGGATGAGGCGCGCTGGCACAGCGCCATTTGGTACGATGCCAGCGGGAATGCACAGCCCCAACATCATCACCACACAACTATTGTGCATCATCATCATATTACGCCCAATCCCGGCAAGCCGCTGGCGCTGCTTATGATGGAGGATGAAAATATATTGCTCGATCCCGACTCGCTGGCAACGCTGCTGCTGTTCCTATTCGTTGAGGATCAGAAGGTGAACAGCGGTCGTTTGCATCGTGTCATACGCAATTTATGCCATCATGAGCCGACACGCGACTGGATCATTAAGGCACTGATCAGCATAATACAGAAGACGAACGAGGAGAACTCGAATTTCGGTGCAGTCAATGTGGGCAGCAAACCCGAATGGCTTAAGCTGCGCGTAGATGCCGCCTTTGGCTACAAGAGCAACATATTCCTAATCAATAACATGCACGAGAGCAGCGCACGCAGCATTAGCATCAATCCACAGGCAGCGCAAATGATTGTACGCAACTGTCTCGATTTGCTGTTTGTGCTGGCAAAGCACTATCCATTTAGCTTTTTGCCCTACAATCGTTCACGATTATATAACGCCGTCTTTGGAATGACGAACAATGCCAGTGCCCCGCCGCGTCGGGAGGATGGCGACAGATCTCTGGTCTCGGCCACTGCTGTGATAAATATCGGTGCTGGTTCCGGTGCTGGTCCTGGTCCAGGTGCTGCACCTCGAGGTACTAGCATTGGTGAACTACGTTCCCGCTATCACCGCTATCAGATGGCCAATCGACTGCGCGGCATTTTGGATGAGCAGCAGCTGCAACAACAGCAGCAGCAGCACCAACAGCAACAACAGCAGCAGCAGCAACTACAACAGCAGCAAAGGCAGCAGCAGCAACAGCAACAGCTGCAGCAACAGCTGCAGCTACAGCAGCAGCAACAGCAGCAGCAACAACAGCAGCAACAACAACAGCTGCCCAAGTCACAGCCGCTGGATGAGGCGCCATCCACATCGAAGGCCGCTGCTGCCAAGGCAGCTGCCAGCGCTTCAAAGCCCAGTACCAGCAGCAGCAATGCCAGCAACATTGGCTATCAAACCAATGCAAACAACTTTTGGGAGGTGGTCTTGAATATTGATCGTCAGACATCGCAGCGTTTGGCCAATGTTTCACAGTTTCCGTTGACCTCACAGCCCGCCTGGAAGTGGCAGACCAACAGCAACGAGTTTTTATCATTTAGAGATTCGCCGTTCGGTCAGCTGCTCGAGATGTTGCCCTATAAGGTCATCTGCCGTTCGCCACATCTAACGGATATGCTGGTCAAGTTGCTCGCCTCGCTGAGCGTTGATTTACCCAAGGAGGAGGAGCCGCTGTTGCAACATCAGCAACAAATAAATGACCAGCGGCTGCAACACCAACATCAACTGAGTGACCAGCGACTGCAACTCCAACAACAACTAAATAACCAGCGGCTTCTGCGACACTATGAACGTATGCGAATGTATATGCCCGAATCCGAGGAGGAGGAGCAATTGCCGCCACTGGTGCCCATAAGTCAATTACAAGCGGCGCTGCGCGATGAACCACCTGCTCCAACCCGCTTAACTAGTGAGGGGCACCCGATGCCGCCACCGCCGCCGCGTCCGACAATGATGCAAAATGCTTTGAATGCTGAATATGAGGACGACGATGACGATGAGGATGATGAGGAAGAAGATGACGAGGACGACGTGGAGGATGACGATGATGACGATGACCTGCCACTGTCAGCGGCAGCAGCAACAACACGCAGTCGAGCCGCCGCACCAAAACGATCGGTGCCACCACCAGCAGCCGCCGCCGCATATTCGACAAAGCCACGTCGCAAAATCTATGCCAAGAACTTCTCACAATTGCAGCTGGTGATTGAGGTGTTGACGCATCAGTGCGGCACCACCGAGGGACTGGATAATGTAACCAAACTGATTGTGAATCTCACACAGTGCTCGCAGGCATCTAATGCCATTTTCATACAGTACTTGACCGCCGCCATACTCGGCCTCGCCGAGGAAGTGTGTCAGGCCATACAGACGCTGCTCAACGAGATACGCTCCTACAATACAGTTGGACCTCAGCAGCCAACGGCGGCAACGCAACAGCCAATTGATAGCAACAAACCCAGCTGCAGCAGTAGCGCCGGATTGCTAAACAGTTTGCCAATAACCGTCCATGAGGGCATCATGCAGGATCGCTTCACTGCCGAATCGGTCATCATATCGGCACCAAAGAATGCCAAACCCACCTGTGAGCTGCAGCTGCCCTCGATGAAGAAGCTCATGTCCAATTCTTCAGCTCAGCCGTATTTCCTGCGCACACTCAAGATCTTTATGCAGGTGCGCGACATGTATGAGCTGCAGAATAGCGAAAACGAGGACAACAATGACGATATTATCGACATTGTTGGCGATGTTGCAGCAGCAACTGGCGGTACAGCAACTGCTGGCGCTGGTGTCACCAACATGGACACCAGCGAAGCTTCCAATAGCAACAGTGGCAGCAGCGTCGCTAAACCAGCTGCAAAGCCAACGCTTAGTCAAATATTGTGCCTGGATGTCTTGTGGCATACGTTGAGCGAGTGCCTCGTTGCACTCGAGGAGTCCAAGGATGAGTTTGCCGTCCTGGTGTTACAGCCGACTGTGGAGGCCTTCTTTCTCATACACGCTTCGCATCGTGTGACGCCCAAGAAGCCGGGTCGTGGCGCTCCCGGCGTCACTGGTGCCGGACTGCGCGTCGTGCCGCATCCGGCGGCCGAGACTAGTCCCCAGCTGGATGATACCAATAGCAGCAACAGCAGCCAAGCTCAAAACAGTCTTGACGGTACGTCTCAGTTAACTCTCAATTCTATTGCAATTGCAAAATTTCATGAGTTCTCTTCTTTCATATGCAGATGAGTCCCGCATGCAGGATGCCTCCCCAGGCGCTGCTGGTCAGCCGGTGACGCTAACCGCTCACGAGGCCCAACTCAAACAGGATCGTCAAAAGTTTCTACAATTCGCTGAGAAGCATCGCACGGTGCTCAATCAAATCTTGCGGCAATCGTCAACACATCTTTCCGATGGCCCATTCGCTGTGTTGGTGGATCACACTCGCATCCTCGACTTTGATGTGAAGCGCAAGTATTTCCAAACCGAACTGGAGCGCCTCGATGAGGGCATACGCCGTGAGGAGCACACAGTCAGCGTCCGTCGCGTCACCGTCTTTGAGGACTCATTCCGTGTGCTCTATCGCCTCGGACCCGAGGAATGGAAGAATCGCTTCTATATTGTGTTTGAGGGTAAGCTAAAGACATAGAATAAAACTATACTTGAAAGTTGTATCAGACTAACCTGAAATGCAAAATCACCATATATTCTAAAACGGTTTAATATTTATATAATATTTTGCCACACCGTTGAAATTTTTCTTATAAACTAATTTCTTTCGCTTAAAACATTTTTAAACCATATCTGAATATAAATATATTTATCAAGTAATTACTGCGATTTTCGATTAGCTTTGACTGAAGCCCACTCATTTGTATTTATTTTTTTTGTAGATGAGGAGGGCCAGGATGCTGGCGGCTTGTTGCGCGAATGGTATGTGATAATATCTCGCGAAATCTTTAATCCCATGTATGCCTTGTTTTGCGTGTCGCCGGGCGATCGCGTCACCTATATGATCAATCCATCGAGTCATGCAAATCCCAATCATTTGAGCTACTTCAAGTTTGTCGGTCGCGTTATTGGTAAGTATTAATAAACTTCTCTCTCTCTCTTTTTCTATCTCTATCTCTCTCTTTTTATATCTATCTCTATTGAACTCATGCTAACTTTTTATTTCTGTCTCCCTCCAACAGCCAAGGCCGTGCATGATAATAAGCTGCTGGAATGCTATTTCACACGCTCATTTTATAAGCACATTCTGGGCAAACAGGTGAAGCATACTGACATGGAATCGCAGGATTATGAGTTCTATAAGGGACTGGACTATCTAATGAAGAATGATATATCGACGCTCGGCTATGAGTTGACTTTCTCCACTGAGGTGCAAGAGTTTGGCGTCACACAAATCCGTGATCTCAAGCCAAATGGGCGCGACACTACCGTCACCGAGGAGAATAAATTTGAATATGTTCAACTCGTTTGCCAGCTGAAGATGAGCGGCTCCATACGTCAGCAGTGAGTAGTGAATCAATAAAATTGATCAATCATACGATTTTTGAATGTCCTAACACATTTATTTCATACTTTCTTTTGCAGATTGGACGCATTCCTTGAGGGCTTCTATGATATAATTCCAAAGCATTTAATCTCGATATTTAACGAACAGGAGCTAGAGCTTCTCATATCCGGCTTGCCAGATATTGATATTGAAGATCTAAAAGCCAACACCGAGTACCACAAGTACACATCGAAATCGTCACAGGTACGCCTCCATATTAATAAGCAATATATTTTTCTCTCTTTGAACGACCTGTGATTCTTCCATAACAGATGCAATGGTTTTGGCGCGCTTTGCGCAGCTTCGATCAGGCGGATCGTGCTAAATTCCTACAGTTTGTCACTGGAACCTCGAAGGTACCGTTGCAGGGCTTTGGCTCTCTGGAGGGCATGAATGGCATACAAAAGTTCCAAATACATCGCGACGATCGCTCCACAGATCGTTTACCTTGCGCACATACCTGGTAAATATATCTACAATTTATTTATTATTTATTATAATATTAAAAACAATTTATTTTTTTATTTTCCCTTAGTTTCAATCAACTGGATCTGCCCATGTACAAGTCGTACGATAAGTTGCGCAGCTGTTTGCTGAAGGCCATACATGAATGCTCCGAGGGCTTTGGCTTTGCCTAAGCTCTGTTGCCCGATAAAACCTAAAATTACAACAATAACAGCTAAAACAACAAACAGCACGCAGGCACACAACACACATACACACACATAAACAGACACACACATCAACAAACAAACAGAGATCAAGAATTCCTAAAAAAAAAAAAACTGCGAAGAAAATGATTACAGAACAGCCACAAGAAATGTGCGATAGCAACAACAGCGACACAACATATACAGTACATAGTTATATAGTATATATAAACAAAAAAATGTTGAATTAATTATTAATTTTCGCGAGTATATAATATACAATATATATATACATATATATATATATACCTACATATATATATTTATATATATATATTTTCATAAATTTTCAAAGTGAACGGGGACAGAACTGATTGAAGAACAGTAAAAACCTGAGAGATAATGAAAAAAATAGGAAATACATGCATGAAAGAAAACACAAAGAACAACATCATTCATATTGAACGTATATCAAGTCAATAGAAGTCAATATTCAAAGCTGTTTTCCTAATTTTATATTTTTTTGCAACCCTATTTTTTGAAAGAGAAATTATATTAATAACACTAAAACAAAATAATAATATATTTTTATTTTCTTAAGTCGATCATAAACACGTGGATATATGTTTGTGAGTCAAAGCAAATGCATAACTTGCACATTACGCTTTGAAACTTGTTTATATACATAAAATAACAAAAATTTAAAAAAAAAAAACGTAAAAAAAGCACGAAAACAAAAAAAACAAACAATGAAGAAAGGCAACGGTATTTGATGTAACTATAAGTCTATGTTATGCATTTTATGTTTATCTTTTAAATGAGTAAATATAACTTTAAAGAACGAGAGAGTTGGAGAGAGATGAGTAAACTCATTGACTATATATATATATAATAAAAATAAATTTCAAAGAGCATACAAACTGACTTGTACATTACAATCGGCGGTGGGTTGGGAAATTGGGCAATTCCACAAGCCAGTGTGGCCCAATAGTTGTTTTCGTTAACAGGCCAAGCCACCAAGTGGCAGCGCTGCATTGATCTATCGGGTTAACAGCGATGATCGATGATCATTAACAGAGCAGTCTTATCGATAACAGACCGATTCGAAATGCAAGCAAATAATAAACAATAACAATAATAGAATGGATGCATATATACGAAATGAGTTGAACATAAATAGTGACTTGACGCTGGAGCAAGCTGCAACACATTCCACCAAACTGCTCGCTTGGCTGTTGGATTGCCAGGAAGCAATGCAAATGGGACAACAGCAGAAGGATTTAGAAGTTAACTTTTCAGACATTGAGTGCATGTTCAAGGCGACATTGTATCTGCACGAATGCCACACACGCCACGGGGATGCTCTGGTGGAAGCTGTGCTGCTGCAGTGCACCCAAGCACAATCTTCCATAAGACGCTACTATGAGAATTGCGATCGGGATCGGATGCAGTGCATTAGGGAGCTGTGCGCCAGCATTATAAACGGCACACGAAATGGCCACTCGCATGCACCAATCCTGTATCAAATGCACAAAGCGTATGCCGAGGTGCAGCCAATGTGGAGCTGCATCAAGGATCTGGACTGGTCAGCGTTGGAGCATCACAACAACAGTCTGAATGTAGCCACTGCAGCCGCTGTGGAGCTCAATGTGAATGTGCTACAAATGCGTCAACTGGTGCAACGCATCTTTCGCCTGGCAAACGTTGAGCATATGAAGATTGCTCTGGAGCGAGCCATGGAAAAGATTGGCTGCGATCTGTGGCTACATTTGTTTCGGGAGCCCAAGGAGAGCATTTTGTATACGCGCTGCTATCTGCTGCGCCACATGATATGTGATATGCTGGAGGAGCAGTGCTCGCCCAGCGCCAGCTTTGTCCACAACATTTATCTGTTTGTGGCCGCCAGCAGCACCAATATGTCGCGGCTCTTTTGCTGGCTGCTCCACGGACGCTTCGCTGGCGCCCTGGGCAGCTACCTGCGCGGCTATTGGACGCAACAGTTGCCCCACTTGCAGCTGGATGACATACAATCAGCGCCAGGAGCGCCCCCAGCAGCCCTGCCGCTTGACGAGATTCTCTATTTGACACATTTACTACTGACGCCCAAATCACCGTGTCGCAGTCAGTTTTATGAGCAACTCCAGTCGCTTCCGCTGCTCAATCGGTTGCTCCAGCTGCTCAATAAGGTGGCCTATGTTTACAGTTGATACCAAATCGAATTTAAATATATTGCTATTGCATTTTTATTTCATGTTTGTACATCAAATCTTAACTTGTTTAACCAGCTGCCACAAAACTATTCCAATTATAAAGTATACTGGATATATAATCGGTGTTTATCAACATCTTCAAATTGTTATAAATTCAATTTGAAACGTTACACAAAATCTTATCCAATAATTCGACTGACTAATGATTATAATATGAAACAATAACAAAATCAAGTGTTTAAAAACAGATGAAATAGTTATAAAAAATTAGAATACCAGATATTAAACGTGCAGTTTAATTATAATTTTCTAAAAAATCGAGCTTTAGGGTCCTTGATTTAGAGAGCACTATAAAATGTATATATGTACATATAATCGGTATCTACAAAATTAAATCCTTGTCGGAGTGAAATACTATTTAATTTAATTGCTAATTTTAAGGCGAATTATAATTGTATTTGGCTTGAATCGTTTGGCAGATATTCATGCTTATCACTAACAATTTTGACAACTTGTTCGCCCTTCTCGGCCAGAATCTCCTCGATGTTCCGCTTGCCGTTCAGATCCGTGAACCAGTTCAAATTGTCGGCAATCAGATGGTTATTCTCGCAGCCCTTGCAGGTGACAATAACAACACCACGATTGTAGGCAATCTTCGATATGGTCTCCATATTCCGTGTCTGGCACACTTTGCATGTATAAATTAATTGCATTTTCGTCTGCAACTCCGCTAGGGGTATGCTATTGGTGGCCACATTGCCATTGGGCTTATTTTGCTGGAATTGAGCATACAGTTTAAATTCATTCAGTTGTTGACAACGGCTGTTAATTTACCGTTTCTGTTTTCAGCTTGTCGCTGAAGGTGGCGCGCTGCAGGCACGTGTATTTGTTGTTGTTTATTGGATTTGTTGATACAGCCAGCAAATGGTATTGACGCTGACTACATTTATTAACATTGTAAAGAGCGCGTGTGGCTGGCGCTAAAACGCGTTTGTACATTTGCTTTAAGGCGCTCATTTTGCCTCTGCGACGAATAAACAATAAATATGAAACGGACAATAAGAACTACAAATATATCGATAGTATTATACAATAACGTACATTTATCGATAATTTTACACGATTATCATCAATAAGGCTATTCTAGAAATGTGGAGAAAATTATTAAATTAGGATTTACACACATTTACAATATATATGCTAAAAAATTTAATAGTTGACCTTTATAATTGTTTTATACGTTGGCTTTAAGGCTTTTTCATTGGTGACAAAAAAAAACCAAAGTATGCAAAAAATTGCATAGAAACGATAGCGCAACAAATGGCATATTTTAAAAGAAAATATCCAGTGTACTATTGCATCCATCGCATGTATTTATTTTATTTTCTTATATAAACGGAATGATGCTGTTTTTAAATTTGTGATGAAATGCGAAACGATAGTCGGGCGACTATCGATAGGTCTGATTGTTAATCAACACAGCAACGTTTTTAGTGTTTATTAACACTTTTCGAAAAGCACTGAAATTGTTGAAATTGTTAGCAAAACAAATTATATAAATCTTGAACAAAAAATGGCAACACGTGTTGTGGCAACGGCAACGGTGCGCGCGGTTAAAGGACGCAAATTAATACCCACAAGGGCCGCCCTAACGCTGGTATGTGATGAAACACTCGCCTGATGAAATAACACAAAAGCCAGCGGTTTTTTGTACCGTAACAAACAGTGTTGTTTACATTTTTTTGAACTTCTTTTTTGCTTGCAGACCCCCGCAGCAGTGCAACGAATCAAATCGCTGCTCCACGGCAAACCAGAAGTGGTAAGTTATATTTATATATATGGATATATGGATGAGATATAGCTAAGATTAATTTCACTTGTCCTACAGATCGGTCTCAAGGTTGGGGTGCGCCAACGCGGCTGCAATGGACTCTCCTACACCCTTGATTATGCCAGCACTAAAGGTATGTCAATACCCTTTAAATATTCAACATTACATATAAATATATAGAGGAGAATTTGTAATGTGTTGGACATCATAAAAGGCACTAGCTGACCAATCAGTCAATTCCGCACTTAAAAAACCTCTTATATTTACACTCAGCTATCCGCAATCAAAGTTAATCCTAATGCAATGCAATGGATATCAAAATATCAACACAAACATCAAAAAATCAATAGACTCGACCAAATAAAAATCACAAGACGCCGCTTAGGCCACACCTAATTAACACATCCGAACTATCTGTTATACAAATAATAATAATTATGATATCCCACAGATAAACTGGATGAGGAGGTCCTGCAGGATGGCGTTAAGGTCTTTATTGATAAAAAGGCGCAACTATCTTTGCTGGGTAATAAAAATATACAAATAATTATGTAACAATAGGCGAACTCTAACAAATGCTTTGCAGGCACCGAAATGGACTACGTGGAATCGAAACTGTCCAGCGAGTTTGTGTTTAACAATCCCAACATAAAGGGCACCTGTGGTTGCGGCGAATCGTTTAGCATCTAGAGTGTAGGGGATTATGTCTCTATATCAAACTCTACAGATTCGCACCCGCCTCGCAAAATCTAAATTATCTAAGTTTAAATAGAGGTTACATCTTGTTTTACTTTTTCGTTTGTTATTTGCGAATTTGGGCAATTGTTGTTAGATCGGCATCTCCTCATATTTACTCGCAAATACTCTGTAAATTCTGCGATATAAGGTGCTTCACAATATATTGTTTGTACTACCTAACAAGCTTAAACAATTGTACTAAAGAATTATAAAAAAAAAAACTATGCTTAAGATTGTTTTCTGTAGTTACATTTTAGTTGTACAGTTTAATAGCAAATCAGTCAGCAAATGACTAAAATTGACTATGTTCTTAGGTTATCGTTTTAATAACATATATGTATACAAGCATCTATATAGCTCGAAATTATAGAAAAGGTGTTTAAGTCAAATCTTTGTCATTTAATTTAATTCTTATCAAAGTTATAAAAGGTTGTAGGCATATGATATGTGGCTAAAAATCCGAATGGTTCTAACTTATAACTGCTTAATGATGCTGCTGATGACTGTGCAAGTGGACCATACTTTACGAGATATATTATATATACTTGTGTCCGAACATCCGATTCACATTTCGTACTTCAAGAATATAAAAGAAAGGTCACACGTATATTAAATTAAAATACTTAAATGTAGCATTTTAAGATGAATGCAACATTTAGGAATTATTTAATGGCGGCATAAAAAATTGTTAAAAAATTAAGAGCTAGGCAAATAATTTAAAAAATATAATCAAATTGAGGTAAATGAATAATATATATAATTACATATATGCTAGTGGGATATATTTAGCGATGCTGCATGCCATGGATGCCGAACTCCTCGTAATCGTCCAGCGTGTAGATGAACTCATCAAAGTTGGGACTGGTGGCCACCTCGCGTCCGCCGTACCAAGCATATCGCACGGGATCCTCGGGGCAAATGAGCGACACCTCCAGATCATCAGGGACAAGGGCGCGCAGATCACGTTTGAGACGCGGCAGAAAGCCACGAAACTGGGCACTGCCACCGACAATTAAGATGTTTAGGAGCAGCTCCCTGTGCGCCTCCCAGGGACAAGCTTGCAGAGCATCGGCTACCGCCTCTGGTATGCCCACCTGGGGAATGCCAATGTCCGAGGGATTGAAGAGCAGCTCCGGCACCGTAAAACGTTCATTGCACAGTGGCACCATTTGCTGTTGCGCCTCATCCGCTCGCGGCTGGCCGGGCATACGGATATAGCCGCGCTTCACAGTCGTAAAATCGGGTAGCACATACTCCACAGCGACCTCCTTGCGCCGCTGCTCGCTGTTATGCACATTCATTGTGTCCTTAAAGTCCTCGGCCACAAAGCAGACATCCTCCTTGATTTGATTGACAACATGGCTTTCATCCATGACATTCAGATGGCGATACGAGATGAGCTCCTTGAGATGGTTGGTCAAGGCCTTCCCGCCAATATCTATACGCCGGATAGCCTGCAGCACCCGTCGTCCCAGAACAAAGGGCACAATGTGGGTGAAACTGTAGCCGACATCGATTATGATGCAGTTTAAAGATTGCATTGTGGTCCGCTCCTCGCTGTCGGCCACATAATTGAAGGCAGCTAGATCCGCCGTGGTGGTTTTATACATACCCGCAATACGATATTGCTCGAAGAGCATCTCCAGCATCGCCTCCTGGACACTGTGGAAATTCATTTGCGGTTCCGTGATGACAATATGCCGATTTTCCAGCGTACAGCCGATGCCATCCTTGCTGAATATATAATCCCAGACCGTCTTCTGGGTATCCCAGTTTAGCAGATATCCACGCTGAAATGCCAGTATATAAAAAAGTGCTGAAGTGTCGCGACACTCGTTGATTTGATTTCCGACAAAAGCGCGACGGCGTTCGCTTTTCGCCTTCATAATGCAATTGGGCACCACTTGGGGCTCGTCGTGTGTGGCCAGACCCACTTTCGCTGTATACGCCCCATTGTCTAGCACAACCACAGCCATTATTCGTTTTGTTTATCAATTGTGCGATGGGAAATAATAACAATGTTAACGCACTAATGAGCCAACGCAATATCGCGCTACCATTGCGCAAAGAGTGGGCAACACGACTGTTAACGCAAAAATGAGCAATCTAAAATAACATAATGTTAGAGGATCACATTTTTACATTGTGCGCAGTACGCACACTAAACATGTAGCATATAAGTTTCAAATATATTATATGTGTACGTGCTTTGCCTGATAACAATGACTTGAAATGAGTTTAGCAACCGAATTAACATAACATACAAATAAACTTGGATTTTTATTTTTTAACCGTAAACATTGGTATATATGGCTCAAGAAACAAGGTGTATTTTGAATATGACATACAATTTACCTATCATAAATCTTTAAGAATAAATTAACACAAAAAGTTTTAGCAAAACTAATAATTAACTGCACATAAAGCCACGTTACATTTTTGTTTGGTAAATGTTAATTGGATCGTCTGATCTGTAAACAGCATACCAGCCCTACGCAACAGCCAATTACCTGATACGCATAACAGTGCGCTAACAGTAGGCAAACCACTGCTAAAAGTGCAAAATGAATGAAGATAGAAGATCCCATTTTTTAACGTTACGCGGTGTGCGGCGGCCAGGCGGCGCTTGATTGCAGCGCTTGTTCCAACTTCGTTTCTTTTTTTTTTTGTTATTAACGACTCGCAACGAAATAAAAGTGTAGTGCAGTGTATGTGTAAGTGTAACTGTGTGAATTTGTATTAAAAATGCGCCAAATGCAAACAACGGCTTCACACCAACAACAACAACGAAACGCAACAACAATAACAACACGAAGTTAATGCCAAAATAAGCCGGCACATTCAGAAGAGCACTTGTTTGATTTCTTTTACTCTCTCTCTCACAAAACAACAAAAAAATAAAACCAATCGAAACAAGTGGTAGAAGAAGAGGAAGCAGGAGCAACAACAACAACAACACTACCAACTACAACAAAATGTACACATGACAACAGCGCCGCTTGAGCAACAGCATCCTGTACACACGTACACATACATAACATATGTATTGTATGTATGTTGAATGCTGGAAAGATGCGTAGACCTTCGGCGTTGAGTCGCAATCATTATTTTGTGATTGGTCTGCTGCTGGGCCTGGTGCTCAGCTGCTATATACCGCAGAATATTTGGGAGCTGGTGCAGCAGGAGGAATGCCCCCAGGAGGCAGCGGAGAACTTACTAATCGAACGCTTCGGCCAGGACTTTGAGCCGCATTTGAATTTGATCAATAAGCCGCTGGCGGCTAAAAAGCCGGTAAGTCTGTAACTCAATCTCTCTCGCTCTCACGCTCTGTACGTTCTTCTGCACGTGGTCCACGCGCCAATCAGATCGCGGCAATTACAGAGAGTGCCAATTTGAGTCCTATCACATACAAATGCAAATGTTAACGCATGTGTGTGTGTGTGTGTGCTTGTATTTGTGCACATGGCTCATTATATCAAGCAATTTATTGACCTTCTTGCTTATCGCATTCGCTTTCGTACTTCGCCTTCCACATTTCGGTTAGAAATCAAACATTGTATAAATATACATATATATGTATGTATATATAAGCGTCAGCGCAGACGTCACTTTTCATTATATCGGCTTCAATTGCTGTTATCAACGCGTACGTTTTTTATGCCGCAATTTGTCAAAAATAAAAACTACTGACAACACCTTTGCAGTCAGCTTAGTTTGAAATTTAGAAAAATATACATTTCTTGGCAATTAACACCTGGCGCGCAGCAGCAGCAAACAGTTTGACAGTCACTGCTGTTGTTCAAATGTTGACTGTTAGGAGTGCATTAACATTGCACCCCCTACCCCCCCTGCCCAACACTCTTGTTACTGTTACATGATGGCAGTTACATTTTGGCAATTACAATGAGCGCCAATTTCAGCATTGTTTGCAAAAAATTTAATCAGAAAAAAAAAATTCAAAAAAAAGCATATAACATGCGATCAACAAAAATTCCACTGGCGCGCACATAAATTACATTTAAATAAATAAACGCATTTAAATTATAAACCAGAGACGAGTAAATAACGATAGCTGATATGTACATGCATCATGCCATACCTGTATAAATATATACATATACATATGTACATATGTATGTACATAAGAATGTATGCATACATATGTATGTACTTATGCCAGGCATAAATCGGACGCAGCGAAATTTATTGAATAAAATACGAGCAACATTGGAAATGCCAACGAAAATCGATTAACAATTTGTATACCCTAAGCAAAAAGTATTTCAATTGCTTTAATCCAATATGTTGGGCAGGCAATTACGATCTTAAATGGTATATGCCACATCTGTATGTCAAAATCGGACTAAGCTAACATACAAATATTCCAAACGACTTAAATAAATATGCATTTCATATAAAAATCACATCATATAATAAACGTATCTAGCTTTTAAAGGGTATTTAATCTGCGGTACGTTAAACATTGTGGTATTTATTTACGATTTTTGAGTTGTTTTTTTTTTTTGCCCCACGCTTTTTTTTATACAGTTAACAATGCAAACGTTTGCGTTTTAATTAAGCGACCGACGTGGTAAAAAAAGAAACAATTTATTAAGTTGATAAATATTTTTTTGGCACGTTTTTTTTGGAACTTGGTAAACGATAATAATGACGGAAAGTTTGACTTGAAAACGATAAAGCCCTTAAGATCATATTGCTAATATTGTATGCAAATTGTGAGATCAACGCAATAAGCAGTAGAATATTTAGTATTTATGTATATAGTATATATCTTCACCCACATGACCGCATGTCTGATCTTTTAGATATACATATATATATATATATATGTATGTATGGGTAAATTTGATGTGATGTGTGTAAGCTGCAAACGTATTAGATAAATTCAATTAAGGCATAATTGGGCAATTTTCAGATTATCTTGAATACGTAGAAAGCTTAAAGAACACTTTTGAATAAGTAGAATAATGCATTTTATTCAAATTTGAAATTTCTATTCAAATCAGCTGTTGCACTTAATGGGAAATAAAATGTGCTGAAAATATAAATAAGACACAAAGTCAAGAATGTTCAAGTTCAACATGAAATGCAGTCTAGAAATGTTTATCTCTTAACAGAAATCCCTCAACAGAATACAGAAACAGAATGGGATACAGTGGAATGGAACATTTGGCTTTTTTTTTGTTGATGGCGACTATTGCATAATAACTAGAAAGTTGTCTGGTCAATCTCAAAGATAATTCGACTTTAACGATGATTTGCGTTTCGTATAATGTTTATTATTTCAACTTAATTGGCCACTGTTTGTTTGTGTATGTATGTATGTATGTACATATGTACGTATGTGTGTGTGTGTGGTTTTATTATTATTATTTTTGTTTAATGTGCGTACGTTACTTGGTGGATGACACGAGCGAAAGATAATATTTGAAACTCGTTCGCACAAATAAGAAAAAAAAACAAGTAAGAGTGCTCTAGTCGAGAGTGTCCGACTAGGAGATACCCTGAACCCAGTTCTTACATTTATTCATAAATATTTATCTACATTCATACATAGAAAATCACACACACACATACAAACACATGTTAGCTGCGCGCGTCATGCAATTGCTTTGCTTCTTCTTCTTCTTCCATTGCCCTCAAACTATGTTACATTGAATCCTAAATAACTTCTTTGTTTATTGTCTAATCGTAATGAAATTTGTAGGACATAACAAAAATGGCATATAAATATGAGACTATGTTAAATCCGAAGGTAATACCTCTAAAAATACGTATTTCTGAGAGATCGGGGGGAGGTATCCAACATTTTTTACTTCTGTATGCTATTGCAGAATATACATACCAAATTTGGTGCCTCAACCTCTAATAACTTTTAAGCTATACCTAAAAACACTAATCTGGAATCCTCATTTATCAATAACTATTGAACGGGTCGAGATATTGAAAAAAATATAATGCGCTCGTATTGAACCGGCAATACACCTAAATCTTAAATATGAAGTCTCTAGCTCTTATGACTTTCAAGCTTTGTCCAAAAAACACTGGTCTGGAATCGATATTTAACGATAATTGTTGAACCATTATACCCTTTTTCCCATTTTCAATCCCGAGACCATTTTGATCATTATTTGGCATCAAGTTTCATTCTACATCTCAAGTTTAAAATTTTTGAAAAAATTAAACAAAGAAAAGTTCCTTTTAAAAGACCTTGCCAGACTTTAAACTTTCATAACTTTGTCAAATCTGAGCCGATTGTCAATCCCGAGGCCATTTTGATCAATATTTGACATCTTGTTTAATTCCACATCTCAAGTTTATGAATTTTTGAAAAAATAAAATTTCTGATTTTTTTGGCAAAAAAAGCATAAGGGGGGACCCTTACCAATTTTGATTTTTCAAAATATAGAATCTTGAAATTTTGCGTTAAATTGATTGTGGGTGTCTCAACTAGTATAAAAAAGTATACGAAAACTGATTTTGTGGTGTTTAATTTTTCTGTCAAAAATCACGCCAAAAGAGACAAAAAAATTGGCTTGTAAATGACGTTCCAAGACTTTAAACTGTCATAACTTTGTCAAATGTGAACCGATTGTCAATCCCGAGGCCATTTCGATCATTATTTGGCATCTAGTATAATTCCACATCTCAAGTTTATGAATTTTTGAAAAAATAAAATTTCAGATTTGTTTGTCGAAAAAAGCATAAGGGGGGACCCTTACCAATTTAGATTTTTCAAAATATGGAATCTTGAAATTTTAACTTTAATTGATTGTGGGTGTCTCAATTAGTATAAAAAAGTATACGAAAAGTGATTTTGTGGTTGTTGATTTTTCTGTCAAAAATCACGCCAAAAGTGACAAAAAAATTGGCTTGTAAATTAAAAAAGTTCCTTGTAAATGACCTTCCCGGACTTCAAACTGCCATAACTTTGCCAAATCTAAACCGATTGTCAATCCCAAGGCCATTTTGATCAATATTTGACATCTAGTTTCATTCCACATCTCAAGTTTATGAATTTTTGAAAAAACTAAATTTCGGATTTTTTTGACAATTTAGATTTTTCAAAATATAGAATCTTGAAATTTTACTGAGATCAGCGCGTTCATACAGACGGATAGACAGATAGGCGGACATGGCTAGATCGACTCGGCTATTGATAGTGATCAAGAATATATATACTTATATGGGGTCCGAGAGGTTTCCTTATGCCTGTTACATGCTTTTGCACCACTTCATGATACCCTTTTTCCCATTTTTAATGGGTTCAGGGGTAAAAAAAAAAACAAAGAAAAAAAACCTGAGCAAAAAAGTCGTTTTCCATTCACTTAATACAAGTAAATGACAATAACTCGAGTTTACTTAACGCGATGTTGTTGTTGTTGCCTAAGTAAACATATAACATTGCGTATATGTATACATATGTGTGTGTGTGTCTGTGTGTGTGTGTGTGTGTGTGTGTACACTGACTAAGTGCTCCGCTGACACGAAAAAATAGTGGAAAAAAGTGAAATCACATTGTCGAATGACGCACTTTGAACCCGTAACCCGTCATGACTCCAGAGAGAGAGAGAGAGAGAGAGAAAGAGAGATATAAATATCTCTTATGATCAAAACTATAAAACTGTCTTTCAGTAATCACAGAATCAGAAATCACTTTGGCTTCGTTTCAATTTTATATTAATTATTAATTTATAAATTTGCAAATACATTTCTTTTCATAATTAAAGCAATGTTTGGAATAATTGAGCATAGCATTTCTGTGCCATCGACGGTTTTTTCTTTCAATTTGCAAGCCCACTGTATCCAAAATTTCGACTTATTCTAGAGATATCACCCCAGTAACTACGACTAAAAACTAATCAAACTAGTTACTATGTAGGCATAAATCAAAATAAAATTCTGTCTATTTTACCGGAAAATTTGAACAAAATTCTTATAGATTTTTTTTTTTTTTGGAAATTTTTGAGTTTCTTTTTTGTATTGCAATGTCAAAATTGTATCCTTGGATGCTGCGTCGCCTGTGCATGATAATGCGTCAGAATTTCTCAAAAAACTGTGAAGAAAAACTGAATGATCAAATCAATATGGAGCTAAAGGCATGCCATCAATATTTGGCCATGGTAGCTATA
Source organism: Drosophila maculinotata (assembly GCA_035045305.1). Taxonomy (NCBI): domain Eukaryota; kingdom Metazoa; phylum Arthropoda; class Insecta; order Diptera; family Drosophilidae; genus Drosophila; species Drosophila maculinotata. The sequence goes on along the minus strand of JAWNPD010000679.1, from coordinate 1,545,197 downwards.
GATAATGATGTATACACATAGTATATTTCCAAATCCAGTTCCAATCTGCAGGCCTTTCATTTCGATCGCGCCGATGTTAGTTCACCGGGCGTCCATAGTTTCTTCTTGAAGGCCAGCGCCGAGGAGCGTGAGCATGCCGAGAAGATAATGAAGTATATGAATAAGCGTGGCGGTTCCATTATACTAAGCACGGTGCCGGAGCCGGTGCCCGAGTTTGCCGACTCTTTGGCGGCCTTGAAGCATGCACTGGAATTGGAAATGGAGGTGAATCAACATCTGTTGGATGTGCATGCGTTGGCCGGCAAGGAGAATGATCCCAATCTCTGTGATTTCATTGAGGCCAACTTTTTGCAGGAGCAAGTCGATGGCCAAAAGGTGCTGGCCGATTATATACGGCAGCTGGAGCGCGCCCAGACCGATCTTGGTGATTATCTCTTTGACAAGTACATGGCATCCGGCGGCATGCATGGCGATGGTCTCGACAAAAAGAATGGACATTGAATATGATATGATACCTATATATATATATATATATATATATATATATATTTCATATATATATTTCGTTAACTCTGTGACAGTTCAGTTCATAGCTTGTACGACTTATCAGCGTCCCTGGTGTTCGAGTGTCTATAAATAAACGCACTTATCAATTAGTAGCATATGCTAGAAATTGACAGGCGAAATACCGAATGAAGTCAAACTATATAGTCAAACCTTGCTGTGTCTCTCACAATCACAATTTATCAGCTGATCGGTGGAAGCAATAATCATTTAGAATAGATCATGATTAATATGATTTGAAAATGTTGTGAATACGCTCTTTTACTCGAAAGATCGAAAGAGCTTTACTAAAAATGTGAGCTTCAAGTGAGCTTTTTGTATACATATTAATCAAAAGCTCATTGATTGAAAGAAGCTTTATTAAGAAATGAACTTTAAGCAAGCTTTCGATACTAACAGTGTTCTCAATGTCGCTTAAAAATAATCCACCTGATCTAAACTTATATTGTCTATTTATAATAACTACATGCTATAAGCAATTCTGAATTGGATCGCAATTTGAAAACTAGATGCTCAAACTTATTTATAGTTAAAAGTCCAAAATCTTAGAAGCTCGCCATTAATTATTGATCTATAAGTAGTTAATGGATATTTTGTCAAAATGTCAGATCTTGTCTGTATAGCTGGCTGATACACTTGGAATTTAGTTCACCCTGATGCTAGTGATTCTATTGAGCTGCAGTTTCTATTTGCTTTTTGTCTGTTGCTGCCTTAATTGAAAGGCGCGTCGCATTTCCGGCTTAAGGCCCACATACCTACTTACATATGTATATATATATCTACGCCCATATTTTTCGATTTATGCATGTGTATGTGTATGTGTATGTGTATGTGTGTGTGTGTGTGTGTGTGTATTGTAGTACGGCACAATAGCGCTCTCAATTAATTGTCATAAGCGCGAGACAGACTCGACCTGGCGATCCACACAGTAGTTATACTTAGCTTTAAGCACCGATCTCTAACTACATATGTATGTATAAACTAGCAACGACGGCGCGCTTCTTTCAATTAAGATTTGTCAAATCCAATGCAATTCACAGTACGCCAGTCCACTCGGCTTTTGTGCCCGATTGAAAACACTTGAAAACGAGCCGAGATTGAGACACATGCTATATATCATTCCATAAACACGTACTTATCTATCTATCTGTAGCATGCATATACTATATATGTACATACGTAAGTACTATGTGCCATAGGCCATAGCTACATTTGTGCTACGGACGCTTGGGTGATGGTCAAAGCGGATTACTTTGCAATTGAATGCACTTGAATTACTCGATTCATTCGATAAACTTTAGTTTAAATATGTGACTTTCTACTTACCAAGTTATGTTCACTTTTTATAAGAAATCGTGCCCAAAATTATGCATTTTATTTTGTCTTGTTTTGTTTCCAAAAACCCTAAAAAATGCCCTTACAGAAACACCCATAGCTTTGACAAAACTGAACCGATTTTCAAGCTCAAAGTCATTTTGCTCATGATTTTTGCTTTTAATTAATTGTACATTTAAAATATTTGCATTTTTGAAAATTCAACTTTTTTGTAATTTTGTAAAATATAATTTTTTTAAAAAAAAAATTTTCTTAAAAAAATAGAATTCTGAAATATTGCTTTCAATTGATTACCAGTGTAGCAATTAGTATAAAAATCCATTATAAAGGTAATTCTGGAGTAGTTCATTTTTCTGTCAAAAATCATGCCAAAAATTACCAAAAAAAATGAGCTTGTTAAGTGCCATACCACCCAGGATTACCCTTCCATGATTTCAACCACCCATAACTTTGCCAAAACTGAAACGATTTCCGTTTTGTTCATGATTTTTCATCTATAATAATAAGTCTACATTAAAACTAAATATTTTTTTAAAATTCAGACTTTTTGGACATTTTTCGCGAAAATATTATGCAACCACTTACACTTTTGGGGAAACCTTTTTGCGCAAAAAAATGTAATCTTGAAATGTTGATTTTATTTGATTGTGGATCAATTTGTATACACAAGGGAAAAGTTATGAGTTTTTATGAATGAAACACAGATCACAACTCATTAAGCTCAACTATTTATGCATATGGTAATAAAAATGTAGCCATTGCGATTGCATAGATCATATTACAAACTAATTAAGCTTGAAGCAAATCAATTAATGAAATTGCATCTGCATGATTCAGACATTCAGATATGTATATATATATATTCACCGTTATATTCATTCAACACCCAAAGTAGCGGCCTTATAATGGGCCATATATACATATACATATATATGTATATGTAAACATGTATTGTCGAGTTATCTTAAGATTTATTACACCTAATGCCGACCAGAAACCCAACGCCGCCAACCCCTACCCCCAACCCCTACCCTTAACTTTAAATCAGGCCATATAAACAGTTAACTTGAACCCTTTGCCTGACTCATTGGCCAATTGGTCAGTGTGTATATGTGTGTGTGTGTGTGTGTGTGTGGCTCCAATTGGACAGCTTGCATGCAATTGGAAATGTAAATTGTAAACCAGGTGAATCAGCAGGCAACCGCAGCTGCACAAATAAACATAATTCAATATCTATGTTTAATTAAATTTATGAAATGGAAATTGAAATTGAAATATTGTTTGCTCTCACTGGTGACGTTGTCCACGAATGTTGTTGTTGTTGTTGTTGCTATTGCTCCTTCACGCTGATAAGATAACGCCAAAGAATTGGTAAAATTATGCCCACTCGTTGTTGGGGCCTAATGTTAGCTAGTTTGCCAACTAACAATTGACGAACAAAAATAGTTATACTTACTCAAATACATGTAGCAGAACTGTATTTTGTTTTTACTTCCGTTGGCTGCTGTTACGTCACAAGGCTGTTGTCGTGTCTGTCGCTTATCAATTGTGACACCAACAAAAATACAATAAAATCTAATTGAAAATTGCTCAGCCACGTGCCACACTAAAAGCTTACGCATCTCACATTTATTGCGACAGGTGGCAAAGTACTTTTAAGTTTTGCAATTCGTTTATAATTCACAAGTTTAATCGCGGTATTATAAGTAGTCGCTTTCCTGTATGTTAGCTAACAAAAGAGTTGCACAAAATGTAAAAGAAAAAGAAAAAAACTAAGAGAAAGCTAAAAAAAACTAGTGCACAAAATAAAGCGGCGATTTTTATGCTGAAAATAAGCTAAATTGCCAATTTCACATTCAGACAAGTTAAAAGCCAGTATAAACTTTACTTATGTATAAACTAAAAACCAAAATTAGCTGAGTCAGTTAACAGAACTACACGGAAGACATGGCTGATTCATATTTCGACTATACGCATTCATAATTCATATGAAAACGTTAAGTGCCAGAGCAAATATATATATATTTTTGGGTGCACAATCATAGATGGTGTTTTTTTGGGAATGGGCATCGGAATCGGTATTGGAATTGGTATTCGAATTGGAAATGTGTTCGAAGCGGTCAATGTTTGCTTTCGATTTCTTGAATTCATGGAATTTGCATGCATCATTTGCCCCCTCCTTCGCCCCTCCTTCGCCTGCTCCACATGCACAGCAGACATATTTAGGAAAGTATTTTCATTTAGCCGCACATAAAGCTAAATAGAATCAGGAGCAGGGGCCGACGGGCACCGATGGCAAATGTTTACCTGTTTACCTGTTGTGTGTTGTGTTTAGATATTTACACAATTAATTGCGTTCGGGCCCGGCACTGTAGTGCTCTGGCTGTGCCTGTAGCTTTGTGGCATGAGGTGCCGTAATTTAAGCACAAGGTCATCTTGCTTTTGCATGCGAATGCTGATGGTGGTAGAGTGGTGAGTGGTGAGGGGGGAGGGGGGGATAGAGCTTTGCAGGCGGATAAGATTTTCATGGGTGCATTGGCCATGTCGCTGGCTCGTTAAAACATTAGAGAAAAAATGATCATTAAAAAATTATAATAATAACAATTCAATTGATTTCCCATAACAATGAATGAGCATTGCAAGCTGACGCCTTTTATACCCAGTCAAAAATACTAAAATACAAAAAATACTACAAATACTAAATTTGGTATGTGACAACTCATAAATCACACATACATAACTGTCTACAGATAGCCAATTTCTTATACTCTCTTTCGAATGGGAAACATATTTTATTGGTTTATGCAAATCTGTATATATATGTATGTATGTACCAGGGACCGTAACGGTTATGAGTTTTACTCAAAGAAATCATTTTTAACGGTTATTTTCTAATTTTTATGATAAAAAACCAAAAATAACTATTGTTTTACTTAAAAATAACTGTAATTTTTTGATTTTTATTTTTTAAGTCTTTCAATAACGGTTATGAGGAAAAAAATGTGCACAAAAAAAAAATAAAAATAAATGGTTATAAAAAAGTTTTTTCATAAAAATTGCGAAAATAATTTTTTTTCCGTAATCCCACATATGGAGTAAAATCAAATGGATTGGTGTCCTCAAAATTCTTTTAGCACATATCCTTGGCACTGATTTTTTTAACTTCTAAATTTGCTTTATAACAGTTATTTTCGGTCCCTGGTTTGTACATATATGGGGTTTTCCTTTAGTTTCAAATCGAGAATCGAGCAGTTATCTAGTTTCCGAAAACGTAGTAAACTTATTTGGTGTAGTCTGTTTTGTTTAGAAGGCTTTAGTTGTAACATTTGATAGACACTGTCGATAACAAACACAAGACGCAAAATTTATTGTAAAGTAAAAATTTGAAACGCAATGAGCGTACAAGTAATAAAACCCGTTAAAGACAAGAATGACGAAAATGACATAAATGAGAAAAGGGCGCAAATCCGAAGTGGAGCCCGCAGAAAACTCTTTGAGTTTATACGACGCGAAGTTGCTGCGCTAATAATGACGCCGATCTTCAAGCGGGAGCTGGCACGGGAGTTTATACTGGTTAAAAACGAGCCCGTTTCGCAGGACATGGATGCCAAATATGTGAAGCGAACACATCTGAAAGAGGCTGTTTACGAGCTCATCTCGCAAGATATTACCGCCCAGAGGCTGGCGACACTGGAGGAGAACAACAAACTGCTTGCCAAGTCGCTGAATGACATGGCGGATCAGTTTGAGCAGCTCACCAATCGATTTAATCAGTTGTCATGTGAAAGGACCCAACTGGCGCTAGAAGAGACATCCTCGCCCACACGACTGTACGCTGGCGGTGATGATGAGTGCGGCCGAATGAGTGCAGTCATCCGGGAGCCAATAGACAAACAGCGTAACTACAATGATCTGCTCAGCAAGTACAAAAGACACTTGGAACTGGCCACATCCAGCGAATCCTGCACAAGTTCAATGCAAACAATAGCCCAACAATCGCTGGTGGATCACATGTGGGAGTCACCTTCGCATTCCGACGGCATCTCCATATCGCATCACGCCCGGACACTGGATCGGTGGCAGCGACGTGGTGATGCACAGCGGGTGCTCTTTGATACCGATACCGATACCGATATCGATACCGCTTCCGATTTGTTGATGTACCGCAAATCTTGATGCAGTCTGAACAGCCGCTCAACAGTTTGTACAATAAAAATAAAATATCCGGCAATCTAAACAATGCAAACAAACCGTTACTGTTTACTGATGTAACTGAATATTGATGACATTATACAGTTACAGGGTATATCTACATACATAAGTCTCAGCTCTCAGCTTATAAACATCCACCAAATCGCACAAAACTGTATTATTAGTTGCACTAAGCGCTAATTGCGGCACACGAAGTTGCACTCAAAATGTGGCTATTAATTAGCCGCAGCAAAAACTACTACTACCAACTACTAACTAACTACTAACTACTACTAACTTTAGTTAGCTGCAAGCGTAGTTCAAGGGTCACATAAATGCCTCGGACGGAAAACAGCAACAGAAAAGATGGAAGGCCGCTGCTTTATGACTCCCATAAACAGTGGCCAATTAAAAGGTACGATTCTTATAATTGGCCATATTATCATATATATCAGCTGCCGTCAAGTCAATTTTCATGCCATTCGGTTCAAACTCATTTACAAAGGTCAGCAAAAAAGAACAAAATATAAATAGTAACAATATAACAATATATTTATTTAATGCGTGATTTAACCACACTGAAAAATTGGAAAATTGTTGAAAAACTGTCGTCGAAAACTTTCACGCTTTTCATATAGAAATATCATGTTCTATATGTTGTTTACTTGGTGACTGGGTTCCAGACATGTGCTAATGGAATGCACTTATGTATGTATATTATAAACAGTTGCTTGTACAGTAATTACACGCATTGCTCAACTATTTGCGCTGGCTGATCAACGTATTGTTTCGAGGAGTTTTTACACAGCAAAAAAAAAAAAAACGACGCATTCTTAATAATCATAAACATTTTATGGAGCACATTGAACCCTTTAACTAATAAAACTGAGATACATAGATACGAGTACATTACTTTTGTATGCTTATTTTTAGAGTTTGCCAACTTCCAGTCGGCATTGCTTTACACATAAGAAACGTGTACTTAATGTATGTACATACATATATGTACATACATATATGTATATGTATGAATAACATAATCATCTAATCATCAAGAAGCACATTTTGAGTGGCCACTTGAGCTGACTGGCATTTTGTGGCTGTCTTTTGTGGCTTTTATTTGTCAAGTGGCTAAACGTGCAGGAAGTCCATGCAGCCCCATACACATAATTGTAATGGGTACAAGCTACTTGTGTTATTGTCCTCGAGCATAAGTCTTCAGGCAATGATCATAACGTTAAATAGTGCTGTGTGTGAACTTATATATACATATGTGTTATGTATTATATATATACATACATATACACATATATATACATATGTATTATATATATACATACATATAAATATATATTATTTGAAACTTGTTTTCAAACATTTTTGTGAATTTATTCTTTGCTTTAATTTACATTTTGGAAAACAATTTGTCTAATTAAAAATCCCGAATTTTTATTATATTTTTTTTTATATACATATATTATTATATTTTATTTTGAATAATATTTCAACATTTATTTTTGCCCTTGTGCAACTGAAATTTGTTGCCAAACTTTTTACAAATCCAATCCACATTTAATATATATATATATATATTTTTTTTTTCTATGGGCAGGTAAAAAATGTGCTGCGACCGCGTTATTACTCTTCGGAGCTGGGCATACGGGAGAAGATATTTATTGGTGTGATGACGTCACAGGACAATATCAACAGCTATGCGACCGCCTTCAATCGCACCACCGCCCATCTGGTCAACAAGATCAAGTTCTTCATCAATGCGGACAGCGTCAAGACCAACTATCAGCTAAAGAACATTGTGGGATTCACCGACACGCGAGAGAGTCGCCGTCCATTCTATGTGATCAAGTATATAGCCGACAACTATCTGGATGACTATGACTACTTTCTGCTGGTGCCGGACAATGTCTATGTGGATGCCCGCAAGCTGAATACCCTGCTCTATCACATTAGCATCACCTTCGATCTGTATATGGGCGGCACACGTGCCGCACCCATTAGGGGCGATGGCAGTGCCGCGCCAGCTGCCGATCCTGGCGATGCGTCAAACGATTCCGGTGCGGCCGGCCACACGGATCGCAACTATTGCGCCCTGGAGGCGGGCATCCTCCTCAGCAGCAGTGTCATCCGCAAGATGCGCAACAATTTGGATCGCTGTGTCCGCATCGGCGTCAGCAATGATCACAGTGTCAACATTGGACGCTGTGTGAAGTATGCGAGTCGTGTTTCCGGCTGCCAGGAGACTTTTCAGGTGAGAAATATTATCGAAATTTGATTTGGAAAAATTATACTTATAGCAACTAAATTGTTTAGAGTCTTCTTTTCTTATAATGTTTTTATGCATTTTAGACTAGAATTTTGCAGTTAGAAATCTCCAGAAGTTTGAAACAAAAAAATAACTTGAATCAAACATTTTTATTTTGTGAATACATTTTTCCTATATGCATTTTCTATGCATTAATTAACTTGAAACTAAAATTTGTATTTTGAGAAAACATTGCTCCATATACATAAGTAATTAAATTTTAAATATACTATTTTACTACATAAAATACTCTAAACTCATAAAACTGTTACATAGAAAAACAAGACTTCCATGAATTGGAATTATTTGTGAGCTGGAATGCCTGTGGAACCAAAGCATTTGAATTCAAGACATTCTGTTCACATTCACAGTTTGACATTCACGAAATCCTTGGCTTCGCTGACGAGTGGAACAAATGTAATGTTAAATTACACTAGCAAATGATGGGTGCACATAAAAAGCAGCAGCTAACGTTTGCCGTTTAATGGTCAGCAGCAGCTGTTAACAGTTTTGGCAGCACTGCGGTCTGCAGCAGTCAGCAGATGGGGGCAGCCACACATATAATCGAGCATATGTACCTACATATGTACATACATATATGTACATATGTACATATATGTATGTACATATGTAAGTATGTATGAATATGTGTGTGTGAGCGAGTTAATTTGCCGTTTGCTTGTCGTGTGATCTTTGCTGCTTCCTACACGCCGTTTTATTTATTTAAACAATTTGCCGTTGACTAAAAAGACGCACAGAGAGCGACACACACACACACACACACACACACATGGACAAACAAGCACGCATGCGAGCCGAATGCCAGAAAAGAACACAACAACAAAAATCAGTTCAGTTGATACAACAAATGTGACCCTGAAAAGAGCATCGGCAGCCGCAGATGCGGAGAGGAGACAACAAATAAGAAAGACAGAGAGAGAGAGAGGAAGAGGGAGAGGGAAAAAAGCAACTTCAAAGTCTTCGTTTTGTTGTTGAACGTTTTGTGGCAGGCATTCGGACATGCCACCAGCAGCCGCACCACTTGATGGACCGTTTATTTAATTTCCAAGCAACGGTCGAAGAATTTCTTAAACGGCATGGTTGAGGGGGAGAGTGTAGATGGACAACACAAAGTTGAGTGATTTCCGCACCCATTTGAAATGCAGTCTGTTAACAGTTTGACATGCACAATCGTTGAGTGGCTGTTTGTGAGCCACTGCGAAGTATGCTCAGCGTCTTTGCTGGACAACATTTACCACATATTTGCCCTAATTAAAGTAGTTGCTCTTGCTATTTATAACAAAGTGGAATCGCATTTTGCACACGCAATTTAGCTCGAATTATTTTCTTCTTTATCTTATTTATGTATGTATGTATACGTTAAACGAAACGCAGGGCCAAGAACTTGACGCACATCTTTCTCTTGAATTTCATTTGTTTGGTTTTTTTAGTTTATGTACAATACTATTTTTGCGGCTGGCAGGCACTGTGGAATGATTTATGTGTGTTTTATGCGCTGGAGCCAATGGGATGTGTTCGTGTGGGTGTGTGTGTGTGTGTGTGTGTGCGTATTTGGGAGTGTTGATTTCTGTGCTCTCTTCAAATTTAAAACGTAACTGCATTTTTATTGCCGGGGCTAAAGGGTTTAATGCAGCTTCAATTCCGATGTTGTAGATTCCTTGTAGCTTAAGTTCTTATTTGTGATTTAATCATGTAATTAAAATTTAATTAGAATTCTATTTTATAGCTAAATTTCAAATATATTATACATATTGTAATGCTGCCATTTTAATTTAATTATAATAATAATTTAATTAAATTATATATTATACCTTATTTACAAACATAATTAAATTATTTAATTTGTATTTAATTAAACATAACATGCTAGTCGATCACATTCCTCGCAGGGTATAGGGTATCTGCTGGTCTATAATTTTACCCTAAAGCGCACTTTACGGCTATTTCTGTCATCTTCAAAAGTGCCGTTACAGCTGCGCTTCTTCAGCCATTTAACATTTTGCCATTTAAATTGATTAATGTGCGCCGGCAAATTAACTAGTTGCATTTTCTGCGAAAATGGCGCGCTGATATGTTTTATTTTTATGGCAGCAGCAGCATGAGCAGCTTATGCTGCAAATGGTAAAGAGACAAACTCTCGAGTCTGTTGACTCCTCTCACAACTAACGGACTGTTAACATGGCAATGTTAATTTAATTATGCGCTCGCTGCTCAGCAACGGGAATGAAGAAATGGAAATGGGAATGGGAATGGAAGCGAGAGAATGCGAACTTCGATGTAGTTGGGCTTTTAATGGGATCGTAAAAAAAACGCGACACGCCAGCCGATAAAGGAAGTTTATTGTTTTGCGTTCTGTGGCACACATGCTCATAACGGGATCTTTTTTTTTTGTTAGAAATTAATATCATGCAACATTTGACGGCGCCACCATAAAAAAACGAATTTTAATTAATAATCTCGTTGTTATTTTATTTGTTTACAGGGTATGCGACAATACAGCTATGCGTTGAATACGAAAGCGCGCCAATATAAGGATCTCAGCATACTTGCCAAGGAGGAGGCATTTCGCAATGCCACCACAGTTTATCCCGTGCAGACGCCGGAGGATTTCTATCGCCTGCACGCCTACTATTCCAAGGTAAGTACCCGGCACGCTTATCAACTTTATAGAGTATGCACTGATAGTAATATTGTGCTGTTAACCGTTTGCTGTTAAGTGTAATGCACAGTCCGTTGCAAACTTAACGATACAAATTCGAAATAAGAGAGAGCACGCGCGGTTACAATTCAACGAAAGAATAGAGAAATGTTTGCATTGCTTAACATTGCAGCCTCAACTTGATTACGTTTAACATAATGCTGTTAAATATATTGCATTTCGGTTAAAAACTGAACGAAGCAATGGGAAGTATGCAAATCAAGTTAACATTGCAGCACTTGGCGGTTAACCGTTTGCTGTTGTGGTTGTTTTGACGAAATCAACTAAAATATAAAATTTAAATGTGATATTTGTATTTTGAATTGCAGCATCATTTGGAGATGGTGCAAAATCGCGGCTATGCGCTGGAACAGAAATCGTATCGCATTGCGAATGGCAGCATCTCAAACAAGATACTCGAAATCCGTTGGCCACTGGGCGTCCCGCCGCCCAGTGCGCCGGAGACGCGTCACGATATGCTCACCTGGCAGCTGCTCAACGAAACGCACAGCTTCCTGCCCAATGCGAATGCGGATCATGCGGTTGCCCCGCTCAGCCGCATCGAGGAACTCGACATTGCCAAGGTGCTGGAAATAACGCTGCAATATGCCGCCCAGAAGTATCCCAAGCTGCGGTATCACGGCCTGCACAGCGCCTATCGCAAATTCGATGCCACACGTGGCATGGACTATCAGCTGCATCTCAATCTGTACGAGGGTGACACCCCCAAACGACTCCTGCTCAAAAGCTTCGAGGTGGTCAAACCTCTCGGCCGCGTCGAGGTCGTCCCATCGCCCTATGTCACCGAGAGCACCAGAATTGCCCTACTCGTGCCGGCATTTGAGCATCAGGTGCTGGATGCACTCGATTTTGTGGGACAGTACGAGCGCATCTGCATGCAAAACCAGGACAACACCTTCCTTCTCCTGGTGAGTTTCCATTCAATCATTTTTAAGTTTCCAAGCTGATTCCTCTTCCTTTTTAGATCTTCCTCTATCGGCTCGACTCACTGAGCAAGGGCGACGATGATCCCTTCAAGTCGCTCAAGAAGATGGCCCTTGAGCTGTCGTCGAAATACAAGACGGATGGCTCCCGCATTGCTTGGGTATCAATACGGCTGCCGGAGCAGCTGAGTGCGCCGACAAAGCCCGAGGATTGGCTGCTGCATGCCTCCATGTATGGGCCGAGGCAGCTGCTCAGCTTGGCCGTGGCAGATCTGGCGCTGCCCAAGCTGGGACTCGATTCCCTGGTGCTGATGGCCACGCCCAGCATGCTCTTTCGCACTGACTTCCTCAATCGGGTGCGCATGAACACCATACAGGGATTCCAGGTGTATGCGCCCATCGGCTTCCAGCTGTATCCCTGCACCCTTGCGCACTTCTGCAAGGAGTGCGACACCTGCGACATTAGCCAGAGCAGCGGCTACTTCGATCGCCACAATCACGATGTCATCGCCTTCTACAGTCGCGACTATGTCCAGGGTAAGCACATCTCTCAACTAGTCCAAAAATCGATTCTAAATTGATTTTTTGTTTCGCTTGCAGCTCGCAAATTGCTGGATCCGCTGGGATTGCCCATAATGCGCACCGATCTGGACATTGAGCAGCTGCTGCAGGCGCCGCATCGTCCCGCTGGCGTTGAGAGCATCCTGGACATGTTTGTTGCCGCACAGCACACGGTGCACATATTGCGAGCCGTGGAGCCGCATCTGCGCTTTGGATTGAATGTGCGCAGTCATTTGGCCAGGGGAGGATCGCTGCCGGCAACGCTGCCGGACACATGTGGACGGGAGAAGTGCATCCATTTGGCGTCGCGCAAGCAAATCGGCGATGCCATCATACGCTACGAGGACAAAAGTATTCTGCAAAAGTAATCAACAACTGCAATCAGCTGCTAACTGTTATACATATACCATACTACATATATATATATAATAATCGTCAGTTCCTTTCTAAACGTATCGACTATATTTCCACGTGTATGACTGTGTATGTATGTGTATGTGTGTGTGTCAAAGTGTGTGTATGCATAGATTAGGACATTTTTTTTGTTTTCTTTTATATATATATATATATGTATTTTTTTTATGCCTTGCTTTAAAGTGAAACTTTTAATGCTCAAAATGGTAGACAAGAATTGTTATATAATTAAAATGAGTAGAGTAAAAGGCAAGGGTAGCGGGAGGGAGGGGGGGGGGTGATTTTATAACTTGTAGCTGCCAAAATGCTTGCTTAAGTTTAAGCATTAATAATCTAGAAATTATCGCAAGTAGTTGAATAAGTTGCATGGGAAAGTGTGTATAACAGTTGTATAACAGTCAATACAACAGCCATTAGCCAATATTCAGGGCCGATCCAAGCTTGTCATTAGCCACTCTCAATTAGCAAATATACATACCTACCTATATATATATAAAATAATTTATTAATTTATAATTAATACACATATAAGCCTGTAACTATTACAAGAATTCCTATAAACCATGTACTATATATACATATAGTATATATTTGCATATATGTATATATATATATATATTATATTTAATGCATAGCTAAGTGTTATAATGTGTTATACATGCATATACATTTAAATATCCTTAAGTTGAACAAGTGGCTGTTGAAGAAAACCAATCAAAAATGTACTATGTGAAAAATGCCGCCTTAGCCAATCGACTGTGGCCAAAAATCTTGCCTAACCTAAACTGGCAACTGTTATACGCGCTCTTTCTAATCTATTGTATAGTCGGTTAACTTAGCTGATATTTTTAGAGTTTTTAATACTCCATTTTGCTGCTATACAAAAATCTACTTCTATGAAGATTTCGAAATTTTTGATATAGTAGTTACGATTCCGGTTTGAAATTAATGTGCAGCTCACCGCAATACAAATGCCAACTGTTATACAAGAAAATTACTATATTCAAATTGACAATGCGACGTATTTAGAATTAATAAGTTTGTCAGTAGGCCTGCCAGCTATTTGTTTTAATATGAGTAATATTTTGTAACGCATTTTGCATATTGAAATAATAATTATGTAATTTCAATCCACCATCGAACATTTCTTTATTTATTATATCATTTTGATATACATATAGCAACGGCAAATCGATTGTACATATTAAGTTATCCTTTCGTGTAACTGTGTAATTTGTAATGTGTAGTCATAGTTTTAGATATATATATATATATATATATATATATATATGATGTACATATGTATAATACATATAGGATGTATTACGAACATGTTGTTACTGAATATTTCAATGTTGTACGATTTGTGTGTGTGTGTGTGTGTGTATGTATCTTTTCAAATAAATGTAAGTGTTTTATACGCCAGCGACTATATATATATATATAATCAGTCTTCTTGCATCAGGAAACTAAGATCGGAATTGGGTTCAAACTCCTCACATGAGCCATCACTGAAATTATAAAAATACGTTAGTATATTAACGTATATTATTTGGTATACGAGCCGTTTCTAATTTGGGAATTCTAATTTTTTGAAAGTCTTAATTTTCTACACACGAAACTTATATTGTGCTACTTGTGTAAATACGAAATTCAATGATTTCTTTCGATTCATTTAATGGGGGTTTTTGTCAACTACAAGTGTTTGGGAAAAGACGTTATTAATTTCTGAAAAATTATAATTTTCGCAAGATCTGATTTTCAAGCGAACTTTTTTTTGAACTTTTGAACTTTAATGATATTTATAGAACAATTGCAAGAAGTTTTCAAAAAACTTTACTTAAAAGTTTAAGATTTGAATTGTTTATGAAAGACAACAAATTTCGGAAACTTCTAATTTCCCATTGAACATGATTTTAATGGACCTATTTCGACCCGGAATATTGCAATTTATGTGTTTAAAAAGTTAACAATAACTTGGTAAAAATTTGTTTCCGATGTTTCTAACTACCGTGCGATCCTATATACTGAAAATTCGAATTGTTGGAGATTATGTATCTATAGACTTGCACTTACGCCTTGAAGAGCTTGGCATTCCTATCGCCGAGAAGTGTGGCCCGATTACCCTGGACACGGATACTGGTGCCCTCGCGCAGTCCGAGCACCGGACGAATATGATAGCTGATAAACTCCTTGATGCGCTCGTCGCGTGTCTCGCCCATATGCACCGTGCTGGCATCCGTTTCCACATAGTGCGGATTGATGTTGAATGGGACGAGAGCGAGTGACTCATAGTTGGGTGGCTGCATCACCGGCATATCGTTGGTAGTGTGAATGGTGCGTGTGGCCACATTGGTGCCGGCACTGCTGCCCACATAGATGAGACCACGCCGCAACACCAGATCCCGTATTAGATCCACCAGCTGGAGCGCGTAGAGTTGCTTCAGCAGCACAAATGTATTCCCGCCGCCCACAAAGAGTGCATCCGCCTCGGCCAATGCCGCCTGACGATCCGGTTTTTCGTCCAGCCCCTCCACCTCATAGCCCCAGGGCTTTAAAGCAGCACGCACCTTTTCCGTGTACTTCTCGTGATCCTGCATAGCATACGGAATAAAGAGCACCGTTTTTATGTTCTTGCTGTTCAATTGGGGGAAAACACAAATATTTGATTTCGACGATAATAAAATGATATATGTATACATATATATAAGTTCTTACGACTTGAAAAGCTCGTCCAGCTGAGGACGAGCGTGCTCCAAATATCCGTGTCCATAAACCCGGGAAGATGAAAGCAACAACAAATTGCGATATCTTGTATTCATTTTCGATATTAATTTGATTTTCCCTTTTAAAGTGAATGCACAACTGAAACACGAGTCTCTGTTGAACGTTTTCTATATACTGTTGCCGCGCAGATAAGCTGCTTTGTTTTATGACTGCAGATTAGCAATCAACACAATTTGACAATCTGCAATTGTCAGCAATTGAAATGCAGAGAGAACCGTCTATCGATGTATCGATGCTTTGTAGCTGCGGTAAGCGATGTTTACATTGCAGAGCATTGCACTTAACGGCTATCAATTGCTCCCAGCACTACGTAACGGTTATCAATTGCTCCCAGCACTAATTAGCGGTTATCAATTGCTCAGAACACTGCGTGCCATTAAAATTACCTATCGACTTTGACAACAAACACTTACCATTTTAAACAATAAATTTTGTGCTAGCATATCATATATATTATGTTGCAGCCCAAGTCATTAACGGCAAGACTATCGATATACCGATAGCTTTCAGTTATGCGATTTTTGAATTTAACGACTTTTAAATTATTTGCAGATACTTGCTTTGAAATTTATTGTTTTAACAAAAATTACTCATTAATTGCATGTTTGATTAAGCTTTTTTTCAATAGATTGGACAAATTTTGACCGGAATCAGAGCACTATATTGTTAACTGGAAACCATAGATACGATCAGTCAACAATATAGTTACATTCATCAGCATTGAATATCTGATCTGCAATTACAACTAGCATATACATACATACATACATATGTATTGTTTTCCAGTTGAAATGTAGCTTTAGTTAAAGACTTTACGAATACGGAGTTGTCGGGCAGTTATAATAGGTGTATTCAATACGTTCTTAAGAACTTTAGAAGCCAGAAATGGAAACAATTAACTATGCATTGCTTAACATTCTTTGCAATTTATTCTGTTCAATTATATTGCTTAAAACATAAATAAATGATTGGTTGTATTATGTATTATTTAGATATATATATTATTTTATGTATGTAATTGACTGCCGTGTCTTAATTTCACGATTCCAAGTATTAATTGACACAAACAAAAAAAACATCCTCACACTCACATACACACACACACCCACACATTCAAATATTTAATTTTGTATTATATTTATTTTAATTTTTATAACAAATTGGATGTTGTTGTTGTTTGTACATATTATATATACATTGCATACGTTTTGTATATTGTGTGCTTAATGTTGCATGTATTAGTATATAGGCAGACATAAGTTTGTATGTATGTATGTAGTATATTAATAAAGCATTTCTCTTGATTTCGAATCGAATTCTAGGAACACCCAATGTACAGTTAACAATTGGTGTTGATTATTATATTTCATCATAATTATTTCCTCCTTTTTCTCATTTTCCTTTCTTTTTTTTTTTTGCTTCATTTTACATTGAGTTTATATTAAAGTTTATGCGTATAAGCTAAAAATAGAAAGAAAAAAAAAAAACAAACAAAAATATATAAATCAACAAGTAATTACAATAATTTGTATGCTTTCAACATTAATTAGCTATTTCTCGTATATTTTTGTTAAACAATTTACACAATTTGTTTTGTGGCTTGGCGATTATTTTATGCGTTTGTGTTTTGGTGGCTTCATATTCATGTATTCATGTTTTTGCAGTTAACGGCATTTGTTTTAACGTGGTATCCCTTACAGTTTTACATTATACAGTTTGACAGCAACTAGCTGGGCTGCCAAGGCTGAGGCACGGTTTGGTTTCTTTTGCTTTCAGTTTTCGATTTTTTAGTTGCATTTTCACGTTTCGATCATTTTTTGAGCGCTGCAATTGCGAAAATTTCTTTGCAGTATATGTATGTATATTATATAACGGCAAATGACTATAAAAATTATATATACATATATATACTGTATATATACAGTGGTCACGCCAGAATTAGAACACATTGATTTTAGTAGTGATTTCAATTTGCATATGATTCTATATTCAAATTCCTATTTTTCAATTACCATATTACATATCTAACGATTGCTATATATATTTATAGATTTAAATGTATTTAAAAGCAAAACAATAATAGAAAAGTTTTCAAGAATTTGAACGCATTCTATTTTCTGGACAATTCTAATTTGCAACCGACCGCTGTATAAATACATATATATATATATATTTATATATAGATATATTTTCACGTTTTGTATGCATGTATGTTGATTTGATTTCATTTCATTTATACTTAGGCTACAATTTCTTTTTGTTTTTTGCAATTCTCTTTTGCTTTAAATACATACAGACACACACACACACACGCACACACATAGAGACAGACAGACACACAGACACACATACAAAATGCATGTAGAAGACGGCGGCAATTTACATTTTGAATAGTACAACAGACATTTGTTGTTTGCAGTTGTCTCCTACTGCGGCGACTGCTCATCGGGCAGATCCAATATCCTGGCGACAAACTCGGAAATGTCCGTGTTGCGCTGTAAATGCTCCACAATGAAGCTGTGCCGCAGCAGCTGCTCATAGTTGGGTCGCGCCGTATACTCCTTTTTCAAGCATGTCGCTATAAAGTCCTCAAACTCGGCGGAAAATGAGCCCGATGCCAGTCGCGGCGGCTCATCCTCAACGACCTGAAAGCGAAATGTTTGAGATTGGCTGTGCCCATGATGAGGGGATGATGCTCACCTGACGCAACTGTTCGAAGGGCGTTCGCCATTTGTTGTAGGGATATTGGCCGGTGGCCATTTCAATCATACTAATGCCCAGCGACCAGACATCGGAACGTATATCATATTGGGCTGGATTACCTTGCGGATCGATGCGCTCCGGCGCCATATACGGCTTGCAGCCGGCATCTATAGTCTTGGCCACAGAGTCAACTAGATAGCCTGCATAAAAAGTGTTATACATACATATTAATATACATTTTTCGATTCTATTGCATTGGTTGAGTAATTTTGGAGCGTGTTTCAAATTGAATATGCATGAATTTGATCAATGTTCCATTTAATTTTCATTTATTCTTCAGAGTTATTTTCTCTTAACTATCTTCTTTTTTTTGGTAAATAAAATAAAATGAAACAAATTGGGGGAATTTAAGAAAGGGCTGATAAAAAATATGTAGTTTTCAACCTTTTGAAAGCGATTAATGAATGAGTTTAAAAATATCTAAAATTAATGGATTAATTACTGAATGGATAGAAAGTAGAAAGAACGAATTTAAATGAAATGGAATCAATATGATATGACCCCAAAAAAAAATAGATGACTCACCTGAGATGCCAAAGTCGCATATCTTAACCTGACCGCTGCGATTGATCAGTATATTTGAGGGCTTTACATCACGATGTATGACCTTCAGCTGGGCGTGCAGATAATGCAGAGCACTGACCACACTCATCGCAATCTACAGAAGCGACTATATATTGTAGAGTTGTATTGAATCAAATATGATTGAATGCCTTACTTTGCCGAGCACCGTTTCCTCCATGGTCAGTTGATTTTTAAACACCTTCGGATAGAATTTGTCCAGACTGGTGTTCATCACCTCCATGCATATCCAGACATCGCCCTCGCGATACATCGCCCCATAGAAGTGGACCGTATAGGGGCAATCGCTGGAACGCATCGATATGTCCAGATCCATAATCAGGCGTTGCTGTTCCCGAAAATTAACGGTCATTGGTATGCGTTTGACGGCCAGCACTGTGCCCGTCTGTCGATGACGCATCTTTTCCACGATTCCATACGCGCCGCGTCCCAAATCGCAGATCTTCTCCAGACTATCGGCATCGATGTCAAATGTCTGATCCCCAATTTGTATGGTCGCCCGTGAGTCCAAATTACGTGGCGGCACGCTGTAAATTTAATATTATTATTATTATATTTTTATTTAAAGTGAGGGTCGATTTCTGTAATTTTTGTGTTGATGACACTTGGAACTTAATCGCCTTGTTTCCAGTATACAGGTAAAATATTAAGTATACGTTTTGAAAGAAAATGAATCAAATATGGCTAACAAAAAGGAACACTTTAGTTCCAGCAGCTTATTTTGATTTGCTTATACATATATATGAAAAACTAAAGATTGTAATCTTACATATTTTTTTTAGTTTTTTAGCCAGACTATGTGGAATTGTGAAAATTTAATCAAAACATAATTTAACAACACCCAAAAAAATCACAATCGAAGCTTATTGCTCAGAAATTTTTGCCACTCAAAAAATGATCTCATTTTTAAGTTTAAGCGAATTAGCTTTTCTTAAATTAAGTAAAATAATGTTTGTTCCATTTAAATCAAATAATTGGCTCTTTGCTTTTATATTTTCCAAATCTCAGCCTCAATTGTGCTACACTATCTCTTAAATGTGAAGATTTCCGTACCCCAATTTTATGGTACTTTCGAAAACTATTTAAGTGTTCTAAAACAGAAGTTGCAAGAGAATTTGAGTGATTAATCAATCGGTAATTGCTAGGGCAAATGGGTTTTAAGTCATGATCAATCATGTATGTATGTAAAAAATTAATCAATGCAAACTTCTTTGCAAGCGTATTGATTCGTCGGCTTGTCAATTACAGCTGTTCTTTTGCCAATTGGTTCAACGAACTAGTTCCATGCAAAAGCAAACAAAAGCGCTTTTTGCCCAATTTTCCATACAACAAAACGAACAAGTGTCATAATGTCATAACACCCCCCCTGCCCAAAGCCCGCTTCCAAGACGCAACACTTACAATGCCGGTTCCGGTTCACGCGGAATGCCAATGGGTGTGAGGCGCGGACGTTGTCGTGACATTGCAACCGCTGCAAAAGCTCTGTTTCTATGTGTGTGAGTGTGTGGTGTATATATGTATATGTGCGAATGTGGTGTGTTTGGGATTGTGTGTGTTTGGCGGCTTGCACTTGCACTTTTCTTCTCTTCTTCTTTTGCTCTCTTTTTCGTGTCGCCTTTTCACGCGTGTTCGGTCGCCTGGTAACTGAAAATGATTTGCTCCAATTTTTTTTCTGTTAGCGGCCTGCTTTTTACAGTTGCTGCTGCTGTGTGGGTTTTTCTTTACGATCAGCAACAACAACAACTGCGACTGCGACGTCGGCGACGGCTGCTGCTTTTTTGCTATTTTTACCACATTTGGTCAAAGCGTGTTGTTGTTAGTTTGCCTGCTGCGCGTTTTTCGCTGTGCGACAGAAAAAAAAAACACAAATGTACCGTTTGGTCGCTGTCACTGTTCTTAGCGGTCACACTCTTTTTGGCTTTGATTTACTGCTATTATTTTAGCTTTTCACTCGCGCACGATTCGTCCTCGTTGAAAACAATATAGAGTGGGTGAGAGCACAGTGTTGCCAACTCAGCCATTTTTCTCCAGTTGGATTTTACGTTTTTTTGTATTCTGGTATTTTTTGTGGCCATACCAACCCGATATTTGTCCTTGAGGCCGAAATTCCCAGTTAAAGTTATACAAAAAGTTAATAACGTAATTATTATTTAAGTTACTTGAAAATTGTGCTTATATTGCTGATTGTATATTATTATTTGCCGCATTTAATAACATATCGATATATGCCGCCACTAATCGATACCAGCTGTTGGGTAGTTTTGGTATTTATTATTGATATTCTAGCAGTTGCCGCATATGGTCACACAGTGCACACTATCTTCTTGGTGGTGAACTGTGTTTCACACATTGTTTTATAGCTGTACATGCGAATAATAGGCAGCAAATAAAGCCAAAATTTTTTATGTGTAATGCAAAAGTGCAATAGTGTTGCGCGCCAGTTAGGAACAACAAACAGCAATAACGAAAAGTGCTGCAAAATAAAATCAAATCAAATATAAAAACGACGTCGCTGTTGTTGTTCTTTCTGGTGCTTGTTGTTGTTGTTGTTGTTGCTGTGCGTGCTGTGCGTGCTATCTTGTGTCTCTCTCGCACTTTGTTGCTGTTTTCAACTTGTGTTGAATTTTGTTGTTTTTATTTGGTTTTGTTGTGGGGAAAAGTTCAAAAGCGTACACAAACAATAGAGAGAGCGAAAGAGAGAGAGAGAGAGAAAGACACACACACACGCGACGTATGTGTGTGTGTGCATGTGTGTGTGTGTGTGTGTGCAGCCATAAATACATAACGCAAGGAAAATCGAATTTGCAACAACAGAAGAAGAAGCAGCAGTAGTAAAAGAAGAAGACGAAGAAGAACAGAGAATGTCCAGCACTATTGAATTTGAGACAATTGGCAGTCGGCTGCAATCATTGGAGGTTGCTTTGCAGGCCCAAAACGATGAACAGATCGTCTTATCGAATGCTCCCCCCCGCGGCGCCGTTGCCCGCATTCGCCCCACAACAATAACAACAACTTCACATCAACATCAACATCATCAACAACAACAACAACACCAATCAAATGCCGCTGTTAACGTCGCAGCAGCAGCGGCGGCAGCTGCAGTCGCTGCCAATACCGCTGCTTCCGTCTCTGCCTCAGCCGCTGCCACTGTTGCCGCCAGCAACAACAACATCGCCGCCGCCTCACCCACAAGAGCGCTGCCGGCGTCACTAGCGTCGGGGGGCGGTTTTACCACGCCCACAAGGTGCATGCGCCCAACGCCAAGTCTCCCCATACGTAAGTAATAATTTACAAACAAAATTTTAAAATGTTATTTATTTTATTTATATTATTTTGAATATATTTAATTTTTGGCAATTTGGACACTAAATAAAATCAGTAAAAATATAATATAATATACTACTGTATGCATACACTTGTGCTCATAATAATAGATACACTCTAGCATCACTTGTCTCTATATGAATTAATGTCTTCTTGACACTACAATATAAAATAATAGATTTATCTATTAATAATATATTTCTATATTTATCAGTTCTTATACTTGTAAACTATTTGTATCTCTTTCAAATATTTATTTTCACAATACTTATTCAAATTTTTGCTATGTTTTATGCAATTTATAAGATTAAATTATTTTTATCTCAGTTGCTATTTAGTTGCCAGACAAGTGATGCAAATGTACTTATTATATTGACCACAAGTGTATGTGTTGATAAGAATTTGACATAGCGATACGATAGGATAAATATTCATATAAATATGTATACAAGCATAAACATATGTACATATGCATATGTATGTATGTAATAATATATGTATGTACCATCAACAAAGGGCATGCGTGTTATCGATCTCTGCGTCTTCCTACGATTGCATAGATAAGCGCCACGCTGTGAACACAACAAATTGCAACAATAACAACAACAAACTTGTTTTTTGTCAAACTGCAGCATCAGCAGCAGCGTCTCTGTCTCTGTCGCTGCCTCTGCCAACGTCGCAGTTGCTGTCAAAGCTGTTTCCTTTTGCATGTTTTTTGTTCCCTCTCTCTCTCTCTCTCTCTCTCTCTGTGTGTGTGTGCGTGTTTTGTCTTATTCGCACTGATTCGTATTGGATTTTCATCCTTTCGAATGCAGACTAACAAAATCGTACGATAAAGTTGCTTGAGTTTATAAAACTATAAATTTGTATTTCAGCATTGATTAAAATACGTTAGAAAGAGAAGAGAAGAGCATTTCAGAACCAATCGAAAAACTTTATAAAATCATCTGTAAAATATTTTATTTATAATTTGTATATATTGGAAAATCTCTTACTGATGCCCTTAAGAACTCTCACACAATTCTTGTAGAGCAAGAGAGATATAAACGTATTCACATGTTGTTATTGGTTAAAATAAAGCTCTATACGCAAATTCCAATTGGAACGAAAATTGCTGTTAAGCTTGCGCGCACGTGAGCTTTGTCGGCGATTTAACGGTAAAATGCACCTAACAACTCTTTGAATCCCGCGCTCTCTCACCCCCTCTCGCCCACTTGCTCCAGTCGCGCTCTCCCATAAACGTTTATATTGATGCATGTGTGTGTGGGGGTATGTAACTGTATGTGTGTATGCATGTGCCGTAGTTCGCCGCTTTCATTTGGCACTTTTTTGGCATTTCCGGAGTAATGTCTTGATACGCACACGCCCTCTCCCCCGCTTCTCCTGCTCGTTCGCATTGTTGTTTGTTTTTTTATTCGCTTTTGGTTTCGCGTTTCTTCACCCGCACACATACACACACACACACACGCACACACTGTGCGACCAAAATTTGTCTCTCGTTTTCGTCTTTTTGACAATTCGCGCATTGTTTACAAATACACATATTTGTTGCTGTTGTTGTTTTTTTAATGATCTGCTGCTGTTGTTGTTCTTGTTTTTATTGGCATTGTTGTAATATTTCATTTGAATTTGCTGAAAAGTAATAACTTCATTTAACGTCAACAATAACACTAATACTAACACTAACAATAACACTAACAATAACACCAGCTATAATAACAACAATAACAACGCACTAAATGCTCTCGTAGCTGGTGTAATATGCACAGTGGAGCAATTTGCATTTGTTTCAGTTGCAAAAAATCAACATATATTTTAAGTTTATTTGATTAAATATAAAATTAAATAAAGTTAATTCTACCTATCCCATGTTGGTAATATATGCCAAATAAATCTATTCCAATATCATATACCTTGTTTTAAAATCGGTACCTATTCGAAAATGTTTAAAAACATTTAGCACTACTTTGGTAACGTTTGGCATAACTTGATTTCATTCTTAAGTAAAACAATAAGAATGGAAGGCTTATGACCTGAGAACAACTTTCACTAAGCTTTTAAGCATAGTTTTACTGTTCTGTATTGTATATTCTTATTTGAATTCATAAATAAAAATATGTTTTTTATAAAAATTGCTATAAAAATGAAGTTTGTACCAGTGTGCATGGCATTCCTATGCGCACACACACATACACATAAAAGCTTTGGGTGCTTTGTTTGTCTAACGGTCATTAGAGACGAAAAACAAATTGTTGAGTGGCAATATTTATTATTTATCTGCACATTGCTGAAACTTAAACCTTATCAACCTAAATTCATATCGCTATCTCGCTCTCTCTCACATGTCTCTTTTTCTCTCTCTCTCTCTCTCTCTCGCTTGCTCCTTCTGTTTAGTTGAATCCGGGCCAATTCGAACCCGTAACATGATGTTGCCACTGCCAACACACTCGCATCCCTCGGAAACGGAAACGGACAAGAAACTAAAAATGATAATGGGACAGACGGGCAAACTGAATATCAATGGACGGCAGTATCCCACGGATATCCATGATCTGCAGCATCTGGGTGATCTGGGCAACGGCACCAGCGGCAATGTGGTCAAAATGCTGCACTCTTCCAGCAATACAATCATTGCCGTCAAACAGATGCGACGCACGGGAAATGCCGAGGAGAATAAACGCATTCTAATGGATCTGGATGTGGTGCTCAAATCGCACGATTGCAAATATATCGTCAAGTGCTTGGGCTGCTTTGTCCGCGATCCGGATGTCTGGATATGCATGGAGCTAATGTCCATGTGCTTCGATAAGCTGCTCAAACAGTCCAAGAAACCGGTTCCAGAGCCCATTCTGGGCAAGGTCACTGTGGCGGTAAGTAATAGCTATCAGCTAGTTACATATCATATGATATGATATGATATGATGTGACGTATTTGATATACGATTTGACTTTAATCAGAACCTAATAGCTAGTGAAAAGAGTCTTCATACGATTGGTTTTCATAGCTTGCCCTTTAGAATACCACATTTTACCCAAAATGCATGTTCAATTCTCGGGACCAAACTTGCCATAACTTTGTCAAAACTTGACCGATTTTCATGCTCCATGATATTTTACATTCAAAGGTGAAGAGCTTACAATTTTCGGATTTTATGTGAAAAGTGATGACAACAATTTTGGCATGAGATTATCCCAAGCCCCTAAAAATGAGCTTCCAATATTTGAAACTTTTATAACTGCCAAAACTGAACCAATATTCATTTCCGATAACATTTAGGTCATAATTTGTTTTCTATATTAATTTTACATTTAAAGCTGAAGAACTTATAATTTTTCGACTTAATGTCAAAAAGCATGAGAAAATCCCTTGTGCATAAAAAAAGAAATTCAAAAATCGAAACTTAAAAATATTTGTGCATCCACAGTCGTAAAAACTAACCCAATATGGTTAATCTACCTATAAACTATATACGGTGTATTGTAAAAATAGTTAAATTATGATTTGAGCAGTTCCGAAGATAGCTTTATATTTGTTGTTATGATTTACTTAAGTCTTTGGTCGCGCCATATTAAGCTAATGTCATTGATTTACTTTACTTATTAAACAACATTTGAAATGTGTGTTCTCTTTTGCCATACGGTCAGACGGTCAACGCTTTGTCCTATCTGAAGGACAAGCACGGCGTCATCCATCGCGATGTGAAGCCGTCAAACATTTTGATCGATGAGCGTGGCAACATTAAACTGTGCGATTTCGGGATTAGCGGACGGCTGGTGGACTCCAAGGCGAACACACGTTCCGCTGGCTGTGCAGCCTACATGGCAGTGAGTTCAATGACAAATGAATGACAATAATTATGTGGCTTACAATCATAATAATGCATTTATCTTTGCTGCTTTAGCCGGAGCGCATCGATCCGAAGAAACCAAAGTACGATATACGCGCAGATGTGTGGTCGCTGGGCATAACGCTTGTGGAGCTGGCCACCGCACGATCGCCGTATGAGGGCTGCAATACGGACTTTGAGGTGCTCACCAAGGTGCTGGACTCGGAGCCGCCATGTTTGCCCAGCGGCGAGGGCTATAATTTTAGTCCGCAGTTTCGTGAATTTGTCATCAAGTGGTAAACTAGCAAATGTCCAATCTGGGGCATATACATCTATGTTTATGTGATATGATTTACTGAATATTGCTTTCCATTTTGCTAGCCTCACCAAAAACCATCAGGATCGTCCCAAATATCCGGAACTGTTGGCGCAGCCATTCATCAAGATCTACGAGCAAGCCAAAGTCGATGTGCCCAACTGGTTTCAGAATATGGTGGACTGTGCCGCTGGCAAGCGGCTGCGCGCCAATGGCGACTCGACGCTGCCGAGGTGAGGCACAGCTGCATTTTAACATGCCCCTACAAGCACAGACCCACAGCCCAAGCCCCTTGCCCCTTGCCCCCACAGCCCAACCCCACCAAGATGACCCAACACGCGACCCCCTGTGGCCCATTGCCTGCTGTCCGCTGTCTGCTGTGTGTATATGAGTGTGTGTGTGTATGAGTGTGTGTGCGTGTGTGGTGTGTGGTGTGTCTGGGTGCCAATGAACACAACAACGCTTCGTTTTCTATATATTTGTTTCCGTTTCCGCTTTTGTTTCATTCCGTTACGTTGCGTTTTCTTTTGATTTCTTTAGCTAACCCTGACAATCAAACAAAATTTCTTAACAGGTAGGCAATACAAAAAGAAAAAAGTATTAAAAATAATATTTAAAAAAAAAAAATACAACTAAAACTGTACCTAATCGTAGGGTGATTGCTAAAATTTGTAATATTTCTTGTTTGCTAGCTTAAACCACGAAAATTAAAATCTTGAATTAAATGCTTTTCCATAACTATTCCTAAAACCAAAGTTGGCATGTCTCTCTTATTTCCACGCTCACACTCTCGCTCTCGCTCTCTCTCTATCTCTTTCTCTTGTTTTCATTATTTGTTTATGTATCCATTTTGGTTTTTTCCAATTTACTATTTGAGCACAATTTCTACCACCTTTTTGTCTTATATTTTTTTTTAACACTTACACAATGCTAAATGCACTTCGATTGCACTTTCTTCAGGTACTGACAATTTGTTTCATTCCATTTCGTTTCCAAGCGAAACATTGCTTAACTGTGGTGTGGGTGTTCCCTAAATCGAAACGTTCCGCTCAGATCATAAATACATGTCAATTGTCAGTACGTAAAAGAAGTAAAAGAAGTGTATTGTCCTGTATATATAGTATACATACATACATATGTATATATTTAGCAGTCCACTTTTGATCCGAATTTCCTCTAGTGAGTGCCAAGTCTCATGAGTAAGCCGTATCCACCCTCTGACCACCCCACCCTCCACATAGGTATTATATACAAAAAAAAAAAAAAAAAAAAAAAATGAAATATTTTGCGTTTTATTGACTATTTAATTTGTGTTTTTTGATTTTCTATTTTCATCTTTTTTATTACCATTTTTTGTAGGTTACTTAATTCCTAATACATATTATTATAATAATAAATGAAAACAAAACCAGACAAACTGTAAAACCGATTAAAACCAAAACATAAAAACATAAAAAAAACATTAATTATAATCGATAATGCAAGAAATCAACTATATATGTATCTATATATATATATACATACACATATACATATATATATATATATATATAAATATATAGTAATAATTTATAATAAACCCTTACCATGATATGATATAAACGAAACAAATACAAGTCAATACCATAAAAAACTCCTCCCAAAATCAAAAATAAAATTCAGTAAGTACGACTTTGATTCTTATTATTATTATTATGTTTATGCGCATTAATTAATTAACTAATTTTATTTTATCTTAAATGGTATTACTAATTATTACTAACCGTTTTCTGTTGTTGCGTGCTACTAATTTATTATGGTTATTGTTGTTGTACTGCTGCATGTTGCTTGCAGCTTGTAGCTTGTAGTTTGTAGCTTGTTGCTTAACATTTTGCATGCTCTTAGATGTTTGTCAAATTATTTGCCAAAAGAAAAGAAAAAGAAAAAACAACAATACAGTTCACACATCAAACGAGGTAATTTTCATTATGCTTTTCAGTTTCTATAAATTTTGTATATATTTATTTAATTTCAATTTTATTTTTGCTGTTTGTTCGTCGTGTGCTTAGCAATTGCAGCATTTGTTGCTGTTGCTTTTGCTGTCGTTCCATTCCATTCCATTCCATTCCATTCCGTAGCGTTTCGTTCCATTTCGACGACCACATTGCTTACATCGCTTTTGTATGTATGTATATATATATGTCTATATACGTGTATCTATATATATATATGTGTACAAACTCCTACTTTAAGTCTATATGTTATTTATGTGTTTACTTATTCTTGTCTTTCGCTTCTTCATCTCATTGTCATCATCTCAATTTTATTTTGGACCACAAATTGTTTGTTTCGGCTTATACGGCGCCATCTGGCGGCTCAAAATTGTTATAAGGAACATACTAAAAAGTGAAAGCGTTTAGCAGAGAGAGAGAGGAAGAAATTTGGAGAATGGTTGATAATGTTAATTGGAGAATAAGAATGAGATAGAGAGAGAGACGGAATACTAAGAACTACAGAAATTATGATATTGTAAATAAGTATATTTGAAAAAAATTGCCATTAATATAGTAAAGCATTTATGGGAATTTTACAAATTATGATATTTGTATACTATAATAGTTAAAATTTACGAAAATTCCGACAATTCGAATTGCGTATTGAAAATATATGTGAAAAAATATTCCAACTGTAAATCGGTTCAAAATTGTGAGATGTTTAATATTTTGTAAAGCGCCAAGTTTGTTTTGCAGCTCGGCTGGTGGATCGGTGGATCTATAATATTGAATTTATATGATATATTGCTCTCTCTTTCTCTTTCATTAGTTTTTTTTTGGCTCGCTTGCTCTTCCATGCACTCATTGTCTCATGTACATATATCTCATATCTGTTATATGTTTCATATATCCCATATGCACACTTGCCCCATTTGCTCCTTTTACACACACACACACACTGTCACTCACTCGCTCTGCATCACACAAAACTCTTATCTCCCCTCTCTCTCTCTCTCTCTGTCTTTCTTTCTCTGTGTCTGTTTCACTCTTTCGCTACCATGCTGGCGTACATTTTGTGTGTGTTTTAGCACATAACGGGCTCAAACTTTAGTAACAACTACTAATAACAATTATGCGTTACTTGCAGAACAACAATAACAACGGCAGCGGCAGCAGCAACAATACCAACAATCCCAATAGGAATAGCAGCAACAGCACGATGTTCCAATGATGCTACCACAATTTTGGCCAGTGCAATGGCTGCAGAGGCGCGCAGTTCAAGAACTGTAAAGCCGTGGATGACGACGCCGCATAAGACAATAAAACCCACACAGATTCCAAGCTACCAGCAACAGCAGCAACAGCAACCGCAACAGTTGCTGCAGGGGCCGCAGTATTTCATGCAATCAGCCACACAACTACCTCAACAACAGCTACCAGCACTAGCAACTGGCGCGGCAGTAACAGCAGCAACAGCAGCAACAACAGCAACAACAACCACAACAACATTAAACTACTTCAGCAGCGGCTGCAGCAGCAGCAGCAGCAGCGCTAGTCCCATGTCGCCACCGGGTGGCATCAACAATGACATCAATAAGCTCTATCGCAAGTCGCCGTTTATGCAGCGCAAATTGAGCAATGGCTCCCACTACAAATACAACGATGAGAGCCCCAAAAAGGAGTCGGTTTTCAGCAGCATTGGTTCGTTTACGCACATCTACAACTGCCACGCCCACTCATAGCTAACGTCTCTCTCTCTCTCTCTCTCTCTCTCACGCAGGTCAATCGATTTTACGCAATTTGACCACATCGCCTTTCAGCCAAAAGAAACACCAGCCAATTGTAACAGCAACAACACCAATTGCCACAACAGCAACAACACCAATACAAACAATAACACCAACAACAATAACAGCACTGCCGCATAATAAACCCAAAACGCCCACTGAGCTATTGGGCGCACCCAAATGGCGTCTGCCAGCAGCAACAGCAGCAACAGCAGCAGCAGCAGCAGCAACAGCAGCAGCAGATACAATGTTGCCCTACGATACCTGTGATAGTAGTAGAATTGATAATATCAGCGCGTTGAGCTCTCCGCTGATAGCGGAACCAGCGATAGCGACAGCGACGCCAACAGCAACACCAACAACGGCGACAACGTTGCAGCTAAATATTCAGCAGCAGCAACCGCAGCAGCAGCGAATGCAACCAGGCAATCAGAGTCCCATAGGTGAGGGGAAAGCATCATTGGAACCTACTTTTAATACAGTACTTTTATACAGTGAACGCTTGAAAATATAGGCTCCATAAATTAGAATTGCCCAGAAACTTGAATTGTAATTTTGCAATACGCCTTGAATATAGATTTGTTTGCTAGACTTGCTCTTTTAGACATACATTTTATGTATTTTGTAGTATACCTACCAGAAATTAAAATAATTCTCAAATTGGATTTACCTCTGGTATTAAGTTGTTTGATAAATTATAATGTGTGCTTATGTTGATATGTTTCTCACTATAACCTTTTATTTGACTTGAATTTTCTCCCGATTTATATTATATCGAATCAATTATTTAATTGAATCTCTTTTTTTCTTTTCGCAGTGCTGCAGCGCTTCTACCATCAGCAGAATCAGCTGCGTGAAAAGGAGGCTGCCGAGCGGTATCAACAACATCAGCAGCATCAGCAGCAGCAGCAGCAACATCAGCAGCAGCAGCAACATCATCAGCAGCAACATCAGCAGCAGCAACATCAGCAGCAGCAACATCAGCAGCAGCAACATCAGCAGCAGCAACATCACCAGCAACAACAGCAACAACACCAACAACAACAGCAACAGCACCACCAGCAGCAGCAACATCATTATCAGCAATCGCAACATTATCATTATCAACAGACGTCGCCACGTCCGTCGCCAGTTGGCACCACCAGCACGAATCCGTTTCACAGCAATTATGTGGCGCCCACGTGCTCCTCGTCGCACTCCACCTCTAGTCAATCGTCCACGCAGTCGACATGCTCGCAAATTGCCATCCAGCAATCGCCAGCATCGCCCGCTGCCGCTGGACACTTTGGTGTTGGCAATGCGACCCAACTGCAATATCAGCCGCTGCCGCTGACGCCAACAACAACAGCAACAGCAACACCCACACCCACAGCAGCGGCAGCAACTGAGACAACTACCAGCGACAACATGGCATATGGCAGTCTGCCCTACAGATCACCGGAGCAACCGCAGCCGGATTATGTAAGCGCTGCTGGTGGTGGTGCTGGTTCTGCGGCTGGTGCTTCAGTGGTGGGCAGCAAGCTGAGCAAACTATACGCTCGTCGTCAGCTGCTTGGGCAGACAACAAGCAGCAGCAGCAACAGCAACAGCGGCAATTTGGATGCCAGAGAGCAACTGATGTATTCCAGCAATGCCGATGCAGGTGAGTTGCAGCCAAAAATTAAATATTTTGCTTTACATTTTTCATTTGTGTTCTGCTGCATTTTTGTTATTGTGCATTTTGCATTTGCGCTTTTTGTGGCTATTGACTAATTCTTTGCATTGCTTTCGCTCTTCTTTTTTTGTTACGTGTTCTTTCTCTTTGTTTACACCACACACACACATATAAACGCACGCACCGCACTACACATTCTTTGCACTGCATCACTCAATCAACAACCATCAATCAATGAATCGATCAATCAATCAATCAATCAATCAATCAGGCTGGTTCCATACACTCGCTGGCGCGATGAAGCGTCAGTTTGCGACCTATGTTAAAACCCAATTGAATTCCACAGCGACTACATCACCGGTGGCCAATGGCAATGAGAAGCTGTGCCTGAATCTGGAGCCGGCGCTGGCGCCGCAACCACAATCGCCACCACAGACTCAACCACTGCCGCCCGCGTATCGCAGCATTAGCATTAACAATGGCACCACCACCCACACCACCCACACCACTGGCAAATCCTATTACTATCGCACGCTCTCCTCCGCCGCCAGCAGCAGCAGCAGTCACAATACCAGCCAAAGCACCTCACCCACCGCGGAGCCACTGACGGGCAGTGGTGCGACTACTGCGCCAGCTGCTCCTGCTGCTGGTCACTATGCCACCAGCGGCTTTTTGCGTCGCTATGCAAGCAGCGGCGGTGTTGGCGGCGGCGGCGGCGGTGGCAGCAGCAGCACACCACCCAGTCCGCATCTGCTGGCCGGTCTGGATAGGCGACATCGGAGTCCGGATCCACCACCGCGTTACAATCGCGGACAATCGCCGCTGCTGCTGCGCAAGAATCTGCTCGAGCTGAGTGGACAACCACCTGGTTCGCCGCTGCTGCAGCGACGGTGAGTTGCAAACATTTTTTGAGTTGAGCGTACGTATACTTAATTTGTTCTCTATCCCTTTTACAGTTATGTGTCAGCATCGCCGCCGCTGCCACCGCCACGTCGTGGATCGGAGAGCGTTCCCGGATCACCACAACACTTTCGCACCCGCATCCATTATACTCCCGAGCCGCAGAGACGCATCTATCGGACCATAGATCAATGAGTAGCGCTGCAAATTATGGTCATGTGATGTTGGTATGGCTTCGATGATGTTCCGCCCGATGAGGCAGCAGCAACAACAACACTGGACTTGTGATGATTGTGCAGCAACCAACAAGCAACAACCAACAAGAAACAAACAACAAACAACAACAACAACAGCAAACGAAAGTGTTCAAAAGTCTTATAACGTATAAGTTAAGGTCGCAGCTAAGCGTTGCGTCTTCTGAACTTCATTGAATTAGTTCACAAAATGTTTTGCTTTAATTTATAATACATTTGTATACCCTTGCAGAGGGTATTATTATTTTGGCCAGAAGTTTGCAACGCATAGAAGAAAACATTTCCGACCCCATAAAGTATATATATATATATTCTTGATCAGAACGACAAGACAAGTCGATATACCGATATACCTTTGTCCGTCCGTCTGTCTGTCTGTCTGTTTCTACGCAAACTTGTGTCTCAATTTTGAAGCTTTCTTAATGAAACTTAGTACAGATGCTTATTTCTGCTGCATTTCTGCAGATAATATGTCGGAACTAGCTGTATCGGACCACTATAGCATATAGCTGCCATAGAAACGATCGGTCGAAAATGTTTGTTTTTTGAGATAGCTCGACCAAACTTACCAAATATAAGTTTAAACATTATTAAAGCATGCTTACGAAATTTCATCAAAATCGGACCACTATATCTTATAGGATCATAGGATCAATCGGTCTGAAATATTGATTTAACTAAGAAAATTCATTTTAAAGTTACCATTGTCATTCTCTTTTTGTATAAGCAAGAGTGTTTCATTATATTAAGCAACTCCAAGGGTATACTACTATTCGGTGCGCCGAAGGTAGCCTTTCTTTTTCGTTTTTTTTTTGTTTTATCGATTCAATTGCATGTGTGTGCCTGTGTGTGTCTGAATTTGTATTTGTATATAGAATTGTTATGCGAAAAAGGAGAAAAACCATAAAAACAATCAAGTTAAACTGTATAACTGCATTAAAGCCATATACCTTGCGTATACAAATAGTATACATAAACGAGTTAACGATCTAATAGCCAAAATCATAACAATTATTAAACACAGTGCCCTATATAGTGTATTTATATAATGTATGTATATAACAGTAACTTTTGTATACAGACATCAAATTTAGTGTATTCATATGATATATACAATTACATACATATATGATGAGACAACAATAATAGTGCAATAGTTGAACTTCTCTCACAGTGTTTACTTGATTTCTCACTAACTATATATAGACATGCAATAATCAAAACAAACGTAAATTTAAAACATAAAAAATCCTCTGGTATAACGAAAAGCAATTTGATCAGCTTGCACGCAAGCTGAACGCCTTCTATTCATATCCGTAACATACATGAAATGCATTATATGCAGCTATATATTTGTATATATATATATATAATAACAAGGGAGTTTTTTTTTCGAGGTTCTACCTTCCGACAAGAATTAAAGCCGAAAAGGAACCGACAATTGCCGCATTTGATTCTCAAGGCACCCTTTTTATATGCTATATACCCAACTTTTTATTATTTTAATGTATTATTATTTGTTTTGTAATAATAGAATTCTTTGAAACAAGTTCCTTACAAAATACCTACCCATATGTTATACATAGAGCAGCAACATAATTCTAATAAAAGAAAAACCAAACAGTAAAAGTTTTAAATAATCAAGTATGAGAGTGTAGTGCTTGTGTTTGTTTGTATGTATGTATGTGTGTGTGTGTGTGTGTGTGTGTGTGTGTGTGTGTGTGTGTGTGTGTGTGTGTGTGTGTGTGTGTGTGTGTGTATGTGTGCAGCTTAGCGACCTCAATGTTTTGTTCCTGTGCGTGCATAACAATTAATGAGTAAATTATTTAGCTAAGTATACCCAAAAAAAAAACTAAAACAAATCAAAACAAAACTTATACGGATATATTAAAATGTATATAGATTAAAAAAAAAAAACCATAAATATATTTATATATATGTATAAACATATATAATATATATATAGAGTGCAAAAATGGATACTTGCATTTGCTGTTTGTAACTTGTAATAAAAGCCAATTTAATTTGAATTTGAATTTGTTTTTTGTTTCCTCTTTATTTTTAATGTATAATCAAAACCAGAATGGAAAGGAAACACAAATTAAATAGAAGAAAAAGCCCATTAATTTGTATGTTAATTTATTGAAAACAGGAAAAGCAGCAATTATAAAAATAATAATTAAATGATGTATTTCGACTGATTTATGTGTTAAAGTTTAAGCTTTGGACTATATACTTATGTATATATATGTATATGTGCACATGTACATATATGCGCATCAGTCTGTACGTCTACTTTTAGTTTTACCATATACATATGTATATATATATATACACCACATATATGCATATATATATATATGTATTAATATTGTAAAAACTATATAAAAATGATGAATGTTGCAAGCATAAAATAAAGTAAAATCACAAAAAAAAAAAAAAAAAAAAAACAAATGAATGTAAACTCTTATGAATACCAATAATAATTATAATAAATATAATAACTATAATGCATAATTCAAAAATTCAATAAAATAAAAAATTGATTTAAAAACCCTCAATACACAAAAGGAAAAATTGTTTACTTCATTAGGCAATGGATTTTGTTAAAAGTTTACATATTTTTTTCCAGCTCAAATTCTAAGCAGCTTATTATATGTATATCTGAATTAAATGTCTAATAGATTTGACTAATGCTTCGATTTCAATCAAACTAAACTTTGGTACAAATTTCTATCGCTTTATTATGAATCCAGCATATTTAATTCTAGCTTCCCTTCGGTAGGATCCATTTGATGCCCAGCAACTATAGTCGTAGCTTAAGCTCCTGTTCCGATTCCGATTGTTGCAATATAGCCCTATCAGACTAACCATTAAATTCCAAGCGTTTCAATCGTTGTTCCTTTCTGCCCATTAAAAAACTCATCGTTTTGTGTTCCAAATTCATTTTAATTGTTAATACATTGCATTATGTTCCATAAATCTCTTACAATTGTTTACATCCATCATATCATGTAGCCTAACATTTGGCCACAAAAATATACAAAACAATTTATATACACACACAAAATATGTTGGCCGAAATTTCAATAATTCTAAACAATATAATTATACAATATATATATTTAATTCAATTGATCCAATTGTTAGGCTATATGAGCTGTGGCCAATGAGGGAACGCCTGCGTATATATGTGTATATAAGTATTTTGTATATGTATTATATATATATATTTATATATATATATGTATATTGTTGTAGTATAACATACGCGCACACATATACACATAGTACATAGATATATAAGTAGATCAATTAAGATTGCTGTTGCTTATTGTATAGATCGATTACACACATACATCTGCATCA
Organism: Drosophila maculinotata; assembly: GCA_035045305.1. NCBI lineage: Eukaryota > Metazoa > Arthropoda > Insecta > Diptera > Drosophilidae > Drosophila > Drosophila maculinotata. The sequence goes on along the minus strand of JAWNPD010000679.1, from coordinate 1,508,613 downwards.
TGTGTTTTATATATATATCGAGTATATATAGTATGTGTTGTATACTTAGTTTTAAACATAGCCATAGACTGGTTCAATCGGCCAGGGACATGGACATATGTGTGTACATACTACATTTATCATAGGTGGGCCAGCCTCGTCCCCATGCCTCCTCAGGCCCCTCAAGCATTATTCGGTTGACAAACAGATCGGCGGCATTTGTTGTAAAACATACAAATGTATGGAATGTAATCGTTATATTGTATATAGTATATAGTATATAATAATATATATGTATATTGTTGATGTATAGTATGTAAAGTCGTACGAGTTGGTATCTATGTATTATTTCATTGTTCACATCTGGCAATTACAACATTCACTTAGTTACTTTAATTAGAGAATTCGGTGTGCTTATTGAACTATTTTCGGTATGGTATGTTTTTAGTATGGTATTCATATTGTACGTTTAAAGTAGTCACGCGGCATTAGCATTGCATTGAGTTATGCTTTTGTTTTCTTGGTTTACTCTGTCAAAAAATTTCGGCAACTGCATGTCCTGTCCTTGCTTGCTGATGTATATAGTATATAACATATATACATATGTATGTCCTTTAGCTTTTTGAGATAGGACATGCGGAACTTCGTCAATTCCGAAGTTGTTGCATTAGTTATCAAGAGTTTATATAGTATGTGTACAATGAGTTAAATCTTTAGGTTTTTTGTTTTTTGTTGCTCTAACACAGCACGGCACAAACACTTAGAAACACTTGTTGCAATTATGCAAATTATTGTTGGTTGTTTTTATGTCAAATATGTAAGATGTAAATATGTTTCGTCACCAGCGTAACTTGCGAATGTACTCTTTTATGCATGCTTTCAGTTACTGTTTCTCCAAACCTCGTGGGTTTTTTTTTAAATATTTTTGAAATATCTTATTTAGTAAGTATTTTGTAAATATGTATTGTTGCATTCAGCTCAAATAGTTTGATGACTGTTAGCACAAAAAAAACAACTTCCTCCTCATTTTTTCATATGTTTGATTCCAAGTTTACTATTTCTTATATTCTATTTAGCATGATTCTTGATATCATATGTTTTTATTCAAAATACTGTTAGTGCAACTGTTCATTTCCCATTTTCTCTACCAACTGTTCTATTTGAATAACTATTTTAAATGTTCCTTAGCAAAAAATCTGTTTTATTCAACTTAGTACAGTTCAACTATTCCATTTCCTATGTTCCCAGCTAAGCTTTTTGGACATTTAGTACAATTTGAACTGTCCCACTTCCTATGTTCCATAGCAAAAGTTATGCTTCGTGTGCGCTATGGACATTTAATAAAACTTCGACTGTTCCAAATTCTATGTTCCCTAGCAAAAGTTATGTTTCGGCTGCTTTATGGACATTTAACAATTTCAACTGTCCCACTTCCTATGTTCCATAGCAAAAGTTATGCTACGTGTGCGCTATGGACATTTAAAAAAACTTCAACTGTTCCATTTTCTATGTTCCCTAGCAAAAGTTATGCTTCGTGTGCGCTATGGACATTTTAAAACTTCGACTGTTCCAAATTCTATGTTCCTCAGCAAAAGTTATGTTTCAGCTGATTTATGTACATTTAGTACAATTTCAACTGTCCTACTTCCTATGTTCCATAGCAAAAGTTATTCTTTGTCTGCGCTATGGACATTTAAAAAAATTTCAACTGTTCCATTTTCTATGTTCCCTAGCAAAAGTTATGCTTCGTGTGCGCTATGGACATTTAATAAAACTTCGACTGTTCCAAATTCTATGTTCCCTAGCAAAACTTATGTTTGAGCTGCTTTATGGACATTTCGTACAAATTTAACTGATCAATTTTCTATGTTCTCCAGCACAATTTCTTTTCCATCTGCTGTAAAAGTTATGTTTTATATGTTTGTTTTGAATAAATGTTAGTTCAGCTATTACATTTCCATGTTCCCTATTTCAAAAGTTCCATTTCCTATGTTCCCTAGCAAAATTACTGTCTCACACGATTTTGTTTTTAAATTACTGGTATTTTAAGTGTTTCTTAGCACAAATTCTGTATCATAAGTTTAATTTTCAGTGTTGACTAATTCACCTGTTTTAACGGTAGTTTTACACATTTATATGTTGTTTACATCAAATTCAGCGGATTATTTGATTTAAATTGGTGGATTGAATTACACATTTACTTATATAATGACGTTTTTTTTTGATTTAAGGTTAGATTCAACATTTTGCACATATAAAGCATTAATATTTCGTATGCATTGTATATTTTGTATATATTTTTAATGGGTATTTCATTTACTTGTTGACTTACGGATAAGTGTTTTTAAGCATATGCCCAGCGCTGTGCTGGTATATTTGATAATAAGTATACATACATGTGTCTGTATGTATGTATGCATGTAACTATGTAATGTATACACACACATATACTATATAAACGTTTTGTAGGTATGCATGTATTTAATTTTGATATACACATTTGAACCGGTAAGTGAAACCCTTTTGAAAATGCTGCCGTTACGTTTTCACTATGTTTTTGTTCTTGTTCTTGTTCTTTTTCTTTTTATTTTTATTTTTCTTTTGTTTTTCATTTCAGTTTCAGTTAAATACTTGTATATCTTTGTTTATTTGTTTATTTTTTGTTTTGTGTAGTATTGGGTATTATTATTGTAGCTTGACAAATATGCATTTATGTAAACAGATAGTATATATGAATATAAACAGCTGTTGTCTATATACTAAGTATTCTTGTAGTAACACACACATTTCACAAATCGTAATCAAGTTTAAGATGCCAATTACTGGCAGAGCTGCTTTACTTCTATTGAACATACTTTGGGGGTATTCAGTATAAACTGGTTATTGTAACCGTCTATCGATAACTGCGATAACTTCGATAACTGCGATAGTCGACTTTCTATTTTAAACATTTACGACAAAATTACGTTACTCTATCCGCTTCTCAAAATGTATCAGACAGATTATCTGCCTGTTATATGTTTTTTTTTTTTTGCCATTGAGATTACCATTTTAGACATTGAATAATACTATTTCTGGAGCCGCTCTGCCAAGGTGTTGCCCATATTTTTTCTTACAAACTTTAAGCCTTGCGTTGATAGCAGGCATATGATAACGGTATGTGAATTAACTCCTAGCCAACTAACATGAACTGTTACGGAAATATTTGATTTAAGCTGCTGATAAACTGGTATTTCTATACATCAAGTATATTTATGGTTTGTATCTGGTATTTGGTTTTGATATCCATCAACGATATTTTAATGTTTTTAACGTTAGTTATGTATGTTGTTGTTGTTTTGCTTTAATGTTGTCAATTGTATATAACTGCTAAATGTATATTGTATATTGTATATTGATCTACAAACTAGCTTACTTGCATATATGCAATTTTATATATATATATACGCATACTCTCTCACACACAGTACATGGTAAGCAATATTTTTCTCAATTTCTTTGGTTTTCTTACCTTTCGGTATTTACGATCTTTTTAAAAAACAAAAAAAAAAGCATTCACTCAGCCATTCAATCAGTTTGAGACTTTGTTGGTTGTATTTAAATACATATACGAGTGCGTAAATGTAAGTCTATGTACATTTGTATTTTTAAATTTGTTTTAAATTGGTTTTTTTTTTTTTTTTTTAGATTATGTTTTAGTTATATGTGTTGTGGACTTGCCAAAAACTTATTAGAGCTTACATGTTCAATAACATTGATTAAAAAAATTTCTTTATCATTTGTCTTAAGTCTTTGTTTTACATCAGTAAGCGTTTTTTTTTTTTTTTTTTTTTGTATATTATATTATGTATTTAATTATTCTTAGGATTTGCCAGCATTTCATTTGGGGCTTTTGTGTGTTTGTGGGTTTGTGTGTGTGTGTGTGTTGGGGGTATCAAAATTCTTGTTTACATTACATGTAAATGCCAAAACTTTCTCCCTTTCTCTGTCTTTCCATCTCGGTCTCTTTCTTTTTCTGGCATATACTCGTTCTATACATAGTTATAATAGGTTACATATACATTGATTTATGATTAATCATAGTTAATACTTTTGTTTGTTTTCGCTTGTCATTTCATTTGGTTAGTTCTCATTGGGTTTTTTTTGGGTTGCTTCTTGTCTTGCAGGGGGAATGTAAGAGCTAATAATGTCAGCTTCGATTTGGATGGTTCTCTTTAATCTTTGTTCAGGGCGCTTTTGAGCAGTGGGTTAGACGCACGCAAATTGTAGGTAAATTCATGCATTACATACTCTTGCAGTTTTGATAAACTTTTTTATCTATCGGTATTTAAATGAAAATTTGGAAATTGTGGAAAGAACTAGAAAAAACTTTTAAGGAACAACTTTGGCAACTTTTATAATAACAAAATGTCGATAACTTTAAAGAAAGGAACAAAGGAGGGGGGGGGGGGGGGAGATAAAATTCAATGTATATAAAGGACCCTTCTTTTATGGGTTAGAAACGCTGAAAACGGAACACTTTATGGGAATAACATGCTGGGGCCATTTGGAATGCGTGGAAACGGAACATTAGTTAATTGAAGCAACATTTTCGATTTTATAAAAACATTTTCTGTTTTCATGTACAATTTCGTGAATAAATAGAAAAATCTGCTGTGGATTATGATCAAGATCGAACTATATACGTATACATATATCAGTTAGCAGCTGCAAGGGTATTGCAACTTCGGCATGCCAAAGTTTGCATTTAGTTGTCTTGTCTGGTGGTTTTATTAATATATATTTTTTTTTAAATTTTTTTTTTTTTTTGATAATTTTTTTGTTGAGTTTTTAATAACGCTGACCGCTGCCGCTGCTGCCACTGGCGCAGCCTCCATCGCTGCTGCCGCTGGCGCCATCAGCTTGCCAACGCTTGCGTCTGGCCTCCTTGGCCGCCTGCATTTGGGCGGCGACGCGACTGGTGCTGGGCGCCAAATCGAAACTGGCGTACAGCTCTACCTCCTCGTCGGTAGCGTCGCGAGGCTGCTGCTGTTGCTGAAGTAGTTGCTGTTGCTGCTGTTCGAGGGCAACGGCAACGGAGGCCATGGCATATGCGCGCGCATCCAACTGTATGCCAATGCCGCTAATGGCGCCAACGACGCTGTGTGATGGTGTTATACAACCGGTTGAACAATCCGGCGTGTAGTATAGTGTGTTTTTACGGTGATGACCCGCGGTGGTTGCGACAGTGGTTGGGGCAAACGCCAGCGGCTGTTGCTCCAAATCGAAGCTCACATTCTTACTGTCTCATCCACCCCGGTGGACTTGCACGGTGGCCTCGGCGGACTCCTGCTGTCGCAGCTGCTGACGGTACGAATCCAGCTCGGGCATCCGATAGGTGCCCAGATTCACCTGCACCATCAACGTCTCCATGATCCGTTCGTTTTTCATTGACTTCGATGGCAGGACGACGGTGAGCAGCTCGCTTGGCGATATCCGACATAGATTCAAATCGCGCGTCAGACGCTCCATGATGCATTCAAATTCAAATTGTGTATCCTTGTTGGGGTGGTTCTTTAGCTTGGCGACCTTGTGCTGGGCCCAGGCCAGCATCGCCTCAAATTTACGTATCTCTGGTGTTTGCAGCTCACGGCACATTATCATCTGTACCATCGACTCGGACAGATAGAGAAACTCGGGGCATTTAAATAGAGCGTGAGCCTTGCTCTCCACGAACGATAGTATCATGTTGACCAGCTCGGAGGCGGATGTGTAGCGCCAGTAGTAATTCTCCAGCGAAATAAGCATCGGGCAGACGACCTCGATGCGCAGGAACTGCTTGCAGTGATGGAAACATGCCTGCAACAATTCGGGCAGATCATAATGCTCCGCGGCGCAGAGAAGACCTTCGAATAATAAAAAAGGTTCATTTAAATCTGTGAAACACGCCACGCCAATCGAGACCCTAGAAATGCCCTTCCAGAACTCTTACTCCCCAAACTTTATCAACTTTGTTCAGCTCAATTTTCTTTTAGGTTTCCCTCTTAACTATTTCTAAGGTAAGGTGCCAAAACATCCAGATATACCCTTCCATGACTTCAAACCCCCATAACTTTGCCAAAACTGAACCGATTGCCAAGCATGAGACTATTTTGTTTATGGGATTTATTCTCAACTAATTCTACATTTTAATTAAAACTTGCATTTTTGAAATGAAATTTTGTTAGATTTTACGAAAATATCATGTATCCATCTTATCATTTTTTAACACTTTTTTTTTTTAAATATAATTTTTAAATGGTTTTTAAATGTTTGTGGGTGTCTCAATTAGCAAAAAAAAACTATGCAAAAAATGATTTTGTGGTGTTTCATTTTTCTGTCAAAAATCACGCTGAAAGTGACAAAAACTTTGGCTTGTAAAGTGCCCAAACAACAAAAAGTTCCTTGTAAATGACCTTCCAAGATTTCAAATTGCTACAACTTTAACAAATCTGAACCGATTGTCAATCCCGAGGCCATTTTAATCAATTTTTGGCATGTTGTTTAATTCTACATCTCAAGTTTATGAGTTTTTGAAAAAAAAAAATTTCGGATTTTTTTGGCGAAAAAAGCATAAGGGGGGACCCTTACCAATTTTGATTTTTCAAAATATAGAATCTTGAAATTTTTTGTTTAATTGATTGTCGGTGTCTCAATTCGTATAAAAAACTATACGAAAAGTGATTTTGTTGAGTTCCATTTTTCTGTCAAAAATCACGCCAAAAGAGACAAAAAAATTGGCTTGTAAATGACGTTCCAAGACTTTAAACTGTCATAACTTTGTCAAATGTGAACCGATTGTCAATCCCAAGGCCATTTTGATCAATATTTGACATCTAGTTTAATTCCACATCTCAAGTTTATGAATTTTTGAAAAAATAAAATTTCAGATTTTTTTGGCAAAAAAAGCATAAGGGGGGACCCTTACCAATTTTGATTTTTCAAAATATGGAATCTTGAAATTTTACCTTTAATTGATTGTGGGTGTCTCAACTAGTAAAAAAAAGTATACGAAAAGTGATTTTGTGGTAGTTGATTTTTCTGTCAAAAATCACGTCAAAAGTGACAAAAAAATTGGCTTGTAAAGTGCCCAAACAAAGAAAAGTTCCTTATAAATGACCTTCCCGGACTTTAAAGTGTCATAACTTTGTCAAATGTGAACCGATTGTTAATCCCAAGGCCATTTTGATCAATATTTGGCATCTAGTTCAATTCCACATCTCAAGTTTATGAGTTTTTGAAAAAAAAAAATTTCGGATTTTTTTGGCGAAAAAAGCATAAGGGGGGACCCTTACGAATTTTGATTTTTCAAAATATAGAATCTTGAAATTTTTTGTTTAATTGATTGTCGGTGTCTCAATTCGTATAAAAAACTATACGAAAAGTGATTTTGTTGAGTTCCATTTTTCTGTCAAAAATCACGCCAAGAGAGACAAAAAAATTGGCTTGTAAATGACGTTCCAAGACTTTAAACTGTCATAACTTTGTCAAATGTGAACCGATTGTTAATCCCAAGGCCATTTTGATCAATATTTGGCATCTAGTTCAATTCCACATCTCAAGTTTATGAGTTTTTGAAAAAAAAAAATTTCGGATTTTTTTGGCGAAAAAAGCATAAGGAGGGACCCTTACCAATTTTGATTTTTCAAAAAATAGAGTCTTGAATTTTTTTGTTAAATTGATTGTGGGTGTCTCAATTAGTATAAAAAACTATACGAAAAGTGATTTTGTGGTGTTTCATTTTTCTGTCCAAAATCATGCCAAAAAGTACAAAAATATTGACTTATAAGGTGCCAAAACACCCAGAAATACTCTTCCATGACTTCAAACACCCATAACTTTGCCAAAACTGAACCGATTGCCAAGCTTGAGGCCATTTTGTTAATGGATTTTCTTTTCAATTAAATACAAATTTACAATATTTGCATTTTTAACCATTTTATTTTTTTTTTGATTTTTTTAAAATATTATGTATACCCTTACAGTTTGGCAAACATTTTTTTAAAAAAATTGATTCTTGAAATTTTTTTTTAATTTTTTAATAAGCATAAAAAACTTTGGGAAAATCGATCCCCTTTACTCCAAAATTGTTCCAATTGTTACCTGGTATGGAGACACAGGTCAGCGGGCAGGTGCCTGTATGCAGATAGTCGAGCAGCACCCGAAACGTGTCCGGATCGAATTCGATGATGTTGAATTCCGTTTGGGCCAACTTGGCGCGGTCCACCTTCTGGGCATCGGCGCAGACGGAGAGACGCGGTACGCCCAATTGATTGCTGCCCGGCTTGTCCTTATCCTTGTCTTTACTATCTCTGTCTGCCAGGTTTGGATGTATTTTTTTTTTTCGGTAATGGGTTTTTTTTTTTTTTTTTGGTAGTTTGGCATTTGGTTTTTAGTTGGTTGTCGTGGTTTTTGGTAAAAGGTGGTTGGCGGGCGCGAAATTAATACATTAAATGGAAACGAAAGTCAAATGAAATGTAAATCAAATTCGAAGGCGAAGTGAAATAATTGCGGTCAGTTTGGCAGGCGGATTATTCGCACGGTTATTAAGAAATCAATAGATAAATAAAATGCGTTAATTGATTTTGGTGAAGCGAGAAACGTGGTGAGGGGAGGTGGCGGTTAGACAGGCGCGTGAGATGAGAAATGACAAGAATTTTGTTTGTTGTTTCATTAATTTGATGAATTTGTTGTATTTTGTTTTGTTTTTTGTTTAAGTTTAGAAATGAAATACAGTTTTTAATAAAAGTTATTATATTGATAAAAGTTGCAGTGTGGCGAATTATGCAAATTTTGTGGTAAATTAATTTGTCAAGTTTTGAAGAAAATGTGAAAGCAATTCATTTTCAAAGACAGAGTGGGAAATTTATCAGTATGGTAAGTTTGGTGAGTTTGTTTGTGGTTGGTGAGTAGGCGAATGGTAAGTTTATAAGTGTTGAGTTTTAGATGTTATAAACATGTGCGATGAATACAATTTGTGCAGAATTATTATTAAATTTTAATAAAATATAATATGTTAAAGTGTGAGTTTAAAATTTGTAGAGAAAAATTAGGGGCAAAACATTTACGCAGATCAATATGAATATGGAGTTTATTTGGTAAGCCGATTATTATGGTGGTGGTGAGTTCAGAGCGAGAGAGAGAGAGAGACAGAGGTGAATTTATGCATTTAGCAGTTGATGACGATAGCAGGACAAGTCCAAGGTATTCGACGCATAGAATGCCAATTAACAGGAAGCATATAAACAAAATAATTGGTTCGACAAACAAAAGAAAAATTCAAAAAGTTAATTGGTGTTGAAAGACAACACAACATGGTCAAGGACAAGAACGATAACGAGTACGAGTACGATAACGATGAAAGACACGAGAGTACCCCGAATGTGGTACACACAATTAACATGTGATTAGATTCACATAATATATGTAGCATTATCATGTCAAATATGAGATACATATATGTAAATCATATATGTAGTTAGTTAGATATTTAGTTGGTGGTGAGGTAGTTAAGTAGTTAAGTAGTTAAGACGTGCGACGTGCGTTATTTGCGAGTTGTAGTACATAAGTTGTTGGTAGTTTAGTTGGTTAGTTGGTTAGCCAAGTATTAGGAGGGGAAAAAACAGGCAGATTACGGAGTTACGTAGTTACGTAGGAGCGGAGTAACGTAGTTACGTAGAACGTAGGAGCCAAGACGTTAATTAGTTGTTGTATATATAGTGAGAGTGTGAGGAAAATCAATTACGTTTAGAAGAGAGCACAAAAACGGCGTGAAAGAAAGAGAGAAAGAGAGAGAAAGAAAGAAAAAAGAACAAGAACACGCATCGATATTGTTGCATTGCATTGGTTGAAAACCCTTACTCGAACAATCCGTTGAAGATATCCACTTCTTTTTATCATCGGGATTCAGCTGGTTGGTGTTCTTGTTGCGTATGGATCGTCCCCAGCCGGCGGTGATCGTGCCCAGACGGGAGAATGCCCGCTTGACCATCGGCGATGAGGGTACACTTTTGGGTCGTATCGAATCCGAATCCGGTACGGTCAAATAGTTATTACTTTTGGGCTTTTGATTCTGTGGCGATACCAGCGATGGGGCTGGACGTGCAAAGATCTCGGCGACGGGTATCTGCGGTGATCCAAAGCCCGTCTGAATGCCATAAAGCATTTCCTGCAAAATGCGAATCAAGATATACATGTAGATATTATACTATATACTAAAGTTTCGAGTGTCTTCCTGGCTGTACCTGAAAAACACGACTGCGCACACCCAAAATGGCGCGAACTCCGATGAGGCGCGCCTTCTGCTTGGACTGCCCCACAAGGAAGACCACATCGAAGAGATGGGCATTTGTGAGGCAGGATGGTTCTTCGTTTAAAAATACACGTGTGAAGTCTTTTGCCAGCTGATCGTAGTCCTCGAACTGATCCCTAACTGAATCGAGTAACGGTGACGACGGTCTCATGTGGCCTATTTTAATGGGAATAGCATGTTGCCAATAATATGTGGGTTAGTACCTCTGAAGTTACCTATTACGTAATTTGATCATATAACTAATACTACGAATCATTAATTACGGGTGAATGCGTGGTTAATTATTATCGATTAAGTATATTGTTATACAATATATACACGGCTATATTTGTGTATTCTATATATATAAATTGAAATTTGGTTATTTGGGTATCTGATTGTTGAAATAAAAAATTTGGAAATTTTGTTTGTTTCTAATTAATACAATAAAACAATAAATAAAATCGTAATTGTTATGATTGGTAAATTGCAATTAATCAATTTTTTTTTTGTAACTTTTTTGTTTTATTTAACAGATACATTTGTGAATCGTGGGAAAATCATCCAAATTGGATACAAGTTTGCTAAGATACATTCCTTTAAAGGGGCTGTTGTCTTCTCCTCTGAAGCTTCCCAGACAAGCTAATGGTATTTATTATGCAGGGTGTTAGGTACATGCTATATATACATATATGTCACCGTTTTAAGGATGGCTCACAAATTTGTGAAATATGTGGGAAAACTTGTTACATCGCTCATTTTTATATATTGCTGCCAATGGAGCATAAAATGCTGCAGTGCAAAGTGCTCAACTAGGAGATACCCTGTAGTCAGCTGTAAGTTAGCCTTTGAATACTTTTGAAAAACCCACTTTTAACTATACAATACACATACGGAAATTTAGAGATATTAAATGGAAAGTTTTGGTTCTTTTAAATTTTAAAGTTTTTCAAATTTTAAGTTTGTTTAAAGTTTGCTCAGGTTTAAAATACCCCATTTGAGTGATGTGTATGTGGCGAGGGTAGAGAAACCCTTTGGCTTCTACAGCTGCCATTTGGCTTAGACCCAGATACCTTCACCTGATGCTGCTACTGCTGATGCTGATGTTGCAACCCACATAAGCACTGACTACTTGGGAACAGCTGAAGACGGTTTGCTTGTGTGTGTACAAAATGTGTGCCCATCAATCATATAAGGCTTGCCGCAAAACGTAACGGTTAGCAAAAGTATATGTATATACTATATAAAGCTGAATAAGAGAGAGAGAGAGAGAGAGAGAGAGAGTGCTTTGGGGGTAAGAGGTGGCATATGGAAATCGTGTTATGCACTTGACAGCAGCTTCCATGTTACATGTTCTGGAGAGGAGGCTCCATGAGAGTGTTGTCGATTCCAATGGCTTTGATTCGTTTCATTTGTTTTGCTAGCAACAAACTTATACCCTGATCTGACCTTCCCCTCGACACGGCTATCCCCCATCCCCAGTTTTATTGTAGTTTTTTTTTGCCGGGCCAAACTGTGTGCAGGTGAGTGCTGGTTATTACCATCAAATGCAAATAGAAATACAAAAATTGCTTGTGTAATCAAAAGCAGAGTCAGCACTGAAACTCTATGGGCCATGAGGCCATTGGACCATTGGACCATTGGGTCAGGGGTCAGGGGTCAGGGGTCAAGCACTTAAACGCAGCTGCGATTCCATTTTATTAGTTGCTTTGGGGTTACAGGTAAATTTCTGTTTGATATGCAAATATGAAATATGGTGGAGGGTTTCATGTTGGTGCGTTATATGGTTATATAATTAGGGCATCTATTCTTGTAATTTTGTATGCACATTTTACAAGCGGAGCTCTGATAGATGAGGCATGGTATGGACACATTTCTATTTTGCATCTATTTCTATCTGTGTTGAACTTTAATACAGCTACTTTCGATTGGTAGCGAAAGTCATCCAATATCATAACACTATATCCAGATCAGACTAGTATGATGGTTTCCCTTAGAAAACGAACCATTTTGCAATTGCCAATAACTTGATTATTTTTCGTTAATTTTTTGTTGTTTCATTATTCCCAGCCCAGTTTTTAGCATATATGCTTAATTTTCCAAGTTTAGTCGGTACAGAGAGTTTTTATCGTTGCTAGCAGTTATAATATTAAAGAGCTGCCAAAACAGCGATTAGAAAATCAACAGTTAATCAATTAATATCCAATGATCAGGACAAAAAACACTTATTGAAATTGTTAAGATATACTTACATACTATATCCTAAGGTAAGTCTTTTAATTTGCACGATCTTCTTAGGTGCAACTTGGAACCCAAACTGCTTACCATTCGAGTTAGTCTTGCTATATATATATATATATAAAAAAAAGTTTGACTGACTGATTGGTGACTGATTGTGATAAGTGATTGGTGACCAACCCATAAAAATGACAAAAAGCTAAGGAGCTGCAATTTTGACTGAAGGACGTAACTGAGTACAAGGAAGGGGTTTGGGGTTATTTTATAGCCAATTGGGGTCTAAATGGTGAAAATCTGTGGTATGAAAGTTTTATAATTATGTCATCCGATCGGCTTCCATCTCATTATTAAAGATACATATATGTGAAATAGTATTGGAGTTGTGTTTCACATTTATTTCGGAAAATCTTTGTGTGGAAATAGGGGATCATCAGGGCTGTATGGGTTAACATGTTATTGGTTCTTCCGATTGGTTTGACGTCATACTCAAAGCTCTATTAAAAAAAAATATTTAGTACGTAATTTTCCGACAGTGATAAAAAAAACGTTCATTAAATCGGAAATTGGACAGAAAACTTTTTAGTTTTAGACGTGCACAAAAAAAAAAAAGTTATAATATAAACAAAAATATTTGATTGATCAAATGCGGTTATAGTATGGTATATATATGATATATTGTAGTATGACAGCTACGTGATTGAACAAAAAAATCTTCTTAAATATATATTTACATAGTATGGAAAAAGCAGCTTTTTGATTGAAAAAAAAAAATTAGTTCTTAGAAATATTAGCAAATTTACGTTTTCTACAACTTAAAATACAATAATGAGTAATTACAGGAATATACGATACAAAACTGAATATATGCCAAACTTTAAGAAAATGCACTTGAGATTAGTTAGAAGACTAAACAATAGATTTGATGAACATTGAAGGGATAACACATATGTATATGTACAGTAATATATGCCTCACAGGAATTCTGGGAAATTCTCTTAAGGAAATTTAACAACACCTTTCGTGTTTAACATTTGATTGTGTTGAGGCAGCTGCCACATTTGCTTATTGACCAGCTAATTGAGTTATCTGCTAGGCTGCAGCACAGTTAGGGAGGAGGCAGGAAGGGGGAGTGGCTGGTGTTGCTCCTGGGTGGTGATGCAAATGGCAGCACAAAAGCGATCAATCAATAATTTAGCATGATTTTAATTTGTATAAATAGTTACGGTTAACTGCAACTGGGAGCTGGGAACTGGAATTGCTGGGGTCAAGAACACTTACTAAATGGGTATAGGGGATGGGGGGTGTGCAAGTGTGTGTGTGCTGGTGTACATGAATAAATCAAATACGGTTTGTTTTGCTTAATGCAACACAAGAAAAAAAAATAGCATGAAATCTAAAACAAATCACAGCAACAACAACAGCGTTTGTTTTTGCTAAGACGCAAAGAGATTGACCACAGCTGATAAAATGTACAACATTTCATGCCGGACAACTTAAGACAACGCACTAAGACCTAAGGGGTGGAGGCAGTGGCGGGAGGGGGTGGGGTGTTTAAGATGGGATAGTGGGTTGTGTGGCAGCAAACAGATTGTGCTGTTGGATTTGTCACAGCATGCCGCTGTTGTGCAGAGGGAGAGAGAGAGAGAGAGAGGGGGGAGGAAGTGCGGGGGAGGGGATGGGGGGTTGCGCAGCTTTCTGTGATTCCGTTGAGTGCAAACACATGCGGATGTGTTAATGGCGGAAACGGAAGTGTGAGAAAGTGTGTTTGTGTGTGAGAAACTGTATATGTGAGAGTGTATATGTATATGTGTGTGTGTGTGTGTGTGTGTGTGTGTTGCCTGGCGTGCGGAAGTGTTGCAACAACAATAGCAACAACATTGGCAACAGCAACAGCGACAGCTAGAGAAACAGCAACAACAACAACAACGAAAGGAACAGGAACAGGAACAACAACTATCAGGCAAAACGATTAATCATGCAGAGAGTAGAGTTGTATCCGAACAGTTCCGAATTAGTTCGATCTGAATGACTCACTAAACTGAATGAACGAATAAGTTCCGGAATGAATAAACCATGCCCCATATATACATACATATCATTCATCGAGTTCATTTATGTATCATCATCTTTCATTCGCTCGTTTCAGTCCCAAAATCCTACTTTCTTATTTTCATAAACTGTTGGCAAACCGGGCAAACCTATTCAAAAAACTTTTTTGTCTACACTAAAAAAAAAAAATATTAACTATTACATATTTACATCAAAATACTATAAAATAGTAAGTTACTATTTTTTGAAATAACTATTTAGTAACTTATTGAAAAATACTACTTAATAAAAAAAAATGTTGTTTATCATTTACATAATCTGCTTATGTACAATTCCTAAACTAAATTAGTTTTTACTTTTTTCTTTGTCATTTATTCCTACGTCCAGTTTTTTATACTAACTAACAGAATGAACGATAGTTGGGACTGAAACAAATGAACTCAGGAGTATCGAGAAATAACGACAATGGGACTTAATGAACAAATCGTTCGTTCAGCAGAAATTAGGTAACTGAAGTGAGTAATTCAATTGAACAACAATTCACAACTCTAATACCGAGTCGATGTCAACAAAACGAATTGCTGTCAAGGAAGCAGAAGCAGAAATAGATTTCCGCTCATACTTTAGCCCTAGAGTGCAGGTGAAATGTCTCTGTGGTTGGGTGCGGGTGTTTGAGATAGTATTTATGTGAGTGTGTGTGTGTGTGTGTGTGTGTGTTGATGTGTGTGTAAACACATACTATGTCTCAGACAGAAGTGCATCACAGAGGCACAGCACAAATTGCAGCGTATGGTTGTTGTTGCTGTTGCTGTTGTTGCAGATTGCTGCTGTTGCTGTCGCTGCTCAGCGCTCTTGTTGGTAATATTGTTGTTGGTGTTGTTGTTCTTTTTGTTGTGTTTAGTGTGTGTGTGTCGTGTTGTGCCGAGTGCCACAAGCAGGCCCACTGTCAGCGGTTGCTGCCGCTGCTGCTGCTGCTGCTGTTGCACGTTGCCATTGCATTTGCAATAGCAGCAATTGTTGTAGTGTTCATGTTGTTGCTGTGGCTGTTGTTGTTGTTCTTGTGTGCTGTTGTCTAGTACTCTGGCATGCAACATTTTGAAATATTCATCCTCACCAATGGGTCGCCAGGAACCGCGTCGATATGGCTTCGGTATTTGACCAGTTTCCGCATGATTCGATAGATTCATCACCAGATCCTCGAGCATTTGCGACCGTGTCCGCTCCTGCATCCTGGCGAATTTTGGCGCCGAATACGAGGCACGCTCCCCATTCACAATCTTCGTCAAAAGCCACTCGCTAAATTTGACAAATGTTGCTCACATGCATATTGCATTTCATGTTTGCGCAAACTTACCGAAACATTGGCCCCTTCTCAAACACCGACTGCTCCCATAGATAGGGCTTATAGGCGCCCACCTCGTCGCGTGTGACCACCGATACCTCATAACGTGTGGGCTTGTGCTTAATTCGTGCCGATACACGCACCTAAATAGAGTTATCAATGAGTAATAATATTATTATTGTACCTATGCACCTAATGACACTTGCTCAAAGTGGCATCTAAGGCTAATTTTACTTGGATCTTCAATTGGTCATTAATTCAATGAGAAACGTATTAAAGCTGCAATTGAACTGTTTGCAAAAAAAGAGTCACTTGACACTTGAAGAAATCTACGGTAATAAAATATATTGGCAAGTGAAAGCTTTAAGTGGAATTACAAATTCAGCTTAGAACTGTTTGCAAAAAAAGAGTCACTTGACACTTGAAGAAATCTACGGCTATAAAATATATTGGCAAGTGAAAGCTTTGAGTGGAATTAAATGAGAATTCATTTAGCTCTAAGATTTTGTCAACTAAACTAAAACTATATAAATCTTTCTCGGCATTTATCAATTATTTGAAAAGCTCTCTTACATATCTTGATAAAGTGCATTAAAAATATAAATGAATTTGTTTTTGTAAGCTTCTGCTCACTGCTGGCAAAAACCAAGCATGACTTGCTACAAACTCAAAGTTAAAAACGTCATTAAATAATAAAAGGGCACAATTGCTTTTAGACCACATAATTATATTATATTGACTGCTCATCAATTAGCTGAATCAAAGCTTAGAGCTTAGAACCCAATGAAAACATTGCTGCGATTCAAACAAGAGATTGCTCTTATGCAATATGTTTGGCTATAAGTGTAGATAAGTTGAAAGTTGAATGTTGCATGTTTTTACAATGTTTCTAATGCTGCACTTTTTTGCTTGTTAGATAAAGTGGCTGGCTGCTTAAGTGCCACTTGTAAGTAATTGAAAGCTTAATTATTTAGTGGCAATTGCTTGCTTACCAGTATAAAGGTGTGCAGAAAATGACTTTTGATGCAGGAGGGACTGAAACGTGTGTTGTCCGCCTCAAGGAATACCACACAGACAATATCGTTGCCAATGTGACGCTTACGTTGCAGCTTCTGCGGATCGTGCTTCTCGTAGGGCAGCAGCGTCGACACATGGAACATGATCTCAATGTTGCGCCAGTGGGTGTAAACGGAGAAAAGACCTGATCGAGCAATAAATAGTAAGTAAGTAAGTTAGTTATATATGTAGATATTGTATGTAACACAGATTTTTCGAACTGTCGGGTATTATTTCTCACTTCTCTCAAGATGGAAGGTTGAAAACATTAGTTGAGGTCTAAAGAGACACATTTGAACCGGGCAAAGCCGGATACATATATATTTGTATAGCACTTTCTTTATATCAAGTTCATTTGCTTGTATATACATATAAGTATATATGCATACAATAAGTATATATAGTCTACACACCTGTAAGGTCATGTACCGTATCAAGACCACCTTTGTATTTATCAAAGCCACGTAGACGCACACGATCGCCGAGCAGCGTGAGGAACTCATCGAAGAGCGGTGAATTTTCATTATTGTCCAAAATTTGCTCTTCACTATATTGATCCTCTTTGACAAATATAACGCCGACCTTAAGCTCGGATTTTATAAAAACCTAATAAAATCAAAAAATAATGTAGATATCAAAATAGATCCAGGTATTATATAATATAGATTAGCAAACGCACCTGATCTAATTTTAATAGTTCCTCTGGCGTATCAGGTAATTGCCCCAAAGTTAAAGGTGGATTTAAATTAACTTCTTTACCCAAAGATCTAACGACCTCTTCCCGATTATATCTGTAAATTGAAGTTACTCACATTAAGTAGGTATAATTTGATCGTATTTGATATATCGGGTTATATTACCTATCGGCAAACACACAGGAAGCCGGAATCAGACCATGCACCGTATAGGAACCAGCGCGCACTAGAATCCGGAACTGATCGCGTCCATTGAGTGTCTCCTGTTTGATCGATAGTATAACGGGGCCCAGATCCTCATCACTGGTAAAGTAATTCCAATGCTCAGTGCCATAAAAATACTTCTCGTAAGTCTCCTGCTCCACAGAGATTAGCTCAAACGCGCCCTGCTGATCCCACTGCTCCTCGATGGTTGTCTTCTTGCGTGGACTGGGCGTTGCCTCCGAATCCTCATCGTCCTCATACAGATCACTGCACTCCCGCTCCAAATACGCATCACTGGCGCTACCAGCACGTATATCCTCATGCTCCGAATCGCTTTCATCCCAAATTGTATGCGGCATGGGCATTGTTATCTTCTGACGTGAACACTCGATCCAATAGCCGGGTGTGGGCATCAAGCTATGAGGATATTCCTCACAAAATTCATCTGCAATTGTTCAAAAGTTTCACAATTTTAATATAATTAATTTAAAATTTAGACATATTACTAAAGAGACACATTTCATTGCCCATTTTCCAAGTTGCAATGATGGGCGGCCAAGATTGATAATTGTACATAAAATGATTCTTTCACTCTATATATTTGTATATATGTATATTCTAATTTCCCTTTCATATTAATCTTATTTTATATACAGGAGTAGCCCGAATTATCCCAGATTAGTAATTTGTTATACATAAATGTTAAATCATTTTAATTATTATTTTTTTTTTTAAATTTTTGGCTTAAAAAAATTTTGTGTTTAATCATAAATTTCTAATTTTTCTACTGCAACTATTTGCATTTCTTCTGGGAAAGAAGCATTCAAATTTGATATTTACTTTTACGCATTCAAGTAAGCAGCTGCTTTGAAACATTCTATCTAAAAGCTCAATAAAAATGAGTGCTAGAAATAGTTAAACTTGTAATGAATTTCAAAAGAATGCTTCTGTGCATTGCTTTTCCTAATCATTTTTAACAATTTCACTATTGCATGCTTCAAATGTATTAAGTGAGCATGGAATACAGCTGTTTGAAACTGATTCAGTTTGAAGAGTTCAACTATTACTTAATTTCTCTTTTATTTATGTCATTGCACACAACACACTTTATACTTGAAGTAACTGGCTGCTTAACACCTATACTAATTGGGCATTTAACCTAGTTCTCAACTTTATATTGCTTTCTTGGCAAACCTGAGAAGCCAGCTGGTCCAATGCATGTATCGACTGTTGGCCATTGTTATGCCTGGCCAATCGAGGCAAGACCCATCAATACAATAGTCAAGTGAAGGCAGACCCGATAAAACGTAAAACGTGGAACGGAAAACGTAAACCTTAACAATGACTGCAGTCGCTATTGTTGTAAGTGGTTTGCTGCCATGACTTAACTGCCTGCCAGTTGCCCCTTGACAATATAATGCCGAACCACAGACAGATGAGTGACGCCCACTCGTATTGCCGTATAAAGTGCAATCGATATGTTTGCAACTGCAACGGCAACTGGATTCCATTGTGCAGTGTCCGGTCAAGCCATAGCTTAGATAAATAGTCACTAGTCAGCTTGGGCAGCAAGAGTCAAGTTGGGAACATCCGTCAATTTATATAAAATACATTTATATTTTGTTTAAAATATTGTTATTTTTCGCAGATAATTTGGGTCGCAAATGACTTATATATTGAAGAAACAAAAATAAAAGTCTTTGAGTGATTTTTAGAATTATTTCCATCATATAAAAGTCTTTGAATGACTCTTAAATAAAAAAAATTTAATAACCGTTATTGAAAGACTTAAAAAATACAAATCTAAAAAAACAGTTATTTTTGAAAAAAAATATATATATAACAAATTATATTTATTTTTGATTTAAGTTATAAAAATCAGAAAATAACCGTAAAAAATGATTTTTATGGGTACAACTCATAACCGTTACGGTCCCTGGTTTAAATCTATTTTCCATTATATAGGAAGGCATTTGAGAAACTGCATACCAAGTTTTGTGACTGTTGCTCTAATAGGCTCAGAGATCAATGGGTTGGCTATGATTATATTGATGATGCTTATTTGGAGTATGAACATTATGAATAGAATAAAAAGTGCTGCACTATCAGCTTTTAATGATTGCAAGTTAGGCGCTTGACTAGAAGATAGGTCTTATAAAGATTCCGAAACTTTAGATGTGAAATTTGTGGAATATTTAAAGGAATATAAAAAACGTTAAGCAAGTTTCCTCCAAACATATCTAGAAAGCAACTACATACCAAATATAAATATATATATATGTTATACCCCACACTGATGTCACCCGCTGCCACACATATGTTACAGGGTATAAAATTTATTAAATTAATTGCTGTCGGTGGTTCATGTAGCACATTATCAACTCAAAGAGCACTCAGCCCGGACGGATGAGAAGAAGTTGAGAGTACTTCGCTTTTAGATGAGAGTAAACCAAAATTTCCAAAAAATTCACCACACAAAATCGAAAAGTTAGTTTGGCAGCACTCAAGTGGTGTAAAGTTTGCAATGTGGTTGGTTTTGTGGCAGCCTGATTGTGTTGCAAGTAAGCAACTGGACGGCTTGCCAGTTGAAATGGCAGCCACATTTCCAATTGCTCGTGTAAACAAAATAGTTTAGTGCAATTCAATTAAAATGAAAACACCACAATGCAAAACACTGGAGTGGTAGCAGCAGCAGCAGCAGCAGCAGATGCGGCACATGCGGCCACATAAATGGCGCAAAGTTTCCACCACTGATTGAGCTGGAAATTTGATGTGGCACCGCGTCTCGTAATAATGGGCCAACAGGCGAGCAAGCAAGTCTATATGCCACGCATCCAAAGACTTTGATAGACAGCGCAACACAGACACAGACACAGACACACACCCCTCCCCCTTGCCACGCTGTGCACATTTCACCTTCGACCTGCTGTGGCAGGCTGAGCATAATGTGCCGCGACATATGTGTGCGGCAACTTTGCGCGGCAACTTGGCAATAAAATGCTGTGCGGCAGCAACTATGATCTAATTAAGGTTCGCGTTTACCGCAACATGTAGCAAGTGGCTTGTGGCATGTGGCATGTACCATGTGACGTCTGCTGTCGCATACTGCTTCTTGGAGCAATTCACACAGCTGCTGTCCAAACATTGGACTAGAATTGAGACAGACGCGTGTCCAATTTTGTTTCGCATAGCAAATTGGTGTTAAAAAATTAAATTTTGATCAATTATATGGGATCTTAAAATTAATTGCGGAAATTGTAATCAAAAAATTAAATTTTGAATATATGCTTTTTCAGCATTGATATTTACTTAACGTACTGCGAGATTATGAGGCTAAAATATGGAAAAGTTTCTTTTTTTAACAAAATATAATTAGAAAATTAACAAAAATTATGCTAT
The DNA here is from genome assembly GCA_035045305.1 of Drosophila maculinotata. Taxonomy (NCBI): domain Eukaryota; kingdom Metazoa; phylum Arthropoda; class Insecta; order Diptera; family Drosophilidae; genus Drosophila; species Drosophila maculinotata. The sequence continues at coordinate 1,487,342 of JAWNPD010000679.1, read as the reverse complement.
AAATAATTGAAATATTTTTATACCAAGGCTAAACAACATTAACTAGCTTAGGTATCGATAATTTACTTTTTCTGATTGATAAACTTGATATAATAATAATAATAATAAGAAACAAATTTTTCAAACTTTAGAAATTTTTGAAATTTTTAATAAAATTTTTTACTTTGTGGTGTAGTGTTAGAAAAAATGAGTCACGCGAGCATCTCCAATCTGGACTGAGACGTGTAGCCATACGGGACAATTATGCCGCACACACACGCACATACAAACACACACACACACATAGAGAGACAGCCATAAAAGAACAACATGTTGTTGTTAGAGGTCCGCATGCGGATGCGAACCAGGACCTGCTCCTGGAAACGTTCGCTGGCCCAAGCTGGGTCTTGGCGCTGCCTAATTCAAATTTGAATAACTCGCGATGTGCGCCGCTAAGTAGGCTATGAATTTGGCCACTGCTGTTGCTATTTCCTATTGTTGTTGTTGCTTTTGCCTATTTTGCGGTTGTGTTGCGTGCTTCCTCTTCTTTATACCCTATACTTCACACATACATATATACTTTTCAAAGGGCACGCCTTTTGGCAACTAGAAAGTTTTGATATTAAGAGAGATATTTGGCATTAAGAAAACTGTCTGAATACAGATATTGAAGTTAATTAATCGAGTGTGCTCGACTGTAATATACCCTGTGTTGAGGACTGCAGTATCCTACTTGTACATACATACATAATTTATTTATTTTATTATTCTTTATTGTAAGTAAATGCATTTATCGATTTGTTATCGACTTTATATCTTCTATCACTTTTGCAAAACATCTGATAAATAGAAAAGTGATTGAAAAAAAAGCAAGCAAAAAATTATGTATATGATCATATTGTCTTCCCACTGTTTAATATCGTCCTGACCATGGAGTTGTGAATAGCATTATCTTCAAAGTGAGTAACTCATAAAGTATAACATCGTAAGTTTTCAAAGGGTATTTTATAGTCTAATTTTGCGAGGCTGTAAGCAATTTTGGTCAGATTAGTGCTTTAAGATGCACAGAAGGGGCCCTTGCCCTTACCCACGCCCTCGCCCTCGCCGTAACCCTGACCCGACCCTTACCCCGTCCCAGCCCTTGGATATGCTACATATTTTATTTTTAAGACCAGTTAAGCCACCGTCATGACCATTTTAGGCAAATTGGATTTACGCAACATTCGCTCCAAATACGCGTTTTTTTTTTCCTCTACTCTTGCCTGATTATCAAAGCTCGCACAAACTCTTTCTTTGCTACCTATAAGTTAAAGTAGGAATACTAGAGACAGAGAGAAAGCTGCTGGCATGCACTTTCTCTTAAAGCAAGTGCTGAGCTTGCCAATTCTTTCACTTTGCAAGTAATGCGATATGATCCATTTCCAACATTTTCTCAGTGAGTTGCACATATTTTCTGATTTTCTGAAGAGGGCTTTTTGTCATTGAGCTGAGCTGTTGGCCAGTAGTAGAGGGAGTTGCGCGTAAGGGGGGGTGTGGGTGTTATTGTGGTGTTGTATGTCGGTCAATTCGAGTGTATATAGCTTAAGGTCGATATGGGGCAATAGCTGCATACAAATCTCGGCTTTGGCATTTCATTTGCCATTTGTCTGGCTGTCTATCAGCGTTGACACTTTTACGCCGCACTTCAGCTGTCTCGGTTGCCCCCCCTCCCCACCACCCCTGCCTACCCCCACCCTACGCGTAAAACCAATTGGCCATTATAGCATGCTCGGTTGCTTCCGCCCATATACATATATACATATATATATATATCTGAAAACTGGACTGGGTTTGAGGGGCGCCTATCAATCATATGTCACGCCAACAACAACAACAACAAAAACCGAAAAAAACGCAGCACGTGTTGGCAACTTAACGATTGCGATGACGATGACTTTTTCTCGGGGGGCCACGGCCAAAAGTTATCGGTTTGTTATCGAACGCACTCTGACTATGCCACAAAGTCGTTAGGGGGCCAGCTTCAATTTGCATCGCGGCCAATACTTAATGCGTTCTGCGGTTGCCCCAAAAAAATAACAGAAAACCGCAAATTGAATCTCTAAAGTGCGAGGCCTGCGCTCGTTTATATGTGTATGTGTGTGTGTATGTGTGTGCGTGCATATAATGCTAAATAAACTTTTATGCACAGTTGGGGGATTACATTTACCACAGGCGCACTGCGTAAGCCGACGACTGACGGGCAGAATGAGTTTTAACACCCGAACAGAACCGGAACATACTTTATGCGAAAAGCATGCGCTTTAAAAGCGCAGCACAAAGAGAGAAGCGGAGAGAAGCATTTCGATAAGCATTGCTAAAAGCGTTGCTATTTCAATTTGCAAACAGCACTTAGTTTTTGCGTTTTGCAGCTTATTTTGCAACTGGCAGCCGCTTCTTATTGCAGACTAGGTTTTTTTGTTTGTTTTTTATTGTTTTTACTTTGTTCTAGCTTATTTTCCACTCACGTTTCTCTTTGCTTTCTACTGCACTTACTTTCGGGCTTATTATTTCATTTATTTCCACTTGTTTCAGCTAACATTTTGTTAGTGGCTTGACTTGTGTCATAATTTTGCCCGCTTAACTTCACTGGTTATTTATTTTCAATTGTTCTTCTCGCCTTGGTGCTATTTATTGTCTAGAAACTTTCAATCAAGTCACCTTTTCATTGGCTTTGAATCAGTATGCCTTTGCTTCAGCCTTCAAGTCGATTTTTTGTCAACTCCTGGCCGCAGATTTGTATAGAGTTCAGTTAAGATTTACATCTCGTACGGTTCGGATCGAAAAGTTCAATTTCTTTCCTTGTTTTTGTTCTCAATAAAAAAAAAAAAATGTATTTATTATTGTTTGGATAAAATAAAATTTTTACAACATGTAAAAAATTCAAATTTTCAGTAAAATAAACACAAACAAAAAAAAAAAATGGTTTTTACCAAAACACAACTTCAAAAATGTCTTGGGTAAGTGTGGAGAATTGTTATATGTATAATATAAAACTATTTTCGTTAAAGGACGTTTTTCAGAGTTCGAGCACATTGAAGACGCTAGGGATCTAATGCTACACATATAGACCGGCATCCTCACTTCTGTCAAGTTACTTCATCACACTACACTACACTACACTACACTACACTACACATAATGAACAATTCATTGTGTTAACGGCTACGATTATATTCAACTGAAATCAACTGGAATCTAGGGAAAAAGTAGGGAAACTATAGGGTTATTATTATCATTGTGTGAGTATGGAAAATAATTGCAAGCGAGTACCCTTAACTAATATAAAACATTTTGCAGTCTTCTGTTAAATGACTATTCAACTGAAATCAACTGGAAATATAGGGATATTATAGGGATATTATTATCATTGTGTGAGTATGGATAATAATTGCAAGCGAGTACCCCTAACTAATATACAATATGTTGCAGTCTTGTGTTAAATGACGTTGCAACGAATTGCGTATGGAAAAATAAAAGAAATGTAAAAAAAATGTTGTGTTAAATGAATGAAAATTGTAAAAAAACAAAATTAAATGAAAATGTAAAAAAAAATAATAAAATTAAATTAAAATAACAAAAAAAAAAAATTATGTATTTATTTTAAAATAGTATTCATAGTATTATATTTATCAAGCCTAGTTTCGACTGGTCGTTTCCGCCCTCCAGCTTCCACGCCCATTCCAATGTGGCGCGTGCTATGCAGCACAGCGAGGCGCCACTGATTACGCATAAGCCACATGGTTAACTGCGAATCAATCACGCATTCGATCAATAGTTAATTAGCGAGTACCCCAAAGCCACACGAACATGACACTAAACATAGAATGCAATTGTGGCAAGTTGCAGGTGACAAGTGGGTGGCAAGAGCTGCTCACACGAGACCCTCTCCTCCTGCCACTTATGGCATGTGGCATGTCAATGGCAATTTTCGAATTCCTGTTTTTGTTTTTCCTAATTTTGGCTTTGTCATAAATCTGTCAAAACTCAACCAATTTTCAGGCGGATTTCCATTTCGGTTGCGATGTGCCCCTGGCTTTGAAATGTCATTTTAACCGTGTGCATTTATGAAACAAATTTGTAAAATCAATTTAAAACTTTAAATTGCAATTATGAAAAATTTAGCAAATTTTCACTTGGTTTCACAAGATTATATTTTTCAAAAGTGGAAATATCTTTTAGCTATTTTGATATTGGCCAATACAGATAGTCAGTACTTGCCACATAATTTCGTGTAAACTGTTACAATTAAACTTTCTTTTATAAAATTTAATTTATTTCACTTTCACTTGATTGTTGGCATTAAAGACACTACTGAAAAATCATTCGTGCGCATTGTAAAGGTAACTCGTGAGCTCGAACTGTGAATGTTTGTGGTTCCTTATGTGGCGGAGTCAAGCGGCCGTAGGTGTTGGACGAGGGGGGGGGGGGAGGTGGAAGTCAACCTTGCAGGCATTCGCTTTTCGTTACGCCATTCATTCATTTGCTCATTCGCTCACGCATTCAGTTTCAGCTGAGTGACAGCCAAAGGGATTTCCGCTTGCACAACAACACAACAACACAACAACAGGTCTGCTGCATGTGGCAAGTGGCTAGTGGCAATGGCAATGGCAATGGCAATGGCTATAGCAATGGTGTTGTGTGTGTGGCAGCTGCTGTGGCAGTCTCAATGATGCTGCTCTTGTTGGCCGCGTTCTTGTCGGTTTGATAGCCGCGATGCTGCCATTGTTATCAGCGCACCCGAAAGCAGTACAAAACAAATGACAACAGCACGCACGAAGAATGACCAACAGCAACAATAGCAACAATAGCAACAATAGCAACAATAGCCACAATAGCCACAACAACAGCTGCCACATTTCCAAGAGCTTGCCACAACTACCAAATCCTTCAATGTCCTGCAGTCAGCATGCAACATTATGTTGCAGGTACAGCTAAACTAAAGTCCAGCTACAGTCTTTGTTTAAAGCTAAAATTCTCCCAGTTGCACCATCGATTGTAGTATTTGTGCTAAACTTTTTTCATTTCTATTTTGCGCGTCATTCGTAAACGTTTTACACAACTTGTACGCTGAATTGAATTATAGAAAAACATTTCTATATGCAAATAAATCATACTGAAAGATTGTGATACCCGCATACAAGTTGCTCACAATAGATTAAATGCAAATTTATATTTGAAAAAAAAACATAAAAATTAAAAAAATGTTGCTTTTTTATTTTTTGTTTTAAATAAGTATATTTAGTTTTTGAAACCTTACGGATCCATCTAAAATAAAAGTTGGTGTGTAAAAAACTGTTATTGCTGATTTTCGTTTCGATTTGGTTTTCTTGGTATGTTCTTTTTTTTTTTTTTTTGTTGATTCCTGTTGTCTGTTCTATCGCGGCGAGGCCATCAAATTCGTTCATTGCTCGAAAATTAAGTGCCACAATCCTCGTCATTGTCATTTCAAGGAGGGGGTGGGAGGGGGAGGGGTTGGGGCCCAAAGCCCAGCGACAAGTCAAGGAGCACATTTGACTTTTTTATCTTTTCTTTCTATTTGAATTTGTTGCGCATCGTTTCGCATTTCCTTTACTTTTTTCTCTTTTACTTTTTAGCTGTTGTTGTTTTTTTTGTTTTTTTTTTATTTTTGGAAAGGGGCGTGATTTTTAACGCGTTTTTTTGTAGCTTTGCTTCGCACTTGCATTGATGTTGCCTCTTCAGACAAAACGCCCCCGTGAGTTTCCCTTAGCTCACCATATATATTTGCCATTTGGTTTATTTGTTCGCTTGATGCTCGTTCAGCCTAAATGGAGGACACTTGAGGCATCATTAATGATGTCAATGCCGACAATAAGGTCAGCAAATAAACATTATCAACATTTAGGATGGAAATACAAAGTGCTCACGGTACGGTCAAGCATCGACTTTACTTTACACTCATTTCTATTTTCCGGGTTTATTTGCATTTGATGGTCGATTGCTAATTGCCTGGCCAGGGGTGAGGGGCTTTAGGCCCAAATGGATATTGGCTTTAAGTAGCAATTTTTTGTACTTTACACTAGGCAACAACGCACTGCTAGGCTTTCCACACTCATCACAGTCACCATAACCACATCCACCCCACCCCTTCCACCCACTCCCCTGCAGTCCCAAGGGCACATGGTAAAAACGTCATATGCTATGGAATTTTTGCGACCCGCAGGACTCGCTTTGTGTCGCTTTGTTATCAAAATTGTGTATGTGTCCATACAAAGGCGAGAATTCATGTGGGGAACGACAATAGGCAAATACAACAACAGTTAAATTGATAAAGCGCACAGAAATCAAATACCACGGAAAATCCATCACAATAACAAGAATCGAAAGTTTTGCTTTCCAGTTGGCCGCACTCGGAATACCTTTACCAAATACATTACGCACCAAATGAAATCGAATTGATAACGAAAATGAGCTGAAATGTGTAGAATTGAGATACGAGTGGAATTAATAATCAATTAACCGGAAGTGGAACGTAGAACCTTACAAATACAAAAACAAAAAAAAAAGGAACATGCGAACTTGAGATCTTCTGTTTTGCTAGATGTAATTGAAACCTCTACGTTCTGATTGCGAGTTTGATTAATTCAAAGGTAAACTGATCCAAAATATGTTTGCTGTTGTTGTCCATGATGCATAACAACAGATAGAATCCAAAGTGGTTCAAGGAGAGCGGAGAAGCGAAATGAACAAAAAAAAAATCATCAAAAGTCGATGACAAAGTTGTGATAACCTTTTCCGAAATAGGGCAACAAAGCGAAAGGCTCGGAATACAAAAGGAAAACGTACAGAAACGAAACGAAACGAAACGAAAAGCGTTTTTCAATTTCCACCAGCAACGTGACCGAGTTTTCCATGTGCGATTGCCTGCCATCACTGAGCAACTGAGTGTTTTTCGAGTGTGTGGCTGTGTGTGTGTGTGTGTGTGTGAGAGAACGTGGCTCTACACATTTAGATGATCGCATTAACAACATTTCCATCTATGCATTTCATTTCATTTCAATTCAATTCACTTCACTTGCCATTTACTACTTTCCACTTTTCACTTTCCACTTTTACACTGTCCATTTTTTTTGTAATTTTTTTTTTCACTTATTTCTACTAGCTCCACTTTTAGTTGCAAGTTGAACCGTCGTACTCACTGTAAGAAGTAACACCAAGCGGTTTATGAAACGCTTTGATGATTACATTTTACAGTGGGCGTGACGTCATACGACGTATTTGTGACGTATTTTCACTGTGTATGTGTGTGTGTGAGAGAGTTTTGTTTTCTTGTTATGTATATGTGTGTGCAATACCCACTGTCAGTTGCATGCTCCAGCCCTAATCATTAAGATAAAAAATAACTTAAAAGTGAAATTTGAGATTGAAATCAGTCCAAAAGGAAACCCAGAAAGCAGCAAAGAAAAGCAAAAAAATGCTGCTCATCTACGCGTAAGCACGAAATTTCTTTATTAATAATTGAAAAACCTACAAGAAATAAACAAAAAACAATAAAAGCCAGTTAGACTGCTCAAATTGAGAGTTGCCCAACTAGGAGATGCCCTAAAGTCAGCTTACAATTTTTACAACAGTTTTTTTTTTTAATACTTTGGAAAATATAGTTTCTTCTTTTGTTTAATCGGTATACAATTTTTATAACTTATATATGGCCTTCATATATGTGCATATGCAGAAAATCAAGATAAAGCATCAAGTTTATAGTCTTCTGCTCCATATATATATTACCATATGTATACTACCTCTTTTGGTCATTTTTAATGGGTAAAGGGTATATAAAGACAAAGATTAAAGCGCCGAAAATCAAATAAGAGACAGCGGCCAAAAGCTGAAAAAGAAACGAGCGAAAATAAAATAAATAAAAAAAAATTAAAAGTTGAAGCCGATTTGAAATTTGCCTGCACTTTGGGACCAGAACTTTAGCAGCAGCAAGGGGTTACAGCGACGGCCTGAAAGTGCGATAAGGCAGGCCAAACAGGAAGGGGGTGTGTTGTACAAATGTGGGGTGGGAGTGGACGATGAGGACTGGGGTCGTTGCCGGACTCTTTAACTGGTTTCTGGCCAGGTCCGGCATGCATTTGCATAAATGTCAACTAATTTTGTTGGCACGCTGTTTGCGTTTAATCAAAATGATGATAATGCTGACGACCAGCTGAACACACGCCAGTACACACACACACACACACACACACACAGACATACATGACACAGTCTGCTGCGGTTGTTCAAAGTTAACAGACAATGAGGCCAAGTTTGAGGTGTGCGTCTCTAAACATTACAACAAATTTGTATGCCAGTTGCGGGGGCACTGTATGGGAGGGGGAGAGGGTAGGCAGCTTAGGCTTACACTCTTTGTTGCATGAACCGCTTATTGGCAACATATACATATATATATATATATATAAATAAGCCATCGAAACACCTCTTAAAATATATCAGCTTAAAAACAAAACAAATTAAAAAATGTTTAAATTAGATTTAAATATAAGCAAGCTAAACCTGTATCGAAAAAATGGATTATATATAATTGAAGAATAAAGTGTAAAATAAAATAAAATTACTTTAAATACTATACAGTTGCTCTATTTGAATATTAATATAACGATTTCAGATTCGAAAAGCAAATCGCAGAATTTGCTGGCATTCCGTAAATGAGAGCACGGCTCAAGATGGCGACAACTTCAAGTTGCATGCAGTATTTCAAGAGCTCAGTCTTTTCACAAGTTTCTAAGACACATAACTATTATACTTAAAAAAAAAAGAAGCGAAAGAGCGGAAACGTGCACCCAACACTCGCTGCTTTCGTCTCAAGCCTAAAGTCGAAATAAAAAACCAAAACAAAAACAAAAATAACGACAACAGCCTCCAAAGTACTTATTAAAAAACAACAAAAAACTTAAAAGAGAAATACTTGGGAAATGCAAAAAGAAACACGTAGACACTTGAATGCTCTAACATGTTAAAGAATTTAAGCAATTTTACAAAACTGAATACAACTTTCTTGTAGTTTGTTTGGAGTGCAAATCGTATTTATATAGAAATGATTTTAAAATTTGTTTATTGATAATGTAAGTGAATAATAAAATGAAATGCTTTCCTATATTTTATTTTATTATATTAAAAAATAACTTTCCACAATTTTCTTTAGAATTTGATCATGTAACAGTTTTATGCTTTTTTGGAGTCTATGTCACAAAGCACTTTGTGAAAAGGTCTGTGGCCAATTATGGTTAGGGTATGACCAAAAACCGGCAACATATAACGGTGCTGGCGGTAACGGAAAATTGGAAATTCATGTTGACAAGTGACGCAACGACGACGCGACGTCGCTGCCGGCGTTATGTACGTGACGGCAATTTCAATTTTCGAATTATGCGACAGCAGCAACAACAATAAAAGCAACAACAACAACAGCAGCATTGAAAACTAAGTAGCAACAACTAAGCGCACAAGATTTTTGAAATATTTTTCTTTGTTGTGGCGAGTCTTGGCATCATTTTGTTAACATAATTTGCAATGAATTGCAACACAGCAACACAGCATCGCTGACTACAATGCTGACGCCAGCAGCGACAACGCGTCGTATGCGTAATCAGCAATAACAGTTTATTGAAATTAAAGTGTTCCACATTTTATGCTGCATTCGCAACGCAACGTTGCAATGCAACGCATTTTAGCATTCATTATGCATTCATGCATGCATTCCATTGCATTCATGGCATTCATTCCATCGCTCATTCATTGCAAATTTCATTGCATATTTAAGGGCGCACAGACTTAAGCTGCGCCAACAAAAGCGGAACGGAAGTGCAACAGTGAAGTGAAGCAACAACAACAACGCTAGTTTAACAAGTTGGTAAAACTGTCGCCGCCTTCAACGGCTAATCAACTTGCAAATTGGCCAATAAACTTGCTCTACTGCAAAGTGCTGACAGGACACGTCCTTCAAACCCATTGAGCTGAACATTTTTTTTTTCGTCTCTTTTTCTTTTTTTGTGTCCTAAATGCAAAACTGTGTCACCACAGCGTGGGGTGCTTTTGATTGGTTGAGTCTTTAAGGGGCACACATTTGATTATTGTGCTAGTCAAATTTGATTGGAATGTAAAGCTTTTCAATGGGGCTTTAAGCGATGCTGTGAGGGGAATATATTTCATAATATTATAATACATAATAATTTATACCCATCAACTTATACATTGATGCATAGGTGTGCCAGTTTTTACAGTTCAACTAGCGATTTCCAGCAAATTGTCTTTATATAGCTAGTTAAATTGTAAAATTGCATAAAAGTTGTAAAAAATTTCTAATTTATGCATGTGACTCACTTGAGAACTAGTTCAACTAGTTCCATTACATTATATTTTGTCAAAACTGAATCGGTTTTAATACAGATTTATATAAAGCAAAGCCATATTTCATATAATGTAATTAAAATATATGAGTAGTGAAATTTAAAAAAAAAAAACCAAAAACAGTTTAAGCGATTATAAAGCAGACTTGAACTATTAATAAATTTTGTATATATATTTATACATCAGTTGACATGGCAAGTTTCAGCAATATAATTCAAATGTCCATTGAGATATGAACATCTGCAAGACTTTTAAAACATTTTTCAATAAGTTTGCGCATAAAATGCATAAAAAGCTCATAGTTTAAAGACATCAAATGATATACATCGAAATGAACATGAACAGAGCGCAATATGTCAGCAAAGAATACTGGTAATTTCAAAGTTGTCAGAGTGCAAAAGTTTTGCCCGACTCGTTTAAGAAATTCGACACAAAATAGCTAAAATTTGCATGTACATATACATATATGACACTAAGTTTTTGTCAGTTTCAATTGTGCGTGTGTGGATGTCTGACAATGTCTGGGGAGTGTTTAGGGCATAGCTGGGGGTGGTATGGTGTGGTGTGGTGTGATGTGATGTGGTTGGGTTTCAGAATAATCACTTGGGATACATAATGCCAAACATATATAATGCCTCGTACCTGCAGACAGCGACTTAAGATTTTGTCAATGTGTTTATGCGCGACAAATCGCATAAGCCTTGCCGCCAACTCCCGACTGCCAGCTACCGCAAAGGGGGGGGGGGGGATGGTAACAGAGGGGTGGTGAAAAACTTTCAGTTGGCAGCTGTTGCGGGCGCTCTTGCGGCTTTTGCTTTGTGCTGCTGCCACTTTCGTCTTCTGCCTGGTAATGAAGTGCTAAATTATGCTAAATGTGTGCGGCAAAATGTGATTTGAGGCAGCCTCAAAAAGGAGCTGCTGTGGGTAGCGAGGGCGCGCAGGAGTTATGTCACCGAGTCGAAGAGAATTGACTGCTGGTCTGGGATCTATTCAAGGGTTAATCAATAATTCTGATAGTGCAGCAAAATCTTAATGATTCGAAAGCTGGTTGAATGTTGCATGAAAACAAATTATTATTACTTTCAACTAAATTGAGTTTTATGTGCGCAAGTGTGCGGGGCAAGCGGGGCAGCGGTGTGTGTGTACGTTTTAGGAGGCTTTTAGAGCGTGCGCCAAAATAAATTTTGCGTGCGTCATTGATTCAATTACAGCAGCAACAGCAACAGCAGCAACAGCAACAACAATGAACAACAGATTTATGATTTCTCTTGCTGAAACCCACGATTAACCACTTAGCGCCCCCCGCGCCATCCACCTGCCCGCCATCCCGCTAGGCACACATTGTTTGCCGTGGAGGCACTGCGCCTAAATGTATGCAAAGTGAACTGGAACGCACGCTGCAGCCGGAAATTGGTTGCTTCCGTCGCAGAGAGGCCTAAACGCACTACCACCTATCCGGCTAAATCCCTCCCCTCCCCTGCCCTCCCCCCCTTTTTGCCCAGCCCTTTGCCAAACGACCATCACTCTCTCAATCCATTTGAAAAACTGCCACCCTTCATATGAACAAGTCGAGTGTGTGTGTCTGGCTGATTACACTGAGAGAAAGCACTGCATGAGAGTTTTTTTTTTTAACAAGTCATAATTTTGAAATTTAAATGTAGCTTTAATGAAATCATGAAAAAAAAAAGGAAATCTATGAACAAAATGGTCTCAAACTTGGTAATCGGCTCAGTTTTGGCAAAGTTATGGGTGGTTGAAGTCATAGAAGGGTATTTCTGGGTGTTTTTCAAATTGAAATGTAGATTTATTAACAAGAGGACAAACCATGAGAAAAATGACAGCGGGAATGAAACTCATTTCAGTAGCAAAGTTATGGCTGCGGATGATTTTTGTGAGTAGAATTCGGACATGTACATTTTGAGCAATAATTGAAATGATGTATTTGTTTAGAGTCCAGACTGTAGAGGACATTGCTTTCGCTCAGTGTAGGACTAGGCCAGGCTGGAAGCATGGGCTTTCACTTTTACTCTTCGGGCCGCGCTAAGTGAATGAAAGCGAAACTTTAATTGAAACGAACGTTTGGTGTTTTTCTCTCTTTTCTCTTCTCGTTTTTTTTTTGGGTTAAGTGATTGATTATGTCTTGTTTGCTGGCTGGCAAATACATACACATAAACACACGCATAAGCACACACAGACGCACACACACACCCATGCACACAAACAGAGACACACCGCACATAAATTTGATTCCAATGCTGTTTGTTGCTGTTGCTGTTGGCGTTGTTGTTGTTGTTGTTGTTGTTGTTGTTACTGTTGCTCCACTGAGCGTGGCAAAAGGCATATGAACAATTGACTTACGGACTAACTGAACTGATGGGTAAGGTTGACAGGGGGGGGCTGTCGGGATGTCGGGGTGTCGGGCGCCAACTTTGACAATGACTACGGCCCCAATTCATTCAGCTTCAAATATTTACCACAATAGAAAACGAGCTGCGCGCGAAATCGAATCAATAATTTAATGCAGGTGACGCGTCAACCCCTCCCCCCCCCCTTTCCAGCTATTCCCCTCTTCACAATGGGTGCTGGGTGGTGGCTGAATTGGTTGGTTCTTTCGTCATTGGTTGGCCATTGGCGGCGTTAACGGTACGTTGCCATCCATAATAATGTCAGCCATGTGCTTGGGCCTTGTTTGCAGCTTGTTAGGGCCCTTCAAATCGCCTGGACATAAGAACCTTCACTATGTTCGCTGGCTGATGGACGGGTTGGTGGGAGGGGGAGGGGTGTGGCGGATGGTGCGAGAAACGCAAGCTTATGGAACAGTACGTTTATTTGCCGCTCCACTTGTGAAACATTTCAACTAATTTGTTTAACATAAATATTTTCAGTTGCAATCCATTAATTTTTGATACCATTCCCATTCGTTTCGCTCTTTGAGCGCTACACTCGAATCAGATGATATCATATTGAAATTTTTATCATATCGTGCCTGCTATTCCACTTCCATTTCGTTTCACACAACTGGAGCACAGATATTTGATAAGAAATGAAAAGTGAAGAAAGAGATGCTCGAGATAAATAAATAGCTACATATCAAAGATCTATTTGAAAATGTAAACAAATTGGTTGTTGCAGTATCACTCATCGAAGATCAGGAAAAAAATTGCAGCCCCATTTTTTCTTATCAGTTTTGTGTTTTTTTGTTCGTTAAGTAATTGCCTGTATCTTTAAGTAATCGGCACTCTCGACTACAGCATTCGTACTTGTATTTTCCAAGTCATAATTTTCGAGTATTTTGTAAATATTGCAACGCTTAATTATGTATACAATTTTCGAAATTATTGCGTACGGGGTATCTCTTAGTCGAGCACTTTTGTCTTTTTATGAGCTTTCATGTTATTTTTAAAATATTATAAAAATTGTAACGCTTAAGCGTATACGTAATTAAGGCGTATACGTAATTTTGGAAACTATTCCGTTTCTTTATTCGTTTATATTCCTTTTTTTTTACTAGTTTTCATGTTCTTTTTAAAAATATTATAAATATATTGCCACGCTTGAACGTATACGTAATTGAGGCGCCTACGTAATTTTGGAAACTATTGCGTACGGGGTATCGCTTAGAAGAGCACTTTTGCTTATACGCTTTGTCTTTTTACGAGTTTTCATGTTCTTTTTAAAATATTATACAAATTTTAACGCTTGGGCGTATACGTAATTAAGGCGTATACGTAATTTTCTAAACTATTGCGTACGGGGTATCTCTTTTTTTTTAAAATATTATAGATATATTGCCACGCTTGAACGTATACGTAATTAGGGCGTATACGTAATTTTGGAAACTATTGCGTACGAGGTATCTCTTAGTCAAGCACTTTCGCTTATATGCTTTGGTTTTTTTACGAGTTCTCATGTTGTTTTTCAAAAGTGCATGTGTTGTTGTGACTTTGGCCAATTACTTAAAAGCCGAACGCTTCTGTTACTTGAACCTGGAGAGCTGTCATTAAAGATTTACAGGTGTGCCATGAAGGTCTACCAGCTTTCGCTATGGTGTAAGATCTTGGTCTGGTGCCTGATGGCCGCCTTCGGCATCAAGCTGCTGTCGCTGGTGAATATTGTCGAGCGGGAAACCGATTATACGCGAATCCGGCATGCTAACAAATTGGTCAGTCCAGGTGCGCTGCGTGGAGCACCACCTGGTAAGTGGCTGCTCCAATGGCGAGCGTTGAAGGTGTCTTGTGTTTTTATTGTTTTTTTTTTTTTTTTTTTAAATGTGTTTACTTAATTATTTTTTTGTTCATCATCATTACTATTTGTTGAATAATACAAATTGGGATTATTATTCTAAAAATTGCGACCATGCGTCAATGAGTGCAAAGCGGCTAAGTAAGTACAGTTATTTTTTGCAATCTGAAGATATATTTGTATATTTATGGTAAATTAAATAATGTTAATAATGATTAAAGTATATTGCAAATAAAGTTCTGATATGATGAAAATATGATGATTTTCCTGTTTACTTTTTAGAAATAAAAATGTTGAATTCAAAATAGTTGGCAAATTAGAAAATTAATGACACTTAGTGATTCGTTTTCAAGGATGCGCCCAAAACTTTTACCAATAATTTAAATAATTTCCCCCTGAACTCTTTCAGAGTCCCAGGATCACCTGAAGCGACCTGAAGAGCCACGCAAAAGGCTACCCGAAGAGTCACCCGAAGACCAACCGAATGAAGCACTTGAACTGGAGCAGCTGCTGCAGTCAAATGAGAAATACAATTGGACACACGATGGCGCCTGTGCGCCATATCCTCGCTACAAGGATCTGCAGATAAGGAACGTGCACTTTCAGTACAGTGAAGGCGGCAATGTTAGCTACTTTCTGTACAGTGCCTACTACGATCGACGGCTGGCCATGGACCGAGCGCCGAGCATAGTGCTGCTGGGCATGGTAAACAGCATCAATGGACCCTTTGTGCCAACCTATTGCCAGGTGTGGTATGAGCATAGTGGCCGGCCGGAACTGCTTGAAATGGTGCAGCAAAGCTTAATGTGGTATGAGCACTGGGGCAATGGTTTGAATCATGTCTATCCCATGATATTCACGTGTCCCCTCGCCGCCAGTGCGCGTCGGGAGCGTGTGCCGCAGTTGGTGTCGCTGGTGTTCGAGGATCGTTGCGTCCGTGCCACAAATGCACTGCGTGTGTTTTATGAGGCGCCACAGCGACAACGCGCGCCCCGATTTGCCGTGTGCGTCAAGGATCTGCAATTTAACACAACGGACATGTCCGAACGCCTTGTCGAGTGGCTGGAGCTGATGCGTCTGCTAGGTGCGGAGCGTGTCCTGGCCTACGATGTGGGCGGCAACACGCTGCTGCCGAATACACGACGCACTCTGAGGCACTATGCGAGTGGCAAGGATCTGCTGCAGCTGCGGCCATATCAACTGCTCGAGGGTCATCCGCAGCCGGCGTCCAATTGGGAGCTGATCAGGCGGCTGAATGAGGTATTAATGTACAACGATTGCTTGTACCGCAACATGTATGCCTTTGACTATCTGGCCGTGATGGATGTGGATGAGGTGATAATGCCGCTGGGGCAGCTGCACAATTGGACGGCGCTCGTGGAGCGACTGGAGGGCGACAACAATGGCGAACCATCAGCGGAGCAGAACTGTGCGGCCCGCTGCAGTCTGTGCTTTCGCAATGTCTACTATTCCAGGGAGCTGCCGCAGGATGAGACGCCGCCAAGCAGCTTCTACATGCTGCGGCATGTGCAACGCGTTGCCGAACATTTGGATAGCAATTTGGCCATCAAGTGTCTGCATGCCACCGCCTTTGTGCGATCCCTGCACAATCATTTCCCATTGGAATGGCGCCAGGCGTGTGGACCTTACGATGTTGCCACCTCGCTCGGCCAGATGCAGCACTATCGCGAACCGGATATCGCAGAGACATTAAAGGAGCCGCCGCCGGTGCGTGATGATAATATTTGGCGCTTCAAAGAGCAGCTGATAAGCAACTCGCTTGCCATCCACAGACAGCTCGGCTGGTCGCTGCCCTAACAGCAGCCCTCCCTCCCCTACCCCCGCACCTACCCCTTTCACAAACCACTCAGAAATAAACGTACACACAAACAAATTGGGGTCTACATTTCATACGTATTAATTGTGAACCATATTTAAGTTTTTTCAGTTAATTTACTTACTTTACTTATTTTTTTTTTAATTTAGAAATTCTTTACTAACAAATCTATTTAACAAGAAGAAAATCTAAAAGTTTATCTCTCTTTCGCTCTTCTAATCTGTATCTATATCCTTTTTTTTTAATTGAATTAACAAAATTTTTTTCTCAAAATTTTAGCTCTGTTTTGTTTAATTTGACTACAAATCTTTTACATGTAAAACCTTTATTTATGCTTTTTTGACTAATTTCGAGCAAACAATATTTTTTCGCAGTGTTGCACACTTCCGGCAACACTTCTGAATCGTTATCTATTGATATTTGTGGCACTTGGGAGTCCAACAGCGTTAAAGCAAATTTTTATTGATTTTATTTTAATTGCGTTCATTCTTAATAGTAGTATGTAGTATGGCGCGCGAAATGTGTTTGCCACCCGTGCTACGTGCTGCATTATCAAACACACACGCAACTTGCCTCGCGGCGTGGCAAGATTTTACCTATGTAAAAAAGCGGCGACTGTTTCTGTCATGTCAGCAGAATAATAATTGCAAAAATACACACACACTCACGCACACACACACACACTCCGCCACACAAATATTTGAGATAAGAAAGTGTGCAAACAATTACAGTAAATTCATGTTGAGAGCGAGCGAGACGGTAGACACCTTTAGAGACTATCATAAACATTTTTTATGTTTTATTGCTTTTTTTAGTTACCTAAGAAAATTAATGTTTATGCGACTGAAGATTGAGTACCCTGCTATAATAGACAATTTTTAATAGATTGTTTCTGGCATAAAAAAACTTATAACTAGTGAGTTTGTTGAAGATATCATTATTAAAGTACACTATTTGTATACATGACTCAATTTGTTTTTGTAAGCAATTTATGTATATATATTAAACCGACAAGAAACATAAGCCATACAGCAAATATTTCATCAGAGTGTCTAAGATAAAATTATGCTTAACTGACAGCTATACACGATAAATTGATAAATTTTGTTCAAATTGCAAGAAACTTGCCTTCAAATTCGACTTGAAAAATAAGCCAGCTTAGCAGACAAACAATTTCAATTCGATTTTGATGAGGAATTTGCTGTGAGTATCGTTATTTCGGCCAGCAAAACCTGTGAAATGTTGTGCTCGCATTATGGGAATATTGCAATATATTAAACCGCTTAAGTGAGAACATTGTTAAGCACAGTGCAAATAGTTGATGACTCAAAACAATTTTCAAAGACATTTTATGATTTTGTAGCTTTTTTTCTTTTTAATTGCAAATGTATGCATATTGATATTGATATTTTATTGATATTTGCAGTGTGTTTTGCCCTTTATGAATTTCTCTTCGAGCACTCAGCTCATATTTCACTTTTATCAGTTTTAACGAACCTTTAAATTAATTTAAATTTAAATATTGAAAATGTGCAGAAAAGTTGGCCTTAGGTGGTGGTGGGTGGAAAGTGCAATCAGTATGTAATGCAATCGAAACTTTTGGTAAGTCATCTTGGCCATGGCTTTAGCCTGGCCGCAACCGCAGCAGCAACAGCAGCAGCAGCAGCTAAGCAGACAAAGGCGAACAATTAATTAATTGGCGGTAGCAAGCGAAAACCCCAGCCCATAAATAAATATGAAAACTCGAAGTCGGCAAAATCTGCGCGCAATATTAAAATCATTTTTCATAAAAAGCCGCTCGTTGTGTCGCAAATAATGAGACAAAATGCGTGCCAGGATATATTAAAATATTAAAATAGCCGCAGAGTAGCAACCGGGCGAGCAGAGGCGTAGAGGCGCAGAGGGGACGTACAGCGCAAAGAGGGGCAGCAGGTGGCTAAAGAGGCGGCGAACGCACAGCTGACAAATGGATGGACGCGACATTCAAATAATTTATATTTCCTCCTTTGTGTCTTCGTTTCTTATGATACCCTGCTGGAGGCTTTAAGGCAGGCATCTTCAAATATGTGTTCCGTATAATCATAAAGTATTCAGCTTTTTATGAGTTTTGAGTAAAGTAACTACAATATCTACGAATGAAAACTTTCTTTGAAGTACTTTTGAGTTAGTTTCAAGTTTGAGTTTCAGTTTTATTATTTGTTTTATTTATTTGATTAAAATCGGACTTTGAAAACGCTCTCAATTGTTTGTTAAGTTTTAAGGTCTGATACACCGATTAAACTAATAAAATATATTTGCAAGGTATTTCAAATTTGGCGTACCTGAATTGGATATTTTACTTGATTTTTTCGCCCATCATTTTTTGTATTTTTTTGTTTTTGGCTTGCTGAGTTGCTGTGTCTGCTTTTGAATTTATTATGGCAAAATGACAGCGGGGCGTGGCATGAAAACAATTGCTAAATGGCAAAGTGGCAGGCCCACAAGTGGGTGGTGGGGCTGTACGGATCGACGGGTGGTGAACGGGAAGGGGGAGGACGGTATGGCAAACGCCAGAAGGTAGTTTGTTGCCGCAAAATGTTCCCAAGCAATTATTTAGCTAATAATGCATATTAAAATGTAAATGACTTAGCAGGACAAGAAATGTGGGGGGTGTGGGGTGTGTGGGGGTTGGCTCTTTGCTGAAAGCAGAGAGAGTAATATGTGGCACATGTATTAATGTAAAGTATATGCGATTTGAGATTAACTAAAGTCGAATCGCAATTATCTGTAGAACTCTTAGATAGATTTCATATTTAATATGAGTATTTAATATTTGTATCTGTTGGATAGTTGGATGCTTATTAGAATAGTTGACAGCAAAGCAATCTTGTCTCTAATAAACTTTAATGCACTAAAGTCTATTATATATGCTCCGTCATTGATTTAATTAGTTTAATGTACTTCCTATCGCTTGGTATGGTATCGTATCGTATGATATGATATGGGGGTTGCTTGCGGTTAGTAGTAACTCCTTTGGTTGGCTTCCATTACGAACTCCATCCAACAGCTGTTTGCCAGCTTTATTTCCCAAGTGAAGTTGCTGTCAGCCTGCCTGCCTGTCGCCTCCCTGCTGTTAGCTGTTTGCTGTTAGCTGTTTGCTGTTAGCTGTTTGCTGACTTGCTACTTGATCCGTTCCTCATTTTTAGATATGGCTCGTCTGGCTGCTAATGGGGCAAGTTAGGCATAGCTTTACGCAGCAGTCACGCGCCCATTTGCCATGGCGTTGGTATTAACCGAGACACGGGGCGCGGCAACTTCTGAACTGGCTTTTGAACTTGGACTTGCGATTTGGATTTTGGCCTTTTTCGGCATTTTCTCGTCTAGAGTTTCATAAATTTAATTGTCACGTACACACACACACACACACACACACACACACACACATGCATCTCGCCTATCTAGCTGAGAGCGGGGCGGGGCAGACTTATAATACGTGTTTATAACTGTGGCTCCGCGATTGGGCCATAAACGTGCCGCCCCTCCCCCCCTCCTACCGATTACGTGGCGTATACGTTTATATGGATCAGCATTCTAAATGATTTATTTACTGTATAATTTCATCTACTTTATGTGCACAGCCATTTGCATTGTTGTTGTTGTTGTTGTTGCTGCTGCTGCTGTTGATGGCCAATGTCCTAAATTTGTCTTTCAGCCAAAAGGATTCATAACATGCTCTTAACGCATTTGCTTCGCACACTTAATGCCCCATGCAAAAGCCGCTTATGCCATTGAAATCCGGCAAGAAATTGAGAATTGAGAAAATCTATCTACTTATAGTACAAAATTGCAAACATACAATCTGAATGAGTTCGTGGCAAATGTGTGAACATCACATATTCCGTGCGCATTTGAAAAGCAATTTCCAACAGAATTCGATACGTTATATCTTTTAATGTGTGTGTTTTGAGTGTTTGGCTAGAAGATACCCTGCAAAACTAGCAGCAACATAAATAACAACAAATCAACGATGCAAATATGCTAAGAAATATGCATATCCACATTCCCTTTTTCCATTTTTTTCTGGATAGAGTGTATACAAAAAGGTGAAATGAGCTGATACATTCTTGTTGTTGTTGTTGCTGTTGTGGATGTTGCTTATTTGTTGTTGTGCTTGTTGTTGTTTGCGTGGGCACTAGTAAAAAATGTACTTGCGTGCCGACAGGCATAAATGGGGTATTGCATTGGTATTATGATAGCAGTGCGAAGGGCAACAAAAGTTTGCTTGATCCTTTTTGTTGACAATGCATGCGTGCAGCATTTATGCCGCCTGTGTGTGTGTGTGTGTGTGTGTGTGTGTGTGTGTGCGTGTCAGCTGCTCCCTTTTGGCACCGAAGTGCAAAATACAAATATGTCAGGCAGCTCTCTAAGCAGCACTTGCACTTGAATGTGACACGCATCAAATCACTTTACACAAGCGCACTTAACGCCACCCCTTTCAATTCCCCGCACAGCCCAGCCCAGCCCAGCCCCCTCCTGCAGGAAGCCTAGCATTGGGCGCAAATAAGTATGCAATGTGTTAGAGATGCATGCGAGAGACAGATATGTGAGAGAGAAAGAGAGAGAGTGAGAGAGAGAGAGAGAGAGAGAGAGAAAGTGTGGAAGAGAGCGAGAGATGCACACAATGACAATGACACCAGCTCAAACAGACACTTGACGATTAATCATTGCACAATACAAGAAAAATAGTTCACAAAAAAAGAAGAAGAAGCAGAACGTAAGAAATGTATTTGTGTGCTGCACAAAGTTTTTCAACATGCAATCAATCCAAGAGCATTTCTGGTTTTCTACGCCTTTTGTGCGTTTTTTTTTTTGCCAGACCTTCGTATTGGCAATGCGTTTAAGCTGAAAATATGCTTCAATTTGATATAATCTTTTTCTTAAGCTGTAAACAGTTTTGATAAAGCTTTTCAAGTACATTTATGCTATTTTCTGCCAAAGGCAACTAGGTAAAAATAAATATGAACAAAATATATATATATAGTACAAGGTTACTATGCTTTAAAATCTTGTGAAATCTCTTTGGACTATATATATTTATGAGATCTTTACTACAAGTAAAAATGCAAGCGCTGCAATTGCGAATTAATTTAATTAATATCATAATTAGAAAGTGCAAAAATGTTTACAGATTGCGCTTAAGGTTCAAGCTTAATCATAAAGGACGAAATTCGAAAAGTTATTATCGCCGATAGGTGGCGCTTATGTGCCACTGCTAACTGCTAATAATTCTCAATTATACAAAAAAATAGGAATCTGAAGATAAAGCGATTAAAGCCATTTGCAATATGTTGTCGTACAATTTTTTAAGCTTGAAAGGAATAAAAAACTTTAACGCAAGCATATACAGTGAAATAAATGGAACGAGTTTTAAAAAAGGCATTAAACAGCTTTATGCACTTTAACCTTCCTTGAATGGGCTGAACAAGTCGTCTGTTGCAATTAATCGAAATATTTTGTATGAGTTTTTAACTCTTAACCATTCGTTTGATTCGACGCCCAAAGGCGTTAAATTGTATGCCATGACTGTTGCTACATCTGTCTCTGTCTTTATATCACTCTCTCTCTTCCTCTCTCTCTCTCTCTCTCTCTTTCTCTGCTTACTTACAAAGTCGGTTGGCAAAAGGCTCATTTTGTGTGGAAAACGTATAATTAAAACGAATGGGAAACGAATTTGGCGCCGGGGTCTAGGCCATAACGAGAAGTGGGAGGGAGCGCTGTGTTTAAGACGAAAAAGTTTCGTAATAACAAAAAATCCAGTTAATAAACTTCTGGCAGCCAGTTGGCAGTCAATACACACACACTCACACACACATAGGAAGGCTATTAAAAAACATATGCAAATACGAAATACTGCAAAAGATACTTTTTTTTTTTCATTTAAAGAGAACATACAATATAAATGTATGTATGTGTACCCTGTAAAAAGAACAACGGCCTCTGTGGGGTAGCATATACAATATATATAAAATGTTGATAAACAGCTGCCAAATATGAATATATATATATATCGGGAGTATTTTCGAGGCAATTCCAGGGTATCTGTGCGTGTAGCAGGCTCATTTTTGGGTACCTCAACTTATTTAACGTTGATTTTCTGTTGTTTCCCTTAAACACGTTTAATTAAATAGGTCACGCACATTTTTTGTATTATTAACATCAAATTTGAAATGCGAAATGAGCTGTAATGAAAACTGAATTGAAAGTTTATGTCAGCGGAAAAATTGCGCCTATATCTCTATCTCCCCCTCTTCATTTTGCTGTCGCTTTGCGTGAATGTCTGTGTGTGTGTGTGTGTGTGTGTGCGCGAAATATGTTTGAACAACTTTATTGTGCAAAATGCCAAACATTCTCCAACTTGTGGACTTGCAAGCGCATTTCTTTGTCTGCCCCATTTGGGAAGCATTGCATACTTGTATGTGTGTGTGTGTATGTGTGTGTGTGTGTCGCGTGTGTGTATTTCTGTGTCTGTGTGAGTAGATTGCTAGGCGCTCAAATCTCATTTGAATTATAATGATGGCGCCGACAGCTTCACACACACACACACACACACACACCCACACACACACACACACACACACATAGATACTTATGCTTCGGTATTATATTACTGCGGGCAATAAAGACGACTTTGAAATACTCTTGACTTCGATACTCTTGCATAGATCAACTTTAAGTTAATATCAACCCTTTTAAGTTCGGAAAAAAAGTTTATACTCAAAAACTTTTATTTGCTTAGAGTTTCATCTAAAATATATCTGATAGCTACTAATGTATACACTTTGACATTTATTGGTCATTTTATATAAGTATTTATAATATTCCTGTCAAAGTTTCAGCTTTTCATACCTTCGTTAGCTGAATAGTTTGTCAAAAATAAGTTGGAGCTAATTTTTGTAAACTAAAACATTTTTACCATGCTACAGTATATTGTGACAGTGCACTCCGTTAGTTTTTTATTTATGATTTTTTTATTTTAAGTTTTTCATTAGCCTTTCAAAGTGAACAAAGTTTTTATTTATAATTTCGGGCTCTTCATTTTTCGTATTAGGTCAGCGCCCTACAAAAATGTAGCAGGAAGTTAAGCCAACTGGTAAATAAATATTTGACAAGCAGCTAGTTTTGAGGCACTGTAACATTTCTATATGTTGCACAGACAGCTTGCCATTGATAACATTTTTTATATTAAATTTTCAAAATTCTTGGTTCGCATGTAACCAAACTATATGGATTTGCTATCAAATCCTGAAACTTGATTGACAAGAGAAAGAGAAAATGAAATGACATTTAGCTAGTTGTTAAGTGAGTGGAATTTAAGGGGCTGTTACCAAGAGCAACACATAATGCACAAGGGCTAAATACATATGTATAGGGTATAGTGTTATATGAGTATATGCCGCATATGCGAAGGGTAGACTGGTGGGGCGGTGGCGGTGGCGGGGGAGGTGGTTTGGCAAAAGTGTTGCTTGCTTTGTAAGCCACATTTGGCTTTGGCTCCGAACACTGGTTTTGCCGCTGGGCAAAATTTGGCCTTTGCAACGGGAAAGGGTGGGTGGTGTGTTGCAAAAAGAAATGGCAAAAAGAAATGTGACTACATACCTGAACAAGCTTGCGGCGGCAGTGGAAATATTAACGTCGTCGAGCTCTTGCGCCTGGCGACCGCACAGCCCAGCGATTGTGGCTTGAAGCTCCGCAGCTGTTGCATAAAATCGGAGCACTCCATTAGGGCCACGTCGGCGAAATGCAGATCGCATAGTATTTGGTTCTACAGGGAGTATACAAAGAGTGAGTGAGTGGGTTAGTGGGTGGTC
Source organism: Drosophila maculinotata (assembly GCA_035045305.1). Classification (NCBI taxonomy): domain Eukaryota; kingdom Metazoa; phylum Arthropoda; class Insecta; order Diptera; family Drosophilidae; genus Drosophila; species Drosophila maculinotata. Next base: position 1,463,030 of record JAWNPD010000679.1, on the reverse strand, counting down.
TGGGTGTAAGAGTTATGTGTGTAGCTGTTATATGAGCTGTGTAAATGATTTATTTAGCTGCCAACTGGCAACTGGCCAAGCGCACAAAAGTATGCAACAGCTTTGTTTTTGGTTTTGTGTTGAGCTGCAGCCATCATCAACATAATTGACTTTATTAACAGTAGTAGTATATATGTATGTATGTAAGTTATGTACAAACTGTATATGGCTTCAATTGCCTGTTTCACATTTCATGCGTAATGAGTTTATTTAATGACCTGAACACAAAATGAGCAAATGCATTCAAAATGAGCTACCAGCGTTCGCTGTGCGTGTGTGTGTTTCATGTGTGTGTGTGTGTGTGTGTGTTTCGTGTGTGTGTGTGTGTGTGTGTGTGTGTGTGCACATACCTTGAACCTCCTGGCACGCTTCTGGTTGGGACCAGTCAGGTTGAGACCACACGAATTGCATCGCAGACATTCCTCATGATAATGATTGTTATCATAGAGTGGTGACGGCTCTGCAAATACAATATGCAATTCATAATTATATTATAAATATTTTAGCAAAAACAATTAATTATTACGCGACTATTTGGCAGCACACTATAAGCTGGTACATTAAGTTTCAGTTTGCACAGTTTTCAGATACAATCGATTGAAGTTTAAAATTTGCACTCCACTGGGAGGCACTAGGCAGGTAATAATAATATAATGGATGCGTTTAAATGAAGAATCAATTTAATTTATACTTATTAAATGCATGCATTTAATGTTCAATAATCGATTTGCAATGTCAAAATGCAAATCTTAAACAAAACACAAAAACCATTAAGAATAATAATTTATTTACGCATAATCAGCTGAATATATGCATATCTGTATAAATAGATATGCAACGTAATTAAAAAAATTTGGATAATGCATAGAACGAATTGAAATGCCCACAGAATGCAAATCAATTCGACCAACTGATGACGCATCCACACAAAGCACAGCAAAGTGCACATTGTGGTCCTTGATGGGGTGGACAGTGACGCGGTTGAGCGGCAGGGGGAGGGTGGCGGGGGGGTTTGAGTGTGGGGCGTGTATGTAGGTGTGTGACAGCTACAACACGCTCATTAATTTGCATAACGGCAAAGCCAATGGATAGCACAAAGGGGTGGTGGCAATTGACGGGGCAATCGGGCCCAACAGGCCCAACAGGCAGCAGCCGTCGTCAGAGCGACTCAATTACAAGCGGAAATGAGTTTCTAATACAAGCAAATTGATGCCGCACAGACCAATACACACACACACACACACACACACAGACACACAGAGACAGTAGCACAGGCGGCGCCAGGAAAAGAGCAAAAATTTGCTTGTTGAGTTGATGAATGGCTGCTTGATGGGTTCAGATTTTGGCTAGCGTTACAGCTATCTACAGCAGGGGAAGAAGAGGCGAGAGGGGAGCGTTGGTTGGTTCGTTAGAGGTAGGCGGATGTGTCAGGCTGTTTTTCAGTGTCATAGCAATCAAGTAGCTATATTAATAATAAGCACATACACAAACGCATGTGTGTCACGCATTTAACGCTCGACACCGGAGATCATAATTAAATGAATCAGGCAAGTGGAAAGCACATTATGAGCAGCAGCAAACATTGAAACATACTCAAACTTATACACTCACCACACACAGATGTAACCAGCATGTTGGTGAGTTGGGCCAACAGTCATGCCCACAGCCCATTATATCAACATATCAACATAAACTAAGAGTCAGTTGCACATGTTTCTCAAATGAGTTTTGCACGCCTAAATAAGTTCGTACTTATTTGTCCAGTAACCCTTGCATGTATTATTATTGTATATTGAAATTAAACAAGTTATCTGCTGCCCAATAATGTATACATAGTTATGTATGTTTCTATGCCAACTAATTAAATTGTGGCACTATGCGTATGCGTGATATTCTAATAATGTTATATTATCATAAATGCTTAGGTCCTCTAAAATTAATAATCGTTTAATAAAATGCTTAAGATGCCATATACAAAATTGACCAAATATGCTGTGATCTGATAATTGCAACACTATGCGTATGAGTGATATTATTATAATTTGATATTTTCATAAATGCTCAGGTCTTCTAAAATCAATAATGATTTAATGCTTAAGATGCCATATACCAAATTGACCAACTATGTAGTGAATATAGAATCTGATAATTGCAGCACTATGCGTATGAGTGATATAATTATAACTTGATATTTTCAAAGTTGCCGAGATCTTGAAAAAATAAGAGTTAATGGTTTAATAAAATGCTTAAGATGCCATTTACCAAAATTAAGTAGCTATATAGTGACTATATCATCTGATAATTGCAACACTATGCGTATGCGTGATATTATAATGATGTGATATTTTTAAAGTTACTGAGGTCTTCTGAAATAATTTTGTATGGTTTGTATGAATAAAAAAATAAGATGCCATATACAAAATTGACCAGCTATTTAGTAGATAAACCATCTGCTTAATATTATTCTATTTTAATAATTTGAAAAAAATAAATAAAAAAAAAAACATGCTTAAAGTGCCACATATAAAATTGACTAACTATTTACTGATTACAGCATTTGTAATTAGTTTTGAGTTGAAAATGTACAGCATAGCTCGAGACTAACAATATTTTATTTTCACAAAAATAATATCATATATGTATATGTATAACTCCCACCGAGCACTTTAGTGCTTAGAGTGTAAAACAAGTTAGCTTTCAGTTAATGTCCCGGGTGCATTTGCTGCTAAATTAGCTGACTCTGGCAGCTGTCTAATTGGTGCACTGTCCAAAATGTATGCCAAAAGAAAAAAAAAAAAACGTATGTAATGAATGTCAGAATGCGGAATGAGGGGAGCGAAAAGCGAAGCAGGGACACGAAAATTGCATTGTCAAATGCAAGGCAGCTGCTGCTGCTGGTAAATGGGGCTATATGTGTATTTGTGGGGTTTCAAGTGGGTGGTCCAAGTGAAATGAGCGACACAAATTACAAAACCCAGCACATAGCATACAGACCATAGAGCACCGAATACGGAATACAGAATACGGAATACGGAACAGAGCCAGCACAGAGCTCGAATCATTTATGGCATCTGTGTCTGTGTCTGTGTGTGCTTTCTTTTTTTGTCTTTTTATTGTTTCCCTTTTTTCAATCTGGCGTGCATCGATTGCTTTTGACTTTCATTGGATGGCTTTTTGATTGCGGCACATCGTATAAGGGCTCTTATCTCTTATCTATGCACCATGCAACTTCTGAGCGTTCGTTTAAAAATGAAAACAAAAATTAATTACATTTTTTGTTTTGTTCTTTTGTGTCTCTCTTGTGTTGCAAATCGTAATATGCTATATATGAAATAAGTGGGCGGAAAGTAATGAGAGTGCTGAAGAGATAGCAATATTGTTGTGAAAGCACATAATGATTTTAAATAGTTTAGTGCTAGAGTTTTAAAAGCATTTCGTTGAAATAAATGTATGTACGAGATATCTTCTGTATGTAGCGATCTCGGGATCTTTAAGGATTATACTTGGGAAATTTGGTATACATACAAAACAAATTTAGTATATGCTTAAATTGTTTGCAGGTCTAGCTGAAACTTAGTTAAAACAAAATAAACATTGATATAAATAGGGAGATTTTGTAATTTCTTTAATGATCATTTCATTCATTATTTTATTCAGCTACAGAAAAAAGTATTATTAAAAGAGTAGCTTGGATTTCAACTAATTTAAAAGTTCTAAATTCGAATTATGAAATTCGGTATGGCCATGCTCAAGTACGAAAAGCAGTTAATATTTATTTAATTTTTCGCATATATTTGCAGATAAAAACAAATTACACTCTGAATGCTATATGCACACATAATCGTATATGGAATACATGAGTTATTCAAGCAATTCGCCGCCGGCAGCAATCTCAAGACTTTTATTTATTCATGAAACAAATTTGCTAATTGAAAACCAACCAAATTTGGAGACGGTCCCCTTTACCCGCTGTAACTTTTCAGCTTGTGGACTGCGCCATTTGCTTTTATGACAGCTACCGCAAGAAAATGAAAACTTTTGCAGCTGCAATTTGTAGTTGGTTGTGTATTTGAGGGAGAACGCGTGAGACACAAACACACAGAGAGAGAGAGAGAGTGATAGAGAGAGAGGGATAGCGAACTCGAAGACATTTAAATATAAATTCATGACTTTGATAAATTACCAACTAATGACCGAGAAGAATGGCAAACTTCTGGTTTTTAGTGTATAAGCGAATGCCAACTTTTTGAGCTTCAAATTAAGCGTGCAGCGCGCCAAGCAGGGGGCGCGGGGTGAAGGACTTGAACCCGTCGTAACACCCGAATGAAAACGCAAACCCCTCCCCCTACGATTAACAGTTACCCATTGGCATTTGCTTTGTTCAGCGAGTGACGTTGAGTGTTGAACGGTTTTTTTTTGTGGTATTTTTATTTTATTTTTATTTTGGGCCAGGCCAAAACAATGGCTGCTTAATGGCTCGTGACTGGCAGTCGGCGTCAGTTAAAGCTCACAGCTAAGAGGGGGGGTGGGGGGTTGTTTCGGCAAATAGGGGTGAACTGACAATGCAAGCAGACGGTGACTGCAATGAGTTGCAGTTTGGGAGCATTGCACTGAGCTACCAACAACTACAACTGACCCGCTCCCCTAAAGCAATTTGTTTAGTGCAAGAATTGCAAATAAGTAGCTGCTGCTGCTGCTGCTGCAAAAGTGGGGGTGTGGGGGCGTGGCCAGCTGATACATTTACTTAATTGAGCGTAAATAATGCCACAGCAAGCGCAACAAAGGCGCAGCTTAACGCAAATTGAAGCTATTTCCAAGGATACAGAGCACAGCTTAATCTCTCATCTCCCATCTCCCATCTCCCATCTCCCATCTGTCATCTGTCATCTTTAATCCTCGACAGCTCTACAATTGCTTTTACTTTTCCTGGAAATCTCCTCCTCCCCCCCCCCGAACTGCAACTGTGTGAACTCTGTTGAATTTTGCGCTTAGCTGCAACGCTTTGTTATTTTTTATTCCATTGGTTTCAATTGCAATTCTCGAAGGTGTCATTCCGAAAATATAAATAAGAATTCTGAGAAATTCTATACATAAGCTCGTAGCGTTACTTTTCACAACTTAACAAATGTAATCGTAGTTTTCCTAGAAATCGAGGTACGTAGCTCAACAAATATGATAGTAATGAAGCCAGCTTAACACTGAGGATTTATAAAGATTACGTTCCAGCTGGGGGAATCCATTTAAACAACTGTGTGCTGTGATTGCTGTGAGATTGGTTAGCATTACAAAGGATTTATTTCAAATCTGCATTGAAATGAATTTCAAAATATATCTGATGTACAACAGACAGGCTGCTTAATTTCAATAATAATATGCTCTGTAGGCTTAGTAATCAACTATTTGGCAAGAGGGTCCGTACTGCATTAATTAATTAAATTACTAATCTATTTATTGGAGCAATCATTGGAATAGTAAATGAGCTGCAGTGACAGTCAGAGGTATATTTATTAACTATGTAATGTGGTCAACAGTTTGTAATTAGCCTACAAATACTTTTGGAGCATTCGATTGGGGACAAGAACTGCGCCCAGGACTTTGACGCATTTGTTGATTGGACTGAAAAGCATGTTATTAAATTAATTGCTTGACTTGTGGCACAAGCTGCAATGAGCTGCATAGCTTGAGCCAACTGGCCAACTTTGCTACCCCAAACAAACGGAACAATCCACAACTTTACAAATATGACAGTCATGCGGCCTGTTTGACACTGGCGACGTCTGGCGGCCAGTGGGCGTGGCACGTGGGTATTCTGTTGTTTTCGGGGTCAATGGGGGCAGCAGCGTGGAGCCACGCTTCGAGTGGAGCCAACGCAGACACGTCATTGTTCCCGGCGACGCCGTCGATGTCTGTGACGGCATTTGGGTCACTTCACTTCACTTCACTTCATTTTTAATTAATTTGTAAATGGGCATCAAAGGGGGCGTGAAGGCGGAGGATGGGAGGACGACGCATTGATAAGCGCGTCGCAGTGCAAAATCATTGCCATCATATATATGTATGCATATATGTACATATGTGCCTGTGCGCGTCGCCAAAAAGTATGCAACATAAATTCCAAGGCCACGCCCACGCGGCACGTAAGCGCCATCGGCATAATGCGCCTCTTAATGGAATTAACGTGCGTAAAAATGTTGCGTCTGCTCTTCGAGAGCGCAACTCCTTCCCTTTCTCTTTCTCTATCCCTTCTCCACCTCCTCTGCACGCACTTAACACATGTGCGGCTCTGTGGCACCAACGAGAGGCGTCGCTTTGCGGCTCGAGGAGCTGTGATTCATTTTTGGGCTGTGATTCGTGCGGCCTTTAAGCGTAGCAAATTTGATTTATAAACATGCAACATTCATGACACTTGTTGCAAGCAGCCAGTGGAAGCAAAGGCGAGCGCAAGTCTTTGAGTATTTTCGTATTAAGAGTTGTTGGAAGAGATGTAATTATGGAAACAGAATTATGGGTGTTTAAAGTCAAAGTTTAAAATCATATCAACATCTATCTGATCCTGAAAATTGACCAGAAATTTGTTTGTCAACTTTTGATGCAGAATTAATAAAATTGACAAATAATAACCAAAATGCCCTAGGAATTCAAAATCGGTTTAGTTTTGACAAAGTTATGGGCGATTGAAGTCTGGAAGGGCATTTTAAGAGACTTGAAAAACTGCTATTAAATTTGACTAGAAAGCCGAAAATAAATAGTTTGTCAACTTTAAATGCAGAATTCAAAAAGACGACAAACAATGCACAAAATGACCTCGGTATTGAAAATCGTTTCAATTTCGGCCAAGTTATGGGGTTTTGATGTCTGGATGGCCATTTCTACGGATTTCATAGCTCTATAATGGGAACATTTTTTCATTTGTCATGATTTTTGACAGGAAAATTATCCAACTAAATCTAAAATTTTAGCATAAGTAATTCAGTAATTCGGTTGCCCGAAAGAATCGCTTTAAAATAATTCAATATTCTTTACCTAATCGAAGTAATTTATAAATATAAATTATTTTACTGGAGGGGCAGCTCGACAAGTAGATATAATAATTAAGTATAATTATAATAATAATTTTAGTCCACAACTATTTAAAAGCCCAGCTTATAGCAACAGAGTATGAAAACTTTCCTATTGGCAAATGCTCAGTTAATGCAAATCCAATGGGAAAGTTTCTGTTTTAATTTCCAATTTCTAGTCAAAGGATTCACAACCATTTGAAACATAAATCTATAGAGATACTTTTTAATTGTCAGGCGGCAAAGAAATATCTCTAGGCGATACTTTTGAATATATATTTGTACATATTTGTGAGCAGAAATATATTTTTTTGCTATCCACAGCTCTTTTCCCTTAACCATACGAAACTTTACACATAGCATGTGTATGTGTATGTTTATGTGTGGCTCAGCAATTTACATAAAAGTTTATTTGGGTGGTAAAGGGTGATAGGGGTAAAGTGAAAGGCATATGTAGAACTAAGCTCAGGGCGGCCACAAAAGAAGAAAAACAGAACCCAAAGTGCAACAAGAGTTAATTCAGTTTTGAAATGGTTTCAAACGCGAAAGTTTTTTTTCTTTCATTTTATTTTATTTTTTGATATATATAACATTTACACACACACACATACCCATATAAATGCTGTGCGAGTGTGTTAGTGTGAAAATCTTATGTTTGCGTGCCGAAACGAAAAGCGAAAAACTTTTATAAAAAGTTTTTTTTTTTGTTTTTTTTTTTTTTGGGGCAGCCAGCAAACTGTTTTTTGCCCAGCTGCTTTTGAAATACCCTGCAGCGTGTAGGGTATCTTTAGGTTCGTTTTTAAATTTCCTTACTCAAGTATATAACTTAGCTAATGAGTAAGCTTAACGGTTTCTTCTACATGCATATTCTGCTTATGTTTAGAATTCCCAAGTTGCTCTACCCAAAAAGATTTGATATACGTAAAATTCTCTACTCTTTTATACATTTTTAAAGCTAAATTAAACTAAAAAGTTTTTCTTGTCAAAAAAATTTAACATAAAATATTTAGGAGAATTTGATTAAAAGCGATCAACAAAAATGTGATATTCAGACAATTTCGACTAGCAACAAAATAATTGAGAAAATTTTAATATATATATTTTTTTAATCAGTTATATTATTATATTTTTATCATAAAGATTATTATTATTAAAAAACAAATAAGAAAATTCCATTTTTTGCCTCATATATATTGTTACTGGGTATTTAATAAATCGGGTGCGATTTTGAGGGAGCCAGCTGTGTGTCAGTTTGTTTGTGTGTGTGTTTGTTGTGTTGTGGTGTGTCTGTGAGCTGTCATTGTCGATTTGCGTGCACAGAGTATTAGCAGCATTGTCATCGTCGGTCAACGTACCCCTATCGAGCTGGGTGGTCTAGGGCTAGGGGTTTTGCATTTTAGAAAGGTGAGTCAGCAGAGGAAGCAAGACATAGACAGAGAGAGAGAGTGAGAGAGAGAGAGAGAGAGAGAGAGAGAGCGAGGATGGGGTGTGGTGGGGCCACAGTGTCAAGCGCTGTCTACGGCTCTGAATGCCTGGCAATCTTTGCTCATTCACTCGCATCCTTGGTACTCAACTTCGTCCTCGTCCTCGCTCAATCAATGTCAGCAAGGCAACCCCACCCCAACGACCCCACCTCCAGCGCCCCCTTTCCACGCCACCCGTTCGGAGGAAAAACTTTCGTCCCATTCAGTTTGCCTTTGATGCTGTCCGCCTGTCCGTCTCTTCCCCCATCTCTCTGTCTGTCTGTCTGTGGTCATGTTGCTCTCGCTTTGGACCTGTCCTCCGTCTGCCGCCAATCCTTAGACTTGTCCTCGCCTTGTCCCGTCGTTGTTGTAGTTAAATCATTCGGAATTTTATTGAGTAAACTGTTTTGTAATTATTTTCATCTGCTGTTGCTGCTGCTACGTCATGCAAACCCCCACCAGCAACCCAACCCCCTGACCATCCCGTCGCTATCCTTACCGGCATCTCTCTGTCTTTTGGCTGCTCCAATTAGCAAGGCATCAACATGTTGCGGTCCTTGGTTTGCCACTTGTTATGTTTTTTGCTACTTTTCTATTCTCCGGCGTTATTCTTTTTTTTTTCGCTGAACTCATTTTCTGTGGCAGAGATTTTGAGACGGGTTGGGAGCTGTTCTCGGCTACTGATGCGATTGTGTGCGGGGATTTGGATTTGGAGTTTGGGTCGGTCATGTCAAAATGTTAAACAAGTCACGAAATGTCTCACGAATCAAAGTCGGATCAAATGGAGCTTTACTTATGTACAAAAATAAATAATTAGTAGCTATACAAGTGAATGGAAGTTGTTTGTGGCAAATACTCCGTTTTTTAAGGACATCAGATCGTTGATAGGTAATATGTACATACAAATCTATGAGAACTAAGGTAGATTATGATGGGAACACAAGACAGTTTTTAACTATTTCCAACTTAAACAAATCTGAACTGATTTTAGGTCAAGTCTTAATCAATATTATACTTAAATTTGCAAAGCGCAGCTTTTAGTCGAAATTCATATTAAGCTTCTACCCTTAAAATCACAACTCCTTCTGCTATAAACTTAAAGTCTCAATTAGTTTGTCAGCAGACCAAAAATGCAGCTTATTAAAGACCTGGCGTTTTTATGTGGATATATTTGACATAAAGAAAAGTTAATGCTAGTGTACGTATACGTATGTGTGTTTGTAGTGAAAATACTGATATGAATGTATGGCACACAAGTTCAGACTTAATTAAATTCTTAACGTTTGGTAAACACAAGAAAGAAAAACAAAAAATAAAATAAAAAAAAAAAAACAACAACGAGGCAGAAAAAAAGCGAAGGAAATGCTGCTAACGACTAACAACAGGCTAGCCAAAATGAAAGCAATAACTTCAAACTTCAACACCAACAGGGCCAACACACACGCACACGTACACACATATACACATACACATGTCATTTAAGTTTTATACGCATTTGCCGTCTAATGGGTCAGGTGATTTTCTATTGTCGTCGCCTGCTGCTGCTGCTGCTGGCTGCTTGCCTGCCTGCCAGCGTCTTGTTGCTGGACTCTGCATGTTTAATCCAAATTACTAAAATATATACACACACGCACACCTAGGCACACACACGCACACACACACACACACATGTTAAGAGAGCTACACCTCCCTTTTTTTGGACGTTGCTTTGTTTGAGCTGCTTTTCTGTTTGCATTTCTTCCCAAGAGTCTTTCTAGGTGTGCGTAGGTGTGTGTGTGTGTGTGTGTGTGTGTGTGTGTGGGTGTGGCTGGTCTCTACGTACAGGTTGTGTTTGTGTGCGTGTGTGTTTTAATGAATCTGTACGGGCTGCCCAGCTATTCTATTTGTAAATGCTGTTAATTGAGCTAAAGCTAAACGCTATGTCTTAGCGTCGCCTTACCCCCTTACTTGACACGCCCCCCCCCCCCATCTCTCTCTCTGCTGCTCCTGTCAGTTGCCAGCTAGCTGCGCCCCAGTTACAAGTTCCTGACGCTGTCTTTGAGCCAAAGCAAGCTGATAGGCGGCTTCAATTAGTAAGCGTTGGCAGCGCTTTAATTTTGCTTGTCGCCAGCTTTTTTTTTTTGTATTTTTCGTATATACCCTACATGTACTTTTAATGGGGTAAATACATTATTTAAATTATTATATTTATTATTATAAACATTCATACAAGATTTAGGCATCTGGTGTTTCGCATTCATTCTTTATATTCAGAAGAATTTTACAATAAAAGTAATATTTGTAATATGGCATCTTAATCCAAAAATTATCGATTACTGACTACAGGGTATCGCCAAGCTGAACTATCTGAATCAAAGCAGTGTCAAATGCATATGCGTTGGATTTTGTGTTGCCATGCTTTGGAGTTAATTTGATTGTAGAAAACTATAACAATTTACAATAATCTCACGCACACACACACACACATTAAGCCGAATCTGTGAGCAATAGTATTATAAGGTACTTTGCTCTGATCGCATTCAAAATCAATATAACGGCAACTGACTGTCAAATGTGGTTTAATTAGGCCAATTATAAATAAAAGCCCGTCAGGCAACAGGATTAAAGTTAAGTTAAGTTAAAAAAAATGTCATTTTATATAAGTCTTTGATGATAGACTTTAATATTGCATTGGAATTATATTCTAATTAATTAACTGCTGATTTAATTTCAACATGCATTACACTTATTACTTATATAGCTAATTCGGTTAAATAAAAGTTTTCTGTTCTATGCTTAACTCGAACAACATCAAAGGCAGTTTTTCTGTAGCTGCTCGTATCATATGCTCAATAGAGGTTATGCTATGTTGCATGCAACATGGTTAAGGGGCAATTGGGGTCAAACAGCATTCACGCACACACACACACACACATACACACATAAATAATAACAATGGCCACCGTTTGGCAAATAAAACGCGGCCCCAATTGCCAGGAAACTAAAATACTGTCTCAATAAAAATAATAATAATGTTATTATTATTATTATTATTATTATTATTATCATTATTACTCTGACGCCAGCCCTTGCCTGGTTCAGTTTACGTTTTTGGGTATTTTTTGTTTGTGCTGCTGAAGCATTTCTCGTTTTTTTGCGACACTTCGCCAGTCGTTTTGGCTGCCTGTCCGGCTGTCAAATATTTCAAGAAATGACAGCTGTTAATGGCATTATACATCCTGAATGGGGCCAAGGAGTGAGACAGGCACATTTTCAGGTGTTCAGGTGAGTCGTGGCCGCTTGACTGAGTCAGTGCTAAGTGCTGCTGATAGCCGCTGGACAACGGCAGCAATAGCTTTAAGTCGTAATCGAAGAGGATAGGAAGAGGAGCGAAGTTTAAGGGTAGCTGTACGAGGTGGGAGGTAGGAGTGAAGTATAGGAGTAGTAACAGTTACTCGTTAGCTCGCCACTCGTACCTTTTAAATTGATGGCATTGATGGTTTTTTTTTTTTTTTTTTTTTGGCTGTGGCGCCGTTGTTGTTTATGGCCAGGCCTTGAGTATTTTCGACCCGAATTGCTGCCATAACAATTTGCGTTTTATGATGGGCACGAAAACTGTTGCAGATTTTTGAGCATTGTGTCAGCAACAACAACAACAACAACAACAGCAACAGCAAGAGAACCAGCAGCTGCTGTTAATCTTGCAACATTTGCCTGTAACGATCTCAATATACAATTCTAGACGAATTTCCGTTTTGTAGCCAATCAATCAGTTAGTCAACTGAACTCGTTAAAAAATCAATCAATTGCGAACCGGGAGTGTTTAACTGGCAATTACATGATTTACCGTTTCACTTGTACTTCTGCATGGTAATAATTGATTAATATATGCATACAACTTTTAGATACATAGCGTAACACAAGTCTATATACCAAATTAAAAAAAATGTCAGAAACTAAAATGTCAAATTTATTTGACAGGCAATTAAACTTTAGTTAATTATTTTCTTGATTATGGTTTCATAGTCATATCAACTAATATCTCGTTGTATGCGAAATTCAAACACTTAATCAATTTATTTATGAAATTGACTGACCAATCTTTCAACTTTGATTTGATTTAAATTGATTTATATGTATTTTAGAAATTTGACAAGTAAGTTAATGTACGAAATTTAATAGGTCTGCCATCAATCAATCAGTTAGTCAACGAAAATCGTTAACAAATCAATCAACTCAAAAAGTCAAGACCGCTCAAACCGTAGTTCAAACTCATTAACAAATCAATCAATCAGTCAGTCAGTCAGTCAGTTTACAGCAAATCTCACTTTTACAAGATATTATAATTTTTTTCTTTTACACACACACTCTATCTCAGGATTGTATCCTTTGACGAAAACTCGTAAGCTAGTTGGCGTATGTAGCAATTTGATGAATTTCTGTGGCCATCAATCAGTTAGTCAACGAAACTCATTAACAGATCAATCAAGTATGCGGCGCACATCTTTAATTGAATTTACAAGCACACAAAAGCAAAAAATCGGCTGGCTTCATAAATCAATCAAGTATGATCCATCAATTAAAGCGATGCGAAGGACCAATGGGCCATTGGGTCTACATTATTAATGCATTCATAAACCTATCAATGGCTAATGAAACGTGCCAATATAAGCCAAGTCAATAGCTTGACCTTGACGGCGACTTGGCCAATAAGTAAGTGTTGCTAAGTAGTTACAAGTTAACCAACACTACCCACTACCTACTACCTACACAGTGTCCCGTTTATATATGCATGGTGCAGACGTAGTTTAGTTGCCTGGATGCCCCCAATGGACCGCATTGTGGCTCATTTGTTGCTCCACTTACTCTTTGAGGCCATCTAAAAATGACAGCGCCAACGGCGCTCATAAATTAACTCTGGAACGCGTGTCGCAGCTCGCCACCAAACCGGATACCCTCGCGACCCAGAATAGAACGACTCGCCTTTCACACCCCCCCCCCCCCCTACACCTTCGGACCCAGCCACCTACTCCTTTTACCCAACACACAGCCTGACACCCAAGCCAGCGCGAGAAGTTTCAGTTTGGGGCTGCTTTGGTCAGCGCTTTGTATTCAAACTGCAATTAAGTATAAAAATTATAAAGGGCGTGGCCAGCTGGGCGGTTTCGGTAGTTACTTTTGCGTGCCTCAGGGCAAGCAACAAAAATAACAAAAATAAAACAAGATTCGAGAGGGAGAGAGAGAGTGCTAAGAATAGCAGAATAGCCTACAGCAAGTTGAAGATAGATTTCCAAATGTATCTTGTATTTTGATTTTATTTTATGCATATATCTCAGCATCTATGCTTGTGTATAACTTGTAATACACAACTGTACTAGGCCAAATTTTTGAGGGCCCACAGACCGAATTTCTTTGGAATATCTCTTGTAGTATCTGAAATATTGGTGTACTATGTTGCTGGTTTTGGGTGTGACTTGTGATAGACTGAACCCATTAAAAATGGGTAAAATGGGTAAAATGGGTATAATGGATTTGTGCAAAATTATGTAACAGGCATAAGGAATCACCCCCCCTTGTCAAAATTTTTTTTGTTTTTAAATAGATTGTTGAAATTATATTTTAAATTGATTGTGGTTTCAAAATTATCATATAACATTCAAGTTATGCCCAAAAAACACTGGTCTGGAATCTAAATTTATCGATAACTTATGAACGGGACGAGATATCGAAAAAATATGATAACATCAATATGATACGAGTACATATATTTCAATTTCCACTTTCAACTGGTGCAAAATTATTAAATTATTACAAACATATTGTTTTAGTTCCAACAGAATAAGAAACATATTCGTCTGAAGTATGTATATCACTGTTTTTTCGGAAAAATATTATTTGTGCAATATACTTTTTATACAGTTATGTAAAACGTTTTGGGAAACTGCTTCAGCTGCCAATAAAATGAAAAGGAAACATCTTTCTGCTTTTGATTGATGCTTTTTGCTTGACTCTCCGATTGAATGAAGTGGAAATCCGGTTGATATGCAAACATTAAGCAAATAATAATTTGAGTAGCGGTCGAAATTCCAATGACATACATGTCTAGTTAACAACGTCAGTTTGTGAAACGTTTTGGCCATGTGAAGCACATTCAATTTGGGGCTGAAAATGTGAATATTTGCCTGTGGCATGCTGCGCGCGGATAAGTCCTCAAGGCCATTGCCACTCGTTTATTTTAGATGCATTCAAAAGTATTTAATATACCTCAGAATGAAAACAGAATGACAAAATAATACCTCAGTCGCAGAGCTCATCTATTAGTTAATCGGGCCTAATTTCGGACCTGTGCTTCAGTCTCGAGTCTTCATATAATGACAAAAAATGAAACCCTTCCGATTGGCGCGAAAGTCAAGTAAGGCAATAATGAGTGCCTTTATTAATACCCTGCAACTACAGCTATTCAAAATGCCTGTGAGGGTAGCATAAAGCTGATATTGTATACAATGTTATATGTACATATATCATTTAACTACAAAATAAACTCTGTTACAAATCACTCAAATATTTTGCCTTATTTTTAAATATTTTGTATAATAAAATTAGATAACAACAGGGGAAAAATAAAGGGTCATTGCTGGAGCAATGAGCCTTTTGGGCAAAAACAGAATAGTAACTGTATTTTTCGTCCATTTTACATTGTGTGCGTAAAAGAACGGTTTTATTCTGGTTATTATTATTATTATTTTTTTTTTTTTTGGCTTTTCATGCGGTTTGAATATGGCTTTGGCGGCCATTAATTAATGTTGCTCGTGCTCATGAAATGCAATAAAATAATTGCATCATAAACAAAAAAAGTCGTTAGCTCGGTTCATTTGGCTGGCAGCGCCATGCAAACTGTGAGCCTAAGAGCAACGCATGAAACCCCAGAAAAAGCCAAAATGAATCCAATTGCAAGCCAACATTAAATGCTGCAAAAAAGAAATATTGCGAATCATATTTTTGTAGGGTTACACAAAAAAACCATGGTGAATGCAATTTGATTTTTGCACTGTAGGCTGCAGCCTGCTGCATGCAAAAATTAACTTTAACAGGACGAGCTCTAACGAAAGGAAGAAATATGAAATGAAAGAATTTACCTTTGAAGCATTACAAATATCAAAATGAATAAGCCAGATAGAAAAAGTTTTGCCACACAGAAATGACATATGCAACATTTTAATAGGTTTCCAAACGAGTAACTAGAGAGAATTTATCACAAAGCAAAATGTAGTTTCTAAAGCAATTTCCAGTGTTTATGAAAGATGAAAATTATTACGTTTTGAAAAGTGCAGTCAAAAGAGAGGTATTATTGAGTAAAATAATTGGCCCAACAAGAAATGCAGAAAAAATTGTGACCCAGATTAAGCAAAAATTGTATATGAAAACTACAGCGTTGCTATTAAAAAAGACTTATTTTGTAACAAAGCTAAAAGTTTCATATCAATTTAGACACTCGAATGCAACTGTTTACAATTGAATGATATATTTGTGTGTGTGTGTGTGTGTGTGTGTGCAAAGTGCCTGAATGACTTTCAAGAGAAATGGCATGAATATTTGAATGTGAATTGGCAATTGTGAACGCGAAATCGAAAGGCGACTTTCGATTGGAAATGCGAGGCAGATTGTCAACATTTGCACAGCAAACTTGTTGCACCAGCCGCTAAATGTGGTGTGGTTGATTGTGGCAAATAGAGTTTGCGGGTGTTGCTGCGGTGTCTGTTGGATGCAATGTGAAAGCAGAATGCAAAACTTGACTCACATTTCATTCATGATACACAGACAGACACACACATACACACACACACACACACACAGATAAAGTGAGAGAGATAGAGGCAGTGAATGGCATCTAAGTGAGCGTTCATTCATTTGTTCGCTGTCAGCACAAACACACACACACACACAGCCACAGACACACACATACAATCGTAGAGCACTCATACCTTTTTAAAAATACACACACCCTAGTAGGTACTTTCATTCATTAAACTCACTGTGACAAACTGAGGCGAACTTTGCTAACTCTTTGGAATTCGTAATGCGCTCGCAGTGTCTGTGTCTGTGTCTGTGTGTGTGTGTGTGAGTATCTGTGTATATTTGTTACATATAAAACGCTGCTGTACCTTGAAGTTCAGAAGCAGTCACACACACACACACCTCACACTCACACAATCACAGACAGATATCGTGTTGAATGTAAACAGAGCAATGTGCGTTGAATGTGTGCCACTTGTGTTGCCCACTTTTTGGGGCAACTTTTGGGGCGATGCGACACAAAAGCAACAGCTGACAACTCTGGACTTGGCTAGATGAGCTATTTATTTATTTATTAATCTAGATTACATATATTAAGCTGCTTTTAGATTACAACTACGCATATTTAAGGAATGTGTGTCACATGAATATAGAAGCAACAGCTGAACCTCTGGATATGTTTTTGAAAATACTATTTATCTATCTAGATACAATACTATAGAGTTGAATTCGACCAAACTTTGTTTCTAATAGTTGATTATAATTTGCAATAATTTTAATTTCTAATATTACTATTTCTTTGATTTTTAATTTTCGTTTTATCAATGCTAATGAAACTATAAGTTTGGATAGATAATATATCTACAAGTCTGTAAGTCACGTATGATATATAACATTTGTGAGTAGGAGCTAAAGTTCTGGATATTGAGAGAGTAATATATATATCATATAGATTATATATATGCCTAAATATTTGATGAATGCAACTTTAAACTTGAATATATGGTCGATCATTGATTTTGTATATAAGTCATTATCACTAGCTGAAAGTTAAGATGTGAGGCAATAATCAATTAATGTTTTTCTTAAAAATCGAAAGACTACAATTAAATATCGTTTATAGAATATAATAAATAGGACAAAAAAAAAGCTTTGCTTATGAAAAGAGTATTATTAAATATAACTTAAAAATTGTAATTTCGCATTCATGTAAATTGAATTGGCGTTTATTTAAGACTGAGCAATTAAAAAGGCAAACAATGCCTTAACAAACATGTACCAAATGTGGGTCAGTAACAGCTGAATTTCGCGACAAGCTGGAAATTGCATATTTGAACTATCACATACTATATAGAAATATATATATATTATACTACTCATAAATGTGTATATACAGACCGCTGCGGCTGCGATAACTGCTGCTGCTGGCGCTGCTGCTGCTCGACGGCTGTTGCTGCTGCTGCTGCTGCTGTTGTAGCTGCTTCTGCTTGTGCTTCTGCGGCTGCTGCGGCTGCGGCTGCGGCTGCTTCTGCGGCTGCTGCTGCAGGTGCCGTCGACGGCCGCTGCACAGCGCCGCGACTTCAGTGACAGCGCCAACGTATTCGGCCACCGCGCTGCCTTTTCTTGGTGGTTGCTGCACGCGCCCAAAACTATGCAGCAAGCGGTTGCAACTTACGCGCACAATAACAAAAAGCCAAAAATAACAATAACCTTCTCTCTTGTATGTTGTGGTTTTATGTTTTTCCTATGCTTGTATATGTGTGAAGCGGTGCACAGTAAAAAAAAATGTAAAGTAAATATTCAGAAGAAGCGGGAACACACAATAAATTTATGCGCAGGGACCGAGAAACAACTGGCTGGCAGGATAAGCCTAGGGACAAGAATGTTGTTGATGTTGTTGATGTTGATGGAGGCGCACGCGGAGCGGGAAAACGCAGCAGCGCTGTGGGGCAATTTACATTTGTATTTACTGTTACAGTTACAGTTACAGTTACAGTTGTCCATTTACAACTTACGATAAAGGCCACGTTTTTTGAAATATATTTTTTGAAATTATTTTTATTGGGTATGATGTGGCGAAACTTGACTTGAATCGACGTCGAGCAACTCTCGTCTCGTGAATCTCATCAAGCAACTCTCGTCACGTTTCTTGTCTCTCGACTCGCGTTTCCTTGCCAGTGTGTGTGTGTGTGTGTGTGTGCATGCGTACGTGTGTGTATGTGTGAGTGTGTTTGGGGCAGCGCGGGTTGAAGTTGCGTCTAGGCTCTGCTTGCTACTGTTGTGGCACGTCGACGTCTTCAACACTAACTGATGAAGTGGTAAGCGTTCCATGTCATTGCTAGCGGTCTCCTTCGGCATGATATACGCTGGCATCCCTTTTCTGTTCACAAGTTGGCAGCTCCGCGCCGGCAAACAGCTGACGCATCGAGCAGCAGCAGCTGTTCAAAGCTTTCGTTAGCTTTCGTTAGCTTTTGTGCAAACAGCAACAATTTCATTGCAGCGAAAGCTGTTTTGCAAAAGCTCGCAAGGATATTGCGTCAAGTTGGCAGCTCGCTTTCGTTTTGCTAACGGTGCTTTTGCACTTTGCTCATATATTTGAATAAACCATGACCGAAAGTGTGCTTTTAAAAATCGGTTCACTTTTGACAAAGTTATGGTAGTTGGAAATTTGGAGCAGTTCAATTTTGGAAATTAACTTGGACCAAAACATCTTGTACCATATTTGAATGTAGTACTAATCTAGATTCTAGATGAAAAATGAAAGAGCGTGACTCACCTGTCTGTGTGCTGGAGTCAAAGAAGGTGCTCGTTGTTTCCACGGTCATGGTGCCAATGGTGCCATCAATGATCTGTGCCGAGGAGTCGCGTCTGCCACGATAGCTGCAGCCAAAAGAAACAAAATGTAATCAATGCCCGTTTTAGCTGGCTGTTAAATTTGGCCAATTGAGTAAAGGAGATTCTGTTGAGCACTTACCGACAGACATCGTCGCTCTGTGAGCTCTGGCGTCGGAAGTTGCGACAACGTATCATTTCCTCGGTGGTTGACTGTCGTCGAAATCCGCGTGCAATGAGAATCTCCTCGGTGGTCGACTGTCGCCGGATTGCCGGCCGCTGGTTCTGTTCAATGTTCGTCGGCTGGGGCCGAGAGCACGGGCTGGGATCCCGTGACGAGGAGCAGCTGTTGGAGTCCGGTGAGCGGGTTGAGCGGGCTGCCGAGCTGCTCTGCCGACGCAACGTGTGCCGCCGGGGACTGCCGTCGCGCTCGTGGGATCGATCCGGTGAGAGATGGGTGCGAGAGTCACGTCGTCCGCCGCGCGATGCGCTGTCCGGTGAGAGGGAGTCGCGGCGCGATGCGCGACGCTCGCAATCCTCGGGCGGATCCGGACTGAGTGCCGGCTGGGAGCCGCGTCGACTGCCGCCGCCGGGCAGGCAGCTCTCATCGAAGGCGGTCGCCTGGCGCTGCAGTCGCTGCAGCCGTGGCACACGCTCCGGACTGATGCCCGTCTTGGAGTCGCGCCGAGTGCTGCGACCGCATTGCGTGGTGGAGTCACGGCGACCCTTGGGTGCCGTCGGACTGGTGGCCGGTGGTGTCACCGAACTGGTGATAATTGTCGGCGGCGGTAGGGCCTGGCAGGCGGAGTCTACCTGCTGATGGTGATAAGTGCTGGTTGAGATTAGTGGCACAGAGTCGGAGCCGGAGCCGGCGGAGCTGGTCGATGGACGCTGCTCCTGCCGGAAATTGGGAAATTCCGGAGCGGCCAATGAGTCACGCCGCTTGGTCACTTGGTATTTGGGTGGTGGTGGTGTCGTTGTCACTCGCACGGCAACATTACTGTCGCGTCGGCTGCTCGACAGATAGCTCTCGCCGGAACCGCGTCTCGAGGCCTGTGGCAACGTGCAGGATAACACGCACGGGACAGAGAGAGAGAGAGAGAGCGCACGCACGCCGGGAGAGAGAGAGAGAGAGATGCATGCATACATAGGTTAGGTTAGTTGGTTGTGTGGATAGGTTGTGGACAGCATTCCAAAAAAGAGAGAGACAGGCTATTTTCTGTCTCACGAGTGGATGCTTTTTTATAATCGTGAATATATATACATAATAAAGTACAAGTCGTGTGTATACATTTTTTTGAATTTTGCGACTACTTCTTTTACGCACTACTATTTTAATGGGGCACGGCATTTTGGTGCATACGTGAGAAAGCGTCTCAAAAACCTTACATCGGGAATTTTTATTATTTTTTTTTAGGTTGACGTAATGACCTTTTCAAAAAGTGTGTAATTAGGAAAATCTTAAAAAAATCAGTTTGAATGCTATGAGCAGTACTATTTACAGTACAGTACTACTATTTTGTTGCATACAACTGTTGGTTCAATTGTATTTTATGAGTATAGGTATAGAACCTAGACTTTGTATGTTATTATTATTATTTTTTTTTTTTTTTTAATCAGTGCCTAGTTTTTTCTTAACTCCTCTTAGATATCATAAGTATTTATATGATTTTTTCATGCCGAAAACCTGGGAATATAATCTACTAACTCATGTTGGTCCAATCGCATTTTATGAGTAACAAAGGCATAAAACCTAGACTTTGTATGTTATTATTTTTTTTTTTTTTTAATCTTAATCAGATCCTAATGCTTTACTTTTTTTCTTAACTCCTCTTAGATATCATTAGTATTTATATGATTTTTTCATGCCGAAAACCTCGGAATCTACTAGCTTATTCAAAGAAGGTGATTTTCAAGGAATTTTTTTGAATTTTTTTTTTTTTAGCTATTTCTTTTTGGTATTCTTTGGTGTTTTATTATCAGAAAATTTTTTCTGGATCTTAATAATGCATATGGGTAAAATCGAGGGAATGCGTTAGCTCTTAACTTTTCTAATCCTAGTTTTTATGTATCTTACTAATTAAACTAAACACTGTTTTTAATTCGTTTTTTTTTTCGAATTTTTTTTTTATATTTTGAAAGATCGAAATCTAGGTTTTAATGGAGATGTTCTTTCTGAAGGTTAACAAAGGAATCGAATTACATAAAAGGTCGGTATGGATGGGCATTATATCTGAACAATAGAAAGAATCAATAGGATACTTACGCTCTTAGTGCACTCGACAACAACGGGGATAATGACGACACTGGTGCTCGGCTGCTCCTCAACTGTGGTGCTCTCTCGCCGATTCCAGTGCTTGACGAACTCGGCTGTATTCGAGTCGCGTCGGGAGCGCATGCTTCGTATGCCTGAATCGGCGCTTGATTCGCGACGCTTGCGCGGAGTCACATATGTGGTGCTGCCACCCGAGGGGCCAACCCCAGTGCTGGCATCTGCGGTGGAGGTGCGCCACGGCAGGCTGCGGGCAAGATCTGCTAATGTTTCGCGTCGATTTAATTGCGCCTTGTTGCGGGCAGCCTGCTGCTGTTGCTGCTGCTGCTGCTGTTGCTGCTGCCTGCTGGTGCCGCCGCTCCATTCGCGCAGGATGTCAGTCAACTGGGCTAATGAGCTGCGTCGCCGTCTCTGGAGTCCTGTCGGTGGCGAGGTACTCGGTGGCGTTGTTATCTGTGCCGCGGAATCGCGACGTCCACCAAGTCGCTGACGGATGGTCGATTCCTCCAGCTGGGAAAAATTGTACTTACAATGCGGAATTCCTAGTATTTCGGAAAGTTCTAGAAAACTTACCTGTTCGCGAACCAAGTCGTCCCAACCGTTGCCTCCTTGCCACACCAGGCCGACCTGGTGCGACATTATGGGCAGGTTGCATACAAAGCATACTGCTGTCATATTCCTGCAACGATAATGATAGCACTTTTAACTGAAGAAACCCACTAACGGATAGAAAAGTTGAAGTAGCCATGCTGCAAAAAGTGAACGGATGCGCGATTTGATTTTACAAGTTGTTCGAGGGAGACTAGAAGTTGAAGTGAGGCCTTTGATTCAGTTAGATGAGTGTAACAAGTGAGCTTGCAGATGACTGCAGTCATCTCCAAGTTAATCGAAGAGCTTTTAGTGCATCTGAGCTTTAACTTGTTGTGCACAGTGATCGCTCGGATATTGCAACTATTCAACCGTTGCCATCCCGAATGACCTTGAAATTAAAATACAAATGTCCATGCAAAGAAGTCTATCAGTTTTTAAGCAAAGTATCTACATTTATCGAGGTCGATAGAATCGGATCACTATATCGTATAGCCTATGAGAACAATCGCTCCCAGGATCTGTACTTGTATACTATTTTTTTTTGCTTACCTATATATATTCCGACCAAACTCATTGGGGTCATTATGTTGTCAAAAATTATCAATATCGGACTTATCATATAGCTCCTATGGATCGAAGATTTCGTTGTTGTATGAATCGATTAGGAATAAATCGAGCTTTTACTGTATATATACTAGAGGGAATTTTTTTGATCATTCGATTCTAACTGATTTGAATTAAAAAAAATTTTTTTTTTGATCTTTGAAGTTTTGGGAAAACAAATAAAAAAACTTATCTAAAAATCTTTGAGCTTTATATATTGAAGAAATTAGAATTGTTCGCTAGCTAGAATCAGTGCTGGGACCGAAGAGTTCCCAGTTTTGAGCGACCACTGTGCACCAGCCTTTTCCAGTGAAAAAGCTGCCAAGGACATTTGCTGGTTTAAAAGCTTGCCAAGGACATTTGACATTTGAAGCTTTCCAAGGGCAGTAGCTTTTAAGCTTGCAACGAACTTTTGCTGCCCTTAAAGCTCATGTGTGCTTTTTGTTATATAATGTGAAAAAAGCTCTGAGCTTATGTTAACTTACTATAGTATAAGGGCATGCTGCTGGTTAACGAATAAGATGAAAGAACATGCAAATTATTAATAAAAGCTGCGAATTGCGGCATGCTAGGCTTTAAGCTCACAGAAAGTGTTGGTGGTGAATTCGTGTTTGCTTGTGGTGAATATGAAAAATGTTTATAGCAAGATACAAAGAGAGAGTGAGTATGGAAAGCGTATTGAAGCTTTAGAAGCAAAGTCAAGTGTCGCTTTTCGAGCTGTTTGCTGTTTGTGTTTAAAAATACGTAGTTTGAAGATTTGATTATTAGCTAACTTTTTGCGTATGACGACGCCGATGCAGGGCTGATCCATGGACCTGTAATGCCGAAGTTTTGACATGGCGCATGGCGTTCTGCGTCTGCAGCACTGCAGATCCCTTTGTTATCCAATTGTTGGCCAAACGGCAAGTTATTTGCCACAAAATTTTTGACTTGGTAGTTGCTGTTGCTGCTAATTGGTGCTGCTGCTGTTGTTGTTGTTGTTAGGGTTGTTATTATTGTTGTTGTTGTTGTTGTTGTCCTTCCTCCAGTTGTGCCTGTGTGCGCTCAAGTGGCACTTTTTACTGTTTCTCATTCAATTAAGAACTCACTGAATGTCTTTGCATAGCTTTCACAAATTCACCAAACAAAGAATTGCACATGTACTTTACTGAATTTGCTTTGGTTGAGTCTTGCTGTTTTCTTTGCTTATTTTGTTTTCTAACTAAAATGAAATCAATTGGAATTTATATACTCTTTCCAACATGGTGCAGCTTTTACCCCCCCCCCCAACCAGGTGCTTAGCGCTTCTTGATCTAGTTTGAAATTTTGCAATATTTATTATTTTGGATGAAATTCATTTTAGTCCAAGAAATTCATTGAAACTTTTGTGGAATTTATGTGCAGAACACAAATGTTTTTAAACTAGATGTATAGATCATAAGGTATTTGAAGTTTACTTGAACTTTTTAGTCAATTTATTGAATTTTTTTATTGTAGGTTGACATATGAAATTAATCTGACAAAGTTTTGTTTATGTTTATGTTTATGTCAATTGCATATTTTATTAACAACTTTGCTCATAAAATCGGAAAGAGTATTTAAACTTCGGCAAGCCGAAGTGGCCACTAATTTGTAGCAAATCGCATGTACCGCAATTCAAGGTTTTTTATTTAATTTTTTTTTCTTTGCTTTTGTTTTTGAAAAGTGGGGCTGGGGAATTGGGGAATTTTGCTACACACAGAGACACAGAGATACACTGAAATAAATTGAAGAAAAAAATATTTGTTGGTTTTAAAAACATTAAGGGGATTTCATAATTTATAATAATTTATTTTTTGTTTTAAATTTAATAATTAGTATGTTTTTTTGGGGTAGGACAAAAACTAGATAAACTGAGATTATTTAAAAAATATTTCTGATACATAATTGAAAATAAATTAAAAGAGCTACGATTCATTTAATAATTGATACATATATACTTATTTATACGCATTGAATTGGCTACAAATCAGGCATGCGAAATTCTAGTTAATTGTGTTGTTAAAATACTTAATGTCATTAAAAGATAATATTTGGTTGTTCTTAGTTTTAAATCTAATATTGCAGAGCGTATTATAATTTTTAGTTTTTGTATTTCGAGCCATACAATTATAATGCTATATATTTATCAATTTATTAAAAGCCCTTTTAAGGGCAATCGACACTTTCTCTTTTCAGCTTAAAAAAAATGTTAAAATTGCATTTGAATTACGCAGCTTTGTATTCAATTTGCGGCAATTATTGAATCAATCGATGAAAAAGGTTACAATATTTGCACAACGCACGTCAGCGTATTTATGGATATATTTATGGATATTCATTTATTCGTTAACACGCGGAGTTATTGAGCATTTAAAATAATTGCATTGTGAATATTTGTGCAAACTCCATTTTATTTTATATTGTAGCGCAGGAAATGTGATGGCGGTAGGGAGGGGTCAAATTTGTGGCACTTGCATATAATAACATTTGGAAAAGGCTGCTACTAAGTGGAAAAGGAAAACACTTCACCATTCAGTGGTGGGAGTAAAAATAACAAACGTCCTGGGGGGCACTTAAAAAATCCGAAAATGTGCTGCTTATATAAGTTGAGCAAATGGAGCAGCTCACAAAATTATTACGATTCCCCTTCCAAACAAAATCTTAAGCTTGAATATTAAAATCAGCTTAAAACTATAAAGTGATTACTGGGAAATTTGAGCTTTCTGTAATTATAATCTCAATTTTCGAAAGCATTTTTACTAAAACTTTTCAAAAGAGAATTTGTAAAAACCCTATCTGTAAATCAATTAAATGAGAAATGTAGTTATTAGCAGGCATTACATGGGCTTCGCTTGAAGTGAATTTTCACATAGATCATTCAAAATGCGTTTTAAGCCGATTAGCAGCAAAAGAAATTACATTTCGTACAACAGTTTTCCAGTTTTCCTCTGCTCTTTGTAAAGAGCTTATTTATTGTGACAACTGAGTGAATTACGGGTAATATAAAATTTAAAGTATTTAAAGCTAAGACAAAAACTGAAATTAAATGCGACTTTTATGGGCTGACACTAAATATACTGAAGGTTGCCTGGGTGGTTCGGGTGGTGCGAGTGGTTGGATGGGTGGGTTGGTTGTGTGGTTGGGTTGACGATTGCGTATAGAGCTTACAAAGCCAATCAAAATGAAGCATAAACTTTAGTGGATGTGCAAGTTTGTGGCCGCAAACTTAATAACTGGCAGACATCGACGCTGAAATCCAACCTCACACACACACACACACACACACGCGCACAGAGTGGGAAAGACTGGGTGCTGTAGAGAGACATGAACACGACCGGAAGTTGTCAAGTGCGTGCGAGCTTCTAGAAAAGTTGGCAGCTGCTCAGAGTCATTTTGTGCCAAGTGTGTTCAAGTTGTTTGTCAAGCACACACAGGCACACACACATTTATGGTCTCTGAGACTGGCCTTTAGTCACTCAATAAAAAAGTTAAAACAAAAAAACAGCTGAGAAAGCTGGCTACGAGAGTGCCCAACTCGGACATACTCTGTACTCAGTCCGCATACACATTCCAAGTTACGTATACGTAAATACATTCTAAATTACGTATACGTACTCAACTAAATAAATATTTGTGTGTTCATTGTTCGATTGTCTAACAATTTGTAGAGCATAAAGATGACATTCAAATCAATTAATGTCACAATTCGATGTTAACCGATATATATTGCTTGGTTTGGCTATATACAAATCAATATACCAAATTTCAGCTCTCTAGCTCTTATAGACTCTGAGACACTTTTTGGGAACATATCCGTGTGTCTGCTTCTGCCTTCAAAATACCTCTTTTATTCATTTGAAATGGGTACAGGGTACAACGAAACGGAGCTGCTGCTTGTTGGCAAAGTTTTGGCCCAGTGCCGCAAGTTGGGTGCAATAAGTTGGCAGCTTAACTTGGCCAATCCAATTGCCACCTGGCCCAGCAGCCGCCGAAGCAGCGAGTCGCTTAATCAATTTGAAGTGCAACGCCAGCTGCAGTCGCTAGCATATATATACATATATATATATATATATATATATATATATATATATATATACAGATATCCTGGCAGTATCTGTTATACACGCACATCCTCGGCATATCTGGTTTGCGCATATTTCGTGGCTCAAGTGGAACACTCTTCCACATTAAACAGCTGATTGCGGCAGCAGCAGATTGCCTCGTCTCTGGCCCATTTTTGACTGACAGCTGTCAATTTGCATTGACTGTCAAGCGTGAGCCGTGAACAATTTTCAAGCAACTTTCATGTTTCTTATACACATACATACATATATGTAATGTACATATAGCCTGAGTTCTTAAAGTGTTCCACTTGTGCCATGATTAAGTTATGCACATATGTACAAGAGGGGAAAGTAGTTATATAAAAAGAAGGAGAGAGAGTGAGAAGGGATATATATAATCTATTTAGTACTTGGTCCACTGTGATATACCTTCATTCACTCAATTGATTGCCTGCCTTTGTCAAGGCTTCAATGCTTAATTATAGCACGAAATGAGGCGACAACTTGCAGCTCACCACGTTTTATCTAATCCCTGCAACTGTCAACTGTTCAATGTGAGTTACAATTTCCAATTAATTATATGTGTAAGCTGAAACCATTGTTTGAATGCATAACTTTTGTTGCGAAACTATTCTCACAGTTTGCAGCTGCAATTCTCATGTATCGCCATCTTGTTTTATGTGCATATGCATGTGTGTATAGATGTGTGTGTGCGTGTGTGCTTGTGTTTGAGTATCAGGACAATTGTTGGCATTGCATGTTTACTCTGAATTTTGAATATTAAGCTGTACATTTGATTGCTTTAATGCACTAAGCCCAGAAACGTATCTTGTTAAGTTACCAAAGGATCTTTCTGTCACCCAAAGCATTAAAGCAGTGTATTCAAATTGTTTAAATTTAAATAATTATAATATATTATTGCGATAATAATATTAAATTTTGCTCTTTTTTAACGGGTGTAATTCTAATAGGAAGAAGTTAATATTAATTTTTTTGCTATTTTTGCTGCAAGTTAATTTTGCCAACTTTACAGCTTCTCTGATTGACTAATGGCAATGCAGCGATCACAAAAGAAAAGGAGACAAAGCAACTATCGATAATAGGGCTGCCATTTTGCCTTTTATTTCTTCATTCTTTTGTTTTATACATTTACTAATTGCCATAAATACCTTTCCTACGTGTCCTCAGTGGAACGAACATAAAAGGAAAGCCCGCTAAAGCCGTACCAAAAAGGCTGAAGAAGTTTTCTTCCTCTTTAAATGGGGGGAAAAAATTGAGTGAAAATACCGCAAGAGCAACTGCAACAACAACAGGCAGGACAACAACAACAAATTGAAAGTGGCACGCGCAAATTACTTAATCCGACTTAAGAAGTATTTCCTTGTGACACACAAAGTCCCGCTGCTGGTGGATGTAGTCAATTTATTGGTGGGGGGGGGGGGATTGGGAGTTTCGGGGGCCAAAAATGGAATATGGCGCGTAAATGCCTGCACGTACTTTGCCCGCCTTTGATCTAAATTACCAAACATTTTCAGGTATTTCAACTTTGAATGCCAGAGCAGAAAGAGCCAAAGACAACAAAAACAAAAAACAAAAAAAAACTGAAAAAAAATGAAGAAGCTGCGCGCCTCAAAATGAAAATGTCAAATGAAAAAGGAGCTCGAGAGGCGTCCAGCGAGGCCAGCGAGGACCCAACAGTTAATCAATGAATAGCCGCGCAGCGCAAACACAACTGGCCAACAGGATGCGCCACCAATCCACTTTTCACTTTTCACTCTCCACCCGCCATTCGCTATCCGCCTGCCCCACTTCACGACTCCCCGCCACGCAGCACAGCAGTTTACGCTGCTCGGCAATTACATCAAAAGGAAACTGTTGGCTAGAGCTACGAGCAATTTTTCAATGGGGCAGACGACGCGACGCTCAAAAATTAACTAAATAGCTGCTAGGGCCATGCCCCCCAGAACAGCCGCCCGCCCACTCTGACGGACAGGTGCCAGACAAAATGTACAAAATGTACAAAATGTTTTCGTTGCCCCACTTGTTCATTATTACGAATTGCATTTTATTGCCACAAATGAAGCCGTGACAACAAACAAACAGAGAGAGGGAGAGAGGGAGTGAGAGAAAGCAAGGGAGAAATTGTGGGCAGTAACGGTAAGTGTCCACCATTTAACTAAATTGCTGCATTTTCCCACTTTTCCTTTTTTTCTGCTGTCGATCTGTTTATCTAAACGCCACTGCAGCAGCTTTTAAAAGTGTTGCAGCTATTTTTAATTTCCCCTTCCACTATCAAGATCTGGACACTTATAGCGTTTCTGTTGAAGCAGAGCGAAGGCTTTGGCTTTCTAAAGAAAAGAAAACGTATTTTAATTACTTACACTTGTGGAAATGGAATTTTTAAATACTCAAACTAGCATAATCAAATGATATACTATTTATTTCGAAATAGAAGCAATCTTCGTAGCGAGAGTTTACCTTATTTAAAGCTGTACATAACAGGAAGGAATAAAAACAAATTTAATAAGTTAAATTGCGGACAGTTTACGTATCCACGATTCTGAAAGTCGTGTAATAAACAAGCATAAAAACTTCCTTTTTGTTAAACAGAATACAATTTCTGGATCGCCAACTCGTTGCCAAGTTATTGTCAAATTATTGAAGAAAAAGGGAATGGGGAAATTTAAATAAAACTTCTACTCAACTGACAGTTGAATGCAAAGATGAAAAAGATGCTCACTTCAAAGTTTTTGACTTTTTGTAAATATAATAATAATAATCTATACACACACTCGAAACAAATTTTGTAGTTTTGCAAATATTTATATGGATTTTTCGCTTGAATGATTTATAAGCCTTTTATTTTGAAATGTACCCAAAAAGCACCTTAAAATGTTCCCGCCCCGACCCCGGCGCCCGCAATGGTCTGCTGTCAGCTTAACCCATGAGCATTTGAATAAATAAATAATTAAAGTACGCTCCGGTTTTGATATGCACAGAGTCTAGAGTTTTAATATGCGCAAAGTAAAGCTACGGACAGGAAGGCAGGAGCAGCGGAGAGGGGCTAACACTCGCATCAGGAACCACTTGGATTTGTGCTGATGCGGCTGCTGATGCTGATGCTGCTGCTGCTGCTGCTGCTGCTGCTGATGCGGCTGCTGATGTGGCTGCTGCTACTAATGCTGTTAGCTGCCATTGTTGGCTCGGTCAGCGGTTCAGTGGTGCTGTTTGAAATGCACAAGGTGAAGAGAATGAATGAGGATATTCGGACATGTGCAGTCCAAGGCGCTTGGCTCTCACACACACTCAGGCAAAATTTGACTTAGAATTCAGAAAATTACCATACGCCCCATTGTCCCATTTTTCAGTATTTTCTTTCTAAAAACTGGATCTGAATTATTAGGCAGATTTAAAATGGAAAAAATGCCATATTAAAGGGCATTTTATGTACTACTGTGTATAAATTACGTTCTAAATATTTGTCAAATTTTTGCGGAATTTGAGAAAGAATATTTGAAAATTGTTTCTTCAATTATAAAATATTTCAAAAAATTTGTAATGGGCTTCTGGTCTGGAGAAATGTGTTTTACAAACTTATAATCTTTTTCTAAAAAACCAAAAATAAATTTGGTTTTTTCTGAGTGCATGGCCACAGCCTGGCAGCTGACAGCAAAATAATTTCCGCTGACAATGCACCGCACCACACGACCGGAGTCCGTAAGAAAGCGAAACGGAACGCACGAACTGGACGGAGACGGACAGCTCTTGGCGAACAGGAACAGGAACAGGAATAGAAACAGGAGTAGGAGCAGGAAAGGCACACCGGGTCACTAATGAGCGCTTCACAGGGGGGCTGCAGCCAAGAGCCAGCTAACGAGCAGCTAGTTTCATTCAGTTCAGTCAGAATTTATATTTACAAAATGGTTGTAGTGCAGAGGATAAAGAGAAATATTTGCTCAAAAAACACAAATTGTAGAATTTGGTGTTATCGAAAAATATCCTTTTGTAATTACTTTGCTCAGCTATAATTCTATAAGACCTTAAGTATACAAGTCCCAATCACAAAATCCATTACTGAATTTAGCCAGAAACACAGTTGGAGTATTTATGCCCCAAGGCTTAAATTCAGTTGCATTTTTGAAAATAACCAAAAATGCGGTCGCTTCCAGCAGCAAACACTTTTAATTTACACTTTTGCATTTCCCAGAGCTCGGCCTTATGGTATTCTATGGAAAAAAAAGTAAGCTGCACTGACTGGCTTATCTCTCAACCTTTGCACCTGAGAGGTGTATGAATTTTTGGCTTTTTGGTTTTTTCAGTTGACTCTTCTGCAATGGAATTTTAGTTTTGGCCATTAATGGAATGCCATTGAGTACTTTGAATGCACAGATTTGAGCGAACGTTTCAAGGCTGCAATTTGTCCCTGGATGACAGCCCTGTTAGCAACTGGCAAAATGTGTAGCAAGGTCCAGCAATTTGTAAGCTCTGTTTCCAGGGAAATTAATAACGAAACAAACAAGAGCAGAGCAGAGTAAATGGATTTTGTGCATTACTCCGTGCTAGAGACTTAAAATTTTAAATATTTATTCATAATAAACTCGTTTTACATATGAAATGTAAAAATCGAAATCTCTTGCTGTTTAAAAGCCTTTAGTGTGAAAATGTAAAGGGTTGAATTATTATATTATTATTATTATTATTATTATTATTATTATTATTATTATTATTATTATTATTATTATTATTATTATTATTATTATTATTATTATTATTATTATTATTATTATTATTATTATTATTATTATTATTATTATTATTATTATTATTATTATTATTATTATTATTATTATTATTATTATTATTATTATTATTATTATTATTATTATTATTATTATTATTATTATTATTATTATTATTATTATTATTATTATTATTATTATTATTATTATTATTATTATTATTATTATTATTATTATTATTATTATTATTATTATTATTATTATTATTATTATTATTATTATTATTATTATTATTATTATTATTATTATTATATTATTATTATTATTCGTAAAAATCATTGACTGACGCTTACCCATATGTTGATACCGCAGAAAAGACTTTACTGTTTTCTATTGAGCTCATCATAGCTGAATTTAACAGACTTGGGCCCGCCTGAAACTGCAATGCGCTCCTGTGCAAATGCGAAGCATAAGTAGTTAAAGACGCAAGCAGCAAACAACAACAACTGGCTTGAGTTCATTATGCACTAGTTCGTCACATTTATGGGGTTCCCTTTTTGAGGCTTGAATGCGGCCCTGGACTGGGAGCGTTTGAAAAGTGTGCAAATGTGTAGCATACTTGACGGCGTCATGCTAACCCCAGCAGCCATTATGCAAATCAAGCGAAAAGGCGACGCCAAAACATTTAAGCCGTTTTAGCTTAACCTCCCCCATACCTCTCAACCCTCTCTTGCCCACCTCATGCATCAAACAGCTAACATCACGAACACTCTTCCCCCAATGGGCAGCCAACTTGCCCCGCTAGCTCTTTGTTGTCGCTGTTTTGTGCTGAGAGCCATTCTTGTAGGGGGGCCAAAATCTAATTTCCTTGGCAACAACAACTCTCTCCATCCCCCACCCCCCTCTGTCTCTGTGTGTGTGTGCATGCATAATTCAAGTGCTCAAAGGAGGTATAATAGGGAGACGGTTTATGCTGTTGTCCAGGTGATCTCAAAGCAACTTTGGTCAGAGCGCAAATCTCGGCAAAAACAAGAAAAGAATAAGAAAATAAGACAAATAAAAGTGCTCTAGTCGAGAGTGCCCGA
Organism: Drosophila maculinotata; assembly: GCA_035045305.1. Taxonomy (NCBI): domain Eukaryota; kingdom Metazoa; phylum Arthropoda; class Insecta; order Diptera; family Drosophilidae; genus Drosophila; species Drosophila maculinotata. Next base: position 1,430,511 of record JAWNPD010000679.1, on the reverse strand, counting down.
CTAGGAGATACCCTGAACCCAGTTCGTACATTCATAATTCTTTATCTGCATTCATACATAGAAACACACACACACACACACACACACACACACACACACACACACACACACACACACACACACACACACATACAAACACAAGCTGCTAGCTGCGCGAACCTTGCAATTGCTTTGCTTCTTCCTCTTATTCTTCTATTGGTCCCAACTATGTTACATTTATTAGTAGGTAACTTCTTTGTTTATTGTCCAATTGTAATGAAACTCGTGGGACATAGGAGGTTTCCAAAAAGTAAAATATTTTGAACTTCTGTATGGTACACGGTACCCCTAGCATTTAAAACTCTCAAGTTATACCCAAAAAAACACTACTGAATCTAAATTGATCAATAACATTTGAACGGGTCGAGATATCGAAAACATTTTGAACTCGGATTGACCCGGCATGACTTTCAAGTTATGCCCAAAAAACACTGGTCTAAAATAGAAGTTTATCGATATCTCTGAACGGGACGAGATATGGAAAGCACTACGAGAACTTATATTTCAAATGTGAAGTGTCTAGTTTTTGAAGTCTCTGAGATCAGCTCGTTCATACAGACAGACGGTCAGACGGACAGACGGACATGGTTATATCGATTTGGCTATTGACCCGATAGGGTCGGAGATGCTTCCTTATGCCGTTTTACATACTTTTGCACACAGCCAATGTACCCTATTTCCCATTTTTAATGGGATCAGGGTATACAAATAGTTCAAAACGCTGCAGTCAAAGCTAGCAGGGAGAGGGGGACTTGTGAAATGAAAAGAACGAAAAAACGTTGTACAAATCAAATACTTGAAACTGGGTTTAAATGTTTGTTGCCAAGGAGTGTTTTCTTGATTCCAAATGTGAGATAGAATTCAAAATAGTTCGTGCTTAAATCAAAGGGTTTTATGCTTAAATTATATATGAAAATTATGCTATTTATATGAGATGTTCGATGCGACTTTAAAATTTTGACTTTTAAAATCTTAGATATATCGCTATATGCTCGTTTTCCGTTTGGCAACAGAGTATAAATAGCAGAAAAAAGACCAACGATTTCCGTCTCATTAGCAAATAATCAATGGGAATTGAGTGGAGGACGCAATACGAGACGAGCAGCAACGTGGGTGGTGGAAAAGGGGAGGGGGGGGGTGGGGGTGGGGGATTCGCCACAACGTTGGCAGCTTGCAGCGAGCTGTTTGGCAGTCGTCAAGTGCAGAAGACGCAACAGGCAGCAAAACTGAATGATGTTAAAATAGTGGCATGGTTTTCCGTTAAAACCCACCCCAATCTCACCACCCAACCGCACCCTTGGCTCTCTCTCTCTCTCTCTCTCTCTGTGTGAGTGTGTATGTGTGTTTGTGACTTTCACTTTTGCCACGATGGCAAGTCTAAAGCCAAACAATGGACCGCATCGTTTGCTCGTTTATTTGCTAACAAGTCTAAAATGAAATTAATTATAGTTACGCACAGTTGCCATGACCCACAAGGCATGTCTGTGGCAAAGGGGCGGTGTGGGGACATAAGGGGGGTGAGCAGGATGGTAAAAGCGGCGCTAGACGCTGGCACAAGCGTTCACTTGGCTTGTTGTTCAGCTTTTCTATGGTTTTTCTGTTTTTCGGTTTTCAATGCCCGCATCGGCAACTGAAAATTGCCAGACAACTATCGTATGCTCTGTGCATATTTCTTGTTCCTCATGACTTGTAAGCAAATACTTAACAAGGGTGTAGCACTGAGTTCAACTGAGCTTGTCTATTTCAAGGAACTCAGGTATTTAAGGAAATAGCATTGGCACATTTTTGAGCTTAGTTTGAAGGTCAAGCTATTTTCAGCATCACAATAGCAAATTGATTAAAGAAATTATATCGTTTAGTTGAAAATTACCAAAGTATAAAATTTATAAATATTTAAAGTCAGTTTTCTAAGATATTCAGCTTTATTAATATGAATATTTATATAACTTTATTTATTTAACTATTTTGCTAAATTATATTTCAATTAATGATTTAACACTTATAAAATCTTTAAGCAAATTATGACTGAAATAGAGAAGCCACAGCTATTTAATTTGATACTCATTTATGTATTCATGTTTTCTAATGGTCTCATCAATTTGCTGATTCATAATTTAGCCAGAATAGCTAGGAGAAAAAAGTATAGAGTATAAAGATAGTTTTATTGGGGTATTTCCTAGTTGAGCATCTAGAAACTACTTGGACTATTTTTGTATTCATTTTTATTTATGAGGCAGCAGACCGCTAAAAATAGCTGAACTCAGCCTTAACCGTAGCCTCAGCCTCAGCCGCAGCCTCAGTTTCAGAGCCAACTTGCTGTGAGCCATATTTGTAATCACGCCCAGGCATCTGATGTCTGTCCTGTGGCCCTGAACTTTTAATTAATGCATGCCAGTGCGTGAACAACACGCCAGCAACTGTGGAAGCTCCTGTGGAAGCACGGCGATGCCCAACAAGTTAGCCGTAGCCGTAGCCATAGCCGTAGCCGTTTCCAGCCAAAATGGCGGCCAGCAAGTGCCAACAAAAAAAAGCAAAATAAATAAACAAAATAAAAAACGAAAAAAGGCTGAAATCCTGTTGGGATCGGCACTGCTCGTGTTGTACTCTTTTTTATCCCTATATAATTTTGTGAAGTCTCGTGTTGCGTGTTGCGCCTTGTGTACCCCAAGAGCCCGCCCCTCTCCTCACTCCTCACTCCCCACTCCCCACTCCCCACTCCCCACTCCTCAGTCCACACTGCGCACTCCCCAGTCCCCAGTCCCGATGCTTGTTTACTTTTTATATCAAAAACTTTTACGAGCTACAAAATACGCTGAGGCTGAGCGCCTACAAAAAACAAACAAATGTGCCGAGAGTTGTGGGGAGGGCATAAAATAAATAAAAATAAAATTGATAGCATGCTTTTTGGGGTCTCCCTTCGTGCTCTTTGTGTACTTCAGCCACCCAAAAATAATGTGGGTGTGGTGCGTTGACAAAGAACCAACTTCCAAGCTGCCCCACACTCCACTCCACTCCACTCCACTCCACTCAACTCCACTCCCCTCCTTTCCACTCCAAACAGACCCCCAAAATGGCGACTCTAATGACAATTATCGGCTTCGCAATTATCGCAGGCAAAGTGATGATTATTACATTGTTAAACAAAATTAAAGTGTGCTAAATGCGTGTGGGATGATTTTTAATTCTTTGGCATAAATCATTGGCAGACCGACCACAAAGCAATCAAGAACTTTTACACAACTAGTTCAATATTTAAAGTCTATACACAATTGGAGTATTAGAACGTTTCAGTTTCAGGGTTGATACTAGTTTCCACTAAAACAACGTTAGTCAAAATGGCACCAATTATAAACAACATAAATATTTGCTAAAAAACGAGTACAACTTTTGTATTGCCATAAACTTTATCAAAACTAAACCGATTTTCATTAATAAAAAAATAAAAGTGTACTTAAAAAGAATTTGAAGGAAACGCTTTTAAATCATTTCTCAAGTGTGTTTTGCTTGTTGTTGCTGCTTCTCATCGAAAATATGATATGAAAAATCTTTGAATCGATTTAGTTGCGTAAGTTGTGACTATAAATAAAATGGGCATTAAATGCGTTGAGGCCTGAAATTGATGGGACCGAAAAGCGATTGCAATGACATATGTGAGCTATTAACGGTGGAAGGTGAACGCCAAAACCAGAAAATCTGCGATTGACTGAGATTGAGATTGGTGAGGAGTGGGAGGGGGGGGTACATACCAAGACCATAAATTCCCAGCAGTTGCCAGGCAGCGTGGACCCAGAGACCTGGTCCCTCAGGCAGCCACCAAAAAACCAAGCAAACGGGCAATGCAAAACATTTCAATAATGAAACCAAAAAAAAAGTACCAAAAAATATAAAAGAAAAATAAAATCAGAGCAAAGCTGCTAAGCACACCCATACAGTGTTAGTATGTGTGTGTGTGTGTGTGTGTGCAGTGAGCCATTTTATGTTAACAACTTTCTTGGCCCAAAGCGTTTTTCATCAAGAAACAAGAAGCGAAGACGAGACGCTGTCGACTTTATCATCATTTTGTTTATCATTAACAACTCGTCAGCGGCACGATGATAATGATAATGTTTACGATAATGATTACCTTCAACGGTGTGTCATATGTCACACAAACACACACACACACACAACAAATAGAGCAGCTACAGTGACTGCAAAATCATCAGCATAATAATAATAAAAATAATAATAATAAAGTAAAATAAAATCAAAATAAAATAATGTAAGGAAAAATGAAGAGAAGAGAAGCGAAAGTAAGCAAAATAAATAACAAATCAGTTTTTTATTCAAAGCAGCAAATCCCGTCGACAGATGGCGCTTTGCCCTGCTTGGCCAACAACTTTATGAACCATAAAAACAGGTGGCAAAGCGACGCGACGTCCTTTCATGCCTCGTGCCCCGTGAGTCTTGCCTCCTCCGCTGCTTTACAAAGGAGTTTGCCCCTTGGGTGAAACTGAAGGGGCTGCTTTAACATATCATTCAGCCATTAGATTGCATATGTCTAAGTTATTTGTATGCTCCGAATGGGTTGACTGTTCCTTACAACAATTTGGACTGAGATTTGTTGTGGGGCAACGGAAAGGCCGAACCCAAAGACCAAAGCATATCAGTTAAGGATGCTCATCGTTATGCAACTAATCAATGATTTGGGAACGTGCTTTTTCCAGATTATCAAAAATATATATCAAATGTGATGAATATAAAAAGTAACCTTCACATAAAATCGAAAAGGGTTAACGATAGCTGATTTTCACTAGTTCAGCGCTTTATTAGACTTAACAATAATATATACGATATATAAGCACAGGACTAAGATAACATTTAGTTGCTGTAGGAATAATCTATACATTTTTAATGTTAACAATCAAATTTAAGTATGAAGTGCGATCTGCAAGGGTATTCAATTTTTGGCATTCCGAAAATAGCTGTTTATTACTTATTATAATTTTTTTTTTTTCGGTTGGGTTGTGAAGTTGTGGGCGAAACTTTTCATGTTTTTCAGGCAGCGTCAGCCGCGAGCCATTGCCAAAGATGATGATGAAAGCTGAGTCGAAAGCTGAGAGTTGAGCTCTGAAGGGGGGGGGAAGGGTGATTGTTGTGGAGATATGAGCTGCCTGACTGCCTGCCAGCAGCCTGGGGCATGCATGGCAGCAGCCTGGGGCATGCATGGCGCAAAAGTAATGTAAACAAGGCCGCACTCACAGAGAGAGAGAGAGAGCGAGAAAGAAATACAGGGATAGAGAGAGAGAGAGAGAGAGAGAAGGGGAGAAGAAAAGAACAGAGAGATACACAAACTGAGATTTTTGTTGGCCAGTTTTGCGGTTTCGGCTCGTCCCTGCTCTGCTCTGCTCATCATTATGCACTGCAGGCTTTAAGTTGTTGCAAGTTCAAGAGTTGGCCAAAAAGTTGACAGCGTGCTGCTTTCAACTGAACTTTGAGGTGAAGCGACGTGGCACAAATCGTTTGACCGAACGGGGCATGCGTCGAACGATGCTTCAAGTGTTCCACACGCACACACACAAATTCCGAAAACAATCAACACTACACATCACATTCAAAAACAGTTCACACGAAATTCAATTTTGAGTTTTGCTTACAATTTTGGATTTTAATTTGGTTTTTTTGCAAAATTGATAATCGTATTTTACGCAACATGGCCGAAATGCCGTCGGGCAGCAAACAGCATTTGATACATTGCTTTCAGCTGGACCAGCTCAAGGATGCCGAAACCGCGGATATGAAAGTGATCGCCCGCCAGCCCCATAGTGAATTGCAAGCACTGGAGCCAGTCGGGGACAACGAAGAGCGCATCAATAAGATACACATCTTCGATTGCCAGGGCGGGATCCTCAGGTCATTTGACTTCCTCGAGAGCGACTATCGTGAAGTGGTGCAGCAGTTCCTCAATCGTGAATGTCTTGAGTTTGCCAATTTGTCGAATAGCTCGGAATAAATTTTAACTGTTTGACAATACAAATTCTTAGCAGTTTTTCGTTTAGATCAGAATATATTTTAAAAAGTCAAGTTTATCTTCATTTCTTTAATGAATGGGCAATTCATGCTCTACCATAATTTCAACCTACAGAATAGTCGATTACTATCGATTGAAATTTGTAAATTTCCTACTTTCAATCCGCTTTGTAACTCTCTACCTGTCTCTGGTTTTGAAATCTGTTTGTAAAGTTCGGTCGAACTCAAAGGAAATCTCAAAGCGTTTGTTTGCCAAATGCTTGAAAGTGGAACAAGGGAACAAGGGAACAGGAGGAAGGCCGAGAGTAAAGATAAAACTGGGAGTAAGGCAAAAATCGATTGATTGCCTTTCGAGCTGGGAAAGCATATGGAAAACTGGCAATTGCTGTAGTTTTTCCAGCCGCCTGTTAAGCATATGCATTGACCATAAAGGCAATGTGGACGTGTGGGCGTGCCGTTGAGGGCGTGGCTTCATTTGATATGCTTAAACTAAGCGTCAGCCAGCAGTGATGATGGCCAATGCTACTTTGATGTTTCATGTCATCGTTTTTTTCCTCACCTGTCAAAGAATCTTTTCTCTCTCTCACTCTCACTCTCTCTCTCTCTCTCTCTCTCTCCTCAAGGCCCCTCATCTCCGCTGTCCACCCCATTCGGTTTGCTTATGCATATTTTCCGATTTAAGCTTTTTTTCTACCGTGCTCCACTGATCAAACAAAAGGCTGTCAAGGAGGCGTGTCAACGCCCATTTGATGGCTGTCGGGCATAATTTATGCCTGGCCATTGGACTCTTCGACGCATTTTGCCGATGGACGCTGACAGGAAATACAAAGCGGAAATTTGTTTAAGAAAATTGTCGAGAAAATGTCGGGAAAACTGCCCGACCGAAAGAAAGACCAACAATGAACAGTTTTCTCTTGGGATGCCGAATATTAAATACTCTTGTATTTATACATTATACATAGTAGAAGTATAGATTTTCTTTAATATATTCTCTAATCAAAAAAAATATTATCTACTTTAGGGCAAACAGTGATGAAATTATAATACCCCTCGCAAAGGCTATCAAAATTAAAACTTAAACATCGGCCATCAATTAGCCCAGTGGCGAAAGTGCTGCGAGACTGAAGGAGCGCAACGGGTGGCCAGCAGCGGGGAGCGGACAGCGGACAGCAGGCAGCCCGGGTGAATCCCCACGAGAACTTCCACCATCGGCGGCGCAAAACGCAAAGCAACTTAAAAAGAATTGCTCAACTATTAGGCAACTGTGTGTTTGTGTATGTGTGTGTGTGTGTGTGTGTCGTACACAATTTGTATGGCCATAAAGCGAAGACGGTGGGGAAGGCAGGGAGGGAGGTGAGCAAGCAATAGATCCCAAGCGGAAACCGGATATGACAGGCAAAACACTTGGCAAAAAAAAAATAGGTTAAACACACACACACACACACACACATGTTTTATGAACCACGATAAATGTTATTAACTTGGCCAAGTTTTGTTGCCAAAACTTTTGTAATTGAAGACCGCCCGAGCGTCTAGCAAAATGAACTGCACAAAAGCCGGCTCAGAATTGGCCTCCACACTGCATTCATAAGGCACTCAAAGCTGTATTCATATGTGTTTCTTATACTCGTATTGTATTCACAAGTCCACTTGCTTTTTAAACGGCCATCTCAACTTAAGCGGAAAGTGTCCGCCGGGCAGGTCTGTACCGAGTAGGGCGGGAAATACCCCATTTATATTAAGTTAATCGATTCAGCAAATAACCTTCGAGGCTTGGAACTGATTTAATGCTGGGTTTGGTTTTTGGTTTTTGGTTTTTCTTAGCTCTTTCATTTGCTTACAATGATGAAATGTGGTATATGATGCGGGATTTGGAGCCGGTCTAACAGCGTTCCATAAATGGTTTGTAAAATTGAAAGCAAAGGCTTTTAACTGATTTATATTTACACATTTTTTTTGTAATGCATGAAACGAGCCACAGCATTCAATAAAAATGTTGTATTAAAAGCATTTTTTATGTGGATTACGAACATACAATGAGTTTTATATCTGCATTCATGTATTTTGTTGCTTAGCACAAAATACTAGCGGTAAACAAATAAGAGCTAAATTATTTAGGTGTGTGCGGAGCTGATCTAGGTTTAAATAAAAAATGCCCGACAAGTTTCAATGCTCTAGGCAACTCGAATTGGATACTCAGAAAACTTATATATTCAGAGTAGGCCTTGCATTTCGAATATGCGTCCGATTTGGAAGTTGGATTTTCTATATGAAAGTTTCTCAGTTGATTCTCAGGCATCGAGTCGACGACATCGAAACAAATCATTCCAAAAAAAGTCACACATTGTGGCAAAAATAAAATTTACAAAATACAAAATTATATTTAATAATATTCAAAAAAAAAAAAAAAAAAAACAAGTTAAGCAAATTGTGTATATATATTATATATACATATATATAAAAATTAGAAAATTGCGTTATTGAGATATAAAAAGCTAGAGACAAAGGCGAGAAAGATGCAGCGTTTAATGCGAGAATGCATCTGTGAACAGGAAGGACGCTGTTACATCTGTTTGCTGATCAAGGCTCGCAAGATAACCGTCTACAATGATCTGCAGAAGGAGTTCGGCGCCGACATTTTGGGTGTTGACTGCAAATGGGTGATCTTCGGTCTGGCCCTACACAGCTATCAGTATGAGCGGCTGCTGGTGCCGTATCCGCCGTATTACGTTTCCGCCGCCGGCTTCAATAACAATGGTGCCAGCTATGTGGCCAGCGAACTGAGGGAGTTGGGCGATTGTTTCCAGCTTAATCTGATGCGGAAACAGCTGCCGCTGGAACACCTGGACCTGCTCCATTGGCTGTTCAAGACGAGCAACACACCCAGCTTGCGAACGATGATTGAGAGCGAGATTCAGGCACTGTGGAAAACGCTTCAATGTGTGCCGTACACGCTGCCCCAACTGGTGTTCCGGATTGAGCGACGGATGCAGCGCTATGATTTGAAACCGGACAGTTTTATTTTCTATGGCAGCAGTATGGATGAGCTGCATTCGATGATTGCCACCGATCTCTTCAATATCGACAACTTTGATCTGACGTTCACGGACAATATTGACTTGGCGTACTGCGATGCAGATCCGACATACGGCTGGGGTTACTTCTTGGGCGGCATGCATCAGACCTGTGTCGCCGTTTGCCAGATATGCCACCAAGCGGAGAACTTAGTGCAGGCCCGTTATCTGCTCATATACAACAATTTATTTAAGCCGGCACTGAAAAACAGTCGGGTCGAAAGCTGGCAGCAGATATACAAAGAATACTCGGCACGTGGAATACTACAGGAAAATGATAGTGTTGGACATCTAGTAGGAGCACAAGTGGCACTACCTCTATTGGGAGCCCTAGCTGAACCGCCGGAAGAACGACTAATAGAGTAATAAAATTATTGTTTTTGTTTTTTTTTTTGATTTAAGAAAAGTAAAAAATAAATGTTCTGCACAAATGTGGTTGAAACCAAAAAAAAAAAATACCAAAATATATTACCGAATGCTTGAGCAAGTGCTGTTTCCAAAGTATCTGCCCCGTCGACTACTCTCCATTAATACGATCTCGCATAGGCAACGAATTTTCAAAGCTCCTTGCATGCTTTGCTCATTGAGGCGTGAATGAACATTTAAGTGTTTTCTCATGTTTACCCCATATTGCCTATATGTGTGTGTGGTGTGTGTGTATGTGTGTGTGTGTGCGTGCGTGAGCTAGTTTTTGACCCAGCAAGTTGATATATTTTATATGGGCTTCACTATATCTTCAGATAAATTTGATATTTGATGTACTTTTTATAAGAAATTTAATGACATGTTTTGAAATTATTATACTAATACCAAAATTAGCATCCTTTCGATGTGTATCATTCTCTTAAGTCTTAAGCCGCTTTACATTATATAGTTTGCTTTATCATATAAAATAATATTTATAATTATTTTATTTATTATTTAAAGAGGGCTCTTGCCAAATGGAGTAACGCCAGCTCTTAGCTGTTGTCACTTAACACGCTTGTAGCATATCGTATATACACTCTCTCGTAGAAATATACAGGGTATACGCAATTTTCTTTGTGTAAGCATTTCCTGGCCATTTCAATCATTACGTTTGGCCCATGGACAGCATGTCAAAAACATACGCGTTGTAGCTGGACTGACAGCTGACCCAAGAGGCTTCTCTCTCTCTCTTTCTCTCATTTTCCCACATGCCGTTTTCCATTTCCCGTCTCCCCCCCTCTCCCTTTTCGTTGATGGGTTTATTAGCAGAATGTGGCGAAAATTCCCGTTTAATGCGGCTTGTGGCGTTTTACAACTGACTAAACACAAAAATCGTGCTAGTTGCCGCCTATCCTCCCAGCACCCGGTGCCCAGCGCCCAGACCTCCCCTCCCCACCCTTGTCCACCTTGTAAAAATATGCAAAACGCGCCGTAAAATTTGTTGCTCAAGAAGATATCGGATATGGATATACTGCTGAGCTCGTCTTTAATATGCAAAAGCCACTCGTGTATACAAATAATGTGCACGTTAATAAACACGCATAGATCACAGGCGGGGGGTAAGCTGTGCCAGGTGGGGGGGTAGTGGAGAGAGTAGCTAAATAAACAGCGCAGCTGAACCGAAGCGAAACAAATTTTGGTGAGCTTGTTGGGCTAACGGGTCGTATGCGCAATAACTTCAAAGTTCTCCACCAGCTGTGTGTGTGTTTGTGTGTGTGTGTTATTCTGATTTCACTGATTTGTTTGCCAAATGCATCCACAGTCGATTGCCTCTCATCCAATTTCAATTTACATGACAACAGATATTCAAAACATGCAAATACTTGTGTTTTCTGTGGCCAAAATTAATCGGGACATAGTGGGGATAGTATGGATAATAGTATGGAGCTAGCTCAAATTGGTAAGTAAATTTATATTTGAAATGGATGATACCTCAAGGAACTCAGGGACTAGTTTTTAGTAACTGTTTTAAATATTATAGTAATATGAGAAAAATCCGCTTAGCTCAAGAATGAAATATTGTTTGAATTTCTGCTCTACTTACAGGACATCATATATGAAGTTGACGCCTGACAGCTGTGACTGCTTTCATTTTTTGTTTTTGTGCGTGATATGTGCTTGTGTGTGTGAAGGGCGTTTGGAGATAGGGTTGCTGGGCTTTAACAGCGTTTTGCAAATTTATTTATTTATTTTTACGCTGTGTAGATTTATGCAAATACTCGCTAGAGTCTATTAAATTTGCATATTTATCAATTTGTTTTGCGTGTTTTTTGCTGCCTCGTTTGTTGTTACCAATGTTGTTTGCCTTTGCCAGCATATTTTAATTATTTCGCAGCGCCATCGCCCTAACTTATTTAAACATCATTTGCATAGGCAGCGGACGCAGTAACTGATAAACTGACTAACCGACTTACTGACTAACTGACAGATTGTGAAACTGAGCACCAACAAGAAAAAAAAAGTATATGTAAAGAATAACGAATAAACTGAGAGCTAAAGCTGAAAATCTTGTGGCAACGTTGCGTATACTTAATAGGGATGCAATCCAATTAGGCGCAGGATACATCAAAGGCAATGTATCTCTCCTGCCCGTCCCCGAGCAGTCAGTCGTTAGGCGATCAAATATTAAATAGACATTGCCCCAATGTGCCACACAAATTAGTCGCCGCCCCCCCGAGTCCCCTTCCCCGAAAGAAACTAAACCAAAATGCTAAGCACTCTAAGGACCCAAAGACTCAATGACACTCTCTCTGAAGTACTCAGAGCAAAGGCAATTATCATTATGATAATTAAAGTGTATGAGTCCGAGTCTCTGCTCAACTCTAATGAGAGTCCTTTCTGTCCATTTTCCTTGATATTTTCATATGTTCAGAGCTCTTGTTAATACCTGGAAAATCTGTTCATGTTGTCCAACAACTTTTTGTTGTTCTCTGAGTTGCTCTTGTTTTTTTTTTTATCAAGTTTAACAACTACTTTAGTAGCTGAGCAGCTTAACTAAGTAGCTCTGAAATAGTCTTAATGAATCTCATTGCCTGCCACTCTATTTTGCACACCTTCTCACTCTCTCTCTCTCTCTCTCTCTCTCTCTCTGTCTCTTCATAAATGTCATGACTACATTTCATAATACTTTAGTTGTGGCTCCCATTAAGTAAATTGCAATGGAAAAGTTTCTCATCACACTACTAAATAACAAAATTATTATATTTGTGAAAAAAAATAATAATATTGTTACAAGGCAATATAATAATAATAATAATATTAAAGCTAAAATTACAATAGAAATGCCCTTCTAGGATTTAAACCATCCATAACTTTGACAACCCTGACTAGATTGTCGAGCTCGGGGCCATTTGAGAAATGATTTTACCATAAAATTAGTTATGCATTTAAAATGTATGCAATTTTGAACTCTTAACTTATTTGCAAATGTATCATTTTTGCAGAATTTTTTTTGTTTAAAGTTAGAATCTCTAAATTTCATTTTTTATTTATTAACCATTAGCATAAACAACTATGGCAAAGTTATTCTAGGGTGGTTAATTTTTGTGTCAAAAATTATGCCAAAAAGTTTGAAAAAAACTGAACCGATTTTCGAGCTCGGGGCCATTTTGGAAATGTTTTGTCCTCTATAAGAGCTATACACTTAAAGTGTATGCAAATTTGTAAATTTTTGCTACACTGTATGCAAGATATATTAGTTAACTTTAAACAATTTTAAATAACAGTCAGTACGTCTTTGTTTAGGCTTAACGCCCATAGTATATACATATATATATTATGCTACTGTCGTATAATTCTCTAATAATCTTAGATTTGCGAGCTGTCTCAATGTGTGTGTGTGTGCGGTGGGCGGGGTGGGGGTGTGGGGATGGGGGAGTGGCGTGTCTTATGAAATCTGCATTCAAGTCTTTTACAACTTGGCATATGTATATGTACACATATATTTTTTGCGTTGCTTGCGATGATTTTACGCTTTCAGTTTTAACTGTTGCCAGGAGAAGTGTGTGTTTGTGTGTGTGTGTGTGTGTGTGTATTTACGTGCATTGACATTTACAATGCGTGCAATTTAAGCGCTCGTAAAATGGCAACAAAATAACAGCATTTTACTGCCCCACGGTCCTGTGTTCTGGTCCTGTGTCCTGTTGCCTGCCTGCTTCGCTTCTCTGCGCTTTCCCGATGCTGCGGGCAGCATTTTCCGTAACGCGCTTTTCTCCGCTGGGCAATCGCACAAAAAACCTGAAACTTGTGCATTTTTTTTGCGCAAATTGTAATTGTTGCCGTCTCCCTGCAGGCAACCAAGGCTTTACTTTTTCAGCCACGTTTTCGAACCAGTTTACAGTTACAGTTACAGTTACAGTTGCGAGCGAGCGTTGCATCCATTAAAATGCATTCATATGCTTTCGCATTGCTCGCATTGTTTGCAGTTTGACAGTGCGCTATCTCTCTCTCTCTCTCTCTTTCTCTATACATCTCACTTGTGCTGTCTGCCTTTGAAGACACGCACACACACTTTTGGGACGCACTGTGCGTCCACTTGAATGGAGCTGAAGCTGATGCCCGCTAACGGGCCAACGGACACTTGAATGCCACTTCAGACCGAATCACAGTTTCAGTTCCCTCCCCAAAGCCCTAACCCCCCCCTCCCCCTGCACCCCTACTCACCTCCTGCGCAACGTTCACTTGGCTGGTCATCAACAACATTTCAAGTAAAGCACTTGCCGCTGTCTGTGTCTGTGTCTGTTTGAGTGTGTGCGCGCTGACTATCTAATGAAAAGTCGTTTAATATTCAAAACGGTAATTTATGAAACAAGCGACAAGTGCGACAGTTGGCAGCAGCGTGCTAAATAACTTAGCCAGCTTCAGCTAGTATTTTGCAAAAACTAAAGAAAACTGAAAAATCCGAATTGAAATTTAGAAAATTGTCTCTCTGCGATTCCCATGTTATATTTTTGTTTGAGTATCTTTTGATGTCATTATTATAATATCAGATGGCATTCAATTTGTTTAAAAAATGATATTTCGATGATATTATACTTGCTGCAGCTATAGAGAAGAATTCAAAAGAAATCCTAGAAATCAAAAAGGTATGGCAATTTCTCTAATTAGATTGCTGCAGATTTTGTAAAGTGCTGCTGAGTTCTAGGATTCTTAGGAATTTTGCAGAATTTTGTCTGCTTAATATTTTTGGAAAGCTTAAAAATATGTGTGTTTTGGTATGCAGGCAGAAATTGAGAGGCTGCAATTCAATGAAGTTCTTTCAAAACAGTCTGGCACACTTGACCGCAGCGAAATAAAATTATTGCGGTGAATATCGAAGAATTTCACAAACAAAATTTTGTGTGCGCTCCTTGAAAACTTTCACCAACTGCTGTCCCACTTTCTCTTGCTATCTTTGTCACTGGCTTCGCGTTCATATATCTAGCTGCCTTATGGGTGTGTGAACTATAAAAAAAAGTGAAAGCGTTATGGCAAAATGTGGCACATAAAAACCTCGCCCCTGTGTTGCAAGTAGCTCGTTTATTAATTGCTGCCGTGTCGGAGCACATTAAACACACGCTCAGTGCTTGACTCTATCTCGCTCTGTCTCACTCTCTATATCTCTCTGTCTCTCTCTCTCTCTCTCTCTCTGTGTGTGTGTGTGTGTGCGTGTGTGCGTGTTTGTGGTGTGTGTGTGCTTGTTTGAGTGTGGCCATAAAATTTGATGCTGCAACAGCATCGAGTTGCCTGTCGGCCCGTTATTAAAAACTGCCAAGAAACAACAACAAAGCTGGCCAGAAACGTGGCAGCAGCCTGGCAACAGGCATTAACCTGTCGTTGTCGATGTCCTCCTGCTCCTCCCAATCCTCCCCCTTCTCCTCTTCATTCCCATTCTCATCCACCTCCTTAGTACAGCTGCTATAATAACAAACAACAGCAAGGACAAAAAAAAAGCGCCTGTGTGTTGAGCAATCAGCTGGCGGTCTCGCTGTATACCACGAATTTTCTATACTCTAAAATAGCAGACAATAAGAAAAACTGTATTTTTTTATTAGGGGAATATCCTAATTGTTTTTCTCAGCATTTATCAACATTTCTTCATCTCTGCTTGAAATATTTGTCTGCGCTTTTGCTCACTTTGCAACACTCTGCAGTTTTTTTTAATATCTATGTCAATAATTTCTCAGCTTATTTCACAATAATATATTTAATTTTGCAAGCGAACTCTAGCAAATAGCTAACAAGGTCAAATCAGTGGTTAGGGTATTCGAACAACAACAACAATAACAAGACAACAGCAGCAGCATTGGCGTCAAGTAATAATAACTGGAAATTTCCAGCATATGCCGACAGGATTTTCATATCGTTTAAGCATTTCCTTCCGTTTCGACTGATTCGTTTCATGCGCCATTTCCTGTAGCTTTTTGCTTTTTGCCTTTTGCTTTTTGCCTGTTGTTCTTTGTGCCGCCGTTTCCGTTTGTTGTTATAGCATTTGCATTATTATTATTAATATTATTACGCATGCGTTTATGCTTTTTTCTTTTGCTTGCTTCTTTTCATCCATATTTTCCCTGGCCTTATGCTACTTTTCTTAAGGTTTCCACATAAACAACAAAAATTACAGCTGCTAAATGAAATTAAATATTTAAGATTTATTTGTTGCCGCGCCACAAGGATTGCCCGAGTCGCGTCTGGCCTTGCATCCTGGCAACGTGCAACGTGCGCACAAAAGTAGGCTTCATTATGGGCTTAATCGCTTATCGGACGCCTGAACATGATTCCAGCTTTAAAACATAATCTCTTTGGCTTTTACATTGCAACACGGTCTTTATTTATTTTTTTTTTTTAATTGTTGTTGTTGCAGTTGTTGCTGCTTGCAATAAATATTAAATCAATTAATTCAGCAATTAATTATGCCTTGAAAAATCTTCACTTCGCCCGTGAAAGGTAAATCATATGAAATTTCATTCAATAATTACAAATGAGCTATTATATGGATGATCACCAATCGAATAGTAATAACCAATTTTAAACAGAATGCAATTTCTTACGAAGCAATATAATACTTAAAAAATTTATCGAGCCTATCGAAAGTTGTTACTAGTTTTGAAATGCTTCAAAAACGGAAATTCTCTGCACTGAAATTCTGATCATTATTATCTAGTCTTCCGTTGTATTTCTTTGGAAAGAGTTTCCGAATTTCTCAATGCAAATTTGTTTTATTTGTCGTTTACGCCGTCTTTTATTTCAATAAATGTTGCTTTAATTGTAATTGTAATTGCATTTGTAATGTTTATGACGGCTAATTATTTGTGAAGCGCTCTCGCGGAATTTTGCCAATTTATGACGACGAATTGGCCAACGTCCACTGAAGAATTTTCTGGCATTTAATTATCATTTTACAAGCGCTCAATGTTGATTTGATATTTTGTTGTTTGCTCGACGCCATGGAATGTTATCGAGCCAAGTCCCAGCTACCAATTCCTGCCCGCCTCCCCCGTCTCTCCAGCCAGAATCTTCTGAAGATTGCGGGCTAGACGATGGTGAAGTGCGTTTAGAAGTGGAAAGGGGCCGCGGGGGGGGGGGGGGGGGACAGGTCGCTCAGCTTTAATGAATGCCCGTTTGAATTGCAGGGCATTACTTTGTTTCAATTAATGCACATTTAATGAGCGAATTTTTACTTGGAACCATTTTTATGGTTTTCCTTTATGCCCTACAGACAGACGGACATTTCAACTTATGCAATGCCTTGGCAACTCTTTAGAGAGTTGTGTTCTTTTGATTTGGTTTTCTGCTTCCCAGTTGTTTGTCTGTCAATTTTCATTAAATTGCTTAAATAATTATATTTTTAAATATATATATTTAGATTTGTTAGAGTATCCTTGTTTTGTGTTTAGTTTTACCTGTTACTCTACATTTGTTTTGTTTTTGCTCATTACCAACCCCTTGCAAAATGTGAGTATGATAAAAAACTTTTCGGTCTGGTTGAGATATTTTAATTTTAATTTGGCCGCTTCACCTTTTGTAACGACTTTCTTCACACTCGACGCCATTGACACTTTTGCACTTTTTTCTCTCTTTCTTTTTTGCACATTTACCAGGTTATTAACTCCGGTCACTTGTTGCCCGGGTCCCTTGTCCCGGGTACCGGGTCCCGGGCTTCAGGTTCGTGGGTCAGACGCCCAAGGCCAACGTGTGACAGTGCTTAAATGATTATATACAGCCTACTCAAAATTCATTTGACCTCATCAAAATTCATTTATCCAATATTTTGCAAAAATAGCCATTTATTGCAAAAATAGCCAACAAATTTGATAATTGGCGTTTTACTCAGCCATACCAAAAATTCAAAGTGATGCTGTGTTGCAGGACTATAAAAACCAGATAATCTCAAAAATAACTGTTTACAATCTATCTGCATGCATTTTTTTTAAAAAACATTTTTGGCTTTTTAAATACCTTTCTAAGCATAGTTAAAGATGTTGATTTCATTGTTTCCTTTACAAATTTCTAGAGTCATTAAAAGTTATATAGTCTTTTATTATTATACTGTGAACCCATCGAAAATAAGAAAAGACTATCATGAAGTTGTACCTGCCCCTTATTAAAATTTTTTGTTGCAAATTTAGACCTTTGAGCTACCATTACTTTGCCAAAACTGAACCAATCTTGAAACTTTATGCCATTTTCTTCATAGTTTGTCTTTTAAAGCAATTCTGCATATAAATTAAAACCATATGTGATCTCTCATTTTTTGCGAAAATGTCATGCAATGTGTGTTTGTATATGTGTGTGTGCTATATGAATACAAATAATTAATTATGAATGAATTTAAGTACTGGGTTGAGGATATATCCTAGTCGGGCACTCCCGACTAGAGCTCTCTAACTGGTTTTTACCGTATGCTTATGGATTTATTAAGTTAAACACCACAATTTTTATGTGTCACTTTTGCGGTTTCTTTAATGTTTATTTTCTTGGCAAACTCTCTTTAAACTATGCTCAGCCTTCTTGCCTGTCTTTCTAGCTGCTGGTCACGCCTTTTTGTCAGGGCTGGGTTTTTATTTTTTTTTATTATTTTCTTTTTTTTTCTATTTGTGGTCTAGCATTTTAGACGCTACTTGGAAATTTAACATTTTGCCGCAAAGGCGCTGGGCATATTAAACGCCGCATTTTTCGCCTCTTTTCCGCTATAGAGACAGAGACAGCGTTAGAGAGGAGGAGAGAGGGGAGGAGAGAGAGGAGGAGAGAGATAGAGAGGCGCTGGCACCACTCAACGCCGACAGCAACGAGCTAATAAAGTAAGACGCTGTCAGGCGCGACAGGACAAACCGACAGGCAACAGCGCCACAAAGCAATGCGGTTAATGTGCGGTGGGCACAGTTACAACGGCAACAACAACGGCAACAATAACAGCTGGAGGAACAACAGCTGCAACAACAGAAAGAGCACCAACAACAACAACAGCAGCAGCATCAGTATCAGCCATTGTCAAGGACTCTTAGACTCCAAAGACTAACAAGCGAAAGTGCTCCCAACGACAAAAATAGAAATAGAAAGAGACAGAGAAAGAGAGAGAGAAAGATGAATAAAGGCAGCGAGTAAGAGACGCGGCGAACATAAGTCTGAAAGGAATAGTTAAGTCACTAACTTACAACTATTTTTAAAGTACTATTATATTTTGTTGAAGACTATTCAAAACAGAAATAAGCTATGCGGAAAAATCTGTATGCCCCATATTGAAATCAGTTCTGCTTCGACAAAGTCATGAAACTGAAAATCAAATATGCAATTGTATACATTTTTGCAACATTCTTTTTCAACCCAAGAAGCTCAACAAAATGTTGCATCTTTTCATATATTTAATATGAGCTTGGGTCAATTTTGCAAAAGGTTTCCTATTGCCAAATTCCCAAACATCATTCAGAAACATAACAATTTAAAAATTGCAAAGTTATTGGCAGTGAGTATGTTAAGAACATATTATTGCTTGTGAAATGTGTATCTGTGTATGAGTGTATGTGTGTGTGTGTGTGTGGGGAACAGCTAGCTCGAAAGCAAACATGACTGAAGGCAACGGGAATCAATAAGGAAATGGGTCGTGGCCCGTAAAGCTCATAAATAAATAAGAAGGTGCATGTGGGCGTGGCAAATGGAAGCTGGATATAAGCAGCCGAAACAGCCGAACAGGGTACACAAGGATAAACAGGATGACGACGGAGAGAGCAGGTCGAAAATCGCTGACGATGCAATTAGTGTGTGTGCGTGTGTGTGTGTGTGTGAGTGTATGTGTGCTTGTGTGCCTTGTTACCATGTGGATAAAGCACAGTTCGAGTCAGAAACTCTGCGGCAGGCCTTCACTTGTCCAGCTGTCCAAGTGTCCAGCTCTCTAGCTCTCCAGCTGTTCCAGGTCGCACGGGGTCATTGAATGCCTCTAAGCACAGTACAGTCTTATCAAATAACAACAGATTAATTTCCACCTTAATATGTGTATCAATATAATTAAATTGAATATGATTGAGAGCAAATATGGTGATTATTGACAACCTACTTCAAGGATTAGTAAGATAATCCAGATACTACCATCGGTCGACAGTTATGTGATGAGACACAATTATAAGCATCGGCTTTTGCAATACTATAATATGCTGCCATATGTTTGATTTATTTAATGTACTTCTGCTTCTTGTTTCTATTAATATGCACAGCACTGTTGCTGAGCAAATGTCAGCCTAGGAATAGAAATTGAGTCGCTGACCATTATTGGAGACACCTGGCAGCAGCAGTTCTCGAAGCAAAGGGGGCAGCGAGGTGGGGTTGGACAGCCCGGGGCAGACGTGCAACGTGGACACAAACAAATTAGCTGGCTTTGCGAACAATGTTGTTGTTGTCGCTGTTGTTGCTGCCGTCGCAGTAATGAGTAAAAATGTAAACAAAATCCGCATTTAATGCGGCTTAAGTGCTGCCGCAGCGACCCATAACTTTTCCGTACGTCAGATTCCCTCTCGCTCCCCCTATTTCTCTCTCTCTCTCTCTCCCTCACACTCTCCGGCTGTCCGAATGTCCAGTAATTAATACACACACTTCTATGCTCGATGGCATAGGCAAATTTTTGGCCACAGTAAAAAACTTTGGCCAACAGCAATAACAACAACGGTTTAACTCCCCCCTCCCTTGTGCTGTGCTCCCTTTTGGCGCACATTTAAATGCTACTTAAGCTAGGCAACAGATATCCCACTCCGCTACCTCAAAAACCCTCCCTAGGTAATTAATTATGTATAAAAATGTATTTTTTATTTTTATTTTGCTTTGCCTTATTTTTGACGAGCATCTTTACGAAAATCTCTGAGATTTGTGTTTAGCCTACGCCATATTCCAAACTCGCATTTCATATATACTGCCGCTCTACAAACTCCCACCGTATTTCATATACATTCCTATTTTCTCTTGAGAGGATTTCTAATTACAGCCGCTGCGCGCTTTGCTTGGCTTTAGTGGGCTTTCGGCTGAAGTTTTGGAACGCAGCTTAATTATGTGGCAGTCAGCTTTCGCCTCACAGCTCTCTATGTTCACCCTCAACCCAAAATACAAAATACTTACCCCCTTACCCCGGCTCTCTCACTCTCTCTGTGTATCCCGCTCTCTATTTTTGTCACTTGCCCCTTCGTGAAATTGTAAAAAAACAAATTTCAACAAATTGAAATTTGATAGAAATATTTTAGCTGGTTGCCTGCCTGCCTGCCTGCCTGTCTGCGGGGCTCTGTCAGGGGGGAGGTTTGGCTGGTACTCGTCTGCTTCTTCTTCATCATCTCGACGGGTCTTTTGGGACTGTGCTGGGCCAGGCCTAAGCTCAAGCGCAAACAACATTTTAAATTATACACAAAAATGCCTGGCGCCAGGTAAGCGCTTAGGATGATGGCTCTTTTGCGGGGGAGGTGCAGAATATATATACATGTATATATATATATTTATATATATATTGAATTCAATTAACTGGGCAACTGTGTGCTGCATTTAAATGGTCGCTTGTGTAGTGCTAAAAACTGTGAATATCACTCATGGCACATGTACCTGACTACAGTTGTTTTCAAAAACACTTTCGCCCGCATTTCGCCAACTTGCTTTTGTCTCTTTCAATTATGCCTGCGCCACATTTTCAGCTGTTACTTATGCATTTATTAAATACATCTCTGCAATTGCTCTTAAAAGCGCTTTCGCTACAATTTCACCAACATGTCTTGGAATTTTGTTCATCTCTTCACATCTTACACAATTTTCAGCTGTTGCTCGGGCGTTTAGCGCATAAGTGCCTTTGGCGACAATTTGTGAAAGTTGTCGTCCCTTCGAATGTTTTTAGGAACATTTACAAAGTGCTTGAAATTCGTGCACTTTGACAAACTTGCTTCAAGTTTGCAGATTGAGATTACAACTTTTGTAAGCCAGTCCCATGAAATTCATCATTTTGAATGTTGCACTCAAACATGAAAATGTCCGTTTATTTTGTGGTTGAGGTTTACTTTCTCCTTGTATATCTATATATTTAGTTTATTTTTGCTGCTACTTTTCTCATTTGGTTGTTTTTTCCACTTCTATTCTATTTTTTTTTTATTTTTGGCTTTTTGGCAAACACACTTCAAACTAACTGAAAAAATTGTTGCAAAAAAAAAACAAAAAACGCACGAAGCGAATAAAAGTTTTTTGGGACAGACTCTCGCTCATAGTATATCCGTTGATATGTAAGTTTGTGGCATATCTAAATGGCGCTGTGTCCATGTGTGTGTGTGTGTGTGTGTGTGTGTGAGTGTATGCACCATGTGGGCGGGCTGTCCTTCTGTCCATCGTTCTGTCTGTCTGTCTATCTGTCTGTGGTCGCCTTGTAAGGCTGCAGGCGGGTGTTTGTCTTAAACGCACACAGACACACAAACACACACACACACACAGAAAAAAGTAAGAGAAAACAGAAGTGTAAAGTGAAAGCTGCTGGAAAAGTTTTTCAATTTGTTTATGCAGGCAACGCCGAGCTAAGTGAATTATTGCATTAAAATTATGAGTTTCTACATGAAGAGGAAGCTCAACTTTTTGCGTTTTCCTTTGCTTTTTCTTTTTCTTTCGTTTTTGTGGAAGACAGCATATGATTTGTCAGTCCTTTGAAAAACATGTGCCCTATATCGTATATATGCACAGATACGAGTTGGCGATAATTTATTTGTACACCAGCCTTAAAGTCAGTTTGTTCCTAACTTATTGCACAGTTGAGTTTTACTGAATTTTTCATTGCTTTGCCAATGAATATACTCGAAATACTTGCTAGTAAAAAATTCATTTGATATCTTGTCATCATCATTTGAGCTGCAAGCATAAACTCAAAGTGCGATATCATTCTGTGAATTCGACCCAAAAATTGCATGCATAAGCCGAAATTCGTGATTGACTGACACACGAATACAGCATCAATTCAAAAATTGCTGAGCCATAGCAGTATAATCAGATTTCAGGCATCGTCACATTCTATGAAAAACAATGGTTGATGCTTGCTTATAAATTAATGAAATTTTGAAATTAAATAAAATTACGCATTTCACAAAGGATATCATATTTTGAAGCATAAGCGCAGTAAAAGCGTACAACAATATTAAAATAAACTCTAAAAATGCAAAATTTATGTAGTCTATTTATTTTTTTTATAAATTTATTAAAGTCTTTTTATTTTAACATACAGCATGTAGAATAGATTTTTCAAAATTATGCGAAAATACCATTTTCTTTATTAAGTTCAACATGAACCAAATCGGACTAAATTGTATATACTTTTAAGCCAGATTTGAGTCGATAAATATACCGTTAAGCTTCCTGTTTTAAAATTGTATTCAGTTCCTTCTAGGCAATCAATTAACATATTTTATTTACACTATGCTAACTAATTTCCAATTTAATTAAATTCAATTAAAGTACGAAGTAAAATGTAAATGGCAACAATTAAATTTCATACTTTACTAGCTCAACTAAATAATGAAATTGAAATGAACGTTTTTTTTTTTTAACAAGTTGTGCGGCAATCGAAAAGCTGTCATCAAAGGCGCTGAAGCTGAAGGCAACCCACAGGGACGAAAGGCAAACAAAAAGCATTAAATTAATATTGATGGTAATGTAAATAAATAATTAATTTATTATTTGAGGTCGCAAATACACAAAGCTCAACAAAAAAGTCGGCTCAACAGAGAAGAGACAAACCGTATTTGTTGCTACATTTTGTTTTGGCCTGCAAAAATTATGAAATGGCATAAATGATATTTCATTTATTTTATATGAGTTCAGCCTGTCGGTAGGGGGTAGAATGCGCGTTGGTTGGTGGGGAGGGGATATGACGTATAGGCGGGTACGGCTCTAGCTGATGCTGTGTCATCGCCATCGTCATCGGGCCGCTGCTGACAATGATGGAGGAAGATTGATGCCCCAAAAAAAAAAAAGAAACAATTTTTTCATTTTTATATCACACACATATGTAAATATAGAGTGTGCGAAGTGTGTTTGTGTGTTGCTGTGTGTGTGTGTGTGTGTGTGTGTGATGGTTGGGTGCGTGTATATTTGGGTAAAGTAATTTGTTGTTGTTACCTATCAACACACACACTCACAAACACACACACACACACACACACACACACAATCTAAAGACAAACTTTCCTATTTAGGGGGGGCTTTGATGGATTTGTCGTTAGGCAACAGTTGTGCAGCAGTAAGTCAAGTGATGCGTTAATTAAATAACACAGTTGCAATTGTAATTGTAATTACAAAATCAGTCACCGCAGCTGTGACACTTTCCCCCCCCCCCCACACCATAAAGAAAGTGAATGAAAAGAAAACCTCAACTTACAACTAAGTTTATCTGTTTGAAAGTAGCATTTAAAGTTTTGCGCCACTCGTTTGATGAAGAGAAATGTAAAAAAAAGGAAATAAAAAAGAGAAAAGAGAAAACAGTAAACCGCAACACGATAAAAACAAATACCGCAATCTGAACGCCAGGGGGCGCTGCTGTTTAAATGCTCAACAATTAAACAAATCGAATTTACGGCAGCTCAGCTGGTTGCCTGGCGTTGAAGTTGCACTTGCCATTTGGCCAGTGGCATGAATTCCTAAAATGCACAAGTTGACCCACGCACTCACACACACACACGCACACAGTTATAGGCACACACAATGGCTGTAACAAGGAAATGCAATTATGACGCCACATAAAAACAATCAACAGCTCCCGCTTTGGGCGATTCGATTCGTTCCGGGTCGTTTCGGTACCGTAAGGCTCGAAAATAATAATCACCTGAATGTTGAAATCAATAATTAAAAGGCAGCAGCCAGCAGGCAGCAGCCAGCACGTAGTACAACATCCGGACACACTCTCCCACACACACACACACACACTCAAATATAGCACAAGAGTGCTCATAACGAGACTGTACCCTATTTCAAATTGAAACTCTCGCTTGGGGGTATTTAAATTTATTTATTTATTTAAGCCAATGTCAAACGATTCTCTACCTAGTTTACAGCTAATTAAACTAAGTTCTAATTATAGCTAAAATTAATTAGTATAATCTTTCTGGAAAGAAATATTTAAGCATATTCTCAATGAGAATTTTGTTCCGACTTAAATCGAACTGCATATCTTCTGGGAGATCGTTTTTTTTTTTGTAAATTCTCTTTTTTGGCTTGAGACATAAACAGTAAATTAATACCCACATTAAAACGAAGCAACAGATTTAAATGATAACTTGATTAAGTCCAAGGAAAACAGATAATATTAAATGAGAAACTCTTGAAGCCTATTTAAAATAAACAGCATATTTGTATTTTGTATATGGCAGTTACCGACCGAAGGGTGCTGATTAAAATAATACTCAAATGTAGCCATTAAAAATAAGCAGGGTATAACGACGGCCGGCACAGTAAGTAGAGTATTAAGTGTGTCTATGTGGGTGTATCTGTTGAGTGGAATAACAGTAGACGGCAAAAGGCAAACAATTGCCAGACAAACGCCCACACACGCATCAGCTTGTTGTTCCCACAATGAAATTGAGCATACGCCCCGTGCGCCGCTATACCTGCAGCTCAATCGCCCTTTTTCGATCTGTGTGTGCCTCTGTGTGTGCCTCTCTCTGTGTGTGTCTCTGTGGGTGTGCCTCTGTGGGTGTCGTTTCTGTGTGTGCCTGTGTGTGTGTGCCATTGTTTGACAGCTTCTGTTTTTGGGTACGTTCAGGTGCAGGACAGTTATTAATGGTTGTTGGTGGCTTACGCAATTTACGCTGTTATTAAAGCAGCACCACATTTGACCCACGCACACGCACACTCACACACACACACAGAGCAAATGGCACAAAACGAGAACACTCGACAACTTGTGCGCTGTTGGCCCTAAAGGCTTTGCTGCTTGCATTTGGCTGCCTGCAGCAAAAGTTTGCAAGCACTTTTAGACATCTGGTGCTGCGGCTGCTGCTGCAAGGGATATCTCGGAAAATGTCGCAGGTGGAAATTGTCAAAGTGAGTTTCGAAATTCATAAAATTTGCAAACGTGAAACTATTGTTCTGCAACCAGTGAATGGCAGTGAATGCGAATCTGAAAGTGAATGCGAATTTTGTGTTTCTTTTGTGCTGGGAGCTTCTACAGAATATGGCAACACAAAATCCAACTTGCGCGACTAGCAGATGCCCTATAAGTGAGGCCTTTGGTTACTTGTGTACAAAGTCAAATTGTGAATGAAAATTGCATACTTTTAAAAGGAATCTAATAATAAATCAAAACTCACGTTTGCAAATAAATTATATATATTATATACTCTATATCTAACCGCTGTCCGACACAAATTTAATGAGAAAATTCTAATACCCACAGCAAGAGAATGTATAAGTAAATGTTCTTTGATGTCATATCAAATAGTTTTTGTTGGTTTTTGGCCCCAAGCTTATGAATCTGTTTGCCATAGTTACAATTGCGTCGCCTCCCCAACGAATTAGGAGAATACTGGAAAATAATCATATTATGCTGTCAATAGCAGAGAGACATAATCACAAAACTTTGCTACAATTCACAGCATGTTCTCACTTGTAATTTCTACCCTCAATCTGACTGTCTCCCTATTTGTCTGTCTGTCTGTTTGTGTGTCTGTGTGTCTGTGTTTCGGTCTCAACGACCCATGTTACGGTTAACGTAATATTCACTTTGAACATAATAATGTTGCTGTCTGTGTTTCTTTGGTTGTTTTGGGTTTCCTTTTTTTTCCTTGCCTTTCAGTTCCTTTCGTTTCCTTTTGCCTCATCGCCCATACCCATACAAATATGCAACATGTTGTGGCAAGGACAACAAGAACAAGAACCCTTTAAGATGCCAGCTCTATAGTAGAAGTCTGGCAAGTCCTTTGGCTTTTATTGTGTATTGTTTAGCTTTTGCGAGCTGCTCACTACAAATTGAAATCGAAATCCAAATCGAAATCCAGATGACTTTCATATCCAACTGCTGCCTGTCTGTCGGTTCACGAACATTGCCCCCTGGCTCCGTGGCTTCGTAGCTCCATGGGTTCAAAGTCAAAGCCCCAAATGGCGCCTGTCATTTTGGCTTTTGGTTTTTGTTTCTTATACCCAACAAAACAAGCAGACAAAAATATAAAAAAAAAGAACTATGCTAAAAAATCGAATGCAAATATGTAGAGAGATGTCTGCAAATCCAATAACGTATGACAGCTTGAATTGCAGCAATAGAAACACAGATCTGTCTAACTGTCTGTCTGGCCTCAAGGAACTCAGAAGCCATCAAAATTGGTATTTAGTCATTTATGCATGTGTTTCACTAGTATACAAGTGTATGATTGACTTCAGCTACTCTACAAGCTGTTACATAACACCAAGCAACTAAGCCACAATTACAGATACAGTCAGCAAATTGTATATGAAACCCTTTTTACACAGTTCAGTTTTAAATTAAATATAAAGTATGATATAGGTTTCATATTTGAGAAGCAATTTGATCAATTGCAAAATTTACTAGAGCTTCTTTACTACGGACTATCTGAAGAGTGAAGGGCAAGCGATTTTCTGTCTGTGTTTCTTCGGCATTGTTGTTGAGCTCACTTGACGAATTGCCAAAGCAAATAGTGAAAATAAATAAAACCAAAAACAATTTGAACTCTGGTCTGTTGCCAGCTTCAGCGGCAGCTTCCTTATTGGCCAAGCTGATTGCACACTTTCACTTTGTGTGTGGTTAGATTAATCAGACGTCTGCCACTCGCCATCAGAGTTCTTACCTAATAAGCAACTAAGCAGGCGAAGGTGCTATTTATAGATTGTGATTGAAGAGTTTGCCAACAACTGATATTTATGGCCTTTCATCTAATGGAATACTTTGGTTCAGTGTTTTTGGCCAGAAGGAGGCGAAGATGGCGAAGTCCAGCCGAGTGCCAATATTAATTTCAGCTTCAATAATAACTGGAAATTAGAAATATTTCTAGTTTCAGAAACTAATTGAAGCTGAGACAATTGATTGATTAAAAATAGTAATTATATTTTTAATTGCCAATATGAATTAAATCTTATATAAATTATACTTTATCACTTTGCTGCCCGTGAGTGTTAACAGAAAAAGCAGTTGTTATTTAAAGCGCAACAATGTTAAGTTAAGTTATGAATGTATGGTAGTATAGTTAAACATATGGGGGGCAAGCTTTGAGCAGCTTTTTAAGTGCTTGAGTAGGGTGTCAAGAGTGTCAGAGTTGTGTAGAGAGGCGGTGGGGTGGGGCGGGGTGAGAGACTGACTTAATCAACTGGGGAACAAAAAAACGCAAAGTAAACGAATTTTCGTTAAGTCGCAGTTAATAAATTTTCTAAAAGTGGCCACAAAGACACAAAGTCGATGCCTTCGGGGCACGCAACAACAAAATCTGTAAACTCATGTCATAATTGAATTTTCATTTTGGGGCTCAATTTTGTCGTAAGCGAAAGCGAGCAAGTCGAGGGGAAGGAGGGGAGGAACAGGCAAAGCCAATGCCAAAGCCGAGCAGCAAATTTAATAATTAAAATAAATGCAAAATAAGTGAAAGCAAAATAAAAAAAAAAACTAATTTTGACAGCCAAATTTAGAAGGCGCCCAAATCAGTTCCCAATTTCAGTTCCAGTTTCAGCTACAGCTTTAGCTTCGGCTTAAAGTTAAAGCTCTGCAATTTCGGCCTGATTTATGTACACGTGTGTGTGAGAGAGACCGAGAGGGGTGGGGGTGGAGAAAGGGAGAGGGAGGGCCATGGAAAACTGCGATTTATTGGAAACTCATTAAAAAGTCATAAAAAGAAAGCAATGCCCAAGAAAGAATAGGTAAGACAGAGAAAACGAGAGAGAGAGAGAGAGAGAGTGCGCGACTAGGAGATACCCTCTATTGAGCAACATTCAAGTGACAAATGAAACTCAACAAAGTGCTCCGATTTGGAATTACTCAGTTAGTTTCGAACATAAAAATATATAAATACAAATTGTATATTCAGATACAATGAGTGTTAAAAATGGGCATACAAAGTCGCCAATTGGTGAGGAAAGTGATGGAGAGTCGTCCGACGAAGATTTGCTAGTGATTGAGCCCGAGGATCCAACTGTAATACGCATCGGTGTCATTGCCGATACCGTAAGTCCGATCAGTAACTATACAATTCGATACAATTTACTATACTCTCTATATCTCATAATCGAAGGAGGTTACTCTCGGTCTTTTGCTCGCCGGCATTGGCTATCATCGTGAGAACTTTCGCAACTATCTAATGGTTGAGCATAGTACGTAATTGTTACATAATACTACATTTTCAACCTTAATCTACATTTATTTCACAGCCACTACGCTCGCGGAGCTGGAAGAGTTCTTTCAGATTCTGTACAAGCGACCCAATATTGGCATTATACTGCTCGACTATCCCACGGCAAAGCGTTTGAATCACATGTTGGACAAGTGCAAGAATCTGCTCCCGGTCGTCGTCATACTGCCCACAAAGCAATCCATTGTGCCCTATATGGAGGAGAAGGAACGTCAGCGTCGCCAGCGGCAAAGAGATGCCTATTTATAGTCTTAATAAACTCTTGTATCTGGATATCATAATATCGTAACAAATGTCGAATTGATTTGGAGCTTTCCTTACGAACACTTGAGCAGGTATCGAGAAATAACTTTTGTGATATTCTTAAAGACTTTCGAATGATGCATATTTGCGCATGAACTAATTGTGAATATGAACAATCAAATTTTTAAAAAAATCTGTTAAAAAACATTTCAAAATTTGAAGGATATGCGAAACTGCTTGACTTTTTAGAATATTTAATCAAAGTACATGCGCTTGGATGCCATTATCCGTTTCAAAGACGCTGCCTTATTTGCACCTGATTAACGCAGGTGAGAAGGCAACAGCAACAGCAAGAACAACATGAAAACAAGAAGCAGAACAAGGACGCGTAAGAAACCGCAGGACATCTAATTGAATCATAGCTATTAGACGCTTGAATAGGCACAGTTTGGTGCTCCAGGTGCGTGATTCAAGGTACTGTTACAGGTGGGTACGACGGTACTGGCTGCGAGGGTGTGGGGTGCGGGGTGCGAGGTCCAAGTTTCTCTGCTGTCCGTAATTTATGCGCATTTCAGATGATGGCCTCGATTTCTCATGCGTGGCAGCCCAAAACCCAAACGGCCAGAGGACTTCTGCTCTTAACTGTTCCACCATATACAATATAAATCACACTTACTCTCCTCGACATCACATCGGGTGGTGAGGGTGGTGAGGGGGCAGGTGTGAGCAAGGTGCGCCAGCACGTACTCAAAGTTGGCAAATTTGTTGGCAATTGCGAGTGATGCGAGAGCCAAGTTGACATTTTCATTCCCATTCACGTACAAAATTCGAATGTGCTCCAAGTGAATGTGTCTATTTGTGTGTTTCTGTGTGTCTCTGTGTGGCTCTGTGTGTCTCTCTCTCTGTGTGTGTGTGTGTATCAAAGATGGGCGCATGTCGTGACACGAAATCGCTCGATCAATGAAACTTAAGGAATATTGAAATGTAAATTAGGTCATACTAAATGAAATGCAATAAAAGAATTCACAATTTTTATGGTATGTTGCAAATTAAAGCAAAGTTTGGTGACTATTTTCCAACTTAATAAGTAGCCGTAGATAGCCCCAAGAAGTTTAGGCTAAATGGTTATTGAACAAAAACAACTCTGCAAGTGCTTTTTTCTTACTAGAAAATTGCAAAATTTGTCAGAAAAGTGTTTTCAATTGTGGGAATCGTTCAGGAGCCCATCTTCAGCTGGTATTCGCCGGTTCGTTTGATTGGGCCGAATGTGTGCAATTAATTTGGTTAGTCGCGTAAAAGTGAATTAGCGCTAAGCCGCCAGAGAGAAAGTGAGAAGCTCACATCACAGAGTGCTCACACACATACATATGTATTGGGGGAGGATTAGCGAATGGTTGTCTTAATGCCTATTGACACGCCCACTGCCCGCTGCTGCTGTCAGTCGTCAGTCGTGGGCTTTGTTGTCTGGCGATGGCTTTGATTTCGCCCCGGCTTCCAAATCAAAGCTTACTTTGAGGCGCCCGTCAAAACAGGCAACAACAACAACAACAACAACAAAGTCAACAGGTCGCATGCGTAAATTTAATTACACCTATGGATAAGTTGTTGAGACGCTGCCAGTTGAGACCCGTTTCTCCGTTTCTCCGTACGCTGTTCTCTGTTCTCCGTACTCGGTTTCTCGGCTCTGTTCCAATTTCATTACATTGTCAGCTGGATGAGCTGGATACAAGTTGAGACTTTGATATTTGATATTTGAAGCAGCTCTCAGAAACGGAAAACCAACTTGAAACACATAGCATATCAAGCTGAATATTTCAGCCTAATATATAAGACATGACTTTGAAACATACATAGCTCTGTGCTCAATTCCGGCTTTATTTCGCGGGATTTTATTAACTTCAACTCACATGAATTGGAACTCCGTTGGGAATTAGCCTGCAAGCATCTTCCGCAGGGAATTTGCGCACTTTAAATCAAACTTAAAGCGTATTTAAATTGCTTAAATCAAATAGACAAAAGTTTCTATTTAAAATTCCTTGTTTAAGCACTTTTCATTTTATGTGAGGTTTCTGATTTCTTACAATTGCCTATTCAGCATTCAAATCAAGTGCCAATTAAGTTATGAAAAGTATCATTTAGGAAATAACTTGAACTCAATTTCATCAGACTGCTAGCCAATTTGCAGAATCAAGTTTCAAATTTATTCTGTGAAATCAAAAATTTGTTTGCAATCTAAACTTAATTTTAATCTGCCAACTGCAACGAGAAATAAAAACATTTTCATTTTATTTTATTGGTCACTTTACCAATTATATTTCTTGGAAGTCACATAACTCGAAGGTCTCAACATTTTATGCATTGAGTATTGTCATTGTCAGGACATAGATTTAAATTTTATGACAATTTGACAATATTTGGCAATTATTTGGTAAGCCTTTCTACTACTGGAGTAATTGCAAAAAACATCAAATGAAAATGAAGATGAACATTTTCCGTTTGCTGCCTTCGAAAGGGTCGTGCCCCAAGGCAACATTCGGATAATGCAACACAAAGCGGCAACTTCAATTTAACGTTCTTGGCTTTATTCACATTTCTGCTTTTGCGCTTTTTACATAACAAAGCGTGTAGCGCGAGAGGCAGACAACAAAAGCGGCACAAAGCGGAATCGCATGATAATAACGAGAGCAAACAATTACAGCCCTAAAAACTGTGCTACATTTTTCGTACAATTCTCAATATTACAAAAAAGAAGCAAAATAATAAATATGAATGAATATGTAATTGCATTTTTGAAGCACTGTAGTTTGCTCTGTTATTTAGGAGCTGCGAGCATAAAACACACTTGGACCCCAGGATTAATTTTATGCTGTTTAAGATGTGCTGTATGTATACCCTTTAAAAATGCTTAAATACAAAATTATGACACATCTTTTGAAATAATGAATGTTGAAAGAAATAAACATGAATATACTAAACAGTTTTAAAGACGAGTTGTAATAGTAATAGTCCTGTTGTAACTTAGAGGGTTTTTCTTTTCTATGTGGAAAGAAATGATTGTTTTTTTGTTTTAGGAGATACATCGATTGATACTCCAATGTTTTTCTAACGCTGAATGAATGTGTTGCTTTGCACTCTATTCTACAGCAATGCCGCTTTAGCTCCCCGGCGATATGCCATGCTTTTGTACATTTAACTTCCTTGAAGGGCATCTCGCACTCCAGCTATAGTAAGCGCCATGTAGCCAAACTAACGCCACTTTGTTCTCCTGGCAATATGGCACACTTCATCATCGTCAGAGTTGTCTGAAGGGTATTTTCACGTCGAGTTCACTAGACTAGATTTGGAGCCGAGGGGCTGGCTTATCATTGCCTGTGCTCAATTTCCATACTCATGCCCAATCCAGACTACGTCACGGGCTTTGGCTTTAAATTGAAATGCTCACACACACACACACACGCACAACGGGTATGAATGGGGCTTAAGTGACTGGAATTGTTTTTACATTAAAATATCATTAATTTTGATGCGTGGGTGTTGCCAGCCACCCTCTCCTCTCCCCTCCCCTCCCCCTCCTGTCACTTCACCCACCCACTTAGCTTCACCCACATGTGAGGCTGTGTCTTTAGCTCTTTGTGTCAGCGTCAGCTTCTTATGCATAGAAATTATTTATGCAAACATCTTTACGCAACAACAACAACAGCAACACCAATAACAATAAACAGCAACAGCAATAACAATAAAGGAAGAAAAGTTAGCAACACACGAGCAAACACCATCAACAAGAGGCGTTAAGTATGGTAAACTTTGCAGCACCCCTACCCATACACCTACACCTACACCTACACCTACACCTACACCTACCCCTACCAATGCCTCTACCCCTGCCGCACCCTGTTTATGAACTGTAATTGAACACTCCAACAATTTGCAGCCAACTTTCAATTGTTCATTGTTCCAGAAAAAAAAGAAAAAGTTTGTTGCCACTTCAACATTTTAAAATCAACGAGTGGCACATAAAATCAGAGCAAGCACCCAAACAACAAGTATGCAACATCAAATCGGGCAAAGATTAAAGCAACACAGATTTTCGGTTGCATGATCATTTAATATTTTGATTGAAAACAAAGAGTTTCAAGTCTGATAATCGTTTGATTCTAGTACCCCTCCTAACTGGCCAATTTCCTAGCTTAATAGATTTTTGCTGATAATTTGAACATTTTTTTCTTCTTGGAATTTGGATCTTCATACTATTTATTTTGGTATGAAAAGTTGTGGTAATTTCAAATTCTGACATTTTTTTCATGAGATCTGTTTGTTTATATACTTATTTTTCATATTTTGTGCCCGGTTAATCCGCTTATTCCTATACTTTTTTTTTTTTGCTATTTGCTATTTCTGATATGCTTAATGGTCGCACAAAATATTTTTGCTATTTTTCATTTTCATTTTTCTTTTTTGAATGCTTAAAGCTTTAAAGCACAGTGGGTTACAGTGTTACCTTTACAAACAAAAATGTATACGGCACACAGTGTGTATGTGTGTGCCCGTGGCAAAAAAAAAACATCGCGCAATAAAAAATCAAAAGGAATATGTCGCTAATATTTTTCGATTTGTTCCCACTTTATTTTTTCTGCTTTAGCCCTGCATACACATACACATACACACACACACACACACACACACACACACACACACACACACACACACACACACACACACACACAAAAAGGCGGCTTAATCTGCCAATAACAAGATACACACTTACTCACACACACACACACACACACACACACAGCGAACAAAGTGACTGAGATACAAAATAAAAAAGGTGACTGAGAGACAGAGAGCTGAAAGGAGGTGGGAGCAGGTGGGAGCTGCGGGGTAGATTGCGGGACTTTGACTGCGAAGCGCCCACAATTGGCTCAGTAGCCGTGCAATGGCTGAGTGCCTGGGTACATTGGCTACATCCTTCTGCCCCCCTGCTGCCCCAGCAACACCCTCGGCTACCCGGCTTATGTGCTCCGTTGCCTTGTGCCAGTTGATGGTTGGGTAGGGGACGGGGGACGGGGGGCGGGGGATGGTGAGGATGGACATATGGCGTTACCTGTCAATGTTGGCATTAAAATTTGCCTTTCATACTATGACAACCCACAGGTGATTCCCATTCTCACTCTTTCTCTTACTCGGTCTTTGTGCATCTCTTGCATGGCTTTACGGGCCAGGTAGCAGCAACCTTAAGTGAAATACAGCAAGGACAATATTTAGTAAGAGGTGCCCGACTTGAAGATACCCTGAGTTTGTTCACAACTCGTACGGTTTCACTTTTAAAAAAGATGTCCGTTTGAGAGTTATGTCAAAGAAATTGGAAATTAGAATACAGGATTATATAAAGGAAAATCTTTGCTAAACATTTCCTTGAAAATATGTATATGCTTCAAATATATATTATCGAATATTACACAGTATGGTTTAATAATGATGATATTAGGAATCGATATTTATCGATTATTGTTTTAAAGAAGTGGAACTACAGACATTCGGACAGACATGTCCTACATCGACTCAGGTCGTTTGGTTCGAAATGACTCCTTCTGTCTGCAGAAGCTCCATTCTCCCCAGTTGCCCATTTACAATGGGTATAACAGCAACAAGGTACAAGGGTATGTTGCTTGTTTTGTTTTTGTTTCTAGGTTTGCCCTATAAGCGGAAAGCAGCTGACTCTTGGGGCTTTGGAGTCCAGTGCCAGCAGGCAGCTACGGCAGCGTTAAGCGTAAGAAATCAGCGAAAAGCGAAAACAATCACTAGAACCAAATCACATTGCGGACGAATCAACTTGAGCAGTTGATAGACTCTTAAAGCTGCCAAAATATAACTCAATCTTTATCACCCCACTCTCTTTCTCTCACTCTCACTCTCTCTCGCTCTCTATCAAAAAAGCCAACTGTCATTTATTTACATTTTGGTGTTTTTAATTAGTCGAGTTGCTTCCTTGCATGGCATTGCCTCAAGCTAGTCAAATGTCAAAGGAACTGTGCCAAAGAGTCCTTTGCGCAAAAGCAATAACGAGTATAATAAGGACAGTCGCATGAGATCCTTTTTCTAAATAAATAAATAAACAAATAAATAAATAATTAAGTCAAAGCAAATAAATCATATTAGCTGCTGTTCAATTGCTGCTTACGTCACATGGGAGTCAGTGCTCAAGTAAGGGAGTATTAATATAGCACACTCTTTGTGTTCGATAGAATTCGATTACATAATGCGTCTGTTAATCACAATGAATCTAGCAATCTAGCCATTCTGTTCGAATTTACGTATCATATATGTAATCAATGTATTGTACTCATTATAATGCAACTGTGTAATATTGAATGCATAAAGTTAATGCCTTTGGTAAAATGAAATACTTCTTGGCAGATTAATTAATTTGTTAATATCCGTTTATTGCACTTGACAGCATTCTGCAGCCTTTAACTGTAATTTTCTCGTTAATTCCCTTGTCTCAGCCACAAAATATGCAGTTGCTTTTCCACTGCAATATTGCAATATTGCAATATGAAAATGTTGAAGTATTTCTAGGGACTTGGGCAATTTACATGCTCAAATAACACGGCTTACACGATATTTGCCTTGAAAAAATGTAGCTATGAGGCATATAGGGTATCTACCAGTCTTGTTTTTTGTTGTCACTGTCGTTGGCCTACTGGCCCCTCCTTTTCACTTGTTTGCATAAAATTGTTGGGCAATGGGCAAATAACAAATAACAAACATCAAAATGTATTTTTGGGCAACACGCAGTTAACAGAGCGGAAAAATGCGAGAAAATTGTAGATGATATAGTTTTGTCACACACTCATATTTTTGTTATTACGTTATTAAATCAAATTGCGTTTGACAACAATATACGTAAAACATTTCAACGCCATGTTTGACTCATTTTTTATGCATGATTTATATTTTTTTTTGGAATTAAATATTGCTTTGACTGAAATTGCTGCATTAAAGATTAAAGATTTACGGAGCAACAATTTGAAAACATTAAAAACCGGCAAAAGATTTTATTTCATTTGAAAAATTTCATTTGTACTGAAATATCAAAAGCCAAAGTCCGTGTAATAGCTATGTGCCGGGAAATGACTAAAATATTTGACTATGGAAGCGCCACGGAAAAAAATGCGCACACGGAAAATGGACGGCAAAGAGAAAGAAAAAATATGAAATGAAAAAAGAAAGATTATATGATGGCATGAAATCAAAATATTTTCTGAATTCCGGGCGTGCAATGTCGATGACAAAATGCTCAGAGGCTGTCCTGGCTGCATAATGATCAAATATTTTGTAACTTTTTGCTATTGGAATTTTCCATAGATTGGCACAAAAATATGCACTCGTTGCTGCTGTTGCTTTCTCAGCTGGATGTCCCGACTCACGCCTTTTTAGGTCGACATAACTGACCCCCAAATGTCCATCGCATGCCATGAATTTATCACAATATATATATAACCTCAATTTCCGTCCATTTTTCCTGAATGGCAGCTGTCGCCTCGACTGATTGTTGTCCACCCGCTGCTGTCTATTGAAAGTAACCTGCCCCCCCCCACCCCCCCCTACCACCCACATTGATTGGCCAGCTATCGAGCTGTATATATTAACTATCACACTGTGCAGCAAACTAACGGCATAACTCTGAGCCAATGTGCACCAACAACTTTCCGCTTATATATAAAGGAATTTTTTTTTTTTTTTTTTTGGTTTATTTAATACCTTAAATGAAATCACAGTTTTAAACATCACCAGAATAATCAATACACTTGGAACTTTAATTTGATCATTCCCAAAATGTTAGTCACCTTTATATATCATATATTTTTATAGCGATCACTGTACATAAATACAATTTATTTAATTGCAATCATATTTGTAAATGAAGGGAAATTGAACACTTATGATGTTGCTCAAGTCACTTTGTAGATCCGTTAATAACACATACATTTTATATTGCAAATGCTGTGTGTTACTAAGAGAACTGTAAAGTGCTTAAAAAGTTCGCTCCTTTGCACTTTATTTATTTCTTATAGTATTACAACTTGAAACTTCAGTGTTGTTGTTGTTGTTGTTGTTGTTCTTGCATTCACAGCGCACTTTTAAGGATTTAGCTCGGTAATAAAGTTGTGCACGAAACTGACTGCAAAGTATCTGATCTGATAAATATGAGCTACATAAAAAAACTAAAATAGTTTTGTCGATAACTTTAGTTTGTGCTTGCTCTTGCACTAAAGCCATCACTTAATTGTCGAGCCTCACAAATTGCACAAATAAAACTTATATTTTACACCGCCTTTATTAAGTTTCTTCAATTTCCAGCTAATTCAATTAGATTGCCAGTACGTATTACACTCACTTTGATTGCGATTGCGATTGTGATAACGTTTTTCTATTAGCTTTTGTTATTTATTATTGAACTCTCGACAGGACTCTTTGTGAAACATATTTCGCATTGTGGCCACCATGATTGAAATCAACCTTGGCCAAAGCCAGCTTCATTCTGCTCGTCATTTATTCCACAATGCCACCGGCCATTGTCTCTCTCTCTTCCCTTTCTCTCTCTCTCTCTCTCTCTCTCTCTCGCTTTTATCCTGCCACACTCCAATACCTGATTTTTAATACACTCCTCTTTATATATGAACACAAAAAGAACGAAAACTGAACTTATTTGTGGCCAACTCAATGCAGCGAGTGCGGGTGCAACTAACCCCAAATTATACAACTCACTCAACTTAATGTAATGCATATACATACCTATATGCTATAAGTTTATCTCTGAGCTAAATGCAAATGAAAAATGGAAAAATTAAACTTTTTTTATACCCTTTATCCTTATTCCATTCAAAATATGT
The DNA here is from genome assembly GCA_035045305.1 of Drosophila maculinotata. Classification (NCBI taxonomy): domain Eukaryota; kingdom Metazoa; phylum Arthropoda; class Insecta; order Diptera; family Drosophilidae; genus Drosophila; species Drosophila maculinotata. The sequence goes on along the minus strand of JAWNPD010000679.1, from coordinate 1,392,468 downwards.
TTTACAAATACAATATTTTTAATATAATGATTTTTACAGAACAAGAGATAAGATCAGAAGAAGATCAGAACATCAGAAGATAATTAACTTATATATTGTCAAATATGAGAATTCATTATATATATTATCATCATCATTTTTACATTTTACGGGCTATCAAATAAGATCAGAACACTCTCTCATATAGTGAATAGTTAGGGTATTGAAACCGCTCCTGCTGCAAGGGTATTCAGGTATCGCCCAATTGCAGCATACTCTGTTTTTACATACTGTCAGTTGTGCAGTAAAATATATTTTACTACTTGACACTTGCTACTGTTTTTGATGTTATCTGCAACAGTTGCTGTTGCTGTTTGCTGTTGTTGATGTTTTTGTTGTTGCTGCTGCTGCTGCTGCTGCTGTCGTTGTAGTTGTAGCTGTAATGTTTTGTAATTATTTCAAGTGCCAGCAACAGCAAATAAATCAACAACAACAAGCTCACACACACACACACAGTGAAAGCGAAAGAGGGATACACTACACTTACATACACAAGATTGTTACACACTTCCTGGAGATCATGCTGTTGCTCTATGTGCATGTGAAGGGTATAATCAGCTGAGCATATTAGCTGAGGCTTATTTCGTGCACACAAAACTATACACTTATTTTTACAGCATAAAAGACTTTGTCCTATACCAATTTAAAAGATATGAAAACGCACTTAAATTTGACAATATTAATATTTTACAAACAGGAATAAAATATATATTTGTATGAAAACATTATTCTGTTTGAGAAAAAAACGTACTTGTAAGATTATTTTTCGATTTTGAAATAAGTTGCCAATCGTTTTGTTGGACAAGTTTGATTGTCTTGAAGTAACAGCTTTCAAATAGCTAATGTGCAACATTCCCAACTGCCTACATTGCAGAGCTTTGGCTCACTTACAGGGTATCGCAACAGCCGACGTTACCGCATATTCAGTTGAGGAGAAACAAATATGTTGCTGTGTTGTGTTCTTGTGTGTTGTTGTGTGTTGTGTGTTAGCCGTGTGCTTTCAATGGCAGCTGCGACAATCCGGTCTGGATTAAATATGTGGCATACCGAAGCCAGTGGCTGGCGCATAAAGGGGGTGGAGTGGCGCTGGGGGTTAGTGGGTTGTTTATAGTTTGTATTTGGAATTGGGTATGCAACTTGTTATTTGCTTGGCATTTGGTTATCTTTGTAGCTGCAGCCACTCAGCTCAACTATTTAATTGGCCAAAGCGATGCACGCGAGATTGAGATTGCTCATACGCCGCATGGAACGGCGAGGGCGACAAGCAGCCGATGGGAAAGCAGGAAGAAAAAAGGAGCAGAGCCACATAGGAGAACATCATGAGAAAAGGAAAAAGGGAGAAAAGAAGACAAGAAGAATGGGATGACAGAGAACTGCGAGACAGCAGCTGCATGTTAAAGTCATAGTTTAGTTATGGCTATTATTAAAACACAGTGGCCTTGACGCCTGACAGAGGTGGCTAAAAGGGGTGTCGGTCGCCGGAGTGAGAGGCTGTGGGGGGCTTAGCAACACCTATACAATTGCTGACATGCATTCAGCTCGGAAATTGTATGGCGCACACTTGAATGCACCCGCCTTGAATGACATGTAGCAGCCACAGCGACAGCCGCAAGTGTGGCACACACGCATTCCCCCTTCCACTATATGTGTATGTGTGTGTGTGTGTGCTTGCGCTGAATACAAGAATATAAGTTTACAGCATGCCTTAGCCCTTTGGTTTTTTGTCTCACACAACGATGCTGCTGCTTTAGGGCGTCTGTCAATGAAATTTTCTCGTGTTTAATTTTCCGTTCGCTCTGCTTACACTGGTATATGTGTCTGGTATTAATGTATGTTTGGTGGCATCCACAAAGTATGCAGCGTCGCCACAAACACAATCAAATCATTGACAAAAAACAAAGCATGCATTTTTCTGAAGACAAAATACTATGATGCATGGAATTTGTGCTATATAAATAATAATAATATACCGATAAAAGGGTATCTGCAAGTCGTGCCTGTCCATTTTGTTTCTGTTTATTGTGATTCGTCAGAGTAACTCTGAAATTCTTATTAAATTGTGTTTTCTTTCTATGTTATTGTTTTTGCATGGCGTGTGTCACATTTACCTCCCCCCCCCCCCCCCATTCCATCAAGTCCCCGCTAAGCCAGCAAAAAGTTGACACCAAAGCTTTGGATTGCCTTTTTTTCGACTTGGTCTCATTTTGACGGCAATTTTAGCTTTGGCTTTTTTTCGCTTGGTGCATTTTTTGTTTGCCTGTGGCGTGTTTCGAATGAAAAGTCTATCCAAGTTTTGGATAGCTTTCAAGTTCGGAGTTTCATTTGTAATCATTTATTGTATGACGAAATTGGGAAATCTACTTGGTTGTCATCTACATAATGTGGGGGTTGGTATTTCAGCAGAACAACGTTGAACTAATGAAATATTGATGAATGTAAACTCGATAGCTTTTAACATTTCATTTACAAGTAAATGTAGAAAACATTCTCAGGCACTCTATTATACGATATTTTATCGAATTTTTTATGTTCGAGCAGCAAAATATTTAATATGTAAACCTATCGATATTATCAGATTTATCGATCTATATTTTTGTACATATATATTTTTCAGCTACAGCTTTAGTAATCGAACCTATCGATAGTGTCAACTATCGAAATTATCGTTTATCGATAAGCAATTTTGTATGAAATCTAAAACAAATTGAATACACCCATGCACACGCATATAAATATATATGTATGTATGTGTGTGTGTTGTGAATGTTTGCTCGTTATTTATTTTTAGCATCGAATCGATAGCCTTTTAACGCTTGAGTGCATTTTTGAACCATTCCAGCGAGGGTGACACACATTTAGTCCTGCCACTGTGTGTGTGTATGTGTGTGCAATGCTTATTTATTTATACATAAAGCTCATTGGCACCTGTCGGGAAATTAGTTTTTTTTTATCCGCTGCGTACTTGAAGCCAGCTGTAAACGAGGCCAAAATGCGATGCGATGCTTTTAACTGGCCAAATCGTTTGCATACGCGTAGTACCAATTTTGCATAGCTCCTAAGAGGATTTGTGGTTGGCTCAAATTGACTCCACACAGAGAAAGCGGATGTGCTAATAATATTAACAGATATACGTACTTTAATTCTTTTTTGAATTCAAAATAAGTATAAAAAGTTATAGTCAAAGAAAATAAATAAAAGTTAAATTGATTAAAGAACTCGAGTACTTATAATGGAAACAAAACTGTTTCAAAATGAGAACAATCTTCGCTTACGGGAGAGTAAATAAATTTCTAAAAATAATTTCGATATCTGGTCTACGGTTCTCGAATTTTGCCGTTGTTTTTGCAAACGTTTTGTGTTTGGTTTTCTAAGTGTAGTCGGAATGCTGCTCTAAAGACTCTAGACCAAACAATTTCAACTTGACTGCATTTATGCTTTGTTAACTGTCATCAATCGAGGCAAATGAAGAGTGCAAGAGATTTCGGCCACCCAGCAAACAACAAATTACGATGCATTTGAAGCAAACCGACCCGTACTCATATGTACTGCTTTTGTCCTTCTCTCTTCTCTCTTCTCTTTTCTATTGTTGTGTTTTGTGTTTGGTCATTGTCCGCATAATCAGCTTAAAGGCTGATGCCAGGCTTAAGGCCTAACAAACTAATCTAAGTCAATTGCGTTCCAGGCTCAGACTGACTGGAGCAAACAAGGCTAACGCCCAGCGCATAGCCAAGTAAATTAGTTGATTTGTTTAAATTGCAGCTAAGTAATTAACTAGCTTGTGCTAAAGTGAAAATATTAAGAGAAGTACATTCGGCTCATTACATTAGTATTCCACTAACAGTGGAGTTCCCCCCTACTCTTATTTCGCTTGCTCTCCAAGCTGCTATGCGACAAATGAGTTGCCCAAATATTTGTACAACTAAAGAGAAACGATCTAAAATTAAATTATACAATGCACAAAGTGGGCAATTAACATACTCGTAACATCATTTCAATTTATAAAATATTTTAGAAAATAGCCATCGCTGCAATCAGTTGACAGTTGGCTTCAACCACAACATGTGCATACAGCACAATGTCAACGAGTTTGGGCTACCCTATAAAGCCTTTTTAGGGGTAAGGTATGCTCATGCTGCACATGCTGATAACATTGAAAATGTGTTATATGAGCAGCTGCATAGTAGTATACAAAATGTAACAGATATAGCTCTGAGATCAATAGGAAATTATTTGCTTAGGATTGGCTTTAAGGCAAGTAGAAATTCTATATACCATTTCCTGAGTCAAAAGTAGGACTATTCAATATAATCAAACAAACAAGGAGACATATTTCAGACAATTTTCGCCTGCAAGTCGCTCGTTAAAATATAAACACCTGAGTTTATTAACTTTGACAATTAAAACGTGTTTTACGATTTCGATTATGATATTTAACGCCGATTCTATAAAAAAAATGCTCAAGTATTATACAATGTGCATATACCATATTTTTCAGCTCTAATTCTTTTAATCGCTGAGCTCAACCGATAATATTATTTGATGTAACTTTTTTCCATCCACCGGTCCTTTGGTATGCCCTCGGATAACTACTATACGGCCACTGGGCACAGTAAAAAAAATGCTTGTAAAAACTACAATTGACCGGCAGAAGTTGAGTGGCAGTGTCGTCGCTTCGGGAAGTCATAATGTATACTGTCTATGTATATATACTATATATATAAAAACATGTACGCCAACGATGAGTGGGGAACAATGTTGCTTACGAAACAATGCTCTTCCGCGTGTATGTGAGTGTGTGTTTGTGTGTGTGTGTGTGTGTGTGTGTGTGTGTATGTGTGTGTGTGTGTGTGGTCAAAGGTAGTGATACAGTTGTTGCTGTTGCTGCTGTTGTTGGGACGCTGGACTGGAACCCAGTGGCCCACTTCCGTTAACGACATTTGCTCCAATTTTGTGAATTAAGTCTTAAAGCGTAATTGAGTGAAAATTATCATTGAGGCATAAGTGTGACTGTGTGTAGCCGTCTGTGTGTGTGTGTGTGTGTGTGTGTGTGTGCGTGTGTTTGATTGGTCTGATTGTGCCGAAGGTTGAGTATAGCGTAAATCAACTTGGAGCCTTCACCACTGTTTTCCTTCATACAACCAACTAAACCAGCTAAAGCGACGGCGACGATAAAAATCGGAAGCTCTGCCATGTGCCGGAAATGTGACAGCCATTGATCAGTTTGCCAGTGTGTGTGTGTGTGTGTGCTTAGGAGGTATTTTTGTAGAATATATTGCAAACGTACTTATATACAGAACAATTTAATATTGGCAAGAATATGCGCTCATGTATTGAACCGGATTTCTTTTTGCGCACAAATGTGGGCAACATATTTTTATCTTCAATTTTGAATTCCTTGCTTGACAAATTCCCAATTATTTTTGGTATGTCAAAGCACTCAGTGAAGCTAGTATGCTTAACAAATTAGTTTTCATAAAAACTACGTTTGAATTTTGACAAAATTTTGGTTTTGGATTTGGTAGACAATTAGTGTAAATTTGGGTTAGCAGAACAAACCATAAAGTGAAAGAGTAGAAAAGGCAAATGCAAAAAAAATTTCTATGTTACTTACGCCTAACTTTTGACTAATTACTTTACTTTAAAAACAAACAATACAAAAACACTGATTTGGAAAATTGTTGAGATATTGTAAATATGTGACAGATACAAATTTTGTAGAATATTGCAACACAACTTGTTACAAGAAACCATTTCTTTATTCGATTGAAGATGAAGCATATGATAAATAACATTTCTCTAAGTTAAACCTTATTCAGTACTTAGCACGTGAAGTAACTTAGATATATCAAGCTCAAATGGTTATCGCCAAAGAAAAAGGCAGTCTTCATATTGAAAACATGTTAGAAATAAACAGAGCTTGAAACTAAAAGAAACAGAAACAGAGAAAGAGAGAGACAACAAAAATGATTGCATATTTAATGTTTCAACTGGCATAAAGTTTGCTTTCGATATTGATCCACTTAGTTTGGCATGCAAAAAGCATGGGCTCTGGGAGTTGTGTGTTGTTTAGTGAGCGCCAGACGGCAACAAGTGTGGAATGCTTATGACACACATACGGCTTATCCCCATAAGTGCTACATGCAATCGATCCGTACAATAACAGCATGAAAAGTGAAGTGAAACTCAAAAAGTAACAGCAACAGCAACAGAACTTCGATTGCAACACGCCCCAAAAATGCAAATGTCGCTGCTGAGCAGCGGAGAATCTCCATGAGCGGCAGCAGCAGCAGGGTGCAAGTTACCAAGTACCACAAGAAATTCCCTAACGTGTCAGTTACACACACACTGGCACATGTTATGTACTCTAGTTGAGCCATTAAATCCAGTAGCATGCAACAGTTATTATTAAGCATGCTTCGGCTCCACGTTCACAACGAATGTGGCTTGAAGCGTCCTCAACTCTGCGTTTCCTTGTATCTATATACACTTGGAAATAAGCAAGTAATCCCTATCACTTGAAGTACGAGAATGTCGAGTTTTCTCACTCTAAGCAGCGTACGCTCTTGGCATATTTGGAAATTCTTCATTTTAGCAGGTTTTAAGTTTATATTTGCTTTAAACATATTCCGGATTGAATCAAAACACCAGAAATTTGAACATTTTTGATTGGATCATATACAAAATACAGAAACTCGTATTTCAAGCACTTTTATACTGACAGAAAGATTGAAAGTAGAATACTTATTACCGTTGCAAATTGTGTGTTTCTGTCAAGAAAAATCTCAACAAAATTGGAATGCAAAAATACTTCACCCTAGCTTTATTTTATTTTTTATTTTTGCTGTGTATATATATGGATATATATATATATAGTCTATACACATATAGTGTCCGCACATTTGCAGCTAAATCACGTTCCGGGCAAATGTGCTACTAATGAGCGTAAGAGGATGCACGGCTATCGCTCCACTGATGAGCGCCCGAGCTGACTAATCTCACTGATTTTACAAATGATTGTCGAGCTGCCTGCTTGCCTGCCAGTCTAACAGTCTAACAGTCTGCCTGCCAGTCTGCCAGTCTGTCTGTCTGTTTATAGTGTAAAGTACAAGTGTAGTACTGTGTGTATTACACACACAAGCACACACACACACACACACACATGCCACAACGTGCAGACAAAGCATACATTGAGCAATTGCCGACATTTAATCATTTGGTTCGTTCGTGCGTTTTTGCCTTGGAGGGTAGGATGTGTAACAATAGCTACTAAATATGGTATGTAAGCACCTTGAGATGCTCATTTAATTGCGGGACACTTCTAAATTTGTCTGTATGATGCACAACTTAGGCATTGCATTGAGGCATGCTGTGCTTAATCTTATTTCTCGACACATCAACAAGTTTGAGCCTGCACACTTTGAGAATTAAAGAAGTATTTTTTAAAATTAGGAGTGTTCAACTGTTATTGAGATGTATTTATTTTGTAAGTTGGTTAATTTGAAAGCTTAAATTAAGTTGTACTTACCTGCACCACAACAGACATTGTATGCGAAAATTGCAGCTCAGTTCGTTATTAATGGATAAAAAGTTAAGAATTGGGACTAACGAAAAATGAATGCTAGTTTTTAGTTAAACATTGTAGGGAAATAAAAAAAAGTTGTCAAAATATTTTTTTTTTTTTAAGTTCGGAAGTTTTATATTGCGAAATTAGCATTGAAATTAGGACAAATGTAAAGAAAAGATATAAACATAAAATGGCAAGAACTAAATTTGAATATTTTGAAAAAGTAAATGACTTGTTGACAATAGTTGATTAATGAAATTAATTTTTAGTATGCTACATTTAAGAAGTGTACGAGTATCGTATACATTTTTATATGTACCATTAAGTCAAAAACGCTTAAAAACGCAACGAAAAGTTTTAATAAAATATGATAATTGCCTTGGTAACGAACGCTCGGTTAAAAATGAAGTTAAAGGAGCGGAAATCTCAATTATGTTTACCTGAGACTCTTTTCGGTGGTTGTAATTGGCATCGTTGAATGCCTCATCAAGCCACAGGCGAACAGTTAATTTAATCAAATTATCTTGCTTAATTCGTTCGGCATAATTTGATGTAAATATATGCGCACATAATTAGTAATGTTTGCCCACCACTATTGAAAGTATTGTTAGCGATATGCATATACTATGTCAATGATAAATGTGCCATGTACATATTATTAACATGTGTCCATTATAATTAGTAGTACAGAACAACAAATATAATTTGTTTAATGCATTGGAATTTTGTTTTGCTGCGACAAATTGAATGAACACAACAAGTGCATTTTGTAATATTTGTTCAAATTAATTCGGGCAAACTTTTAATGGCTTTCATTTATCACACACTGTGGACTGTCAAATCTAAAAATTTTAACGAATATTTAACTAATCGATTATTTAAATCGAAATCCAGTTTTAGATTACAAAATGTCAGCAAATCAAGGACTTATTTGCAGACTTGGGTTAAGTAAATATGAGAAATGACATTAAATCAACAACTTTTAAGTTCACAATTAAATAGAAACAGAAAAGATAAAAGTTAAATATACTAGGTGTTATCAAGTAAGCTTTGTTTACTGTACTTAATATTTATATGCACTTGAAATAGTAAATGTATAATAGTTATTATTATAATTAATATGTGTATGAATTATTCATGCAAAAACTTGTTTTTCAATCTAAAATATCTATTTATTTTATTATATATGATAAATCTTAAAAATACAATTATAATACGCTCTGCAAGTTAATTTGTGTTAGTAAAAAAACTCATTTATTAAATGATATAATTGAAAAATTTGAGATATACTTATATATATATTGTGTATAAAATATTTGCAATATATTTAATTTGAAATACTCACATTTTGGGGCTGTGTTTTTGTTTTTGTTGTTGCTGTTACTATAACTAGCTGTGATTTACCTTTATTATTGAAATTATCTTCCTGTATTAAAGTTTTACTGCATTTTTTTTGTTTTTGATTTATTTTATTTTGTTAGCTTTGCGACGATTTTGTTTTTGTTTAAATTGTTGGTTTTTGTTTAGTGTTCTGTGTTGTTTTGTTGGCTTGTAATGATCTCAAGTTCTTTTCAAGTTCTCTTGAGATTTGGCTGGGATCTGGCATGACTTACTGTCATGTATCATTGTGTGATGTATTTTATTTGTGTTTTCCTTGGATCATAGCTGATTTTTGGCTATTAAGCTTATTTCATTATGGAAATAGTTAATATTCTTATAACTATTCTTTCCATTATATATGAATGCGAATATATTATTTTTATTTCTATTTATTTTTTAAATAGAGTATACAACAATATTGAACACTAACAGCAAATGCAAAAGTTGGGTTCAATTTTTTGAACTATATCTATAGTTACTGTTAATATATCTGTGTATATGAATATTTTTGTGTATGTATATATATTTTTATATATGTAATCATCATAATATATAGATTGACGTGGTATGTGAAGAGCTTTCTTTATTTTTGTACTTATCTGTTCCTTTATTTTCTCTCTCTCTCTCTCTCTCTCTGTTGTACTCCTTGGAGTCAGGTATTTTTCGTTCTCTCTCATTCAATCTATGGTTGCATTTCTGGTCTTCAGGTATGTTTCGTTGGGTATTCTAATCAATAAGTTCTTGAATATTTTTATGTTTATTTATGTAGCTTATTTTTGTACCTTTAGGTTACTTTTGTTAGGTAATATTGTAGCACGATCAAATATTATGAAAAACAACAAGCAAACAACAACAAAAACCAATTAACTAGCACTTATTTTATAGTTTATTTTTTTTTTTAGTCACCACATCAAAAAAATGTACTAGAAAAATATGAATTTTTTTTTGGAATTTTGAATTTTTTTTGAGTTAGAAATTTACGCAGCATCACACAAAAAAAATAGAATAGAAAAATTTTTCAAAATTTGTTGAACGTTGAATAATTTTGTGGTCTGTGGCGCGCACTCTGTCAGGACTTGAGTTTGTGTGAGGATGTATGGAAAGGCGTCTTTATTCAGTTGTCGATGGTTTTTCCTCCTTGTTGCGGCTTCGTGTGGCGCACAACCTTTATGCTTGGATGTTGCACAGCATCTGTTGCGCCGCACACTGCCCAACTAACGAGCCAGCTTCGTCTGCGTTGGCGCTGTCGTTGTCGTCGACTTCGACGCTGGCGTCTCGTTTGCCTGCCTGCTCTTTCTCTCCCTCTTTCTCGTTCTCTCTCTCTCGCTCTCTATCTATCTCCCTCTCTCTCTCTCTCTCTTTCCCTCTCCCTCTCACACCCTCTTTGCCTCTGTGTGTGTGTTTTCTCTCGCTCGCTCTTGCTCTTTGCACTGCTCGTCCCTGTTTTGGGCCTCCGTCAACAAGTGGCAACTGTGGCAAGCGTCTTTCCTGTTGCTGCTGCTGCTGCTGTTGCTGCCGCGTTGTAAAAATATATAACACAAGTCCCACGTTCCACAGTTGACTAATCGCTGATGTTTGTCTGCGTCTGCTTTTATAGCCAGCTGCCAGCCGAAGGACACCAACAACGACGTCGACGACAACAGCGACTTCGACAGCGACGCCCACAGCGACAGCGGCAGCGACTGCGACTGCGATAGCAACAGTGGCAGCTTCAGCAACAGGCAACAGGCAACCAGTGCGCCCAGGTGATTCAGTTCACTTGGGATTTGGGGTTTTGCTCTGTCTCTGTCAGTCGCTCTGTCTGTGAAAACTGTATGCCGATGCTCACAGTGCTACGACGCGATGCTGCAGGGGCAACAATTTTAGCTGAATTAATTTTTGTATATATTTAAATGATAGGGGAAATGTGCTGACTTAGGTGGGTGGGACTCTTTGCCTTTGTCTTCAGCCACAAAACATAATCGCAAAGATTAGTCTAACTACAACTTGGTCAACAGCCAGCTTAGCCCAAAGCTTTGCTTAATTCTAAACACGCACTTGAATTTATTGCTAATATGTGAAAAATAATGTTGCATACATTTCAGCGCATAACGCACAATATTTCGAAAGTCATTTCCACGCTCCAGTCGCTCGTCTTCAGTTTGAAGAAAAACTTAGAAAAATACCAAATGTTTATTTACTAAGGTTCGTCTTTTAACTTTTGAATTGCATTTTAATGTACAGAACGCTTTTAAAGTGTAAAAGCTGTGTGCTTTCGTCTGCAACAACGGCAACCGTCCTCGAGGAACTACAATTAAAACATTGAAATAAAACAGATACTTAACATTTAGCAAACATTTCTTCCTATTTTTATCAAATATTTAAATAGGTGGCTATATCAAAAGTTTATAACCAGATAAGTAGTCAATACATTTAATTACAAATATTTGTGTTTATATTCTGAGATGATATCGTACAAAAACTGTTTTCGGTGTTAAGTGCCTTGCCTACATTTATGCAAACAATACAATACTTACAGTATATTTTGCGTGAGAAGTGTTATTTGTTCTAAAATACAAACAGATCTGAAGTGACATACAAATTGTATTACAACTATTTGTTTAAAATGGAAAAATGAAGAATTCTAGCTAAAAATCTAGTAATTAAATTACACATTTTCAGAAATTATGCCAACGAATAACTTAAACTTGCGAAACGAAATGTGTACTGGTATTATTTATCGAAACAATTTTCAAACTTCAATACTTATCGACTAGTTCAAGGAGTTAACTTAATGCTTATTTGAGAAACTAATTCAGTCAAGAGCTGATCAGCAACCAATAAAAATGAAAATATTGTACATAATATTGATGCATGTTCTGGCCTAAAACAAATAACTGTAAATACAAATAGACCAGAGCGTGTACATAGTGCACAGAAAACATTGTGCAACCCCCAGCTCGTATAATTTCTCAAATAGCACACATGTAGTATAAGCTGTGTACATAAGATACTTTACGACTATGTAAATCATTTGCAGCATGCTTTAACCGCTTTAATTAACCATTCAGAAGCGCCTATTCGTTTTGGGTGATGCCATGGGAGTAAAATGGGCACGACTTACTGTGAAATGCGTGAATCAAAGCACAGCAGGAATCAAACTCGAAATGCAGCTGCCAGCTATTGTCACCTGCTGCATCCAATCAGAGTGCAGCAGATAGCAGCAGATAGCAGCAGATAGCAGCAGACAGCAGGCAGTATGAACAGCGCGGCCCGTGCGTATACGCAATGTGCAAGAAGGAAGAAAAAAGGAAAACATAATGAAACAAAACAAAACCCCTTCGATTTGACCGTCAAATGCAATTTGCAATATGAAGTGTGGGCGGCGGTAGTGTGGGCGGTAGTGTGGGTGGTAGTGTGGGTTGTTTGGGGTGGGCGGTGGGCGGTGGGTGTGCATGGCTATACCTGTTGGATATGCGAATGCTTACGTGTGACGTACGACTAGGCGTATGCGCAATATGCATTTTCAACAGGTTAACCTTGAGCGAGGGGCACAGCTGCCGTCGCTGCCACCGTCGCCACCACCGTCGCTGCCACCGTCGATGTTGCCGTCGATGTTGCCGCCAAGGCCAGCAACAGTTGATGCAGCTCTCTCGCTCTCTCACATTCAGCGCATGCTCGAGACGCCACGGCGCCGAAAACATTTGTCGCCGCAATGGGGTAGCAACAGCTCAACGCCAATTGGCCGCTTACAATCAGCGCCAATGCCTGCCCCCGAATTGTTGACCGAAGCATTTCGCTCTGCTCGACTAATTATTTTCATATTTCTTTGCTGGCTGCCAGCCTAAGCGCGCCGCGCAATAAACCTTCTTGATATACTGTTAAAGTGCTTTGAAACCTCAAAGATTCAGATACTATCAATTCTGATTTATAATATCTCCAGCGATAACTATATGTATATATCTAAAGGATACAATCAGTATAAATACCAGATATTCAGAGCTCTAATACATGCTAATGTATAACTTTAAAGTTTCAACTAATTCACATTGCTTTGACCCCTCGATTTGGCATATAGAGTAATCTTTTGATTCTATAACAGCATCGCCATTCATCCGCCATATTTTAACTCTTTTTATATCGATCTTATATCGACCCGAGTCAACTAGCCATGTCCGTCTGTCTCTCTATCTGTCTATCTGTCCGTAAAGCATAGAAACGTAAAATATATTTCACATTTTCCCGATCGCCCAAAGTGAGACTTTCACATTAGATATATGCACACATATAAAGGCCATCTGTATGTCCTACAAATTGCATTACAATTGGACAATAAACCTAGAAATAATTTTAGATTCAATGCGGATCTGGGCACATTACCAGCCATTCTTTTTTCATCCATTTGAAAATAGACGAAAAAAAAGGCTTCCTCCGGCGTTCCGAATAGTAGTATATCCTTGCAGTTGCTTAATATAATGAAACACTATTGCTTATACAAAAAGAGAATAAGAATGCCACCGCTCAAAATTAATTTTCTTAATTAAATCAATTTTCAGAACGATTGTTCGATTTAACCAATTCAATCAATATATATAACATATAACTTCGGGCAAAAATAAGGGCTTGATTTTTTTCCAATAAATTTTGTTTTTCTATTATGTTTATAAATTGCTATTAAGTATATAAAAATAAATAATTACAGTGGATTAAAAACTTATAATTTACAACTAAAACAAAGTGTGCAGTTTCTTTTCGGTACATTCCTTAGTAAAACTTGCAATTACTGAGTTTGGTTGAGATAGTTTGAGAAACAAAAAAGTTGTAAATACAACGACTCATTTTTCAACAGATTGTTCCTATGGCAGCTATAAGATATAGTGATCCGATCCGGCTGATTCCAACATATTATCTGCGTGCAGTAGAAATAAGCATATGTACCAAGTTTCAAAATTGAGGGAAGAATATATATATATTTTATGGGGTCGGAAATGTTTCCTTCTATGCGTTGTAAACTTCTGGCCAAAATTATAATACCGTCTGCAAGGGTATACAAATTATTTGTAAAACTGCATTAGCCTTTAATTGGGAATTAAAAAATGAGAGAAATGGGGTTGACAATCGGTTCAATTATGAACGCACAGATAACCACTTTAGTTTAAGCCGTTTAACACTATTTAAGTATATTTGCTAATAAGCTTTTTTATGTTTCAAATTATATAGATAGACATTTATATGCAATTTTTTACATAACAATACGATACGCTACTGAAATATTAAACAAAAAATATTGTTTTTCGATGCCAATTAAATGCTGAATACAAATTGAAACTTATGGGGTATTTTTAAATTAAAATTAAATATAAAAACAAGTAAGAGTGCTCTAGTCGAGAGTGCCCGACTAGAAGATACCCTGAACCCAGTCCATACATTCATTCATAATTTTTTATCCGCATTCATACACAAAAACACACATAACTTTAACTTTTTAACCATTTTTACTGTGTTCAGGGTATAAATACAAATTGAGTAGGTTGACTTGTAGTTTTTGCCAAAGAACTTAAGGTTAGCACTAAAAGTAAATATTTACCTTACGGTTAAGTTCAATTGAGAGGGCCCATAAATTGTTGGCGATAATGGCAAATAATGCAAAGGCAGCCAAGGGGCTTACAGGTTGTGAATTATAAGCACTGGCCATAACTGATTCACTGACAGATTGACAGGTCGCTCAATTTACGATTCCAGTTGAAATTATTTTGACATCCGCATTCAAAAAAACATTAATTTCCAGATTCTAATTATTCCACAAAAAAAACTCGAAAAAAAAATATTTGTAAAAGTGCATAAACCTTAAATGCAGAATTAAAGTAGCGGGCAAAATGGCTTCAGGGTTGACAATCAGTTCAATTTTGACATAGTTATGGGTGTTTGAAATCTTAGATAAGGCCATTTGTAGGGATTTGATCCCTTTACAAGCCAATTTTTTTGTCATTTGTGTCGTGATTTTTGACCGAAAAATTAACCACCTCAGAATGACTTTTCCTTTTTATTTTCATGTCATGCATGCCTGCAATCATTTTTCATCTCATATTAACAGACAGAAAATTTAGTCAGAATAATAAATCAACTATATAAATTGAGCAAGGTTTGAAACCATTTAGCTACACAAACTGGAAACCTTTTGCAGTAGCTATGATTTTGCTGAACTTAACACTTTGACAATTGAATTGAGTTTCATAAGCTCAATTTTGTATCCATGTGATTTTCCAATATCATTGCTAAACGCACATGCATTCATTCATCCATCTGGCTTTTACATAAGTTGATCATCGAAACCAATTAGAATACCAGATGGTCCACTTTCACTCTCTCCATGACGACACGAGGTTCAACTTTATTCAATCTGAGCGACCCGCATTTTTTTTTTTTTGACCATCGAGCTCAGGTGTTTGTGTCTATGGCAAACACACACGCACACACACGCACAGAGGCATTATGCCAATCAAATATATGTAGACAAATAAATAAGTTGGTAACTACCGACCGACTAAAAGATACTGATTTCGTGAAGCAAATATCTGATAGTATTTTAATTGGTGTATGTTTGATTGAATAAAAATGCCAGCCAGCAATAATATTACAAAGCCCCAACTTATTATAATTCTCACAATACAATCAACATTTGTTTCGGCTCCAACTGCCGAATAAACATTAAGTTCAGCATAAGTATTTGACACAGCTGATACCATTTGTGCTTATTTTAGAACGCATACAGGGTATCACTAGGAATTTCATCATATTAGAGAGAGGGAGGGCGAGAGAGAGAGAAAGAGATATTTAAGGGCGGTCGTGCGATGAGAAACGGAAGCTCAGACCCAGAGCCCGGGGCGCAGAACTCAGAACTTAGAGCTCAGAGCTCAGAACCCAGAAACAACTTGCATGTTTGCGCGATTGCGAATCTGGAGGGCCGCTTGACCTGTTGCCATGGCAGAGGCACATAAAATTTAGCATAATGCCTGGCAGGCAGCCCCTGCTCATCCTCAAGCAGGGGGAAGGGGGAAAATTTAGCGGGTTGGCGGGTTTGCGGGTTTGCGGGCTGGCAACGCCAAAAGTCATAAATTACGTTAAGTCTGAGGGGTTTGGCAATGAGGTTCATGACTATGGGCGTGGCAACAGTCGCGGGGCAAGGGGGCGCTGTTGGGATGCAGGCGGGCAGGGATACAGTGGGGCAGGTTGGCAGGGGGCTGGAGGTCATGTGCGCGGCATTATCGCGTGTTGCGGGGGCAACTTGAAACTTTAAACGGGGCCGGTAGCAAACAAGCGAGACGCGCCACAAGAGAATGGGGCATAAGGTGAGGCATGTGGCATGAGTCATGAGGCATGCGGCACGAGGCAAGCTGCACTGCATCGTGACACTGGCGCTGCAACTTTGTCTCTGTGGTTCACACTGCTCGCAATTTAAGCCAATTTTCAACTTGTTGTTCAGCCAATTTGTACCTGGGCCAGAGTTTGCTTGCTCTCTGGCTTGCTGGCCTGCTGATTTTGCCAACCCCTCCCCCCCAACCCTTCGCATCCACCCATCCAACGCAACCAACTAACCCCGAGGAGCACACTCTGTGGCTCCGTTGTGAACACCTCACGCGGCTAATTGGCAAGCTGTTGCATGCTTTTTAGGCACTTTACAGTGCTCGCCAAAAGTGCAGCTCTAAAAGTGGCAGGCAATTCAAGTGCTTCCTTCCTTCCTTTTTTTTTTGTTTTTTTAGTAAGAGCATCCTTTGAGTTGCTATTTTGTTTGATAGCTCTTTCAGAGTACAAAACATTTTTTAGTTCGTGCATCCAAATCACAAACTAAAGAGTAGATAGAGTATGTGGTCTATATATTTATATCATCGAGAGTAAATATAGTCTATATAGATATATATACTGTATTCCCATAAAGTGTGAATACACAACTGAATATGTACTAAAATATTTATACCATAATGCACTTAAAGAGTTGAACAGCAAAGCGTATTGAAAGTATTTATAGTTGAATTTAATTATTTCTATACCCTTACAGAGGGTATTATAACATTGTCTAGTTGTCCGTCTGTCCATCTGTTTCTACGCAAACGAGTCTCTCAATTTTGAACAATCTTGATAAAACTACAGATAACTCAACCAAACTTAAAAACTATAAGTTTTAGTTTTTCTTGACCAAACTCAGTAATTGCAAGTTATATTATATTTAATACAAATTGATTGGATTTGGTCCAAATCGGAGGACTATATCTTATAGCTGTTCCCTTAAAGTAGGTTTGATAGGAAGAAAATGGGAAGTGTTTTCTATAACCGTTTTCATCAATCATTGCTCACGAATCAGAATGCATTGAATATTATTTAATAATTGAGTTGCTTATAGTATATTGAGTATTAATTATATTATTTTTTAAACTTTTGTGTCCAGAGAATCAGAAACAAAAACAAAAATATTTAAATAACAAATACTCATTAAGTAGCACGCGCTGAACTTTGTTTTCGCAGCGCGGAAAATGGTTGATAATTCAATTCGAATTCTGTTTACAAATACTTTGTTGCCTATTGAACATTGGACAACATGAAAACACATCCTTCAATGCACTAATTAGTACGCACGTACCAAGGACTCAATGCCATCCAGTGGCGGATGTATTATTAGCATACTACTCGTGGATACCCTGCACTCTGGTTTGAGCTGTGCAGCTATCACATATGTATATAAAAATATATACATACTATATGTATATGTATGTATGGATTCGAATTTGTTTACTTTCTCAACGATATTCCTTTGCACGTTAACTTTTCAGGGGTTGGCATCTGATGCTGTTAGCTGCAGTTATATAAATCTGCCAATATGCCTGATACAAATATTTCCAATTAGAGAGGCTGTGTTGCACTTGCATGCACATTTCATATGCATTATTTCTTGTAATTTAATTAGCAAACTTTTCAGTATATTAATATTGAACAATGTATGATAGCCTTCACTCGCCTTTGCCGCATGTGGAATGCATTGGAAAATCTCACTCTGGCTTTTAAAAGTTATTTGTTGTGCATTACCGCAAACTAAAATTGATTGAGTTTGGTATTTGGATGCAGGTTCAGAGCTGACGTGAAAAGTTTCTTAAAGCTTGCCTTAAATTAATTTCATATCAAACTAAACTAGACTTTTTTATAGTGCGTATCTTCAAGTCTTGACCTAGATTTTAAAAAAAACTTTACGGTGCGGTTTTTACTTCAAATCGCATCTAGCATTTTTTCATTCATCTTCCGCCAGTGGAACGAATCTTTTAAGTTTCCATTAAACTAAACTAAAACACAGCAAATGTTTTTCTTTAAATTATATAATTAAAAAAAAAATACTTTTTGTATGAATTTTCCAAATCAAAAATTGTATGTGCACTTTTCACTATGAATGTCATACAACGGATTTGAAAAACAAAAAATTGAATGCAACATAAAATTTCCGAACTTTATCTTACGTAATAGGAAAAAGCTACAGCGAAAAATGAAAAAAGCTGAATAAAATGTATCTATATATGATATGATATGTATGAATATATTTAGAACATAGCTATGAGAAAAACTATTCTAAGATTTCATCTTGGGCACTACGAGTTGTATACATAAGGACTTGATTTGGACCCGTAACTACCATGAAAACAAGTGGCGAGAACATGTTGGAAAAATTTAAATATATTTCGTGACGAATATGATTATGTGTGCGTGCAGCGCAGCGTATGCGTACATCATATATGTAGCTCCATCTCTCTCTTTGGATACCAGCTATGGCTACGGCAATATTAATTGATTTACAGTTTTCGTTGTTGTTTGTTGCTTACAAATTTGAGTTGCATATTTACCCTGCTGCTACAATCATAGGATGCTTGATTATTGGTTGACTGCAAATTTGAAAGTATGAAATTTGGTGGTGCGCTGGGTGGTGCATATGGTGGGCGCATCACTCCTTCCAACGGCTGGGCGTGGCATTGATAGCGGCGCGCAGAGCGCTGCGATAATCGCTGCCCTGGTAACGCACATGCTCCAGCAGCCGTCCTTGGCTATCATAGACATAGAGGGAGCGGCCGCTTCCCTCCTCCACCATGGCAGCGGCTGCTGCCTCGGCAACCGCCGACGGAGCCGCCTTGTCAGCGGCCAATGGCGTCATTGACGTCGGTTCCGGCTGCCTATAGCCAGTTCCGACTGCAGCCAATTCCGGGAATGGGCAAACATTCGGTACGAAGATATTGATACTCCCACGAGTTCCGGACATTTTTGCTCACCTACTTACGACTTTTAACCGACCGTCCTGGTACAGCTGCAGCTATGATTTACTATTTTTCAATGATTAAATTAAAAACAAGAAAATATTGGAATTTTAAACAGACGACAGTGAAAATTCAAAACTTTTTGATTGTATGGATAAACCTGAATGCCTGAGCAAAGTAAGTATGTATAAAATACACTATTTTACTAGCCCACTTTGATAGTGAAGAAAAATAATATTCACAAGTTTTCAAAAATGTTTCAACGTTTAGTTTTAGAAAGGTGCTCTTACATATTTCATCATAACTGGCGTGTAGCCGATTTCTAAAGTGATACGAAGAATACGCTAATAGATGTGCCATAAATTGCTTAAATATACTTAAATTTACTTTAAAAACTCCGGAAAAATGGTGCTGCTTGCATTCAATTCATTCTTGGTAAACAAATCTTTTGGCTGCAGTAAACTTTGTCGACAGGACACTCTGCACAGGAAATGCTGCCAGAAATGATGCGGAAATTGATTCACATTTGCCAATTTAAATCGGCATGTGCACTCGAAATGGGAGAACATATTAAAACGGCTTCAGTTTAGTAAGAAATAATGTGTCTGCTGTATTTGCAAGTTAAATTTGTTAAGGTTGCTTAAAATGTGCCTCAACTATTTGCGGTTGTGTGCAACTGTTTTGACAGTTTTCCAGTGCCTTACCTCATTTTTGCATTGACTCCAGTTGCTGCTGCACACTCGACGCACACAAGCCAGGACCCTGGACACTTGACCGCATATTGGGGAAACTAAAAGGAAACCTCAACATTGCTAAGTCCTCGTTGTGGCTTGCCAAATGCTCTGTGCGGCAAGTGACTCAATCATAAGATTTGTGATGCCAAGCCACAGATTAAAATTTACACACTCGGCATCAACTGCGAGGGCTGCTCGGTATGTTCACCAAAGTTCATAGTTCTACTGACAATCTAAACGTGTCCAAACTAAATTACTAAATTAAGATAACAGTGCTTGCGGTTATTAAAGCTAGTAACTTTATTAACATATTTTACTCCACTTAATATTGTGCAAAATTCATTGATCAACCTTCGTACATATGTACATACATATGTATGTTGAGAAGTCTGTCAGAAATGAGCAAAATCTAGTTGATATCTGCGCTGGATACGTGGGCAGTTTTTGGTGGCTTGTCAACATTGAAAATATTTGCAAATTAAGGATTTGTCTCGGCTTGGCAATTTGGTTGAATATAATGCAACTGCCATCGGTATATGATGTGCAAATTGTGCATTAATACATATTTCCAATTTAATTTGTATTTAAATATATTTGATTTGACTTGCATATTTACTTTAAGTTCATTTCAAAAAAAGCTCGTTTGTAGCATTTCACAACATATTCGATATCAATTTATTCATTCTCCATTGAACAATTTTTGACATGCGTCTGTCTACCTTGTTATTATTGCAGTTATTTGAGTCAAAAATTAATGGAATATTTGCCATCATTACTCACAATTTACAAATATTGCATCTGACATTAGTGCTCCCTCCACTAATTTGCTTTTTGCGACCAATTTGTATTCGCACGCACAAAAGCAGACACACTTACATACATACATATACATATGTGGGTTGGGTTGTTGCTGTGTACCCAAATCCCACAATGTACAAGCAACAGCAGATGTACCATAGACAGCGACAACAACAACAGCAACAGCAACATAAAGTGACAAATTGCCAAATACGACGATCGACAAAGAGAGGCCTCAGCGCAAGGCAGCGAGAGAGAAATAATGCTGAGCGATGATAATTGATTTTTTCATGGACGAGTTATAATTCCACCATGGCTCAACGTTTTCCTGTGTGGTAAAGTAAACGGCGAGAAATCACTTCTAGAGACAACATACCTGTGTGGTACATAAACGGCACAATTTCATTTAATAATTAAATATTTTACAATTATTATTATCATTTAAATAAAAAAACCACATGTACTTATTTGTTTAACCATCAATACTCATTTGCAATATGATGAGGTGTTTGCTTTAATTTTAATACCCTGTACGCACATCATAAGCATCAAGTGAAAAAACATACTTAACTTATAAAATATAGAAACTGAAAGACACATACGATTTTTTCGTTTTCTTTTCAACTTATTCCTTATCATATAATCTGAAAAAATTTAATTGTAAGCCCAAAATTGTGTCAGAGAAGTTGTTTCACTGATTTATCCATTATTATTTGCCATAGACATGGCTTATAAAATCAGAATCTAAACTTATTTATTACAATTTTGTGCACTGTTTGATTTAGGGCTATGAAAGAAATTAATAGAAGCAATACAAACATGAATTACAAAAAATTAAATTAAAATACTGTCATATCAGAAATCAAACTGATTCTGGCTAGAGTATTTCACCTGAAATACGAACAATTCATTATTTCTGTCAACTGTTTTAAAGAATCTAACTGATTCGAATGCATGTCAATTAAAAGTTAAATTTTGAAAGACAATGCTATCGCAGTGGTCTGTTTGCCCTTTGCACTTTAGTGCTTCTGACAGCCATTATTAAGACCATGTACCCAAATTTCACACGTCTATGGACACGCATGTCCTGCAGCGCACAACCTTTGTGTGTGTGTGTTTGCGTGGATGCGTGTGTGTGTGTTTGTGTGTGTGTGGGTGTGTGGGTGTGTGAGCTAATTAAATTGAGACAGTTCAAATGCACTCTCTGATTGCAAATGCATTTCATTAACGCAGTCACCACATACTCCTACACATTGTCTCAAATTCATTGGAAACTCAGAGTTGTGACCATTGTGCGCGTGTGTCCTTTGACGCACGGAATGCTCTACAGCAGCAGCAGCATATTTGTTAAAGCAAAGGCTCAGCGGGATATGATACAAAATACAATAATACCAAGCTCTTGCCCAGCGGTAATACGAATAAAGCGCTTGGTATGTATGCTAATTACTTGATTGCAACCCTAAACCTAAGGAGTATGTGGTTATCGATAATTAACCAACTTCAGCCCACCAGCTTTATTGTTTTGTATTTATGCCAAGTTTCTAAAGTCCATCTATAATGCTGCACATTGTCAGCTACCGCATCAAAGTAACATTTTGTAGGCCTTAATTAAATATAAATTCACAAATTGAGTTTGGCCCCAACAAAAAGAATGCAAGTATGCGAACAAGCCAAAAATCAGGTTAATTTCAAATTAATTAATAATGTTCGACAAGGAGATGCTCTATGCTTAGGCCTAAATATTAAACATTGTTTGTAAATTGAGCTACTTCATTTTAAAGCTCTAGTTATAAAGAGATTTTAGCTCATTGGATGGAAGATATAGAAAGTCAACTGTGTCAACAAATATTGAAAAGAAAAAGTATTATTGAAATTATTTGTTGTAGAATGATAAAAAGGAACAGATAATGAAAATATGATTTTGAAGAAATAACTAATTTTATATTAGAATTATTGTTGAATGTTGAATTTAAAATAGATCAACGAAGTGGTTCGATTAAATGTTTAATTAATTAATTAAGTATACCTATGAGTACAAGAAATCGAGTACCTAATTAAATGATGCCAGATGAGTTTGCTTATTTAAATTTATTTATTTATTTATTATTTATTTATTATAGCTTTATTTGCTTCAATTGAAATTAGTTTCAACTAAAAAGAACTACAATCTAAAAGGGTATTTCAAATGTTGCATATATTCTTATATGTACATATGTACATATGTAGTCAATTGCACATGCTTACATACTTATGCATATCGGATATATTGAGTGAATATCAAAATATGGGAGAACCCAGAGATACGCGCAAATATCTATTGCCCCCAGCGCTGCCTCTGTGTCTACCCTTATCGCTGGCACTGGCGTCGCATACCGCCCTTTCTCCCGGCACATGCTGCATCCCTTATTTTTGACTCTATCAGTCTGTCTATACCGCATTCCATGTCCTTGAATTGCTTTCACATCATGCTATTGCTGTTGCTGTTGCTTTTGCTTTTGCTAGTCGCTATGCGTTGGGCTCTGGGCTCCATACGAAGTGCATTTGCATCGGCCATTTCTGCAGATGACCCTGACGTTTGGATTGCCAACTGAAAATTGCAAAAGCGATATAAGGTTCTGGTAAAGGAATCGGCAAAAATAAATGAAAAGCAAAATAGAGCACAGAGTAGAATTTCAGATGGCAGCTGCTAGCGACAAAAGGGTGAAACTGTTTCAAAGGAATTTTTCCAGCTAAAAGCAACTGCATTTTCAAAAAATTAAAACCGCAATTGAAACCCAATTAGCGTGAAAGAAACCAAAGTGAAGCAGCAGCTAAAAACCAGCAAAGGGGACCCCTCTTCAAAAGAATTGAAACGGATTTATGCTCGTAATTAGGAATTTGATCCATAAATACATAAACTCATTCTATTCACATACATATACTCGACTGAACATACTTACACTCATTAACTTTAAGGGGGAGCCTTGAGCTTAAAATTTAATCACGCAAGTCTGCAGCTCGGAATTTGACGCTTATGCATAAATAATTTACTTTATAATTGAAACAGTTTAAATTAGATAAAGCTCTCTCTTTAAAATTTATTCAGTACTCCATCATAGCAATATTTCAAGTTTTCTATCTTCATCTGCTCGAAATACACTTTCTATGTATTTCTCAACATTTACAAGACACAAATTTTGCGAATTTATAATTGTTTATCATTAATATAATAATTTATTTTTCATTTCTTATTTCGCTTACTTCGTTTTTAAACATTACTGTCCGAAATGTTAGCTTGTGTTTCTGTAGGATTTTTATATCTAATTGCCAATAACAAAAATCCTGGTTTTTTATTTTCTATCAAATTAATGAAAATTACAAAATATATTATAAATTTTTGTGATTGCTTTTCTTTGTTCAATTTTGGATGACAAAATTGTAGTAATATTAAATCTACACAAATGAAAATTCAATTATTACTTTATAACTTTATGTTGGAGCAAATGTTTTTGAAAATAGATTGAAGTGTAGAAAATATATACATGTACACTTTATCATTTTTATATTTCATATTAATTGTATACACAATTTTGAATTGATTTCGAGACTGCATTTATTTTCATATATTTTTAGGCTAAGAGTCTGTTGCTGAATCGGATGATATTGCCAGTTGGCTGTAGACAAAACTCGTAATGATGTATTGCCAGGGAAACGTCTAGCACGTCTTTAAGTAGATGATTACTTTCCTCATACAATGCTGGTAGGTACTTCTACAAATTTATTTGTGTCTGAGCAAATTATGCGACTCAACCCAAGGTGTAAGTTGAATTCAATTTGAGAGCCCAAGCCAACAGATGCAAATTCCCTGTGGCCAAAGTTTATGGCCGGTTGATGACAATTCAGGACCAGTAACAACTCGACTATTTACCACAGTAGTGGCACTTAAATGTGGTTTCACGCCTCATTTTTGGTCACATTGCGGCAAAGGTGGATAACACAACTGAAATTATTCTCTCACAATGAGAGTCGAGTTGAGATTAACAAGGCAATTGAAGCACTTGAATTAAGAACTTGAAGATATGTTAATAGTTGTGAAGCCCAGCTATATATTGATTGTATTGCTACCTTCAGAAGTGATTTGCAGAAAGTATTTGAACTAAACATAGCTTTTACTACAGAAATTTGCTCGGAAAAATAAAATTCACAAATATTGGCGTTGGCATGAAGAAATAATATCAAAACAGAAATCAAAACCATTCTAAATTCAGATTCAGATTCACGTTTTATTATTTATTTGATATTCGAAAGCAGTTGTCACAAGTACTCATGTTTTCAAATTCATGGCTCAATTTCGAAGCAGTTGCGATGTGATACTTTAAGTAGCTCAACAGTTTTCACAATGATTAGACACAACTCTTGCAATGATTGTTGGCATTCAAAAAAAGCCAGTGGTATTATATTGCTGGTAGAAGATGTATGTACGTCAGTACATACTTTATATGTGGTATTTTATTTATTTTACTTAACATTGCAATGCAAGGGCTTCTCTTTTTACAAACTGCATAAAAAGGTGTGCAAACGCTCCACATGAGTTTTATGACAACGTAACCAACCACAAACAAGAACAACATCATCATCAGCAACAACAACCACAATGAATGCCAACAATATAAAGCCGGACCGAGAGAAATAAAATAAAAATAAATAAATTGTTGCTGCTGCTCGTTGTCGACACCACTGATGTTGTTGTTGCTATTGATGTTGTTGGCGTTGTCGTCGTCGTCGTTGTTATTGCTGTTGTTGTCGTTGTCGCTGTCGTTGTAGCTGTCGTTTTCGTTGTCACTGGTTGAAGTCAACATATTGTGGCATTTTATGCAGAAAATATGCCTCACTTCCGGTTTGCCTTTCGTTGTTATTGTTATTGTTGTTGTTGTTGTTGTTGTTGCCTCAATACCCTGTTACTATTTTATATACATTATTTATATAAGTACACCTGATCAGCATTATGATTTAAGTTTAGTTTTACTCTGCTACTAAAAGTATTGTATATATTCTTTTAATAATTTTACTTCATTTATAATAAATAAACTTTCGCTAGTCCTGCGATTGTTCGCCGATATATTTCAGTTCATAAACTAAAATCAGCTAAACTCCAGTATAATCCGACTCTTATCTTTATGCATATTGATTTGTGGTTTTTTGTATTAGATTATAGTAAATACTTGTTCTGAAAACTTTTTATGTTATTTCAAAATTGTATACCTATAAATGAAATACTTATTGAGAATCATAATTTAAATTTTGTAAAACGTGACAGTTTTAATTATTTAACATGGGCATATTTGTATATCTGTATAGAGTATTTGATAGTCGGGGGGACGCTGCTGCTGCGCCTTTACTTGTTGTCATTGCTCTTATTATTGTCGTTGTTGTGGCGTAGCTGGGAGTGGTAAGCACAAGAACGCACACTATACACACACACACACACACACACACACACACACACACACACACACACACACACACACACACACACACACACAAATAGAACACACACAGGCTGTGAACTGTTGACTTGTTTACCGTTATGAGAGCGGCGCTAAGATGGCTGGCAAAGTATCTACAAAACAGGAAGTCGCTGGTAATTGTGTATGTGTGTGTGTGTGCGTGTATGTGTATGTTGCTGTTAGTAACTGCTATAATATTTATATACATATGCATATGTACATTATAATGTCTGCTCCATTGCCGCAGCTTGCCAGACAGACTAGGTCCATAAATGCATATATACATATGTATGTATCTTGATCATTTAACAAAGGTCAGCAACGCGCTAGACCAAAAGCATTTTACATTTTAGATGGGGCAGCACCGAAGTGCTATTACTTATAAATGATTTATTTGTAGCATACATATGGCATAATAATAGATCTGGGAATTGTCTTGAACCGATTGAGTAGTTCATATTTTTCATTTTTAAGTGACATAACTTTCATAACATCAATTGCGATCATTTGTTTACATTTATGGCAATGTTTCGTCGCTGCAGTCTGGCAAGAAAACAAATAATAGATTTATAGAGACGAAGTATTTTGAATAAAGAATAAGATAGCAACAAAAACGCAAGGAAAACAAAATTGACAATGCGCGTTTTCACGAGTTACTAAGAACACAAGCTCTCTAGGCAAAACAAAAACAAGTCAAAGTGCTCTATCCGGAGTGTCCGACTAGGATATACCCTGATCCAAGGTCTTACATTCATTCATAATTATTTATCTGTATTCATACATGAATTTTTTCACATTTTTAATGAGAGAAAAAGTTTAATTTTTTTTCCAAATTAAATCAAAACTAAACCGATTGCCAATCCCGAGGCAATTTTGATCATTATTTGGTATCAAGTTTAATTCTACATCTCAAGTTTATGAATTTTTGAATAAATAAAATTTCCGATTTTTTTTTGGCTAAAAAAGCATAAGGGGGGACCCTTACCAATTTAAATTTTTCAAAAAATAGAATCTTGAAATTTTACGTTTGATTAATTGTGGGTGTCTCAATTAGTATAAAAAACTATACGAAAAGTGATTTTGTGGTGGTTAATTTTTCTGTCAAAAATCACGCCAAAAGTGACAAAAAAATTGGCTTGTAAAGTGCCCAAACAACGAAAAGTTCCTTATAAATGACCTTCCCAGACTTCAAACTGCCACAACTTTGTCAAATTTGAACCGATTGTCAATCCCGAGGCCATTTTGATCATTATTTGGCAGCTTGTTTCAATTTACATCTCATGATTATGAATTTTTGAAAAAATAAAATTTTGAATTTTTTTGCCAAAAAAAGCAGAAGGGGGGACCCTTACCAATTTAGATTTTTTAAAATATAGAATCTTGACATTTTTCGTTTAATTGATTGTGGGTGTCTCAATAAGTATAAAAAACTATACGATTCTACATCTCAAGTTTATGAAAATAAATATGGCATGTAAATGTGAGACTATGTAAAGTCCGACGGTCATACCTCGTAAAATACGGACTTTCAATTTCTGGGAGATGGGGGGACGTATTCAAAAAGAGAAATATTTTTTTCCTATATGCTATAGAAGAATAAACATATCAAATTTGCTGCCGCTAACCTCTTATAACTTTTAAGCTATACCTAAAAAACACTAATCTGGAATCTTAATTTATCGATATCTTTTGAACGGGTTGAGATATTGAAAAAAAAAACCTAAACTTGATCTGACTGATATTTTAATATGAAGTCCCTAGCTTTGGTAGTCTATGAGATCAGCGCGTTCATACAGACGGACAGACAGACAGACAGACGGACATGGCTATATCGACTCGGCTATTGATAGTGATCAATAATATATATACTTTATGGGGTCGGATATGCTTCCTTATGCCTGTTACATACTTTTGCATAAAACCATTATACCCTTTTTCCCATTTTTAATGGGTTCAGAGTATAATGAGAAGAATATGGAAAACGCGGTAAAAACGCGAAAGAAAAAAAAGAAAACAAATTTGGTAGAAAAAAAATGGGACACAGATTCTGCCAGACCTTTAAAAAAAATTCCAATCGGAGCCACCAAGGAGCAGAAAAAATATTTAAAAAATCGGTCAGGGCATGGAGCTCAGCCGATGTAAGTATATATAAAGCCACACCATTCAGGACATATGTAGTTCTGGCTTTAACCGTAAGGTGCAAATTGTCTGCATAACACAACTTTTATGTAACATGGCAGGCCCAAACGAAGCGCATTTTTAATTGCATACTTTTGGGAGCGGAGAAAAGTAGTGGTAATAACATCAATATCATATGGACAGCACAGCAGTGCGGCATTATTTTATATCTGAGAAATTACAAAGTATAATTAATAAATTGATAGAAACTTAAAGCATATTTTTAAAACAGTTGTGTAATTCAATAAAATTTCGTTCCCAAATCAATGCTGTTATTAATTTTGAAACGCCGTTTGAATTTTAAGCTGTGAGTTTAAAGCTGCGGAGACATCGATTTTGGCAGCAGCGGTAAAAAAGATTTGAATTTTTCTTTAAAGTATATTTTCTAATATTATCAGTAATCTAACGAAGTTAAATGTCTCAATCTCTGGCTTATGTTTATGAAGAAAATTGTGTTATGAAATAAATAACTATGAAATTATTTCCTCCTGGCAACCTACTTAAGCCTACTCGAAAAACAGATTACCAAACATGCAAATGATGTCTTAAAAGGCAGAAATGAAAACTATTCTATACAAGTGCTCTATAAGTTGGCATATTTGAGAGTGAAGCCCATTTGATTAAATCATTTTGCAATGTACACAAAAATGTATAAACAGAAAGTTGTTCTTTTAGTTTTAGACTGTTGCCTCTAGCCGCATTGGATGATGAGTTGCCTAAGTTGCTTTATTTGCAGAATGAAAGAGGGCGAGCAGCATGGAGAGAGTGAGATAGGTACAATCTTTAATTGCAGTTTGTCCTGAGAATGAGAATGAGACAGACGACAGCTGTCGCTTGAGTTGGGGCGAAAGAGGTATGTGTGTTAGGTGTAAGGTGAAACCGTTGTGCTGCTTGGCAAGATTACTATTTTAAGCTATGCACAGGAGCAGCACAAGGACAAGGCCATGCCAGGAATAGCAACCACAAGATGGCAAGCAAGGCAACATGGCTACAACAATATCGGGAGTAAGTGAAATGGAATCCTTTGGCAAACAATGAGCCATTATTAACATTTACCGCAATCGAAACAACACGACACGAGACAACATGGCACGAGACAGGACGACACGAGGCAACATGCACAACGGAAAACTTTCTAGAGCAAACGACAAAAGTTTCGGCAGCCAAACCTGCAATAAAAACGAAGAAAGCAGCCCCAAAAAAAGAAAAACAAGGAATCCCAAGTCCGAGTCCGGGCCAAGCAAAAGTTTTCGTGTGAAATTAGAATTGGAATTAAAAGCAGAATAAAGGCAAGAACGAAGGCAGATGGGGCTGCTGTGTGGGAGGGGAGTGGAGGGATTACAAGGGGGGGGGGGCGGGGGCTTAATAACTTAGGGCTAAATGAATTGTGGGTGCTTAATCAGGCCCTATTATGCCCATATGCAAATAGTAGATAACTTTAAGAAACTAACAAAAATAGTTTCTTAAACCATATTTGAGAACTTTCTAAACAGCATAAAAGATTTAATGACCCTTTACTATGTACACATTCTGTGGCAAGAGTTTCTTAGCAAAAAGGTAGAAGTTTAATTTTTAATTTAAATTTGTTCCCCATAACATTTTATTTGTTTGACACTAACTTCGAGCCCTATAGTTACACTATCGATAATATCAATTGTTATCGATTTGCAAGAATAAACAAGGTTTCTAAACTCTATAGCTCTATGCGGTTAATGTCAAACTCATATACACATACACATGTGTATGTATTACAACTTCAACATTATAATTCGATTCCTGGGAGCACATTAGTGTAACGAACATTTCAAGAATGGGAAAAACTACAGATCCGAGGAACTCGAGATTGAAAAACTACAAGCAGCTGCTGACGATGCTGTCGACGGTGCAAACGGAAATGCCAGTGCCGACCGATGAGGACTCGGAGCCGGACATGGGACCGGACATGGAGCCGGACATGGAATCAAATCAGCCAATTGTAACAATGCCATCAGAAGATATCGAAGTGGTGGATTCCTTCTCCCAGAGACATGTAACGCATACCGTCGAGATAGTGGAAATCGTGGAAATCTCCGAGGAAATGGAATAATAGCTGACCGAAGAATACATTTATGACACTTACACTAAACAAATGCATTTATTTATACTTTCCTCATTCATATTGGGAAATTCAAAGTTGAAATCTCCGAGCATATGGATTAATAGCAGATCGAAGAATACATTTATGACACTTACACTAAACAAATGCATTTATGCTTTCCTCTTTCATATTGGGGAACGCAAAGTTATGTTATGCATTTGCAACTTCACAATTCACAATAACAAAATACATACTGTCTGTACATCCAAAGCAATAAAATGACTAAAATGGTTGTAAACTACAATTTGGATTGATAACTTTTGTGAACCAGGGGTGGGCAGTTCATTTCCGCATGTGAGCTCTTCAACAATAACGGCAACAACAATCACAAAATCGTTGGCTTGTTAACGGACTAAGGTCTTTATCAGCGATGACCAAGATGTTGATATACGATTTTTAGTCACTGTTTCGTCCCTACTTAAACACTACATTTGAATTGGAACTCAACATATTTAGTCGGAGTTCTTGTACAAATAATACTCTGCAAAATAATCCTTGAGAGCGAGTTTACTTCAAGTTGAAAGCCTGATGCATTCATAGCATTTTATTCAATGAAAATAACTACAAACTGAAGTCACGCCTTTAAATTTATTATTTATTTATTTTTTTGTCGTTAAATTATTATTTGAAAGGAGAATGTTGTTGGAGTTGCTTTCATGAGAATCATAGAAATAAAATTAATAAATATGATATTTCAACATCAGCACATTCGATTTCGATGCTTTGAAGCACACATGTGTTTCGAGAGCGTAATTGACTAAAATATAACATTTTACAAAAAATATTTATTTTTATAAATCGGTAAGATTACTAACAATACAATTACTTTAAATATTGCTTAGTAAAATATTTTCATAATTAACAAGTATTTTATTTCCATGCCAGGTTGTTGGACATACATTTTTAAAAAAGGCCCATAAATCACATGGACTTGAGAATGAAAAAACACAAGTTGCGCCAGATGATGAGGAAGTTTGTGTCTCGAATTGGACCGGTGCAGCACGATGAGGAAATGGACATGGACATAGAATGGAATATGGAAAGCAATCAGCCAATTGTGACAATGCCGCCAAATGATGTCGATATGGAAGATTCCGTGTCCGGAAGAACCGAAATGGAAATCGCCGACGAAGTAATGGAAATCGAAGAGGATAATAACGAAATATCGAAGTTTACGCCCATGGAGGTGGCGGATGATTAGTTCCACACCGAAGAAAGCTTCGATGACATGCTTTAAGCCGAGAGTTTAGATTGCCTACAGAAACAATATAAATGAAATAATTCCATTTTGATTCATAGTTGGGATTTCAAAAATTCAAAATTATGCATTTGTAAATAATACTTAACAAGCTTGATGTGCCATATAAAATTATAATAGTATTGTAGCAAATCTTTATTTTATTGTTAGTAATAGAAATGAAATTTAAGCATTATACAATAAGATTTTTATTTATAAAACTTTTAATTATAGTGGAAACCACATATTTTGGATTAATTTCACAATAGTGTCTATTTCATTTTGGTATTTCCAAGAGGCTCACAGTTTTCGTCTAGTTTGGGGCAGTCAAATTGTAATTAACATCAAAATATCTTGTATATTGTATATTGTATCTGGCGGCTGCATCAGTATCCAAATTTTACTCGGTATCTCGAAAACAGCCCAAAGGAAGCGTCAACAAAAAACACACGCATCTGTCAAAGCTGTGAAAGTTTATTGCTTAACCGTTATTGGAAACTGAATGAGCGTCGGTCATACATTCAGCTCTCCCCTCCTCTCCAACCCCCCCTACCCACCTACCCACCTATATGGTGAGTGCGCACTCGTGTGTGGTGCAGTAGATAGAATTTATTAAACTTGGTGCGCATAAAGGCACGTGCGGTAAATATAAGCCGCCTCGCTGCAAAATAGGCAACACAAGCTGCTAAATGTGGCATGCAATGCCACAGTGCAGCGAAAAAAGCACACTCAAAACACTCTTCAACAACATGGTTCATAAGTATATTATGTTTGGGTAAGTGACTTCAAAGAAGTTAAAATCAAAGTCGAGGATATTGGAATTAGAAAAGGTTGACATTGAAGTATTTAAATTGCAAATCTTTACTTATTATTGGCAGGATAATTATTAGTATTATTTATCACTAATACCAAAAGTCATATTATTATTAAAATTGCTTTATGTGTATATAAGTAAGTAAATGCCTAGTGCCGTGTACATTAAGCTTAAAATGTTCAAGGATTAAAGTGTTCATTTATTTGAACATATTGCAACAATATATTCTTTTTGACTGCGTAGATGCACTTCAAAATCTATGCTAGCTGCTGGCAGCAATTGAAAGGGTTTCAAATGGAAACTTGCTACTTTTATTGTAACTGGAAATGATTGTGAATGATTCGCATTGCATTCAATGGCTTTGGTTGCTTGCAGCCAGTAAATTAAGCCAATTACTTAAGCGCATTAGATTCGAGCTGCCATCGAGGTACTTTCAACCCTCATTTCATCCAAATCCTCAGCTGCTGTGAAGTGAATGCCGTGTAACAACAACAATTTCCATTTGCAATAAGATGTTTGTTACAGCACTCTGCATGAAGTCTGCATAATTCCGAGTAAATCGACTTGAATAGTCTACTCCTACGCACAGTTTGCATTAATAGCTCCGATTACTGTGCATTTTCCTGGAATTGCCATAACGCTAATAACTACTTAGCTTAAACTCGAACAATTTGCAATTTGCTAACTTCATTAAATTATGAAATTAAACTCGAAACTTTAGATTTATGTTGAGTGCGCTGTAAGCTATTAAATCAGCTTTCCCATCGATGCCTCGAAGGAAAATCAAAACATTTTGGTATACCGTGTATGTCAGTCACTGAAAAACTGACTGAAATATAGAAAACTGAATTTGTTCACATATTAGTTTTCCATCCAATCATCTTCACACAGTTGTATTTTCATTATTATTTTATAATTTGACGAATCAAGCGTAAGTTAGTTAGGTAAAACATTTCGACTGGACTAATCCGTAAAAGAACCTATTTGTATATTACATATATTTCCATATTGCTTGTAAATTCTGAAAATTTCCGTCGAGTCCCACGACTTGTGAAACTACTTGAGATCTGCTTCGGGGGCAGCTGCTAGTACAGCACTTGTCCGCATAATTTTTCGACTAAGCTTTAAATGTTTTTTTGTTTGGTTAACGGTATCTGTGCGTGTGCTTTGTGAGTACCTTGTGACTCTGTGATGATGCACGGCAGCCACGGCAACAGCAGCAACAGCAGCAACAGCAGCAGCAGCAACAGCAGCAAAGGAAACGGCAACAAAAAAGTGGAAAACGTAAACAATAAACAAGAAACCAACTGTAAAAAAATAGCACACAGTCATCATACGGACTAAAGGGGTGCGAACGGACCAAAAGCACAGCCGATGCTCCTCAATAACGACTGGCAGTCACTTAGTATCGGCCCACTTTAGCCAGCAGCTTACTATAAACCAATATGCACTCAAAAATATCTTCTTCCCTAATTCTGTTATGGCAATAACATTTTCCGTACATTAATGCATACATTACACAGATTTTCCCTGCAGCGGGCAAACTTTTCCAAAACCTAAATATATATTCTGTACCGGTAATCAGGCAATATCCGCAAGTTCCTAACTAGCGGTGGTTTGAAACCGCTATAAAAATAAATAAATATTAACTTTACTTTTTCCAAATTAGCTTGATGGTTTATTTCTTATTAAAACTCAACTTTTTGCAAATATACAAAAATAAACTAGAATTGTTCGCAAAGTAGTCTCAGGTGTGGAGCCGCGGTAGCATGCATACAAAATCAGCGACCTCAATGCAAGTGTATGGCCTTCTCTTTCTCTCTGTCTCTCGCTCTCACTCGCACCCACAGTTAAACACATTACGCTCAGCCTAAAAAGGAAAAACGGACACGGTCGAGTTGTGCGTGTGTGTGTGAATGTGTGTGCTCACCATGTGGAGTCTTGGGGCAGTGTCTGCTAGATAACCGTGATTGGGGGTGGTGTGTGTGTGTGTGTGTGCGTGTGAGAGGGTGTTGTTGTGTGTAGAGGCGCAGTTGGAAAACTATGCAAAAAGGCACAAAAAGGTCAGTAAATTAATGTGCACAAGCGGACGCTGGATAAACTTTGCACACACATGGGTGTGGGTGTAGCTGTGTGTGTATGTGAACATGTGTGTGACCTTGTATGTGTGTTTGTGTGTGTGTGTTGCGCATTTTGACCATGAGTTGCTAGAGCCAAAAGCAGCACCACTTTGTTTGTAGGCACAGTAAAATAAACACAGACACACACACACACACACACACACACATATACACGCTGCCACACTCGCACACACATGCAGATTAATAAACGAGTTTTCATTTAGTCAGGCAACAACTTGCAACAGCAACTTACAACAATCTGCGGCCCATGTTTCAACCTCTTGTCAAAGGCTTCTCGGCCGCTTTTCCGCACATTTTATTTTCCATTTTCCATTTATGCCGCTCTACATGTATAATATGGCAGCATATGCCAGCATCACTCGCCCCACCTCTTCACCTCTCTTTCACCATCTCTGCAGCATCGTAAATTTACTACAGCCCCTTCGCCGCTACCGTTCCCCTGCACCCATCGTTTCACCCTAGCGTTGCGGCCTATTAAATTAGATGAAAATTTTCAACTAATAAATCAATATTTAAATAATTCATACAATTTGTGGGCTCAGACAAGTGGGATAGGGGGATAGGGGGGTTGGGTTAGCAATGATGATCGATTGCCAGTTTATTGTTCCTCTTTTTTACTTTCCTTTTTGGGGGCTGTTAACATCATGATGAGCCGATGATGAGATGCTGCTAACAACATTTTTTACGTGTTGGGTGAATTTGCATCCTTTGGACGGTAGTCAAAACACATGTGATTATGTCGGGGATAATTTGCCAAATGGATTCAATATGAATAAAAATTATACCTCAGTTTAACATTTTTTATGTTATTAACTTATTTAAAACTTAGCTAATGCAAACATTATCCAGGAAATGAGAAACTCAAGTACAATAAACAAACTGAAACATAGACAATTATAATATTGCATTTTATAATTTTAGCTTTGTAATGATTTTTGTTGTTTTTATACTTGAGTACAAAAAAACACGTAATTAAAATACAAAGCTTGTGTTATAACGTTACACCTAAAATTAAAAGCAATACAAAAAAATATTCAACACATGGCTATTTAATGTCAGTTTTATTTCGCTGGCAAACAAAACCGGACGTTAATCCTTTAATTAAATCAGAGATCTTGCTGTTGGTATTCAGTGACTAATTATATGTTTAGCGCAGGGTGTTTAGCGTATTGAGTTGGACATTTGCCAAACTAAATATATAAATATCAACTATAATTAAATACAGTTGAAAATGCAACATTAGCGAATGTAGCGACTTCAATTTCAAATAGAAAATTGCATGCAAAGCAACCAAAACGCAGAATGTCAAATTATTTGAATTTAAATAGCAATTATGTGCCTGGTCAGTTAATTGTATGTAATTCGTTTGTAAGCTAATGTCGCATTTGTGACAAAAATGTATGGGTCATTTTATCGGTTTTTAATAAAAACTTTCCGTTATTGAAATGTTTACCATTGAATCTTATCTTACACATTGTTGCTTTAAATAATCTGTAATTACTTTTTGAGTAAATCATATAGCTGCGATCAAAATTATTGGTTGTGAAATGAGCTTCAAAATATTGGATTTTCCAAGATATCCTATGAAAGTTGCATCGTTTCGCTAACATCAAATTACCACACAAATATATATATATACGACTAACAAAATTTCCAGATTTTCGCATCTAGTAGGCATTGATTGAAATCATCGATTTTCTAGCAACGTTTGGGAAACAGTAAGAAATTATTTCAGTTTGCTTCCAGAGCTCATCTGGTTAACAACTATTCTTTCGACCCAAAATTGTAAAGTGTGAAAAACAAATTGTGAAAATAATTTTCAAAATCATGTAGTAAATTAATTGTTTGTTTGGCAAAATTCAATTTGAAATTCAATGTGTTAAATGTATCGTAAATCGTAACTCATTACAGTCGATTTTGCTTTGAAATGTGTGTTTAATTGGATAAATGCAACTGAGATACATACTATTAACTAATGCTGTGCGGACTGAATCCTCCCTCAAAACAAACAAACAAACACACACACGCACACACACACTGAATCATGATCTGGAATACACATGTAAGTATCCCCCATAATACGGCAAATGAAAAATGTCGACTATTTATAAATTCCCTTTACACAGATTAATACCCAACGTCAATGGTACGTATGATGTTTGCTGTTTAAATAAATAGAACGCTGAGTTCTTTGGAGTTGTGGAAGAGATAATTGTGTACATAACATATTGTTACTGAGCGCGTCACCAACAAAAATATGTACTGTATACTCATAAATGCTAATGGAACTTTGATTTTACCAAAAATATATAAAATAAGTAAGTGAAAGTAGTACCGTTCAATGCCATATTCTAATATTCTCTCTTACTGTAGCATGGCGGTACCACGTCCTCTAAACGTATGATGGGAGGGCGCGCAGTTTGCACACACACACACACACATTATCCCAATATTCAATGCATCATATATTTATACATGTATTTATATATATATATATAGAAAAGCATCTGCAACAAGCAGCAACCGCATTTAACTTGCATGCTAACCCACACTAACATATGTACAAATAACGCATAATTCTGGTAAGTTTCCGAGTTACTTATTTATCTATTTTCTATATTTATATAATCGTTGTTTTCTTCCCTAGCTCTGAACGGTACCACGTAACCCCCACCCCACCCACCCCCTCGCACGTTGCCTAATTTCTAGTAGTGCGCCTTGATCTTGAAGTTCGTGCAGATTGCGTTCAAACGGAATTTTATGCATTAACAATACTAAGTGCTACAAATAAAATCACAAAAAAAAAATGATTTTTGTTGTCTTTTATTTTTTAACATTGACTGCAGAGGAATTCAGCTATACTCAAGTAAATAGGTTATAATTTAAAAACATGTTTACATGTGTCTGTATAGATTATTAATTAGTGAGTAGTGTGAACAATAAGTTTATTATATAATGCAATTTAAGAAGTAATTTTTTTTCTGGTTTTTACATTTTATTTTTTATATATTTCGTGGTTAAGATTGACTTGTTTGAAAAATGTTTTGATTTTCTTTTTGTAAATTTTCCTTTATATATTTTAGTTTGTTTAGTTCGTACTTGGTTTTTGTGTATTACAAGTTTGAGTTCTAATCGGTTTTTTTGTTGCCAAAAACAGGTCAATTAAATGTTCAGGGCATGTATTAAACTTTCTTATTAATGTAATGCTGATGGGCTATTTTTGTGTGTCCTAAACACAGTATGATAACTGTAATTTGGTCTAATCTAGTTTTGTTGAGAAATATGGGAAAGGTAGTCGTCGATTTTGTATGTTTTTTTATGTTTTGGTAACAGGGCGTACAAAACTGCAATAAAATATTTGTAAAAAATCTATTGATATCTATTGAGCAGTGGCATATGTATGGCAGCTTTTGCTGCTTGGGCATTCAGTATTGTGCATTATTTTGGACCTTTTGTTGTGCGAACTATTGAAGTCCCCAGTTACAATTATAGACGGTTTTTGTAGATTTGTTGCAAGTAAAATTTGTCAGTGAACTTTTGTTTGAGACCCAAAACTAGAGTGGTCTTGTGATTATTGAATATCATTCGTTATCTGATCTAAGTCAGACTCTGAGCTATTTGCTTGAGTTTGACGTTTAAAGTTTGACTTTTTTTTTAAAGTTTTAATTTTGGTATTTGCT
The DNA here is from genome assembly GCA_035045305.1 of Drosophila maculinotata. Lineage (NCBI taxonomy): Eukaryota > Metazoa > Arthropoda > Insecta > Diptera > Drosophilidae > Drosophila > Drosophila maculinotata. The sequence continues at coordinate 1,354,015 of JAWNPD010000679.1, read as the reverse complement.
TCTACTCTATTTTTCTTTGATTTACGTTTTGAAATATGTTTGGGTAGTATAGATATTTTGTTATTTACCATTTTGGAATTATGCTTACTATCTATGCTAGATGTTGGATTAATGTTGATCATTTCGTCAAGGTCAGAGTAGAAATCCTGATCCCTGTTGTTGTTGTTTGTTGTAAATTCTTCGTTGTTGGTTCCTGTTGGTTTATTTGGTTGTATATTATTGGCTGCTGTAGCGTGTTGAAAGCTATCGTTAGTTGTTGTTGTCACATCTTTACCTAAAGTTGGTTGTTGTGCAGAAATTGATGCATAAGTATTTTGTCCATCCCTGTGTCTATTGTTATATATTGAGTATGCAGTTTTTAGGTCGGTTTTTTGTGTGGTTCGAATGGCCATTATCTCTTGTTTTTCGATAAAGACTGGACATTTTCTGTCAAATGACGAGTGCTTGGTGTCGATATATTTTTTGGCTGCACAGTTAACGCAGGCAACTCCATTTTCACAGGATTCCATCTCGTCGGTTTCAGTGTGTTGATCTTGTGCACAAACTTTGCACGATTTTTTACCAATGCAAACTTTGTCGGTATGTCCAAATTTCAGGCAGTTGTTGCACCGCATCGGCAAAGGTATGTATGGTTTTATCTTTGTTCGCTCATACCCGATGTGAATGTACTCGGCCAGTGTTTGTGTGGCAAACGTGAGAACTATCAGGCCTGTTTCACTGAGTTCTGCTTCCTTCTTTTTGCGTATCTTTCGTATTTCGCATACTCCTTGGGTTTCCAGCTCTTTGAGTATTTCCTCTTCAGGTATATTTCTGAGCTCGTTGGAGTAGATTATCCCCTTGCATTGGTTGAGAGAGTTGTGCTCTGTGATTCGCACCGCTATTGCATCGGAAAGGCTAGTTAGCTTGAGCAATTTATCAGCCTGCCTCTGATCTTTCGTTTTAATGAGCAACGCGCCGCTGCGAATTTTTTTGCATTGTTCCACTACGCCCTCGCAGGTGTCGTCAATCACTTTTTGTATTAGAAAAGGTGAAACATTCGCCAAGGTTTCATCATTGTTGATGCGTTGCACTATGAGATATTTGGGTCCTGGGATGTGGATGTGTTGATTGGTGTACTTTTTATACCGATCGTGTGAATCAGGTGTTTGCCCCATTATTGGAGATTGGGTTTATTTTCGTTTGTTTTACTATGTTTAATGTATTTTACGAAGATGAGAATAAGCAGAAGAGAGTGACGTGACTTTACTTGCAGAAAAACGATGCGTCTTATCGCTTCGACTACTAGTCAGAGACTGATAAATCGGATTACTTGTATTGATTCAATGGAATAGCTTCCAATTAAAATTTTCTCGTTCATGGCAAGAAATGCAATTGGCTTAACATAATTGATTTGCTGGAAATATTCAAGTGCAGATAACTTTTATCGCTACATCCAAATATTCTTGGAATCTTATTTGTTATCAAAAAGCTGTAAAAATGTGCAATAGCCTGAGATTCTTATAGTACTTAAAGCAAGCTATAACAAATTTATGGTTGCACTTGTGGGAGCTTTTCACCACACAATAGCTTTGAAAGCGCAAATGGTTACAAATTCAGCTTGAGCAACAATTGTCGCTTTAAAGCGCAAAAGCTTTACTCGTGAAACTGCTTTTTGTAGCATACTTATTAGGAAGGGACCAGATGTAGCGGCTTTCATATATTTCATCCTAAACTTTGCTTAGGATAAAGCATTTATCTATAACTTAACGAAATTGTCAATGAAAACTATATTAAATACTCTAGCAGACATATCTAGATGTACATAGTATTTTCGTATGTATACAATAGCTACAAATTTCACTGATGGTTCCTGAGCCGATCTGTTTATGACATAGTCATTGTGATGCAAATAAACAAGCAAGGTTGACCTAGAGACTGCCACCTTTAATAAATGCCTTAACATTATTTAGCATATAATTTATTTAAAACTATCATTTCCCGGCATGCGTTCATCTATTCTTTTTCCTTACGTCTCGCTCATTTTAAAAATAAGTTTGGAGCTGATCAAATTAAAAATCCGAATCAAAAAGTTGCATACAACTTTTTTCCCGCCATTTTCCAACTTTTTTGTTTAAATGTTTTTAATATTTTGTTATGTAGAGCTTTGAAAATCATGTTGACGATAATCTGAGGAAAATTGAATTTTCATCCATATAACCTACACTCACCATTTTCCTTCGAAAGGGGTTAATTTTTAAATTTAAATTTAAAAATTGGTATACAGTTCTTAATGAATTTTTATAATGATCTTTGAAAATAAGTTTGAACCCGATCGGATGACAAAACAAATAAGTTGCATACAACGGTTTTTCCTTATTTCCCGAGCTTTTGTATAAAATTTCGAAAAACCGATTGGGTAAGTGTATCTGTTCTTATACCAATGCAGAAGGTAGGTCAAAACATAAACCTTAGCAATTTGTCTGTAACATATAGCTACGAATATATGCATATTCGAAGTTTCAAGTCTCTAGCTGCATACAGACAGATGGACTGACGATCTGACGTTCTGACTGACGGACATTTCAGATTCAGATTTGTCAACAAATTGGTTCAACTATACAGAAATTGTTTTGCTGTGTTTTGTGGCATCTAGTAGGCATTGATTGAAATCATCGATTTTCTAGCAACGTTTGGGAAACAGTAAGAAAATATTTCAGTTTGCTCCCAGAATTCATCTGGTTAACAACTATTCTTTCGGCCCTAAATTGTAAAGTGTGAAAAACAAATTGTGAAAATCATTTTCGAAATCATGTAGTAAATTAATTGTTTGTTTGGCAAAATTCAATTTGAAATTCAATGTGTTAAATGTATCGTAAATCGTAACTTATTACAGTCGATTTTGCTTGATATTTGTGTTTAATTGTATAAGTGCAAGTGTGATAAACAAACAAATTATTTGGTAACAGTATAAAAAAAAACTCCCAAGTGCAAAAAAGAAATAATCCTCCCTCTTACACTGAAAACCCCTTTTGGACCAAGCAGCTCAATTAATGTGTAATACACAGTAAGTACAAAGATATAATACAACTACTATAAACTGATTTTATTATTTTGATAGCCGAAGTTACTCATTGAAGTTATTATTATAAAACAGATATGCAGATATACAGATACACACACACAATGGGTAAGTACTGTCCATCAATATAATCTTTTTCTATATATATATATATATATATATATGTATATGTATCTATCTGTAGCCTGTCGCCTGTCGCCTGACGGTACCACGCCTTCTGTATGGAGATCAGAGGGCGCGAGTTTGCGTCAACAAATGTTCAAGTTTTGCTTGATATTTGTGTTTAATTGGATAAATGCAAGTGTGCAAACAAATTGATTGGTAACAAGAAATAATCCTCCCTCTTACACTGACAAACTGGTCCTAATAATATTAAATAAACATGTAAGTACATACATATATATTTACATTTATACTATTACCATACATAAAATCGAATTTAATAATTTAGGTAGCTGTTACTATATGTGCTAATGGATGTTTTTATTTTACCGAAAATAAAATACAGCTATACAGATACACACACTGGGTAAGTACTGTCTCTCTCTCTCTCTCTATATATATATATATATATATATTCTATAATTGTAGCCCGACGGTACCCACGCCCTCTTATGGAGATTTGAGAGCGCGCGGCTTGCGTCAAAATATTCAATTATTAATTATATGTAGCCATGATTTTCATTAAGCATACAGTAAGTATTCCCACAACTGGTAATTAAAAATTAAATGCATAAATATTCCCTCTACATAGATTCTTACCTGTCCTCGAATGTCCATATGAGTTTGATGCTGAAATTGAAGCACCGTAACTGCTTACGTTTACAATAAATGGGGAACTGAGCGAGTTCGCCGATAAAGAATATATACAATATATGCTAATGGAAGTTTAATTTTACCGAAAATATATATCATACGTAAGTTCAAGGTAGTACTTTCCACCATCACAAACTTTCACTCGCTCCCTCTCCCTCTCTCTCACTGTAGCCTGACGGTACCACGCCCTCTGAACGATGATCTGAGGGCGCGTAGTTTGCGTCGTTTATTATTGCAATTGCTAGTAGTTAGTCAAATATATAATAACATTACAAAGAAAGCCCAATACATATATGTATGTATAATCTCACACTGGATTCCGGTAAGTATTCGAATTGCTAATTTGATTTATCTATCAATTTGTTCTCCCCTAGTTCTGATGAGTGCCACTAATCCGTTAACCCCCTACCCAGTGCTGCCTAATTAATTAATTGAATTAATGATCTTAAGTTGTATAACAGATATAATAAATATATAATAATAGATGTATGAAACGAAAATTTATTCCTTCCAATTCAATTTTAAAAAACAGCATCAAGGAAAACCACATTTTGTATATTCATGCTTTTTAGTATTTATAAAAAACTCAAATATATTTATGGCACGAGTTGGGAGCTTTTTCACCCCACAAAAGCTTTAAAAGCGCAGCAGAACTTACGAAAATAAAGCTTATCAAACAATCGCCGCTTTAAAGCTTTATGAATGAATTTATTTCTTATACAAGTAGTACATAGTATAAGAACCCAGCATTTTGTATACTTTTTGTATACATATTTTTTCTTTGATTGAGTGAATTTTATTTGCACACTTGATATTGAGATATCGGAGCAAATCGTACCGAGTTCTGGCTGGCATTATCTTTGGCCAACTGTTGCGTTCATTAACCCATTAGTCAGCATTCTTGGCCCAGTCAACCAGTCAAAAGGTCAGCGATTCGATTGCAGCAGTGACTGCAAAAATGCATTTGCCCATTTGGCGATTGCATCGATGCGATGTGCATATCGACACGTCGTGTGGAGGCGTTTAAAGCACAGGTGAGAAAGAGATAAGTGCAGTTCCCTAGGTGATGATTGCCATGGACCAGTATAAAACGCACTGAGGCTGCAGCAAATAGAGCAGTTAACCACTGAGCGACACACAGAGCGAAAGAAGATGCTGCAGCAAAGGCACAACTCGGGACAAGGACTAAATCAGCTGCTGCTCTGCAGTCAGCTGCTGAGCCTGACAGCTGCTGTTGCAGGATCAGCGAATGCTGCCTGGCAATACAACGATCCGCAATATGCGAGTGCCCAGTATGAGAAAATATTTGGCAACAGCAATGCGAACCATGGTAATGGCAATGGCAATGGCAATGGCAATGGCAATGGGAACGGCCATGGCAACAATCCCAGCCAGGATCAGCTAGGACCCTTCCAGTATCAATATGTCGACTATCAGCCAAATTGCAAGGCGGGCGGCGAACCCGTCTGTGCCACAAATGGCAGCAACTACTTTTACTTTGAGAACGACTGCAAACTGGAGGCGGCCAACATGAAGATGCTCTTTCAGTACGGAACGGGTGAGTGATATGAATTATAATTAATTATATAAGGAATCACAGCTATCTTCGGCTCTCCATACATTACATACTCTAACCGAAACAAAGTCCCCACATTTATATTCTATTACTTATGCAAAATGCAATCATCAGCCATTTAATTGTGAACAAACAAACATACAACAAATTCATTTAGATTTGTAATTAATTAATTGATTTATCAAACCAACACCACTAATGTGCATATACCCTATGTAGAGCTGGAACCCACCGAACTGGAGCGCTGTCTGCCGCAATGCGAGAACATACACTGCAATAGCGTATACGCGCCTGTCTGTGCTGCGGCGGAGCAAGGACCTCACCAGGATCAGGGCGTCACCTATGCGAATGAGTGCGAGGCGCATCGACGTGGCTGCACCACCAAACAAAGTGGGTAGCACATAATAAATAATCAATCAATTATACACTTAACCAATATATATGTATACATTAAATCCATCCGAACCAGCCATGCGCATCCTGAACAAAGGACCTTGCCAACATAAGTCCAAAACGCGTGGCAAGGCAAAACGGAAGCATGGCAATAAGCGTCGCTATAAAACCAGCACAACAACAACACCAGCCACGTCCAGTAGCAATAAGAAGATCTACATTATGCTGGCCCCAAAACCCAGGAGCACCACTACAACAACAACCACAACAACAACAACGCCAGCTCCAATGGTATTCCATCAATACAGAAGTCTGGGCCATCCCGATGTGTCCGTCTCGCGTGCGGTCAATGCCTATAGTGTGTATAATATACCCGATGTGGGTTACAACTATGCCGCCATTATGGACTCGAGTCTGTCGCTATATGTGCCCGGTGTGGGCACAGTCACCGATACACCACCCAGCACCACCAGCACCACAACGACCACAACAACGCCGCGACCAACAACAGCCGCACCAACCACCACCAGCCCCAGCACCACACCGAAAGAGGTGATTGAATTCTTTTATATGCCCTACGGCACCACCTCGACAACCACAGTGAGATCAATTAAAAGCAGTGGATTGAAGCGCACAGTGGAGTCCAGCAGCACCGCTGCTAATATTGCTGACACCATCGCTGGCACCACCGTTGGCACCACCGTTGGCACCACTGCTGCAATCACTGCTGCACCCACTGCTGCAACCACTGCTGCACCCACTGCTGCAACCACTGCTGCTGCAACCGCTGTCGGCACCACTGTAGCCACCACATTAAGCCCGCCCGAAGTGGCTCGCAATGCAACCGCTTCGAAAACTTACGTTCTTAAAATGTAGTTCATATTTTACAGCGAACCAATCCAAAATTTGACAATAAACAAATACGTGAAAAAAATTAACTGTCTATTATAACTGTAGTAAAAGGGGCAAATATCTTGAAAAATCTACAATCAAACATATTTCAAGCAAACTAACAACTTAAAACCTCTAAGTAACATATCGTAAAATATCGTATATACAGCAATATAATATAATTTATTTTAATATCAAAACTTCAATTGCTATAACATTTAGTCTTTGAACCTGATAAGTTTTGTTGTTAGTATGTATCGTGTTATTTAATTTATTATATTTATTAATTATTTATAGTTATTTCAGTTCTTTGGATTATCAAACTTCTTGGCCTGAACCCTTGGATACAAATATGAAAACGAATTGAGGATTGGAATTAGTGTTTGGATTATTAATCTTTACCGTTTGAACGTCATCTTTTCCAGATACTTCTACAATCAACTGGGTTCCATTTGTATTATCTCCAACAGCTACCGCTGGAGAAGATGGATTCGAAATTGTTGTGGAAGACGCAGGATTTTCAGTCGTGGAATCAGGAATTATAGCTGTAGTTTCTTCTGATGATGATTCAGATGGAACTGTCGTTGCGTTCGAGGTGGAATCCGTGGTGGAATCCGAGGTGGAATTCGAGGTGGAATCCGAGGTGGAGCTCACGGAAGCTTCTGTTGTCGATTCAATAACTATTGGTGAGGTTTCCGATGCTCCTTGTGGGGTGGTATTCGAGGCAGTTGTATTATTAATTTGGTCTTCTTGAGTCTGATTTACAGCTGCAGCATTACTTAAATTTCGTGCTTGAAGCTCTGATGATGGAACTGTCGTCGCATTCGAGGTGGAATCCGAGGTGGAATCCGAGGTGGAATCAGAGGTAGAATCCGAGGTGGAACTCACGGAAGCTTCTGTTGTCAAATCAATAACTATTGGTGAGGTTTCCGATGCTCCTTGTGGGGTGGTATCCGAGGCAGTTGTATTATTAATTTGGTCTTCTTGAGTCTGATTTACAGCTGCAGCATTACTTAAATTTCGTGCTTGAAGCTCGTGATGATGATGAACTGTCGTCGCATTCGAGGTGGAATCCGAGGTGGAATCCGAGGTGGAATCGAGGGGAGTCGAGGTAGAATCCGAGGTGGAACTCACGGAAGCTTCTGTTGTCAAATCAATAACTATTGGTGAGGTTTCCGATGCTCCTTGAGGGGTGGTATCCGAGGCAGTTGTATTATTAATTGGGTTCTCTTGAGTCTGATTTACAGCTGCAGCATTACTTAAATTTCGTGCTTGAAGCTCTGATGATGGAACTGTCGTCGCATTCGAAGTGGAATCCGAGGTGGAATCCGAGGTGGAATCCGAGGTGGAATCAGAGGTGGAGTCCGAGGTAGAGTCCGAGGTGGAACTCACGGAAGCTTCTGTTGTCGATTCAAGAACTATTGGTGAGGTTTCCGATGCTCCTTGTGGGGTGGTATCCGAGGCAGTTGTATTATTAATTGGGTTCTCTTGAGTCTGATTTACAGCTGCAGCATTACTTAAGGTTTCTGCTTGAGGCTCTGATGATGATTCAGATGGAACTGTCGTTGCATTCGAGGTGGAATCCGAGGTGGAACTTAAGGAAGCTTCTGTTGTCGAATCAAGAACTATTGGTGAGGTTTCCGATGCTCCTTGTGGGGTGGTATCCGAGGCAGTTGTATTATTAATTTGGTCTTCTTGAGTCTGATTTACAGCTGCAGCATTACTTAAATTTCGTGCTTGAAGTTCTGATGATGGAACTGTCGTCGCATTCGAGGTGGAATCTGAGGTGGAATCCGAGGTGGAACTCACGGAAGCTTCTGTTGTCGAATCAAGAACTATTGGTGAGGTTTCCGATGCTCCTTGTGGGGTGGTATCCGAGGCAGTTGTATTATTAATTTGATCTTCTTGAGTCTGATTTACAGCAGCAGCTTTTCGTAAATTTTCTGCTTGAGGGTCTGATGATGATTCAGATGGAACTGTTGTCGCATTCGAGGTGGAATCCGAGTTGGAATCAGAGGTGGAGTCCGAGGTGGAATCCGAGGTGGAATTCGAGGTGGAATCCGAGGTGGAATTCGAGGTGGAATCCGAGGTGGAACTCACGGAAGCTTCTGTTGTCGAATCAATAACTATTGGTGAGGTTTCCGATGCTCCTTGTGGGGTGGTATCCGAGGCAGTTGTATTATTAATTGGGTTCTCTTGAGTCTGATTTACAGCTGCAGCATTACTTAAGGTTTCTGCTTGAGGCTGTGATGATGATTCAGATGGAACTGTCGTCGCATTCGTGGTGGAATCCGAGGTGGAATCCGTGGTTGAATTCGAGGTGGAATCCGTGGTGGAATTCGAGGTGGAATCCGAGGTGGAACTCACGGAAGCTTCTGTTGTCAATTCAAAATCAGAATCTTCAGGTGAAGTATCCTTAGGCGAAACCGTTGTATCTTCTTGGCGAGTATCAGAAGAAGAATTCACATCTGTTTCTTTTCTTAAGGTTTTCACTCTTAGCTGTGGTGCTTTACTCGCTGCTGTTGATTCAGTTGATGGTGCGGTTGAAGCGGTTGACAAATCAGTTGGCGGTTCGTTTGTCGAATTTACTGTTGAATCTGTGAAGGATTCACTATTGGCAAATGCATCACTCGACTCTGTGGGCAATTCGTCCCTTGAGATTGATATTTGATAAGGCTGCAACTGTGATGCAGCATATGGATTCGGTTGGGAGTTGTAGATTCCAGGATATGCCATAGAGAGTGGAGGTCCATATGATGGCGACTCATAAGCATGAGGTCCATAAGCAGGAGGTCCATAGGCATGAGGTCCATAGATAGGAGGTCCATAAGCATGAGGTCCATAAGCAGGAGGTCCATAGGGAGGAGGTCCATAGGGAGGAGGTCCATAGGGAGGAGGTCCATAGGCAGAAGGTCCGTATGGAGGTGGTCTATAAGGCTGTGGTCCATAGACTGGATACGGTCCATAGCCCGTGTATTGGGTTTCTTCTACACATGCTTTATCCCGAATATATCTCCAAGCTGAAAGAAAGAAAACATGGGAATGAAGATAGAGATAGATGAGAATTAGAAAGAGACAGAAAGAAAAGTATAAAAATGGAAAGAAAGATGATACTTACGCTCTCCTGTTTGACATTTGGTCTGCAGAAGTTCACAGTAGTTTTCAAAGGTTTCCTGAGTACTCCCAAGTGCGCCACAGACAGGACTGCACGTTAGTGGACACTTGACTGGACAGTCGCAAGGACCCTCGAAGAGTATGTGCCAATCTTGTGTTGATTAAAGATAAGTATTATAGCATATGTGATGTCAGATCGCATATAGCACCTACATTGTCCCGTTATGCAGCTATAGCGCTGCACCTCGCAGGCATTGTCGAAGGTCACCAGCTGATGGGAGCCGTGGGTCTTGGCACAGACCTCAGATCTAACTGGCGGGCACTTAATGTAGTCGCACGTTGAGGCATAATAATCAGGTCCACCGTAACCCCAGCTCCGGGCGCCAGTCAACAGACCCAAGAATAGCAAATACAATGCGAGCATTTTGTGGAAAATCCTAAGCTCGACTATTGGGTAGCCTCGCACAGGCTGCACTTTTTATACAAGCGAGCTCCCGGCAATGGGCCACTGGCATTATGCCCTCATATCATTGCAATGTCTACGTGTCCAGAGCTCCATTTCGGTAATTAGTTATATCAACGCTTCTAGGTTAAAGCCAGACGGTGAGCTTAATATTGTTTTTTTTTTGTTTTTACTTCATTTTTTTGTTACATTTATTTTTTGTTTTGGCTTATGAAATTGTATGAGCTGTAGTCATATCTGTGCTATTCGTGTTATACGTAAACTTTGCGCCATGGGAAATTTTGTGAATTAAAATTTGTACTTTCATAGCGAACTACGAATTAAGAATATGGCATTGATAATGATTAATTGGACGAGCACGCAGCGTATTACGATATTATTGCCGATTGTCAAGGTCAGCAGATAGCAAACAGATATTCGAATTCATTGTAAAATAATATTCGTAATACTATGAAGTGTTTCCTGACATAAGCTTTATTTATACAAAAATATATTTATGATGAGCAAACAAAATAAATGGCCAAGTCATCAGATATTCGAAATACTTTGGGCATTACTAAGGCTGGAAATCGTTGTAATACTCTGTTCACTGTGTAAGAAAGAGAGTAAGCAAATGGAGGGGCTAATGAGTCTAATGCGAAGACTCCAAGGCAATGGCTTTGAAGTTCTTCAAAGATAATCTACCTTACGAATTTGGGAGCTCTTGCTTAATAAATGCAGGCGAAATAGATTTTTACAAAACTCAAGTTTCTAGAACAGAGTATACAAATTTGGAATAGTTTATGTATTAAATGTCATTTTGTCACTGAGTAAATGCAGACACGAGTCTTGAGTAACGCTACAGAAAACGCTTAGGTATCAAAAATTAATTTATTTATAAAGTTTTGTAGATATAAAAGGTATGCAAAAAGTCTTTTTGATAATTATATAATATGATATTATTGAGGTAGGTCTGTAAAAGTAATCAGCGCTTATGATTATAATAATGAGACCAGCCGGGCGGCACAGCGGCTGAAGCGGATGAAGAGGCAGAACTGGATACGCTAGCATAGGCGCCATTAGGAATATTTGCATAAGTGTTAGGATACCTGTTGCCATAACTGTTGCCATAACTGTTGCCATAACTATGACCATAGGCAAATCCGTACAGGTAACCAGATGGTGTATAGGTCACTGATTTATATGTGCTACCACTCTTGGGTGTTGCGTTAGTCGTAGTACCATAGCTTGTATCGGGCCTGTTCGAGTTGTTGAAGAGGCAACCGGTTAACCTGAACGGATCCGATATGCCCTTGAGCCTAATCACTAGAGTACTCTGCTCGGGGCATGTCTTGCTGCCGGTTATTGGATCCGTTATCTGTGATGCGAGTGAGAGTCTAACAACTTTGCCGTTCGGCAATGTAAAGTCCAGAGAAGCTAGAGTGTTCTATGGGCAAAACGATAGAGTGATAGAATGTTGAAAGTTATACGTGATGAAATTGTTGTTGTAATATTACACGCTTAATAACTATAAATACTCACTGTATCCATATCGTCGCTGGCGGCTGTGGAAGCTATATTGGATTGTACTCGAGTGCTCCAGCTGTTGTTGGTGTTGTTGTTGTGGATTGTAGGGTGGATGTTGTTGGATCTGCTGTTGTAGTTGTTGTCTCTGTTGTTGTTGTTGTAGGCAGTGCTGTCGTTGTTGTTGGCTCTGTTGTTGTTGGCTCTGCTGTTGTTGTCGTAGGCAGCTCTGTTGTTGTTGTAGGCAGTGCTGTTGTTGTTGTAGGCTCTGTTGTTGTTGTTGTTGGCTGTGCTGTTGTTGTTGTAGGCTCTGCTGTTGTTGTTGTAGTAGGATCTGCTGTTGTTGTTGTAGTAGGATCTGCTGTTGCTGTTGTTGGCTCTACTGTGGTTGTAGAATCTATTGTTGCCTCGGCTATCTTCGATTGTATTCGAGCTGCTCCAGCTGTTGCTGTTGTGGATTGTAGAGTGGATGTTGCCGTTGTTGGATCTGCTGTTGTTGTTGTAGGATCTGCTGTCGTTGTTGTAGGCAGTTCTGTTGTTGTTGTTGTAGGATCTGCTGTCGTTGTTGTAGGCAGTTCTGTTGTTGTTGTTGTTGTTGTAGGCTCTGCTGTTGTTGTTGTAGGATCTGCTATTGTTGTTGTAGTAGGATCTGCTGTTGTTGTTGTCGTAGGCAGTTCTGTTGTTGTTGTAGACTCTGCTGTTGTTGTTGTAGTAGGATCTGCTGTTGTTGTTGTCGTAGGCAGCTCTGTTGTTGTTGTTGGTTCTTCCGTTGTTGTCGTAGGCAGTTCTGTTGTTGTTGTTGTAGGTAGTTCTGTTGTTGTTGTAGGCTCTGCTGTTGTTGTTGTTGTAGGCACTGTTGTTGGTTCTGCTGTAGTTGTTGTAAGCTCTGTTGTTGTTGTTGTAGGCAGCTCTGTTGTTGTAGTAGGCTCTGTTGTTGTTGTTGTCGTAGGTAGCTCTGTTGTTGTTGTTGGCTCTGCTGTTGTTGTTGTTGACTCTACTGTTGTTGTCGTAGGCAGTTCTGTTGTTGTTGTTGGTTCTGCTGTCGTTGTTGTAAGCTCTGTTGTTGTCGTTGTAGGCAGTGCTGTTGTCGTTGTTGTTGTTGGGTCTGCTGTTGTTGTCGTAGGCAGTTCTGTTGTCGTTGTTGGCTCTGCTGTCGTTGTTGTAAGCTCTGTTGTTGTCGTTGTAGGCAGTGCTGTTGTCGTTGTTGTTGTTGGATCTGCTGTTGTTGTTGTTGGGTCTGCTGTTGTTGTCGTTGGCAGTTCTGTTGTTGTTGTTTGTTCTGTTGTTGTTGGTTCTGCTGTCGTTGTTGTAAGCTCTGTTGTTGTTGTTGTAGGCAGTACTGTTGTCGTTGTTGTTGTTGGCTCTGCTGTTGTTGTTGTTGTTACCTCTGCTGTTGTTGTTGGCTGTGCTGTGGAGCTCATTGTTGTGGAAGTTGTGGACTCTGTTGTTACTGTGGAAGAAATTGCTGTGGATGGTAATGAGGATCAGGTTTTAACTAGATAATCTAATAGGTAAAAACGTAAACTAGATAATCTAATAGGTACAATTGTCAATTGTACTGTTGTGGGGGATGTGGGGGATTGTGTTGTTAGTGTTGTGGATCGAAATATACCTGCCGATCTAGACAATGCTGTGGCCTTCCTTGCCAAGGAGGGCTGTGGAGCGGCTGCAATTCCAGGGGTGGATGCTGCTGTAGATGAAATGGATTCTGTTGTGGCTGCTGTGGTTGAGGATGCTGTCGAACTAGTTGTGGATGGTGTTGTGGATGCTGTCGTAGCTGCTGCTGTAGTTGACTCTGTTGCTGGTGATGCAGTTGAGCCCTTTGTTGTGTACTCTGTTGTGCTGGATATTGTTGGATACCTGTAGCGAATTGATGGCCTCAAAGGTCGTTGGTCAAAATATGCCTGCAGTCCACTATATTGATCCCAGATGCTGGCATATTCATCCCGGCCTCTATAGGTGTTCGGTGGGGAATATATATCCTGTGATGTATAGTAGCTATAGGGATCGTAAGTATAGGGCGACTCATATGCAGAGGCGGAGGCGGATACATAGGAGTAGGCAGCTGCATTTGAGTAGGGGGCGGCAGCCAGCGGACGTCGGCTATAGGGTATGTTGTAGTCAAACCACGATGTCTTCGGCATGCAGTGCTGCATATCGGTTTGCACCAGTTCTGAAAGAGTACTCCTTGTGTAAAAATCCAAACACTTAAGAATCATATTTGTGTGGCATTTAACTCACCCATTTGGCCAGCGAAGAGCAGCTGCAAGTTAAAGGAGTTCAAAAAGCAGATATTCTGAAATGAACGATAGCAATAACCATTGCTGGCGCACACAGGTCTTCCGCAGTTTGTATAGTCTATGCGGCTGAATCCAGCCTGATCCTGGTGATCATCCCGGCAGCGCTGTGCCTCTGCCCGGCAGATCAAACCGAATGCGAGTGCGAAGGCAATTAATTTGAACTGTGCCCACATGTTGAAGGTGTTCTTGCCACTAATATGCTTAACTCGCCCTCCACTCGCTTTTTTATAGTACCTACACGCAGAGCAACGCAATAACTGCTGCTGCTGCTGCTACTGCTGCTGCTACCTCAAATCTCAGCCAGCTGCAGCGCCGCTGCCGTCTTATCATTACTGTTTTTTTTAGCTTACGTGCCTGACCTGCGCTTTCAACTTTGAAGCCAAAACTTTGGCGCCAGCTTTGCGGTTGATTTGATTTAGCGCAAGCCTGGCTGACGCCTTGTACTTTTGTACTTTAGGTACAAGTCACACAAATACTAGTTATGCATTATGAATGCAATGCAATTAATTTTTTTGTAATTTTGAATTTTTAAAAGTGATTTTGTGTGGGCGTGCACTGCTTCAAGCAGCTGTTTACTTTACTCTGCTTGCCGTTTGGAGCTTTGACAGCTTGCCAAGTTGTGCGCAAAGCAGTACACAAAGCAGTGCACAGTATCTAACAACTTTCCACATCGAGTCCTGCTTTTGCTTCTTTTTTCACCTGCTTGTTTTCCCGATTTTTTGGACAGCTTCTTTTTTGACCTGCTTGTTTCCCCCTTTTTTTGTCCTGCTTTTTTTACTTTTTTTTTGGCCTGCTTGTTTTCCCGTTTTTTTTGGCCTGCTTCTTTTTTTCCCGTTGCTTCTTTTTTGAGATTTTTTTAAAAAGTGATGTCAAATCGTTAAAAACCGGTTTAAAATTTTTTTAAAAATGTTTTTGATTAAAATGGCCAATTTTCAAATTTCGGATTTTTTTTTATTTAATATTTTTTTTCGTAATTTTTTTTTTGCTATTTCAACTTTTTCAAATTTTTAAAGCTTCAAAATTTAACAAATATGACTGGTTTTTTTTTATTTTCGGATTATTGTCGGGTTGAACAAAAAATCTTTATTTAATTTTAAAGATCGCTTTTTGGAAAAAGCTGAAAAAATCGGACTTAACTAAAAACAAGCTAGATTTCCCGCTGCCCGCTGTTTTCAATTTTCCCTCGCTGTTTGACTTTCAAAAATATAAATATTGTATTATAACTCTGATTTAAGTTTGTAGTCAAGTTCCATATTTAAATTAAATAATCCTTTTCAAATGTTTCGTACCACTGTAGCTTCAATTTAATTGCCATCGCTGCATCCTATGCCCTCGTATAACAGTTTGCACTGCTTGCTGGGCAACGTTTCAGGTCCTTTGGGAAACGTTTCGAGCCGGCGTTCGTCCATCTTCACTTACCAACTCGAAGCCGTTGCGAGCGGTCGTCGCAGCTGCTGCGGAATTTCGAGATTTTATTCAAGAACTTTGCTGTATTCGGATTTTGTGATTTGTGTTTAGTAAAATTTTATTCATTCTATTTGTTTTTTGTTTTTTTTTTTTGACGTGAAAAATACAATTATAACACAAAAAAGATAATAAAATAAATGCTAGTGAGCTATCGCATACAGTATTTAATGGCATAGCGTAGATTTCAGTTTTTAGTTTTCAAACGTAAACAAAAAACATCACTGGCGCACATGGCCCGACTGCGAACAGGTAAGTGTCCGAATTGGATCTGTGTAGCTAATACAGAAGTATTTCTTACTATAAATAGTCCGCCCATAAATCCTATTCAATTTCAGTTGCCAATTCATTGGTCAAAATAAAAGCGGTGAAATAAATGCATTTCATTTTGTTTTGCTGCTAATAAATCTATGTCGTACAGGAAATTCGCTATGACTCCTTGACAGATGTTTTTTAATAGGAGTGGACAGTGCTTCTAGAGTGCTGTTCCCGTTGAAGTGCAATTTCCGCATTTCAAGGGTCGCAGCCCCAAAACGATTGAAGTTTCATGTCAATGCATTTATGATTTATTCACACGATGCCTTTTATGCCCCGCCTCATAAATTTTACAGTGTGAGTGCGGAGCTTAAGTGTGCCTTTCCTTCACAGCGCTTGAGAAAATAATAAAAAAAATAAATGAAAACAGAGAAACAGAGAACAGAGTGAAATCAAAAAATTAATATTTCTATCTCTCACTCTACCCATTTGCACAGGGCTCGAAAATAGTCGTTATGCGTCTATCAAACGTTGCGTATACGCAGCATATACCTCAAACAAATATGGTTTATTCAGTGCGACTCGCTGCGGCTTGCTGATTCGATTAGCTGCCTAACCACTGCACAATCGCCGCCCAATAACCCCTCGCCGCAACAAACCCCTTGCCCCCACTGCTCATTAAAGCCGCCAGCGGGCAGCGTTGCGGCACAACAACTTGGGGCAGTCACGTGAAGGCAAATTCAATGGCCACTGGCGACATTTTCTAATTGTATAGCTTTGAGTTCTATTAAGTGGTACATCAGCTAACTTCAGCTTCCCCTTCCACCGCCTACCGCCCACGCAACGTTGAGTTGCAGGTAAATTGAATTGGCTTTTGTCCTGCACTTTTGTTCCCATATTTTCTTCTATTATTTTTACATTTGTGTCCTTTGCGTTGAGCGCCGTTTGTGATACTTTTGTTCCTCGTATTGTTGTTGTGGCAATGGCAAACCCATTCTATACATGTTCTGCAATGCGCCTGATAAACGCGAATATAGTTATGCATGTATATACACATGTTGATGTTTCCGCATGTATTATATTTATTTATTTTTGTGAACTTGCCACGTGCCACTGTGGAAGCAGCCCCGAGTTGGCTCTGCTCATTAGAATGCCATGTGTACACAATACACTCACTCTTCTTACACACACACACACACACACACACACACACACACACACACACTGATATCCCGCAGAAAAGTGTAAGCAGTTGCATATGTGTCGCAAAAAAACAGATAACAGATGATGTTTTTTATGAATGTTGATCAAGCCAGAAGTTGTGGGCTGAGCTTCAGTAAAAAGCTTGAGAAGCAAACCTAATAAATGAATTCGGTCACAAAAAAGTAGTAAGTAAACTACTACTATAAAGAATATTGAGAGTAGGTGCTTAAAATATGTATAGTAAAATAAGTTCCAATACAATTCTTAATATTAAACAAGTTAATAAATAGATATAGGGAAAACGAAATTCGATAACAAATTAAGTTATGGAAGCCTGCAATTTAATGCACAGCACGTTAAACGGATAGAAAAGTAGTTTATAATTAAGAGCAGCAATAGAAGATTGAATAAAAAGTAGAAAAAAAAATCTAGAGACGGTAAAAAATGAGAAATGAAATACAATTTCTATAATATAATATTTATATAAATATAGTACAAGTAAGAAACTGTAAAAAAATCAGTTGCAGGGATGGACAAATAAAATCGCGGCTTCAGAGGATCAAGGCATTTAACATTCCCAAATTATTTAAATAAAATATGAATAGTAGTTTTTGTGAATCAACAAGTGAAATAATACATTTATTTCTGCACTGAGTGCGTAGCTCTGAAGGCGAAGGACAGCTAAGCCCGTAAGGCCCAACGATATGCGTCACTAATGAGACAACAGCCTGTTGGCTGAAGGACCTGCTGTGGTCCGTCAGACCTGTGTTCTATGTCAATTTGGGTTCAAGTGCCGCCCATTTCAGTACCCCTCTCCACCCCTCCTCTTGTCTTGCTTGTCCTGTCGCCATTTGCTCATTTCGTGTCTTGTCTTGTTTTTGTTTTTAATAGCATAATTTGGTGCGTGTCGGTCGGGGCTTATGAATTTAGGTGAGAGGCGCCTGCAACTACGACTCACGGTTTTATTGTAGCCGACTTTTGGGCGCTTATTAAATTTTTATGCCTGCACAAACAACAACAGCGAGAATATTGCAAGGAATGGACACTGGATTGAATTTCATTGCCACAAACGTCCTCAACGTCGACATTGCCATTTATTTTTGTTACACACACACACACACATACACACACTCACACACAGGGCTACATACACACCCACATTAAATATACAAATTTGGTAATTGTGCTCTTCATGTATATTTAATTTGTTGTTTTTTTTTGGACCCCCGCGCTCCTCACCCAGCAGCAGCTTACGTGCTTCATTTTGTTGCCGCCTTTTTCCTTTGCCAATTTTGCTTATGATTCTTTTTAAATCAAATTCCATTTACGTCTGTTTCAGCTTCTCTCTCACTCACTCTCTCCACCCCTGTCTTTCCGTATCCCTCAACTGGGTTAATTATATATGTGTTCTTAATCATCATCACCAACAGCCCCTTCAACCAGACTGACAACATTAATTAAGTACAAATCATAAAGCAGTCAAATTACTGACATTGAAATGCAATATTTTTTTTTTTTTTAACTTTAATAATATCTGTTTAACATTATATTTATATTCTCATTTATTTTGACCAGTCTTGCGAGAAATTGACAAAAATGTACAGTTGTGAAGTAATTATGTTTGACATTAAAAACTATTTTCAGATTAACCATTTTGTGCATGTAGGCTTCACTAATTTGAATTGACATTGTCATTAAATTTATGAATTACGGTGAAATATGTTTTCGATTTATTTAACTCATTTCTTGCTTGGCTCAAAGCTTTAAGCTTAACTTCTCCCCCTCTCCCCTATCTTCTGTCCCTCTCTGCCGCTTTCTGCCTGTAATATTCAATGGGGTATGTGGGCAATTTATAGCTGCTTCATGTTGGCGCTATTAGCCCGATTACGAATTCATGACATTAACATATGCAATGCCCCAAAGTGTGGCAGGCAGGTGTTGTAAATTGTACTACGATTGTGGCACTTTAATCGATTCATTTGATTTTCACAATCAATACGCAAAGCACACGACCACATGTAGAGTCAAGAGCCAAACACTTTTGGCCAAGTTCAAGTAATCAAAGCCAATAAAAATAACAAACACATTTTTCCCACCGGCTCATTCTGTTGATTTGGATTAATTGTAAACAACGGGAGCAGTCACAACAACAACAACAACAACCACAGCCACATCAACAGCCACGGCAACAATGGGCGTATACGCAATGTTGTAAGCCAATTTCACGGCCATAAATATCAATTGAAAAGTGAAAAGAATGAAATCAAATTCAAATTCTTTGAGCTGGGCAACGTGTCTGGCGTGCTGGGCTTTGATTTATGCCCTATGAAATTTAAATAAAATATTTGCCCAGCTAAGCAAATTTATTAAAAATATATATATACAAAGCCAGTACTGAAATTCGACGAATTAATACTCTTGCTAGAGCGAAGAGTGAATTGTTGGTAGAAAAAAAGCCATCAAAATCAACTATTTGTAGAGTCGAGTCATCAGGATTAGATAAAGTTCGGAATAATTCGATATAACTAAAACAAAAACCCAAGCATAATAAATTTGGCGAATATGTCTCAAGAAGTAACAAATTGTACTAGTAGTTTCATATACCCACTCGGTTAGGGTATATGCAGAATATGTTGATTTATGTGGCTTGCCAGCTTGTCGATAACCGGCTTAAGATGCCGCCAACAGCACCAGCAACAACTTCGACAACAATGGCAATGTATAAGACACCGAGCAGGAACAATTGGCCCAATTGATAGCCAATTATCAGTCTTGGCCAAAGCCCCCGCAAAAATTTAACGTTTCACATTTTTGCTTTCCGTTTTGTCTTCGTTTTGCCTTTCTCGTGTACCGCCGGGTGGCAGGTGGCGTGCAGGGGGAAGGTGTGAGAATAACTAAAAACAATTTTTATGCTTTTTCTTCTTTTTTTTCAATTGTATTTTATACACTTGCATTGGGTACTATACCTTTTTTGTGTAGGCTCATCATTCTTGATATTATACATACAATATAATATCTCGTTTTGTTTGCTTAAATTGTATATATATTATTATCATAATAGTATTACTATATTTAACAACTTTTAAAACACCTAAAACTACAAAATAAATTTTCAAAGTTTTTATTTGATTAGTTTGATATAATGCTGTAGTTTTCTATGAAACATATCCGACAGAGTATTAAAAACTTCGGCATGCCATTCTCATTTAATTTGCCTGTTTTTGCAAACTTTTAATGACGAAGTCAACTTCTAGCTCTTCTAATGAAATCAAAACAAAATTAAATTCTATTCAATTAAAAATTATTGTTGACAAACTAAAAAGAATTGCAATTACCAGGAAAAAAAGCTAAATAAAAATGCATGCAAATTGCGTAAAATAAACCGAAACCATATTCCTTGAGTTGTTTCCTTTTGCCTCACAAACGCAACGGGGATAACAATAAGCCAACTGAAATTGTGGTCCAAAACAATTAATTAGTTTCTACTCGGAACTACTTGAAATAATGAATAACGTAAATTAAAGTGAAATGCAAATGCTGGTGGGAGAGAAGAATATAATTAAATAGAATGGAATGGAATGGAATGGAGAAATCACATCTAAATAGAATCAATATTATAATACAAATAAATTTATGTAAATTACGCTGGTTAGACAATAAAAGCCACAAACTCTTTTCCTTATTTTGTCGCACTTGAACCCCACGTTAATAGAAAAATAAATTAATCTCCTTAGATACCTGAAATGATATCTGGGCGAAAATCAGCACAAAGTGAAAACAATTTGAATGTAAATGTATTATGTCTGTGTGACTGTGCGTGCGTGTGTGTGTGTGTGTGCTTAATGTAAAATGTTGCCGACGGCATCAGCTATGGTTATGGCTATGGCCTATCCTTAATTTCCGCAATGCCATAGAGAAAATAAGGGAAACCAGACCCGCAAACTTTTTTCAGGGATGCTCCATTGTCTTTTTTTTTAAGCTTTTTAATGCCATTTATTGTCGGCAGATAAGCACGAACAATGCCTAAAAAAATAAGCACAAATGGAAAACAAAATAGAAAATGGAATATGGAAAATAAAACAAAAACAATTGCGGAACATGTCAAACAGTGTGCGAAGATAAGTGGAGCGATCAATTGAAATCTGTTTCTCTTTACTCGCTATGTTATAATTTGTATAGATCGGGAAAATAAAACAAGTACCACACTTTCGACAGCAGCCAGCCTTTGCATTAAAATAAGTTTCACTTAAATACTATTTAAAAATTGAAATATGGTACAAATACAAAATAGAATTTCTAAATTTTGTATGATGTTTAAAATTTGATCAAAAAGTATATTTAATTTCATAGTAACATTTTTCCGCCAGTGTGTCAACTAGTCCAAAGGCTTGCTGCAACCATTAGCCCGATTATGAATAATCACTTTGCCACATTCGTTTAGAGTGAGCAGTTCAATTTGTGGCATAGTTGCTAACAAAGTTTCAACAAGGATGTTCTAGCTCTTGGGCTTGGTGGGTGAATCTAGGAAAACTTAAAATTTGGTTAAACAAGAAATCAGCTTTGAACGGTTAGTTCTTCTGGCAGCTATATTCAGAACTGAGAGACTAGCTTCAATTTCGTTTCACATTTCGTGGCACTCATTTCATTTTCTTTATGACACAATTTATTTTATGCTTTCTAATAAAATTACTTTTGCTATTGGAAATAATGAAATTGAACCTACGAACATTGTAAGTAGTATATTGATAGGCATTGCCAAAATATGATGAATAGTAATTACACAGAGAAAATTAAATTCTTTATTTTTGTTGTATTATGTTGTCAATTAAAAAAAAATAAAAATAATATATACTTATAAATTTGGCTATGGACAACAACAAAATGGCACAGAAAACTTTTAGCTTAAAGATATTTCGATGGTTATAGTTTTCAAGCACTTATACATTTTATTTAACATGAATACTTTTGATTTGATATTTGTTATATTTAATTGAGCGGAAACTGATGTGCAAATTATTAGGTTTAAATATAATTATTATTTTATTCAATGCCTAAAATAAATATGAACAAAAAAAACACTCGAAATTGTTTTCTGTGTACCTACAGCCAGCTAGCTTGGTTCACAATGTGTATAGTGGAAGTCAGTGAATATTATGTCGTTCTACCTGAAAGTTGTATTGAGACTGCTCAATATACTGACCAAGATTCTATCGTTCAATGAGTTTCACTACAATCGCGATCAGAAGAAGTTTGTCAGCTCTAGTTTCTGGCATAACTACATCAACATATTGCATAGGTTTCTCATCTGGCCATTGAGTATACTTGTGCTGGCGTTTTTCGTTCTAAAGCCGCCGGCACAAGAGCTCAGTTTTGAGTGCATTTCCGAATGGGTAGCTCTATCCATGATTGTCATACCCTTTATGAGCATTGCTGTTGAAGGCTGGATGATTCTGCATCATTCTCGCGAACTATGTCAGCTGCTAAATCGCTTCCTGCATGTGGAACGCATGCATCGAGAGATATTTGGACGAAGTGTCCATGTGCCCTGGTATTATTTGACGGTTCATCTGGCATGCGAATGCTATGCATATTGGGTATTTACACCGAGGATTGCATATAGCCTGGGTTTCATGAGTCTAATGGCTGCACGAGTATTTGTACTATTTTATCTGATTGATGTGACAATGCTGATTCATCTGGGCCTCATCAAATCGCTAGCTCAGCATCTTGATCAGCCCTCGCACATGTGGAAACTGCAGCGATCCGTTTGCTTTGAATACTTTGAGGAGCTGCTGCATCTGCACAAGGATCTGCAGCGATTCTGTTGGGTTCTGAACACAGCCCGGCTAGCTGCCGATGTCTCGTATTACACATTTGCGTTCCTAACCTGCTTCTGGTTCTACAACTTTGATGGCCAGGGATTGCATTTAGTGGCGGCACTCATTTGCTGTCTGTCCATCTCGAATATGCTGCATGTCGTCAAGATTGCGAGAAGCATCGGTGGCATGGAGCGCAGCATTTTGAATCGCTTGTATTTACATGAGTTACTGCGTCTCTTGAGTCGACCAAGAAACTCAAGAAACTGGCGAATGGAGAAGGTAATTACAACTTTGGGTTTTCATTTATCTATTGGAACTAATCTATAGCCAACTCTTGAGCAGCTGGAACAGCTGCATTTGAAACGTTGCTGTCGGATGGAACGTTCCGTCAATATCTACAATTATATATATGTGAGGCGTACTCTGAATCTGGGGATTATGGATTATTTTATTACCAACGTCTTTCTGCTAATTAGTTTTAGTTTGACCTATGAAAATCCAAGAGTTTTCTTGGCTCATTTTATTACAATATCGCCAAGAGCTTAATATAAATATGTTTTTTAAATACAAAATTAAAAACAAGAGTGAAATATAGGAATATAGGAATTTTCCACAACAGCTGCGAATGAAACTTTGGCACAGGTTATTTTCAGGTTTATAGAGATACTTGTATGATATAATAAAATAGAGTTGTTTATGGGCCTTTAATGATTGCTTTATTATGGTTAATGAAACACTACATATTGCAGTTCGTACAAGTATAAAAGTTATTTGTCGTAAATGTATTTGTTTGGACTCCCTACTTAGCTATATATCTTAGACAACTTGACAACCACTCAGACTGAAGATGGAGGCTCCATTCTGGCTGAATGTAATTTGGAAGAGGTTCGCAATGCAGTTCAGATCAAGGCGTATTGTAAACAATACTATGCCACCTGCACCTGTAACCGAGATAGTTACGAGATTGACCTGCAAGAGAGTAAAGATGACAAACGATTATAATTTTCAGATAGAGAGAGAGAGAGAGAGAGAGAGAGGCAATTAATTATGCTACAATGTGATTCAGTTGCAATAAAATGATAGAATGCGAGAGAAAATATGTTAGTTGCAAGAGAGATGCAATATGCCAGAGAGATGGAGAGAGGAACAGCGAGGGAGACTGTGAGAGAGAGAAAGAGTATATGCTGAACTTCATATGAGTACTTACAGGTGCTGCGGTGGTTGCTTCTGTAGGTGCTAATGTTGTAAGGGCGGTTGTAGGAGCTAGTGTTGTTGGTGCTTCAGTCGTAGGAGCAAGAGTCGTGGGTGCTTCAGTCGTAGGAGCAGCAGTCGTAGGAGCAAGAGTCGTAGGAGCAGCAGTCGTGGGTGCTTCAGTCGTAGGAGCAAGAGTCGTGGGTGCTTCAGTCGTAGGAGCAGCAGTCGTAGGAGCAAGAGTCGTGGGTGCTTCAGTCGTAGGAGCAGTAGTCGTAGGAGCAAGAGTCGTGGGTGCTTCAGTCGTAGGAGCAGCAGTCGTGGGTGCTTCAGTCGTAGGAGCAGCAGTCGTGGGTGCTTCAGTCGTAGGAGCAAGAGTCGTGGGTGCAGCAGTCGTAGGAGCAGCAGTAGTAGGAGCAACAGTCGTAGGAGCAGCAGTCGTAGGAGCAGCAGTCGTAGGATCTACAGTCGTAGGAGCAAGAGTCGTGGGTGCAGCAGTCGTAGGAGCAGGAGTCGTGGGATATGCGGGTGCATATGTGGGTCCGTATGTTGGTGCCGCTGTTGGTGCTGCTGTGGATGCACCTGAAGCACCAGTGGTGGGCGGAGCTGCTGTATAGATAGGCGGATAAGCCGGATAGGAGCCAACAATCGGCTTCATATACGGTCCAGGCGCCTCGGCAATGGCCCTGGCGCCATTGGATCCACCGGCCGCAGCATAAGCATACGAACTGACGCCCGATCCCGATGCGGCACTGTACTGGGCACTGCCGTAGGCGGGACGTGCCTGGCTGTACACGTAATCCAGCTGTGCGCCGGCGGACGGTGCCGATGCGTACTGGCTGTAGGTGTAGTCGTCGTCGTAGGAGTCACCATAATACTGGGCAACGACCACCATGGCCAGGCTGGCGAGCAGACAGTAGCTGAGAGCTGACATTATGCTGGTTCAGTTGGTTGCTGTTGGTGGCTCACGGAGTCACTGATGATCTTACTGGCCATACTGCTGCCTTATATGAGCTGCATGCATGCTCTGCAGCGGATGGCCAGCGGATGGCCAGCGGATGACGCCTTTGTCCATGCATTCACAACACATTGACACACACGCAGCAACAAAGAGACACTCTTTGATTCGCATTCACATAATCGTTCTATCGGCGCACGTGACTCATTGTTGAGCCAAACCGGGTGCTCAGTTGCAATTGCGTCTGGCTAATAAACTTCACTTCTACTATTATATATTTTTTCTTTTTCATTTAATTATTTTTTTGTTCTGCACGGCATTTTTTATCTGGCCCCCCTACGTGCACTTTGGCAGCATTTTGCAAATTATATGCTAATGATGACATAATTAAAAAAGAAACATTTTAGAAAAAATAAACAACTCATAAAAAAAATAAACAAACTCCATCAGGTTGTTGTCATCCATTTAAGCAGCGCAAAAAATGATTATTATATTATAGTATTATTTTCTAAGTAATAAAAACAGAAATAGTTTAAGAATTATAGTCAGATTTAGCTAATGTGACCTATCAACTACATTAAATAAATTAAATAAATTTGAACGCATAGTTTTTGGTTAGAATTTGAAGATAATGCTGTAGTTACTCGATGCAATCATATTCAAATGCTGAACCCATCTAAGTAACTTGAAAGCAATCTCAGTTTCGAGAGCTCTGGAACAAGGTTGTGATAGTAAGTAGCTTAAACTAGTTAGCATTTGTGTCTGTTTCGCTGTGTTCCTTTCGTTTTCTGGCATCGCATAGTTCTCTTTGATGAATTGTTGTTGTGAATGTCATCCAACATTGAGCAAGATGCAAACCACAACAGCTGTGAGATTTGGCGTTGCGCTTCAGCGAGCTGCTAGTGGTGGGTGGTGGGTGGTGGGTGGATGAGTGAAGCTCCACTTGGAGCCAACTGAAGAGCAATATTTAAATTTATTTCCAGCAACAATTTTAGTTGCCCGAGATTCTGAACTGTTTCAGCTGGCACATCAGTCAGAGTCCTCGGACTCTGCCTGCCAGGCAGCTTCTCTTATTATATAAATAGCACAGCTCAAGTGCAGCTTTTGAAAGGAACAAATATGAAGGCCATAGTCCCAAAGATACCCTGTTAACTGTTATAGAGTCTATTAAGGTGTAGATCAACTCTAGAAATATACTTATTATCGAAAGAACAAGTTTCAAAATCAAAGAGTATTATAATATATAAAAGTTATATTATTTTGTTTTTAATATCAAGAGCATTAGAAGCAAAATGTAATTTCATGTGAAAAAGACCGAATATTTAAAAGTTACATAAATTTTGCTCTCTTAGTTAAGTAGTAAATGATATATTTTGCTAACAGCTTGTTACCAGTTCCATAACTCAAAAGTCGTTTTTAATAAAAATAAATCAATCATTTACTAAAATAATATAATAAATTTACCTCAAGACACACACACACACACAAAACCAATACCCTATGTGGACGACTAGAGGAACACATTTCGTTCAGCTCATTTGGCAAGTTGAGGCGCAGGCGAACAGTCGCGTTTTTCGTTCATCATTTGCAGCTTTGAGCTTTTTTGAGCGTTCAGTTGCGGGACTTGTGATATGTTTTTGGCACCAGATAAATTTCGTATAGTTTTTATAAACAAATAAGCGAACAGCAACAACAATTAAACAAAACAGAAAAACAAAATAAGGTGCTGCCGGCAAACATTTTTCACGCCATGTGAGTGAAAAAGATTTTCCGCAATTTCCGTGTGAGATTTGACTAGCTTTAGATGTTTTATATTGTATATCTTTATTTTAATAATACGCAATGATATATTTATGAATCGAAAGTAATTTAAGCTGATACTGAGTTAATTTATACTGATTACCAAATCTGTTTATACTAAATTAAATTTATTCTTTTTGGTCGTTTTATATTTTATGCTTTATACGCAACTAACTTTGATTAGCTGAAAATGATGTTCGAAATTCCAGCTAAATGAAACAACAGCATAAAAAACTGCCAGACTAGCAGCTAATCAGCTAAACAAACTGCCAGATCCGGCGGCTAAGTGGAAAACTTTTTTGTACACTGTGGTGCAAAACTGAATTTCGGTGACATAAATACAAAATATGTTTCGACTTAATTGAAAGTTAGCCTGTGCTCCAAAGCACAAGGTTTAATAAAAGCTAAGCAAACTTTTGACTTTGAAGTTTTTTTAAAATATATTTTCCAAATAATAGGCAAACTTTAAATAGGATTTCACTCAAGGAGCGTTGCTCATAAATGTTAAACAAAATTTAATTTGTTGCCAAACATGTTTGTTTTAATTGAAATGTTTTTCAAAAGTTTTCAGCACATTATTCTAGAGTTGAACATAAGAAAATGTTTTAGTGCCATTGTGCGCTGTGAAAAGTCCTCGTCCAGGCCATGCGCCACAAAATGTGAGCACACACAAACATAATTACATTTAGTGACCCATAAACACACATACACATACACAGAAAGCATTTGACTGGGCAGCTTTCGCAATAGCTAAACTCATTTATTATTATAATTGCTTAAAAAAAAAACAGTGGCAAGAATTGTTGCATGAGCAAATCGTGTGGCCAATTGTACGGGTTGTGTTGTGTGTGTGATTCTATTTCTGCCCCCAGCATCATTAACCACATTGACAGTAACTAGGCGACACAAAGCCGACTCCCGGCTGCCGTTACCCCCGCTGCCAACAGCCCCTGGCATTTTGTGTGTGTTAAACAGTAAACAGCAAGCAGCAAGTGGCAAGTGGCAAAGCGGCAAGCGGCAACAATTCATCATTAGTATTGAGTATACAGCCATATGTACATATCATTATTTCAGCTCAATAATATCGATTGCGCTCCTATTTGTCCCTAATATCATTTGAATATTATTTCTAGCTAGCGGCAATTTTTCTTCCGATATTATAACTTTTATTTTGTGTTCTTTGGTTGTTAGCAAGCATCAATTTCAATATCAGTTTAATTTATGCAACGACACAATTTCGAAAAAGTCAAACAGCCTTCGGGATACATTATTTTAATTATGTCTGTCATTAATTTGGCTTGTTTATCAGAATTTATAGATTCATTTCCTGTTGAGACATTTTAAATTTATTACGCTACTCCGTTTGTTTAATTACGTAAAGTAATGCTTGAGGCAAAATACAGGAATGAAATCATTTCAGCCCCTTTCTACAATTATTCGACTTTTGCTTGCGATGCTTTTTTCTTGAGACATTTATTGTCATCCTTTACTAACTGGCTAGAGATGAAAGTAAATCTAAGGTCTTGCATGGTTAGTTTACTTTTGATCAACACAGCGTCGGCATTTTGATTTAAATGCTTAGATATATTGTATAATTAGGGTATATTGAATTAAAGAACACTTTCAATCTGCTTGCTCTGGTGCAAGGCAGGGATTTAACCTGTCCACTTGGCAATTACAACAGGCACTCAAGGGCTAATGCTCCTGGGCACAGCACGAGTATGCAATTATAAATCGAGATTTCTATGTAAGCAGGCTCCATTAGATGGGCGCCGAACGTGACCGAGCTGAGCGGCAGCTGAGCGTTGCACGTGGCGTATGCGCAATGTCGCTGCCTCATTAGTTGCATACGAAGTAGACGAGGCCGCTCCCTGACAGCGGCATACTAACAACAGCTAACTGGCATTTCCACTGATGAACCACCAGCTAATTGCCCTGCAGCTGGTCAACAGCTCAGTTGACACAGGCAACAATACACTTAGAACTCAATTACAATGGCAAATGCCCAGCTACACGAGCTTTTGCCCTTCATTGTTTGGTCTTTGTAGTCTAGGAAGCGCATGTTTAGGTACTTGCAAACTGAGCATGTCAACATTTTTGTCATGAAATCCGAAAAAAATTAGTTTGTCAACTTTTGTTGTACAATTAATATAGAGGACAAATATTGGCCAAAATGCCCCCAGGATTCAAAATCGGTTTTAACAAAGTTGTGGCAGTTTAAAATCTAGGAAGGGAATTCAACAGTTACACACACGGAAACCTTTGACCTGAAGAAAGTTTGCGAGTCCCTTCAATTCGTGAATAAAGTGAAATTAATTTGATTATCTTATATTACACTGCCAGCAGCCGAAACTATTTAAAATGCACACGGTTTCTTCAAAAAGCCCCCAAGTTTTACTTGTACTTTGGCATTCACAAAAATATTATTGTATATGCATAAGTTAAATGCCCTGTAACAAAAAAATATGTAATAAGGGGTATATTTCAACTCGCAATGAGTGAGTAGCAGAAAAAAGCGTTTTCGTACTAGTGATATTGTCGATCGGTAGATAAAGATACAAAAAGGAAACCTATATTAAGTATACGTATTTAAATTTTACAATATATCGGTTCATCCCCACTTTTATTAGGGTACTACATTGTACAGGGTAACTAGCTAATCGAGCATGTAGGCTAGAGCATTGCTTTATGGTAGTTATCTATGTTATTCCGTCTGCGTGCCGTATGCCAAAGTATAAATTAAGTATACGTCATGTTGCCAGTGAGTTGCAGAATTTTAGTTTTTGGCTTTTGAGTTCTGCAATGCACTAACCAAATTAACCATAGAGTGTGTATGTGTGTGTGTGTGTATGTGTGGGAGCATGTATGTTTTTATGTTTGTCAGTGTTAAAACTCAATCAAGTGGAATGAGTTTTCATTAAAAATATAACAAAGTTAGGCAAGAAACTTGCCGGGTTTAGTGAAGCATGCGCCGTGTGCGTGCTCTTAGGTTGTGTGTGTGTGTGTGTTTCTTGCTTCGATCGATGCTGCTTTACAGCTACCAAACGGAAATTTAATTACAATCCGAGAATGCCCCGGCGGCAAGCGCTGAAACGAACGCTCATTAATTAGACAGTAAACTGATTTATTGCAGTGCGCAGGCAGCCCTGTGGCCAGCATTGTCCTGCATGCAGCTGTATCACTCACATGTCGCCAGGTCGACAAATTGCCATTTTGTCAGACTGTCAGATATGGTAATCAACAAGCCACATGCCACAAGCCAGCGGCCACAGCAGCCACAATGTCTCTGAGTTTGGGGTCGCTGTTCACGCCTGAACACAGTATGCAAATTAATTTGATTGTAGTACGAAATAAAGGAGCTAACTGCTAAACCTTCTAGCATTTGTGACAATACCGCGATCCAATGTTTATTAAATATATAGTTATATTCAACTAGTAAAGTACTGCTACAAGAATACTAGAATTTAACAAGTAACTAGTATTTAACCAAATTGCATTACAGAATTAGTACCAAGTAGTCGAAGTAGTACTAGTTGCTTGGTAGTCGGTAGTTCTGCAATAGTGAAAGGTTATGCAGAGAGATGTAGTTGCCCTTGCACAAAGTAGTTTAATTTGTATAATGTAGGCAATGGATTGAGAACCAGTTTCTGACTCTGGGTAGTTAGTTCGGAACTGTTTCTGTACTGATCCAGGTTTAAAGAGGAATGCACAGCAGTGGTAACAGCAATCATCTAACCATATTTGTTTTGTTAACTTTTCAGCACTGGTTTTGATAGCGGCTGTCTGCATTGAGATGACAGCCACGTTGGGCAAGGCGCCACAGCCGCAGGATAATCTACGCACATTTCTCCGGCATTTGTATGCTGAGTGCGTCTATCGCTACCAGAATGATACGACAACCGGCCAAGCAACAGGTTAGTTCAATACACTATGGGAGATGGGCGCGTGACACGACACGAACCCCGAAGCACAAACTAACTGACCAATCGGTCACCTACTCTAATCACCTCTTCTTACATCTTACACATTCATATATATGTAAATATATATATATGCCGCATATCCCTATTATATATATATACTATATATACAGACTCGGGCGATGGAAATCTGCTGCTGCCGGAGACTTACACGCTGATGCCGCGCTATTTCGAGCAGGCGGTGCTCAACGAGGGCACCATTGATATGCAGGATGTGGATGAGCAGGCGGCCAGTGTGAATGAGGCTTATGCCACGGTCCTATCGGCCACAATGGCAACCAATCAGCATTCAATGCAATACAATGGCAGCAACAACAACAGCCAAAACACAACTGAAATGGAAACCCTCTATTGTCCCGTCAATTTTGATGGCTATCTCTGCTGGCCACGAACCCCAGCTGGCACCGTATTGAGTCAATACTGTCCCGACTTCGTTGAGGGTTTTAATCGCAAGTTTCTGGCCCACAAAACGTGAGTTCAATTCGAAATTTCGGCCAACATCAAACTAAACATATACAGACTGCCTAAACATATCAAATCAAAGTATTTTTGTATTCACCCAAGCCTTAACACAAATTTTCATGTAAAACCATTTGGAATACAAAAACCAATCACAATTGCTTATGCATATGCTTTATGTATAACTGTCTATAGACCGTAAATTGCTTTTTAAATATGGTCAACTCCGTTCATAAAAATAGAATGGTTTCTGAATTATGATATATCAAAACTATTTTGTAACCACCTCTAAGCCGATTCTGACTTTAAACTTAACTTAAAGCATAGTACAAAAATTAAAAAATAAATATAAAATATCATATGATATATAAAATATATAGACATCATAAAACTCAAGTCAAAAACTTAACTTGTCAGCTGTTTATCAGTTTTTGTATTCAAAGATTCTTGATTCTTGAACTATTAAAGTGTTTTTTACAAAATTTGGTGCCTCTCTTATAAGTTTCAAGTTATACCCAAGGAACAAGAATAATGAATGTAAGAGCTGGGTTCAGGGTATCTCCTAGTCGGGCACTCTCGACTTGTTTCTTTTGTCATTAATAACATGTTTGCCCATCATTTGATGATATGTGCTTAGCTGCTTGGAGAGTGGTTCGTGGTTTCGACATCCGATAAGCAATCAGACCTGGTCCAACTACACCAACTGCGTGGACTATGAGGATTTTCAGGTGAGTCCAGCGTACGCATTGGAATGTTGAAGGATTATCAAATAATAATTGGTACGATAATTGCAGTTCCGACAGTTGGTCAATGAGCTGTATGTGAAGGGATATGCTCTCTCGCTTCTGGCGCTGCTTGTATCGATAATAATATTCCTTGGCTTCAAGTACGTACGACCATGGCAATTAGCGTTGCTAACGTATGATGCTGATGCTGATGCTCTATCCTACAGATCCTTGCGCTGCACTCGCATCAGGATACATGTGCATCTGTTTGCCTCGCTGGCCTGCACTTGTTTTGCCTGGATACTCTGGTATCGCCTGGTCGTTGAGGATAACGAGCTGATAGCTGAGAATCCAGTAAGTAGCACAACTGATGATACCGTTACATAAGGGGGGACCCTTACCAATTTTGATTTTTCAAAATGTAGTTATTAATTAAATTTTAAATAATAAAAATTAAATTTCGGATTTTTTTGGCGTGATTTTTGACAGAAAAATGAAGCACCTCAGAATCTCATTCTCTTAAAATCACCTTTTTGTAAAAGCAAGTGTGTTTTATTGTTCAGCGTGACAATATTCAATTTAATTAATGATTCATACTTAATGTGCAATTGAAATATTGATTATGCTTTAATATAGTTTTTTATATAATGCTCATGAATCTTTGTTATCCTGCTTTTCTTTTGCAGCCCTGGTGCGTTTCTCTCCACTTGGTGGTGCATTACTTTATGCTGGTCAACTACTTCTGGATGTTCTGCGAGGGTTTGCATCTGCACTTGGTCCTGGTTGTGGTATGTCGAGCAGCTACTTCTCCCCTTTCTCTGCCTCTTTGTCTTCGTTTCCGTTGCCCCCTCTCCCATTCAGTGGTCCTTTCACATGGAAATCGCTGTACAAGTTTGCATACCTTATGAGCAACCGCTGTGAATTCCTGATGAGATTTGCATGTGCCTCAATTTATGTGAAAGCATCTCTCAACCATTTTTTCTCGTTTTGCTACTTTTCCCCCTTTTGCAACGGTTTTACGTCTGCAACAAATTGAAATGCCATCTGGTCATCTCACATTTGTATGCCCTTTAAATGGGTATTATGGTTTGATGTTGATTGATTTTATTATAGATTCATAAATATATTCTAAGGTCACTTTTGATGAAACTTGGAAGGCATATTTCATATTTTATGATAATATCTGAACCACACTTGGATCACTTGAATATATCAAATATAAATATATAAGTAATTTGAGCTGTTAAATTAATGTTCTTGACCGCATTCAAATCTTTAAGGTCTCATTTTCCTTATCCAATTAAATATAGAGTTCTAATCATATATATGTATAACTTATATAGAGTATTTAATATTCGGTCACCCGAAGCTTTACTTAAATTGTGCTCCTATTTTGCAGGTCTTCGTTAAGGATACGATTGTGATGCGCTGGTTCAAGGTGCTTAGCTGGCTAGCACCGTTACTCTTTGTTTTACCCTATGGCGTTGCCAGATATTTCAGTGCCAACGACAATGAGCAGTAAGTAATTATAGGCAGCAAATTTTATAAATATAAATTGAATATTTTAAGTTCTTTTTCGTGTATCGAATTCAATTGTCTGAGAAGTTAAACTATATTTATGAATTCATCGATTATACAAGATAATTATTTATTTTTAGATATACTATATTTAGACTTTTGAATTTAATTCCTGTTTTCCAAATCTGACACTTAAGTTACGATTTTTTAAGTAGATCGATTTTGAAATACGCTGATTATAAACCTTTCACAGCTGCTGGATCGATGACAGTTTCTATCTGTGGATCTTCTCGGTGCCCATAACAATGTCCTTGCTGGCCAGTTTCAGTAAGTAGAAAAATGAAGAGTACTATTACAGTGGTTATTCGATAGAGAGAACGCTCTGGTTTCAGTGGTGATTATTCGATTAAAATCTAGGTTTACAAACTATTGTTTCAATATTCGAGCGACCACTGTACCATACAATACAGTGCTAATCAATAACAATAATTTCTTGAATTTTTCCCCAGTCTTTCTGATCAATGTGCTGCGAGTGATTGTCCGCAAATTGCATCCACAATCGGCACAGCCAGCACCACTGGCCATACGCAAGGCGGTGCGTGCAACAATCATTTTGGTACCACTGTTCGGACTGCAGCACTTTCTGCTGCCCTACAGACCCGACGCTGGCACCCAGCTGGATCGTTTCTATCAGCTGCTGTCCGTGGTGCTGGTCAGCCTGCAGGGCTTTGTGGTGTCCTTTTTGTTCTGCTTTGCCAACCATGATGTCACTTTCGCCATACGCACCCTGTTGAATAAGTTGGTGCCCAGCCTTGTGGCAGCACCGCCGGCCGGGAGTAATACTGGACAAATGGGCACGACCACGCCCAGTCGCGAGTTGGGCGTCTAAGCAAAGAGATTATACCGTGCAGACCCTAGAAATGGCCCAGTTACGATTTTGAGCTCCACTCTCCAGCCCAGTGAGGACCACAAAGTAACGGAACTTATTTACCCAACTATATATCAATATTTAAAGGCAT
Source organism: Drosophila maculinotata (assembly GCA_035045305.1). NCBI lineage: Eukaryota > Metazoa > Arthropoda > Insecta > Diptera > Drosophilidae > Drosophila > Drosophila maculinotata. The sequence continues at coordinate 1,319,510 of JAWNPD010000679.1, read as the reverse complement.
ATTCAAGATGTTACCTATTATATTGGCATTTGTAGGCATATCATTATTGCAGCCGGAAACCAAAGATTGTATGTCTTTTATCTATGTGTATTATCCATTGTTGTTAACACTCTGAGCCAAATCTAGTTGTTAAATCTATAGTTGTAATATACTCTGTTTTTTTATTTATATCGTTGGGTTTTTAAAACCTAGAAATACTCGATAATTCGCATACGTACTCCATGTACCTAAATGACAAATGTTTGTGCCAACACATATTGCATACCACATTTACATATACATATACAATATATTATATACACTATCTACAAGTATCGTAGTGCTTTTTAAACCTTTATATGTATTATCAGCCATGTTCTGAAATCCAAAATGTTGTGCTCTTCCGAAATGGATTGAAAAAGTATGTTTTCTAAATTTCTATACATTTTTCGGGAATAAGGTAGTAGGAACATGAGCTTATATAATGACCGTATTTACAAATTTATTATTGTACTCAAATATTTAACCAATTAAACAAAGAATTGTATGAATATTTAAAGGAAATAAATCTTTAATCTACAAATTTGAGCAGTTTTCTTTGTCAGGAACGCTTACAATAAGGAACGGATATAGTAGAAATATTAACAGAGATATGGAAAGAGGGTAAGTGAATGAAAATGACGGAGAAAAAGAATCAAATTGAGCGCAAGAAATTCGAAAACATTTTATGAGTGTTGAAAATAGAGATTTTTTTAGCGAAACATGTGAAAGATAAAGTCAGATAGATAGACACATCATTTTCAAAAATATAATTCTGTATTTTCTGGGATTCCTTCTCAATTCAACTCACCTCACTTCACTTATACCGAACCCACCACGATTTGTCATTTATCAACAAACCTAAGGCACAGATCGTTCAAGAAACTCCGATTTCAATAAAAGAAAAACATAACCAATTTTGCGCATATTTTTCTTGTCATTTTATTTCACGTTGGTTTTATGTTTGTGTTTGATTTTGTTATTTGTTATTTTTATACCATTGCTTGCCGGCTTTTTGTTTTTATTTTTTTTTTTTGTATTTTTGTTTGTTTTTTATTTATGAAAGAGCAAAAGAGTGTAGAACAAAACTAATACATGGTAATACAATAAAATACAAATACAATAATAATTATAATTATAAATATAATTACAATTAATAATAATGCATACATCCATATCAATTATAAGTATGTACGAGTATAGTTAAATTCTTGCAATAAGTTATATAATAATCATATATGCATCTAAATGTGTAAATTTTGTAGTTATTTCTACCACGCTCTTCTTCTTCTTTTTATGCTTCTTCTGCGATTCAAGTATCTGCGATAATATATCCAATTTCGTCTAACTTATGCAACATCCAATTTTTGTTTTGCCTTTTTTCTCAGCTTCTTCTTCTTCATTATTTTGCGCTTGCCCTAAAAATTCATGTTAACCCACTTGCATACAGTCGGTATATCTGTATATATGTATGTATATACAAATATGCGTATGATCTCCACAGATGTACATAGTACGGTATGAACAGTAGTGTAGAATATAGTACTTGGATACTTAAGATCTCGTTGAGAGCTTTTAGGCATACTATAGGTTCACTTTAGCTGCTATTTCGTATAGGGATTTTTGTCGTGGGTACAAAGCAGAATTAAATGTGGAACCACTCCAACACATATATGAATCAGAATCAGAATCAGATTTCAATGCTAAGCACAATAAAATATAAGATAATATAATAATATAATATAATATAATATAATATGTTGAAAGTTGTTGGTAAGTTTTGGTAAGTTGGTTAAGATGTGGTTAACTAAGTTAATACAATGCAATAAATATGTAAGTACAAATCTGAGTGCATACAAAGTAATGCATATATCTTCATAGACAATCATAAATAGCATACATAATCAAATAGATAGTAATCGATTGGACTGTGTAAGTGTCTCTCTGTGTGTGTGTGTATGTTTGTGTGTTTTCAAGTATAACTATTTTAGCAATTTCTTATAGATAAAATGTACCATCTTAATATATTGTTTTTGCTTGCTTTCTGCAGAGTTTTAGTTTTCTTTTGTTTTGTTTTTTTTTTTTGTTTTTTCTTTTTGTTTGGGCGCGTTCCGTTGACTAAAGCGGCTACGTATATATATGTTTTTATTTTTTCGTTCTCCATCATTTTGGTTCATCATCAAAATTATTGCGCGTACCGCAAATTAGTTGATATTTTCATCATTTTTGTTTGTCTTGCTTTCATCTTCTTCATTTAATCAATGCTAAGTACATATATTAAAATTTATGTTTAATCACTGCTTAAAGTTAGAGTCGAGCATTTAGCTAGCTGCACCACCACCGTGCGCCTGCCTATGCGATTCTCATGGCATCAAGCACAGCTTTTTCAGGCAGCTTAAAACTAGACCGTGTTTAAACGCCTTTTGCCTTGGCATCGTTTTGGCTGCATCCAATCGTTTTAGTATTCGACTAAGTGCTTATTAACTAAATTGAGTTATCGAATGTTATCGGTATTGATATCGATATCGACATCGACATCGATATCGCTATCGCCAGCTGATCGAAATCAAATTGAACATCGGAATTCGATTTGTCATAGTTTTTTAGCTTTAAATTTTCGTATAGCTCGGATGCTGTGTGCTCTTGAAATCCTTGAAATGAGTATGTGTGTGTGTGTGTGTGTGTGTGTGTGTGTGTGTGTGTGTGTGTCTGGTGTGTGTCTATATGTGTGTGTTAAACAGTGATGTATCGTGTAAAAACGTTGGATGTTTTTATTATTTCCGTGTGCGCTTCTCAAGCTCTTGCGCTGATTTTGTGGCCAAAATGAGTAAACATTCTATATACTGTAGGTATATATATATATATATATATATTTTCAATATGTATATATATGTATGTATCTGTTGAAATAATTGTAAATGCATTTCATGCTTAGTTTATGATTTTCATTGTTATTCGTTCACAAGTATTTTTTTCAGTTGGGTTCAGTATTTTTGGTTGCCTGTTCTTCAATTTCCTTCCATTTCCTTGTTCTTCTTCGTCTTCCTCTGCTTCTCCTTGCTTTGCTGCCAGTGTGTGTATATTCGTAATTTGCATATGTATGTGTGTGTGTGTGTGTGTGTGTGTTTGTGCAGTGTTTTTGTCTATTTCTATATACCGTTTTCTTATCGCCATCTTCTACGCAATCAGCTTTTAAAATGTACTAATATCCTTTAGTTATAGTTATGTAATTGTTTAGCATGCACTTATGTGTGCACACTGTGAGTTCTGTGACCGAGTCGCTGATTTTCGAATTTGTACAGCTGAGCACCTCTAGGCATTGGGTTTGAACAAAAACGTATAAAAATAAACCTCAACTCTTTAAGATTTGTTACTTTTTTAACTTGTTAAATTGATTCAAAAAGTGCAAAAATTAAAAAAAAAAAAAATTTATAATTCCATTAATTTGCTTGAACTTTGGAAATGTGTGGATTTAATGCAACAAAAGACTGGAGATTTGAGAAAAATGTGATATTATACCAGATAAATAGACTGATATTCTACAAATTATATTTCATTTTGAAAGAACCCGTTTCAAATATATTGTAAAAATTGAGTTTTTACGTTGTACTTCTTTTAAAAGCAGAAAGATTTTATTTGTGATAGGGAACTGAATTCGGAAGTGTCTAGGCCCAGTTATGTGCCATCAGAGAAGGACTATCTTGGCTTGTTTATTTGCCACAGCCAACTCGAGTCACATTTTAATATTGCTTTTTTGAATAATGACACACAACTCTGTGGTGCGAGGGCCCCAGCCCCATTGGAGCATGGAACCGATCGGCACCTGGCTAATGCGATGGGAATTATATTATTTATGTATTATAATTGTAATTAAATCCATTAAGGTTTATTCTATTGTTTAACTTTATACACTCTTACACATATATGCATAGTGAGTATGTATTTGATTTTTTTTTTTTTGGTTTTCCTTCATTATGGTCTTTAATTTAAATAGGTTAGGATATATAGAGAGTCCACTGGCAAGACAAACAAACGAACTAACGACTCGGTACTCAAAAGCGATTCGTGTTTAAATTCAATTCTATGGCAATTGCATCCATTTTGTTTGTTTGTACGAGTACACACACATGTATACATAGATAAGTGAGTAGTTATTACTAGAATACCGAATATCGAATATCGAGCAACGAGCAACGAATATCGTAAATCGAGCATCGAATATTTACTATGTGCTGCCCATGACTTGTCTGCTGGTTTTTGGATCCAAAGAGCTCGCTCTTTGACGGGCACATTTGGCGAACGTTTTTGCTTCATTTTATGTTTATTTTTATGTTTTTGTTTTGTTTGGATTTCGGGTTTACTGTTTGTCCAATCTTTGGTATTTTTTAAATGTATTTCACATTTGTTTGTTGTTTTTTTTTTTTTTTTGGGTTTTTCTTGTTTGTTTTTTTTTTCTTTTTACTTTGCCTCATGCATTTGCTTAGTTTGACATGTATTGTATATATTATAATGTATGCATGTATATATACTTATTATTCAATATATTAATAAATTTTACTATAAATCTTTGTTTAAAAAATTTTACATCGTTCATATATGTATATATGCATGTATATATATACTTATATGTATATATATATATATATATATATATATATTTAAAATTTGGTGTTTTCAATTTGCGTATGCAACTCCCACAACTTTTTTTTTGCATTACTTGAGTTTTTCATTAACTATCTTAAGTGTTTTTTTTTTTGTTTTTTTTCTTTTTTTCCGAGTGCCCGCTAGCCATGTAGATGTGGCCTTACTCTAAGCACTAATTCGAAAAAAAGAGTCTCGTTTTAAAAATTGTATTTTTTGTTAGTTTGTTGTTGTTTTTTGTTTGTTTGTTTTTTTTTTCTTTTTCAATTGCTAATTTCTACTGACACACACATTGATTGCTGTTTAAGCGCTACTGAATATGGGGGAAAAGAACGAGGGGGGCATCTATTAAGTAGGCTCACTTCTTATATATAGTATGTATATATATATATATATATTTGTATATGTATATACGTATGTTACCTATCTTCTTAGTTAGTTCTATGCATTTTCTTCGACTCCGAAAACCATTTTAAAAAAACGTATGCATTTAGTACTTTGTAGATCATTGAAACTAAGTTGAACGAGTTTCAATTATTCAGTATTCAAAAAATGCGAGTGCTGTTGCTTTGTTTGTATTTTGAGTATTGTATAATAAATATTTGTTGCGGGTGTGTGTGGCCAGGCCAAGCAAATTTCGAACTGCATTTTGGCAATGTTGCCACATTTCAGTTACCCATCTGTAGCAGTTTGAGAGTTTTGTTAAATAGAAATCAAAAACGAAATAAGTGTAAATAATGCACAAAGGAAAAATGGCACAAGAAATGCGCAGCAACGTTGCTAGTTTCTTAGTGCAGCGTTGCCAAATTGCACAGCTACGCGCTGTTGCCAATTGTTTCGTAGCCTGCTTAAGAGCCATCGGTGCATCGCATGCAACGTTGCCAATTTTCAGTTGAGTGTTTTGTATTTTGTCTGTTGTTCTGATCGTGTTTTGCAAAAAAAGAAAACAAGTGCTGTGTTTTGGTTTTTGGTTGTTCTCTTCGCATAGTTTTTGAATAAGTCACACATTTATTTAATAATAAATATATATATATATTTATATATATATTTTTTGATTTTTTTATATATATTTTTTTTTAGGTTTTTAAAGTTTGTTTTTGGTTTTGTTGATGTTTTGCGTTTTTTGGTTTTATTCATAAGTTATAATTATAAAAATGGAATAATAAGTAGGCATAATAATATAATGTAATATAATATAATAAGTTTTCTTGGTTTCTTTGCGTTTCTTTTGCACATACAATATTGAATATACTTTGGTATTTTTTCATTTTAAGTTAGACGACGACGAAAAAAAATAAGATTAAAACGATTACATATATATAATAATAATGGTTATAAGTATGTATGATGTATGACGTATGATGTATGTATGTATATTTTGTTGTTGCGTTTATAAAACTGACCTCACGATTTCGACCGGATCGAAGTCGATGGGATTTAACGCGGCATTTCGGGATATTGTTCAAATCAATGCGAATCGAATCGAATTTAATTGAATAGAAGCTTTTAAGTACATATTATAACATTAGGTTAAGTGAATGCAATTCAATTCATATAATGTAATTAATTGATTAATTAAGTTAATTAAGTTTTGCATAACGAACACAATACAAATACAATATAGCAATTATAGCAGCACATAAAGGCTTGGGCATACCATATGTACCTAGGTATTCAGAATAAATGGTTTAAAAATTAGCATTTTCTTTATATGAGTGTATTTTAATTATTTTTGGTATTTTTTTGGTTTGTTTTTTCTTTTTTACTTAGTTAAATGAATAAACATTAAATAATTTAGTTACGTAATATTAATATTCAATTTAATTTAATTTAATTTCAAAAAAAAAATTCAATTATTTTAAGTAATTGTTTTTAAATATGGGTTGTCAGTATTATTCATTTGATGCATTTCGCTTAGTCAATCTATAGACATTTGTCTGTTGTTCGTGTTGTTGTATTTGTTGCCTCTTTAACGCTTTGTTTTTAGTATTTTTGGTTTTTTTTTTAGTATTTTTCTGGTATTTTTGTTTATAAAATGAAAAATGTAAATGATGTAGTGCTGCGAGTAATTTCGCACAAAAGAAAACAGAATAAATATAAATTTTTGCTAAGATTTCATTAATTATCATCAATCAATTATAATAATTTCGTTTAGCATACAAATCAATATATAGGTAAGCACACATATATATACTATATCGGTATATAATATATACACATATGTATTTCAATTATGACTACAACTTGCTGTCAAATGCCATAGTTTCATTTCTTACTCATTTTGTCAATTCTATATACTTTGTAGTATCTTTTTTCTACGTTTTTTTTTTTGTTTTCGTATTAAGGATTTTTTTTTCTCGATTCTTATAGAGAGCGGGAGAGAGTAAACCAAATAAAAAGATACATACATTCAGTTTGTTGTTCTCAACACAAAACTCGAATAGATTGAAATTTGACCTTAAGTGGTTTTGGTTTTGTTAGTCTTAAAGCTAACCTGCAGCACCCGATTGCCCAGGGTATAGCCGTTCAGTGATTGTATGGCCACCACAGCCTCGTCGTAGTTGGTCATGGTCACAAAGCCGAATCCCTTGCACTTGCTGGTCTGCAGATCCCGTATGACCTTGACCGATTGCACAGCCCCGAACGGGCCGAACAGCTGCCAGAGCACATTCTCCTCGGTCTCGGGCGCCAGATTATAGACGAATATACACCAGCCGGATCCGGTCATTGCATTGCCCGGCAATATCGAATTGGCCAATAGATCACCAGCCAGCGGTGAGTATCTATATATTGTTGTTAATTATTTTTGTTTTTGGTTTTATTGGGGGTAGAGAGTTCAAATCGATTAGTGCACAGATATTGATAAGGTTTATGTATCAATGATGATTAAGTACTTGAGGTTGTATTCAATGTTCAGTTTATGGTACATATATCGTAACAAAATGTGTCAAACCCTCCTTGAAAATAACACTTAGGAAACTATGCAACGCTATGCTGGGTATGTGTTATTGATTTATTATTGGTTATTGGTTATTACCCTTGCAGTGGATAATATACATTTAATATGAATTCTGTTCTTTAGTTCCAATTTATTACTCAAAATTAATGACTCAAGTTTTTATTCAAGTTACTCTTATTTTAAGTTAAGCCAAATACTTTTTTGTTCGATTTTTTTTATGTATTTTTGTCAGCAAAAAAGTGATCTCATCTAGGCAAAATTATTCACCCATTTTATTTCAAATCGGACTAATATAAAATATGTCTTGAAGCAAACGCTCGATATTACTTGAAAATCCGACTACCATATAATTGAGTTTCTCCAGTCTGCAAGGGCATTTAAACAACGGCAGACCGTTATTAGTTTTAATTTTTCTGGTTTTTAGTAAGTTATTACATGCTTATATAGATATGGTAGATATGGTTGGCCACCATTACACTGTGCTGCAAGAATTTCGGTATTGTTGCATTTAACTCGTAATGCTCGATTGCCCAATTGATTGTTCAGTTAAAGCACTAGCATGTAATTGTCGCTGGTTTCGTTGAAAGAAATGAAAATATACATATTTAGATATATATGAAATCAAAGCAGACTTGGAAAAAAGATTGTTGTAAACGAGTATGTTACACATTGATTATATAGACTAATGGAAACTGAAAAACCATATAGTTTCCTGGTAAAATAAATCATAAAACTTGGTACATGCTTCGTAACATAACCAAATTGAACGTTGAAACACAAAAAGCCACCGTGAAAATGCAAATCAGATAAAGCATACAGTAAATAAGAAAAACATATAGTATTTGAAATCATATGTTTTGGGTATTATGAGGAACAATTACACACAAACATTGAATCTAAACATTTAGTATAAGAATTAATTAGTTTTTTTGAAGCTTATTTTTAATTTAATTTTTTTTTTTTTGTGTTTGTTATGTTTGTAGTCAATAAAAAAAAAAAAAGAGCAATCAATATTCATGTATGCGTTTGTATGTGTGTGTGTGTGCGTGAGAAATGAATTAGTCGAAAAATTCACCTTTGCAAACCCTTGTTAATCGCTAACATGGGACATTTTCCAATGCTAAAAATGATGAGAAATTTGTTTTTGTCAAAGAAAAAAGAAAACCGAAATATGCCACAGAAGAGGTAGGTAAATAGAAAAAAAACGTTATGTAAAATTTATGTTAAATCCATAAGAATTGAAATTATAATAATAGAAATAACCATTGCGTAAATTTGTTCAACCAAGTTACGTATGTAGAAATCATATCTTAAACAAATTGATGTCTAGTTTGTTTTTTTTTCCTTAAATTATTCTTAAATTTAAGAACTGAAATATTAAGGTTTGTCGACCGCACGGACACCGAATGGATTGGTTAATGGCAAGAACAAGAAATTTACCCGGACTGTTGGCTAGGATAAGTAAGTATTATAGTAAGTAAGTAGTATGTCCCGCCTTAAGCCTCAAAAACAAATGACACGTAAGTTTTTAATGGATGGATGCTACACACCTGATACGTCCGGCGGAAGGTAGGGCACCGGCAAGGCGACGGGTGGCCGCTGCTGCCTGTGGCGTCAAATATGCGGTTAGCGGTGGGGCGATCTGGGCCTTGGCGCTATTGCTTGGATTGTTGGCGAATTTAACGGTTATCGGTTCAGCATAGCCCTTGGGGGTCTTGCCGTTCAGCTCCTGTATAGCTCGTTCGGCTTCGTTGCGTTGATCGAAACGAATGAAGCCGACACCCTTCGATAGACCTAAACGAATCGAAAATTAATCGGTAAACGACTGCGTTAATCGATAAATGATTGTTGTATCAGCCATACCAGAAATATTATCACAGAGTATACGAGACGTAATTATTTTGCCAAACGATGCAAACATCCCCTCCAAGTCTGGTTGTGATAGATTTTTCGGAAGACCCGATACATATAAATTAGCACCCTTTATAGATTCTGAACTTGGACGGGCGTATGATACTTTAATAACCTTATTCTGCAATCGCAAGCCGTTCAGGGTGTTCACAGCCTTCTCGGCATCCTCAGCGCGCACATAGTTAACAAAACCATAGCCCAAACTCTGGCCTATAAAAACAAAACAAAAAACACAATTTTATTAATATAAGTCAAACTGGAAATGGTTTTTATTTGTTCTACATTTGGTTCAAAACTTACCCTGCTGCAGAGCCGGATTGAGTGCGGTCAATGATGCTGGCAATACTGCAAAAAGTAATTGCAATTTTTGATATGTTACTTGAGGGGAATTGATTTTTTTTTGTTAAAAAATGCATGCTAATGTTAAAATCATAAATTTCATAACTAAAGTTTCTAAGTTACGCAACAAATTGATATCAAGTTCTGCCACATGCTAAATATTAATAATAATAATAATCAATATACTAATAAAAATGGTATAAAATAATACTAAAAAATAAAATATAGTACATGAATACAGGATATTAAGTATACGTTAAGTTAAGATTAAACAAATAAAAGGATATCAAAGAAATGCTAATAAGTAATCTATATAATACTACTATATATGTATATATTTGAAGATCATGCATGTACAACAATTACAACATATACAAGATGTACAAGATGTACAACATGTATGCTTAAGGCTAGTTGAAATAGTAAAATGTTGGTTAATATTTACCCAAATTACCTGAGACTTTATCACGCACCAGTTTGCAACTCTCCAACTCACCAATGCTAGAGAAGAGCGAACGCATCTCCTCTTGCGTCATGGTTTGTGGCAGATAGTTGACTATCAAATTGGTACGCGACTCATCATTGCTGCCATCAACGGAGCCATTGGCGCTACCGTTCTTCACAATGTCCATGGCGTTGGTCATGATTTCGTTTTTGTTGCTGTCACTATCACCGTTGCTGGTAATGGTTGCGCCTTTTGTTACGGTTACTGTTACAGTTGCAATAACTGTAACTGTAACTGTCACTATGCTGTTGCAAGCTGCCTTCCTGTGCGATTCAAGTCCCCAATTTCCCTTGGCTACACGCGGTATTTGTTTTTATTAATGTGTTTTGTTGTTGTTTGCTGTTTGCTGTTTGTTGTTTGCTGTTTGCTGTTTGTAGTTGTTGTTTGTTGGTTGTGCTTAGTATATAATCTCACTGCTTGCTTGGTTACGCTTACAATATATGTATGTACTTATTTCTTGGTATTTGTTTTGTTTTTTTCTTTTAGTATTATTTTATAAAGAGCTTTGACTGCGCTTTGCACAAGTCCCGTGAAGTTGTTTGTCGCAAGGTTTCGGTTTCGGTTTTTATCTTTTTATCTTTTTTGTCGAATTGTCGCTTTAGTTTATGTCGTTTTTTTTTTTTTTTTTGGGTTTTTAGATCAACTACGATCGCAAAAAAAAATAGTATTTTATTTATCTTAAGTTTTTCTGTGTGACTTAAACCGTTCTTTGGCTTTGCTTAAAGTTTAAAATTTAATTTAAGTTTGAATTAAATTGTTTTTTTTTGTTTTTGTTTTGTTTTAGTTATTTTTAGATAAAAGAGTAAATTTTGCTAATGGTTTTGGTATTTTTTGTTTTGTGCTTAATTTCTTCTTCTTATGCTCAACTGTTCGCCTCTTGAGTATTTTGAGTATCTCTTTGTTATTTTTTTTTCTCTTTTATTTTTCTTTATATATAAAATTGCAAAAATGCAAAAAGATAGAAATAATTTGTTATTTGTTTTTGTTTTTGTTTTTTATATATTTATTACTTTGACTAATTTGCGCTTCTTCTTTTTTGGTTTTGTTGTTGGAACTTAGTTGTGTTTATTCGAAATATACATACATATATAATATGGTATATGTATTTATTATAATGTTGTATATACGTTTAAATATGATTATTCGTTATATTTGTTGTTGTTGTTGTTTTGTTCTTTTGTTATGTTAATAGTTGTTGGTTTTGTTTGGTGGTGTTTGGTTTTACTTTTTGCTTCGGTTGCAGTTTAAAAATCTTTCTCATCGATTTGTGCTTTTCCTCTTCTTGCTCTCGGTTCCGGCTGTTGTTGGTTGTTGTTTTTCCGTGTCTGATAAATGATAAGTAGCTGTTCGATTGCTCACTCGTTCTTTACTCAATCTGCAAATAGATAGCAGAAGAAATCATTTAAAAACATGCCATGTAAATGGACCTGACAAACAAAAGTTCTGCAACTGTGCACCCCCTGTGATAAGCAAAGAGAAGAGCAGTAAATGAAGCGAGAGAGAGAGAGAGAGAGAGATAGAGAAGCCACCCCAGAAGCACAAAGCGTACATTTAGCTAATGCCCATGTGGATTTTTGACATGTTTTACCTCCATCCAACACCTCCCCCCGTTAACCTAATCCTAAAGTCCGAAATGTGTTTATCAAGTTTGTTTTTTTTCCATTTTTTTTTTTGTTTCATTCATTTCATATTTTTGTCAGCAGAAAACTTGGCTTAATGGCTTGGAATATAATTAAATTGTTTTGTGTGTGTGTGTGTGTGTAAAGTAAGCAATATGCCAGTGGCTCAGCGATTCGTAGCTGCAACCACATTGTTTATGTACTCAACGCGTTTTTTAAGCGCCAGGGTATTGTTTTTTTTGCACGGCTCAGCATTATTTGTATGTGAGTTTTCAAGCTGATATTTAATACCCTGCAAACCTAGCGGCTTATTACTTTTATGAAAGTGTAAAGCCCAACTATTTTCATATATCTTATGCTTGAACATTTTAAGTATGTGAACTTTATGATTAGAAAAACAGACAAACTCTAAAACAAAAAAAAACTGTTATCATTTTAATAATTTATGAAAATATACCAAATAGCTCTCAATATATTATTTTATAAATAAGTTTCTGCTTCAAAGCTGATATCGTCAAAAAAAATATTCCAACAAAATGTTTTTATATTTTTTTTTAAATGTATTCATTCTAAAATTCCACCAAACTGAGCATATTTTTAGATAAATAGACAATAATAAACATATCTATAAGTTTCAATATTTTTTAAAAAATTCAAACTAATTGTTTTCAAAGTTGTAAATTTATATAAATAAAGGTATGCAACGCTTTTTGTCGGTATTTAAATAATTTGCTTTTAATCTCATTTTATATCCATTGATTTGCTTTCTACTCATTTACTTTTAAAATTGTTTAGGGTATTTGTACTTCAATCATATTCGTGGCATTGTAGGGTATCTGGTAGTCGTTTCGTCTGCCGCTAAAACTTCTTTTATGCAATATGCAATTTCGCAAACGCAATCGTAAATCAAATCTGATTTTGCTTGGAACTGGCAGCATATTAATCTATAAGCTAAGCATTGCACTCCAATTGGAAGTATTTGCCTGCACTTTGGATTCCGATTGGAATCGCGCTGAGGGGTTGAAAGATAGACAGACTGACAGAGAGCGAGAGAGTGAGAGAGTGTGAGTGAGTGAGTGAGTGAGTGAGTGAGTGAGAGGGAGGGGAAGGAAAAAGGTCTCCCTTTTGGCTAGCTGCGAGGCTTACAATGTGAAAAGGGACCGCATTGAAAATAGGGTAAAAACCTGACGCGAAAAACAAACAAACGAATAGGCACGTCGCGTCCCCCGGACAGGACGCAGGACACACAGGACACACAGGACACATGGCTGTTGGCTCGTTTTGGGCTCAGAATTCGTTATGGGATTTTTGCTGGTTTGGGTTCCCTTGGCCTGGGTCAATGAACCCAAACGCTTTGTGGCCAGTGTTTTTCTACTTCTATTTTTGCTTTTGGGTTTTTTCTAGTTTTCTAGTTATAGATTGCTATTGTTATTGTTGTTGTTGTTGCTGTTGCTGTTGCTATTGTGGTTGCTGTGGTTGTGTGGCATGCAGCAGAGAGGCTAGAAACAGCTGTTGCGGCCGCGTTCAATGAACTCAAAGGCGCTGCTTGAAAAGGCCCAAAGAGGACAACAACAGCAACCACAACAAGAATGTCATAAAGATAAAAAACAAACAAACAAACAACACACACACAGACACACACACACACACACACACGCACAGGCAGAGAGCACTTGAATGCCAAAGAGAAAAAAACCAAACCAAAACAAGTCAAAGTCAAAGCCACAAAAAGGAGGCGACCCCAAACAAAAGGAAGTGCAGCTATGAAGAGCTTGAATGGAAGCACACACAAACACACACACACAAATACATGCACACATGCGCGAATGACGCTGCATAAAGCGAGCTGCATCTCAGCAGGAAAGCAGCACCAACCACTGCCTCCCGCCCCCCCAACCACACACCACTTCTCCCACTGTCAGCCCCACAACGGCCAACGACCCTGCCAAGCTGTCTGTGCGTGTGTGTGTGTGAGTAGAATAAGCTGCGAAAAAAAGGAGAAAAAAGCAAGAAGGAAAGAAAATGTGTAATTGACACTTTTGCGCCGATATCTGTGACCTCATTTAAAATGTGTGTCGCCGCAGCGCCTTGAGGTGGGTCAGGATATGTCTTAAATATGATGATGATGATGATGATGATGATGATGATGATGGCCAAGGGTTCAAGACAGCACAGCATGAAAGAGACAGCAGCAGCAGCAGCAGCGAGTGAGCGAGATAGCTGGTAAGACAGAGAAAGAGAGACAAGAGCAGGGCAGCTAGAAGAGAAGATAGAAGCGACTTAAGGCAGCTGGAAGACAGTGCAACAAAGCAAAGAGAAGACTAGGAAATGGTTGAAGACAGCAGAAGAGTGAGAAAGAAAGGGAGAGAGCGAATAAAGAGATAGAGAGAGAGACAGATAGTAGATAGATACAGATCAGAGGTAAGAAGAAACAAATTGAAATACTAGAAGAGAAAGGAGACAGCTGACACTCGGAAATAAAGGCTAGAAAGAGAAAGAGAGCAGAAGGAAGGAGATAGGAAAAGGAGGGGGAGAAAGAAGGTTATAGACAGGGATACTTGTTCTATGACAGCTGCATGATAATTAAGCTTCCACTTTCTATCTCCCTCTTACACACTCCCTCTCGCTCCCCCTCTCTCACACTCTCTGTCGCCCTCTCTCTCTCTCTCTCTTACTCACTTGGAAATTATCCAAACCTACTCAACAGAGTTGTTGCCCATTTGCACTTTTGCACTTTGGAAAGTAATGCAACTCTTTTCAAACACTTTCATCCTATCGTTCTCCCTCTCCTCTCAATCGTTCTATCCGTCACTCTCACGATGCATAAGCTTGACAATCAATAACAATTAATATAGATGGATTTCTTGTTATATCGATCTTTATCTTGGAGTTCATTACATTATTCCATCAAATCGTTCTCCTTCACATATTCTTCACACTTCAAAAAAAAGACACGTGAGAAAAAAATAGCACATAACCACAAAAATACCATGCACTGTTCTAACTGTTATACATATACATATGTATGTGTGTATGTACTTACAGGTTTTGGCAATGGGGGCACACAGACACCAAGAACAACAAAAAAAATGACAACAATGATATCTGTTAGAGGGAGAAGTTCTCGGCAGGGTGAAGTAGAATACAAAGAAGAAGAAGCGTTCGTAAGAATACAACTTTTCGGGTTCTATTGATTGCAAAAACTCTCTCGCTCGCGCTGTCCCCCTCTCTCGCTCTATCTCTCTGTCTCTCTCTCCCACTTTCTCTCCCACTTTCTCGCTCCCTTTCTCTCTCGCTTGCACTGGGCAAAAGCACTGAAGCAGCTTTCTCGCTCGCGATTAATTGTCAACGTTCTTGTTGTTGTTTGTTTGTGTGTGTGTTATTGTTATTTGTGTGTTGTTGTTGTTGTTGCGATTTCTAAAAGACAATTGACATGAAATGTTGCTTACGTTTTGATTTAATTTTATTTATTTTTTTTTGCACAGCTAACAAAAAGCGAAAAAAATGTAATTTGACTAGGACTGTTGAACACAATCGATGTTGTTGTTGTATGTTGTATGTTATATGTTGTTTGTTGTTGTTGTTGTTGCTTAACAATTAGCTTGGCTTGAGTTTAACGTATTGCAATTTGTGTGGCCCGACACGAATATTAAAAGCGAAACGTAACGAAACGATAGTTGCGATAGTAAATATATATAAAATATATACATAGAAATATATATTCTGGTTTATTGCACAGAGAGTCATGAATATTTATTGCTGTTGTTGTTGCTGTTGTTAATTATTGCGTCTGTGTTGTCATTATTTTTTTGTGTTTTTTTGTTTTTTTTTTTTGTTAGTATTTTATTTTGTTAGTTGGAAAAAACCGAGAACACAACAAATTCGTAACTGAATACAACACAAAAACTGGTGCAGAGGAGTCAAAAAATTATAAATGAATGTTCTCGAACGAGAAACACAACCGAATGGAATCAAAACCGAACGAAAGCAACGAACGAACACGTACGACTGAACAGAAAACAGGCGCCGCCGGCCGCGACTCGTATCCTGCTAGTCAAAAGTATCCTTTGACGACGCCCCACACCACAACACAGACAGACAAACAAGAGAGAGAGAGAGAGAGAGAGAGAGAGTGAGATGAGCGAAAGAGCGAGCGCGTGCGAGCAACCACCGACATGTCCTTTTTTTTTTGTGCGCTATCTCGCTCTCGCCTGCACGCTCCTTAGCACTAGCCGGCTGATACACACCCTTTCGAGCGAGCGAGCTGGCATTATAAAAGCACACCTCCTCTCTCTTTCTCCCTCTCTATCTGTATCTCTCTCTCTCTCTCTCTCTCGCTCTCTAACTGCTCGAGAGAGCATGTGGGTGGCTGGGCAGTGTAAAGCAGCAAGCAAGGGGGTGTTGAGGGGGCCATATGCAAGATATGCAAGTGTATACACATATATGTATATATATATATATGTATATGTGTATATATAGTATGAAGGCTATATACTTTGATATGCAAAGCAGATTAAGTACCATCTGGCGTTCATCAAGTGGAAGAAGCTCTCTAAATGCCACATTCAACATGAATGTAAACAGCTCTTTGAATATTACCCAAAGGCATATTATCAATCAAATTGGCTTAGAAACATGTACAATATATGAAAGGCTTTGTTCGATTTGACGTAGTATAATAGACGTATCTAATATAAACAAAGATTCAGCTTAAGACGAAACTTAAGCTGGTAATTCCTAACAATATATTTACATTCGCAAATTTAGTTCCAAATTTCTGGAGCAGAGTACTTATAGTTAAAATACAATATAGCATACGAACTTTTATAGCAGTTTATTTTAAAAAAAATATATATCAAATGCTGAAATCAGGAAATTAAAACTCAGCAGATATATGTATCTTTACGAAATTTGATGAATTGAAAGATTATATGAATATACGCTATAGGTTATAGGCTAATTTCCGAAAAGTTTCAAAATATTGCAGATACTGGAATCTAGGGAAAATAATCCCTTATTTCACTTTCACTTTGATGCTCCTAAGGATGATTAAGATTTAGCTGCTTAACTAGCATTAATCTCATATAGTAACAACTACAACTTTTGTAAGCTGCCTTAAAAATCCATCTCAATACTAAAGATATTTCTTAAAGCCCTAATGTCACATGTTTTTGCTAGCTTTCACGTACTCGTTTCTCCCCAGGTTCTCAGACAAGTTAATTTGATTATGCTTTTGATATAAAGCCAAACTGTATTCCAGATGAAAGCTTGACAAAGACAAAAGCAAATTTAGACAAGCCGCAAACACAACCCCCCCAACCCCCAACTCTAGCACAACACGCAATAAGGATACGCACACACAAAGAGCGAGAGGGCAACAGAGTGAAGGGGAAAGAGAGGGAAAGATAGAGAGAGCGCTGTTTTTTGTTGTTGCCGGCAGCCGGTTGTCTGTGCTTTGCAAATGTTTTTCTGCATGGAGAGCGGAGAGCAGCACCTTGCAGCAAGAGTCTATTTATCAGAGCTACACACACAGAGAGAGCGAGAGAGAGAAAGACACACACACGCACACACACACACACACATAGACGCAGCTTCCTTATGATAAATAATGAAATTTTAACGTTCTGGGTTGACAACACTGAAGTTGAGCAAACCATGTGTGTGGGAGCAGTGGCTGCATGAGTATGGGGCGGGGCAGGGGGGGTCAGGGTGATTAGGGATGGGGGTTAGAGGGCGGTACGCAGTCGACCTAAACATCAGTCGGTTGCTTTTTTTTGGTGGGTGGTTTCGGTTTGGGGTTTGGGTTTGGGTTTGCTTTGCTTCTTGAGTGGCAACTGTTTGCATTTTTTGAGCATTCATTTTTTCTTCGTGTTTGTGTTTGTTTTTTTTTTATGTCTCATTCTTTTGGAATTTAAAGTGTTTCTTATTTTTCGCATAGGCTCTTGAAGATAATTCCGTTTATCTTTTGACCCAATTCGTTTAATTTTGTTTGGGGGATGGTTGGTTCTCTGCTCCTTACTCTCCCCCTTCCTTTTTATGCGGGTTTGTAAGTGGGTGAGTGGCGAGGCCTTGAGTATTGAGTGTCAAGTGGGTTGCCAGGCGTTTAAAGCTTGTGTGTAAAATAACCCTTTCCCCCCACCCCTTCCCATACATCTCAGAGATAAAAGACTCTGAATATTTCGAAATTTCAGGAAATATTTAATTCTGTTTCCGCTTAATGGAATTTTAATACAATTAAGTTATAAATTTAAAGACTGAAAAAATTGATTTCAAATATTTAAGTATACAAAATGAATCAATCTTATTTTCCATCACATCATGATTATATTTCTGTAATCTATGATAAATATTATAATTAAAATAACCGAATACCCCTAATATATCACAATTATTTGATGCTGCTCAACTTACATCCAACAATTTCCCATATTACACCACTAACTCCAATCAAAAGTGTGAAAAAAAGCTAAACAAAAGACAAAACAGGTTCAAGATCTTTATTCCCAGTGCCTTGAGGCAACAACCCTTTTTTTGTTTTTGTTTTAATGGACCCTGGGCAATACATACTTTATCAAAAATATGGCCATATGTCTTCATTTTCCAAGCATTTCTCTGACTTTAACATGCGTGTCAAAATGCTAAAATGTTTTCAAGTTGTGACAGCAACAACAACAAAAGGGGAAAAAAAAGGATAAAGGATCGCTATCGTAGAAGAACAGTGCTCGCAAAACCAGTTGGAAATTTAACTCGTTTCTTGTTGCCTCAAATGTGGAACCAGAACGAAACGATTTGCATTTAGAAAGACCCTCCATAGAGTGGAAATTCAACACTTTCTAACAGCGTGACGATCCACCACCAACTTTGACGCGATATTCGGTAGCTTTACAGGACGATCCACCACCAGCAGCAATATCGGGGATCACAGCTGTCAAGTCTGTAGTTAAACAGCAACTTATTGACATTTTGCAGCATAGGTTTGCCAAATCCAATGTAATGACATTTCAGCTAGAACAGCGGCGTAGTTATGTACGTGTGTTTCCAAGGGGGTTTCTGACAGAGTTTCTATCGGAATACCTGATCAATAAAATATAACCCATAGCTTTCTGCCAGTTGAATATATAAAGACACTTAAGTCAGGACAGAGAAACTGCAGCAACCCCCTACTTATATTTAATGCGCAACGCCCCTGGATACTGATTGCAGTTTCTATAGCAAGCAAATTAGTTTGCGCCCCATTTTTCGCAATTTCGCTACATGTGTTTAGCTCTCTTTCTAACACACACACACACACACACAATCACACTCCTTGGTAGAGTTCAATGCACCCGAAATTGCATAGAATATTCAGGTAGAGCATTGAATTGATATCAATGGAAATGCGCTGCTCAAGCAACCAATCAGCATTGGACCACGTCCGGGCAGCTCAGCTGTTTGTGGACCACGTACAGTGAAGCCTGACAGCTGAGCTATGTAAGCAACCCTCGCCCAGCACTTATCTCCTTCCTCTCGATTGCAACAGCAGCAGCAGACGCGAAACCATCAGCGGTTTTAAACCAACACCCAGACAGACACAGAGACAGAGACGGATACGGATACGGATACGGAGAGACATGCTCGTATCCTGCTACTTAGTTAAGGGTTGAACAAAGCGTGACCAGTGCTAAATGAGACGTTACCAGAAGTTGTCCCTGATAGTCATCATAATTAGAGGCAAATTTCAGCTAAGACTAATTAGTTCTAGCGCCCCCACTCACAATTTTACTAAAACGGAATTGGGAATCGAACCTAGTTTCATTCGCTTTTACATAAGCTGCTCTTAGATAAATAAGGCTTAACTTTGATAAGTAACTGTGCTTTCCAAAGTTCAAGCTAGGGCGCAAGAGAGTTAAGCTTTTTATTGCAGTCTAGCTGTAAATTTGATGATCGGAATCGGTGGCTTGCATCAAAAACTAAGCTTTTAAGCTCAACTGCTCCTTTGAACCTACAAAATTGCATTTACGCATAGCTACAAATTGTTTAGTCATCAATTGGCCTCCAGTTTAATAATGCATTTCAATTTAGCAAACGGAATTTTTGATTCAAATTTCTCGCTACCCTGAAAAAAGCATGCAAAATGAGCAGTGGAAAGCGGAACTTCAAAGTTCTGATTGTGAACAATATTCACTCTCACTCTTGCTCGCTCTTTCTCCTTCTCTTACTGCCGATCAGCTATGCAGGTATGCTGCCGCTGTAGTTGTATGTGTGTGTGCACATATACACACATATAGTGTGTATGTATACACATACCACTCTACAGAAATTCTCTTTCAGTTATTTGAGTCGTGTCACCTGAGCAAAAAGGCTGCGCCACCTGCAGGCACTGTGTCCATGCAGGATATTGAACTCTGACACAATCCTATGTACAACATAAAAGGCACATCCCCCAATCCCCAAGCCCCACCCGGGTGGCTGAGCCACCCACTGCATCAGTGTGGGGGGCAACCGGCTGCCGGCCGGCGGCCAACTTGTCTCTGCGGACCTTCTCTTTCTACTCCCATCATCGCTCTCTCTCGATCTCTCTCTCAATCTAGCTCTCTCTCTCTCTCTCTCGCTCTGCTGCTGTTCATTCATGTCCTTTCCATGTGTGTGTATTTGTGGGGCGTTGTTTTGATTTTCATAGATTGCGCAATCTACGCGGCACACAAATTTTGTTCCCAGTATCCTGGCAGCAGGAAATAAGAGAGAGAGAGAGCAAGAGAGAGAGACAGCTGTAGTGCGCATGCTTGTGAGAGCAGCTCGGCTGTGTTGTGGGTGGCAGTTGTGGGGTTGGGGTTGGGTGGTTGGAGCCTTTTCCTTTGGGGAGCTGCGCACAATGTGCGGAAATTAAATTTGTGGCAGAACGCAAAAAGAGGCAGCAACAACAGCAACCACAGGGGAAAACAAAAAAGTAGACAGAGATGAAGATGGAGATGGAGGAGGAGCAGCAGCAGCAGCAGGAGCAGGAGCAAGAGTAGAGCAAGAGGAAGAGCAGTAGGAACACAAACACAGAGCGAAAAAGTTGCCTCATTGCATTTTATGTGTTGGGCGACGTGGCTGCCGGCAGGGTGTGTCCGTGTGTGTGTGTGAGTGTGAGTGTGTGTGTGAATGTTTGTATAACTAACACACACACACAAGCATACACATAAGGAACCGGCTTTTGTTATTTCGTTAGCACATAAAATGGTTTTCCATGTTTTTGCGCTTTTTTGTGCTTTTTTCGCATTTTTTGTTGTCATAAATTGCAATAGAAATAGGCACATACACGTACACAATTGTACATATGTATATTTGTGTGTGTGTGTGTGTGTGTTACATGGCATAACAAAGCGACGGTTAGTGATAGTACATACATATCTATGTATGGAGTACCTGCCATCAGCAAGCACAACTCCAAAATAGCACATTAACATTTATTGAGCCAAGGGTAGCAAATATGACGGTCTCTCGATGGGGGGTACGTTTTCTTTTTCGCTTACATATTTTTGGTCTTGGCCCCCCCACGGCGATAACATACCAAAATACACAAACGTAAGGTGTGCGTAGAGATTGCATGCAATGTTGTTTAGAAGTTGCCTAAAAGTTTGAAAGACCCACAGTTGTTTTTCACGTGCGTCAAAATGAGCGTTATATATAGAAAAGTTCGCTGCGGGGGTTGTTGCACCCTTAAGGTCAGCCTTAAAGTGTGCTTAAACAATTCCAACAATTTTCCGCAGTTCTGTAACATTTCATGACCCGCTAAAATACAAAAAAATTCCATTTAACAGTTGATTGCGTTTCAACGTGTTGTATATTAAATTTAATTTAACGGGTTGAATATGTGATGTTCATAAATAATAATATTAAAGCATTTTCTTAGCTAAAGCCTACTAATATAAATATAAAATTGTTAATGCAGCCAACTATTTGATTTATTACACATCAAATGCAGTTTTAATGGATGCTCAGCTAGTAAAAGGTTTGGAATCGCCATTAAAAGAAGAGGTTGAATAAATAGCTGTGCGGCTAATTAAGAAAATTAAGTTCAATTAGTAGCCATATCCTATCGTCTATATCAACTGTCTGTCTATGCTAATAAAGCTTAGTACAAATAGCTGTCGAAATTCGAGAATTGCATTAGTACTATCCAGTGCTGACAGGCTGAAAAAAAAAACAAATATCAAAATAGATATTTCTTTCCCCTTTTTTGTTGTTGTTTTTTGTTTCTATTATTTTGTTATTTCTTTGTAATTGCTGTTTTTGTCGCTGCTATTTCTTGGCAGCGTCTGGGCTCGCTGTTTGCCAACTTGAAAATTGCTTTTCAAGTCCAGCCAAGGCGGCCAAAGTCCAAAAAGTGAACAGAAAAAAAGAAAAAAAGAAAAAAAAAAAAAAAACTTTTCTAATTAATTGTTTAGCACTTCATCCGGTCGGCAAGTTGGCAACTTGGCGAACTTGTTCAGCCATCGGCATAAGTTTCGAAAATGTGTAAAGAGAAATTGAAATGAAACCTTGCGAACCGATTGAGGTTGATGCTCACCAAGTTCCCCAACGATGATGAGAAGAGGCCATGGCTGAAGCGTTGCTCTTCAAAATGCTAGGGTTGCAAAGTTTTCGCTGACTGCCTTGCAGTTGTTTTGTTGTTTTAAACCAATTTTCATACCCTTGCAAAAAGGTATTGTGATTTGCTAACGAAATGTGTAACAAGTTCCGATGCCTTAGAGTAGATTTATTTCGTCGAAAATTAAGTTTGTGAATGAAAATCTTTTCAAGATATTTTTTTTTACAATCCTAGCATTGTTAAACATTTAGCTGCAATCGGTCGAAAATTAGGTTTGATTAATTTTTTTACAGAATTTTTGTTTAAAATCGAATGAGCAACAAATGAAGTTTCTGAATGATAATAACTTTCTATGTTTTAAACATATCTTGAGAAAACTAGCCAATAAAAAGTTTTATAATATTTTCTATACTTTGACTGATGTATATATACATATATAGCTATCATAGGAACAATGGCAAGGATCAGTAGGTCGCAGTCTGCAAGGGTATTTCAAACTTCGACAGCACGCTAATAACTGGTATTTTTTTATTTTTCCTGTTTTTTTGATTGTTGTGAGGTTATGTAAAGGTTCCTAGAGCAGGGACAATATGCGAGTACATGGAGCTGCCAACAGCCAGTTACATGGCATACGTCATTCTAAGCCTGCAGGCTCGCTTCCTCGTTCTTCCTTCAAACTCCACGACCCCTAAACCTAACCCTACCCCTGCCGGTGCTGCCCTTGTCCTTTGCCCAGGGGCGGCCACGGCTGCAACCGGATGCTGTCCATTTCAATTATCGTGCACTGGGCTCTCTAGAGTGGTGCTTGAATTTTGAATTTTTGCAGCCATTGTTGCTGTTGTTTGTCAGTTTATACATACTTTATGTTTCTAGAGAAAGCAAAAAAAAAAACAAGTTCTGAAACGCACGCCTAGAAGATACCCTGTAGAGTTCGCTCGAGTTTAGCAGAATTCTGTGCAAACTACATGAACAAAATCTGATTATGGCAATGGAGACTTCATGTTCTTTGGCTGTTTAGCCTTCGAGATTAGTGAAAATACATGAGATTACCTTTTCATGCACATATTTATGATTTTATCATTCACAAAATGTGTATACGTGATATTTTGTTATATATATAGTAAGTATAGTCAGGTTCGTCTATATATATATATATATATATATATATATATTTTATGGCATGACACATTTAAAAACTCGAGTTAACCCTTTTTATACATTTGCTATGTGCACAGGGTATATACAAAATAAATAAACAAGTAAAAACGGGAATTCGATTCGGTCTTTGAGCTGGTTAAATGCGCTACACGCTGCCGCTGGCCAACGTTGAAGCGGAGCGGTCGAATCAACTGGCCAACGGTCCAGAGACTCCGCGACTCTGGGTAATGGATTTGCCTATGGATTTGGCTATGGATTTGCATATGGTTGGTGGCTGCTGATGCGAATACTGCTGTTGGTGGTGCTGCTGCTGCTGCTCCTGCTCCTGCTGCTGGTGGCGGTGGTGGTGGTGGCGGTGGTGGCTGTGGCTGCACTTTAGCTGCGGCCAGTGGTTGCTGTCGCGCAGGTAACGAAAGTTGCCAGTTTGGCGGTTGGGTGGTGTTGGGTGGTGTTGGCTGGGCTTTGACTGCTGCAGTGTCTCGCTGTTGGTGGTTGCTGTTTGAAAACTTGTTTCCATTGCGCCAAAGTGCACTTGAATTGCATTTAATTAAATAAAAGCAAATGTTGGGAAAAACAAACCCTTTGATAACAGAGAACTTAATCCGAATTTCACAATTACACAACTCTGCAATTTTGTAGCTACTTTTCAAACGAAAGTTGATTAAATCAACATATACAATTGCAATTTGTTTTCGTTTGCTACATTTTCTTTTCATTTGAACTGAATAAAATGTGTATGTAAAAGGGAATAATTTTAATAACAGTAAAACTCGTTACAGAAACCAAAAAAATATTACTACTATATTTTTGACATGCTATGACCTTTTCAATAATATTACATTTAAATCTAGAAACATATCTTTTGGTCGGATTCTTGTTTTTATTCCATTTGAACTGAATAAAATGTGTATGTAAAAGGGAATAATTTTAATAACAGTAAAAATCGTTACAGAAACCAAAAAAATAATACTACTATATTTTTGTCATGATTTGACCTCTGTAATAATATTACATTTAAATCTAGAAACATATCTATTGTTCGGATTCTTGATTTTATTCCATTTGAACTGAATAAAATGTGTAAGTAAAAGGGAATAATTTTAATAACAGTAAAACTCGTTACAGAAACCAAAAAAAATAGTACTACTATATTTTTGACATGCTATGACCTCTTCAAGAATATAACATTTAAATCTAGAAACATAACTATTGGTCGGATTCTTGTTTTTATTCCATTTGAACTGAATAAAATGTGTATGTAAAAGGGAATAATTTTAATAACAGTAAAAATCGTTACAGAAACCAACAAAAATAATACTACTATATTTTTGTCATTATTTGACCTCTGTAATAATATTACATTTAAATCTAGAAACATAACTTATTCTTAAAAATCGTATATGGTCAAGGCTCGAAACATTCCAATTGAAAAACTGAATACTACATTGAAATCTAGTAAGAACATTTTTAGTCAGAATTCAAGTTCAAATGTCATCCAACTAAATGCAATGCAGGCATACTTGAATAGAAATAGTTTGTGTATGTCAATAGAATATATATTTAAAATCCTCAGCATTTTGCCAGAGGAATTTCAGGTATTTGTGTACAAAAATAAAATGCAAAGCTGCTCAGTGCCGCTTTCAACAAAAGCGCTTTGTTATGCAAGCAAGGTATTATTGAATAGCGGCCTGTTATTGAATATGTTACCTTGACAATGCCACCTGAAGAGCATCAAATTTGCAGTTGCATTGTTAGTTTAAAGGCATCAGCAGTCTGTGAGTGGGCATCTGGGCATCTGGGCATCTGTTATGCAGCACTCACTTCTCATCAGAATATATATATATTGAGCATATGCTATAATTGAGCTGATTGCACAAAGGATCACAATAAAGGGCTCAAAACGCGATGCTTGGCAGCCAACTACTATAATTGCCTGTACAAAAGCAACATTTGATGCTTGGATGGATTGGATGGAAATGCAATGCGAATGCATGCAAAAAATAAAATTCGAGGATGACATTGCTATCATATCCGTAGTATCGTGTAATTGTGTGTCTCCGGAACGCACACCCGCACACACACACACACACACGCATTGGGCAAAAGCGCATGCGTCATATTGATTTTCATTTGCCGTTTTCGGGCAAAAAAACTTCAAAAGGAAACCCCAATTTGCCAAAAAAAAAAAAAAAAAAAAAAAACTACAAATAAAATACAAAAACAGGAAAATCAAAAAACAACATCAATAAAATAATATTAAGAGCGGAATGTGAAATGCAATACCCCAATATTCAATTTCCAATTTTCAATATCCAATATTATTGTACAATCTAAAATGGAGAGGAAGCTGTCTCGAATCTGCAGCCCCCTACAATTTGTGCACCACAATGAATATTAAGTTTAGCCTGTGGCTACAGAGCAGGGGGGCTGGTAATGTGGTGAGAGTGCTGGGGGGGGGGGGGGAATTGTTGCTTTGAGTGCATTTGATGGATGCGATGGCCCATGGCATATGGACATTGTGCATATTGCAAGTCCTAAACGCAATCAAATGCAAATAATGAACGCAATTCAATTTCAACCACACAACGCATAAAATTTGCAATTTCGATTAGTTTTCAATGCACCGATTTGCTGTGTTTCTGTGTGTGGTTTTGCGGTTGAGAGCAAACATTTATTCACAACTGAAGCACAGAGAAAAACGACTTATTGCGAATTGCATCCTGAATATAACTAAAATAGATATTTACTACTTGAATAAAGCGCAAATCATTAAATACATAATTCATAACATTATTTTATGTTTATTTTATAATTCCCAAACACTTGCAGCACTTCAGCTCATAACTAACAAGTACTCAACGATTATTTGAACGAAGAGAAACAGAAACGATATACACTGAATAGTTTCGGCTAATATAAAAACTATGCGCTGCATAATGCAAAAAAAAATGCAACAAAATAGCCAACAAAAATGTGATAAAAACCTACGTAAAAAGTACTTGAAATTTACGGCCTTAAATGGGGCATTTTGTAGCTGAAATGCAAGTGAAATTAAATTAATTTCGGCTACAAAAAACTCTGGCCAGAAACTCATCAAATTGCAAATAGCATTGTTTCGGAAGAGGGCGGGGTGCGAGTGGGGATTACCCCAAGTGCAGAGCTCAATTTTAGGCACTCGGAAGAGGAAAAACGAGAAGCGAGAAACGAGAAACGAGAAATGAGAAAAGCTTGCATGGCAGATGGGAAATGGTAAATGGGAAATGGTAAGTGGAAAATGGAAAATAGCAAATGGGCAAATAAGAGGCAGGCATGCGATAAAAGCAGGCAAAATAAATAAGCTCTTATGTCGAAGAGATGGGTGAGGAAGTGCGGAAGTGCGGAAGTGCGGAAGTGCGGAAGTGCGGGTGGAAACTGTGTCTTGAGAGTCAAACAAAATGAGAAGAAAAAAAGAAAGAAAAAAAACTTAAGAAAATACATATTAAATAACTCTTTGAAATTCAATTTCTTATGCTCGAGCTTAATTTTGTTTGCTCCACGCGTTTTGTTAACTTGTCAAAACGAACAGGGCAAAATAAAAGTTAATAATAGCATTTTCCGAGCAACCACCCTCTACAGCAGCCACCACTCAACCACCCAGCCACCCAACCACCCAACCACACAACCACTCACTGCACTGAGCTCGAGCTCAAGAAGTTTTCATCCACGCTGCATGACAAGTAGATCTCAAGCATTTTCCAAGTTTTCACAAATGTTGAATAAAAGTTTCTGGATAACCCATACACAACCCGTACACCCTGCACACACCCACACACACGGTGCATATACTTGTGAGTGAGCTGAGTGCAGTCTTATAATGAGCAAAAGTCAACTTGAGATTAACTGGAACGGATAAAAACGTAAGCCAATTTATTGGTAAAGCAAACAAACCGAAGAAAGCATAAAGCTTATTATTATTATTGTGATAAGCCCTTAAACTGAAATCCGCACTAGCACATTTTTCTAGGAACTCGTGGCATTCACTCAAATGCGCTTAGTGGGCGGTTTATTCAACTAGAGATGTATTCCTAGAAGTGTGCTTAAACTGCGTATTTTAATCTACTTAGAAATCATGTTTAGTTAACGGTTGCAAAGGCCATAGCTACGTTAATTAGAATCATCATAAATGCGAACTGTTTACCCATTTTCAAGTTGCAAACATAGAATACATATACATTCACTGGAATGCGCTTAGTGGGCGGTTTGTTCAACTAACGATGTATTCCTATGCAGCTGGGAGTGTGCTTAATCTACTTAGAAATCATGTTTAGTTAACAGTTGCAAATGCCATAAGGATTCGGCGAAATAGCTACGTTAATTAGAATCATCATAAATGCGAACTGTTTACACATTTTCAAGTTGCAAATATAGAATACATAAATTCATTTAATTTTATAAGATTAACTGTGTTTAATAGCGATTTGTAAACTTCTCTGAAACTGAACCTTGCCATTTTCCGTTGCCTCTATCGTTAAGGTATTTCTGAGCTATGCGCACATAAGTATGCAACAATATTTCAAGTTAAGCTAGTCAAGCATCTCAAAGATACATAAAGCGTATATTTATCTATTCGGTAATACAAATATCTATGCATCTACAAGATACATTTGCAGTTAATTATACATTCCTGCGTTACATATACATACATAAACACATCCTGGTTGCATTTGCATAAAATTAGATACTTTAATTTCTACCGGATATGCATCTGTGAGATACTTGCACAAATGCACAGATACTTGTGCTTTAGCGAGCTTGTGCAATTCAGTTATTTGATATAGTTGAAGGGCAGTTGGGCCATAAATCTCATGAGATAGATAAAGTACACTAATTACACATCCTCTCAGTTGCTTTGCTTGCTTGCCAAAGGTTTCCCGCTGAAAGTTATCTGATATGCATTTGGATTAAGTTCAGCTTTCCAAGCTATTAAATTAAAACAGCTGACAGCTGCAAGAACTGAGACCCAGCAAATGATGCTAATGGATAGTGTTGCCTGGTGGGTGTTGACGGTGGCCTTTGAAGGTGGCTGTCAAAGGTGGCTGCTGAAGTTGGCTCTTGAAGGTGTCTGTTGAAAGGGGGGGCTGTTGCATGGGGAGGGGTGTTGAAGACTGCTGGCTGTCTATGGTAGGCAGTTAACACTCTATGCCCACCGGGGGTGGGTGTCGCAAGAAAACTGTCAGAGCTTTCTAGCACTTATGCTGTGTGTGTGTGTGTGTTAGTTGTAGATACACACGCACACACACACACACGTACACACACACACAAGCAGGTTTCTAACAAAGAGCCAGCGCTGTTCGTTTGGCTAGGTTGTGTTGCAACTTTCACATGGCTTCGCTCGTGCAATTTTTAGGATGCTGCAACCAGCCGTTTGGAGGTGGCAAGTATATAACGTGCCACACATAGGGGCATGTATCTTATATCACACATATACATACACATATACTCTATATATATATTTATAAATACATATATACTACATGCACTTCTGTTGCTGTTCCTGATTGTATAATGCTCTCAGGGGGAAGAGGGGCAGTGGCGGTGTGCGGGGTGCGTGATGCGGGAGGGGGGGGGGGGGGGGTGTTGCAGTGTCACCAGCATTTCATTTCATTTTAATTTTATGCCATCTCGCACAAGCATCAAGTGTGGGCGTGTGGAATGGTGGGGCGTGGTTGGGAGGGGGAGGCTTGGGCTGTGGGGTGTTGGATTGCTGACCAAGTCGGAAAATGGCCAGGCACATTGCTGCACTGCATCGAACTCTGAACTTTGCCAAGTTACATTTAAATAATTGATTTTGTTTGCCTTTGCTGTCTGTTTGACTTGCTGTCCCTTCACCTCTCTCTCTCTCTCTCTCTCTGTCTCCCATTCTCTCGCTCTATCTCTCTCTCTCTCTCTCTGACACACACTCGCTGTCCTCCATTGTGCCTTTGATAAAATATGGATGCCGTTTGTTGCCTGCTTTTAGGCGTTGCTCGTAAAAACGTTTGTGGCCAAAAACAATTTTCTGCCATCATCATCATCATCATCATCATCATCATCATAATGATCTAGTGATCAGAGCTTTGTTCAGCATCTTGGCATCAATGTTGCAGCTCTTCAAATTCAATCATTACTGTCTCTTAACGAGCATTAAATCAAATCCTTCAAAAGTCTTAGCTTTTGTTTTCTTTCATTGATGCACTTTTTAAGGTATTTATTGGGATATTAATGAATGAGGATCTAAAACTTTACTTTAAGCGGACTTGGATAACAATCCTCTTTTAACATTTATCTTTGCTCTCTTTATCACTTTCACACATTGTCTTTCTCTACATCCTATAAAACTTGAAAATCTATCAACGATAAGTAGAACCTGTAGATCAAAAGTTCTACCTTCAGAGGATAAGAGATAGAGAGAGAGAGACAGAGTGAGAGAGAGAGGGAGTAACTGCAAGAGAGCCCAAGTCACAAAGAGCATAACAGAAGATAAACTGTGTAAATGAACTTAACAGTGTAAGGTTAGCAAAGTGACGATATCAGAGTAAAGTAAGAAATTTCAATAAAACTTGTTATGAAAGACAACATTTTATCAATAACTAATATCAAGCTTTCAATTAACGCATAAACCAGAAATTGGCTCATCAAAATAACGATACTTCCTGGATGACCTAATCACAACAATGTCATACAAATAAATGTACATTTTTGATCCAATACAAGAAAAAGTTAAAAAATAAATTATAAAAAACATCATTATTTATTTATTTAAATACAATTTTTATCCAAACTTTTTACTCGCCAATATTCCCAATATTCTTGGACTGAGGACAACACAATCACATTACAGCAGAAACGAGAGCCCCAACCGATGCGGCAAATGTTGTTGGCAAATGTTTGTGGACACTGCCCTGAAAATAACATGATACCTAGGCAAACACATCCCTACCACTGAACCGGTTCACAGAAGAGCTACGAATGCTAAATTAGATGCGCTGTCCACTCACAAGATAATGCCATCAAGTTCACAATCGTAACGCGTCTGGAAATCGGATTTGATTTGCATTTTGTACTTTATATTTAGCTACTAATGGATAAAGCGTGTTTGGCCGCCACAGTGTATTGCATTGAAATCACTGGTAATTGCATTATTGTTAGAAACTGCCGTTCAATTTAATGCTATCAATTTAAAAATCGATCAAATTGCAGTGTTTTGCCCACTGGCTGGCGACGACGACAATATTGTTGCCATTTGGATGGTTATGGCTCTTATTTGAGTTTTTTTTTTTTTTTTGGGGGGGCATGGGCAGGATGTGCATATGCGGCCCTCAAGGCCATTCTCTATGCCCATCCCCATCCCCATCATCATTATCGTTGTCGTTGTCGTTGTCGTCATCAGCATTGGAGCAACAATGCAATCAACGATTACAATTAATGCATAAATTGCTTTCTGAATGAGTTGAAGTGTAAATATGCCCACAGAAACCATCACTCTCTTTCTTGCACGCTTTTTTTTTCAGTGTGTGGGTGCGACTGTGACAGACAGGACCACAGCAAAAGAGACAAAGCGAAGCACAGCAAGAGAGAGAGAAAGAATCCTTTGTGCATCAGTTCAGCCAAGGATAATATCGGTGTGGGAACAATTCCATGCGGAAATCGGTTGCATGGTGCAGAGCTGAGCAAATATCGTGTTCTGCCGCGTGACACGAGCACGCACAAATAAAACATAATAAAATTTTAAATACATAAATTTTTGATAATAATTGTTTATATTTTAAACAAATTTGTTGTGTCGTGCTTGAGATTTGTCGTGTCGTGTCAGAAATACGTGACACGAGCCCATCTCTAGCAGAGAGCTGCATTTATCACAAAAGTTAATACAGTCGAACTTAATATTGTTCAGTTCTACTTGAATATATATTTGCAAGTCACAATCATAATTTTGAAGCCAATTTTAAGCTATTCAAATTTCAATTTTCATCATAATATAACAGTAGTATTTTGTATAGCATATATATTTGGTTTCCTTACCTTATAAATGTTGTCCTTAACTGATATTTTGTGTCGTAAAATATCACTTAGCAGCTGACCGCTCTCTTTCTCTCTCTCTTCTTTGCTGGATGTGTATTTCTCTCGCTGCCTGCGGCTCTCTCTCTCTCTCTCTCGCTCTCGCTATCTCCCTTTGTTTCTTTATAAATTCTTGTAGCTCGCTGTTGTTATTTTCTTTTTGTCGTTTGGGTGAAAATTGTTTTTATTTTGTAATTTTTTTTTTTTTTGGCAATTTGTTATTGCTGCAATTGTTGTTTGTTGCTGTTGTTGTTGCTGTTAACTGGAATTTGCATATATTTTAATAGTGTTCTAAAACTATTTCGTCGTATTTTGAAATCGTTGGAAGTCCGTTGGTGTTTTTTTCATTCAATTTTTGTTGTTTATTTTTTGCCTTTTTTAGTCTTTTGTATAAATATTTCTTTCTTTAAGAAGTTCAAGTCTTATTTTGAAATGTAAATATACTTTTACTCGTATTATATATTTTAGAAAAAACACTTGCCTAACTTTATCATACTTGGTGTTGCCCTCTGCTTTATATCTCTATATATGTATATTTAATAATACATATGTATATATATACTTATGCCCGAACCTGTGTTGCGTAGTGCGCCCTCTTCACGCCCTGTAAATTCTGTTAAAAAAAACCTTGTGGTATATCGTCACTAAATCGCCTCCTAATCGACTCCTTTTCGTCTCCTTTTCGCCTTCTTTTCGCCTAGAATCGCTAGACACTCAACGTTGAGCACAGAGAAACAACCCGCGACACTTTCGTATAATTCTCAGATGATTATACAAACTTCTATATAGCTGACACGTATGTGTGGACACTAGCTATATAAACACCTTAAAAAAATGTACGAAAAAAAATCACGAGTTTAGTTATATATTTTGAAATATACACTCTCACAATTATATTAGATTCATCAATTTTCTATTATTTGGATTTTTTGGGGGAGTTGAATTGGTTTTCTTTTTCTCAATTTATCTATTCTTCTCTTACTTTTCGGTTCAGTTCACATTGAAAAAATGTTAACACAAAGTAATCGTAGGAAATTTGATGGATTCTATTATGTAAAAACTATGCAAGGATTTTCATTTCACTTCCTTTCTCACTTTTTGTATTTTTATTCAAAATCCTTCAAGGTATCATTTATTTTATGACTTTTATTTTTGTTTTCGTGATTGCTGCCAGCAGACATTAAATTTTAGACTCTCAATTACCTGAAATTATATCAAGGATATACATAATTATAGTATTGTATTGTAAAAATGTAATATATTTGAGAAAATTTTTAATTCTGTTGTCACTTTATGAGATCGTAAGTCAAGAGATACAAATAATGCGTGAAATATTGTTGCAAATTTCTAAGATTTTAAACAAAACGTGAATTTTTAAAATACAGTTTGATGCATTTTAAGATTTGAGTAGCTTTTAAACAAGCAAAGTTACCAAAAGCAAGAAATCCTTCAAAAATGAGGTAACAATTAAATTAAGTAGGTGTTATTTATATTTTTTGAAAGAAAATACTATATTTAACTTATTTTATAGTAAAAGGTATCTTTATCTTTATTGTATTTTGCTTATAGTTTGTTTGATTTATGGTTGAACATATCTTACATATATACATATGAAGCTGTACTTTTTAGTAATTCGAGATTTAGGTTGGTTCTAGAAAGAGCAAATCCTCAAAATATGATATACCACACCCATTTTCAGTTACTACTTAGAGATCGTTTAATTCGTAGTTGAAAAGTGAGGTTAGTTCTAGATGCCTAACAAAAGTGTACCCAAGAAATATTGATACATAAGTTCTTTATCTATTTGGCATTATGAGAATTATCATGTGCTTATGGATTTGCATTTCATGAAATATATATATATAGTTTTTGATGGATGTAAGCTGAAATTTGTAGTGAGTCGAAAGTTAGATTAAGATAGAGCACAACATCAAAATACACAACAAAGAAATTAAACTGTTAAAAAAATAAGCAAAATAGTCAAAAAATGGCCGCTGTTTGCAAAATGTATATAAGATATATTAGTTTTGTTGTCAGATCTGTGAGTTCCGGGTCTTGGGAACTCTATTTGGGACCTACTGATGCGGCTGCGACGTTGACTGCGGCGTTGACAGCGACGACGGCGATTGGTGCTCCTTTGAGCTCGACTTAGAAGTTGACTTCAAATTGATCAAATTTCCTCTTCTTCTTCAACTTCTTCTACTTTCTGTTTGTTTGTTTTGCTCGTTCGTTTGTTTGCTTGTAAGTTAGTTTTGTTGTTGGCTTGTAATGTTATTGTTTGTTTTTGTTTGTTTGTTTGTTTGTTTGTTTGTTTGTTGTTGTTGTTGCTGTTGTTTTGTGTACTACGAAACAAGGAGAAATCATACAGCGACGCAAATGATAAATTATATGAGTAGAATAATACAAAACGCGCTTAAAAAAGAACCGCGTTTGCTGGATACGCCGAAGACTGCTTGACTCGTACTGATTGAGAGAGAGAGCGAAGCTCGACCACCAAGCAACGACAGCGATTGTGACTGTGACTGCGACAGCGATGGCGGCAGCGAAGGCGACGCCAGCAGCAACAGCAGCTGTGGCCGCAACGTATCCTGTGTTGAGAGTTGCGTTTCAACAACAACAAGAACAACAAAAAAGAACAGACAAAAACAAAAAAAACGAAAAAAAATGAACGGCAAAAGAACGACAACAGCAACAACAACAACAAACGGCAGCACCTACCGGCAGCGCCCCGTAAAGCTTCAAGCTTTTAACGCAGCTTTCAGCTCCAAACTCTACACAAAAGGCAAAGCTGCGACGCGACGCGACGCAGCGCAGCGACTGCAAGTGGGCCAAGTCTCCAAAGCACAACTCGATTTCATTTGCTTGCAAATGCATTGGGATAATTTACAAAATGTCGGGCTCAAATGGACATTAAAGCAGGCATACATATGCATACATATACATACACATACACATATACTGCATACATATAGCTCTCGCTCTCGCTCTCGCTCCCTTGATCCGCACGTAGAAGCATGTAATCTGTGTAGTTCCCCACACTCTTCTAACATGGCGTCTTCTCATTTGCAGTGTGACCACATCAGCGCTCCAAAATAATTAAAGTACACAGCAGTAGTTATAGCTGCAGCGTAGTTACCACTAATTTACGGTCTACCACATAAAACAGCTGATGCTGCTGAATTTATTAAAATACAGCCGCGACATCCTCAATCCAACTTAAATACAGTGTTCCCAAGTCTTTAGGATAGATGAACTCGACTGATCTAGAATATACATATCTAGATTCTAGAATATATATATATAAATTATTTGATCTGTTTTTTTTTTTAATTATAGTGATACTTAAAAATGATAAATAAATTTTTCTTTTGTTTTTTAAATTATAGTCATGCTCTTAAAATTCTTTCTTATAAATACTTATTTTCCATGTCCTTCAAATATGCGATAGTATCTGTGTATCTGTGAAAAATCAGCATATTATTATTGTGCTGGTTTAACGCTTGAGTACTTTTCTTTTCTCAATAATTAGATGCTAAATTTAATTGAAAGCTGCGCCCACATTGCCATCAAAAGGACTTGCCACTGCAACGTAGATGAAGAAGCAGAAGAAGAAGAGGACGAAGCAGATGAAAAAGCTGAAGAAGAACAAGAGGAAGAAAAGCGGAGGGGTCGTCAATTGCAATTAGTGAACATGGCTTACATTCGGGTCAAACAGAAAGTCAGAGAGGAGGGTGGAGGGTGGAGGTTGGAGGGTGTAGGGTGGCGGGTGGCGGGTGTCAGGTGGTGGATCGCAAGTAAATGGAGTTGCCTTTTGAACAATTTCAATTAATTAAAATAAATAATGAAATTATGTGCGGTTCGTGTGCCGCAAAAAGGAAACACACCCACCACTGTAGGGAGCACATAAGAGCATGGTTGGGGTGGCATTAGGGGTGGGTTTTAGGGGTGTTCGCTTGGCCATTCACCGTACGTCTTATCTAAGCCGAAAAGCTGAGCTGCATACATAATCAGGACTGGTTGGCCTGCAACAAAATCAATGCAACTGCGCAAAAGCTCGCTGGCGCAAAGCTCATCAGTTGTAGGGGCGCGTGTAGACTTTCGGAGGGTCGCAACCGAAACAGAAACAGAAACCGAAACCGAAACCGGACCCGTGTAGACTTCACGCAAGTTGAAAATTGGAGCAGCTCGTCCACACGCACAATTTTCATGTCCTCAACGCTGGATACACAGCCGCCGACCGCATCCGAAATTGTGTCAAGCTGGCGAGGTACACGCCCCAAAAGCACCGGCCGGTGCCTAACCCTTTCCATTCTACACATGCCCTACGCCCCCCTTCACGACCCTTTCCCTCCGCAAAGCCTAATTTGACTGTTCAATCTGCACCACTGGCTGCATTAAAGCCATGTGAGCCAATCCCAGTGCCAGTTGCCCAAGGCAAGCGATACACCCCCGATCCCAATCGCAATCCCAGCTGGTACAACTCACACGTACTCCCCATAGAATTGGCATACGGCATGCTGCTAACAAGCTAAAAATACGCAAATCAAATATGCACAAACCAAAGAAAAGGAAAAAAAAAAAAAACCCAACCAAAATGCTTAATTTATAAACGGTATCCCTAGAAACCATCCAGCTTCATGTGCCTAACTTATTTTGTGATTTTACTGGCTAGAGTAAATATGACAATTCCCGGGAATTTCAACGAAAATTATATTTTCAAATTGACATCAAATTTAGCCGAAAATGAACAGAGGTCTGGGTAGTCTGCGAAGCTGCATATTTATTTGAATAATTTTCACAACAAAATTGCATATTTAAGGTAACTTTACAAGTTAACTTATTTTTAGTTTTTGGCATACAATTTCCACAAAATATGTTAGATGCATGCAACAGCTTTAAATAGCACTTAAAACTCATTTTGATTGTGACTAAAACTTTTACATTTCAAGCTTAAATATTTTAGGCAATTTTAACTATTTCATGCATGTTTTTATCATAAATTTGAGAAACTAACCAAACTGTTTAAGCAAATAATGAAATGCATCAAAAATAACATAATATATGTATAATTATATTTTAGTTTACAGGATAATAACATGATGCAACACAATTTTTGATTGAGTTTTATATAATTTATATATTTCATCAGCATGCACAAAAATGAGAGGCAATTCTATTGGCATTTGTATAAACTATGCCCACAAAAGCAGACCGCTTGGAAATTGTGGCAGTTATGATAGAGTTATGTTCAGGAATATTATGATATATGCAAATGCCAATCAGCTTTGCGGTTGTCGGCACATTTGTAAGCAGCGAGCGGCAACAGGTCGCATGGAAATTGTTGAACGCATTTTGTTGCATGCGGAATTTGACACTTGTGCAATGGCCCGCCTCCTTTTTGGTTTTATGGCTGCCAGTTGCAGCTGTCGCACAGTGGGTGGGCTGTGGACTGGGGTTGCATGCTGTTGCATGTACAGCCTGAAGTGGCATTTTAACGCTTCAGCTGCATAACGAGGGTGGCTCAAAGGGTTGCCGCACACACGACCGCTAATTGCTGCCAAATAAGTGCCAGCGAAAAAAACAACACATATTTCAAAAATAAATAAAGGACTGGGATTGAAATACCAAAAACAACAATAAGAAAGCGAAAAAAATTTGTCTCACAAGCCGCTGCACAACAGCTAATTTCGAAAAAAAAAAAAACAAAGAGAAAAAAACTTAGAGCAGCCGTCGAGTGACTTCCGTTTCCGCAACGACAAAGACAGAGTACTGCTAAGTGGGAGTGGGTGTGCGTGTGTGTTATGTGTGTGTGGCAGAGGCAGAGGGCATGTCACCCCCCACAGGCCACCGCTTATGCACCAGACGTATGCTAATCAGTTGGAAAATAAAGCTCGCGGGGGGCTTCATTTAAATGTTTATGCATATAAGCAGTATACACATATATGTATGTATGTTTGTAAATGCCATAAATGCCATGATATATACATATATCTATATATATATATATTTGCATTAATCCTATATACAAAGCTAATTAAATAAAACTCTTTGTGCTGACTGACTGACTAATTGCTGATGGCTGATGGGCAAAAAACAGCTTCAGCTTCCTTTTGGCATTGTAAAAGATTTATAAGATTAGCTTCTGCATTGCTGTTGTCTTGGAAACATTTGACATGATATTACACAAAAAAATATATAAGTTTGTCAATTTGTTCATGCAGACTAATTATAAGCGACAAATACTGACCAAAACGAGAAAAAATATACACTTTCAGTTAGTTTTTTTTTTTTATATTATTATTTATTAAACAGGAACAGGGTTCATTTAACCCTTTGACTTTTCACTTTTCTATTTATTTTGACCAACACCAACTTAATCAGATACTTTTTGACTCACTGTATATAACAAAAAGGTGTTTTCAAGAAAATTCAAATGCTACCCTTAAAAATGCATTATCTTATCTAAATCAATATTTTAGACAGATTGTTCCTACAACAGCTATAAGATATAGTCATCCAATTTTAATCAAATTTAATTAATCTATATAAAGTATATTAAAACTTGCAGTTACTGAGTTTGGTTAAAATAGTCTGCGAAACAAAAAAGTTGTTCATACAACGATAAATTTTTAAACAGATTGTTCCTATGGCAGCTATAAGATATAGTGATCCTATTTTGATGAAACTAAGTGAGCATGCTTAAATATTACTAAAACATTTAACTGGTAAGTTTGATCGAGTTATCTCAAAAAACATAAAATTGTCCACCGATCGTTCCTATGGCAGCTATATGCTTAAGTAGCTCGATCCGCCTGATTCTGACATATTATCTGCGTGCAGAAAAAATGAGCAACTGTACCAAGTTTCATCAAGATAGTTTCAAAATTGAGAGACAAGTGTGCGTAGAAACAAACAGACAGACGGACAAAGTTATATCGACTCATCTTGTCGTCGTGAACAAGAATACATATACTTTATGGGGTCGGATATGTTTGCTTCCATGCGTTGCCAACTTCTGGCTTAAATTATAATAATGACTTTTTGAGTTTTGTCAAAGTTTAGACAGCTTGAAGTCTAGAAAGGGCATTTCTAGGGACTTGGAAACTTTCAATATCAATTTTGTGACATGAAATCTGACATGAAATCCGAAAATAATCAGCTTGTCAACTTTTGAAGCAGATTCGATATAGAGGACAAATACTGACCAAAATGCCCAGTTTTGGGAGCTTGAAGTCTTGACGTTTCTGGATATACTTAGATATATACATATATGTAAATACTATGTACATCATTATTTGAATATGATTTTCATTTCAAATTTGCAGTTTTAGTTACACAATTCCAATTTGCTGGCTGCGGTTGCTGCAATTGTGGCTGCTGCTGCTTCTGCTGCTGACATTACGTATACGCCCCGCAAGCCAGTACTGTGCCGCATTCCAAGCCCACATACAAAGTCAGCATCATTTTCATGCATGCGTGAATATTTGCCAGCGAATGCATCTCTCGCTCACTCACACACACATGGCGGGAAAATGTGGGAAGAGCGAAGCGAATGCAACGCAGGGAAACAAGAAGCATGCAGGCTATCTCGCTCTCACCTGTCAGCATTTAAAGCTCAGGATGCGTGTGGGTTGGGTCTTAGGCAACGTAAAATAAAGCATAATAGAAAGTGGAAAAATAAAAAGAAAAAGAAAAAGAAATTGGAAATGGAAATAAACGTCAAATCAAACGATGCGTTAGATGCGGAAATATTTGCATTCGAAATTGAGAAATTTTCTCTCTATCAATTTGCAAAGGTGTTGCGTGGGTATGTGCATGTGCATGTGTGTGTGTGTGTGTGTGTGTGTGTGTGTAATGCTTCTTTGATCAACTTCATATATGTACATACATATGTACATATGTAAATCAATGTAAGGACATATGTAAAGTATATAGTTGGGTACAGCATGAAATAACACCAAAGCCAAATAAAAATTTGCTGTTTGAACCAAATAGAAATGATTGACTAACAGATACCACTTACATAGTTAAACCCAAATATCTGTATGCATTTGTATATGTATCATTTTGGCCGGAAGTTTGCAACGCATAGAACGAAACATATCCGACCCCGTAAATTATATATATTCTTGATCATAACGACACGATGAGTCGATATAGCTTTGTTCGTCTGTCCGACTGTCTGTCTGTTTCTAGTGCCTCAATTTTGAATCTTTCTTGATGTAACTAATATGTCGCAATCATACGGATTATAGCATATACATAGGAACAATCGGTGGAAAATTTTATGTTTTTTGAGATAACTCGACTAAACTGTTAAATTATAAGTTTTAGCATTATTTAAGCATGCTCACAAAATTTCATCAAAATCGGATTACTATATCTTATAGCTGCTATAGGAACAATCTGTTGAAAAATGTTTTTTGTTTCTCAAGCAATCTTAACCAAACTCAGTAATTGCCAGTTGTATTGTACTTTATATAGACTGATTGAATTTAATCTAAATCTGATGACTATATCTTATAGCTGTCATAGGAACAATCGGTCTGAAACATTGATTTAAATAAGAAAATTCCTTTTTCAAGGTGTCATTGTCATTCTCTTGAAACACCTTTTTGTATAAGCAAGAGTGTTTCATTACATTGAGCGAGTAATTTTATTTTAGGATCGTAGATCCTTGCATCCAGCTGTTATATACATTTGCTCAACCCATGTTATTCCTTTTGAATCGATTTTAACTGGCTACAGGGTATAAAGAATAACATCAGTTCTGTTGCCATGTTTTAAACCATTGATATCAGCATTAATTATAATTGAATGTAAATAGTGTATTAATTGAAAATATTCAGACAGCAACCGGCGCCATTTTGTTAGTGTGCACTGCAGTTTAATATTCACACACACACACACAAAATGATGCATTCATTGAGTGCTTTAATGTTTACATAAAGTAATGGCTGTCATTTAACACTGCCATTCTAATTTTCATGAATATAAATAATATATATATGAAATTATAAAACTAAAACAAATATTAAAATTATAATATTGATATTGTTTAAACTTTGATTAAGCATGTAAAATGCAAGAAAACTTACCGACCCTAAAAAAAAAAATACATCAGTCAATCTTTCCTTATTATCCTTAAATTATAATACGATATAAAAGCTGCGTAATATAATATTGAAAGATTTGATATAGCATAAAGGTACAGTTGAAACCAGAAAAAAAAATGGTGGGTGCCTCTAAAACTAGATACAGGGTACTTTATTCAAAGTTTTACACAAATTTGGTGTGGAAACACCCTGTATGTCTATAGACGTTGCTGCCATGCAAAAAAATTTGCACATTGCTGGCATAAATAAACCAAGCGAACGAAATTCACCAAAGCACATTTCAACAACAGCAAAATGGGAGCATGGAACGTGGAACATTTCCACGATTGAGGATTTGCTGAAGGAACACCAAAACACAATCGACCGACCGACCAACCGACCGACAGACCAAAAAACCAGCGCTGATGTGTGCGTGGGTGTGTGAGTGTGTGTGTGTTGGTGTGTGGGTGTAGCAGCAAAAGCATTGCCACCCAAACCACCCAACCAGAAGCAACCCAGCGCAGGGGATGCTCTCTATACGGATCTATTCACAAAATACCGATTTCTGTGTGGGTGTATGTGTGTGTGTGTGTGTGTGTGTGCGTGTGTATGCACGTGCAGCCATTAGGAAATTAGTGATGCTCTAAGCAGCAACAACAATTACGAAACTCTGGGCCATATTTAAATATTTAAAATAGACAACTTCTCATTTGAAGTCTCAAGCTTGAGCCGAACAGCGTCAAGCCCGCAGCAAGTACAGTAAATACACGCTAAAGCTAACACATTGTTAAAGACAAATACTGCACAATTTTTCGAATTAAAAATACAAGACTTTATTATT
This sequence comes from Drosophila maculinotata, assembly GCA_035045305.1. Taxonomy (NCBI): domain Eukaryota; kingdom Metazoa; phylum Arthropoda; class Insecta; order Diptera; family Drosophilidae; genus Drosophila; species Drosophila maculinotata. The sequence goes on along the minus strand of JAWNPD010000679.1, from coordinate 1,277,796 downwards.
ATTACTTAAAGTTCTTAAGATTTCAGCTCTCACACAATGAAAATTAAATAAAAACCACCAAGACAAGTTAACACGAGTCAGTAAATATCAGGTAACAAAGTGTATTCCAATTGAAGTAATCTTTTTTATGGCAGACAGCTTAATCATGATTAGCAACCAATCGAAAGACAATCTGCTTAAAATATTGCAATAATTTGAAAGTAAAGTTAAATACAATTACAATATACAAATTAGAAATACAAATTATAACCCGATATGGTGCAGGTTTGAACCTGACAACAGAAAGCCGAAAAAAGCGAACTCATTTCTAGACTAACTATTACGAATTTATTTAAAATTACAACTGCCTGATTGGCCAGCAGCTGGTGTCAGCCAACATAATGGGGGGGGGGTGTATTAAAATAAATCATATATATGAAACTTAATGTACAGCAGATATCAAAAGTTTTAATGGCGTTGCTCAGCTTGGAATGGTCTCTAGCCCGTTTGATTGACGGGCGGCAAATCGCCGACCACCGCCTGGGTGGATAACTTTGGTAATGCAGCCTGGATCAGCGGCGCCGCTGTCGATCTGGCTGCCATCGCCGCCTCGGGCGGACTGTGAAAGAAGTAGAGCAGAAAGCCGGCGGCCAGCACAATATGGGCGCTGAGTATGCCAATAATAAGGAATAGCGAATACTGAGAATTGCGCAACGCCGGTGTCAGCACTGCGATCAGCACCGTGCCCGACAGCATGGCGGCCGTGATAACCAGCAGCCACTGTAGTAGCGAAATCTGCAATACAAAATAGATTAAATCGATTACAAATAAAGTTAACACAAGTTCTATAGTCAAAAGCAACTGACTAGCAGATGTCCTGAACCCAGAAATTTTAATTTTAATATATATATATATCATATTATATCATATTTACCATATACCTACCATAAATATCTACATGAAAAGCTAAACAAAAACAAAACATGACATCGTTGCTGATATTATCACATTTTGTTCATGTAGTATAGCACCTGGCCGCCAAAACATAGCTAAACTTAATAATCAAGGATATGAGTCCACAATTTATTTTTTTTTAACATACTGTTACATACATTTACAGCTTCATAATACCTTTTTCCCCATTTTTCATGGGTTCTAACTATTGGCGCAATAAGGACACTATTAATGCCTATAAATGCTCTCCTAAGATTTCCAACACCCATAACTTTGTCAAAACTAAACCGATTGTCAACCTTAAAGCCACTTTGGTCATTATTTATCGTCTTCTTTAATTCTGCATTTAAGGTTTATGCAACTAAGATAATATTTTTTTTGCAAACTTTTTTTCGGAAAAAATTATGTATTGTCAACATTTTTATTTTAAATTCAGAATTTTGAAATTGTATATTTTATTGAATGTGTGTTAAAACTAATATAAAAAACTATAGGAAAAGGTTTTCTGACAAAGCTCATTTTTGTAAAGGGTCCCTATAAATGCCCTTATAGGACTTCCAACACCCATAACTTTGTGTAAACTGAACCGATTGTCAACCCAACAAAAGAAATGTTTTGTTAAATGGAAATTAAATGGGCGATCGGGGAGAGGTGTCTTTAAAGTCAAATATTTTGCACTTGTGTATGCTATACGAAAATATACATACCAAATTTGGTGCGTCAAGCGCTTAAATGTGAAGTTATGCCCCAAAAAACGTTATGTCCAAATTCAGGTCTCCAAGTTGTATTATTTCCCAGATATACTCAAAGCTTTATCTAAATATGTTTAAGCGTGAGGAACTACCCGAAATTCGAAATAAACCGGATCTGGCAAAGTTGCTAGCTCTAGATCTTATAGTCGCTAAAATCGATGGATCGATATAGACAGACGTTCTGATCAAAAATATATATTTCCTTTTAGACAACTTCTGTTATAGCCCCTTAAGAAATAATGTTTGGGTACAGGGTAAAAATGTTGCATAGAATCGGTACTTACATTTATGACCCAAAGTATGGAGACGGGTATATAGATGGCCAGGCTGTAGCCATAGATGCACATGAGCGACAACAGGCTGGGCGTATAGGTGGCCTGCAAGAGCAAGACAGACATATACATAGAAAGGGAGATAGAGAGAACAATGAGTAAAAGAGTGAGAATGCAATATGCAATGAGAATATAAACTAACGCTGTCCGTTTCCACAGCATCCGCATCATCCACGGGCTTGAGGCTATATTTGAAGAGGGCCCAGAGTACGACCGGCAAAATGTTGGCATACAGGAATATACAGGTGGCTGCATAGGAGACCAGATGGAAATTGTAGTGCCAGTGATAGCTGTCGTTGGCCTGCTGCAAATAGCTTGCAATATTGCCACTAATAGCAATCGAGAAGATCTGAAAGAGAAGATATAATTATTTATTTATTTACGCATGAAGATAAAAGGAAGGGGACAAAGTTTCTTGTAAGGTAAGAAAAGAGGAATCTATGTCGCTCCAAGGGTTATCCTACGGTTAATTAATGACGAAAGATTGATAAGTAGAAGACGACTGCAGTATGATGGCAAATGAAGATTGGGATCCCAGCTTAGTTCACATAAGGCAAAGAGAAGAAATTGATTTTGAACAGACTCGATGCTATCTATAAGTTTTGATAGTGAGGGCACCAAATAAATGGGCAGTACGAACTAAATAGATATAGAGATATAGCCTAGAGGTTAAAAGGATCGTTATATTTTTTCGACCAACGTTTAACGACACGGTAAAACAAATTTTACATAAGAATGCAAGTGTGATATAATAGAAAGGAAATAATTAATGAAAAGAGTAACGAACAAAAGTACAAGATGACTAGCTTGAGGTACCCCAGTCTACGTGGAGGTACCCCAGACTACCTTGAGTCATCCCAGACTACCGTGAGGATCCGCTCTTTGAGTCCGACCACTTAAATAGGACGAAATCCAAACCAGAAAGGAGCGTGGAAATCCTAAGCATTCAAACTTCAAGCTGACATACAAATACAAATTATATATATATTGGAGTAGTTGCGTCCAATACCTACCAGCGTTACGGTTATCCAAAAGGGACCATATAAATCGGGATTTTCCCCTATATTCATCCTCAAATAGTTGGCAGCAGCGCGTTTGGGTATCATTGAGTTGACAATGCGCTCCAGCACCACATAGGTGTCCACATTGAAGAACTGCTGATAGTACTCCATTGTCAAAAATGATAAACGCGCTCCGCCAGCTCCTCCGGATCCCGCACCTGAATCCGTCGAAGTATTTTGTGCGCCGCCGACCATTGTATGGGCCGAGTTGCTCATATCGTAGATCAGATCCGAAAGTGGATCACCACGTTGACGGCCACCGCCACCTCCCCCACCGCCACCAATGCCTCCACCACCCATTGCATGCGATGGCGAATTTACATTGATTTGTGCCGGTGTCCCGCTGCTAGTTGCGCTGTAATCGCGAAACTGTAACAAATCATCGGCGGTCGGTGTTTCCATGTCGACTCAAAATAAATAGTACACGTATTTATTATCGCTCAGCCTATTTGTTTTTCTCGTTCGCTTTACTTATTTCTTTTCTCGCACACTCATACGTCAGCTGTTTAGTTGGCGCTGGCTCGTCCGTGTGACCATATTACATTTGTGTAAATTCATTGTGGTATTTTTTTGTGTTGTATTTCTGCTATTTGCTTTATGCCTGTGTGACCATATCACACTAATGTCAAGTCGCTTTGTAATTTAATTTAATTATAATTTTTGTTTATTTTCATTACAGACAGATTGCAAATAAAATAAAATATAAACAAATGTTTCACTTATGGATAATTGTTTATTGTGTCAGTTGGCCTCTCCCAAAATATTAAATGCTTTTCCAAAAGCGCATACGTTGCAGTTTATTTCTCAAGTGCGCCAAGCGCCGGTCAGTGTGACCATACTTTCAACTGATGTATTGCACGTTGTGGAGCACTGCCGTGTGTTGCGTCGTCTGTCAACACTTTTTGCAGTTGTAGAACATAACAACAACATTCTCGGCAGAGCTCTACGAATTTTCGCCCAATAATTGGCAAAAGCTCAGCAAAGAGCAAGCAAGCAACTTAAGCAAAGCAAATGCCCGTTAAAAATGGTGAATCGGATGCGGAAGGCGATGTCTCTGGAGCGGAGACGGAGCGATCAAATTCCAGTCCAGCGCACGACTCCTCCGATGAAGAGGAGGAGGAGGAGGAAGATGAGGAGGGGGAGGGAGAGGAGGCAAATGAATGCGATTCCGATGATTCCTCCGAAATGGATGCCAGCGAAATTGAGCAGCGACGCGCTGAACACATTGAAGATTTGGGTAAGATACAAAAAAAAACCGCCAAAATGTTCCCTAATCCTAATCCAAATCCCTGATCCCGGTTCCTTTACAGCCAGCTTGGAGCGTCAGTTTAGTCAGCTGCGGGAGCAATATTATGAGGAGAGGATCAGTCTCATCGAGGTGCAGCTCTCGGATGTGCGATCCGGGCGTTCCGAGGAATTTGTGCAACCGCAGAAGGAACTGGACAAGGTGTATAGGACAAGGATTGAGGTGGCGGATGTGCTGCGCAAGTTTCGCCTGCAAAACATTGAACACAAATATCTGGCCGAGGATCAGGCCGCATCCCAGCATTTCGAGAGTGAGAAACAAATGGCCATAGACAATCTGCGAGACGATCTAATGGAGCGGATACGGCGGCTGGAGGAGGATCGACATAATGTGGACATCTCCTGGGACGATTGGGGCAATGACAAGCGGCAGAGCAAGGTGCGCGGACCGGGACGCAAGAAGGCGGTCACCGTCACCGGACCCTATGTTGTATATATGCTGCGCGAGGAGGACATCATGGAGGACTGGACGATCATACGCAAAGCACTCAAGCGATCCTCAACAGCAAGCAGCGGCGGCGGCGGTGGTGGCAACTCAGCAGCGACGACGCCACCAATGTCGACATTGACGCAAAGTGGAATTAGTGGATTGTTGGGCATGCCGCTGACGACAGCGGCAATGGCGGGCGCCAATGGATAGCGGTGGCGTTCAGCGGCGGCTACATACCATGCGCGCAACAAAGAGGAGCTTACCTGATGGCAGCGCCGGGTAGCCAATGCGCCGCCACCGCCCCAATCTCCACCACACTACCATCACCCCTACCACTCCTGTTATTCGCTCTCCCCTCGCTAGCCTCAACTGCATTGCATCCACCCCCTCCTAGCCTCGGTGGACATTCAAGCATAAATGCTTATATATTATTGTATATATGCATAGTTGAACAATGCACACTTTTTGTATATATCATGCGTCGTCTATTGTTAATCGTGCAACAAACTAACTGGTCATAAATGTGTGCGCATTTAAGTCGCACATTAAGACAAGCAATTTTACAGCTCCCTGGCCACACCCCCCGCCCAACACCGCGCCCCCCTCATGCACATAATTATGAGATATGTGAATATGAACATACATACATATATAATACACGACATAATTTAAGCATAAACGTAAACGAAATCCTTTACACACACATCTTTACACTAAATAAAGTCCACATATATTTTTCTCATTTAAACAAAACTTATTTTGTAGCTATTGTTTGCATCAATTTTAAGATATACGTGTACGGTTCATTGATGTTAATTCACTGTAAAATGATCGCCACTAAATATTGTCGTTTTAAACAAGAAAAACAATGCTAAAACTTAAGGTTGTATAAAATTTTTTAACTAAATCTACATGTCTAAAATTAGTCGTAATTTCGTCAAGTTATACACAAAGAATACAAGAAATTACAAATGAATAATTATCATATATTACAATCTTTATCAAATGAGCCAAATATTGCGCTACCAATTATATATATCACATATATAGTGCTATACTATGGAAAATCGTGGTGTTTTCCTTAAATTTAATCGCATCACTAGCTTAAGATTGTTCCAAAACCGACCTTTCACAGACCCGACAGATCTTCGTTTCAAGATCAACTATCAATGCTGTATAGATGTCAATATAATCATAATATGTTTAAAAAATATCTCGATAGCAGAGATTTTCGAGCTTAATATCGAATCTGAAATAGCCAAATAAAATAATATAAATTATCATTGCCGTCGATAAAAATAACAATAAAGTATTTCAAACTTAACATTTAAATGTTTATTGAAACAATTGCGTATGATTACAACATGAATTGAAAGCCCTAAAAGCCCTTGGTCTTGAGATGCTCACGCAGCAGATCAACATAATCGCCATGGATGTGAATCTGTCCGCTCAGCTCGTTGACCCGCGTGGCGCAAAGTTTTCCGTTGCGAGAGCGCTCGACGATCGCGCGGAGATCACGTTCCAGTGCCCAAATGTCGCCCTGGACGCGTCGCACAACGGTGAGGCGACGCTGGCCCCGGAAGCGTGTGTGCAGATAGACGGGCATCATGTGATTCTTGGTGCGTGCCACAAAATAGCCGCTGGATTTGCCATCCTCCGTTTGGGGCTGCCAGCCGGAGGGATACGCTGCTTTTGCCACCGGCTGTGGCACTGTGCTGGGCGGCAACAGCCGTTCCACATACTTCCATTCCGGCGGATTGTGCAGCACCTCAATCTCCGGATACTCCTCCAACGGTTGCACCACCTGCGACGATCGAAAACTGGACAAGCGGGCGGGTTGCGAGTGAAGCGATCTCACGAGCTGCAAAATTATTAATTATAATTATTTTCATATATATTATTTTAGTATATTTAATGTCGACAAAGAGTTTAAATAAAATATACCAAAATAAATAATTTTAAAATGTTATTAATAAAATTAAGTATTTAAGGTATTATTATTAAATGTCGACAAAAGACAGTCTACATGGGAAATTGAACTAAATATGACACAAAATTAAAATTTAATTATTAAAAACTAATATATTATTTAAAAAGTTTAAAAATTAAAATTAAATATTCAAGATAACGAAAAATTTAAGTTGTAAGATACTGAGGACGCAATATTTGTTGCAGGGATCGGGGAAACCAAACAAAAAAATATTTAAGATAAGTAAATATTTATTTATTTATTAAATCAAAATTCAATTAGTTGAGAAACGAACAGTTAACAGTTATACCGCAAATGCTGATGGGAGTCACTCACCTGTGTCACTCTGTGCTGCAGCAGGCTGCTTAACATTACTTTTGCGCTGGCTGCCATTAAAGTTTTCCGTTTTCCGTTTTCAGTTATCAGTTAAAATACAAAACACAGGAAACGCAGCCAGAAATTTTTGTTATTACATATGCGCTGGTGTGAACGTGAATCAGTTGCGGAACTGGTACCGGCACTTTGGCGTTGCCAGATTTGCGGCTTATGTGCTGTAAGATTCGGCATTGGCAATTGGCGCCCTTTGCTTTTTGATATTTGAGTCAAGTTAGCGACGGTGAGTAGGCGAAGAATATTAAATTATCTATCAAACCTAAGCTTTTAAATTTGAGCTTTAAATGTGTGCAAATCAAGGAGTTCAAAAATTAAGCACCATACATATCAAGGAGTTGAAGAATTAAGCACCAAACAAAATCGACTAATAAAGTCAAGCATTTAAACGAGCATATCTCCTCTCAGGGAAGCAATGTACTAAGTCGTCTCTATAGTGAATAAGAAGGTGGATCCAGGAAAACCGCGTAAGTGATAGATTCTCTGCAACAATTCTTAATTGGTTAGAATCCAAGAAAATAATACTTGAAGAAGTAGATTTGTGCAAGCCTTCTGCTTCCCAACTGAGTGCAAAGTATGTAAACTTGCCTATATGTGGCATTTATATTTTCTTACAGAATGTTTTTGAAAATTACTTCAACTTTGACAACTAAACTCGTTTTTGGCAAACGAGCCACTGTGCGTCGCTAACTTGACGCAAATTTTGAAAAAATAAAAGATTTTGCGCGTGAACTAGTTCTAGAAAATTTCGAATTCAGCTCCTTAGTTCCATCCGCATGTGTAAAATATATCGACAATAAGTCGTTTCATCTCCAATCGTTCCCGTCAGTCCGAGTCAATCGAATGTACAATACATACGTATATGCAGCTGCTCGCGTGTGTGTGTGAGTGTATGCTCGAAGTATATTCGACAAGCGTTAATCTTAATAATTAATTGAATTCGGAAAGCACTGTAAATTCGGCCATCTTGGTCGAATTTGTAAACCGCTCAACAACATGGAAAATCAGGCTGAAAAAGGTATTACACGAAAATATGACACAAAAAAAAGTGTCAAAATTTTTAGCGTGCTATTTTTATTCTTTGTTTGACAGTCGAAACGCTCAGCAAGGAAGCTGAAGATATGAAGATCAAAGAGGCAATTCCCACGCTAATCACGGAGTTGAAAAGCTTGCAGGATAATGAAATTGATTCCACTTGTACGGTGGAGGAGACGGCATCATTGCCAACTACGGAACCAGTTCCGGAATTGGAACAAGTAGCGGAATCGGAATCTGTTCAGGGATTGGAAGCGGGCGCAACCCGAAAGTCACGTAGTCCCAGCGCAATTGACAGCTCCCGACGCTCACGCAGTAAATCTGCATCCAGACGTTCTCGCAGTGGATCTGCTTCGAATCGCTCACGCAGTGGATCTCGACGCTCCCGTAGTGGCTCTGCACGTTCGCATAGTGGTTCACGGTCCCGCAGTGGCTCGAGGCGTTCTCGTAGTGGATCTGGCGGACGCTCCCGCTCTCGCAGTGGATCCCGGCGCTCTCGCAGTGGCTCGAGACGCTCCCGTAGTAGATCTGGCTCCAATCGCTCACGCAGTGGTTCTAGACGCTCGCGTAGTGGATCGGGAGGACGTTCCCGTAGTGGCTCAAGACGCTCGCGTAGTGGATCCGGATCTGGACGTTCGCGTAGTGGCTCCAGACGTTCACGTAGTGGATCTGGCTCCGGGCGCTCACGCAGTGGCTCGAGACGCTCCCGTAGCGGCTCCAGACGATCCCGTAGTGGGTCTGGATCACGGCGCTCGCGCAGTGGCTCCCGCTCCAGCCGTTCACGTTCTCGCAGCGGATCCCGTCGCTCACGCAGTGGATCTCGTCGTTCGCGCAGTGGATCCCGTCGCTCACGCAGCGGATCCCGTCGCTCGCGCAGTGGATCCCGTCGTTCACGCAGCGGATCCCGTCGTTCACGCAGCGGATCCCGTCGCTCACGTAGCGGCTCCCGGCGCTCACGCAGCGGATCCCGTCGCTCACGTAGTGGCTCCAGACGATCACGTAGTGCCTCCAAAGTCCCTCTTGCTGGCTCCGCTCGCTCCCGCAGTCGATCCAACAGCGCGGCCTCCACAGAAAGTCAGCGTAAAGCTAAAAAGGATTCCGAGGAGCAGGAGAACCGTAACGACAATCACGTTTCTCGCTCCCGCTCCAAGAGTATTACCGAATCAGTCAATTCCCAAGATGCAGTGAATCACAAACGAACTATAACCAGTGATTCTGAAGGTAAGGCTTAGGTTTTCCAATAAGCTTTCTGAAATCGTTGAGCGGAGAAAATGAGTATCTGCTTCATACGGACGGAAACGAAACTCCGCACATTGCATTGAAAGTAATCATTATAATTCCCCTCTATAGATGACGCACCAAAGATACAAAGAAAACGAGCTAAGATCACAGACACAGATGATGAGGGAGTTGAAGCGGGGGAGAAGCCAAATGATGAGCCGGCAGCTGCAGAGAAAACACAGGAAAAATTAGCTGAGAGCTCAGATGACGAAAACACACCCATTTCCAATGAGCCAGAGTAAGTATTAATTATACATATATACATATATATATATATTTTTTTTATTAACATATCAAATTGTTTATTAGGAGCAGACACTTTGTATCCGACTTTGATGCAATGTTGATGCGTAAAAAGGAAGAGAAACGCGTGCGACGTCGCAAGAGGGATATCGATCTGATAAACGATAACGACGATCTAATCGATCAGTTGATTATCAATATGAAAAATGCATCGGACGAGGATCGGCAGCTGAATTTGACCGGCAAGCCGGCAACAAAGAAAATTGCAATGCTCAGACAAGTGATGTCACAACTTATAAAAAAGGATCTACAGCTGGCCTTTTTGGAGCACAATATACTCAACGTACTGACAGATTGGTTAGCTCCATTGCCAAATAAAAGTCTTCCTTGTCTGCAAATACGGGAGAGCATATTGCGACTGTTATCCGATGTAAATATGCCCATTTACATGGCTTGCTAGCAAACATGAAATATGTCTAACTCTCCGTCTCTCTCTATCTCTCTGTCTCTGTCTCTTTCTCAGTTCCCAACCATAGATAAAGCATATTTGAAGCAGTCGGGCATTGGTAAAGCTGTTATGTACTTGTACAAACATCCACAAGAGACTAAGAAGAATCGTGATCGTGCGGGTCGCCTAATATCGGAATGGGCTCGCCCCATATTTAATTTAAGCTGCGATTTCTCCGCCATGAGCAAGGAGGAACGTCAGGAGCGCGATCTTGCGCAAATGTCACGCAAGCGTCATAAGTCACCAGAATACGAGCCCACTCCATACAGCAATCCATCATCGCTACAAAATACGCTCAGCGGTGAAGAACAACTGCTTCGCCCCGGAGATCCCGGATGGGTGGCCCGCGCTCGTGTACCAATGCCTTCAAATAAAGATTATGTCATTCGCCCAAAGTCAACAGTTGAAGGCGAAATAGTAACTGTGGTATGTCAATAATATCATTTTATATACTCGCATTATGCACTATATATAATGTTTGTTTTCCTTTTTGTTTATTTAGAGCACCAAGCGTAAGCCCACTCGTTATGAAAAGCACATGAAACGATTTTTGGATTCGAAACGCTCGAAGGCTTCCCGTCGCGCCGTCGAAATATCCATAGAGGGTCGCAAAATGGCGCTTTAAGGATTATGCATAACTAGTTACATACGTTTGATATAAGACATCCAAAACAACTGAACAAAATGAATTATATATACATATATATAATAATGATCGCCTTTATGTTTATGTATGTATGAGAAAGCATCTAATAATCAATTTTGACATATATATATATGTATGTGTATATTAAATTTTCAGTTTTATTGTTGACGTTTCCTGGTGGGCTTAAGTTCAAAAATACAAAAATGAGTTCCTCATTGCCATTCCACATGCAAATTGGAAATACTCTTCTCGCACACAATACTTAAGTCGCCAACGTCCTGTGATACGCCTTTTCCATGTACCACGTGCAAATGAAATCGACTTACGACATAAATATAAATATAGTAAATATAAAAAAACACTTAAAACGCAACCACATGATGTTTACCTTTGGCAGCCACCAAGCTTAAGAGAAGGCTCGAGATGGGGGGGGGGGGGGGGGGGAAACAAGCAACAATGCTGCAAGCACATTGTAGATTAACTAAACGACAACACTTGATATTTGTAACTAAGATGCTTAGAATGTGTCGAAATAAATGCTATGACTGAGAATTGCCATCTCATTATCAATTGCAATTTTACATTCGGCCAAGTCTAATTTGAATGCTCTATTCTCGGGTTTCCATTATTATTTGATTATGATTAGGAATTTATATATGCGAGATGTGCATAAGTGGAATATTTTTGGGAAATTCGAGTTGAGAAATTGTTGCATGTATGCAGTTTTATTGATTTTTAGCTGAAGGTGACATATATTTATGGTATATTGCACATATATACTATATACATATTTGAATAAACATAAATATATAGTTATACGTATCAGTTGACAATTCAAACACTCATGTTTATCTCTGACGGTAGCTTTAAATTAGTGTGTATGTGTATGTGTGTGTGTGTGTAACAAATCACATAGATACTAAGTCTGTCAACATTATAAAAAAGAATTATTATTAAAAGTCAAATTAAGGGCATTTTGGCACAATTTCGTAAAAACACACCCAGTGGCAAATTAAGTAAAATCAAGCAAAATATATATATATATATATATATTTATTATTATTATATATGTGCATATGATTTCATTGTAGTATAAATGTTTAAATAACCGGTTTGAGTTAAAAAAAAAAAATGTAATGTTTTTTATGATTGTGGCGACTCTCTAGCGGGTTCATTGTTTTCCTTTACCCTCCACGGCAATAAAACTGTTGAGTTGTTGCTGTGTTTTGGTAATCATTATCTGCACCGAAATCGGCAACACCCAACACAACATCTAAAGTCACACATCCAGCGTACATGACATTTGGGTGTATGAGAACATATGTAGGTCGCGTTCACCTTTTGTTCGGTTATCGCTGAAATAAGTAAGTATTAAACCGGTTGCGCTCCACATTCGACAATTCAAACGCACCAAGTGCTCCAAATGTGCTAGACGTGCTCCCTCCTCCGAGAAGCATACGAAAATACAAAGAAAACAAAAAACAATACTATGGCTGATTTGAAGAAAAACGCTAAAATCGGCATTGTGGGCAGGTAGGATTTAAAACATATATACATCTATATTTATAATTATAATAAGTATTTATATCGGAGAGAATTTTGTGTATTGTATGTATGTATGTATCATTGTATTTTCAGTGGCCTCATTGGACGCTCTTGGTCCATGCTGTTCGCCTCCGTTGGCTATCAGGTGGTGCTCTATGATATCCTGCCCGAGCAGGTGGAGGCGGCCCTGAAGGCCACGCAAACGGAACTGGTGGAGCTGGAGGCGAAGGGTTTGCTGCGCGGCAAACTGAATGCGGTTGAACAGTTTAGCTGCATATCGGGCACCAATGACATCGCGCAGCTGGCCAAGGGTGCCATCTTTATACAGGAGTGCATACCAGAGAAATTGGAATGGAAACAGGAACTGTTCAAGAAGCTCGACGATGTTGTCGACAGCAACACCATATTGTCCAGTTCGACCAGCACCTTTCTGCCCTCCCTCTTCACCGCCAACTTGAAGCACAAACACAACGTGAGCTTTTGACATGCGCCTATCAGCAGTTTGGGCGTGTCACATTTGTTTATCATCTTGACGCGTCGTTTGTCCAAGCAGCGAGATTGATTTATTTGTTTCTTTGCATTCGCCGCAGACGGTTGTCTCCCATCCCGTCAATCCGCCCTACTATGTGCCGCTGGTGGAGATTGTGCCGGCGCCGTGGACCAAGCCCGAGGTTGTCCAGAAGACGCGAGCCCTTATGGATGAAATTGGCCAGAAGCCCGTGACGCTGTCCCGTGAGATTGAGGGCTTTGCTCTGAATCGCATACAATATGCCATCCTGAATGAGACCTGGCGTCTGGTCAAGGCTGGCATTCTCAATGTCAAGGACATTGATAGTGTGATGAGCGATGGACTGGGCATGCGCTATGCCTTCCTGGGTCCACTGGAAACGGCGCATCTGAATGCCGAAGGCATGGCCAACTACTTTGACCGCTACTCGAAAACAATCTATGCGGTCAGCGAGACAATGGGAGCAACACCCAAAATGGAGGGACCCACTGCCGATGATATTGCCAAGCAGCTGAACGATATGGTGCCGCTGGACAAACTGGTCGAACGGCGAACGTATCGCGACAATTGCCTGACTCATCTCAGCATATTGAAGAGCAAGCTCAATAACAATTAAATGCATCACAATTGTATGTTATGGGATTGAATGTAATTCAAGATATGCATTTGTTTTTTTAGTTGTCGTTTTTATTAACTTGGCTTATAAATATGTATATGTAGAAAAGTGATTATTCAAATACACTCGATACAAAATGAACCTCTTAACTAGCTTGATATGTTTTTTGGGGCATCGTTCTTTCATCTTACGACGGACGTCAAAGGAGACACAAAAGTAAATAGTTAGGTAATAAAAAAAATATATATAGATAAATTTAAATTTAAATAATAAGAGGAACAGACATATATATATATGTAGTCCAGGCAAGGGGTGCCCGGCATGACGGATGCTGATATTTGACTTCTACATTTGTATTCCATTCATGGTTAATGTGTTGAATTGGTAACATCACATATTCGCTGATCATTTATTGTGCAGCTTTCTTTGAGAAGTTTGCTGTGCGCACGCTGGGAGTGGACACGCAGGAGCTGGAATAGCTGCTAATCGGCTTCAAGGATCGGCGCTGCACCGAGCGCACTTGTGGCATTGGTGTGCTGGTGCAAAACATTTTGCCAACTGTCTTTGGCTTTGTCGTCAGCGGCGTATCCTGGCCATTGCAACGTGGCGTCGTTGAATTCAAACAGCTGACATCGGCGGACAGCAGCGATGGCTTTATCATGGGCACAACACGTTTGATGGGTATGTTCGCTTTAGTGGGTGCTCGACATTTCACAATGGACTCGTTGAGCACTGCGCTTTTGTTGCGAGTGCCCAAAAGAGCTCTGCTTTGTGCGGCAGCAGCTGCTGCTGCAGTTGCACTCATTGTGCCAGCTGTCGAACCCACGGAGAAGGAGTTGCGGCGTTGTCTAAACGACGCCATTGCATTCATTTTGTCGCCCACATTTGACAGCTCCTTTGGCGCCACATATTGGCTGGTGCTGTCGCCAGAGAATTGTTTCACCAGGGATCTTGGTCGATCTTGCTTGGACTTGTCGTGTATTGATAGCGAAGAGGATCGTCGTCGCAATATGCTATCCTGGTTAATTGTTGCAGCTGCTGCTGCCGGTTTGGCTGCCCTCGCCGCGGATGGATGCACAATGCAGCTTGGTAATTGATTGGCAGCCGTTGAATTTACCACCAATATAACGGTTGCGCCGCCACCGGATTTCGTCTCATTGTGCTCCGATTCGTGAGAGTGTGGCTCATTGTCATTCAACTGCAGCTTGGTCAGATTGTGTCGCTCCAGCAGCTCGTTTATTTGCAGTGCCAAATTTTCGCTAACTACTTCAGTCACATACGAATCGGGCTTTTTCACCGATAGATCCGGCGATGCTCTTTCAATAATCGGGCTCGTTGGCCTATCAACCGTTTCGGCATCGTAGGTGGCTGATGAACAAGTCATTAGATCGGGCATCTCCTGTACATTGCGGCTGCAACCCGTCACATAATCTGCAGCATCCGACGGCTTCTTCTGCAAAAAGTTTCGATTAGTTTAGATTGCTTTGCTTACAGCTAAAGAACACATACCTGCTGCTCCAAATCCAAATCGAATGTTGCTTGGCGTGTGTATACGTGCGGTGACTCCTTGCTGTCCGGCTGGCTGGCATCTGCTGCAGTCGATGTACTGCAGCGGACAGCAGCACTAAGCGATTCAATGAGCATATTGAACTGTTCCCTTTTGGATATGTCAACATGCTCACGAATCAGCGATTTCAAATCTTGCAAGAGCTTGCCCACATCACCGGATGTCGGCGGACTATTCACCTTTATTGGTGGCTTCTGTTCGGTTTTAATAGGTTCATGTGATTGTGTTTTGGGTGGAGAGTCCAATATAGCGATTCGCAGCATTTTTAAACGTGCCTCAAATTCCATATTGGAGCAGGTATCATCGCTCAGAGCGGTGGCAGGCACAGCATCGGACACTGGTATTGGATTTGGCTCATCCTCAATCAATTTGACGGGTGACTCTGCTGCAATCATTTGCAGATTCTCAGTCAGTATCGTATTTTCAAACGAGCCCAAAGCATATTTCGACTGATTATGTGGCGGGGTATTAATACCAGATAGCCTGACGGCATTCAGCTTGGCCAGCTGCTGAAGGCTGCGTTGACGGGTTTCCGGATTGCCACCGGAGGAGCTCTTATTGCCAGGTGCATTTGTTGGCCCCAACTCCATGGCAACCGGTGGCGTCTCATTGCTCAAGTCCTGATCGGCACATTGGGCATGGTTTGTTGTCGTTTCCGATAATTTTTCTTCATTTTTCAAGTTTAAGCCCTGTTTAGAAAATACGCTGTTATTTGTATATATATATATATACATATATGCATGTGTCTATACATTTGTATACCTGAGTGTGCTTATATGTGTGCATGTGTTGTGCATATGCATGCGTATGTGTGCAAAAAAAAAGAAACTCACCTTGATGCAGGCTTCTTTTTCCATTGAATCGAAAGGATCATAAGGTCCCTTGAATTGACTGGATTCTATGATAACCGACTCGGAGTGGGTATCTTCAATAACTGTGTTGTCTCGTGCAGGCTCATCCCAACCTGTTAAATCAATTAGATTACCAGTATCACACATTTTATTCAAGGAAAAACAACAATGAAACTGGCGCAAGTTTTTCAAAAACAATGCAGAATTTCCCGCTTATACTGCGTTGCAGTGATGGTATTTTTGGATCACACAATATATCGATCTCAAATGCTTATCGAACCACAGCCGGCGCGAGTATTTTGAATAAATTAAAATTTTCAAATCATACAAATGAATGGCAATATGAAATGAATATTTAGCCTGCTTTAAAAGAATATGTATATATATTTTTATGCAAACATTTGATAATAAAAATATGCTTTTAAAAAATTTGTTCTTTATCTTGGTAGTTCACCTGAACGGTATTTAGATATCGCAACATATAAAAAAAAACTTATTGCTATGCCTGCTTGAACAAATATTGAATATATATTTTTATGCATACATTTCTAATTGTAGTAAGGATATGCTTTTAAAAATTTAGATTTTTATTTTGGTATTACACCTGAACGGTATTTAGATATCGTTACATATTAAAATACATTTTTGGTACAGCATGCTTTAAAAAAATTAATAAATTTAATGCATACATTTCTATCAATAATATGCTTATAAGAAATTGTGTTTTTATTTTGCTAGTTCACCTGAACGGTATTTAGATATCGTGGTAGAGCAGAATTTCTTGTTCTATTCCACCATTTCCGATATACGATAAGTGGTGTTAAGCAATGTTGGGTTTGGTGAACATAAACACAATGACTAATTACAAAAAAAAATCCACACATACGGTTCGGATTTCAAAGTACAAGTACATATCATACCTATCCAATTACGGTCAATTTACAGCTAATTAGAATTCCAATACGTTTCATTTTCAAGGAGTAACGGGAAATGCTGGTCGCATCGCAACAACGCAACTGCTAACCAAGAATTAACTTTGCAATTACTTAAGTTTGAGTAAGCTTAATTAAAATAAATTATATACATTTAAAACATACATATAACAGGATGATGAAGCTGCCAGCTAATATAGCGTGGATCTGGTCAATCGTGATATTATGCGGATTAATTGAAGCGCAGGCGCAATTAAATCTGGATAAACTCGACCTACAATCTCAGATTCCCGATGAATTGTTAAAATCCAATATTAGTTACAATCAGGTTAAAGAAGTATTTCGCAAAAAGTGCATTGAGGTGTCCGGCGAAGAGCTGGGCGACCGGGCGTATACGGATATTGAGTCTGGTTTCGTAACACTCAGCGAATGCATCAATAGCATTGTCAACTATACGACAATGCAACAGGAAATCCAGGAGGCAAGTCCCCGTGGAGAACTGGATGTAGTATTTAATAAATACTGCACGAAACGAACGAATGCCATCGAATGTTTCGATGTATTTACGAATAAACTGTTGCCATGCTTGGACAAGGAGGAGCAGGAGAGTCAGGATGTTATTAAACGTATTATAGAGAGTCTGTTGAACTTTGTTTGCCACAAGGATGGCGATCAGATAGCTTTATTCATTGCCGAGGAGGGACCCGAGTGCCTGGAGTCACAAAAGGACAATATACAACAGTGCATTAATAGCACATTTTCAACATACTTTAATGATGCCGATATGCAGGATAGCAACAAAATCAAAGCAATACCCAAACTGGTGGTTGGCCAGAAACAGTGCGGTGATATTAAAACGCTGGAAACATGCATTGTCCGTCACTTGGAGCACTGTTCGAAAATAACGCCAGCTAACCTTATAGAGTCCATGTTCAATTTTATTCGAAACGAAACTCTGTGCCGCAATTATCAGCAAATGGCCTTAACCGGTAGCGGTAATACTCTTACAAATAATACTCATACAATTAGCATCATAATGTACACTCTATTGATATTCATGCTCTTTAAGATGGATTACTTTAAGTGATTTTTAATCCGGACTTAGTCTTAGAACGGTTGATAGTTTTTGAATTTGCCGGGCTCGTTAATTGTATACTTTCCGAGTTCGAGAGCAACGTTTACTAAGAGATTTAAACATTTACATATTTACAATCTGGCCGTTAAGATAGGGTTCTAATTATACAAACAATTACAAATCGAACAATCAAACTTTAATGTTATGCATAATATTATTTACGTGTTCTTTTTTTTTTCTTTTATTATTTTTTACTTGTGTAAACAAATGCTAGGTGGTCACTATTCCTCATTCTCATAGTTTTTCGCTGTTAATGAATATTTTATTGTAATCTCTCTTTAAATCATATGAATGTATGCATCTCTCTACTACAAGATAAAACAAGGAAATCTCATACCGAAATACGGAAACAATTATAAAGGGGGTACCAGGTTAAAAGTTTAAAATTTTTGTAAATCGAAACATAATGTATTAAAAATGTGAAAATAAAGAAACAAATATTGAAATCGATGCATGTAAATCGTTCTTCTATTTTGAACAGTGAAAGTAAAGTAAAAGTGTAAGTAAAATCGAAAGGTGTTCTTGGCTAATTTATGCAACAAGCAATTTAAATGCAGTTCAGCTATTTTCCCTACTTAATTCATGCATACAATAGCTGTCGGTATTTTTTTGTTAAACATTTATTAGCTCTTTTGTTTAGTATTCCGATAACTTCTATGATCGGCTTGCACATCTCTAATGCGCAGCTGGCTCACCTGCAACATGCTATAGTTAAGCCTCAGTCTCAAGCTCAACAAGAATAGCGAAATAATGATTCAGTTAACAAAATGGAGCACGACAATGGAAACTGTGAGCCTGCAGCATTATCACATCAGATAACAACATTTAACATTGCAGTTACTGCAATTTCGGCATTTATGCGCTGCATTACAATTATTATGAACTGGCTTCTGGCTTATGAATATTGGACAACTGAATGCTATGCTTATTTCTATTGGACAATTGTCTCCATATTATTGCCCATGATTTTGACGTCGCTAATATATACAAATGTGTAAGATTTATTTATTTTCTATGTATCAAATATACAAAGATTCTCTTTTACCATACATACATATGTGTAGTATCCTAGAAATTCAATATTTGTATTTCATCTATTTCCATTTTATTGTTGTTAATTCGTATATATTTGTTCATTTTGTAGTTTAATTATTAGTAACCTGGGCAAAAAACCAGTCATCTATTCGGACCTATTTCGGAAAGTTGTACTCTCCTATTTATTTCGAGATGCACCTACCCTGAACTGGGCCTTGAAATATCGTGACGCTAAAAAACGCAACGACCAAATTGCCCAGATTGAGTAAGAACTTAAATATGTATATACAGGGTCGCTCGAAATAAAATTATATTTAAAATTATAATTTACCAGAAATTCAAAAATAATGTTTTACTATGTAATACAAAATGTACATTCAATATATTATTTTTTTGATTTATTTTATAAATATGCTCCAAGGAGGATCATCGCTGGAAGCAAAGTGTTCTATTTCGCGAGCGACTACTGTATTAACATTTTTTCCAAAATAATTACTGATTTTCCCATTTTCACAAATATTTAGATGTTATCGCCGGCAAACGAAGGAAGAGTGCAATGTTGGCTTTATTCGACTCTTCGACTTGTTTTTAGAAACGGCTCCACAAAAAATATTACAACTTACTATAGTAATGCGATATATCAAAAAATTAACGTGTAATAAGTATAATGCACAATATATGTATAGAAACAATATTTATCTGTGGAGGCAATTTATTTTCAGATTTACGCGCTTTCACATTTTTCATTTATTTCCTAAGTACCACATGGAGTATAGTGGCCTATAATCGCTCGAATCGCTTGGCCCAGCTGGATAAATACGATATAGGATCAAAGGGACTGGTCGTACAATTTTGGTTTCTCCTATGCCTGTCCAGTGAGTGCGATTGATTCCGACTAAAAACCAATCAATTGTTATAACTGATATTTAAATACATTTTACAGCTTCCCGTACTATCTGCATTGCGTATATGGCCAGTATATATCCCATGGAAACTTGTGCGGCTTGCTGTCTACACATATTTGTTTGTGCCACTGTCGTTTTCATATTCGACACACCAAAGTTTGCCACATCTGGCATTTTAAACTATATATTGTGCCTTGCATTCGGAGGAGTTTATATATTCATATTCACACCCGTTTCCGATGCACCCACCAAAAATAAGTACGCAATTTATTTTACGTTTTGTTTCCTACAAAACCTACTCGTTTGTATACTTTGGATACCATTGTACTTGGCCATTCTGATAAATGTCTTATATCTAGCGGGAATTCTGCTGATGATCTTTTATTATTTAAAATGCCATCCAGGAATTACCTCCGCTATATTTTAAAAACTACCAAAAATCAAATGTGCAAATTAATATAGAAATCTTTTTAATTCTTTTGATGCAATTTTATTTATTAACAAAAAGTATTTAGAACAAAACAAATGTGCAAATTAATATATGAGTATTTTTCATACATTTGATGATCTATGATTATTTAAACTGCCATTCTGGAATTATTTATTATAAAATGTATTTAGCGCAAAACAAATGTGCAAATTAACATAGTAATCTTATTAGTTCTTCTCATGATCTACGATAATTTAATATAATATAAAAAGTATTGAAATCAAAAGAAATGTGCAAATTAATATATAAATATTTTTCATTCTTTTGATGATCTACGATTATTTAAAATGTCATTCTGGAATTATTTATTATGAAATGTATTTAGCGCAAAACAAATGTGCAAATTAACATAGTAATCTTATTAGTTCTTCTCATGATCTACGATAATTTAATATAATATAAAAAGTATTGAAATCAAAACAAATGTGCAAATTAATATATAAATATTTTTCATTCTTTTGATGATCTACGATAATTTAATATAATATAAAAAGCATTGAAATCAAAAGAAATGTGCAAATTAATATATAAATATTTTTCATTCTTTTGATGATCTACGATTATTTAAAATGCCATTCTGGAATTATTTATGCAATTTTAGAAAAAGTATTCAGAGCACTGGTTTCCCTGAGACTGAGGCCTTTCACAATGTATATCATAAAGCGCATGCGTACAGGTGACGGTTTGAGCCGCGATTAAAGTTGGCTTCGATTGGCTGGTTTTGCGTTTTGACGGGCTGGTCACACTGAATGAAAGAAATGGCTTAGACTAGGTGGCAGTGACTTACCAACTCGCCAGCAAACAAATTAACTTTCACTTTAAAACCTACAAAGTTCGTCAAGACGATTTAACACAAAACAATTGCCAAACGATCGAAGTGATGTGAACCTAAATCCAATTACATATGGACAAAATATACAGTGAATATGGCATCGAAATATGAGCGCATTATCAGTGATTGCAGATCCAAAAATCAATTGTGGGAAGATGCTGATTTCCCAGCCATACAATCATCCGTATTCTACTATCAAACGCCCCCATTCACATTCCAATGGAAGCGCATCGCCGAACTGAACAACATCCAAGCATCGTTTCTGAATGAAAACGCTGAATTCGATGTGATACCGGGCAAAATGGGTGATCGCTGGCTAGTTTCCTGTTTGGGCGTGCTATATTCGTTACGGAATCTATTCTATCGCGTTGTGCCCGCCGATCAGGGACTGGACAAATCGCTGGGCATCTATCGCTTTCGCCTGTGGTGGTGCGGCGAGTGGGTGGAGGTGCTCGTCGACGATCGCCTACCGACCATCAATGGACGACTGGCATTCATGCAGCCGCAGTCATCGAACTGCTTCTGGGCATCACTGCTGGAGAAGGCCATTGCCAAACTGCATGGCTCCTATGAGGCACTCAAATACGGCACTCGTTCCGATGGCCTGACCGATCTACTCGGCGGCGTTGTCAAGTGTATGCCCATTGTGTCGGATAGCATCAGACCCCAAACGCTCAAGGATCATCTGACTACAACGTGCATTGTCACCTGCATTGCGGTTAAGAATGCGGCCGTACAGAAAAAGAATACAACGGAGAGGCTTTCGAATGGTATTCTTGTAAATGTTAATTACCGGTGAGTAAATTAATCTACATTTACAAAATACAATCAAACTTTTACTAATCAAATTAACTGTAATCCAGATCAAATTAATAGTTAAAAATCTAAAAAAAATGTGAATTTATATCAAAATTTTTATTTTTAATCATTTTACAAAATACAATCAAATTAACTGTAATCCAGATCAAATTAATAGTTACAAATCTTAAAAAAAAGTTTCGTATATTTTATTAAAAACTTTTATTTTGTAACATTTTACAAAATACAATCAAACTTTTACAAATCAAATTAACTGTAATTCAAATCAAATAAATTGTTAAAAATTTAAAAAAAAAATATTTGGTGAATTTATATCAAAACTTTTATTTTTTATCATATTACAAAATACAATCAAACTTTTACAAATCAAATTATAAATAAAAATCATAAAAAAAAAATTTGGTAAATTTATTTTATAAATTTAATTTTTAACTTTTTACAAATTTTACAAAATACAATCAAACTTTACGAATCAAATTATCTGTCATTGAAATCAGGCTAATAATTAAAAATCTTAAAAAAAATATATAAAATTTGGTACATTTATCACATAAGTTATTTTTTAACAAAAAATTAAGATTATTTATTTTTTTTTGAGATATTTTGCCAAAAAAAAAAAGTATTTCAAACTGTAACTTAATTTTGATTAGGCTAAATCACGTATATGAACTCTAAACTAACATTAATTGAAATCAAATTAAAACAAGTTGCGTCTTAATAGATGCTATTAATAGTTTAGCTGTTACGTCACTCACCAACTCTACTTATTTGCTATAATATATTCATACATTCTGTGAGCTTATAAAATGCTATACGAAAAAGGAAACACACATTTTGATTATGCGTTGTTATTCCTTATATAGAAGCCGTAGTGGGCTCTAGTAATGCCCATATAGTTGGCAAATCTTGAACTTATGTATATGTGACTTATATTATTTTACTTATAGGCTGTCGTGTTTGGACAAAGTGGAGACCGTTATGGGCGATTCGGTGCAACTGGTTCGCATTAAGGACACATTTTCATCGAAGCCCTTCGGGGATAAGACCAACTTTGTTGGCGACTGGTCGCCAACGTCAAAGACGTGGGAGCGCGTATCGGCGACGGAACGTGGTCGCCTCTTGGCCCAGCTGGAGCTGGGCGAGTTTTGGATCTCGTTCTATGATTTTGTGCAATCGTTTAGCACGCTGGAGGTCGTCTATCTCGACTCGGACACGGCGAATGGCGAACAGATGCTGAAGGGACGACCGTTGCACTGGAAAATGAAAATGTATCAGGGACAGTGGAAGCGGGGAGTGACGGCCGGCGGTTGCCGCAACCATGAATCGTTTCACATAAATCCGCAGCTGCTGGTCACCATACAGGAGAAGCAGGACATTGTGATAGCACTGAATCAACATACCGCTGTCGAACCGAAAGTAATTGGCTTCACCATGTACATGTGGAATCGGGAATATAGCTTGAACGAGTGCCTGCAAAAGGACTTCTTCAAGAACCAGGTGAGCTTCCTCAACTCGGACTATGGCAACACCAGGCACGTCAGCTATCACACCCAGCTGGAGACGGGTCACTATGTCCTGATGCCCACCACCTATGAACCGGCTGAGGAGGCACAGTTTACGGTTCGCATACTTGGCACATCGGCATTCCGGCTGTCCTGCCTGGAGACGCAGACAATGATATTGCTCGATCCATTCCCATCGCTCAAGACCGACGATAATGTGCAGAAGATCAAGAGTGTCTGCCAATATGAGCCCGTCTACATGCAACTGGCCGATGAGAATAAAACCATCAATTGCTTTGAGCTGCACGAACTGCTGGAGGCATGCCTCCCAAATGATTACATCAAGGGATGTGCCAACATCGATATATGCCGCCAGGTGATCGCACTCCAGGACAAGACCGGCAACGGTCGCATCACGTTCCAGCAGTTCAAAACATTTATGGTCAATCTGAAATCGTGGCAGGGTGTCTTCAAAATGTATACGAAAGAGAAGGCGGGCATTCTGCGGGCGGAGCGCTTGCGTGATGCACTCTACGACATCGGGTTCCAGCTGAGCACGGACATCATGAACTGCCTGATCCAGCGATATATACGCAAGGATGGCACGCTGCGCCTCAGCGACTTTGTCTCCGCCGTGATGCACCTGACGACGGCCTTCAATCAGTTCCACCTGAAGAACTACAACCAGGTGAATGTCATTGAGGTGCATCTGCATGATTGGATCAAAAGTATATTAAGTTGCTAAATCTTTCAAATCAACAAATGTGTAATTTACAATTTTTTTTTTTACAAAAAAAAAAAAAAAAAAAAAACAAATGAAAATTCTAATTTATATGATTGTTCGTTATAATTATTTATTGTTAATGGGACATGTTAAACATAAAACAAATTCGCAAATATTTAGTATATATACATACATATATATATATATAATATATGTATTTCTCAATACATAAGTTGTTGAAAGCGCATTGTAAAATAAAATTGAAAAAAGAAGAAATTCTGGAAAAAACAACAACCATTTGAACTTATGCATAGTAGTTTTTGTAAATTGTATGTTTCTGTATGTTAACTTAAATTCATATGATAGTAGGATAGTTAGTTAGTTACTGTATACAATATTATTTCATTTGCAGCTGGCGAAATTCAAATTAGTCGTAGGTATATATGGTATTGTATTGAATAGTATTATTTTGTTAGCGATGCAATAGTAGTATTTAGCATTTAATTCGACATGCTCTCTATAAATAATATATATAGTGTGTTAGACGTATGACTAAGTATTCGCTTAGGCTAGGATGACAGACATGCTGTATACTATATGTATATATAAATACTGTACGAATAGTTGATTTATTGGACGACAGGCATTTGATTACTGCTTTCTCCTCAACAAATTTTGTTGCCTGTGCTCCTCCTCTCCGTGGTCAATTTACAAAACATCGTTATTTGGAAATGCCGTTAGCATTACATTACATCGAAGTACCATTGTGGGAGGAGGCATCGCTAATACGCCGTGAAAGCGTTGTCTTACGGCTGATCGACAGCGAGTTGGCGGCCGCCTGATTTGTGCTTATGCTTGGGCCCAGATTGCCGTTATAATTGCCCGATGCTATGTTCGTTATATCGTTCGTTGTCGGCGACGTGGCGAGTGCTCGCATTGGGGATCGCTTCAGCGAACCGGTTACCTCGTGGGGCTCCTGATAGCCCGAGTCCATATCATCATGGTATGAGTCCATTAACGGTGTGGGATCCTCATAATCATAATCAACAAAGCCATTATTATCAAAGGACTACAAAAATCGAAAGAACATAATATAATAATAATATTCGGATTAAGCTTGGCTTGGTTACCTTGACAAAGGATTGCGACTGTTTGGCATATCCGCGGAATACTTGATTATGCGCCTTGCCGCGATAATCAACCGACTCGTAGTGCCCATCCTGTGAGTTCTCAATTATAAAGTGCCTGGTGCCGTGTGGTGTTAACGTGGCCCAAAGCAGCCGGCTGTCATTCACCAACTGGCTCTGCAACAGATCACGACTGTTTGCCGTGGCACACGGATACAGTATTCCGCCGGATGTGAATGCATTCGATTTGGTTGCCTCGCCCAAGGCATTGATTGCCGTTTGCTTGATATTAGCATCATGATACGAGAAAAATGTGCTAAGTATATGGAAAATATAAGTTTGCATTTTTAGAGATTATTTCATCAAATTTACTTTGTCTATGAAATAAATTCAAATGTATATTTGTTTAGAGAGCTGAATAAAATCGAAAATTAAAATACATATAAACTATATATATTTTTTTATAGTGCTGATTCTACTTTAATAAACAATATTTTAAATTAAATATATTTATATTCAAATGATTTTCAAAATTTTATTTACAAAAGTGTTAGAAAACAGATTTAGTATATAAATGAAAGAAGGTTAAGGAATAAAATAAATTCTATTAGAATTGAAATGATTTTTGTAGAAAACTCGATGCACAAAAGTGCTTAAAAACAGTTCATTTTAAATAAGAATATGTTATTTCAAATTATATTTAGAAAATTCTGAATTTCCAATGTTAGATTAAACAAAATAAAAATATAGAAACTGAATGAAACTTACTCTCTGCATCTGATGACAATCAGTGCCAGGAAACAGCCGAGGACAAATATGCCGACGCAGGACGAGACGAAAAACCAAACATTTTCCAAACTCTTTGTATCGCTGCGGACCAGTTCCATTAGCTCATTGCCGCTACCGTTATGCTGATGGCTCTGGCCACACATGAAGGCCGCAAAGCATGGTTGGGACTCGTTCGATGGCAGCAATATATCAATGCTCTTTGGTTTCGAGATCAGAAACGATGGCAGTGGCGGCGGCGGCATCGATAATATGAAATCTGGTGGCGGACCAGCCAACTGGTCACAGCTGCCCACACAATTTCCAAGTAATATATTCATTTCAACTCCAGCCTATAAAGAAAATTTTGTAATTTTGTAATTTGGTTCCCAATTGAATGCCTTAGAATTTGTACGCAAATACCTATGTATATGTGTGTACATACTTACACATGCCCCCCCCCCCACAAAACCCCCACCCTTTTTATACTATATCCACAACAAACCATTAGGGTGGGTTTTATATGTATATTTATTGCAAAATACTAGAAGATGTCAACAAGCCCCAGATCAAGCTATAGTATATATATATCTAGTTAAATATGGTATAAGATTAATGTTTTGTTTGTCTATATTTGTATATACCGTATACCGTTACCTCGACCCAAATACTACCACTAAAATGCTACGCTGTTGTAACAAATCATTAAAACATTCAACACTTAACATGTTCCATAATCCTTATAAAATATATGATATCAACATATAATAGTTATGCTGTTTTACAATTTTACAATAATCATGGAAATGAACTATTTAGAAACATTGTCAAACCTCAATACAATAACGTCCTGTACCAATGAAATTCTACCTCGTACTGAGTAGTGGAAACAATTGCCAAAAGCACAAACAACTCCCAAGAGCAACAACTGCGCGCGCATCTCCAATCCATGTGCAAAGTGGGTGACAAGTAACCCCCATAAGTTTTGGCCACACCCAGCCAATACACATAACTAAGTATTTCACATTTGCTTGTTTTTTTTTTCTCTCAACATTTTACCAAAATCCTATGCGTTTATTACTATAAATTCATACTTTTTAATAGTGTTGAAGAAAATCCTGTTTATAAAAAAAAAACTTGACAAATCTTGGCACCAAATCAAAATTGAATGCGCATTAGCAAAATAGGGAAGTTCAAGCACTAGACCTTACGATTTTCAATTTAAATATTTAGTTTAGGCAACGAAATAACGAGTTTCCCGGTTCTATATCCCGAGATATGGTATAATGTTTTAATCAAATTCCCTCAAGCATAACAAAATATATTAAATAAAAAAAAAATCACTTTCAAATACTAAAGAGCTCAAGATAATATCGTAATAAAAAAAAAAACGAAAGAAAACTGTTCAAAGTTAAAGAGCTCAAGGCTTTAAAAAATATAAAAAAAAAAATAATTGTAACGCAATCGACTTTAAAATAGACTTACGAGCTAGTTAATTAAATGCAATCAAAATGCATGACTGGTGTTTATGCCTTTTAATTAGAGAACATTCAACTTTAGCGAAATCTGAGGGGGGGAGGGGATTCGCATGGTTAGTTCCAAAACTGGGGGAAAAAGAGCCATAAAGTAGGCAATGAGCAAAGAAATATGTACATATGTATATATGGAGATGATAATCATAAAATAGTATTACATAATAACAACGATCAGCGTGTCGACACTTTTATTAAAATAATCACCCTGTTTTATTAACTATATAATATTTAGTCAGGCACTTAATGGCATACATAAGTTTAAGAAAAAAAAAAAAAAATAAACTATAATATATAGCTGCATTATAATCGTTTAATTTATACTAAGCATATACACATGTAATAAACGAGCTAATATTATAATTGACATCATTTATTTCTTTTCTCCATATGTCATAACGACGCCCACGATCAATGCCAGAACGGTGAATCCCTGGGCCCCAATTCGGGTGCGCATCATAACCTGCGACATTTTACGGTTACCGGTGCGGAAATTGTATAGACCAGCCGTTAGGGCTGCTGTAGTTGCCAGGCACCCTGTATGCAAGCAAAATAGACAAGTGCAATGTTTACATAACAAAACTATGGGATTTCTTCTTATATATGTACATATGTATGTACATCTAAGGTACATATTATATGTACTATATTACTTACCAATCGGGACCAAAGGGTTCTCTTTGATTTTACGCACAAGTCTTTCCTTGGTTGTTTCGATTTCGACAGCTGGTCCCAGATCCTGACGCAATTGGATCCAGTCGAGATCTTCAGCGGACAGCGCTACCGACGATTTGTTGTTAGCCATCTCAATTGATTTCACAAGATTTTCTGTAAATTAAAAAACAACAAGTCAGTTTCAACGCCGACACACACATATATACACACACACACTTGCACACAAGCAAACAGATGGCAGCCGTCACAGTGCGGAACGTTGCAATTGAAACAGGGCTGCGTGTGAACGATATGAACATTGAATATATTTGTGTACAATATGTTTGCTGCATTAATACATTTTTGATTGTTATTTCAAATTGGAAAACCAATTGTTTATAGTGTACAAAAAATACGATTAGGTATTCAAATCATTCATATTCATCAAATCAAATATAAGTTATACGAACTCGATTATAAGGTTCATTGAGTAGTTCATTTCATATTGTGCTTGAACCGGGTTCATGGTTCCTTTATACTAGGTTAGCTCATAAGAGCAAGCGTTCTCAATTTTTCGGACCAGCTGTCATTTTAGCTTCGCTTGTCGTTGAGGTAAGTTGTTTATGCGGAGGAATGTTTATACCCTGAATCCATTAAAAATGGGAAAAAGTGTCCGTCCGTCCGTCTATCTGTACGAACGCGCATTTCTAGTATTGCCGGGTCAATACAAGTGTATTTAATATTATCGATAGCTCGTCCTGTTCAAAAGTTATCGATTCCAGACCCGTGTTCATTGAACTTAAGATTAAAGTTATAAGAGCAAGAGTATTTGACTTTTAAGATAACTCATCCCAAACCCCCCCCCCCACCCCCTCCCTCAAAAATCGAAAAACATCCGATTTGGCATACTCACACATTTATGTCCCATGTGTGTGTTTCTATGTACATTCGTACGAGTTGGGTACAGGGTATCTCCTAGTCGGGCACTCTCGACTAGAGCAGTCTTACATGCTCAAATATGTGATTCTTTTTTGATTTAGTTTAAACTAAAAATGCCCAATTGCACGATTTGCCGTGCGAGAATCGAAGGTGGGAACATGAGTATTTTTCGAGTTCCCAAAGATATAAAACGAAAAAGATTGTGGGAGGAGGCCCTCGACTTGGATCTGGTCGATGGCAGCAGAGTATGCGAGAAACATTTCGGACCAAATGATTTCAAGGTCACCACGAACAAAAACAAAGCAGCCAAGCGCACGCATCTAATGCCAAATGCGATACCCCAAAAAATGATGCGGGATAGTAAAAATATTGCGCCAGGTGACCATATAGATTGGGGTACGCAAACAGAGTAAGTGAACATACATTCAAAAGTGTTCATTCAAATTAATATACATACATACATTAATTTTTAAAGCTCTGATACAATACACGCCGGCATTGTTTTGGAAAACATTCGAATGCAGAAACAAATTTCCGCTTTGCAGAAAGAAAATACCGCTCTACGACAAGAGCTCGACAAAATGAAATGTTTGAAAGAGTCCGTGAGTAAAATTTTTACCGAAAACCAACTGATTAAACTAATAGGCGGCGACAAAAAAAAGTTTTGGAACTCGACGGACATCTCTTACGGTATTTGTTTGCACACTGCCGGGCCTCGGGCGTACAACCATCTATATAAAAAAGGTTTTCCCCTACCGAGCATTGCCACTTTAAAAAGATGGCTGGCTAAGGTTCAAATAGAGACTGGTACGCTCGACATAACTATTGATTTAATGGCGCAAAATCTCGACCTATCCGAAGATGAAAAGATTTGTGTGCTTCTCTTCGATGAGATGAAGATCGCGTCGCCTCGTAACTATGTACAAATGGCGGTGGTACGGGGACTAACAAAATCGTGGAAGCAACCCGTGTATTTTGACTTCGATTGTCAGATGAACGTGAAGATCCTTAATGAAATAATTGGCAAACTTTACAAAGCTGGATACCCAGTGGTGGCAATAGTCAGCGATTTGGGTCCTGGAAATCTAAAACTATGGAGAGATCTGGACATAACAGACAGTGAGTACGGTAGTAAAATTACAAAAATAATTATATACCCAAGTTTTTTTCTTCTCTAATTAGCCAAGCCCTGGTTTCCAAATCCATCCAATGCAGATCTACAGATTTTCGCATTTGCTGATGTCCCCCATCTGATGAAAGTTGTCCGCAATCATTTTATAAAGTCGGGCCTTCAAATCAATGGCAAAACAATAACGACGCAAACGGTACAGCAGGCCATGCAATATGCGTCCTCATCCGATATGAGCATTGAGCTGAAAATCACCGAGGATCATCTCAATGGTCGCTCAATAGCACGGCAGAAAGTCAAGCTGGCAATGCAGCTATTTTCCAACACCACGGCGAGTGCACTACGGCGTTGCTTTGCCCTGGGATTGGACCTAATTGATGCATGTGATACGGCTGATTTTTTCAAATTGGTCAACGATTGGTTCGATGTCTTCAACACGAAACTACCGACGGCCAAAGCTTTGCCCACCACTCAGCCATACGGCAAACATCTGGAACTGCAGCGAGGCCTCTTGAGCGATATGTCAAATATAATGAGCAAGCCGATTTTACCGCTCTCGGACGAAATTGAGCCGTTTCAGAGATGCATTATGGTAAACAATGCATCCCTCGATGGACTTTACCGTTATCTAGTCGATAAATATAAAATCGATTGTATTTTTACCAATCGGGTGACGCAAGACGTGCTCCATCAATTTTTTGTTGCGATGAAAGCAAATGGCGGCTTACATGATCATCCCACACCTTTACAATTTAAGTTTAGGTTGCGCAAATACTTAATGGGTATATCCTTTTAATAGTATTTATCGTTATTTATTGTTATCAAAATTAGGAAGCAAACAAAACTTGCAAATAATTTATGACTTTTTTTTTAAACATATTTTTTAGTTTTAAATATCTGAACCGACAACTTGAGATAAAAAGCGACATGCAGTGATTAATGGGGCATCAAAAGCTCCTCGAAATAATGTTGTACAATTAAGTCTGTATTATTTGATATAATATGTATTTTAAGTTTGTTCCAGTTTTCTTTTAATTCTTAATATATTACAATTGAACATTTATTTTCAAAGTCATTGTTTCTATTAAATATTAGTTGACAGCATAATCGAAAAGATATCCCCTGAAAATGTGGTGGTGTGTCGACTGTGCGAAAAAGTATCCCTGAATGGAAAAATGAGATGCACACAGTTTTAAAATGGATTTAGCTCACTACTTGCTAATTTTATTTAACTAGAAAACACAAGAAAATATATGTATGTATATACAAAACGTAATAAAATTATATTAGTCGGTGCAGTCCATTGTATGTTTCCTATTTTTATTAATAATTTATTTATTATATTTATAATGGATTTTTGCTCCGAATTCTAGGGAAATTTTGTTAATCGCTGAGTGCTATCGATAAATTTCGTTCCTGAGATTCGGAGTGCTGAACAAAAAAGCGTACCTGCTGGAGGTAACCAACGTCACTATCTCTTTTCGACTCACAAAATTAAAAGCAGA
Organism: Drosophila maculinotata; assembly: GCA_035045305.1. NCBI lineage: Eukaryota > Metazoa > Arthropoda > Insecta > Diptera > Drosophilidae > Drosophila > Drosophila maculinotata. The sequence continues at coordinate 1,245,799 of JAWNPD010000679.1, read as the reverse complement.
GCAAACAAAAGAGAGCGATGTTGAGAGAGCATTTTGACTGTCTCTTTCGCACTCACTCGTTCTAGTCAGCTGGTCCAAGCACAACCGCATGAGCCAACCTTTTATAATTGAACCATTAGCAAATCTATTATAATTGAATCATGACCGGGCTGAATTTACAAGTATTACTCTCTCAGAACAGGCTCTCGATACATGCGCAATCATCGAATAGGTTTATTCAATTCTTTTAAAAAACAACTATACGTCTATTCAAATACATATATATGTACATACATACATACATACATACAAATTCGTGTATACACATGATTTATTATTTTTATTTATTTACACAATCTTAAATTGATTTATTATTATAATGAGATACTGAAATAAATATCAGCTATAAAAAAATATGTAACTTTTATGTACAAAAAGTATTTTAAGATTAAATATCAGATTAATATTATTATTTGTTTAACAAACAACAAGCACATACATACATATGTACATAAAAACATATGTATGCTTATATGTATGTAAGTACAAATGTTTGTATATTTGAAAACACCCTTGTGATGATCAAATAAAATCGAAGAAAATTTGTGTGTTGGGTATTTCTGACCTCACTAACACACGTTCACACACAGCTGCATTTTTCCAACAATGTTGCTCTCTTTATAAATCGAGAGAGTTGGGAAGTACAGTCAGACGAGGAACGCAAAATGAAACATGTGTATGTAGCAAGAATATCATTGTGTGTGTATATCAAATAAAATACATGCATTTTTGTGTTTGTGTAAAGGCGAAAAACAAACGCATACATGCAAACCAATGAGAATGTGTTGTTCGAGTGGGATGGGGAATGCATACATACATTTGTATGTATGTATACATACATTTGAACGTACATGCATAGGTAAATGTACATACATACGTATGTATGCGCACATACATAATGACGTACATACTAACATGTACATATAGCATATGTACATACATAACTATGTATGTACATATGTAGTATATTGTTGGTTTGAATGTGCGCTTAAGCGATTTTATTAGTTTTATTGAAAGTTTGTTAGCAATTATAAAATAATGGATAAGTTTGTACATGTAAATATGTCTGCGTACATACAATATTGGTTTGTTTGTATGTACATTTAAAACTAAGGTACATACGCTGTATGCTTGTATTTATATGCGCATTTATATATTTATACATACATACATACATTTGTACATATGTTTGCATGAACCTTAGTATGAAAAGTAACAAGCCAAAAATGTTATAAGGCCTGTTTCCCTCCACCACGTGTATACACACACACACACACACACACATATAGAGAGAGAGAGAGACACAGGCACTCAGAGAGACACACGCTCGAACACTCATTTGGCAGCAGGAGAGAAAGTGTGCTCAGTAAACTGTACTCAGAGCACGCCTGCCTTGCCTGCCTCGCTGCCTGCCTTGCCTGCCTGCCTGCCTGCCTGACTGACTGCCTGGTTGCCTGACTGCTTGCTCTCTACACTGCTCTCTCACACTCGCGCGCACACACACACACACACACGCACAGAGAGACAACACACACTTGCGCACTCAACGCATACAGAAGTCTGGCGCTAGCCCAGGCTGGGCTATGAAGCACAGTAAGGCAGAGACGGCTATTCAATTCAATAGCCTTTGCATTCGTTGTTGGTACTCTCTCTGTGTGTGTTTTCAATCAAGCGAGCGGCGCGCGAACCTCATCTTTTCCGCATTGTGTGATACCAACAAAAAAAACACACATTTACTGCAATAAAGCTGCGTTTTTGTGTGGCGTCGTTTGTTTATTTTTTAACTAACTAAAAACAAACAACAACAAGAGCAGCAACAACAACAAACAATAAAAGCAGCATTAAAACTCGCGTTACGTTACGTTTACCGTTGCGTTCGCTGTGTTACGTTTGATTCGACGTAAGAATCGTTAAACATTTTGTGGCGTCTGACAACTACGTACATATATAAATATATATGTATGTACATGTAATAATCAATATACAAAGAATAAACGAATGCGAGCTGAAACTGGATTTCAACTTATTTTAACCATTTGAATTTGTGTTGTGTGCAGTGGAAAAAGAAGAAGAATCAGTACTTTGAATATATACTATATATAAAACTATCAAGAAAAGCAAGTCAAAAACACATCTGATCGGAGCCCCCACCCCCTCAAAAATCCCAAAACCAGAACCATGGAACACTTTCATCAAATACAGGTAAGCTTACATACATACATATGTATGTACATACTTAAAAAACCAACATACATACACACAAAGGTACACATGTCTGTATGTATATTTGCACCAACTATTCTGGCTTTTTTTTGTATTCGTTCAGTTTAGTTTCGTTAAGTTTTAGTGTCGCAAAAGAGCTATTTTGTTGTTGTTTCCCGCCAACAACAACAAATAAAATTAGCAAACACGCACAACTTTAAATGTTATATGTATACACATAGACTCAAACATATGTACATATGTAGTAGTATGAGACGCATGAGAGAGTATGGAAATTTTACAATGGCCGAGTTGGAATCTCAATGCATACATATGTACATACATATGCCATATTTTGCCAAGTTTTGTGTGTATGTACATCGAAACATGCATACACATACATATACACATGCATACATACGAACGACGGACGCTATGCGTACATACATACATACATAAGTACATACAAGCAAAACTTTTTTTTATTTTGCGTGCGCATCTATGGCCGCCATTTTTTATTCGATTTTATTTTGTTTTACTTCGATGTTTACTTACATGTCGTTAATTTAGAACAATTTATATATAAATATATATGTGTTTGTACATATGTACATACATATATTTTAATATTATAAAATTGGAAATGACATGTGCCTCGATTTTATTATAAATGTTGAGCAAACACTGCTGTGTGTGTGTGATACATATGTACATACATACATACATATGAATAACTCGGAATATGCCCATATGTACAACGTTGGGACTTGCGTAATCTGAAATTAGCTGTATGTACATACATCTACATCTATGTATGTATGCGTAAATTCTTTTCTTTGCATGTTGTCTCTTTCTATGAGAAGACAACTATAACTAGTATGGTACATACATACATATGTACATATGTGAGCTTGTGTAGAAACTCGAAATGCTTTGTCAGCTCTCTCATTTTTTCCATTTGTATGTACATACATGTTTCTAAATGTTTACATACTTACATCTTAAAGAGCTTTTTTTGTTGTATTTTCTCAGTGAAGCTCACACTTACATACAATACACCCATAGAAATGTACATGTGTTTGTATGTTTTGCCAGTGTTGCCATTTTTTGCATGTGTCGTTAAGACACCCCTGGCATAGAGAGAGAGAGAGCGAGAGAATAAAAGAAGCGTCAATATATTGGTTCATGAACCAAATGAACCTGCTCTTTATCCAAAACGTGCCTTTTATTTGTTTGAAACATAAAAAACCCATTCTCAGTTGTTGCGTCGTTTGAATACAAAGAAAATCTCAAACAGCTGATTTCTTTGACAATAACAATGCAATATCTTGTTATTTATATTTTTCGTATTTATACATATGTATGTACACACATACATACATAGAGACGCTTAACAACTTGTTTACATTTTCTACGCATTAATTGCTAATAAGAAACGTAGTATATGAAAAAATGTGAATGGAACCATTGAGAATTGGAACATGCAGCGCAGATGTTTTTGCTTGCTCCAACCATTTGGAACTCGTGCTCATGCGCCTTTTCACTGTATACTTATATATGTACATACATGCATGTCTGCGAGCCTGCGTGCATGTGTATATGTATGTATGTATGCATGCATGTGTGCTGCTGAGCGTGACAACCGCTATAGCGTCAGCGACAGCGAGAGATGATCGTTTTTGGCGCCAAACGCCAACAAAGTAGCTTAATAAGATCTACGACTTGTTCTCTATTAATTAATTTTATTTTTTATAATTTTAATTTTAATTGCTATTACTCGCTGAATAATTGCGTGCATCTTTACATACAAACATGGCTACAAATGTACATACATGTATATATATTTATTATATATGTTTTAGTTTTTAAATTCATGTTATTATTCAAATTTAGATTGTTGACTTTATATCGATTGTTTACATCGAAAAGACAAAAAAAAAAAACCTTGATCGCTTCGTAAAACTTTCTGTAATTTAATTTGTTCTAAATTGTAAATATAAAATACATAGATTTTAAAAATTGCATTATAAAATATTTAAAAAAGCATTAGACAATTTAAAAAAATTCGTTTTTTTCTATTATGTACCAATTTTCATCACTTTTGTGTAAAATTTGCACTTTTTAACTTGAAATTCCAAAAAAAAAAAAAATGTATTTTCCATCAGTTGAGAGAACACTGTACAGTCTACACTCGTTTTAGTGGCATGTACGAAAAGATCGATATAAATGCCGCAACTATCGCAATTTAATGCTAACAAATGTCGTAAGTTGGTGACTATAGTGCGACGCTAGTTCGATATATATGTATGTATGTATGTATGTATATGTAAATATTTTGCTTATCGTATTTGCCTCGCACTTATTCACTTGCAATTGCACTTTGACATCGAGCAACACCTACACACTTATACACCTATACATCTATATACACACACACCTATTCATAACAACAACAACCACAACAACAAACTATTGATCAGCAAACAATTCAACACTATCAGCAGCAACTGGCTGCGCAGCAACAACAACAAGCGGCTGCAGTACAACAGCAACAGTTGCAACAACACCAAGTGGTTGTCCAGCAGAATCAACAGCAGGCGCATCAAAATAGCGCCAATACCACAGCCGGCGTGGGTACCCAACAGCTATTCACATATAAAATGGCCAGTAGTTTCCCCAATCCAGCCACGACAATGGCACAAGTAGTTGCCACCTCAAATGCGGCAACCACCGGCTACGATTATCGCTTAAATATGGCACAGGCCGCCGCTGCGGCTGCGGTGCCCGGCTCCCAATGGTGGTATTCGGCTGCCAATCAGGGCCAGGTGGATGCCAACACAGCTGCACAGTTGCAGCAGCAACAGCAGCAGCAGCAGCAGCAACAACAGCAGCAGCAGCAACAGCAGCAGCAGCAACAACAGCAGCAGCAACAGCAACAGATGCAACAACAGCAACAGCAACAAAATGTCATCAATTCGGCCGGGGTAAGTTTTCTTCCAACAAAATGTCACTCAATAATAATAAACCAAGAATATTACCCATTAATTCATATACTTAATTTGTGCACTTTCTCTCCACTTGTAGACCCCAATAGTCCGAGGTGGCAAAGCTGATGCGAAACCCAGGGGTCGAATGACCGCCTATGCGTACTTTGTACAGACTTGCAGAGAGGAGCACAAAAAGAAGCATCCCGATGAGACGGTCATATTTGCCGAATTCTCACGTAAATGCGCTGAGCGATGGAAGGTAATGCAACGTCTTCAACTATTACGATATGGGCATTTCCAGTAGTTGTGCAACATGTGTACAATTTGACAGAAAATCGAAAGTTTTTTTGCTCAGCAGCTATTCAAATGCATAGATCAATTAAAGTTGCTTTAAAGCTATTTTATAATCAATATATCATTTTGTATCTAAGCTTACATTTGAATTATTAAATGTTAGAATTGAATATGTCATCTGTAAGGGGCAATTGCCATTGACAATTTAACTTAAATGATATCAGTAATCATAATCGACCTTGCTGTGGAAATGCCCATACAAAATATGTTTCGATCTGTTCAATTTGAATCGATTGAAATATGAAATAAAATTGTTTTCAAATAAGTGAGTATCTAACGAATATTTGTATTTTGTGCATTTAGACAATGGTCGATAAGGAAAAGAAACGCTTCCATGAAATGGCTGAAAAAGACAAGCAACGCTATGAGACGGAAATGCAGAACTATGTGCCGCCCAAGGGGGCCGTTGTGGGACGCGGAAAGAAAAGAAAACAAATCAAGGATCCTAATGCGCCAAAACGTTCATTGTGAGTTCGTAGCAAAATTTATAGTACTAACATTTGCAAACTGTATAACTTTTGTTCACATACATTTAACATATGACTAATGCTTGATGTGATCATCACTTCGATTTGATTAGGTCTGCGTTCTTCTGGTTCTGCAATGATGAAAGAAATAAGGTGAAGGCTCTTAATCCGGAATTCGGTGTTGGTGACATTGCCAAAGAGCTTGGCCGCAAATGGTCTGATGTCGATCCCGAAGTCAAGCAGAAGTACGAATCGATGGCAGAAAGGGACAAGGCACGATATGAGCGGGTAAGCAAATCGATACATAATACATGATACATGTTTCATAATATGTCCATATGTCTAAAAACTATGCAACAAATGTTAAATCATTTGTTTGTTCTGTAGGAAATGACCGAGTACAAGACAAGCGGGAAAATTGCCATGTCAGCACCCTCGATGCAAGCGTCAATTCAGGCGCAGGCACAAGCCGTGCAGAAGGCCGCGTTACTTGCGGCAGCTGCCCAACAGCAGCACCAGCAGCTGGATGAGCAACATGACGACGATGATGGCGACGGTGATGATGACGAAAACCAATAGGTCTAGCAGTAAAATACTCTTCACTATTTATACACTATCGTTGGTCATCACGAACAAGGAATCATAATATCGTTGGTTAATCTATTATCAGGTTAACTAATGTGTGTTGAATATGCATATATATATATACACAAGTATATATATTGATAAAAAAAAGAATATATATATATATATATACATATAAATATACTATATATATATATATCTATATCTATATATATATATATATATATATATATATATGTCTATGAATATAATATTAATTTTTTTTTTTTATAATAATAAGTAATCAAATTTCCATGAATTACTGAAGGAGAAAATCACAAAGAAACCTTTTATAAGTTTTATTTTAAGAATATAATATATAAATAAGTATATGGTTAGATTAAAATGACATTAATCTGTCTGCAAATCTTATTTTTGTGCTTCAATGATAAGTTTCTCCTAAACCACTAAGAACGAATTATTTTATAACTTGAAGAAATTCATTTTGTCATTCTCAGCAAAACGTTACCACTAAACATACAAACATATGTAAATACATATTGCGTATATTGGTACATATTTCCCATTTATTAAAGTTAGATGATTCACCAATAATGAAACTAAATAATGATGCGTTTACTCATTGGAGTTGAAACTACTCAATGAAACGTGATAATTTGAAATACTTAACTCAGTGGCGGGTGATATCTCTCTCTACATATTTATGTATATATATATATATATATATATATATAAATATATATCTATATGAACAAAATATATATATAAATACATATATATATATATATTATAAAATATGTATTAATCATACAATTTCAGAATACGAAAAATAATACTAAATTACTGTCAGCATTTAACAAAATACGTTTTATCAATATCATAAATGGAAAGAAAAAAAAAAAACGAAGCATAAATTATATTTTCATCGGGCCAATCGGAAAATTAGACACTATTCAATATTCGCGAATGTGTAAAACATTCCCAATTGCAACCCCCCCAAGGGGGGGGTATATTTTCTTTTCGATTATTTTCTATTTAACTGATCCAATTTACTCCATTTAAATGGAATTGCTCTCTTTTTTGTTGTTTTTTTTTCTGTGTAAATACATAAACATACTTGGATGTTAGATTTCCGATAGTCGCCGTCATGAACGAATAGATAATACAGTTGTGTATTATGAATATAAAATGATATATGTTTTAGGCTGTTAAACATATTCGAGTACTTGTATGCATTATATGAAAACAATAACGGACATTGGACACGCCTGTTGTCTTGGCCATGTACATACATATTGAAGTATTATTTAAACCATTGGAACAAAAAAAAAAAAAAAAAAAACAAAGTATATAATATAGCTTCCAACAACAACAAGTACACTAGGAAAGTATTGCCAGTGCCTAAGAGGATTCAGGATGAGCAATTAATGCATGCATTACGATCCTTTTAGGCAGGCCAATTAACTCAGTTACACACACTTACACACACACACACACACACACACACACACACACATATATGTATGTATATATATGTATATACAATAGAGTAAATTATGCTTTTTTCATATCGTACATTTGCACAAAATATTAATTGTGCTGAGATTTCTTTTGATGCGGACCTATTTTCAATATGTGGGCATGCACCAATAAATAAAATATATATATATAAAAATAAAACAAAAAATATATCGGAAATATACATACGAAATATTTATGTTCAAAACAGCATATAATGAGAGACTTCCTAAATTCAACTACATAATTCGTATGTATGTATATAGACACTATGGGATACATATAAGATAGATCATATGGCGTGACGTAACAATTCACAAATACGAGAGAACAACAATAATAACAACAACAACAATGACGGAAACAAACAGAAACAACAACAACAACATATGCATATTCGTAACATTATAATGTTGCCGCTTTATTAAGAATACCGTACACCTGATGGTCACGTTATATACCTCAAATGTATGTACAGATATTATTTTCATAAAATTAAATTTTATTTTTTTTTTTTGCCAGAGAACAACTCGCCACCGAGATGATATTCATAGCAGTGTAGTATATTACATATATATATATATATATATATTTTTAATTTTCGATTAAACCGTAACTCCTTATACATCATTTACTATGACAATTCCAGTTCCCCGTGCTTGTTATAAGAAAGTAAACTAATACAAATAAACTTTTAGAAAAGTGATACTTTGTTTTTAGTGTATTTCGAAATATACGTTCTGATAGTTGGCATCGCTCCAAGGTCGGTTCTGTATATACAACATTTCTTTTAAGCTCTCCAAAACCTTTTCCATAATACCGTAATATTTGAAAACAACAAAACAAAAACAAAAAAAAAGTAAAAAATAAACAAAAAAAACAAACTAAACAGAAGCAAGAAACAGAAAACAAAAAAGAAAACAAAAAATTACAAACAGTTCTTGGATTACATTTTATGTATATGTAAGTGTGAATTACTTTAGCGATACTATGGTAGCTACTAAGGTATTTTTTTTATTTAATTTTTTTCTATGAATTTACACAATCCTGTAAAAATAGTTGAAAATAAATATAATTTAGCTAGATGTACGCTTATGAAGGCAAATTCGACAGATTTCGTTATGATTGATTTACGTCCGTTTCTATGCCATTTTCAGAAAAATAAAATATCAGCAAATTATTATTTTTGCATAATACACATAATACTGAATCTTACAGCCATTGCTGAATGTATACGACTAGAAAGGGGCGCTTCACATGAATCACGAGACAAGGATCATGGATTCGACCAGTTAATAAAATCATTTAGAGCGAGAGGCAGATACGTTGACTTGATTGCTCTCACTCTCTCTAACCTGTTACATCGTATAGGGCGGTTGGCTCGTTGGAATTCAGGATTTGAGTCAATCAGAATATTGAGGAGATTTCATGCTTAAATGTTTTCCGATTGCCTAATCGGAGTTTTTATTTCATGGGCTATTGTACTATCTAAAGTTTCTTATCGGAGCCCCAAATAGTTGTCTGTAGAATGAAGGTAAGTATTTAAAATGAAGCTCTGTTCACAGGATTTTGCAGGCATTCTTGACCTTGGCAAGGCCTGGGCCATATTATCAGGAAGCCAACGATTTGACGCCTTTGGTATTACTGGAGACATTTTTGAAATACAGCAAACTACATTTTTAGTCTATGACAGTTATATCCGACAATAATGTCACGATAATGATAATCATACAATAAGCATATCTTGACTCGAGGAAAATGCGTGCAAAATCGAACCCAGACATTTTTGGCTTTCAAATTTAAATAAAGTAGTCTGGCAACAATTCGAGTTAAGTACTTTAAGTTCCTCTATTGAGCAAAAGATGTCACTAGCTTTAATGAGCTTTAAGCTTGACCATTCAAAAACTTTTCAAACAGAAAGCTCACGACTGCACATTACTCTGTTCGTATTATTATAACAGTTGAACATTTGTTGACTTCCATAACATGACTCTAAAACTGCGAGGCAAATATGAATATCAAATATTGAATACAAAATTGATCACAAAATAAAATTTGAAAACCTGCAAATTGATTAGAGATTTTCAAAAACTTTTAACTTTAACTTGTGCTGGTAACATTCTTATGATTCTGTTATTGGCTGAGTAATATTTTAATATAATTAACATTCTGCGAATGGAATGATTCAAGTGAAATGTTCGCCGAAGTGCTTGTGCACTTGTTGCAATTATACAAAATATGAATTGACAAGTAGATTATTTATTATACAGGTTGGCCTAACGCTTAATGTTATACAGTAGTAGTAGTTTGCTGTTGCTGAAGGGGTATTGTGTGTCCTGCTGCATGAGTTTTGTTTTTATATCTCTTTACTTAGTTACTACAAATTTTGTATGCATTAACCTGAAACGATTTTAAATTTTAGCTTAAACTGACAATGCTTGTGGTTCTGTGTGTGTGTGTGTTGTGTGTGACGCATGAGATTGATTCAGAAAGAGTATCCGGTCGGTCGAGGTGGACGAGGGGACGCATTATCAATAATACATAATTTATTAACGAGCTGCCTGCAAGGGTCGCGTTTTTGTTTCTGTGTTGTTTGTTGGATTTGGCGTGTTGAGTATCAGTACTACATCCAGAGCTCGCCGTCACTGATCTCCAGCACCATCTTCTTGCGGAAGTATTCCATGTGCTCCTGCGTAAAGCTAATGGATTGGTTGCGTGTTATGTATTCGGCGAACATGCAACTAAAGACGCCACAGTCGCTGCCATTGGTCTGATAGGGCACATCTTGGACATTTTCAATTTTAAAATCGCTGGTATCGAATGGCTTCTTGCGTTTGTCCAGTGACTCCTCATTCAAATACTTCTCGAGGGCGCTCAACACCTCCGAATTTGGCTTGCCCATTGAGTCATAGTATCGAATGGTTTTGTTCTTCATGTGAATGATGGCCATGCACCAATGGACGTTGCTCACATGCACCGGCACCGGAATGATATCTTTACTGAATATGTCAACCTTGCGAGTCCAGCGCCTCACGTTGCTATAGCCCTGCAGCAGGCGCGGCACGAAAAATGTATTCATGGCATAAACACTGGGCAGTGTATCCTGCTTGCGCTGCGAGCGATCGGTCAGCAAATTCATGTAGAAGTTAATAACCTCATCGTTCAGCCACGAGCTGCCAAGTAATGTGCGAATGTCCTTGCGAGTGATGCTTAGGCTGAATTTCGTAATGAGCACCTGGCGAAAACATTCAAATATTAATTAATATTGTGCAACCCATAAATATATAAAAAGTTTTGGAAAAAGTGATGGGTTTTTACCTTTTCGGGCTTGCCATAAACCAGTTCATTATAGCGCTTCTGATGCTCCTCGCTAAATGGTATCAGTTGTGGTTCGCTTTCCTCAACCACTGGAAACTTCTCCAACACAAACAATGTTTGAGTTAGATAACGATGCTTGAACAAGCTTTCACGCAGTCCCTGCTCATAGGCGCGACGCTCCTGTGTTATCTTCTCAGCTCTGCGAAATAGTTGGTGGTTGGTTAGTCAATCATAATACATTAACATCATTGCACACAGCTTACTCTTCAATGATTAGTTTCTTTGCGTGATTTGCTTCCTGGTGCCAGCGGGCACATTTCTTCTCAAACATTTCCGCAAAGTTGTCGGCAAAATAGATGGACTGACTATTGCGTTTCTGGATCGCTTTAGTCATCAACATGGAAGGCGGCGTCATCTCATGTGTTCTGTAAGAATCACATATTAATATTTAATAAATAAATATCGAAATACTTATAGGACTGGGGAACGATGAACTCACTTTTTAGCGGCATCGCCGTGCTGATAATTATCTTTGCCCAAGAACTTAACGCTATCGCTGCCTGTGCTGATATCGGTGATGTTGCCGCCCAGGCTGTAGCACTGCATGACATCTGAAGACGGCTTCTTAGCAAATGGATATGCTTGTGGCTGTTTCGAATTGTAGCTAAGCAGCTTGGCATACTCGTCGCGTTCGGATGTGATGGGTGTACGGGAGGAGACTAGGTTCTTTTGCACGAGCCCGTGCAGCCACTCGTCGCCATGAAGGCTCATCAGTGCCGGTGGCTTCTCCATATCACGAGATGTTGTGGGGCGTTGCGTTAAAGAACTCTCGCGCTCGTGCAGGGACAGATTATTGATAAGATTAATGTACTGGCTGTGCTCGTTGCGTTGCTCCTCCTGCACCACCAGATTGGTCCTGGTGGCTGCCGAGTCAAACATGCTGCTGGCATGGCCATTCAAACGCACCTCGGATGACCCGGAGCTGCTGGAGGGGCGCTGATAGTTCAGATCGCCTGCAAAACCATTTGTGCCATAACGCACGGCCTCCGAGTACAGTAAGTTTGGTCTCGTCGCTGACGCACTGTTGCCATAGTCATTCGAACGCGTCGTAGGCACTGTGACAAGACGATCGGCAAATGCCTGATACATATTGCTCTCATTATGATGCTGCTCCTCCGAATCAGACAGATCGATAGTTACAGGATTTTGGGGTTTGCGCACGCGTGCTGAACGCGTCTGCGGCATGCAGAACATTGAAAGGCGCTTCTGTGAGTGATTGTCGACCTCATGGTGCTCCTCGCGTTGCTTTGGATTTGCCATATGGCCGTAGTCATCAGCTGTGAAAAATATTCAGTAACCATTGATTATGCAAAGTTAAAGACTGGTTTTAAGAAATTCACAAACAAAATAAACCAAACAAATATTCGTATTTTCATTATATCAGCTATCTCTTTCATATCATGTACTCGAACTTCTACTCTATATAATGCTCTATTCCTTTCATTCGCATGCTCTTTCTCCCTCTCTCTTTCATACTTTATATAAATTTCTCTTACACATCAACATTTTGTATTTGTTTAATTTTGTTTGATGTGTTTGATTAAACTCTTCAGTTTTATACTCACCGTCATTCGGCATAAATTTGGGAAATGTATTGTCCACACGACGATATTTGATCGGGGGAAGAGGTAAGACGTCTTTTCTTAAACTTGGATATCTGGAATATACAATAAAATGCAAGTGAATTTCTCTAAATATTATGATATATAAAATTATATTTGTATTTGCAGGAATTTGAATTCGATTTGCACGTCGTGGCTCAGCTGTCAATCCAGTCCGTTATTTGAGTGCAGAGACGAAAAGGGATGCTCAAATGCCGCTTACAAGCAAAATAACGGCGATGCGTCGAGTCGCCAGTCGTCGAAAGGACTAGGCCCACTAAGTGCCCACCGCTGCACTGAAGTATTAACATTTAAATACATTCCTATATGTATTCTAGAGTGACAGACAGCCTGTTCCAACTTCATGCTACCCTTCTAAGCCTTTTGTTTTAAGGGTATACAAAGTGTACTTTTTAAATCAAGTACAATAAGTATTAATATAATATATTTCTTTCACATTGCGACACTTTCCCGCACAATTATCGAATCAAATTTTACAGAACTCTGTATTATCTGCGTACATGCAATGATTATGCATCAAAAAGTCGAATTCGAAGAGGATGAGGGGTTGATATATGTATATATAACATATTATAGTTAAATAGATATTTACCCGCGTTTGACAGCTCGTGTGCCGTCGTCGGTAGCAGCAGTATTGGCTGGATCGTTGGCGTTGTTCTGGTTGCCAAGCAAAAACCAGGTACGTATCTTATTAATTATATCAAAGCCCATCGGATCGGTATTGCCGTTCTGTTGGCCCCCTACACTATCAATTTCACTGTGGTCTTCTAGCGATGAGATCGCATCGGATATGGCAACCGCTACAACCGATTGCCGTTTGATTAATAAATAATTGCGAACATTTCTCAGTGTCCGCTCCAGCTGCAGATAGCCGAACAGTTCCTCCTCGGGACAATTAAGGCAGAATTCGTCAATCAATGTCAAGGCACGTTGTACGCTTATCAGGCGCGGATCCGGTTCCAAATCCGCTCCCAAGCCGGATGAAATTGCTGCCTGAATGAGATCCAGTTCGTCCCGTTTCCGTTCCAGCGATGGATGATATTACTTATGAGCTAAAGGGCCCAAAGCCCTAGATCTCAAATTCCGCCTTTAGAAATTGCTGAAGCTGCACTCTTGTTGTTGCTTCCTTCAACGCACAGTTGTGCTAAACTGCAAAAAAGAAATCACAAATTAAACTCACGCTTGGTCGCCATTAGTTTATATATGTGTGTGCTTGTGTTAGTGTATATGTATGTACATATGTGTGTGCATCTTCTTTTATGCTCGAGACGTTAACAAAAATTTTCGCGCCAGGATAGCATAAAGCTGGCACCAACGCTTATAACCCACCCAAACCCACCAAGCAACTAAATGCAACTATGTTTAATTGCATTTTGCCCAAATTACACCACCAAAAAAGAGTTGTGAGCAAAGCGCAAACTTTTTTGCCGGTTGACACTTTTTTTTTTTGACGCCTCTTCGAAGTTGTCGCCGCTTTTAATATACATAGTAATATTTGGTGGACTTTATATTGAGCTATGCAAATTGGAGCTTACCTGCTGTCTCGTTTGCTGGTCTTATGTTCGTTACAATGCTTGATACAATATAAAATATGCAATTAATAGCTAATCGGTAAAAAAAATATAAGCGTGCTGATGACAATTTTGCATATCAGAGCACAGAGAGACCGTATTGATATACTAACGATATTGATATACCAACATAAATACCATGCAAATGAAAAAATACTGAAGTATATCGTAAGTAATGCGTTTTGAAGCACTGGCAGTCTGTCTGCCTATCGAAAATCGATTGCACGATATCGAACAGTTATTTGTTGTGTAAAGTACAAAAGTTGAGCGCCATTTTGAAAATGCAATTCGAATCAATATTTTAGAAAACTAATTCACTGTACATTTATAAATAAAAATGAAATCTAAACAATGATACAATCGTAGTAAAAGTCGCGTATGTACACATTTATGTATTTATTATTTAATATTCCCAAAGGCTAAAAATGTAGATGACTATTACCACTGTTAATCCTTGCTCTGGCAGCAGAAGAATAAAAAATTCCACAGCAATGTGGTGGAGCCATACAAAGCACCCGCCAATCCGACAGTTGCCTGGAACGAGTAGTGGACAACGACCCAATGGGCGAGGGCGCCCCAGATGAGTATCAGCAGGCCGTTGGTAAAGTGGACCGGCCGTCGAATGGCCGTCCAATTGGCCCGGGTCATGCCCAGCTGGAAGACCATCTCCTGGAGAAATGCGGTCACCACCTGGCCAAAGCCCAAGAGCACAGCCGAAACGCTCAGCAGCAGCTTCGATGTGGAGATGCTAATAACTGGAGGTAAGGATTCTGGATTATGGAATGCTCCCAGCACATATTTCATTATCGCTTACATATTAATGCCAGACACTTGCAGATGCTGCCCAATGTGTACCACTGCAGTTTCCGCTTGTAGAGGCTGGAACCGAAGCGGGGCGTCATCAGTGAGAAGCACATCCAGGGAAAGGCCAGCAGCGAGAACAGAAACGGTATTTCGGCATTCTTCAGCGCATGATGACTCACTGCCAGGCCGGGCAGCACAGTCAGACACATCACATAGCTGAAGATGTCCGCCGAGAGGAGCAGCGTGCTCGCATATAGCTGCGGCACCAGCAGCGCCTGCTGCAACGGTATCGCAATCTTGTCCAGCAGATTCCACCACAGATGCGATGTGACCGCCCGGGACATGCGACGAATGCGATGCTTTAACCACGAAAATATCATTTCAATGCAAGATTAGTAATCTACAGGCCAATCCGTGTCCAAAAATAGGTCACATTCACAGAAAATCCAAAAATTTGGACTGCTTCATTTTTAAATGTAGAACTAATGTGGAATACAATTCATGACCAAAAAGGACTCGGAATTGAAAATCGGTTCAGTTTTGACAAAGTTATGGCAGTTTTGGAGTCTAAAAGGGGGATTTTCAGAGACTGAAAAGTTCACACATTGAAATTGTTGTTATGATCTTTGACAGAAGATCCGTGAAATGGTAATTTGATTACTTTGAATTGAAAATCGGAACAGTTTACTATATATAGTTTGCATTACTTACCAGATTCGCGTATGCCTCGGGCAGGGGGGATGAGCTGCCCGTTCCGGTGGGATTGAGTGGATTCTGTGGATAGAGTCGTCCATTCGAATGTGACTTGTGCAGCATTTGCGATTGCGACATGCTGTAATTATCGATGGTGGCATTGCTGGAACGCATTATGGATACGGTCTCATCCTCTTCGGGTATGATCTCCATGATCTCAACGCCATTTGGGTTCATATAGGTGACATATGCCTCATCCGTGGCCAGCATATAGTTGCTATGCGTATCGACGACAGCGGCGGCCACAGCCGCCACTTGCCCACCGCCGGACGCCGGGCCGGTCATCTCAGTGGCCGGATTGCGCCATGACATCGCTATCGTGTCCAGTCCATCCAGCTGATCGGCGACAAAGTTGGCCGCCAGCGCACCGCGCAATGGCAACGCTCCGAAGCCCGTCTCCGCCTTGATCACCGATATGCGCTTGGTGGTGAAGGCATCCTCGCGATGCTTGGTGATGATCAGGCTCAATGGTATCAGGTTCACCAGCATGGCCGACATCAGCACAATGGACTGGGCGGTGCCATACAGTGTGCGCAGGCTGGTGAACACAAATGAGAGGAACAGCTGGCAGAAGGCCTCGCCACACAGATGGATTGTTTTGCGCACGTATTTATCCTCGCGCGGACGCACTGCCTCCAGTATGACGTGCGTCTTCCACTGATAGAGACTGGCGCCAATGCCTTAAAGTACAATGTTTGCACCTCAATTGCATTTACCCAAGTGATCTTGGCTTACCCGCAAAGCAGCCGTAGAAGACAATGGCGACAGCTTGTGTGGTGGTGGTGACAACCACCCAGGCGGATGAGAAGAATATGCCGCTAATCATCAGCGATAGGCAGGCTATCAGTGTGGCCAGCAGGAAGATGCGTCGATACTGTGTCGTCTCGCGCGCCCGCCCGCTGTACGCTGTGTCCAGGTGCTCCATGATGGAGCGGCATAGTTCACCAGTCGCTTGATAAACGATCGCTGGCCAAATGCGCAGCACCAGATCCTTATCCGATTCGACAACGTTGCCATACAAGTACGCAGGCGTGGCAAGAAATGCCTAATTCAAGAGCATACAAAACACAGAGAGCGAGAGAGAGAGAGATGAGAGAGAGAGAGAGAGAGAGAGAGAGAGAGAGAAGGAAACTAAGTACATTTTTAGTTTGCAACTAGCTAGTTTTCATAGCAACCTCATGGATTTGAAAACAATGTTGCCAGTTTATTAAATGTTTATGTATATTTATGTGTACAGGTGGCAGCACCAAACAATGTTTGTAAACAAAGAACAGCTGCCTGAAACTATTTATTTTTATGCATTTTTTTATTAGTTTTTTTTTATAGTTCATTGATAAGGACAGTTATTACAAAAGAGCGAATGAATTTGATATCCGAAAAAAACAAATTGAAAATATTAGACGATTGTATTACATATGTATATATCCAAAGTCACTGGCAGTGGTTAATTGGGTCACTTTTTTACTAGCGTTGCCAAATACCAATCCGGTGAGGACTTGACCAAAAACCACCTACTTTTCATTTAAAGAAGGTAGTTTTTGCAGTGTAGGAACATGAGAGAAAAGGACGCTTGCATACATTTAAAGAAGAAGTGAGAGAGAGAAGGGGGTGGGGGGGGGGGTGTTGGGAGTATTTGACGTATTTACGTGTATGGCAAAGCCGCAGAGCATGTACTTCTGTTGTATGTGCTTCTTGATCACCCGACGCCTTTGGACACCAGCGGTGGCACGGGCAGCGGCGCGACGAACGGGGGTGCCTGGGGCACTGGGCACTGGTGCTGCGGATGCCATTAGCACTGTCGTCGGCATTACCCGTTGCACCCGGAAAGACCTTGCACCAAACGAACAACAGCAACAATTTGACTTGTCGAAGATGCGTCCTCCTCGCTGGGTATGGATGATCCGAATCCGTTTGCTTTTCGTGTGGAATTTGTATACTGGAACTGGTGCTGTGTGAGGCGCGTCGTCTGGCCGTTAGCATTCATCATTTACCAAACCGAAAACCCGTTTAGATAATGGCAAAAAAAAAAAAAAAAAAAAATACTGTAATAATAATCAGCGCTTATCACATTGAAGATATCTACATACAAACACTCACAGACTGTTGCACAAAGTCGCTGGTGTGGGTGTATCTAACTCTATCTCTCTCGCTCTCGATCTGTATGTGTGTGTGTGTGTCACAGATTAACGTCAGATATATATATATATATATGTATGTGTGTATGTGTGTATGTATGTAGGTACAAAAGTTTGTCTGCGTTGACGCGGTTGTCTTTCCTGCAGCTCGCCAGCAGAGGATTATGTTTATGACCAGACGCCAGCTGATCCGACAACGCACTCTGATAACGCACAGCATACGATCCGGTAATATGAGCCAAGCTAGTCTAAATCGAGTGCTCTGAGTTGCCATCAAATTGTGTAATCAAATTGCTATGCCCACTTAGTAGGGTGACTCAAAAACGGTATCCAAATCTTGCGTGTTGCTTGCAATGATGTGAAGATTCATATTTTAATGAAAACTATTTTGCCTAGGCTAAGTTTAGTCATATACTTGACTGATTTTATACAATGATGCAGCTGATAATTATCTTATAGATTCCACTCTATAACTTTGAAATGTAT
This sequence comes from Drosophila maculinotata, assembly GCA_035045305.1. Classification (NCBI taxonomy): domain Eukaryota; kingdom Metazoa; phylum Arthropoda; class Insecta; order Diptera; family Drosophilidae; genus Drosophila; species Drosophila maculinotata. Next base: position 1,226,898 of record JAWNPD010000679.1, on the reverse strand, counting down.
ATCAAAAAATGATCAGCCGCAGCCAACTTAACAAGCAAGTTCTAATTGTCGAAATTAGATAATGTCTTGTACTAAAATGGAAGCATTTTAGATGTTGTATGTTTAATTTGATACATATACATATTTATTAATGTTTGCGATTTAAAGAAAACTAGGCTCATTTATTTATATCTATTTATATTTATTTATATTTATTTATATTTATTTATATCTATTTATATTTATTTATATTTATTTATATTTATTTATATTTATTTATATTTATTTATATTTATAAATATTTATTTATATCTATTTATATTTATTTATATTTATTTATATTCATTCATATTTATTTATATTTATTTATATTTATTTATATATATTTATATTTATTTATATCTATTTATATTTATTTATATTTATTTATATTCATTTATATTTATTTATATATATATTTGTATTTATATTTATTTATATTTATATTTATTAATTTATATTTATTTATATTTATTTAAATTTATTTGTATTTTTTTATATTTATTTTTATTTATTTATATTTATATTTATTTATAGATTAATAAGATGAATTTATATTCATGTTATTTAATAAACTAAATTCAGACTTAAATATTATTTGTTTTTATTATTCATTATGAGTTTTCATACTTTTTGATGTATTTTCATTTTATTTTGCTTGTCATTTTTTTGTGTATGCTTAATGATTTCTTGCACCTAACAATAATTTTAAATTTATTAAACTGAACTTAAAAACAAATATAGAAAACGATATGCGTATTTATAGCTCTACCAATATGTGATCTGATTTAATGATTTAAATCTGAGCAACTCTTACAAAATCGACGATAAGAAAAGTAAACTTCAATAGAGCTAAACTTATTGAAATGCAGCTCTAAAATCTAAAAACAAAGAGTTTTGTAAAGGATAAAAGTACAATCTAGAATAAAAGTAAATGATGTGAAATTTAATCAGAGTGATTCATGCGTGTTGTTGTTGATGTCGCTAAAATGAGTATGTGGCAATGTGCATATGTATGTGCATATAAATAATACTAGATCAAGCAACCACCATTGGAGATAGGAGTCCAAAAAAGCACCCCACCCTGTCCATCCGAGTTTCACATTCACACATTCACACTTCACACTTTAACACATATTAACAGAGATTCACACAGATTCACACATATTAAGAGACGGCTGTCGCTTGACCTCCTATCGCGCTTATCAGAGCTATATCTTTACACACTTCCGTTTCACATCCGCAGACAGAGCGAGAGCGGGAGAGCGGGTGAGTGGGTGGTATAGGCGCACTGGGCGTGGCAGTTGCGCATTCGCACAGCTGATTTTATGGCTTTACAACTGTTTTTATTTTCGCCATGGATGACGTTAAGGCAGCTACTTTTATTTGCGCTATATACTAAAGTCAGACGGCAGATGGAGATGGAGATAGGGCCCGCAGCTTCGTAATTTAGGTGTGCGCTAGGGTTGATAAGCCGCAGCATCCGGCTGCCAGAATCTGCTATATAATAGGGTGTGGGTAACGGCAGTAGCTCATACAACGATCGACCGAAGCCATTAGCCACTGGCAACACGATGACAACGACAACCAGAAGAACAACCAGAACGACCAGGACAACGATGACAACGATGACAACCAAAACGATGCTGCTGCTGTGCGCCGCAATGGTGAGTGTCAAGGCCAGTTTGTGTCAAGGATGTGGATAACCAATAGTTAATTACTTTCAGCTGATGAGCAGATCCTGCGGCATTGTGGCCCTCAGCGGCGATGCCTGGAGCGAGACAACAACCGTCAGTGAAGGCAGCGGCTGGGAGGTGACAGTCATAAGCACGGATAAGCCCGAGATTACAACGGTGCCGGAGGAGCAGCTGGATACGACAACAAATGCGGCGGAGGAACTAACCACTCCAGATGGCGCCGAGACAACAGTGCCGGAAACAACACTCAGTCCCAACGAGCCAGAGCCAGAGCCGGAGACGACGCTTCCACCGAATGAGGAGCCGTCCACGGCGGGACCCGGCGAGGCGCAAACCACTGCTGGTCCCGGCGAGGAGCAGTCTTCAGCTGGCCCTAGCGATCAATCCTCTACCACCAGCCCCGGTGAGGAGCAGTCTTCAGCTGGCCCTAGCGATCAATCCTCTACCTCCAGCCCCGGTGAGGAGCAGTCTTCAGCTGGCCCTAGCGATCAATCCTCTACTGCCAGCCCCGGCGAGCTACCTTCCACTTCCAGCCCCGGTGAGGAGCAGTCTTCAGCCAGCCCCGGCGAGCAACCTTCCACTTCCAGCCCCGGAGAGGAGCAGTCTTCAGCTGGCCCCAGCGATGAATCCTCTTCTGCCAGCCCCGGCGAGGAGCTGCCCACCACCACTGAAGCGGAGCCGGTTATAAGCACCATTGCGCCAACGCCGCCAGCACCGCCAGTATTCGAGTGCCAGACAGCGGGTCTATTCCCCCACATCAGCGGGGTTTGTCAGCGCTTCCACAACTGTCTGCTGGATCCGGCGACGGGTGAGCTGCTTCCGTTCGAGATGATGTGCCCACCATTGACGGCCTTTTCGGTCACATACGAACGCTGTGTGCGAGATGTGGCTTCCTGCACGGGTGATGGCTTTGCATGCGCCAGTGCCGGACGCTTTGCCGGCAGCGATGATAGCTACTACTACAACTGCATTGGTGGTCTGCAGGGTGGCTTCCACAAGTACATTGTGCGCTGCTCGGCTGGTCAGCGTTTCGAGCCGCTGCTGGGTCGCTGCTGGCGTTACGACTGGACGCAGGTGCATCCGGGACAGGCGCTGGAGGCCAGCGATCTGGCGGCCATCAAGCGTGAGCAGAAGGAGTTCAAGGCGGAGGACAAGCTGCGCAAGAAGATCGAAAAGAATCAGGAGAAACTGCTGCGCAAGCAGCAGAAACTGGAGGAGAAGCTGGCCAAGAAGGCGGCCAAGGAGCAGGCCAAAAAGGAGGCCAAGGAGCAGGCCAAGGCCAACAAGCCGCTCTCCCTGGAGAGCGTCGAGTCTCCCGAGCAGCCCGAAGACTAAACCGCCCCAATTCCACTTGAAATCTATGTTGGTGTATAATAGTCTCATTTAATTATGATTGTTAATGTTAATTTTTAAAAATTCCCTTTTTTTTTGTTGTCCCCCCCCCTCGTTTTGCAAGAATAAAGACAAGAGTTCTTTAATAACGCAGTAATCTCTTCATATGCTGCTGGCCAGCAGCGGCACCTCCCCGCTTATCAGCTAATTGGACGCAATCTTAACGATTGTCAAAATGTTGTTTGTGGCCGACTATAAAAGAACCGAACCAAGTGCCCACCCAGTTAGTCAGTCGAAACCAGTTACGAGTCGCAAACGATATCATTCTTTCCAAGTGAACCTATTCCTACCCAAAGACAACAAAAAAAAGGCATCCCCGAAAATGTTGAACATTCAATTGGCATTGGGCGCCACCTGCCTGTTGCTGGTGGGAGCCGCCCAGACCGGATTCAGTCATCCCTGCAGTGCCACTGGCTTCATTGCGCTTGTGGATAATGCGCAGGAATACTTTGCCTGCGATGCCACCTCCAATGGTGGCTACTCCTTGACGCGCCTGCGCTGCCAGGACAATATGTTCTTCAACGTTCAGCTGGCTAAATGTGTTGCCTTGCAGCGGGATGCTGTGGTGCCTGCTGATGGCGGCGACATTGAGAATCCTACCATACCCCCAGACAATTTGGATGAAAGCACATCCGATGAACCAGCGGTAACGACAGCCACCGATGCAACAGATTCAACTGCAAATCCAGAATCGACTCAAGCGTCGGAGTCCACGGCTGTTCCCAGCGATTCCACTGCAGCTCCCAGCGATTCCACTGCTGCTCCCAGCGATTCCACTGCTGCTCCCAGCGATTCCACTGCTGCTCCCAGCGATTCCACTGCTGTTACCAACGATTCCACTGCAGCTCCCAGCGATTCCACTGCAGCTCCCAGCGATTCCACTGCTGCTCCCAGCGATTCCACTGCTGTTCCCAACGATTCCACTGCTGCTCCCAGCGATTCCACTGCTGTTACCAACGATTCCACAGCAGCTCCCAGCGATTCCACTGCAGCTCCCAGCGATTCCACTGCAGCTCCCAGCGATTCCACTGCTGCTCCCAGCGATTCCACTGCTGTTACCAACGATTCCACTGCTGCTCCCAGCGATTCCACTGCTGTTACCAACGATTCCACTGCAGCTCCCAGCGATTCCACCAAAGTGCCCGAAACGAGCACCACCGAGGAGGAGAATGAATGCGCCACCACAGGCTTTCTGCCCAAAAATGGCAACTGCTCCAAGTTCGTCTTATGCTATGAGAATGAGGATGGAGATGTCAAAGCGGCCACCCTAGATTGTCCCGATGGCATGCAGTTCGATCCAAAGGAAAGATTTTGCGATATCGACTACGACTGTACACAGTAAACATTTTCTAAATCTTACAGTGAGAAAAAAGAGTGAAGAGTTCGAAAGTTGAATTAAATTTCCACTGTATACCGTTAAGCAATGCATAACTATAACCAACATTTTTTTTACTACTATACTTATGGAATTACTTTCTTGTTGTTGCTGTTTTTTTTTTTTTTTCCGAATGAATAAATTTTAGTTTAATTAATGTTAATTGGCTGAAAAGTATATATCGTTTTGTTCTCAGCCAGCTTTTAATTGGAAATATGTGCATGGCAACGATAAGGAGACGATTTAATTTTCGATTGCGCCTTATGGACTGTCACATCTCATATCTTATCAACGGCACTTCAAATTTTTTGTAGCACTTAATTGCTTAATTAGACAGCGAATCGTGGCCAATTCGAGACTCCTTTGACGCATCTCACGGCAATTACGAGCAGCTTGAATATTACGCATACGCCACGTTGTGCGTATTTAATTAGATATCACTTGGGGACTGGGCTTATGATATGATTGTATTGCGCATGTGATAAATTATAGACTGCTCCGTATAATCTGCTCTTATCAAAGTGAGCGATAATGAATATCTGAGCTGTTTGCTCAGATGGAGGATTTCTGTAAGCTGTAGAGTATTTTAATCAATTATACTGGATACATATTGAATGGATTCATTTTATTTACTACTATTTGTATTTCGGAATAATAAGTGATTCATTATTTATTTTGGTCTGTTTTGGGTTTTTACCGGGTTTTATCCCAATTTGGACCAATTTGCTTTTTAAGCACCCCCAGATTTGCATCTTTTTATCTTCTATTATATTTGAATGTTAATTACATTATTTCAAATTCAAATTTTTAAATTTTAAATATCTTTTATACATTTATCTGCTTTTATTTATCTTTGTCTGACTGTTTCTAGTCGACATTAAATTAAATAAATTATGTTTCAATGATTAGCATTATCTCTTAAATGAACCCCACCACCCCTACACCCCCTTGTCGTTTTTAAGATAAACTTAATTGTATATTTCCAAAGAAAAGAAAACAATTGCGCTAATACGAAATACGAATTTCCCAAAACATGCAATCTTATCAGCGCTATTCCCCTATAAAGATAGCACCATCCTAATTTGCGAATCATCCAGTCACTTTCCGTACGGAAATCTCTTACTTTATATTACCCATCATATGTGGCATTAAACGATTGTGCATAAATTTGTCAACAATTCACAAGATAGAACATTTATAAGATATATGCCCATTAAATGTAATCTTCCGCGTATTGAATAAGAGGAAGCATTGCGCGATAATAGTGTCTCTGATTAATGGGGGCACTTTGCCGGGGAGCACACACACACACACAGGCATACATATATGGGAGTATGGAATGCATAGAAAATTTGCAATGAGTGCGATAAATATGCAAGTAAATCGCACGGCGGCCACAACTCAATGAATTCTCAAATGAGTGAAAGTCGACGGCGCGACGGTTGCATAAGGCCACAGAGGGGCAGGCAGGTGGGTAGGCTGGCAGACAGGTGGTGAGTAGAGCAGAGGAAGCGGCAGCCGTCGCTTGGTTGGACAATTGCGCATGCGCGTAACTCGTTAAAATTATTTCAAAGCTGGCGACAATTAAAGCAGGCCGGGTAGCTTCAGTGCAATCCACCGCTTCACTCCGGGCTCACTTTGCATTTGGACGTAGTCCAGGCACGTATCATCCCCCCCCCCCACCCCCATCAACCCCGCCGGCTGATGATGTGATAAGCGTTAGAGTAGAGCAGCAAACGAGACGAGCTACGTGCCGCGCTTAGCGACTGTGCCATTTGGCCCTAAACGGTCATATACGAGCCAAAATGTATCTTTAGCCATTTGCCTATCCATCTACATCTGCCTGCATCCACAAACACACACACACACACACACATACACAGAGGCCCAACAGTGATGAGTTTTGTTCCTCACTTTCTTTCGGCAGGTGTTGCGTAGCTGACCCAGCAAACAACTAAACAACAACTAAACAAATCACAAACATTTCGTGCGAACATCTTTTTTTGTTGTTTTTTTTTATTATTATTATTATTTTTTTTTTTTGGTTTTTTTTTTTTTGGGGAACGCAAACTGCGCCCATTGGTGACCCACCTAAGATAAATGGCCAGATACAATTGTATCTTTATTTGACTGTTGCTCAGACTCGCATTTCTTATGTAATTTGCGCATTTACACGTTGTTTTCATCTTGTCGCTGCTGTTGTTATTGTTGTTGTTGTCATTGTTGCGCCGAAACATCAAATAATTTGAGAAAAAATACAACAAAATGCCAGCCAAGATCACCATTTAAATGTTGTACAATTATGCGACCCGCCTGGCAAATGAGACCGACAACAATTCCAGTTGTTTGTGGCTGAAATGGTAAAAAGAAACTTGGCCAGTTACGTTTTCGAATGGGCTAACAACGCCTGACAAGTTCAGATCAATTAACATATCATTATGCACAGAACGAAATAATGTTCCAAATTCAGCTAACAACTTTTGGCTCGTTATTACGCATCTGATTGATAAGCTCGGAAAATGCCTGTATATCAAATAGCTTTATGTAGTTAAGCAAATTGTCATTTGTGATATAAAGCTATATACATATATACATATACATATATATATATATATATATATATTGGTCTTAACTGATAAGCATTTCATGTTAAAAACCTTTTGTCAAAAAAAAAAATATTAAATAAAAAACCTTTTTTTATTATCTAAATTTAATTTGATTTAAATTACTTTGGTCATAAAACATTTTTGGTATTTTGAAAACTTAGAATCAAATTTTTTTCTAACTTTAAATTCATTTTTGCGCAGCTTTATTTTTTGTGTGCCATAAATCAGAAACGCTAAAGAAACAAATATTTTGACATTTAATTTAAACTAACTAAATCAATTTGCACAAGTAAAACCAAAAGTGTAGAATTATTTATTTTTTTCTGTTGCCAAAACTTTCACGAATTGTTGGCTTAATAAGTACATAAATTATATTGTGTTCTCTAGTTAGCCAATTAAATTTGCAGTCACTCTTTTTGGGTTTTTAATGACGTTAATCCGATCCGTGAGTTTGCAGGCCACAGGCCACAGGATGCCGCTGCCGCTGTCACTAACTGGGTCTCAGTTTCAGTTGCAGCTCCAATCGGAGTGCTGCTATTGTCACCGATATTTGCAACATTTTGCATGTTGCCTTTGAGCAGAAACCGCCCGCGAGCGCTCACGTAGTTTTAGAGACAAACGACAAATTTGACTCCATCTCGCTCTTGCTTTCACGCGCACACACACTCTCTCTCTCTCTCACTCTCTCTCTCGCTCTCGCTCTCTCTGTGTGTGTGTCTTTCTCGGTCTCACGGCACAACGTTGTCGTTGGCCGCTTTACCTGCCGCATTTTCCATGCGCGCGACTCAGTTTGTGGGCGCCTGCGCGCATGTGCAGTTTGTTTTGGTCTTGGGCTTCGATCGCTTGGTTAACGAGATAGAGATACAGTCGAGACAGTACCGAGATCCCAGATACAAATCCGTGGGTGAGCAGCGAGCATCAATCCGTGGCGCATGTGAAATGAAAACCAAGTGCAACAATTTATTCAAATTTTCATATTTATGTTCAATTTTTTTCAAGTGCAACATTTTAGAAATATATATCTTTTAAGTGTTCATACGATTTATGAAACAGCAAACGAAAATTCAAAATAAAAACAAATAAATTGCCAGTGTAATTCGGACGAAAAGTCAACAAATTTTACCTGTTGGACACGCAGGATCAATCAAACGAACTGACAGACCCAACGACTGGATAAACCTGCGGACAGACAAACAATTTCTAGCGAGCGAGAGCGAGACAAACAACTCGCACTTCAGTTGAGTTTTCCTGGGAAACTGTATGCATTTACTGCGCCGTCAGTGAAAATGGTAAGTGTGGAAATAAAAATGAAAATGGTAATGCCAAGCCAAGCCAAGCCAAGCCAAACAAAAGCAAATGCATGGCAAATGAACACAAATGACACATTGGGACGCCCATTTACCGAGAATTTTCACAGAGCTCGCAAAGTTTATGAGTCTTGACTAGGGTTAGGTCAGGTTTGCTGTGCTCGCGATGACACTGTAGAATGTGCTATAAACTCAAGGGCCCATTTCGAACTGGGTTTTATGGCACTGCCTGCCAACTTTCCACTTTCCTAGGCAAACTATTATATCTTTGAAATTAAGTTCGGGAAATATACATTTTATATATATATATATATATATATATATCTTACGTATATGTATATAATATATATATTCTTAAGCATAATAAAATAAAAGTCGTTTTTTTTTTTAAGATTTTTGCAGATTTCCGAACTTTGATGATTCTAGAATTTTTGTATTCTGTTCTTTTTAAACTTATTGTAGTAAGGATTATATAATTTTATGTACAAGATTATATCTTGTTTTTTGTTTTTAATATTTTGTGTAGAGTATTTTAGTTATTTATATATTCTTGTTTCGATGTCGAGAATACCTACCTAGTATTCTCAGTGTATGTCCGGATTACCTTATCGCAATGCGTAGAATGATGGAAAATGCAACTAAAGTTTAGTGACTCCTCGTACCCCTGCCGCTTTTGTGGCATGCTTGTTAACATGAACGGGTTGCCTGCCAGTGGGCCATTTGTTGCATTTAGCTGGCAACCATAATTTGAAGAGGACGCATGGCTTATACGCTTATAATAAAAGGGTAAGCTAGTTGGCAACGAATGCAACCACTTTCCACTACCCAATGCAGTTGCCATGAATTTAGCAATTAAATGAATTATCACATCAACACGTTCATGCGTCGTCTGGCCTCTCTCTCTCTCACCCCCACTCAGCCCCAGTCTCCACATACTCTTTCTCGCTCTCCATTTCTTTTGGCTAGTCGGGGCTTTAGCGGCGGCTTAGCCTGATGGAGAAAAAAAAACCCCATGGCAATGACGTTCCAGCTGACGACGCTGACAGTCGTCGAGCGTCAGTCAATTAAAGTGGCATCATCAAAAGCGCTTATATAATTGCGGCCGCTGCGCATCTGGGGGCGCATTAAGCAGTCAATGACATTCGCTTCTAAGAGTCGCCATTGGTCAACCGCCCAAAAACCCATTTGGTTTAATCAAATGCAATGCAACCATTTACACAATACAACAATTTCCATATCAAGTATTTTAATATATTTTATATGCATTATCCATTATCCATTACTATATGGCATATGTTATGCGTGTCGCGTACTCAACACCCCAACCTACCCCCTGCACCACCCAAAAATTAAATATGTTGTATTTCTACGCGCTTTGCTGCTCTTACAATTTGTGTGTGTGTGTTTCACTTTTCAATTGAAATGCATTGGTCGGCGCACCTGTTACGCACGTAAAGGTAGCCAACCCCCCCACACACACTCCACCTTGCCATCGAACCGCAACCGGGCAGAAACAATAACATTAACTTGAACAATGGCAATATACCAATGTGTAATATATTTTTAAACATAATTTTTGGGCATTGCCTGCTTTCGGCTTTTATGTAACGCTTTTCGCATGCCAAAATCACCGCATCGATCTTTCATTTCTACAGCTGTCCGTCTGTCCGTCCGTCTGTCTGTCCGTCCGCCTGAAATACAAACAAAAGCAAAGCCGTAAAGCCAAAGCAATAATGCGTAATTGGCAGGCACGTTGGCAGATCGCCCGCTTGCAAGTGCCACTGATAAGGTTCAAAAGAGCGTCATGGGAATCGCTATTAGAAGAGGGGGGCAGTGGGAAGAGCTGATTGCTGATTGACGGCCGCCCTCGGGTAACTTTCAGGGCCCCTAATGGCTCAGCAGTTGACCTATTGCACAGCACTTAATGGTTATGGAGCATTTGCATAATCTCACGATCCATCAAAATATCAATATCATATAGATGCGAATATTTGAGAGATATTCAAAGGCGCAATTTGTCAAGTTAAGTTCAAAATCATATGAAACGATTTCTCATTTATAAATATACATAAATGCAAAACAAAAAGTTATTCTTAACGAATCAGTAAATTGAATATTTAACAGTAAATCGCTAGTGGATTTTATTTCTACAAAGTGGGTGTTAATTTTATCACACTTCCAGTTGAAGTTTCAAATGATTTTCACTACCTACTATAAGTGAAATTTTTTTAGTTAATTGTTAGTAAGATTTATAAGTGCAACATCATTTCCGTTTTGGACGCCAACTTCCGTTGACAGCTTCTAATTGGAAATCGCATTGAGAAAGCCAATTAGCTTTTTGTTAACATCTGTTAACATTTGCATATCGCAACGATTTATCAACAATATTTTGTTCATTCATTTGGCAATGTCTTCATTTTCAATGAATTATTGTTGGCAAAGTGTCGCCAGTGCATGATATAATCGGGTAATTGTGCGTTTTACGTAAGGCAGAGGCACATATTACGCATACGCAGCGTGTTACATGTTCCTGTCGACTTATACATATATATATATATATATATATATATATGGACTCATATGAGTTTATTAATGCTTTTAGTTGACACGCTTTTGATTTAAGAGGCGGCCAATTAAGATGGTGCCCAAGTAAATATCTTGAAATTAATGACAGAGACGCGAACGGAGATAAAGTTAAAGATGCGAATGGAAACAATAAACAATACTATAACAATGCCATAATCTGGTTTATATTATTTATAAGCGCTCTAGCGTCGCGCCATTTAATTATAACAAAAATATTATGCGGCTTTGCGGCTCTTTGGCTTTTCTCATTATGCCCTTTTTTTAATGGGCAAAAACACAAAACCAAAAAAAAAACCAAAAAAAAAAACAAAACCAAAAAACAATTCAAATAATCAGTTGCAATTTCACTTCAATTTTAACAACTTACAAAGAGTGTCAGTTATTTATGTGACTCGAGTCGAGTCGAGTCGAGTTGGCTCGTCCGGTTTCATAATTGAGGCCTGTCCAAGTCCAAAGTTTTCCCACAGATCCAACAGAAAAACGAACAAACAAACTGAAAACAATTTTCGGCATTTCCCTTACTCACTTGCAGAACTTGCATAACTCTGCCATTGCTGCCATTGCTGCTGCTGCTGCTGCTGCATGCAGCGACTGAGAAATATCTGCCAAATAATATACATATACATATAAATATACATATGCATATGTAAACAGCGGCGATTTAGAGCCAAATGCTCTGACCAATTGGTCAGTTGGAGTTGGAGCCTCGTATCTGCCCAGCGGCCCATTAAAATATAGCTTAATTGGCGTCACTTAGGCCGAGCAACAAGATCTTAATTACCAAAGGGCGGGTGCTTGGTTGCCACACACATGGGCGCTAACACACACACACACACACACATACACGCGCACACACTTGGCCAGAAGCCGGTGCTCGCATTTGACCCCAAAAAGAAATGCTCGCAAAAGAAAACCGAAAAAGTTCAACAACAATAGAAAATGCTTAGAAACAACGAGCTACAACAACAACTTTTACTTTTGTTTTAATTTGAATTTGAATTTGCATTTTCAACACTCAAGTTCAGCGTCACAACGTGTCGCCTGCACAGTGGGGCCAAAACAGCAACCACCGCGCAATTCAATGAACTAGCAGCTCAAGATACGCATTTAAAAAGACGAATTCTAATATTATTATAATTGTGGTTGATACGTATGCGCAATATGCGTATACGTAATATATAATAGAATACTACAATCAATCAAATAATTCCAATAGCTTTTTATTTGGGAACTATGCTGGATTTTACTCTTATGTTATTATTTATTATGTATTATATATTAATCCAATTTCAATAAAATAAATCCAAAAGTTTGATAATTTCAGAACTAAACTTGTTTTCACTCTCATATCATTATTATTTTTTTTAATTATGCATTAAATTGTTTTAATATACGTTTTTAAATATGAAAGCAACATTAAAACAATACATTTGTTTCATAAGCTCTAGAGATTTCTGTAGTTCTTAGGATTACAAATTGTATTTTTTATATCACAAATTTTTCAAATCATAAGATTAGTCTTATTTGTAAATTTACACACATTTTGATAGATACAGCTTTGGTTTATTTTGCTTATATATTTATATATGACTTTCGTTTAACTGCTGCAGTTTTAACTATATAACAATATAAGAACCTTCTTATGCTTATGTACTGTTATTTTTGCTTAACCTTATTCATTTGCCTAGAATTTCTACTTCAATGTTTCAATGTACCGAGTCTCGGCAGTTGCTTGTTGCTTTGTTGCTTTTCAGCCAGCCAGCTTATAAGCAGTTTTCCTGCCACCGCCACCGCCACTCCCTTGCCCAATGCACTGCCCCCGCTCCCCAAAACATACGGTATATAAATAGTATATCAGCTGGTACGTGAATTTTGCGCATGCGGCACGCTCGAAACTAAAGCAAAAACCTGAAAGATGCACGGAACAGGCGACCGGTTCTACGTAAAAAGTTTTCCAAGCAAAGTCAACGCGCACGTTGTCACACGTCATGAAAACTCTGCCACCTCCCACCTCCCAACTCACCACCCCTCGCCCACCACCCACCATCCAGCACCCTCCACACGGGCAAGTGTTGCTGCTGCTGCTGTTGCTGCTGGTGACTGAAACTGAGGCTGCGCGTGTGAAAAGCGCATAATTTTTGGACGCGGACAAATTTTCACTTTTTGTTGTTGCTGCTGTGTTTTCCTGAGCGGCGGCATCTTTGCCGGCCGCGGCCTGACGTGCCGCTTGTAGTTATTTGCATTTTTTTTCGTTTTTTTCCTAACCTTTTGTTTCTATTTTTTATTTCGTATTTTTCGCCGATTTTATTATTGTTGTATGCGGCACTGACTCACAGTAATTGCTGGAGGTGGAGCTGTGGCTGTAGATGTGGCTGGGACTCTCGCTGAGATCGCAGCTGGTGGTGGAGCTATCGCTGTGGGCGCCCAGCTAGTTAGCTGCTGCTCTGAGTATCCGAGTGTCGCTTGTGGGCTGTGGGTTGTGGGTTGTGGGCTGTGGGTGACTGGAGCGCGATGCGACAATGGATATAAGCGCAATAGAAAAAATCCACAAGGCGCCGATTATGTTACCAATCTTGAGAGTTGTTATTATTATTATATTTATTATGCTGCATCTATTTTTCCCTAGCTCCTCCTAGCTACCCGCTCTTTTGCCACTGTGTTTTACTGTCTTGAAATCTTGTGGGATCTGCCAGTTGGATCTCTTGAGGTCTTGGCCACATGATTTTCGCTACCTATGTATGTATACCATTGTCAGCTTATTGTGAGCTGCGATGGCCAATTCTGCGACGTTGTCTGGAGCATCTTGCTTTCTCACTCTATCTCTCTCTCGTCTCTGTTGATTATTTCGAATTACTTTACGATATCTCGAACCGTTCAAAAAAAAATCCTGCATTTAAATTAAAACCATTTGTGAAAACTCATTGCAAGTTTCGACCTTTGAACTGCCATAACTTTGCCAAAACTTCATAATTTGTCTTTTTCAAAAATTCTGCATTGTAATTATACGTATACAAATTTACGTATTTTTGGCGGTATGTCCATTGGTTTTGGCATACTCACACATTTATATGAAATATATTAATATCCTATAAATTTCATTACGATCGGACAATAAATATTGAAGTTATTCAATGTAACATAGTTGCATTGAGCGCGCAGCTTGCAGCGTGTCTTTGTATGTGTGTGTGTGTCTGATTCTATGTATGAATACAGATAAATAATTGTGAATGAATGTAAGGGCTGGGTTGAGGGTATATCCTAGTCGGGTACTCTCGACCAGAGCAGTCTTACTTGTTAAAATTCCGGCTTGATCAAAGACATATTTGAATCTATATGCATAAATATCGCAATCTATCGAAGAGTGAGCTTTAACATAAAATGATTACTATGTCATTTGTATCAGAATCAAAATATATATTCTCGAAAAGGTGAGCTTATGTTTTTTTCTAGGTCTATAGGCTATTTGCTGTCTTTGATGCAGGACCTCGGCTATGTTTTGTATTTAGTTTAGCTTCCTTGTCTGGGCGTAGCAATCAATCCTATAACCGTGGGACATGCTCGCATCTACCATATATTGTAATTGATAGCCAAACAAAGACCACAACAACGCCGTGACAAATGCTTCGCCAGATTGCGGTCTTCCGGGAGTAGTGGGGAGTGGGGAGTTAGTAGTGACAATAGCATCGATTGATGCGATTATGCAAAAAATAAAGACAAACAGACACTGCGAATGAATCGCTGGTTACATCGACAGATCGGCGATGGCGCCACCTTTTTGATGGTTCGCTAACTGATCGATCGTTGGGAACATAACGCTTGCCGGGCAATAATTTGTTTATAATGCGATTACGCGACAAATCAAAGAAAAACTAGTTAATTACTCGCGTGCTGTCACAATTGCTGGCACTGCTTCTATTTCTCTTTCTCTCCATCTCTCTCTCTCTCTCTCTCTCTCTCTCTCTCTCTCTCTCTGTCTCTACCACTGTCTCCTGTCTCTATTTGTGAGCTGCTCTGCTGCTGTCGTATAATTCCGCATTGCCAGCCAGCCATCTATCTACGTACAACATTAGCGCATTGCTCACAAATTACCTCGTGCTTCAAAGAAATTACGCAAAATGTATTTTTTTTTATTTTTATTTTTGTTTCTGCGGAGGGTGGGGGGTCATTAATGAAAGACAAGCGCAACTAATCAAATTAAGCCACTTTATGAATTTGCCACATTCGAGTGGCTGCTGGGGTTGGCTGCTTGTGGCAAGGCCAAAACATTTCTGTGGCCAGGTCGAGGCTACAACGGTTTTTGAAGCTAATGAAATATTACACCTATCTGCCCAAAAGAGAAGGTAACTAATAAGATGTGTGCAATTTTAGGACATTCTGTATGATAAATGCTCATATTTATTTAATAATTAAAGGTAATGGTTGGAAAATAAGAGATAGTTTTTTTTTTTTTTTTTTTTTTTTTTTTTTTATTATTTTATCAAGTGAAGAACCCGTACAAGCATAAGTAAGTACCAAACTCCAGCTTATGAGCATTAAATGATTGAATGTTATTTGATTTAAATCATGTTTCAAAAAGTTTCAAAACATTTTAAGGAAAAATTGCATCTTTTAAGTACTAGTAAAATAAAATTTTACTACCCTACCTGTGTAGTGAATTTACGAATTCTCACTCAGTTTATTTTCAAATATACATAATTAAGATAAGATAATTAATATATATAATCTTATTTGACATTTTTATTCTTATAACATTCCTAAGATTTGCAACTGAAACTTTACTCTTAACAGTATATTGCAACTATATCATTTTGATACTATTTAAAACCAGTTTGCTATTCAATTTAATCCCAAAATTCGAACTTTCTTCTTAATTTGATGTGCTCTTCAGGTTTAGTCAAAAGTAATCAAGTAGTTGTGTGATCTATCTCTAAATAGACAATCCTATACAATGAGTGTAGCTGATGTTTAAATGCAAACATAATGCTGCCTAATTTCTATATACAACATCAAACTGATCCAAATGATAGTATTTGTGCTGCGATCTGCTCATATCGATAAGTATTTATACGGAAATACACACGGATTTCTTCAAGTTGAGTTGCCAGCTGGCTGTGGCATAGGTTTAATTATGCGTCAACAATCGCAGATTGCCCGTTGTCTCTGTCGGTATCCATCCAATCCGGCAACGGAGCAACGAACCACTGGCACTGCCATCCGGCTGTCCGTCTTTGTCCATATTGGGACATATTATCCGAAATACCAGCTAGATAACAGAGGCCAAGTTATTTGTGTCAGCTCGCTGTTTGTATTATCAGATATATATATATATATATATATTATATATATTTATTGGGAATTTTAACCGAGACTCTGTCACGTGATCTGTGCTTGTGGCCCAGATTCCAGTGCATAATTTCAGCTCTTTGCATTTGTTTTTTTTTTTTCGGCACTTTGTGCAAAGTCATTTGGAAAAGTTGTCCAGTGGCAGGTTGCAAAATGATATGCAGCATTAAAACAACACAAATATCCGCTTACAGTTAGTCCGTCTTGCCGTGAGTACGGAAAAGCTTTTTGTGGCATACAATTTAAACCAAAATATACATTTCATTGCGAAATCAAATGAAAGTGTGATATTAAAAAAGTCGCTACTCCTAAGTTCTCATTATTGTAGTCAAATAAGTTGCTGGAAATGTTTAATTGAAAGTCATTGCTGTCGTATTTGAAAACCTATATATATTATGTAAAGTCCAACAAATATAGCCGTGCATTAATTTATACGATTTTTCTTTTCTTGTGGCACTAGTTAAAAGCAAGATATTCAATACAAAACAATACAATACAATATTGTTGCATTCATGTTTTCATTAATTTTTTCATTGGTTCAGAAACCTAATAAATTTTAATGCTACTTTTTATGGGTCATGTTTTTTCATTTTAATAATCATTTGCACTTCCCATATATGACAATAAAAAAGCCATTGCTTTCGATGTTGCTGCTGTTGCTACTGTTGCTACTGTTGCTGATGTTGCTGTTGCTGCTGTTGCAATGCAATTTTGAACGTCTGGGCGTTGTTGGCGGTTTTTTTTTTCCTAGCAATATTTACAGCCCATGCGATGAGTATTTTCATAATTAATTTCTTTCAGCAGCAGCAGCAAAAGAAATATGCGCGGCGCCTACTGTGAATTATTGCGAATGTTGCTTGGAAAACTCAATGGCGTTACATATGTACATGCATATGCACATATATATGTACATAAGTATGTACATATGCATATAGCATATGTATTGTGCTTTTCACGGCTTGTGACAGTTTTTGTTTTTGTTTTTGCATTTGCCGCCACTTTTCACATTTTTGATCGACAATTTCACTTTTCGTTGCCGCCACAGACTCGAGGAAGACCCCAAGCACACATAGCCAGTATGTGTATATATGTATGTATACATACATAATAGATGGCACATAGACATGCACATATACATGTATGTACATAGATAGGGTCGACAACAATTGCGGTTGCTGCAGCATCGCTGAGCGCCGGCAGCGTTGAAAGATTCCCAGGCGCATTGTTGGATCGCGTGCAGTTTGGGGCTCCACTTGGATTGGATTGGATTGGATTGGATTGTCTGTCCGCCTGGGGTCGTTTGTCAAACCTTATGGCGTTTGCTATTTGTTTTTTTCTGTTTTTATTTATTTTTTTTTCTTTCAAGTGCAAAGCCAAGGTTGCATGCGAAGGAGTTGAATTTGCGACAGCCGCTGTTGCCTCTATTATCGACACGAAACGGGTTTGCCTACAGAGGCAGAGACATAGAGAGAGATAGAGATAGAGAGAGGGAGAGGGAGAGAGAGTAGTCGACAAGAAAGAGAGGGAGGCTGGCTTGAGCCATCAGCTGTGGCTGAGAAGCTGAGACTGCCAACAGTTGCAGAATTTCACTTTCTTTTGAAATTGCGCTGACCCCGATTTATTACCAATGACAACAACAACAACAACAGTAACAGCAGCAGCAGCGAAGATACTTTGGCTATCAACTTTACAGCCCCCACGGATTTGGACGCTGCTTTTGTTTTGATATCTTGTCGCAGCGCCTCTAATTGAATTACGTTGACTCTCTGCCCCACATGGAGTGATGGCGTTGTACTCTCCCCCTCCCCCTTCCACCAAAAAGAAATAATATAATTATGAGAAAGTCAACGCCCATTGTTGTTTTTTTGGCTGCTTACCCATTGCCATTGATATTGAGAGCTGAATGCGAGGCTCATTTTCACATTATTAGCTCAGTTGGCAGCTCCAAAACTAATTCTCTGGGTCAAAGTTGACACTGACTTGGCCAAAACATAAATATGTTTTATGTATGTACTATGAAACTAACGGTAATTAGGATGAAGGCAGCACCATTTTGAGCTTGCAACTTGTGTTGCGGTGTCCAAGATTATTATAATTAAATAATGGTATATGTAACACTTAAATAAAAGACTTGCCAAATACCTTAGGTATTTATATATATATAGATATATATGTATATATATGTGACTTTACATTATTGATAGAAAGTCGACTTGAGTTTTGTATCTTCTTTCGGTTTCGAAGAATTGTGGATGAAACCTGGTTAGCCTGATAATCGTGGGACGAAATTTTCCCAGTCTTTATCCAAGACCTTTAATCTGAATTGAAGTTGTCAGTTTGCCAAAATTAAGCTTTAGCCTCGTAAAGGATAGTTCTAACATAATTTATAGTCTGGTTTTTCGAAAAATGTGAAAACTTTAGCTTACTTATAAGTAACTATATAACTATAGTTATTATATTATATATCATAATGCCTATTCATATCCATTGCCATTTGTAGCATCTTTAGTTTAAAGTTTAAAGTTTAAGCTGCTACACTTTAAACCCAGCAAATTGAATTTCCCCGTTAAATGAAAATCATTTGTTTGGAAAAGCTCAATTAGTTTTGCATTGTTGGCTTTTGCTGTGCTTTTGCAGTTGCCAGCAACAGTTGCGGTCAGCAACAGCGGGGAATTACCGCAAAAAAAGCGGAGAGACTAATACGGTAATAGGGAGACAGACAGAGAGAGAGAGAGAGAGCGAGGCAGCGAGAGAGGGAGACGTATGGGATGTCAATGAGCGAGGGAAATGTTAAAAGTAACCATAAATAATGGTAAATTGACATTTAGACGCACATGGAAGGAAGTTCAACATTTTTGTGGGTTCGTCGAGTGTTGCATGCAGTTTTTTATTATCATTTCTGTGGTCGCCTCAATCGCATGGAAAGAAAAAGTAAATGCAATGGCAATGGCAATAGCAATGGCAATGGCAAAAAGTTACTTACTATTACTTGATGATAATGATGACGCCACCTGGCGGCCGGTAGCTGGCCATTGGTTTGGGTCAATTACAAATTTGGGCCACGACCCCGCCCCGCAAGTGCAGAGAAAGCAACAACAAGTGAAAATCCATTCGACACACATAATTAGCCATAGTTAGAGTCATACAGTGAAGCAATTTGAAGATATTGTCCAAATTTGCCACACCAGTTAATTAAAGGCTTGAAACAAAATAATATTTTATAATAATACATGTATAATATAATATGGTTTTAACAATTTTGTTGAGTAAATAATTCAAAATAATATAAATATTTAATAAAGTATTCTTCATTGATATATTTATGCCACATTTATTAGCTCTATCAACATTTACGAATTTCCCTAATACCAATAAAGGAATACGCTTTATAATAGTGATCCATCCTGTATCTGTAACTGTAGTTTGCTAAGCAGTTTTTCATTAAACAACAAATATTTAATTGAGCTAACTTGAGCTAAAAAACTATAGTCAGTCTGACTGTTTGATATCTGCAGTTATTTATCTCTCGCACATATCGATATTGACGTTAATTGGCTTTAATCTAGAAGAAACCCCCTTTCAAAGTCCAAGTGACGGCGGCGCTGTCTAATATCCATTTTGGCCACAAGTGCTTGAGTGGGTCTTGAGAGATTACCAGATACTCCACATTGATGAGTATATTCAACTTTGGGTTGATTCCCAGAATTAAGAGCTCTAAGAATGCAATAGGAAATGTCACATATTTCTTGTAGGCAACTCTCTTTTATTTTGATATCATGCCTTATCATTTAACCAATTGAATCTTCGGATTCCTTTAGCTGTGATACATTTATCGAATTGTTTTCCTTATTTGATAGCTTAGTCAGTTTATTTGCCTGCTGGCGCTGTAATCAGCTTTGGGCCAGTTTTTAATTGCTATTACGCATTATCAATGGCCAAATGGCCGAGAATCTAATTATCATTATTTAGTAGGCCCGTGTTTTGTTGTCATTTATCGGCACAATTAAAAATTCCACTATCATTGCTAAGCGTAAATAGTACTTAAAAAAAAAAAAAAAAAAAAAATATTGCGTGATATGAATGAAAATGTGCTGAAATGCACGTTGAACATATTTCAGGATCGATTTATTGGAATCGTGGAAAAATATGTTTTAGGCTTTACTTGAATTTTGGTTTTTCCCAATGTAGTTTACTAGAAAGTGTACTAGAAAAAATATAAAAACTTGATAATTAAAATATGTGTTTATCATATTGCTATCAAAATTATATCAAATATTTTATTGTTTGTGCCACTCAAAGCAATCACAGTTTGTGAGTATTTTCCAGTTATCTTCAGGGCCTTGGCCATTTATGCGCTGGGCACATTGCCTTTGTCACCAGACAACCTGTTAACCTGTTTACCTGCTTACCTGCTTACCTGTCAACCTGTCAACCTGTTTACCTGTTCCCCTTTGCAGCCACATTTTGGTGGCGCCTCAAGACGCCTGGCCAGACCTTGGCCGTGGCCGTGGCCGTGAAACGTAGTCGCATAACCGGCTCAGCTGCGCCACGTTTAATGGGTCTCGTCTCGTAACCGGATCAATAATGCCAATCATTTATGGCCCGCTCCAGTTTGGCCAAAATTAATGGCTACCATCGGCTGAGGCGTTCAGTTTATGAGCCGAAAAGTGAAATGTGAAATTTATTGCGGCTGCAATCAATTCTCATCGATCCCCCCGTCGTCCAGTTGAGCTGCACTGAGCGAAAATGCACTCAACATAATATGTACAGTCGAGCTGAGTTAATTTAGAACCGATTTCAGAAACTCAAAGATTTAGTTGCAGTCTCTATTTTACTTTTTCATTCACTTATTTTCTCTATCTACCTCTCTCGCTTTCTTTCTCTCTCTCACTCTCTTTCTCTTTTACTCTTACTATCACTGCATTTTCTAAATATCGCTCTTCTTTGCAATGTTCCAAAAATCCTGTTATTTGCTCAATAAGTTTTGTGATAAATTTCACTGTGTCCAAAATACAGGATATCTTCTATTCGGTCACTCTTACTTCTAAGAAAAATATAATAATATAATATATATATAATACACCTTTTTATATGTGAACTAGAGATTTGCCCAACTCTAGTGTGCTATTTTTCTCAGTGTACTCTCACTCTCACTCTCACTGTATTTTCTTGTCTTGTTGCAGGCAACTATTGGCCAGTGGACAACTTTGGGTCTGGCGCTGGCAACGCTGCTGATGACGGCAGCATCGCTGTCACCGCCGCAGCCAGCTGATCATTTGGTGCCGCCACCAGTGCCACAACTGCCACATGCCCCACCTGCAACAGCAGCAGCAGCAGCTTCGGCTTCGGCTTCGCTGCCAGTGGCACAGCGTCTCACACATGCGGGCTACTCTACACCGACGCAGGCACAGGAAGGGGCCGGCTTCATGACACGCGTGGCACGCTGGTTTGGGCTGGGCGGAGGTGCTGCATCCTTGCCGCGGGATCAGCAGCTGAGCGCCAGTTCGCTGAGCTATGCGTATCCCAAGCCGGTGCAGCAGTTTGATGCGGCGGGCAAACCCTGCGGCCTGTGCAACAAGTATCCCTGGGTGCCCATGCTGGGGCAGCAGCTCCAGCATCATCAACAACAACAACAGCAGCAGCAACAGTTGCCGCATCAGCAGCAGCAGCAACAGTTTTTGGCCTGGCAACAGCAGCCGGTGGCGCAGGCGTCGCAGCATCGCCAGCGGGCCGTGCAGTTCCATGCGGCGCCGCAGAGCGTCTTTCTGCCCATCTCCGTGCCGGTGCCGGGACTGAGTCATGTGGCCATGCCACCTCTCTATAATGCACAACCATTCCGACCGCTGCCACAGACGCAGCCGCAGCCGCAGCTGCAGTCGTATTCCCATTCGCATCCGCATCCGCTGGAGAATGTGGGCGCCCATTCGGAGCTGCGACCTGTGCCCATTGTGCCAACAATAGCTCCACAGACAGCACAGCCGTTCAAGCCCTCGAGTAGCAGCAGCTATGAGATTGTGCAGAGCCATCAGCTGACGGATTTTGTCACGTCCGTGGAGTATCCGGCCACCTATGTGCAGTCACATGCCATTGATCTGGGCCAGACATCAGCGGGAACGCCATCGACAGCGCTGCAAGTGAATTATCGGCCGCAGCAGCTGCAGCAGCAACAGGAGCCGGAGGAGCCACTGCCTCCGCTGGACATAAGCACTGTGCGCTATCAGCTGGAGGATCTGAGCAGCGGTGCAGTGCATCAGCATTTGCCCGCCTCACAGCTGCTCACGGAACTGGGTCACTTTACGGCGTCCAGCGTGGAGGCGCAGACAACGTTGTTGCCGCCGGCAGACAACTATCCGGCGGCATCGTCGCAGCAGCAACAGCAGCAGGATCACGAGCAGGAGCAACAGCACTTGTACTATGCGGAACAGTATCAGGAGCTGGCCGAGACCAGCACGGTGACGCCGCTGTACGACCAGCAGAGCTACACCACGGAACAGCCGACGCCAGCCGCCGTGGAGCTCAACAATCATTTGGTGTCGCATCTGCGGGATGGCCGGCAACGGGACACGCCCAAACGTCTGCTCGACTCGCCCATCAATCATGCCCAGAGCGGTGCACGGCCATTTACCCGCGATCCCGCCGATCTCAGCTTCCGGCTCAGCCAGCCGACGCGTCCGCCGACGCCGACGTCGACATATGGCGCCATCGATGCGAGCGGCCAGTTTGCCGGCATGTCGCCGCCGGGGCCGCAGCAGGTGATCATACCGTATACGACAAAGCAGAAGCCGCGTCCCTTCGAGCCGGCCCAGTGGACGCCCGGGTGGCGCCTGCGTCCCGCCCAGCTGCAGGAGAACGATGTGGAGCTGCACGAGCAGCAGGAGTCGAAGCTGGTGAGCACGGCGACGGCGTCACCACCGCCCAATACGCGACGCACCACCAAATATCTGACCAAAATACTTGCCTCCAATCTGCGCGAGCTGCTCAAGCGGGAGCGCGAAACGAAGCGTCGCCCCACATCCCACATTGGCGTGGACATCTCCAAGCTGCAGCACAACATCGACGGCTGGACGGAGCAGGAGTACAATTCACTGTCGCATCGTCCCAGCACACCGACCATACGCGGCCGTTCCAAGCACATACCCAGCGAGTACCTGACCACAACGACGCCAGCGACACCCACGGCCACATCCTCGACGACGGCGGCGATGCTGCGACAGTCGAAGACAACGCGCGGCGGCTTTGAGTTGGGCGGCACTGGTACAGCCGGCGTTGCCCATGGCAACGGGGATCTGTCCACATCCATTAACAATCTGGAGCAGCTGCATCTGAAGCGTTTCCAGCCGCTCGATGACAATCGCCTGCTGCTCGACTACTACGTTTCCCAGCATCGCCAGAGCCAATCCCTGCACAGTACGACGCCTCTACCCATGACGACCACAACGACGACCACGCCCACTACGACAACGACGCCTCCACGGGATATAGTAACGCCGTTCTATGTGCGCAGCACAGTCGCAACGCCGGCACCCCTGGAGCTGTGGAAACAGGCCAAGGTGGCCATTCTGCCTCAGACCAATGAGAAGGTATACGTGGTCACCCCACAGCCGCGCCATCAGCACCATCAGCACCACCAGCAGAACCCCCAGCAGCATCATGGCGAACTATCCGCATCTGCATCGGCATCGGCGCCAGTCTACCAAACGCCACCACCCAGATTTCCGCGTGTGAGACCCACGCCAGGCACAGCGACCGGTGAGCATTCAGATTTAGTAAAAGGGGTCGTATGAGGGTAAACTTTAGATGTAGAATTAAACTAGATGCCAAATATGGATCAAAATGGCCTCGGGATTGACAATCGGTTCGGTTATGATTTTTTTGAAATAAGAGATTAAACCTGTTTTACACCCTGATCCCATTCAAAATGGGATAAAGGGTATAATGGTTTTGTGCAAAAGTATGTAACAGGCAAAAGGTAGCACTCCGATCCCATAAGTATATATATTCTTGATCAGGACGACAAGACGAGTCGATATACATTTGTCTGTCTGTCCGTCTATTTCTACGTAAACTAGTTTCTCAATTTTGAAGCTATCTTGATAAAACTTGATACATATATATTTATTATATATATTTAAATATTTGATAATAAAACTTTTATGTTATATAATTTGTTTTAGCCGCGACTAGCGAGCTGATGGCTGCCACGCCCACGCCCGCCACGGAACAGCTGCGCAACTATACGCCGGATATATTTGGTCTGATGGGTCTGTCCGCCTATGTTCCGGCGGAGCCTGTGGAGATCAATGATGGCAATTCCAAAGTAAATCGCAATGCCGCAAACCGCTCGCTTTGAACTTGTAATTGTAATTTTTTGTTTTGTCTCAAACACAAACACAAATCACACCATTCACTCACTTCCGCATCCGCTCACACACACACACACGCACACACACACACACATATGTAGGTACACACTATTGTGACGTCGGCACCGACTGCAGCTGCGCTACAGCGGCCAACAGGAAAGTCGACAATATCGCCCAGGCCCAGATAGAAAGGCATTCCCCAGGAGGCCGCCAACTTCAGCAGATCCGTGCAGATCCCGGAGCAGATCCATGCTGATCTAGTGGGCAGCGGAGCAGGCGCATCTATTGTAATATATATTTCCCCAAGGCCCGATTGGATCGATTCAATGACTTATCGTGTTGCGAGTTTAATTTGTAAGCCTAAACCAATTTTAGAGTATTCTTGCATTTGGTAGCTTTACACGTACACCTAGTTTTATGCATATGTATTGGTAATTTGTTTAATATATATATATATTTTTTTTGTTTTTTTTTTTCTTTGCTGTGACGCACCACTTTTTTTTGTTACATACTGATATATGTATATAGCAATATAGAAAGTCTAGTTTGGTTGCGTGTCTAATTGGCAGGGCCACGCCTCTTTTGTCACGTGTGTGGTGGGCGGCGAGAACAATGTGAAAAGTGTGTCTATGTTTATAATTTATTAAGCTACAAAACAAAACAAAACAAAACAAACAAAAAGAATAAGAAAATATTGAAATGCAATAATAAGAACAAATAATACCAATCAAAGTCACTTTTATGTATTTAAGACGAGAAAATTGACATTTTTTCACTATGTGTTTACTAAATAAAATATATATTTGTACGTGATAATTTGGCGTTTTAATGTGCTGCCTAAAAGTAGGCAACATAATATTGAAAACATTCACAAGCATTCAATTATGGGCCTCAGCCCACAAGTATGCTACATTTTAATGAGTAGGATTTTATAAACAATTTCTAGTTAGCGGATATATGGGATAGCGAAGATTTTAGCCACGATTTATTTCTGGTAAATATATAGGCACACATTGCAATACCCTACCTTAAATATCACGTATACGCATTATACTACATTAAAACTGAACTTGTCTGTTTTGAATATTTGGGAAGCTACAAGACATGAATCTATGTTATTTGGAGTAGAAAGCATGTTCTATGGGATATTTGTACACATCATATATGTATGTATGTATGTATGTCTGTTTAATTATAAGTACAATTGTTTAATATAGAGCTTAGGTCTACAAAAAAAAGATAGCTTTCAAAGTCTAGTGAAATATGCATGCATATCTGAGTTGATGCCGCTGATCAGCTGACCAGCTTGCGTCTGTGTCGTCGCAGCAGCGCCTCCAGAGACCACGAGGCAGCTGCCACAAATGACAAGGCGTCGAGGCAGTGCAGCGTAATCGAATAATTGTAGCGATCACGCACCAGACCTGCCGGCAATCAGATATTATACGTATATATGGGTATTACACAAGTTGATTGAGTATACTCACCCACAAAGGGACCGCAGAAGAGCGTGAAGAGGCCAGAGATGAGTAGCTGCAGTCCTGAGGCGCCGGGCAGACGGTTCAAGGGCACATAGCCGGGTATGATCAGTGGCCAGAATATGGTGCGAACGCCCTTGCAGAGACCAATCCACACAAAGCAGCTCAGTATGCCCACGTAGGATCTGGTGCTGGCCACAATGCTGCGTCCAATGGCGATGCCCACGACGCCCAGCAGAAAGAAGACACGATTGTCCCACGTCATCTTCTCCGTGATGAACGGCACCAGAAATCTCATCATTATGTCCATGACGGCCATCAGCGACATGGCCACTGTGATCTGTGAGGTGCTAAACCCAAAGTCCGTCAATATAAACGGCGTTAGAATCGAGAAATTCAACTCGCCAAAATTGATGACCGTCAGGCCGGCGACAAGATTCACAAATGTGAAGTCACGCAACAGATCCAGATCGAAGAAGGTGACGACTTTCTGACCGAATGTCATCTTGCCGGCATTTGGCAACTGTGCCTCATTGTTCTTGTTCGGCTCGGGCCGCTCACTTTGGAGGGCGGCAAAGAGTGCCCGCTGCTCGGCACAGGTGCAACAGAGTTTCGAATCCTGGTTGGATTCTTCACGCTCGCTCCTGAAGTGATTGGGCCGCAGGAACTCCTCATCCTGCGGCTGATGCTCCTCGCTGATGGGGCAATGCAGGCGCTGCGTGTGCTCCAGATCCTTGGAGCTGGACACCGTGCGAAACCGCATGCGTCCGGAGGTCAGTGACAGCTTGGAGCCGTACCAGCCATCATTGGCGCGCGACAACATGGGCGTGCCCGGCTCAATGATCTCGTAGCCGGGCCGCAGTGCATCGTCGTCCTGGTACAGATACTGGCTAGAGAAGATGCCGCCCGGCTCTCGCTTCCGCTGCAGCGTACAATGGGCGCACAACATCTCCGACTGCTGCTCCAGCTGCATGAGCGACGCATCCGCATCAGCCGCTGCTCCTGCTCCTGCTACCGCTCCCGCTCCCGCTCCCGTAGGCGGCAGATGATACCGCACCGGCTGGTAGATGAGGGCGCTGACAAAGGCGTGCAGCGCGATGGCCGCAAACAGCAGCACCGTGCCCTGCACATCGTAGATGGTCAGCAGGAACGTCACCAGATACGGCAGAAATATGGGCCCCAGACCCGTTATCGTCCACGAGAAGCCAGCGGCTCGTCGGCGCTTCTGCTGAAAGTACGTGTTGATGGCCAGCGAGGAGGCCGACACGCTGATGCCCATGCCAAAGCCTGCAAGTGGACAAATTGAAAACTTCCACCTTTTAAATATGATCGAAATGTACGAGAGCAATTTAAAAAATAAAAATAATCTATATTCAGAAAATAATCTTGATTTTATTTATATATATATTTTAATGTATAGAAATTATCTCGGTTATATATAGACATTTTCTTTGAATTAAGCAAATTATTTATTTCAATTGAGGACACATTTGCAATGTGGAAATTCCTATGACTTGGAAACAAATCTGACTTTGATTGATGAACATTTTGTATGATTGAATAAACACATTGGTTTTTCAATTGAGGGGAATTCTCGAAGCGTTCGAATCCAATTTATGAAGTTCTACAAATTGTAGAAAATATTTTCGAAAATATAAAATAAATACAATGAAAATGAAAATAGTGTGCAATCATCAAATACAAGTTTGATAACAATTTCGACCATAGAAATGGAATTGTCTACAAGTGGAATAAGAATTTCCACAATTTGCCAATATTTACTATATCAAAATTACACAGTTTTGAAAACATTTGCTATGATTGTAAATTTGTAAATTCTCTCTAAATATTTGAATGATCTCTTGCACATTTTCTGATAATTAAATGTAGAATTTAAATGAAATTAATTGTAATTTTTGTTTGATGTCACTTACCATAGAGCACCGAATAGGCAAACATGTAGCTGGCGAAGGATTCACAGAAGGCGGTGAGGAATATGCCGCTGAAGCAAAAGAGGGCGCCGACCATGGCCACCTGGCGGAAGGTGAAGCGCCGGAACATGGGCCCGTTGAGGAGGCCCGTGCAGGCGGATACCGCCGGATTGGTATTGATGATGGCCGTCACCTGTGAGCTGGACAGGCCCAGATCGATGAGCCGCACGCGGAACATGAAGCCAAACTGTTGCAGGCATGGATACAGCGATAGCTGTGAGAAGACCAGTAAGATTGCAATCTGTATTCGCATTGTGATAGTTGTGGATTTTACCTACATTGGACAAGCCAGCGGCTACGCACACCAGCCACGCCCATCCACCATCGGGCGCCACAAAGTGCTCGCCCAGATCGCTCTTGTCCTTCCGGTTGTAGTAGCCCTGCTGGCGACGCGACAGCGGCTGTGTGGTATCCCCATAGACCTTCTTCTCCGGTGGCACCATATCAATATCAAAATATTAATAATGCCAGCGCAATGACTCTGAAAATAGTACTCGGCACATGAACATAGCTGTTAGCCCGAATGTGACACCAAGTCACCAAGCCAAATGATGCGGAACTGAAACAATGTGTTCGTGATCGTGATCGAGATCGTGCAAGTGAGTATGAAATGAAACTGAAGCGACGCAACGCGATGCAATGCAATGTCAGAACGTAAATGATTTAGAGCCCATTGGCAATTACTGGTGCCTTTGGGGGCAGCAACTTTTCACAATTAACGGGCACCAGTTAAAAAAACCGAGCACAGCGACAGCCTGGAGAACGCGGATCGCGGATCGCAGATCACGAGTCACCAAGCACTCACTGGTCAGCAAAAGGTATGAGCTGTTTTTCTTTTCTAGTTCCACTTGTTGTTCCTATTGTTCTTGTTGTTGTTGTTGTTGTCGTTGAGCACCCAGAGCCGGGTTCATGGCTGGGGCGTTGGGTAACCGTAGCCGAAATCATTGGCAGCTTATCAGCATCGTCATGTGACTAGAGACGCCTCAGACTCCGATCCATAAACTAAGCGCGCAAATTGTTTGCGTTTTTCGTGTGTGAATCATTATTTCAAATGCAGCTGCCATGTACATATACTATATATACTATATATACTACTTAATAGAAGACGCACATAGAGGTCAATACATAATCGTTGATATGGTAACAATGTCTGGCAACTATCAGCTGTTTCTGATAAGTAATACAATGCTATTGATCTGATCCGAACCATATGCACTTAAATGATTAAAGCCCATTAACAATATTACCTACGGTATTAACCGTCTTTTATCACCGACTTTTTGTGGCCAATATTGTTTCGATTCTGTATATTTGAAAATCATTTACCGATCTTATCTTTATCTATTCGTGCGCTCTATAAAACTGAATATAGCGATTATACCTATATACACTATATACATATATATATATATGAGTACTTGACTTGACAAATAGTTACAGCCAGAGATAACAACTGTTTTTGTTTCTTCTTTTTTCTACTGTGTAAAACTATTGATCACTAGCTGATAAGATTGATAAGATTGCGCTGGGCCTTTAAATTGCTCAATTCAGTCCATTGGTCCTTTTGACACATTCACAAATCTGTTGATTATCTAAATTCCCAGCTTGTATCTGCTCGACAACAGTAGTTGCCTAGTAATAAGTATGGCACACATACACACACATATATATATATGTATATATGTAGCTATTGACATCTGTCCGTTTCCATTCATTGTGCGCCGGATAATGCCAGGTGAGCTAACGATCTACAACGAGATTACTGTTTCTTTTTGGCGCCCACCTCACGAGCGGCGTTCGTGATAAGAACGTGTTACAGAGGCGATTTAACCGTCATGTAATCAACAAGTATATAAATATATATATATATATATATATAATTATATATATGTGCATACCTTGGTGATAATGTATGGATCTTAAATTCGTTCATTTCGTTCTTGTTGGCATATGCGAAATTTGGCAGCTGATCTGCCTGTGTGTTTTTGGGGTGGCTAATAAAAAGTCGCCTTTCGATTTTCCTTTGCCTCTGCAGTTTTATTTTTACTTATGCACTCATACACACACACACACACACACACACGCACGCACACCCACTTTTACACATTTACACATTTACAACTGGCATATTTTAGTGGCTTTGACTTTGGCATCTAATCAAGTTCAAGGCCGCCACGCACTCAGGGTTGGGGATTGGGAATTGGCCTCACTTGTCATTGGCAGACGCCGTCGCCTTTTCAACGATCCAACAACGAGTAGTCCAATGTGTCCAATCTGTATCCGTATCCGAATCCAATTTTCGATGCCCAATGCAATATGAATTTTCCAATTGCTTCAATGCTTTCCTAACGGCTCACGTCTAACGGCACGTGATTCGGTGGTACTCGGCTCTCGGCTCTAGGCTCTCGGCCTCGGTCTCGGTTTCGGTCTCGACGCTTTTAGCTGCTCAAACAAACTAAAAACCCGATGACCGCTCGACGCCGATGCTGACGGCAAATCAGCGAAACGCCAAAACGATTGAGAGACCGACAAGTACCTGAACATTTCTCTGTTAATGCTCTGTTCATTAACAGCGCCACTCACTGTTCGCAGTAACGGTTCATCTGTTATTAGCTTCGCCAGCTCCCATGTGCATCGACTAGGCCTTAAATGAACCTTAAATGATGAATGCGTTTTCAATTTTGCTTTCTCTCAAAATATTCAAATTCAAAAATCATGCAAGAAAAACTATGACAAGGATTTGTAAATGTTAACTGACAGAGTCCCTAGAAATGCCTTCCAAGCAATTGAAATGTCAGTCAATTTGTATTTATTGAAAGTTCAATTTGAACCAAGATTTTATGTCACGTATCCCCATCTTTTTGAAAGAGGAAACTCAGCACAACACTTTTAAATGTACACTTTAAATGAAATGAATTGAAATGTACATTCAAACGTATTTTATTTCCAGTTTTTTTTTATATATTTTAAATTTTATTAAATTTATGAAAAAAAATGCTTACTTATTTATACGAGTATATACGCTTAAATTGATTAATCCATATAGGAATTACTTGTAGATTTTAACCGAAATACTACAAAAGGTTTTTTGCATATATACGGAAAATGTTATTTAAAACCACAGGACAAAAAAAAAACAGAACAAAAAAAAAATTCTCCAACGAATAAATAAAATACCAGTTGTTGGTACATTTGCGATTAAATTCTTGCAACCACTGTTTTTTTTGTTGGTTTTTTTGTAATATTTTGTTTGTTGTTGTAGTCGATTTGGCACCTTTACGTAATGTATGCTTAACGGTAATATCTTAATGTTTAATCTTATGGAGCTTAAGGTAATACTAGGGGTAATACACAAGGTATTTCAATAGATCTATCTATGCTACTCGGTGTTGGCCTAAGCGAATTGGTTACACTGGTGTCCCAGCACAAGTAGTTCAGTTCCCGGCAGGTATGCCACTACTGTTCCGGCGGATTATATGGCTTGCCGATGGCCCGTCGAATCACCGACTCGGAGAGCCACATGAGCAGTGCCACCATGGTCAGTAGATTGATTGTGTGAATGGTGGCGCTGTAGCCGAAGGCCTCAGTGACGATGCCTGCAAAGAGTGTAGCCGGTAAGAAGGATATAAGCTAGATGGGTGTACCGTATTTGATGCTTACCCAGCATGGGGCCCATGGCAAAGGAGAAGATGGTGTTGAAGATCAGCTGCAGTCCGGAGGCGGCGGGCAGGCGACGCAGCGGCACATAGCTGGGTATGATCAGGGGCGAGAATATGGTGCGGAATCCCTTGCCGAAGCCAATCAGCAGAAAGACGGCAATGACCACATCGTAGGATGTGGTCATTGTGACAATGACACGGCCAACGGCAATGCAGACAATGCCAAAGGCGAACAGCACCCGGTTGTCCAGTTGCACCTTCTCGAGGCAGAGTGGCGCCAGGAAGCGCACCGATATATCCATGCAGGCCAGCAGCGACATGACCAGCGAGCACTGTTTGTCCGTATAGCCGTAGCTGTTGAGGATGAACGGCGTCAGCACGGAGAAGTTCATCTCGCCGAACATCATGATGCTCATGCCGATAACCAGATTCACAAACGTGATGTTCCGCAGCAGATCCAGATCGAAGAATTTGGTAACCTTTTGCCGGAAGGTCATCTTGAGCTTGGCCTCCTCCTCGGCCTGCTCTTCGGCATCCAATGCCAACTGCTGCAGTCGCAGCGCCTCGGCGGACTTTTGCAGCAGCACCTTGTCCTCGGTACAGGTGCAGCGCAGCAGCTCCTCGCCGCCTGGCTTGGAGTAGATGCTCGCCTTGCTCGCATACCGACCCAGATCCTCGCGCTCGCGATTAAAGTAGTTGGGCTTGTACAGGGCTGCGGCGGCCGTCTCCCGCTGATCCGACGCCGCGCTGGCCTCCTCCAGCCTGTCCAGATTGTCGCGACTGCCCTTTGTGGCGGCCGCCGAGACGGTGACGGATGCCTGGCGTAGCAGCACCTGACGGCGCTCGGAGGCCAGGGACAGCTTGGAGCCGAACCAGCCATCGTTGGCACGCGCCAGCATGGGCGTGCCCGGATCCGTGATCTCATAGCCCGGATGGTCGGGATCGTCGTCGTTGAAGAGATACTGCGAGGAGAAGAGGCCACGCTTGGTGCGACGCTGATGCTGACAGTACTTGCACTCGTAGTCGCACCATGGATCGCTGCCTGGTGTCAGCAGATTGCCATTGGCCTCGACCAGCTCGGGCTGCTCCATTGGCTCGACGCCATCGTCGTCCGGTTTCTCCGGCTGGCGCACATGCTGCATTACCGGCTGCAGGGTGAGGGCGCAGAGGAGCGCATTCAATGCGATGCCGGCATAGATCAGTATGGTGCCCTGGGCGCCATAGTAGTCCAGCAGAAAGGTGGACACATACGGAAAGATGATGGGCCCCAGGCCGGTGATTGTCCACGAGAAGCCAGTGGCACGTCGCCGGCTCTGCTTGAAGTACGTGTTGACGGCCAGCGATACGGCTGCCATTGCCAGGCCGAGACCCACACCATAGATGCAGGACAGGCACAGTATGTACTGCCACAGAGTGGTGCAGAAGGCCGACCCAAAGATGCCCACAAAGCCGAGAAGCGTTCCCGCTACTGCCACCTGGCGAAACGTGAATCTCCGGAACATGGCGCCATTGAAAATGCCTGCAAAATCGTATGGATATATTAACACCGCATCGGCTTCCCATCTGTTCCAAGCGGTTCAACTTACCCACTATCGAGGATAGGGTCATCACCACATTCACAATGATTGTGGTGTCCTTGGCATCAAATCCCAGCGTTGACATGCGCACCCTGTATATCAGGCCGTACTGCTGCAGCGCCGGAAACATAAAGAACTGCGGATTACAGTAGGAAGTAGGATTAGTGCGTGTCAATTTGTTTCTGGATCAATGCGCCCACTCACATTATTCAGGCCCGCAGCCAGACAGATCACCCAACCCCAGCCGCCATCGGGCGCCACAAAATCGGGACCCAAATCGCTCTTGTCGCGACGCTTTGCTTTCTTTGGCTTCGTTGTCTCATTGTAGACACATGCGTAATTCTTCTGCGTCAGCGTAGACTTCTCCATGGTGCCGCACAGACGGGTAGAGGAACGGACGACGGTACCTGTAAATAAGTGCCGCAAAAATGAGATAATGTCAGAGTTACAATTAATTATACTTCTCAAATTTATGCAATATTAAATGTGTTTAAACTTTTTGCGAGAATATCGCAAGGGGGAAACTTATTAATTTTTGCAAATTAATTTTTTCAAAATTTAGAATCTTTAATTACTATTTTTAATTGATTGTGGGTGTCACAATTAGAATAAAGAACTATAGTAAAAGTGATTCTAAGATGGTTAATTTTTCTGTCAAAAATGATGCCAAAAATTACCAAAAAAATTAGACTTCAGAATCCCATAACTTTGCCAACACTGAACAGATTGTCATGTCCTAAGCCTTTTTGATAATGGCTTCAACTTTTTATTAATTCTACATTTAAAATTTTTGCGTTTTCAAGAAATCATTTTTATCAACGTTTTTTTCCCAAAAAATATAATCTTAATTCTTCATTTCAAGTTTGTGCACTTTAGAAAAATAATTTTTTTTTTTTTTAAATTTTTTTGGGAAATTTTCACTATTCAAATCACGTTGTTGCGGACCCTTAGCAGTTTATGATGTTAATAAATGATACCAGTTAGCGATATCAGCATACAAAAGGTTGACAAAACTTGAACTGAATTTCTCTAGAGAAACTCAACTCTTTGCCAATTTTCAGTACAATCGAGTTTAATGACGAATGACGATGAGCTATAATCTGTTTGCAAGTTTTACACACAGAGTAGTTCGAAATTGTACCCATTTGAAAGGTTGGGTAATTGTGGGCTATCAATAAGAAAGAGAGATAGAGAGAAAGAGAGAGAGAGGAGTTCTCCTTCTAGAATGCCGCGACACTCCTCATCATTATTATTGCCTAATGCTAGATAATGCTCTAATTGCTAATTGGCATTGCCGCCGTGACAACATTGCCCGTCCCATATATGTATGTATGTATGTATGCGATATACTAGATATCATAGATATATTTTCTATTTTGTTGACTTTTTGTTGTTGTTGCTGTTTTCTGTTGTTTCTTATGGGCACGACGTGAGTAAAAATGCGGCGATCTTTCTAGCGATTTTATATGCAAAACACGACGACAGGCACCAAAGCCGGTGTGAGGAGCAGTTCCAATCGCTGTCTATCTGCTCCAAGACGCCGATCGGCAATCGAACGGCAAAGAGCATAGGAAATCACTTAGCGGGTGTGCCCGGTTCAGCGAGATCATGGAGCTGGCTGACTGGCTTAATGGCTGATGGGGAACAGTCGTAAAAGCGAACCAGAAATGCAGGCACAGGGACACGAGACCAGGACGGGCGGTACAGAGTGCAGACTGTCGCCGTCATTTGGTCCGTCATAAAAAAAAAACAAGTATAACAAAAACACAAAAATGGTTTAGTTGTAAAAGTAATGAAGAGTCTGAAATGAGGATGCAAGAAGTAAGTCTGGGTAAGTCAGGGTAAGTGAGGGGAACTCCGGGTTGCAACTTGCAATCACTCTGACGTTGATGTCGCCCTCATCGCATGGCTTCTATATACATATGTACATACGCATATGCAGCGATAATTCGGAGACGACACAACTGGTGCAGCCGGTGTTGCACTTGGATGCGGCACAGGCACAGGCACTTGGATGTCTTCATTGAGATTGAGATAGTGAGCCGAAGTCTGCGTCGTTGTTTGCCATTGAACTCCATCGAAGCGTGCCATAAATTGACGCCCGCTGTCACAGATCTCGCCAAGGCACACTGTCCGTGTCAGTGTCAGTGGCGTGGCAAAAAGGGGGGGCAGTACCAAGACAAGGGGAGCACTTAACAGTCTCACACGGAGCCAGCAGGCCATCGATCAATGCGTCTGCATCAGCATCTGCATCAGCATCAGCATCTCCAACTGCGTGTGTAGGTTGCTGTACGACAAAACTTTCGCTTAGCTAACCAGCCAGTCAAAATACTCCTTGAATACGCACATACATACGTAGGTACGTATCTATATATATATATATATATATATATATTAGGCGACTAAACTGACCGTCGAAGCGATACGCAACCGACAACAGATACTTAACAAGCGTCATCATCGTTACCGGTTTTCAACTTGCTGTGATTTGTCGTCACCATTGCGTGGACGTTTTTTTTGCGTTTTTTTTGTAGTTGCTGTTTTTGTTGTTGTTTTTTGCGTATTTGTGTATTTTTGCAATTCATGCCGCGTGGACAATAATAATAATAAGTACTATTAGCATATGAAACGCAAAGGCGTCGTCATCATTATAAGTAATGGCCCCCATTCACAATACATCAGATTATTGTGATTATTTCATCTGCAAAGCAAACAAACACACGTATTTTCGCACAGTGTATATGCCATGGATAGCTTGAAACTTTAAAGCCCGGCGCTAACGGTACAAATAGGGTAGCGAGATCGCAGCGATTTTATTCATGTATCTCACAGGTTGTGCAAACTCGAATAGAATATGGAAGATGTGTACTCAATCAATAAGTAAGCCCAACGTATTGAATTCCCGATGCGATTCGAATGAATGAAATACAATGTGCGATACTACAGCTTCCAATATTATAGCATCAGTCATAATTATTCATTTGATTGTATTTTTTTGACAAGATAATTAATTTTAGCACGCTTTACCTTCAGAACTGGTTTCGTGAAATTAGCAATTTATGTTTTGAATTATTCGATTATTAAAATAAAAATAATATAATATATTTAATAACAAAAAACATAACATCTATAGTATCTTAAAAGTATATATGTTTATCAAAAGCTGCAGTAAATAGATAAAAACCATTAACGTCTATATAAAATTGATGATGGATAGATAGATATATTATTGTACTATCATAAGAAGCATAGGCGCCAACATTGAAATGAAATTACAAACAAAAAACAAAAAAGAAAGACATGTGTTATAACATGAACGGTAAGTAGCGGAAAAATCACGGCCCGAGTCGAAACACTTGGGAAAAACCAAATAGAAAACACCTAAGATACCGCAATATTATCAAGTGGCCCATGCAGCTTATCACCAAGCTGTGTTCAGTGGGTAATTGGTCTGTGCCGTTGACTCATTGCCAGATAAAAACATAGACATATGTATGTACATAGGACATAGATATAGATGTATAGATATAGATGCATAGATATACATAGATATAGGCATATAGACGATGGCGGCGCTCTTGATTAGATCGTTGGGTTTAACCTCTCTTTGTTACTATCCCTCTCTCTCTCTCTCTCTCTCTCTCTCTCTCTCTGTGTGTGTGTGTGTGTGTGTGTTATCAGCGCCTGTTGTGGAGCCAGAAGACAAATAATGAAACACTTGTTCCTCAAGTTCACATATTTGTACACTTAAGGGAACACCGTACAGGTCGACAAGCGACAACAAGGTGTAGCACAGGTGTAGCTAATGATGTGCTTAGCAGCGCATCTCATAGATACATACATACATACATACATGTACATATGTATTTGTATCTTATGTCTGGCATTTGAAGCGGAAGTTGAGTCTTCGTTTCGTGTTCCCTTTTTCGCCAGTCAATTGGCAGCTTGTTCGCCATTTAATTGAGATTAATCGAACGAAGGCAATTTTTCAATTATACTCGCATCCACATACATGCATATACACTGAGAGAAAGCGACGCTATTTGCCATAGCTATAAATCTATAAGATTTAAGATTCTAGTTGCTAAGTTTGCCAGCTCAAAGAGTTGCACAGCTTTCTGAAATGCATTTGTATGCAGCATATTTTCGCTCAGTGTACGAGATCGTTTAATTTCGTTCACTTTGAATGCTATACAATTAAATTGTGTCAATGAGTGTTGATTAAAGCCCATAGATATGCGTACAAGTATCCGCACAGTTGCACTCCGTTATTGATTGAGTTCTAATGGGCATTCTGGAAGAACCATTCACAGATACGTGGGAATTACCCACGTACACATAAACATTGTACATACATATGTACACATGTTTGTAGCTACAATCTCAACAGTTCAAAGTGAACGAAATGAGTGCAACAAACAGATCAGTCGAGGTGTCAACTAATTGCATTGAACTCGTCTAGAGTCTAGACAAAACCAACTGTTTAACCAATATATATATACCAATATATATGTACATATATAAATCAAATCAACAGATCACATATCAAACAATAAGGTGGCGAGAAAAGAAACTCTTTGAGAATAGAATAATGAATGTTTGGTACTGTGATCTGTTCATGGAATTATACAAATTAAGATTATATAGTAACTGCAATCGGTTCTATACAAATATGAACTATTGATCATAATCAGAGCTTATGCCATTTAATAAGTCCGAATACATTGTAAATGTTGTTGGTCTGTCATTAATTGGAAATCGTTACTTTGATTAACACAGATCTTAACTTTCAACAAGTTAGCTTAAAAAAGATTGATTTTAAATGTGATCCGTTGATTTCGGATCTTAACTATTGATTGACTAATTCAAGTTAAAATGAAACCTTGGCTTTTGGAAATCGAAAAATGTGATATATAATGACAAGCGAAATCAATTCAATTCATAAGAATGTTAATGTTTTTTTGTTGTTGTTAATTTGTAGCTGTTCTTGACAGCAACGGTTTTGCCTTTCTGCGGCTGATGGCCAGTAGACAGTTTTCTATTCTTGGCCAATGACATTTCGCTTGGGCTCCTGCCTGTCTGGCTGTTGCGTATTATGGATTAGCCGCTGCCATCAGTTTGGACGTCAGCGAACTGCATTTACTTAACATTTCGTGCCACTGATTATGGCAGACGTGTTCTAGTCGATGACGTTGTTGTTGTTGTTGTTGTTGCTGGTATTGCTATATTTAGCTGCATTTCGATTATTGTTATTGCCCTGCGTGTTCTGATAGTGCATTTGCAGGCAGTACAGCTGCGCACAAAGGTTGCCACAGGCCGCAGAATAATCCCAACACCCGTCACATTCTCACATGTGTCGCGCCCCCTTTGTCCCGTACCGTACCGCTCCGTAGCGACCCAGAGTTTGGTTTGGTTTTCAGTTTTTGGTTTAGGATTGGGTTTTTGGGCCCAGTGTCGCTTGCTTATGCATTTAATGCGCATTTCAAGTCATTTGTTTGTTGTTTAAGTTTTGAATTTGTCTTTTGTGGTGCGGCCAGCAACCAAATAAACTCACGTACTTCAATTTGACTCCGCTAAAGTGTGTGCGTTAAGTGTTTCTGTGAAGGGAATGCGACTGAAATTCAATCCGCAGTGCATTGCAGCCAAAGGCACTTGAGGAGGAGCAGCACTAGAG
This sequence comes from Drosophila maculinotata, assembly GCA_035045305.1. Lineage (NCBI taxonomy): Eukaryota > Metazoa > Arthropoda > Insecta > Diptera > Drosophilidae > Drosophila > Drosophila maculinotata. The sequence goes on along the minus strand of JAWNPD010000679.1, from coordinate 1,187,835 downwards.
GCAGCTAACCAAATCGCGCGCCCCATTGACCAATGCTAATTCCACTTGGGTGAGCTGTCAAACATGACGAGCGATCCCGCAACGGACTGACAGCCAAATGAGTGTGAGAAGTTTCCACAACGAATCTGCGCAAACTATTCATAATCTATACGGTCTACAATTTATCGCTCTTTGCCTATCTTTAAACCAAGGACTTATCGTTTGCCTGATGGCACATTGAATGGGATTCCAATTCAAGCGATAAGTGCCCTCACTTATGTATGTATGTATGTGTGTATGTACATATGTGTGATATTCCATTCCCATTTGCAACGTTCGGAAATTTAAGTACTAAGTTTATATATCAGTGACTGGCTGATAATCTGCATTGGCATCCGCCCGTCAGCCCCCCCAGCCACCCGAATGCAAAAGTACAAAATATATAATCTACACTGAGAAAAAGACATTGACTAACATGTGTATTTGATATTAAGTGCCATCAATTTTGTATCTACCTTCGATTGTGGCAAGTTTTCTTTCTCTAAGTGTAGCGAACCTTGACACTATTCTGTGTACAATAGATCTATTTTCTGTAGTTATTGACAGCCGATAACAGTCTGACAAGTTATATAATTGGGATGATACTAGAACATATGTATAAATGATGCCCAAATAATGCAACTGAGAGTGTTGACAGATATTATCAAGTATAATTATATTTATCGTGAATCAGCCCCAATTATTAGATCCGCATGAGTTAGTATCTGAACGATTTTTAAACCTGTTTCGTTTACTTGGAGTTTAGCAGTTTGAAGCGGCATTGAATCGAATATTTTGAAAAACTCCATTAAACAGTTGCTAATAATATCATTAAGTAAATATATAATTTTCTATACCAATCAACGTCACAGGTATACAGGTATATATCCATAGGAACGAGCCTGGGCGTTCCTAAAGACATGGGATAAAGATCAGCTGTATGCAAATGCAATAAGCGTGTGTTAAACGCTACAGATTAGAAATACATACATTATATTTGGAATTTGGAATTTAATAGCGGAAAGGGTTAAATGTTTGTCAGCATCACAGCTTTAATACTTCCCAGACTTCTACTTCCTCTACAACTACAACTACTACGACTTTCACAGTATTGTAACCTTCGACAACAAGTTTCCATGATGACTTGCTAACACGCAGCAATTTGTTCACTTTTATAGCCTCATGCACTTTTCAATAGCAATAGCATTCTACAGGTTGCTCTGCTCCATTTTGGTTATTTATTCAATGGCGCTTGCTGAAGCCGCCCCCCCCCCACCTGGGCACACACAACGCAAAAATATTAAATAAAAAAAGAAAAAATATTGGTAATTCGATTTGGTGAACAATTTTTGCGCTACTTGTCAATCCTTTTTGGCAAATTCAATTTGCATAAGGCCGACGGGGGAACCACCGTCGTGGCAGCCGGCTAAAGGGCGCATGCCCCAACCAGACTAACTGTGTTTTCTACCTCCTGTATTAACACTTGTTGCACTTGCTGTTGGTTGAACTTACGCGGCAGCTAGTTGGCTTTTATGCTTCTGATTCAATTTCAGCTTCAGTCTGCGTTGTTTGTCCAATTAAACGTTAATTTTTCACTTGTTTGGTATTTCTTTTTTTTTTATTTTGTAAATAACTGATAAATACTAGTACACACACAAATACACAGGAACAAAAATGAACTGGTTGTTGTACTATTATTATTTTCGATATATTTTGGTGAATTCACAGTTTGAATTTAGCACAGAACGTTGCACAAATACAAAACGAAGAGCGGGGTAATCACAGAAAGCGCGGCTTATAGAGTGGAAATGTTAATGTTGTGTTTTAATGTTAATGTTAATGTGTTCATGTTCATGTTAATCTTAATATAAATGCTATTAAATGTAAACACACGCTACTTCGGCTCTGGTGGCCGTGTCGTTGTTAACTGCTACGCGTCCACCACTCGACTTGCTTGGCAGCAGATACGGCTGCCTGCTTTATAGCTACACACCCTACACACTTGTGTGCTGCTGCTCGGCTCGCATCGTTTTTATGCTAAGAATGTACGTGAGAGTACACCGATCGTAGCAACAGGCATTCGTATGAATGTTTATAAATAGAACAAATATTATAGCAGGTCTTTAAATCATGCATGGAACGCTACCTAAAATAAAAACAAAAGGGGCTTTAGCTTTATATAAATGATTTTAATATGGATTATACAACTATCAGACTCTACTTAAGTTTTCATTAAAAACTGAACCACTCTTATTGTGCTTTCAGTTCTAAGTTTGTGATCGCAAATTATAAAAATCAGTAGAAAATGTTACATATATTATGAAAATGTATCTCAGTTTTTAGTTATATTTCCAATATTTGAAAACCATTTAAAATGTTTAAAGGTTTTTTACTTGGCAATAATCATAAGTTGATCATGACCGAAACTAATACGTTTTACGCTCTCTATTGGTTACAGGGTATTTATAGTGTCGTGCTACTCATGTTTATTGGCTATCGCCAGGCACACACACACACACACACACATTTAACGAGCACTCAAATCAGAAGAGCAAAGAGAGTCAAGCAATTGGCGCGGCAGCAAAGCGTTAACTGTTAACCGAATGCGTGGGCTGGCAGCAGACAAACCAGGCTTAGTCGACAGCAACGACCATGCACTTGACCACCTCTCTCTCCTTTTCTCTCTCTCTCTCTCTCTCTTGCTCGCTCGCTGTCTCTCTCCCTTACTCTTTCGCCCGCTCGCCTCCTGTGCTGCAACGGTTTGCACTGATTCGCACACTGGTAAAGGCAGCAAGAAACATTGTCATTCTGACGTTGTGAATTATCAATGTTAATGCGTCGTCGATCGTCGGTTTGTCTGACAGAGGGGGGGCAGCGGCGGCGCTTTGATTCTAATGCTGACCGGCTGTTGGAATCTTTGGCGTTTGAACTTTGACCAGCTGCTGTCAGCGGCGGCCACACACAAATTTTTGAAAATAAAAACCGAGATAAAAGTCAGGTAGATTTGCCGACAGATTGATGGATAATTAACTCTTGAAAAATAGCTAGCAATCCGGTGATTATATCGATTACTATAAACAGATACAAATATACCGACATATAATATAGTATGGTATTATTATTGCCATTAGTTGTTGTTAATGGCAAAATGTTGAGAGTTCGTAGCGCTCTAATCAATTGCTAAATTATTCATGGCGTGACGCAACTTGATAATATAATCTAATATATCACTACTAACGTTTAACCTCTCAGCTTTTTGCGCCACTCACTCTCCAATAAACAATATTCGATCAGCTCTGAGCATGGCTTGATTGATGACGTCGCGACGCGTCGTTACGTTAACGTTCGCTTTTCGCTTTTCACCTACTCTCGCTCTCGTTCTCGCGCTTACTCTCCCACTCTCTCTCACACACACACACACTCTCTCTCTTTCTCTCTTTTTCTCTTTGTCGGATAGCTTGTAAACAGGTGCTTTGGGACGCCGCCACATAAAGCAAATTACGATAGTTTAGGAGCACTCTGACAAAACAAAAACAGATAATTATATATATTTATATTTATCTACAAACATATGTATATACATACATATACAACGTATAGGTACACATATATGTATATGTATTTACAGTGGTCGCTCGCAAATTAGAATCTTCCAGTAATTAGAAATGGCTTTTTGAATTTTTCTGATCTAGGATATGGATTTTGGAGTTGCCAACAAGATGTGGTCAAAAATCGGTTATATTTAAGATTGCAAATGCTCTATAGCGAACAGCTGATGAACAACATCTTAAATGTATAGCTTGGCAACGCTAATTAATTTGAATAAACAAACCTATACATTTCTGTTGATCTGCCAAAGAAATTGGCCTATTTACAAATTTTATTTGACAAAAAAGAAAACATTTTTTGTAAACAAAAAAGAACGCTTGTAAATTAGATTATTTTGCAAACTACTAGAACTGAAGCGTTATAATTTGCGAGCGACCACTGTATACGGAAATAGTGTGTAATTATCGCAAAACTAATATAAATACTGTGTATGCATGTGTGTGTACATGTAGATGACAACTAACAATCGTATACTATAATTCACCATGAGAATTAAATATATTAGATAATAATACGCGAAAAAAGAAACAAAAACAAAATCGCCTTTGTCATTGCACGCTTTACTCAATTAACAATACATACATACATACATAAGTCGCTCGGTTTGTGGATCGAGGGTGGGTATTGAAAGAAGTATAGAATCTGAATATTGCTTGGTACTTTAAAGGGGACGGTATATGCGTTATTTAATTATTACAATTATTATACTTTTCTTACTACGTTCTTTGCCAATGGCATTCAGTTTCTTTTCAGCTATTTTGACAAGATTGTGAACTAGAACAGTTTGGGAATTGTAAGCTCATGCATTAATTACAATATTTTATAGCTGAGCATTGTGATTTTAACTTTAATAGTTAATGCACATATTTCTAGAATTTTTTTTTTTCTTTTTCTAATCTATATTTTTGCTTCTAAAAACATTAACCAAAATACATTTTTGATCATATTTTATGGGCGGTAAAAAGGTTTTTTAAAAACAACTCTCGTTTATTGAAACCTGGGAATTGGCTGTATTATTTGCTTTGATGTACATATCGAATTTACATACTCCTATTTACATACAAATATACATACATAAATGTATATGTAGATAACACAGATTCAACGAGTTCTAGGCATCAATTACTTTTAAAAAGTAATTCGATTTAATTATATATTTTTGTTAGTTTCATGATAGGTCATTCATAGGTATTTTGTGCATATAAAAACTTTGTAGTCATACAACTAATTTAGTATATAGTATGTACATATGTATGTTGATAATGACAGCAACTTTTTACTAGTCATATTTTTGTTTGTCTCGACGCACTTGAGCTGAAATCTCTTGATATATATATATACATATGTATGTGCATTTGATAACGGCAATCAATTTCAATCCAAGTTGAAATACCTAACAATTTTAGTTTGCGCAACATTAAGAATTTTGATATTATATAAGACTATGCAACTATCCAATAAATACTTACGCTAAATGGGAGTCTGGCAATTTCTGAGCGACTCTCAACTAGCCATAAAGATATGGACTTTATATACATATATAATTTTCTACTTTGCACTTGAGTCATAGCTAGGGCAATTTATCATAGCTGGGATTTTTTTATTTGGCTATAAGAACTGCTTTTATTATGCCAATTCGCATAATGAAATCTCTAGTCAAACATTCATCATGATTATGAGTCTGTCTATAAACACATACATATGTATCTTAACTCTCGATCCACTTGGCAAATAATATAAAGCGTTCTTATTTACACCTGGCTTATAGGTAAAGCCAGCAACTTGATTTTGATTGCTTTAAGGCTACCTGAACCTGAATGGGGGGGGGGCTGCCGCTGCTTGTCTATGTGTCTGTGTAGGTTTAGTTGAACAATTTGTGATCCTCAATTTGCATTTCAATTCGTTAACGCATTTATGCAAATTCTGAATTTAACTGCCACTTCTTTGGGCCGAGAGCCGTCGCTACGCTTCGGGATGCACATTTTTGCGGTTACTTTATTGACCGACTTCAGGCAGGCAACTGACAAACCGACCGGCAGACAGACAGACAGACAGACAGAAAGACAGACAGACTGCCAACCGGTTTGTGAGCCGGCGAGAGATCGGCGACCCAGCTGTGGGCAGCACAGCTTTTCATTAATCAGTCAAAAATAAGCGGCAGCCAAAGGGCGGCTATTCTGGGGTTTTTGGGGCTCGTTTCACTTTGCTTTGCTTCGGTTTTCAGTTGCTGCTCGTAGCTATTTCACAACATTGTCGGCTACTTGCGGCACTGCCCCGCCACGCTATCCAATTACCGGCAATTCCATGACACATCGCACGATGATGAGCTGTCGGCATGACTGCCGCTTTTGGTAGGAATACGAAATGTGATCGAGCCGAAGATTAGATATGCTTGCTTACTTAACATTATTTGAAGCTATCTATTTGAACACCGGTTTCGATCGCGACTTTACCAACTTAATGCACATACTTTAGATAGATAACGCCGCTCAAAAAATTTCTACTATAAAATGAATTGCACAAAATAGTTTGCGACTTAAATTTGATAAGTGGCAGGACTGCTTTTGTAATACATTTCAATTCAATCTGCAGCTTGATTTTAGATAAATTTGATACCAGCTTACATACATATTAAAAATTTCAGCAAACTTTCTGTACGAGTCGTTAAACAAGTTACAAAAGCATTCCACAAAATACTTAAAAAACAAAACACTTCAGAGACCCAGCTACATATTTGGCATGTCAACAAAACTGAGAATGGCCCCGTTGCAAACTGCATTGAATAGTCGCAACAACCCTGCAACCCTGTAGGGCAACCGCATCAATTGAAATGCCGCTCGACAAGTGAATAATTCAAATCGCAAATTGATTGTCGGCACGCGTCTATATAGAAGCTGAAATGTACAAAATAAATAAATATCAAATCTGTTTTCAGCCTACGCATATTGTTAACAGTTATTTTAATTAATAAGAATAATTTGCTACATTCAATTATATACAAAATGTACAATATATCAAAAATGTGATTAAAAAACAAAAAAAAAAAAAAAAAAAATAAATCATGATAATAAGACCATCAGAACAATTGGCTAAACTACATGTTATGTGGATGGGCTAGGTGGATATGGATATGGATATGGATTTGGGTGGTGGTGCCAGGCAGGCAGTCCACAGATCCTGTGCTCACTGGCTCACTTAACGTCAGCAACGCTGACCGGCGGCGACTTGAGGCGTCGGGCGCGAATGCAATCCTCCAGATACCACAGGCCAATGGCCATCACGCAGAGGGCATTCAAACAGTTGAGGGTGAACGCGTAGCTGGTAATGTCCCGTATCTGACCTGAGGATGGGAATGTGTGTTAGTCTTGGAACGGGCAAAAGACGTTGGGCATAACCTACCGATGACCGGGCCGAAGACCATGGAAAATGTGCCGGACATGAGGAGCTGAAGACCGGCGGCGGCTGGTAGGCGTTTCAGCGGCACATAGCTGGGTATGATCAGGGACCAGAAGACGGTGCGGAAGGCCTTATTGAGGCCCAGCCATAGAAAGATGGCCACCATCGTATAGAAATTGGTGGTCATCGAGAGCAGCACCCGGCCCAGGCACATGCCCAGTATGCCCAAAACGAAGAAGCTGCGATTGCTGCAGTTGAACCTGGCGGTGATCAGCGGCATTAGGAAGCGTATGACCAGATCGAAGAAGCCCAGCAGTGACATGGCGAACGCCGTCTGGTCGCCATTGAAGCCCAGATCGGACAGGATGAAGGGTGTCAGTATGGCGAAATTGATTTCCACAAAGTTGATCAAGGTGATGCCGACGGCCAGATTGACGTAGGTGATGTCGCGCAACAGATCCAGATCGAAGAAGATAACCACCTTCTTGTAGAAGGGCAGCCTCTTGCGGCGCTCATGCTCCTCCGCATCCTCCAGCTGCTGCTCCTCCTTGGTCGTCAGCACCGGCAGCGGCAGCTCCTGTTCCAGCTGCCGCTCCAGCTCCCGCTTCTCATATTGAGCGTCGCCCTCGTCGTGATCATGCGACTCCTCCTTGATGCTGTGACTAAGCGAGATGCTGCGATGCTGTCTGCCGGCCGAGTCGCGACTACTGAGCCGGCTCAGCTCCATGTGGCCATTCTCTGCCGCTGTCTGCTGCTTGTCCCACGTGTTCACCCGATTCCGTGTGCCGTTGCTGTTGAGCGAGGCACGCGATCCGAACCAGCCATCGTTGGCGCGTGGCAGCACTGGTGTCTCCGGCTCCACCACATGCTTGATGATGTCATCGTCCTGATCATCCACACGCGCCTGCGTCTTTGGCTGCAGCGCCTCCGCGTCCCTTTCCCGCTTCACCACATGCCACTTGACCGGCTGATAGATCAGCGAGCAGGCGATCGTGTGCAGCGAGGCGCCAGCGAACAGCATCGTTGTACCCTGGACGCCAAACTGCTTCAGCATATGGGTGGCAAAGTAGGGGCACACTATCGGCCCCAGGCCGGCAACACCGAACTGATAAGCCGTCGCCGTGCGGCGCTTCACCTTGAAGTACGTGTTGACCGCCAGCGAGGAGGCAGACACCGTCAGTCCGCGACCGAAGCCATACAACACCGAGAAGCTCAGCAGGTACAGGGTGAACGTGTCGGCATACACCATCCAGAGCAGGCCCACAAAGGTCAGCACCGAGCCAAACAGTGCCACAACACGGTACGTATACCGACGGAACAATGGACCATTCAGCAGACCTTCAAATATATAGATGAAAAGTAAATGCAGGGTTAAAAAGGAGTAACATAGGAGTTACAGTTATATAGGATTTCCCTAAGGGTTCCCAGAGAGATCGCTGGGAGTGCCATAAAGGTTTCCTTGGAGTTCCCTGGGAGATTCCTAGGAGTTATATAAGATTTCCCTAGGGCTTATATGCGAGTTCCCTGAGAGATGCCAATGTGCTCCATATTGGTTCCATAGGATTTCACTGGGAGTAATATAGGAGTTATATAGGAGTTCCCCGAGAGATCCCTAGGAGTTCCATAGAGGTTTCCTTGGAGTTCCCTGGGAGATTCCTAGGAGTTATATAAGAGTTCCCTAGGGCTTAGATGCGAGTTCCCTGGAGATGCCGATGTGCTCTATATTGGTTCCATAGGATTTCCCTGGGAGTAATATAGAAGTTATATAGGAGTTCCCCGAGACATCCCCAGGAGTACCCCGAGAGATCCCTAGGAGTTCCATAGAGTTTTCCTTGCAGTTCCCTGGGAGATTCCTAGGAGTTATATAAGAGTTTCCTAGGGCTTATATGCAAGTTCCATATCCATAACCATATGAGTTCCCTAGAAGATCCCGGAGTTCCCTGGGAGTTTCATAGAAGCTATATTGCAGTTCTCTAGGAGTAACTTGGAGATCCCTAGGAGTTCAATGAGTTTTATAGGTGTGTCTTGGGTTTCTCCCAAGGACTTCCCTGGGAGATCCCTAAGAGTTCCCTGGAAGTTATATAGAAGTTCCCTAGAAGTTATATAGAAGTTCCTTAAGAGTTACAGGAGCTCCCGAAAGGTTTCCTTGGAGTTCCCAATCAGTTACATAGGACATTCCCAGAAGTTTAAAGTTTGATTATAAAGATACCTTTTTTTGTTAACTTTTATATACAATTTTGTTGCCTTAGCTTGAATATTGTAGAAGAAATGGAAACCAGACAGACGAAAGAACAGTGCTCAGAGTGAAATCCAATATACCCGCTTATAAACTTTGGGTACAGAGTATAATTAATGCCACACTCCGCACTTTCAAATGGTTTCCGATGGTTTTCCCAGTTCAAAGTGAATGGCAAAGTAAAGATTCGCTCGTGGAGCGACCACTCACCTGTGAAGGCGGAGACGGCAATCTGTGTATTGATAATGGTGGTCAGCTCCGAGTTGCTGATGCCCAAGTTGTTGAAACGATCACGAAAGATGATGCCAAACTGCTGGGCCAGTGCAAAAGTGACCAGCTGCAATAAATATATATATGTTTATATATGATATATGATAAGATTCTCAGTAGTGATGAATAGGGGGGTGGGGGGGTCTGAGGGTCTGCTTACAATATTGAGGCCACTGGCGACGGCAACCAACCAACCCCAGCCGCCATCGGGTGGCACAAAGTCATCGCCCAGGTCGCTCTTGTCCCGTCGCTTCTTCTTTTTGGGATGCGCTCCTTTTGTTGCCTTTCTTGTCTGCTTGGGTGGCTGCTTGGGTGGCTGCTTGTCATACTTTGGCTGCTGCGGCGGCTGCTGCTGCTGCTGCGTCTCCTCCTGATCCTTGGGCGCTTTCAGTCTGCTGCTGTTGTTGATGTTGTTGATGCTGGCCGGGCTGCCGCCATTTGTGTAATCAGTCATCGTTAAAGGCTAGGCTTTATTGTTGCATCACTGGGTGGTCACTGATCTTTTGTCTGGCAATGGGATGGGTCTGCAAGAGGTTAAACAGTGCCCACATTGATTAGAGGAGCCGTCAGCTGGCAACAAGCTTAGTTCAAGTCCAATACTATAGTCGCTATCTCTCCCTTTCTCTCTCTCTCTCTCTTTCTCTCTCTCTCTCTCACTTTCTCTCTCTCTCTCTCTTTCTCCCTCTCTCTCCCTCTCTCTCTCTCTCTGTCTGTCTCTCTCTCTGTATCTCTCTCTCTCTCTCTGTCTCTGTCTCTGTATCTCTCTGTCTCTGTATCTCTCTCTCTCTCTCTGTCTCTCTGTCTCTCTCTCTCTGTCTGTCTCTCTGTCTCTCTCTCTCTCTGTCTGTCTCTCTCTCTCTCTCTCTTTCCCTTTCTCTCTCCCTTTCTCTGTCTCCCTTTCTCTCTCTCCCTTTCTCTGTCTCCCTTTCTCTCTATCCCTTTCTCTCTCGCTCTCTCTCTCTGCGTCCACTGATCATTATGGCCGGACGGCAATAGGTCAAACTGATCTCTGATACAAGAAGCTGTCGGTCCAGCTAAAAAAGTGCCAGTCATTGTGACTGTTTTGTTTTAGAAATCACCATGGAATTTTAACTCAGCCAGCCTCCCACAACGGTATATAATCATTTCACAATGCCCCGATGCAAATTGTTATTTAATTTCCCAACAGAACTCAAATCAACACATGAGAAAAACTTAGTTCTAGTAACGAATTCTAGACTTTAATATTTATGATTTATTTAAATTTGAAAGTAATCACAGATCTACCAACTGCAGAAGTATATCACATAGGGATGGCAAAAAGGCCAAAACAATATGAGAAACTCTTGAACAAGCCAAGATAAGCTCAACAACCAAAAATAGCATTAGCTACACATTATTAATTAAAAGCTTTCTTCGGGGTTTGTCAGTAAATGTCTAACAAATGAAAAACAAAAGCTTCACCGATAAGCACAAATGCCATCGATAGTATCTGTTAGTTATAACTATCATCATTAGGCGGGCAACCGAAGTTTGTTTGCTCAACTCATTTAGTCAACAGTCGTTGTGTTAATTAATCGCTTTGTATTATTTATTTTTTTTTTCTTTTTCCAAATATTCCATAATTATTTGAGCTGTAGCACAATTTGTTTTTGCTGTTTCTTTTTTTGTTTTTTTTTGTAACTGAATCAACAATTAGAGCCAGTAATATAGGAACTATGGGAATTACGGGAGCCTGCGATGCGGCCGGAACGAACGGCTCGAACTGAACGTTGCCACTGATCACTGATCACTGATCACTGGTCACTAACCACAAATGATATTTCGTTTACACTCTGCTCACTTAATTGAGTTCCCTTTTCTTTATTCGGGTGAAAACGTGACGGCCGCAAAAGTAACACCCATTATATAAATAACCCAAAAAAACAAAGAAAAAAAAAATACCTCAATGACTGCGCTGCTGTTCTTGTGTGGCTATCGAGTTTAGTAAACCCTGTTCCTCATATAAGTCCCCATATCGCAGGAACTCATAAATGCCAATGACGGCGATATCGACCCAAAGATATCTTCCGCATTTCGTAATGAAATGTCATATAAGAAAAACCGACAACGGACAACGTTGAACATTGAAATTGGCTTGCGTTGATAAGCCAAACAGTTCCACTTTGGAATTGACCGACTGCTGCTACCACTACTGGCCCCACCCGGCCCCTCTCCTTCGGCTCGTTAGCGCTCTACTTTTACCACCCGGCCATGTAGATATGGCCCCAGACAGCAATCGCGACAACAAAACGATCAAGATCAACACTTTCCGTAACTGCCAATCGCACCACTTTCTTGGGGTATGTGGGGTCGGCGGGCGGCGGGCGGCGGGGGGGGCTACGGCTGGTTAGCGTTAGCTATCTGCAACTCAGCCTGGGCGCTTAGCTGGCCAAGTTGTTGACTGCTGCAAAGCAAAAGCTCAACTGACAGAGGGTGGCAGTCTCCCGCCCCCAGATAACCAGGCCGAGCACTTGCCACTCGGCTACCCGAAAGCCGAGCTCCAAGTGCCGAGTATCAGAATAATAATATGTAACAGTGAATCGTTTTGTTGCTTTGTTGCATGGACGGTTGCTGGAATTAAGTTGTTGCTGTTGTAATTAATAGTTTGCTTCTCGCATAACGCTTAACAATAAGTTGAGGCAGTTAATTGCGCTTAATGGCAGCAAGAAAACAGTCAGTGCTAAAAGTAGTTAACAGTCTGAACAATTTGCATTAAGCAAAGTTTCGAATTGAATTGAACTTTTCAAAAATATTGCAACGTACCTTAGAAAAAGAAACTAACTCTTAAAATTGAAAGAAATTAATTTGATTTTTTATTGTTAATAAACCTGTTTGTTTATGACTTCTAAAGGTATGCAACTAAAATATTTGCAAACAAATAATTGTTTGGAACTGATATGTGATATCAACAGAGGCATCAAGTTGCAGCCACATATGTATGTACCTTAAAATACGGTATCAGCTGGCATGTGGCAGGTAAACACAAACATAATACGCGGCTATTTCTAGTTTATTTTGATTATGGTTGGGCATAGGCTGTAAACTCGTATAAACACTTTTGTTTGATTTGGCTAAAAGTGGAATCTATGCCACTGTCGCTAACTTAATGAGCACATAATGGCAACTGAGGCAGTTCCCCCAGTTGGAGGAGGGTTCGATAAGGCAACTCCCAGCCCAACCCGGCAACTGTCACGCTGAGCTGGAAACCTTGCCAAAGTAATCAATCAAAGAAGCACATGGTCGATTACCATAAGTGTTTGACTGACTGACTGACAGACTGACTGACTGTTGTGGCAGGCAGCGCCAGCTTCAAGCTAAGCAAAGTGATACGAGACCAAGGAATATAGTATATATACATATATATATATATACACACAGCTGATGACTAAACTAGGCAAACATTTAATATTTTCTTACAGCAGGAGAATAACTTTCTCTTTTTCTTATAAATAAATATGAGATTTGCTGATCACAGTATTTAGTTATTTTTCTTTTTGTTGACAACACATATACCAAATATATATATACTAAATATATATATATATATATATATATGTGTATACAAGTATGCGGTTATCAGCACTGATCCTCAAGCAGTAGTAAATTTGTGTGATTATGAAATATGGGAATTTGCCGACAAATATACATATGTACATATGCCAAAGTCTAAATAACTGGGAACAGGTTTATGATCTTACAGAGCAGACAGTAAACTCGTACTGTAAACGTTGTGAAAATGTGTGAAGTTTATAGCAAGTAAGTCAAGAACAAACATTTGTGCAATTAGAGCTCAACACCATGAAATACTTATATGGCGCCCTCAACTCACCGTCAATAAAATACAAAAACTGTATTTGCACAATAAAAACACGGCACTAGTGAGTTATGCTAATAAAAGCCAGGTGAGAAGTGGGCGGGGCCGGGCGGGGGCTGTGCTTGCTTTATGTTAGCCACTGTAAAGTCAACTGCAAAATAATTAACAAAGGGAGGGGGGGGGGGGCAGTTGGCAGGTGGGTGGCTGGTTGTCAAAGCCGCCTGCGCCGACGCAATGAGCCCAGTTAAGGCCTTTGACGACTTTGATTGATGGCTGATGGACTGCTGGGCTGGGCTGACGGAAGGGTCTGAACGGAACGGCACATGAGCAGCTCTGCAGCACCGATAATGCCCATAGTTGTCATGCTGTTTCACATGAATCACACAAGATAGATATCAAGTGCAAATACAATCTACATATGTACATATGTAGTTAATATCGGGGACAGGATCTGGATAATTAAGTCGGCAAACGCACGTGCCTTTATATATTTTCTTTATAATTTTCTATTCCATTTTTTTTTTGGTTAGCCAACATCATTTGAATTAATGCTAAACTTTTAAACAAATACAAAACTATTCACTAAACACACACACACACACACACAGAGACATACACATGTAGCCGGCAAACGTTTTATAATTGTTGTTGTTATTGCTGCGTCTTGTATTGAAAAAAAAAAATAAATTAAAAATAAATAACAACAGACGACAACTTTTCCGTAACGTTCTCCAGCGCGAACTGAACCGAACAAATTTGTAAATTATAGTATTAAACACCACAACACACGCACACACACACGCACACACACACACGCACACGCACACGCACACAGTGGCCGCCTCTCATCTATACATAAATACCTCTTCTCTCTGCTTGTGCGTGTGCGCACGTGTCTGTGTGCCTGCCTGTCTGTCTGTATGCCTGTCTGTGTGTGTGTGTATATATGTATATTATATCGCCTGTAAGAGTATGCGTGTTATTTTGGTCTTTCGCTGCTGCTGCTGCTGCTGCTGCTGCTACTGTATTTCAGTTTCGATATTTTGTATTAGGTTTTTGGGTTCGACTGTTTCAAAAAATAAATCAAGATCATCTGAGGAATGCCGCAGCTTGAATGCCCTTATTGATATGATATGATCTTAGCCGTAGTCGTACCAAATAGTTTCACAAATAAAATCCAGTTTACATAATAAAATGTTTTGTATTTGTCGGATTTGATTAAAATGACATGCACAAAAAATGTTTTTCATGCACATAAGTTTCAATGGACTGATTTTGATTAAATTGTTGCAAGATTTGGTATATAAAAGTACCATGGATTGGAAGTATATACGATATCGGCTCAACTCGTCACCGTGCGCAAAATAATCACATGTATGTTTTATGCTATCGAAAATTGTGGTAATACACAGCTTGTGACAAATGTATAAGAACCACTAGGCAAGGGTATATAAAATCGAAAAAATTCGTACATACGTATATTTATTTTGTTGTGATAAGAATTTTGAGGCCTTTGCTGTTTTTGCTTGACGTTCGTATTGTTGTTGCTGGCGTCGGAGAGGGCGCGATTATCAGCTATCACACACACTCGCACAAATGTGCACGAATGTGTGTAACAACTACACACACACACTGACACAAAGAAGCTAAATACATTACGATAGGAAGTCCGATTACAATTTGATTTGGTCATGGCCTACAGTATCCCCAAGTTCAGGTGCCAGCCGTGTCAAGGAATCGCCAAAGACGGAATGCCCCACTTGAGTTAGAAGGCACATAAAAACCCACCAAATGACGTGACCCAAAAATCCAAATTGGAAAGTGATAATAAATATAAACTCAGCTGAGAGAAATTAAGTCATCGTCTTGTAACTTTTACATAATCGAATATTTATATTTTTTCCTTTCATTTTTGTAAACTTTACACACTGTGCTCATTCCACTGTGCGACTGGCGTAGCCGACTATTCTTTGGTCAAAAGGGTCGTGCTTTTAGGCAAATTGAATATCACACGTTCTTCATGTACATATGTACATTCGGGTCTGATCTTAACGTTTCGATTATGTACAAATAAGTACGTATCTATAAAGGTGTGTGTGTGTACTATGTCTGCCAAAATTTGCATTAAGATTCAATGCGATTGTTGAGGTCCAGTGTCTGGAACTGAAATATGGGATCTGCTCGCATGCAAACAAATTTATCATCCGCAAACCAGATGAGAATATCTACGGGATGTATGTAGTACACCAGTGATAACAAAATTATTTATCTGCTGCTGAAACATTTTGACTAAAGGATTTACTCGACTGGCATCTAAATTTTCCACTCTTTCCCACATATTTTGACCCAAATTTAGGCCCAATATGAGACCATATGCGTATTGAATGAAAGATAGTGATAATGATAATGTCACGTGTCTTTGATGCTACATTTATAATCAGAATGATTAAGCGGCTGTTATCACTGCACACATTCATTGATCGTTTCAATATGTCCGGTGGTACACATTGAATGTCTAATTAATCCCACTTCAGTGGCATTATTAAATTGCCTCCTTAGATGGCCTTAACAATTCGCTCAACGAAAAACATTCCACTTATTCGGAACCTTTGAACGTCCCGAACATATGTACATATAATTGTATATACATATTTATAAATTGTTAGCGTTTTACAATTGTTGTTGATAAGTCGACGGTTTGGCTTTGGGCCGTGGTGCAAAGACCAAAGTGGGTGTGTCTCCGTCAAACTTTTCAAATAGGGGCCTTATAAAAATGCGTCATAAAAACAAGCGAAATATTAAAAAAAAAAAAAAAATAATAATACTACAAATTCTGCGAAATAACAAAGTGTACGAAACACATACAAATATCATACATATATCAGCAAAGACCTGCCCCCCAAAGTAAACGATTACCACAGACCCACACTTGACCAAAAATAATCATATGACAAACACTTGTAATGAATAATGTACAAATGAATATTATTTTCGATTTTTTAGAAAACACAAACACATACATATATCTTTCCTTTCTTAAGAAGTCTGTACTTCAGTTCACTGTATTTATGAACAGTAAGGGCTCGTATTTCTGTTAGTTGTGCGATTAATGTTTAACAGCTGTTAAAGTCATTAACGTGCACAGCGTCATAATACTAAAGCAGTTAACTGATATCAACAACAAGAACAAAACGTACGATTGGCTTTCAGGAGGCACAAAGTCCAAGGAACTGAATACCAACTTGAATCAGATACATACATACTATTAGCGATAAACTAAAAATATGACAATAAAATTGAAGAGAAATTGACAAAAGCAATGCCGCTAGAATTTAATCGCACCTGGATCGAAGCTGATAGAATATCAATAATTATATAATAATAAAATAACAAACATACCCACACAAATCTTTATTGGGTGCCCCATCTAGTTGTCATGCTGATATAAAAAAAAGAGAACATTAGAAAATGAAATGACAAAAAAATTTATTTGATAAAAAATTACCTGCCCCGGGTGAGGCTCGAACTCACGACCTTAAGATTATGAGACTTACGCGCTGCCAACTGCGCCACCGAGGCCTTCTGACGCTGGCCAAACATTTTGTCAAATTAGGAAGCAACGATTTATCTGAAGATAACGAAATGAAACATATGTAGATACATATACTGATATACAAACACATTTCACACTAAACGTATGGACACAAACATCAATTATGTTTTTTTTGTAATTCAAAAGAAGAGTATAATCCAATTTTGTTACCTGTCAAGGGGGGTTCTTCCAATTCCAATGCATAACAATCCGAATTTCCTTTATTTGTAATATTCCTGTTCAAAAATGGGTTGCATAACCTGGGGCGAAACTGTAAAATAATCATCTGCATGCATAAGGTTAAAGTACTGCAATAAATATTCACACATATCAATGCAACTGTAAAGCGATAAAAACAAGTCCAAATAGGATATACCCTGAACCAAGGTCTGACATTCATTCATAACTATTTATCTGCATTCATGTCCGATCGTAATGCAATTTGTAGGACATAAAGATGGCATATACGTAAATGTGAGACTATGTAAAATCCGATCGGTGGGCGGTACCCAAAAAGTGAAATATTTCTGTATGCTATAGGAGCATAAACATACCAAATTGTGTGCCGCTACCTCTTATAACTTTTAAGCTATACCTAAAAAACACTAATCTGGAATCTTAATTTATCGATAACTTTTGAACGGGTCGAGATATTGGAAAAATATATATACTTTATGGGGTCGGAGATGCTTCCTTATGTCTGTTACATACTTTTTACACAAAACCATTATATACCCTTTTTCCCATTTAATGGGATCAAGGTATACATATAGTGAAATATTTATAAGGACTTTACACTACAGAAAAAAATTACCTGCCCCGGGTGAGGCTCGAACTCACGACCTTAAGATTATGAGACTTACGCGCTGCCAACTGCGCCACCAAGGCCTTATGAATCCGACGGTCTACATTATGAATATAAGGACTCAAAATGTAAGACACAAAATAAAGAAAAAATATGCTTTGAATATATGTACATAACTATATAAATGATATTTTATATACATATATTGTCGAAGGATGAAAGTGAGCTTCTCGCATTAAATGATCAAAAGTATTAAATAATCTACCACATACTTCTACGTTATGCTCAATTATCACACACACTCTATAAATATATTCGATGCAATTGCCCTCTTTCTGACAAAAATCCATACGCTTAATGAGATATCAAAAACAACTCAATAAGCGCAAGCATTTCTAAGAAACTGAGAAACTGAGAATGACGCAAAATTGAAATAATGCCTTAGATGCAATTGCACTCATTTTATCAGGCGATCTTAGAATAGCTGAGAAATCAAGAACCACTCAGCAATCATAAGATCCCTCACAGCCTGAGCAATTTTTAATTAGGAATGAGTGTCAAATTTGCCCGACCAAAGCGAAATAAAAAGTATAGCATGCTTTGCGGCGCATACATTAATTAATCTACTAAATACTAAATACTTGATACGTTATACTTATTTATCGCACACGTTCTATAAATGTAGTATTCGATGCAATTGCGCTCCTTTTGATAAAAATGACTCCGTCCAATTAGATATCAAAAGCAACTAGATGAACGAAAATATTTTTAGCAAACTGAGCAACTTTGAGAATGACTTGCAATTTAAATAATACCATCGATGCAATGCACTCATTTTATCAGGCTATCTTAGAACATCTGAGAAATTGAGAACCACTCAGAAATCATAAGATCCCTTACAACCTGAGAGTGATACAAAGTATAAGTAATACAATCGATGCAAATTTGCCCATTTTATAAAGAGCGCTTCGAGCCAAATCGAAATAAAAAACCACGCATTGGCTGTAAGATCTCTTTACAATCTGGGCAATTTGAAAACTCAACAAACTGAGTATATTTCAGAATCATTGTACATAATTAATTATTAATTGTTTTAAATTATTTTATTGTTTTTAATACATTGCACTATCAAAAGCCACTCGATGCCGAAATTTAAATCACACAAAACGATGCATTTGCGCTCCTTTTATTTGGATATCTGAAATAAAGGGAGAAATTAACAACTCACTAAAAAGCAAAGTACCTGAACAAACAGACCAACATTGAGAATAACTGAGAAGTTAAGTAATAGGGAATCATTGTACATCAAATTACAAATTATTTTATTATTTTTAGGACACTGCACTATCAAACGCTACTCGGCTAGTCTAAGGTCCTTAAACAAACTGAGCAACTTTGGGAATGAGTCGAAATTTAATTAACACAAAACGATGAATTTGCGCTCCTTTCATAAGGTAATCTTAAATTGAGGGATGAATTAACAACTCACTGAAAAGAAGAAGGCCATAACAAACAGGGGAACGTTCAGAATGACTGAAAATATATGTAATATGTAATCACTCTACATAATTAATTATTATTTGTTATAAATTATTATATTGTTTTTAATACACTGGTAGATATTCTGTATACTCGGCGACTCAAACACTGAATAAAATAAAAAATGAATTGTATAATAAAGCATCTTAATGTCTTAAAAAATATTAACAGTATTTTTAATGTTTCCCGCTTAATGATTCGTCATTGATTTTTGAGCAATGTGAGCTCAAAAACCACTCGATGATTAAGAAACTTTAAGAATGACTCAATAAATAAGTAACACAATTTCTGCATTTGCACTCCTTTTATTCGAAACGTCGCACTTGTTAAGTTATCAAAAACCACTCCACTAGTGTAACGTTCCTTAAAAAAATGAGCAACTTTGGGATTGAGTCGTAATCTAATTAAAAGTATCGATGCATTTGCACTCCGTTCATTAGGTGATCTTAAATTCAGTGAGAAATTAACCACTCACTAAAAATCAGACGACCTGGACAAACAGAGCAACATTTAGAATCACTGAAAATGTAAGTAATAAGTAATCACTGTACATAATTAATTATTAATTGTTATAAGTCATTTTATTGTTTTTCATAATAATCTGTATGAACGCGCTGATCTCAGAGACTACAGGAGCTAGAGACTTCATATTTGAAATATAAGTTATCGTACTGCCGGGTCAGATATCTTTCGATATCTCGTCCTGTTCAAAAGTTATCGATAAATTTAGATTCCAGATTAGTGTTTAGCTTTCAAAGTTATAAGAGGTAGAGGCACCAAATTTGGTATGTATATAGCATACAGAGGTTAAATATATTTCACTTTTTGGATGCCTCCCCCCGATCTCACAGAAATCGAAAAATACGTAAATTTAGAGGTATGACCTTCCGATTTTACATAGTTGCACATTTATATGCCATCTTTATGTCCTACATTACGATCGGACAATAAACAAAGTTATTTACGGTTCAATGTAACATAGTTTGGGGCTAATGGAAGAAGAAGAAGCAAAGCAATTGCATCTATGTATGAATGCAGATAAAGAATTATGAATGTTAGAACTGGGTTCATGGTATTTCCTAGTCGGGCACTCTCGACTAGAGCACTCTTACCTGTTTATACTTATTGAGACACCCACAATCAATTAAACGTAAAATTTCAAGATTCTATTTTTTGAAAAATCTATATTTTGAAAAATCTTAATTGGTAATTAATTTTGCTTTTTTCGACAAAAAAATCCTAAATTTTATTTTTTCAAAAATTGATAAACTTGAGATGTGGAATTAAACTAGATGCCAAATATAAATCAAAATGGCCTCGGGATTGACAATCGGTTCAGATTTGACAAAGTTGTGGCAGTTTGAAGTCTGGGAAGGTCATTTATAAGGAACTTTTCGTTGTTTGGGCACTTTACAAGCCAATTTTTTTGTCACTTTTGGCGTGATTTTTAACAGAAAAATGAAACACCACAAAATCACTTTTCTTATAGTTTTTTATACTAATTGTGATACCCACAATCAAATAAGAATAAAATTTCAAGATTCTATTTTTTGAAAAATCAAAATTGGTAAGGGTCCCCCCTTATGCTTTTTTTGGCAAAAAAATCCTAAATTTTATTTTTTCAAAAATTGATAAACTTTAGATGTAGAATTAAACTAGATTCCAAATATGGATCAAAATGGCCTCGGGATTGACAATCGGTTCAGATTTGACAAAGTTGTGGCAGTTTGAAGTCTGGGAAGGTCATTTATAAGGAACTTTTCGTTGTTTGGGCACTTTACAAGCCAATTTTTTTGTCACTTTTGGCGTGATTTTTGACAGAAAAATGAAACTCCGCAAAATCACTTTTAGTATTGTTTTTTATACTAGTTGAGACACCCACAATCAATTAAACGTAAAATTTCAAGATTCTATTTTTTGAAAAATCAAAATTGGTAAGGGTCCCCCCTTATGCTTTTTTTGGCAAAAAAAATCCTAAATTTTATTTTTTCAAAAATTCATAATCTTGAGTTGTAGAATGAAACTAGCTGCCAAATAATGATCAAAATGGTCTCGGGATTGACAATCGGTTCAGATTTGACAAAGTTGTGGCAGTTTGAAGTCTGGGAAGGTCATTTATAAGGAACTTTTCGTTGTTTGGGCACTTTACAAGCCAATTTTTTTTAAAGCTACACATACAAGTATTGAAAACATGACTTTAAAATTTTGGAAAATCTACCCACAAAGTTGAAAAATGGCGGGAAAACTGTTGTATGCAACTCTTTTGGTTTTCACCCGATCGGCTTCAAACTTATTTTCATAACTCTACATAACAAAATATTAAAACGTGATTTTAAAGTTTTGGAAATTCCAAAAATAAATGGTGAACAATTGTTGCACCAAAAAATTTGTTGTTTTTACATTGGATAAGACATTGATTAGATTCACCTGCGTGGAAATTGATTAAGGTAAACTTTCAATATTCGACTTTTTTTTGTGTATAAAAACGGGGCGTAGCACCGCACGCCGGCAAATGCTAGTGGATACATACATACATACTATACATTGATACGCTTTACTTAATTATCACACACGTTAGTATAAATCTATTGAGCATTTTGACAAAAATCCCTCCGTTCAATGAGATATCAAAAACAACTCGATAAGCGCAAGTATTTCTAACAAACTGAGCAACTTTATGAATGACTCAAAATCAGAGCTCGCAAATAATCATCATCCGAAAAAGAACAGTACACAGTGCACTGTACAATTTACAGACACAATGCAAAGTGGACGAAAAATACACATTCCATTCTGTCTTTTCCTCATTTCCTTATCTTAGAATAGCTGAGAAATCAAGAACCACTCAGCAATCATAAGATCCCTTACAGCCTGAGCAATTTTTAATTAAGAATGAGACAGTGTCAAATTTGCCCAAATTAACCAAGAGACCTTCCGACCAAAGCGGAATAAAAAGTATAGCATGCTTTGCGGCGCATACATAAATTAATCTACTAAATACTAAATACTTGATACGTTATACTTATTTATCGCACACGTTCTATAAATGTATTCGATGCAATTGCGCTCCTTTTGATAAAAATGACTCCGTCCAATTAGATATCAAAAGCAACTAGATGAACGAAAATATTTTTAGCAAACTGAGCAACTTTGAGAATGACTTGCAATTTAAATAATACCATCGATGCAATGCACTCCTTTCATAAGGTAATCTTAAATTCAGTGAGAAATTAACAACAACTCACAGAAAAGAAGAGTGCCATAACAAAGAAAGCAACATTCAGAATGACTAAAAAAGTACATAATTAATTATTAATTGTGATAAATTATGTATATTTATCTAATTTATCACTGTACTTTTGTATCGCACAAGATCAGAATGCGATTCTTCTGGTAGATATTCCGTAGACTCGGCGATCTTATGCTTTTATCAAGCACTGGAAAATAACATACTAACATAGAAAGTATTGTCGGCTAAGAATAAGTGCCACCTAGGATGTTCTGTGATCGTCTTGCATGAATTGTATGCCCAGGATAATAAAGCATCTTACTATGTGCAAACTCACTTCTTAAGAAAGGAAGGAATATACGTATACTACCAAAGTATACTTAAAAAGAATCATATGTATGTACATATGTATTTCCAAACTGAAATACCAACAGTATTTTTAATGATTCCCGCTTAATGATTCTTAAATTGTGCTGAATATCAACAAATTGAATCACAATCATTGATTGTTGGCTCCGGAACTTGTGACAAGAGCTGATCAATGATTAGAGAGCCACGTGAATATCACGAGACATTCATAAGAATAGTGTGTACATACATATGCATACATACATACATATATAGCTACATCACGCGAATTAATCAATACATACAAGCAATCAATGAAACTTGATAATACAATGTACATACAATATATATATATTTATTTTTGAATGTATTTAAAAATTGAAATGTAATACTTTGAAGATCAGCTAGTACTGTCTGGTAATACTATAGAATGCCAAAGGGTTATCAACTGAGCAAGTGCAACAAAAGCTGATTCGACTCCTTCGCTCTCTCTCTCTCTTTCTCTCTCTATGCCATCCGTAAATGAAACCAGTTTTTCACCTTCAGCTCAGCTGTTCAACAGCTGAGTGATGTGTGTGCTTGAGACAATGATAATCCAAAATATAGGTATTTTAGGTACCTGCACTTCAACTATATATGTATATATATATATATGTATATGTATGTATATATATACATATATGAAACTTATTTACTCAGAGTTCGATTTTGTGCCCTTGTCCACCAACATATCGAATTGAAGCATATATAAACATAGGTACATAAACATATGTACATATATGTAGAAAGATTGTTGGCCAGACATTTATGCTTCATGTAGGACTGGCGAGTCCGGAAATGTTGTCCGTTACCTTCTCCTGTAGCCAATGCTAAATGAATTTGTCGCCGTTGTTGTTGTTGTTGCTGCTGCTGCTGCTGCGTCGCTTCTGTCAACGGAACTGAGACTACGTCATCAGTCTGTCAATCACTCAGTCAGTCAGTTAATTTCCTTTTTCGCCCATTGCCATACATTGCAATTCATGGGGGCAATCTGTTGAAGCGAATGGCAAATCACCCAACAGCAACAACAGCAGCAACGACAACAACAACAACAACAACCGTTCCGTCTATCATCAACACACACATATGTGGGTATATAGAACAAGGCAATCTAATGAACTTATAACAAATATGAATAATAAAAATACTTTACGTAGTAGCAAATACTTTTGAGTAATGGGAAAACCAATCAACTAATGAAAAACTTTGAGCTTTTCTTACTTTTCATCATCGTGTTACTCCTTCAATTGTAGCGCACATTATTATTCGTATTGGCCAAACAGATTCTTTATTCAAATACTCAGTTCGATAATGACGAAAAACAAAAAACAAAAATGCGAGCAAACAGATGTTTTTCATCACGTCGACAACTCAATACACTATACGTGAAAGTAAAAGCGATACCAAAGCCTTTTTGTAGATGTATGTATGTATAAATACATGTGACATATAGGGAAAGGGTATTCAAGCTAACTAAGCATTAAGCTCTTGGGACACTAACCACCCTCAATTTGCTGCGCCACTCTCATAAGATTATTAATGTACATATGTATGTATGCATGTATGTTAGTATATTTGTACATGCATAGATATTTGCATATGCGTATGTGTCAACATATGCCGTCACTAGCCGAGCAACAAGTTCAAGTCACACAATCAGGAAGCAAATGGAGAAATCCTTTGGGTGTTTTGTTCTCATTATCGATTCTTTGCATTGTTTTGTTTGCTTCTTTATTTTTGGAGAGTAGCGCTGGGCGCCAGAGCGGCTTTCAGTGTGTCCCCTCAACAGACGGACAGTGGACGCTGTTATTTGCATACACACACACACACATATGTGTATTAACATAAATGTTGTGCACACTTAACAGCGAGCATACGAATGAAAGACAACAACTGAACGATTGCCATTTTCTGTTTTCAATTTTTCAATGTTCATTTCCATATCAGTCTCTCAATGTCGGAGGCATCGTTGTTTTCTGTTTTTTGTTTTCTGTTATTTGTTGATTTTTTTTTCATTTTCCATTTTGCTTGGCACATTGTTGAAATTTCGTTGCGCTTGGCAATTAAAAACTATGCATGGACAATTAACTTGAGCATATGAAACTAAGGAATAAAGAGATATGCTTCCTGGATGTTTGTTGGTCGTAAATTAATAAAAGAAGAAGAAATAATTGCAGCTTTAAAAGCAACTGAAAATATTTTGCAACTAGAAATGCTTTGTTACATTCCAATACATTCCATTCAGTAAGAGTATTATTATAAGAAATGCCAAGCAAAAATCAGTTGGCACACTAAAAATAGACAATATTTTTGATTATGCGAAAAATCCTTAAAAACTGTTAACAGACTACATACATCTGGCAACCCCAAAAAACTCTGGCAAGATCTGCAAAGCGAAGCAACAAGTAACAACAGAGCGGGCAATAGAGAGAGAGAGAAATAGAGAGTAGCTGCGTGCAAGTGTGCATGCGAGGGAGAAGCAGTCAGACAGCAGTGAGCGAGAGAGAGGTGCAGAAATGGGAGCGCGTTTGCGCAACGGAGTCAGTGGATATAAATGTGAACAATGTGTTGAATACAAGAAGCAGGCAACAACAAACCGCGCATATTGCAACAAGAGGCCAGCACAAATGTTGTTACTTCAGCCATGGCCAAGACAAAGAACAAAAAGTATATACATATGTATATAAATATACTTGTACATATGTATGTATGTATGTATTCCCTATGTTTCCTATGTATGAACCTAAACAAAGAAACACAAAAGAGGAGCCAGCGAGCAAAGTTGGCAGACGCGTAATTAGCCAGCCAGCTAAAAGTCACCGTTCTTTGCTTTTGTTGTTTTTGTTGTTGTTGTTTGTTTCTTTTTGGTTTTGTTTGGGGTTGCCGGAGGAGCAGCAGGCACTCTCAAGCATTAGAACGCGATCTTAACAAAAACTGACTCAGCAGCAGCGGCGGCAGCGCAGCAGTCCCCACACACACACACACACACACACACACACGCGTTCTCTCCAATCGAGTCCACTGCGCTCGCCCTCTCTCCCACTTGTGCCGCTCTTTAGCCAGGCCAGCCAGGCAGGCAAACAGACAGGCAGGCAGGCAGGCAGGCAGGCAGTCAGTCAGTTGGCGAGTCAGTATCGATTGAACAGTCGCGCGTAACACATCGAACCGATGCGGAGAGCCCGGTTAGGCCCCCACACACCCCCCGTTTGTAATAAATAGCGTTGCACAAAGCGACCACGCTAGCAAACGGCAAGAATACGCTGAGAACGACGGAGGCGGCACAGCAGCAGCACCAGCACCAGTACCAGTACCAGCAAACGCGAGAGCCAATAGAAAACAAAAAACAGAAACAGAAAGTCAGTTAGAACAGCTGGAAAATAAGGCGAAACTTAAAACAAAAAAAAAAAATAAAAAAACGAGCCTAAGAGAAAATAAATATTCCATTTGTTGTTGTTTTTTTTTTTTGTTCTGTGTTCACAACTCAATTTGTATAAATTTTGCGCGATTTCGGTTTAAATTTTAAATGTTCACCAAAACGTGCCTTGTAATTTAATATTCTGAATATCGGCTTTGTGCTGTCGCAAGTTATTCTAAATACAACATTATATACAAATTATACAAATTATAAATAACGAATGGCAACAACGTCGCTAAGATAACAAATTCCCTATGAACAACTAACTAATCGGGCACCAGCAAAATGCGAGCAATTTGATAAAAAAAAAAAAAACAAATACAAATACAAATAAAACAAAAGCAATAAATCAAAAAAGTTACATGAACAACTAAAATAAAGAGAAGAAAAAGACAAAAAAAAAAATAAAAATAGTGCTACAGATTTGACATCATTAACATTAGACACAAATTATACAAATACAACAACAAGCAAGTAAATAAAAATAAATTAGCAACTACATCGCAGAGAGAAGCAACAAAATAACCTTGGCACTAACTTAGAAAACACAACAAAAAACAACGAAAAAAAAATAACACGCTGTTTAGAACTTTGACAAAACATTTTCAAAAGCACCGCAAGTATTTTTTGCCAGTTCTTTTTTTTTGGTTCTGTTTTTGTGTGCGACAAATAAAAATTAAAAAGAAAAGAAAAAAAACAAATAACACCCACCGAGCTCCATAAAAATCCCAACGGGTGAATAAGACAAACAAAAAAAAAAAAGAACAACGCAACGCTCGAAAATCAAAACAAAACACGAAAATATCCATAATTCTATATACGTATATATATGTGCACTATATAGAGACAGCAAAACATCTGCACACCTGACACCAAAGCGAAAAGCCGGAGGAGAGCAGCGAAAAGAACAAAAACAAACAAGGAATCAGCCAAGCCACAACAACAACAACACCAACAACAACAATGACAACGAAACAACCGAGAAAAGTAGCACCCGATGGGGGTTGGGGTTGGGTTGCCTGCTTCGGCGTCAGTTTGGTCAATGTAAGTTCGAAATTCATATTCTCTATATATACATACATATGTATGTATTCCCATATTCCAAGTATCATCCATCAATAGTGCCTTGAATAAAACTTATAGCTAGGTATGTTCAGTTAGGATAGGTTAGTTCTGCTTGCTAATTGTCCATTGCGTTAACTTGTTTGCGATAAGATCTAAGTAGTGTATTATGACGATATAATGAATGAATGAATGTCTTTATTATTATCCCAGTGCTACACGCAGAATATCGTATGTTTTCTGACTAAAATAAGTCACTATATTATAAAATTATTTAACTAATTAATAAATACGCCTCTAATTAGTTTTTTAATTGTAGTTATGATTGGTATTATTAGAATGCTAATAATTTGTAATTTAGTTTCTTATGGGCGACGCTTACTGTAATCTCTATATATCTGACTCAATGCCTTAAAGAAATTGTGAAAAATGATTACTCATCATTCCGATATTGGAAACAGATTCCTGAACCTTGCAGCTGTCTTAGTTTCGATGAGCCTTCAATCGTAACCCAAATTAGCCCAATTATCGAGGGTAGGTAAAGCCACCAGATAATTGATATAATTGGCTGTGACTCTGTCAAGGAGTATGTATATCGATCCTAGATGACTTGTGTATCTTATATAACGTACTAACGAATAATACGTGGCTGTACTTATTTATGCATTCAAATTACCAGACATGACTATTTTGCCTGCAGTTGGGCCAACTATTATAACTAGTACAGGGTTATGTGATGTGACTGAACATATGAAGTCAAGCAAATTGGAATATTATGTATCTAAGGAAATGAACACAATGACGTGGATCTGGTAACGCTTGTTGTTCAGCTGCCTACCGTAGAATAGGTTATCATAAGGCACTATTCTATCGTTATACAACCAAAACATAAGCATCACCCACAAACGTCGCTAGAGTTTGCTCATTGACATATCCTAAATCAAATACACTTCCGGCGATTATCATTCATTTATCATTCGTGCAGGTTAAAAGGCATTTTCCGAATACTAAAAGAATCTTGAGGAAGTCACAATACCTTTCTCTATTTCTACGGGTTTAATCTGTTGGATATCTAAAAATATTTGAGATTATGCAACTAGGCTTTGGTATTACAAATAAGATCGTTGAACTCAGGGCCATGAGTTTGACAGAAAGCTTTTAAAACGATTCTGAAAAGCACGTTATTTAAAATACATTGTGCCCAACCCACAGGACCTTTCCAAAGAGAACTAGCTAACTGGTTTTATCAATGACATATCCAACAATTAAATATATTTGATCACTCAATCGGGTATTACGAATGAGCAGACGCTGAGCTGAGTACCAAGAGTTGGACAAAATTGATGTTGGAACGATTCTCAAAAATCACGTTGTACATCATATCTGTGCCTATCCCACAGGACCTTACAAAAGTGAGCTTGAGGATCTCACTATATATACTCATATGTATGAGAATAATCCATAGTCCGTTAACTTTTGCATATTGATTCTCTAAACGATTTTTAAAATAAAAATCACAATACTTTTTTCTATCCTTGAAACTATTCAGTAACTTCTGGATATATCTGTTGGGTTTCCGAAAATATGAATACACAAGATTACACAATTAGAATAGTGTTTATTGATAATTCAATTTGGTATTACGAAACTGAGTCTTATGAGTTTGGCATAATGGGTAATGTAACGATTCTTAAAAATCACGTTGCACACTAACCATTATGCTCAACTCACAGGACCTATCCAAAGTGAACACTAAAAATACTCTAAAGACTACTAGTGATATGTACATGTAAATATGTAAGTCGACAGCAAAAGATAACGGTGCTCATTGTCCCTTGAGTGTTGCACGATTCTCTAAACGATTTTTAAAATAAACGTTTAGAGACTCAAAGCAAAACCCAAAAGACAAAATTTTGGAAAAATTTAGGAAGGCACCATCGTTTTTTTCTTCTTCTTCCGTTGCTTCTGGGTAAAGTAAATCTGTTGGTTATCCAACAGATGGAGACGATGAACTGAGTCTCATGAGTAGGGCACAGCAGATATTGTAACGATTCTACCTAATCCAGAGAACCTTTCCCAAGTGATCTTGAGGAATTCACAATACTTATCTCTATCTCTGCTGGATATCTAAATACATTTGAGATTATGCAACTAGGCTTTGGTATTACAAATGAAAACGTTGAACTCAGTACCATGAGTTTGACAGAAAGCTTTTAAAACAATTCTGAAAAAACACGTTGTGCACTACACACAGGACCCTACCAAAGTGAACTTGAGGATGTCATTATATATACTCATTTGTACAAAGCTGTTCATAGTCAATTGAGTTGCGAATCGATTTTCTCAACGATTTTCAAAACAAACGTTTAGAAAAACAAATCGAAACCCAAATGACGAAACCTTGGAAAAATTTAGGAAGGCACTTTACTTTTTTTCAAACCTAGAAACTATTCAGTTTCTTCTGGTTAAATCTGTTGGTTATCCAAAAATATAAATGGAAGACACTGAACTAAGTCTCATGAGTTTGGCAGAATGACGAACGGTTCGTAAAAACCATGGTGCACATTGACCCTTGAGTGTTGCTCGATTCTCTAAACGATTTTTAAAATAAACGTTTAGAGACTCAAAGCAAAACCCAAAAGACAAAATTTTGGAAAAGTTTAGGAGGGCACTATTCTTTTTGTCTAACCTGGAAACTATTCAGTTTACGAATACACATACATATGATCAGTTGTTTTATCTTCATTTCAAATGGTTATGGTTAATACCAATAAGATGTCCTTAAGTTAAATGTACATATGTACTGGGGGACTTTTAACCTGAAGATCCTGTTTGGTATATAAGTCATACATTTAATCACTTTTATCACTTTTTTGATATTTAATTGTTTGTTTGTCGCAAATTATGTACATACTTATATATGTATATATTATATACGGTACTTGGGGGGCGCAGACACATTCATAGATCGAATATTTATTGTAATTCAAACATGTGTCCATCAACACATTTCGGGGGGCGTTGTTTCAATTGTTGATCAATATTATCTGATTGAATGGCCACAACGCTAAACTGAAGAGTGGATGGTTGGGCGGGCAGCTTAAGGCAAAAGGGGCAGCACTGAGCAATTTACAAAACAAATCGAAAAATGAGTTCGCCTTATGTTTATATAGTAAGCTATATGCACATGCACCTGACACATTTAAGCAGAGCAACGAGTTGCAAGCAATTGCGCCCGACAATCAGCTCAAGTCACAAATTGCACAGAAAAATAAAAAAAAATTTTAAAAAATAAAATCAAATCGAGTGCATTCAGTAACTGCATTCCCACTGCACCACACCAACGTCCCCCCTCCAAAGAGGGGGCGATGAAAAGCTGTGACCTTGAGACTTGACAACCTCTTTCCAAATTGAGGTGTGCACTTGATGTAGTCGACATCGATATCTGGTCCACTAGCAGTCCAGGTAACACACATTATCAACATATCTTAAGGAGTTATCCTCAAGCTGCACCTGGTACTAGGAACTATTGCTTCTGGCTAAATCCGTTAGAAGACGCTGAACTGAGTACCAAGAGTTGGACAAAGAGGATTTTGCAACGATTCTCCAAAATCACGTTGCATACCATCCTCCGTGCCCAACCCACAGGACCTTTCCAAAGAGAACTAGCTAACTGGTTTTATCAATGAGATATCCAACAATTAAAAATATTTGATCACTCAATCGAGTATTACGAATGAGAAGACGCTGAGCTGAGTACCAAGAGATGGACAAAGAAGACATTACGATTCTCAAAAATCACGTTGTACACCATCTCTGTGCCTAACCCACAGGACCTTACAAAAGTAAGCTTGAGGATGTTACTATTATTAAAATAAACGTTTAGAGACTCAAAGCAAAACCCAAGACAAAATTTTGGAAAAATTGAGGAAGTCTCTATACTTTTTTTCTGTCCTTGAAACTATTCAGTTTCTTCCGGCTAAATCTGTTGGTTATCCAAAAATATGAATGCACAAGATTGCACAATTAGAATAGTATTTATTGATAATTAAATTTGGTATTACGAAACTGAGTCTTATGAGTTTGGATGCTATTATATATACTCATTTGTACAAAGCTGTTCATAGTCAATTGAGTTCCGAATCGATTTTCTCAACGATTTTCAAAACAAACGTTTAGAAAAACAAATCGAAACCCAAATGACGAGACCTTGGAAAAATTTAGGAAGGCACTTTACTTTTTTTTAAACCTAGAAACTATTCAGTTTCTTCTGGCTAAGAAGAAAATATAAATGGAAGACACTGAACTAAGTCTCATGAGTTTGGCAGAATGACGAACGGTTCGTAAAAATCACGGTGCACATTGTCCCTTGAGTGTTGCACGATTCTCTAAACGATTTTTAAAATAAACGTTTAGAGACTCAAAGCAAAACCCAAATGACAAAATTTTGGACATTTCGAACTAAAAAACACGTATCAATAATATGCATTTTTATAAGCGTAACACGAAAAAAAGAAAAGAAGAAAATTAAAGTAAAAGGAACGAAACAAACAATCGCAATAAACCAAAACATTAACAACATCATCATGATTATAATCATTCGCATTCCCATCATCATATTGTGTTGGTACCGTTATGATAGCGCTAATCAGTCGATTATATGACCGAGACCAGTGTTCACTAATCGCATTGCTTTTCGTTATCGTTTGCAGCACTTTTAATCACTTTTAAATCATTTACGAGGCAAATTAGCTATTGAATCGTATACAACGCGAAAAACAATCAGTTATAATATGCTCAATAAATGTCACCCCAAACTCAATATCACATAACTTACTATAAAAACAATATATGTATGTATGTAGTTATCTACTATATCATGGCGTTCAAAATTCAATGTAGAATTCTGTTTGCCATCGTTTATAGTTTATTCTTGCGATGCTTGCACAAAAATTACAACAAACAAAACAAAAAATGCAATACAATCTGTTATATAAGCAGGCATTATGTGTTGAGTAAAATCTAATTTGTACAGTATTTGCTTATAGGTCTTATCGAAAAGCTCTTATTTGATCGGATGAGTTTCGTGTACAGGACTGTCTGTGGCTGGGCCAGAGATAAAGTTTTATCAACCTTATAGATAATATTTACACTGGCAGTTTTGCATAGAAACCAACACAAACAAATAGTTATCGATGTGAAAAACAGCAAGAATTTTATCAAATTTCAACAAACTATTAAAAGAGCGATGAAAAAACATTGAAAATGCGACAAACTTATAAAAAAAAATTAAAAACCATTTATATATCTACATATCTATGTGCACATCAACGTGCAACAGATTTATTATAAAATAATAAATATTACTCTCCGAAATAGAAAAACAAAAAAAAATGTAACCAGACAGCAAATACGATAATCATGTAAACACGTGACTTGCCATAGTTTTTTTTTAATCCTATTATAAACTTTCCCACTGCCATAACTTTGTCAAAACTTTTTATGCATGGGTTGAACACTTTATCAATTCTACATTTGAAAGTTGAATAACTTTGAATTTTCAGATTTTATGTCAAAAATCATAAGAATATTGTACCATTGTCAATATTTGTTTTTAAATCTTATAATCTTGAAACTGTATCTTTTATAAAGTGTGATTCTGACAAAATATTGGGCATAAGTTGCATAAGGGCATAACTGTCATAACTTTGTCAAAACTGAAACGATTTCGAATTGCGAGTCCATTTTGGTCATGGCTTGTCCTTTTTATTGTATCTACATTCAAACTTTAAAAACTTAATTTTATCGGATTTATGTTATAAATGTTCAAATGCTGCCCGACAATATGGTTTCATTAATGTAAGCTCGGTACAGGATATCTCCCAGTCGGGCACTCTCGCATAGAGTACTTTTGTTTTGCAAAACTTTTGAATTGGAATTTGGATTTCGATTGGTTTGGTTTGGTTTGGTTTTGGCCAGCGCGCAAATTGAAAATCGCATTGCATCATTTTTGCATGTAAAACAAAAGAGTATGTACATATGTATGTATATTTAATGTAATGTATGTATACATGCATATATGTGTGAGCTCATCGTATAATTGCCGCATTCAGGCGGAACAAGCGAGTCTATGGATCAACTATATATATATGTATATAGTATATAATCAGCCAGTCAAATATTAGCAGCAATAATTAGTTTGACAATTAAAGAAATTCTAAAATCGTGTCATTTGCACTGCTCTCTGAAAATAATAGACCCAATATGAAGCCGTTCTCATATATGTACATATATATATTTACAGCTACGTCAAATATTTGACTTGATCATACTATATATATATATACATATTTCAATTAATTCACAGGCATGTTCAGTTGTTTTCAATTATTTCGCATTTCATATAGTATTTTGCTCTTAACAATGTTTGTATATGGTTTTTGTCAGTAGGAAGGGGGGGGAAGGAAAGGAAGAAAAGCTTCACTTTATATTGTTTGCAATACAAATTGAAAATTGAATAAAACTAAATTGAAGAATTTCTGCGCACCCTGTGGACTTTATACGACTTGGCAGGCAGTCTGTCTTTTCGCACCTCGCAGCGCGTTGAAATCCCCAACCCCCACCACCAGCACCAGCACCAGCACCACAAATACTACCCTATATATGTATGTATGTATATATTGTCGACTGCTCGCTTGGCTGTTTACCCATAAATTATATCAATGTGATTGTTTGGCTGCTCGCTAGTAATTTCTCTCTGTGGATTCAGTGTCAATACTGAAACTCGAGTTTGTTGCTGCCCCGCCGACTGTTTCTACTATTTGAAGAACAGCCTCGCTCCACTCCGCTCCGCCCCGCCCCGCCTCTCCTACTACTGACCAGAGAGTTTGTCGTTGCGCCAATTTAGCAAAATCCCATCCGAAATAACAAATATCGTCATTGATTTGGTTGTTCGCTTTGCTTTTGTTGCATTTGCTCAGTTTCCTTTTGCGCTGTCGTTCTTATCAACGGCAGTGGAGCGCTTGTTTAGCACCTCTCGCCTGCCTGCTCCCCACCATGTGATAACCAAAAGCGGGTGAGTCTCCCCAAACCGGGAATCTAATCCGTTCGAGTTCGAGACACACACACGGGGCCAAAACAGTGAACCGAAACGCCAATTAGGCCAATATTGGCACATTACTACGAGAGCGAATGTGGCAGACAATATTATTTATAGACTTTTGGCTAAGCAGGTTCCCATTCACCCCCCCCCCTTCACCCTGCCCACCGATGAGTACGCTAAAGTCACAGCAAAACAAAACAGCGCAAATAAACAATTTTCTTAGAACTTTGTCGCTTCCATAATTTGTTCAAGATAATTATTTTTTTGTAGCATTCATAAATTGTGCAAATATTGTGCGATTATTTTTCTATAGTCGCAATTCTTTTGTAGCTCAATGTTAGAGACCTTAGCAAAGCATAAGTCAGCTGATCTGGCAACGCTTATGGCTTACATAAACATGAAAAGTGCATGGATGAAGGAATTCAACTTTACCTAGAAATGTTAGACATCAAATGGTGGAGTCTGGCAACACTTGCAACTAAGTTGCTCAGCACTTTGAGCCAAAAGAGTATTCAAGTTTGCCGCATACTTGGACTGACTTCTAAATGTACCTTCTAAGCACATTCACCAATCAATCGACTTCCGCAATTAAATTATTTCGTACCGAAGCCGTAATTTCATAATTGCATTTTAGATTTCAACTAAAGTGTAACTGGCCTGAGTTTGTGTCGTAATTATTTGCTATAAAAAGAAACAGAAAAATGTTCTAATTGCAAATTTTGACATACTATGTTTATATATGTCTATGGCCACAAACCCGATCTTTATTTTAGTTTTTAATAAATCCCAAAATAATAATGAATGAAAAGAGATTTGTATTCCAGAGAATTTGAATGCTATTTCCATATTGGGCAATTCAATTGATATGATAATTTTTGCCGGTAGCAATAAACTTTTAGCATAAATATAAAAAGCAACAGAAGCCAAAGATTTGAATTAACACGTAAGAATACTCGAGTAAAGAGTGCTTGACTGGCAGATACCCTGTATTTATATTACTATTGAAAATATATTCTTGATTGTCCTGAAATTCCTCAAAATGCGACTAGATAGGGAATGTAGGCGGTTTCAAGATCATCTGTTGATTGAGAATAAAAAAAAAAAAAAAATTAGCTTGTTCAGGTTTACAATTTTTATAAAATGCATAAAAACTGTTATCATATATAGAAATGACAATAGCTAAAGCTAACAAAAATCTAATGTAAACTATCAAACTTCATAATTGTTCGACTAAGAACAGATCTTAAATTAAGAACATATAAAAAAAAAAAAAAATTATTTTTATTATATTATGGTATAATAACTTAGCTGTTCGATGGTCGGATTGCTTTAAATGAAGTAAACAGACTAGAATAAATTAGCAACAGGCAATCGCAAGTAAATGCTAAAATGGAAAATAAAGTTATAGGCCTGGCCAAAATGTTGTTAATCGGAAAATACAACTGTAACTAACAGCGGCTAAAAGGGATTTCATTTTGCATATTTCATACAAATATCTGAGATTAATTCTAATGTCAAACTCATGCGCCAGACGTTCATTAAACCGATCGTCGCTTTAGAGCTGATACTGTCTGTCTGTCTGTCTGTCTGTCTAGCTATTGTTGCTGTTGTTTTGTAACTGGCAGGCAGGCAGGCAGAGCTCAAATGGCAGCACGTGTATAGCAAATTGTGTATTGTGTTTGCAAACAGCAAAAAAAAAAAAAAAAAAAAAAAAAAAAAAAAAAAAAAAAACAAGCTTCGCTGCAAGACATGTTGCCCCACAGCTGCCCAATGCCTGCTCCCCATGCTGTTGCCAACTGCAATGAGTTTCAATCAATGTCAATAGTCAATGCACACAAGTGACGACGACAACAACAACAACAACAACGAACGTTCGCTGGCCGTGGAGACTGTTGCCAATCAGGTTTGTTGTTGTTGTTGTTTGTTTGCTACAGCCATAGTCATAGCCACAACAACCAAAAACAAGCATAAACAATTGCCGGTGGGGCGGGAGCAAGGGGATCGCAGCAGCTGTTGCCGTTGATCACGTGACTTTGTTGCAACTTCTCTCGGCTTTTTGTTTTTGTGTTGAGACGCTTGGCGTTTCCTGCTGCTGCTGCCGCTGTTGTTGTTGTTGCTGCGGCCCCAAAACTTGTTTGCAGTCCAAAGCTGATCACTTACAATTATACATATACAACTTGTGTCTGTATCAGCATCTATATATATATATATATATGGATAAATCACATGATTGTGATCATGCGGAGCGCGAGTGGGCCACCCCGTACACTTGAAGCCCCCCTCATCTGCTCAAGCGTTCAATTTAACTCGAGTTCAGTTCGGTTGTTGTTTGTGTTGTTGTTTGTGTTTTTATGGTCAAGTGACGACGCCCCAGAGTCGACATTTTAATTGAAATGTTTGACAGCAGCAGCAGCAGCAAGCAGACCCAGTCACCAGTCACAGTCACCAGTCACATTCACAGTCACAGTCACAGTGACAGTCACAGTGACAGTCACAGTGACAGTCACTGTCTATATAATGTACTTCACAGTTAAGTGCTTCAATTGCCGTCAAACATACAACATACAACAACAAATTCAATTCAAATTTATTTCACATCGATCTTGGAGACAGCCGCAAAGTGTTGCTGTGCCCCCCTCTAACTCTTCCCCGCCCCACCAAATACCAAACTTATACCCCATTAAACAAAACGCATTTTTCAATTAACGCAAATGAATACGAAACAAAAATGAAAACCCGAGCATGGCGTGGGGGGGGGGGGGGGGAATTGTGGCGCTTGTGGGGTAGGGCGTATCTCTCAAGTTTAAAGCGTATTATTAACCGACGCGTAAAAGTACAATGTGTAAATTTGCTTTTAATTATGCATCAAATATTGAACTGCAAAAATGCCATTGAACTGAAAGGCGCCAATTGCAAAACGCTCAGAGAGCTATGGAAATATACGTATGTATGTATGTACATATGTATGTAGTAAGATATGCATGTGCTAGATAGCGAATGTAGTAGCTATAAAAAAAAATGCTGGGGAAATCCCCCTTTCAGCACTTACTGAACTGGAGGTTAATAAACTCAATCTATGCTTGTGTATCAAACAGTTTACACACTGATTATTGTATCTGAATATTTCCCAATTAAGTAGAATTCCGATTTTGGAGCTATATAAATTCCAAATGTAGTGAGATTTAGTGCTTGAAAAAGCAGCTGCTAATTTCCGCAGAAATTCAAAACGGAAACGCATATTTGTTTTCAAATCGGAGCTCGACTGATTATATATGTATATATATATTTTGGGAATGCCCACAAGTCGGAAGTTGCTGCATTTTTATAAATACATATTTGAACACAATTCGAATCGTATTCAAGATAACATTTCATAAAATACATATATATGTCATCATTTGGTATTATGATTGAGGGGTATACCAAGAAACCGAATATTAGATCATCGTCCAATCAACAAATACATATGTACATATGTGCAGAATTTTCAATTTCTTCAATTCGTTTTTATAAATATCTAAGCAGCAATAAAAAAAATGTTTGTTGATTGTGACGGAAGTTTCAAGAGCACGCCCTTAACTAACGGAATGGACAACCTACCCAGTAAATCCCACCCGGCTTAAGCAACCACTCTTATCGGCCGGGCTGTCTGTGCCACAGAGTTTTGAGTGATGATATGTCAGAAAACTAAATGCCACGTTTTGAAGGACAGAGACGGAGATAGAGATAGAGATAGTGATAGTGATAGAGACAGCGACTAAATGGCTTTACTGCATTCTGTGGCCCAAACCCGCTAAATAATGAAAAACTGAAATACAAAATAATAAAAATGAAAATGAAAAAGAGCAAAGTTGAAAAGTTGAAAAGTGAAAAAGCATACAAAATGCCATGCAAAAGTTAATGGGAAATCAATAGCGACGAGCGACGACAATAAAATAACGCTGACGACTTCCGAGCACACGAACGCTGTTCGCTGAAGCTTGATTTAAGGACACCACACAGCAAGGACACCACCAAAGAGCGCCCCCAAATTCGACAGTCGAGCCTCGAGAGAGTCGAGTGTCAAATTCGCTTTGCGACGTCATCTTTGTCACTAGGTTTTTGGCGAGCGAACGACGTCATCAAGCCCCAAATTGATAACAAAGTATCTGCGAAATAGTCTAATGCCCATATCTTGGGCAGAGATATAGACCTATATAATTGAAACGTATAATATGCCAGCAGATAAGTGCTGAAATACCGTCCACGAATCGTGCTCGTGTTTTTCTCTTACGAAATACTTGGCAAACTGACCTGCCCAGAAAGTTTCACATCTTCATATATATATATATGTGTATATGTATATATACTGTCCATTAGTTGTCAACGTGGCAACTTTGTAAACTGCTAATTATCAGCTAAAGTGGCTGCTAACTTTTTCATAAGAGTAGCACATAAATTTTGTCAAAACTACGATAATTTAGTTAAAAAATCAAAACAAATCAAAATAAGCTGAATTATCTATATATTCTATATAGTATATATATATATATAGTACATCTGCCTTGTTTTAAAGCCAGCTGAGTTGGATTTGAAATTTGGTTGATTGTTAGTTTTCCACATTAAATCTGCAACTATATTGAAAACCAGAAAGTAGCTTCGCAGCTGTATTTTGATTTAGCATAGAACAGCTGATTTGTTATTAATCATGGAACAGCTGATTTGTTATCAATCATAGCGAAATGCAATCAGCGAATGCCCGGTGATTAATCCAGAGTTCCATGCAAATAATATCAATGTGTAAAGTTATACATTTGCGATCATAAAACTTGTTGGAAGTGGAAGCATTCATGAGCAGGAACAAACTCAATAATTCATGCATATATACTACATACATATATCTTGTTGCATAACTTTCTTATCCATACAAAATAAAAAGCCAAGCAATTTCAAGGAACATTTCACCGGACCCACTCAAATTTCGAGTAGTTCAAACATGATAGCGAAAACCGATATGAAAATCAACAATTTGGACTATGCGACTGGGGGATGCCCTATAAAAAAGCTTAACATATTAATCTAATTGAATGTTAAACAACAAAAGCAACAAATGATATAGTAGTAAATATAGTATTTAGTCATATAAGCCATATATAGCCATATGTTTGTTTAAATGGGAAATAACTGTTGAGTAATATTGTCTATATATGTATGTATATAGATTTTCAATTTGAACTACCGCTTGCGGACATCCAAATGTCACGTTAATTTCACGCAAGTGGCCACTGTGACTACTACTTGTAAATTAGATTGGAAAATATTGCACAAATGTTTACAAATAATAAAAAAAAAAACAGCGACGTCTAGTGCGAAATTCACACACACACACACACACACTCAGAGAGTCAGAGAGTGTATCCCCCTGGCCGACAGCTGGCATTACAGTGGGGCCAAATCAGCAACGCAAACAGGAGGGGGGGAGTCAATAAATATAAATCAAGTGCTGATTTAAAGCATTTGCAGCTCACGATTTCGATACGGTTACGGTTATGGTTACGGTTTACGGCTATGGTTACTGTTACTGTTACGTTTAAGTTTACGTTTACGGGTGCAGCAGCTAATGCCCCCCAATCGCACTCACCGATTATTGAGTTTGTTTCTCATGTTTTCTGTTTTCTGTTTCTGTTTCTGTTTGACTTTTGCTGTTTTGCGCTAAAAAACCGCATCAACAAATAGCAAA
Organism: Drosophila maculinotata; assembly: GCA_035045305.1. Classification (NCBI taxonomy): domain Eukaryota; kingdom Metazoa; phylum Arthropoda; class Insecta; order Diptera; family Drosophilidae; genus Drosophila; species Drosophila maculinotata. The sequence goes on along the minus strand of JAWNPD010000679.1, from coordinate 1,147,621 downwards.
GCTAATAAATCCAAATCCCGTCACAATAGCTAACTAATGGCTAATTTATTTGCACATTACAAAAGAAATGTGTGAAAGATCGGAAGTCCTAATGGTATATGCATAGATCATTTGGAATGATTTCATCTAGTATTTGATAAACAATTACTTATTAAGTAATGAGAAACGTATACAAGTATAAATCATATTCATATAAGCGCATTATATCTAAGGTGGAAGAAATAAAATTCTTATCGCAAGATATTTGAGATTGCAAGAAAATTGTATTATATTTATATAAATATAAATCATATTTGAGAGAAATTGGATTATGTTGAAATTTATATAAATATAAATCATATTTGCAAGAAAAATGTATTATATTGAAATATAAATAAATATAAATCATATATTAAAGGTGGAAGAAATTAAATTCTTATCGCAAGATATTTGAGATTGCAAGAAAATTTAATTATATAGAAATGCATATAAATATAAATCATATTTGCAAGAAAAATGTATTATAATGAAATATATATATATATAAATCATATATAAAAGGTGGAAGAAATTAAATTCTTATCTCAAGATATTTGAAATTGCAATAAAATTTAATTATATAGAAATATATAAATATAAATCATATTTGCAAGAAAAATGTATTATAATGAAATATATATATATATAAATCATATATAAAAGGTGGAAGAAATTAAATTCTTATCTCAAGATATTTGAAATTGCAATAAAATTTAATTATATAGAAATATATAAATATATAAATCATATATAAAAGCATTATATCGAAGGTGGAAGAAGCTTAAGTTCTTATCGAAAGATATTTGAGATTGCAAGAAAATTGTATTATATATTTTAAATCGCCAGATACTTGAGGTATTTAAGATAATTAATAATTGAATTATAATTATCTGTGTAACATGCGAGATTGCTTCAGAAACCAACTAAAGATTGTCAAAATACATAGCAATTTATATACAAAATATGATCTTGTAGAAATCAATGGTTCCGCCCCCCACCTCCCCACCCCTCTGATAAGCAGCGGGGAGTGCGAATCAACTTTGGCCATGGGTCGATCACATGTGAGACGGACAAGTCGGACAAGTCGGGCAAGTCGTGAAATTGTCAAAATCAAAGTGCGGCCAATTATAGAAACCCCTGAAACTTGGGGGCTAGGCAACAAACTAATCGCGTTCACAACTATTGTGCTATTTAAGGAGCGTTTATTCTATCATTAAGCGAGCGCGTGTTGCTTTTTTGTTTACCCCATTTTCTTGTTTCAATTATGATTGGTGATAATTCAATTATCAAGCAATTAACATTTTGAATGGAGCGCCTATAAACATATAGTGCTAACTTTTAGTCATGGCAGAACGGTGGTGGTGAGGGGTGAGGGGGAGTGGGGGGAATGTGGAGGCTGAATTTAAGTGAAGTTAAAAACGATACACGCGAATACAGAAATCAATAACAGCACAATCAATAATAATGCTTGCTAAAGCACAAATAAAGCACTTCACGAATCATCATCATCATCATCAACATCATCATCAACATCATCATCATCATCGTCATCATCAATAACAACCAGTGAAATATTCGAGTACCTGCTTAAGGTTATAAACGACAAACAAAATACAAGAAAACAAAAACCTATGAAAATAATCTTTTCCGAAATGAGATACATACATACATATACATATGTAACAATTGAGGATTTAGTTCTTAAAAGAATATAGCAATTAGGCATAAATTTTCATATATAAAATAATCAATCATTTTCATTTAAAACAAAAGACATTTTTACAAAGTTTGAAAATAAAAAAAAAGAATATTTGAAAACTAGAAGTTTATCAACCCGCAAAAACATGTCAACCAACAGTAACATAAACTTCTAGAATATAAAACTAGCAAAAGGTAGTAGAGGAGTTAAATTGTTAAAAATTAGTTAAGAGCTAGTAAAGGTTCCAAAAAATTAATATAAATATAAAAAAAAATATAAAAATAAAGCTTAAATATTTCTTTGACTATTCAAAACAGAAAGGAAAAAAAAGTGAGTTTCATTGCTGCAAAGTATTTTGGGGTAATTCGCTGAATAAAAAAAAAACCAAAAAAAACTTTATCAACTGACTGAATACAAATGACAAATATTGCTCTGCAACTTGTTGCCAAGCGTGAAATGTTGGGGCAGGGAGGGGCTGAAGGCCCCGCAGAGAGAGACAGAGAGAGAGAGAGAGACGACATCGATGCCCTCGAGAGCCCACATATATAGTTTGGGGACAAGCAATCATCAGCCTGTTGCATGATATTATATTGTAATGAAGGCCACATTCAATGTGTGGGATTAGAGAGATCGTGGTAAAGAGGGGGGTAGTGAAGGGCGGTGACGTCGCCACGACAAATGTCACAACTTCAAGAGCATTGATATATCGCACTGATACTAGCTTAAATATGTACTCATATATATATGTGCATATGTTTACTCAGTGTTTATATAAACAAAAAAAAAAAACTTATTGGCTGTCTACTCACTCGGTCTTATCAGTTGCTGATGATAATTAGTGGGTAGGTACATACATATATACCAATATATATGATGACGTTTGCTTCCATATAGCTTTCAATTCCCAATTTGTGCTGATTATGATTTGTTTGGCATGTGTTTTGTTGTTTGGCCGATAAATCACGCGGCCATTGAACACCCGATTAGCTTCAACAAATTGGCCAATATAAAAAGCGGGCTAAGGCCATAAATTATTGCCTTGCGTCAAGCAGAATGGCTTGCTCCTGTCCAACTGCATCTGTAATAAAGTTACCAATTTATTAAAACCGTTTAACATGTAAAGTTTCACACTCACTTACCTGGTACCAAAATTTCTATGTTATATAAGATTTCGTATTAAGTTAGAGGCATACAAATTATATTTGATTTGATATGATATATATGATATATGATGATGAGCATAAATTGATTATAAAACTTACCCATTTCTTGCTTGCAGCTGGCGACCCGCTCGATTGAGCCATCGTTTGGCCTGCTGTTTGGAGACACGCTGCGGGAGCTGAATGTGGGCACCACTGGCGCAGCGGTGATCATCAGCACGATGGATGTGTGCATGAACTTCTCGGGTCTGTTTGTGGGACCGCTGCTGAAGGAGTTCTCCTACCGCAAGGTGGCCATTGCCGGCTCGCTGCTCTGTGGTCTCGGACTGGCGTTGACATCGCCGGCCACCACCATGGCGCACATCCTCAGCACGTACAGTGTGATCAACGGCATTGGCGTCGGCTTGTCCACATCGGCGGCATTTGTGGCCCTGAATCATTACTTCAAGCACAAGCGCGGCCAGGCTGTCGGATTGTCGATGGCGGGCACAGCGATTGGCATGCTGATAATGCCGCAACTGGTGCGAATTCTGCTGGAGGGCTATGGCTTTCGTGGCGCTGTCCTGATGCTGTCCGGCGTGGCGCTAAATGCAACCGTGGGCTCGGTGCTGCTGCAGCCCATCAAATGGCACATGAAGGAGGAGTTCGATGACGAGGAACTGATGTGTATATCGACGCTGCCGACGCCACAGCCACAGATGTCGACGGGCACGGGAACGGGAACGGGAATGGGACAGGCGGCGAATGCGGCGCCCGCATTCAAGGTGATCAAGGAGGATGGCAACGAGGAGGATGCACTGCCCGAGCTGAATACGCTGCTGTTCAACAAGCACAATCCGCACAACATCCACAATCATCCATCGATGCGCAAGAACTACTCGGAGATGGCAATGAACACGATGAACGGCTCCCGTCTGGGCCTGACCAAGCGTCCCACATTTCCACGCATCATGTCCCTGGCGGGTGTACAGTCGGCGGATGTGGGCAGCGGCAGTGGCGGCTATCCCTCACAGGCCGAGGTGAACACAACGCAGCTGCGCTGCCGCAAGGCGTCGGTCACCTCGAATCTGTCCTACATGGACTTCACCGGCTCCATACTGCAGGTGCATCTGAATACCGGCGACGATGAGTTCGAGCGCAATGATCGCGAGCTGCGACGCGTTGGCACCGCCACCGGCAGCATTTTGGGCGGACATCGCGATAGTTTCATCAAAATGAAGCCCACCGAGCTGGAGAAACAGCAAACGGAGCTGGCCGACGAGGAGGCCAAGAAGAAGAAGCCCGGCTTCTGGCGTCGCTTTGCCGATCTGCTCGACGTTGCCATGCTCAAGGACAAGATGTTTCTCAACCTACTCTTCGGCCTCTCCATCTTCTATGTCGCCGAAATGAACTTCAAGATGGTCACGCCCTTCTTTTTCGCCAATCTGGGCTACTCCAAGGCGGACGTCGCCTACTGTCTATCGATAACAGCCATCACGGACATTGCCGCCCGCATTGTGCTGCCGCCGCTCTTCGACAGAACCACCATCAAAAAGCGCACCATTTTTCTCGTCTCCATCATCTTTGTGGCACTCACGCGCTCCAGTAAGTGCTCGTTATGGTTGGCCATTTAGCTCTCAAATTCGAATTATTTAGTATTTTAGCAGAAATTATTACAACGGAAGAGAAACTTTCATTCTCATCTATCACTTTTTTCCATCCTATTTGCTGATCCTTTGCTCAAATCGAGCAAGATCGATAAAGATCAGGCCAAAATTGGGGGGTTTCATAGGGTTTTCTTAATATGCCAAAAATAGTCTTCATATATTGTATACATAAATCTAAACCATCAGTCAGTTGGACAGTTAGATATATATTTTAATATTGCACTCTCAATATTTGATATTGAATCGCAGACTGAATTCGAATCCTAGACTATGAAGATTAATAGTTGTATGACGACTATACTCTATGCACTATAATAATAGTATTATTTCAATATTAATGTATTATCTTTCTATAGTTATGGCCGAGCAAACGGATTGGACACAACTCATGATCTGGCTGTCGATTTGTGGCTTCTTTCGCGGATCGGCGCTGAGCAACTTTACACTTACCGTTTCCGAGTATTGTTCGCTGGAGAAGCTGCCGTCGGCCTTTGGCTGGCATCTGGTTGGCAAGGCGTTGTTTGTCATCAGCTTTGGACCATTGATTGGTGAGTCTTAAACTTTGCGATTTGCACTTTGCTGACTCTTCTAATGCGCATTCTCCGCTTCCATGCAGGTCTCATACGCGATGTGACCGATAGTTATCCGATCTGCATACACGCGCAGAGCGTTTGCATTATGATCTGTGCCGTGGCCTGGGGCATTGAGTATCTGATTGAGTTTGTGCATTCACGTCGTCGCACCGCCGATGCGGCACAGTTGCCCACACAGGATGCAGCAGCAGCAGATGGAGGAACGACAGCGGCGGGATCGGCAGGTTCAGCCGCCGAAGATGTCAAGCTGTAATAGGATGGCCAAAGATCGATCAAGTTGAGGATTGTCAGAGATGCATATATCAAAAAAAAAACAACTCATAAGCTGAAACTAAATGCATACTACATATTACTGGATAGATATCTACCAATGCTATAGCTATATGCACATAGAAATTATTAAGTGAGAGTTCCGATTAGCCCAGTAACCCAGGCTGAATGAAACTTGACACTTTACAACCCGGTCAAGAATGCAACCAAAAAAACAAAATACTACAAATAATATAAATTCTTGAAATAATTTGTTTGAGTATTGCGATAATATATCGTAGCGGTTAATTTCCATGTGGCCCCAAAACTTGTATTAAACTCTTCATTGTTTCTGTTTGCCAGTTTCTTTTTTTTTATATATAGTTCGATATACTTAAGATCTACTGTCGGAGCATACTTATTATTTAAATGTCTTTTTAATTATGATTTTTTTTATTTGTTCTTTTTTTTTTTTTGTTTACTGTATGAACTTGTATGTGATAGTTCAAAGATAGTTTGTAAGTTAGTTCTTAAGGCAAGAGAGCATATGTTAAAATTAATATGATCAAAAAAGGCATCAAAGCACCAACAACAAAACTGGTTTTATAATTTGAAAATGTAACTTTAAAGAAAAGTTAAGCAACGACCACAAAACAAGATCCTACACCAACTATACATATATACAAATATATACCTAGCTAAATAAACAAAAGAATGTGTAACTGCAATTGAAATTGATGTGCCTATTTACATGAATATACTAAATATACACACACAAAGTTGAAGCCAAGTTAAATAAAATAATGTTGAAAACCCATTCACATATATGCATAGATTTTTGCCACAGATATATGTAAAATATATGCGAATTCCTATAAATATGCGAGAAAACATCCTATTCTTCGAGAGAGAAAGAGAGCAGTCTATGCTGAAGGAGAAACAACAACTAAAAACCCACCCCCACCAAAAGCGAGCAACATAATATCAAGGTACTACACTAAAGGAGAGATCAGTTGGGAATTTTGAACAGGCCAATAAAATGCCAGATTACTTAACTCGTAAGATTTGAACAACTCTCGTTGTATACGAAATTTTATATACATATGTATGTGCGAGAACTGCTTTGATCGAGAGTTGAAGAAAATGCCTTATTGTAAGATACATTAATGTAAACGCTAAATTGACAAAAAAAAAAAAAAAACGGAAAGCAATAACTGTTGCTAACTATATAGATGCCATGACCAAAAACAACAAAAAAAAAACATACAAAAAACTATAAAAAAAAAAAAAAAAACTTTGTAGCATACTATTTTGAGTGGGTTTAGAGAGCGGCTAACTGTTTGCTGCATCTAGCCACATATACACTGAAAGAATTAGCTTGACACACTGATTGCAAATTTGATGAAATATATTTAAATATATTTAAGAAATACGCATGTACTTAAACGGTGCAAAGAATATTTTGTGCGTAGTCTATAAAAGCTGAACATTTTTTTTTTTTGATATGATGTACTTATGGTTAAATAATTATATTTAGATAACAATGAAATCTTTTGGATATGCATTGCCGATATTGTAGCCCTATACATATAGTACATATATATATTTATATATATATGATATATTATCAAATTTAAATAAAGTGATATAAAACAAAAATGTTAATTATGATTTGTAGTTATTTTGTGATCATCAAACTGAAGTCATTGCCAAAACCAAAGTATAAATTATAACGAGCAAGATTTAATGCATGAGGAGCGAAAAGTAATTATAAATGTGGAAATTATTCGATTTGTCTATTACATGAATTACATGATACCCGTTTCTAGCATTTCAAATTTAGAGGGTATGTACATTTGAAAACTAAAAGGCTAAGATAAGAGCGATATTTCTGAGAAATCAACCAAGGTGTGAGCAATCACTGTCTCTTTCCGTATCGCAATGATGATAAAAATGATACGCAATAGATACGTAATAGACGTTGTTACGTAGTGACTACAGTTGTATGGAGGCCATAAAATTTGGCGAGTAAAATCAACAAATAAATGCTGTGATAATGCGTGAAGAATAAATTTAGATTTGTATAAATTATGTGGCGTGAGACGCTTCTATGCAAACGGCGTGGACAGTTCCAGGCACTTGCAATAAATCTCACGGGGATCTCAGTGCTCTTATCACAGCCTACACTGTAAGTTATTTCAACTGATAACAAGAGTCATATAAGCAACTGATTCTTGATGTTGTTGCCAACAATTGGAGGCTGTAATTGCAAATGGTACAACAACAAAAAAACACAACTATCCAATGATGATAAATAACAGCGAGTTTCAGTCTTGGGGAGAATACACATTGCAAATGGGGCTTGGCACGGAAGTTTGCCACATCTGTGGCATGGCCAACAACACAGGTGAGGTGATGCACAGCGGCACAGAGGTGTCTCTTTACTAATCTAATCAGCCGTGCATTTAGGGCTTAAATGAGGATCACAATAAAAGCCCAATTGCTACTGTCAGCTACTGGGAGCTCTGCTGATGATGTTGATGTACTAGAATCCATCACTTACCGCACAACTTCCGAGCAGCTAAGATGACGGCAACCACAGCACCACCACAGCCCAAAATCAAGTCCTATCAACTGGTGCCACCCGATGGCGGTTGGGGCTTATTCGTCTGCATTGGCATGGCTTTGCCCTTTGTAAGTGCAACCTGGAAGCAGAAAAACATATTCATATTAATATATTAAAATTATATTTGTACATACTTATAAATATATGTATGTATGTACATATATAGTGAGTGAATGCTTAAAACTTATAACGCTTCGGTTAAAGATGGAATCGCAAAATTCGCATTTCGGAAAAAAATTATATTTTTTATAAAAAATGTTTGCAATTTTAAAAAATTTCGTATAAAACTAATGTAACATTTTTATTTGCCTACTTAATTGGGAAAAAATGTGAAACTCAAAAATTAGCATTGAAATAAATATATAAGTAAAAATAAATGAAATGACAAAATCTCCCGACTATATAATACTCTGTTCTTAGTATAGCTGCATAAATAAATAATTATATATATTTAAACAAAAATATTGGAATTTTATATGAATTCTTTAAATCAAAGCCCATGTTTTCAAAAATTTAATGTTGATGTTCAAAGTGCATAAAAAATATAAAAAAAAAATAAAATTTAAAAATATGCAGAATCAAAAATTTTTTTTAAAATAAGTTAACATTTAAGTTTAATTAAAATTATTAAAATAATATACACAAAAAAAAGTTGAAATTCTAGAATTCGTTTCTAAATGGTTCTGATTTCTGAAAGGACATATTTGCGAGCATGCGTATACTTGATTTTTCACATATATATAAATATTTATATTTGAAGTTAATTTCTTATTATGTGTCGTAATATTTCACAGATTAGTGGCTTGGCGGCGCTACCATCGTTTGGCCTGATCTTTGGCGACTTTCTGGAGAGCATTGGGGCCGGAACGAGCGCCATTGCCTTCATAACGAGCACCTTCTTCTGCGCGATGAGCTTTGCTGGCCTCTTCTCCAGCTCGCTGTTCCGTCGCTTTGGCATGCGTCGCATGGGCGTAGTCGGTGGCACACTCTATTGTCTGGGCACGGGGATGCAGTATTTGGCCACCTCGACGCTGGAGCTGACCATTGCGTTCAGTTTGGTGCAGGGCAGCGGCTTTGGCCTGATTGTGCCCGCCAGCTATACATCGTTTAACAATTACTTTGTGAAGAATCGTGTGATGTGGATGAGCTTCGCCCAGACGCTGATTGGCCTGGGATCCATGATCTATCCGATTGTGATGCAAAAGCTGTTGCAGTGGTATGGCTTTCGTGGCTGCCTGCTGGTGCTGACCGCGATCAATGCGCATGCGATTCTGGGCATGCTGCTCATGCATCCCGTTGAGTGGCACATGCGACGCGCTCCACTGGAGGAGGAGGAGCAGCAACTGCAGCCAGTTCAGCCGGAAATTCAGCCATCGGTGGTCGTCCATGTGCAGCCAGAGACGCCACTAATAAAGCCAATGGCAGAGCCGCAATTTACAATTCCTGCACCCATCACCGATACATTGACGGTATCGCATCTGAACTCCCGCCGAGTATCGCATAGCGAGGAGCACACGCTCAAGGTCATTTCCAGTCGTGCCTCCAGCATTACCAGCCTGGGCAACTGGTCCGGCCCCATGGTTGTGAGTGATGCCTCGCCCCAAATGATGCACAGCCTCCAGGCGTCGCGACGCCAATCTGTCACCAGTGGCGTTCTCTCCTCTCCCTCGGCCACATCCATATCCACAGCTGGCCCGCCCAATGCCAATGATGTGACACCAGCTGAGCAGCGCAGCTGCTGCGGCAGCATTGTCGACTTCCTCGACCTCACTCTGTTCAAGAAACCCATCTATGTTAACATTGTGCTCGGCATTACTTTCGCCCTGTACTCGGATCTATCATTTTTCACCATGCAGCCGTCTTATCTCTTTGAATTGGGCTACACCAAGGTGAGTTATTATTCATTTTATGTATTGCATTTATTTGGTTAATTTCATTTATTTAGTTTGTGTATTTTTTTTCATTTAATTATTATAAAGACTTGCAGTTTTATTGTATTGAAATAAAATGCAAAGGTTAATTATAAATAAATAAAATATAATCGTAATTTGTAATGCAGGTTTTCTTAATTCGAATTTCAATTAAAATATTTTTTGCATATTTAATTCTCAAATTAGAATTAATCGCGAATTAAAATCATCACACAGACACATACATACATATGTACACATGGCACAGCAAGAGTTATCCACTGGGCAGCCATTTTGTATTAAAATACTTATACATACATATGTATGTACATACATACATTTCATCATCAACTTTGCTTTGCGATAGACAAAGCGGCACCGAAGTTGTAATTTTCTTCCGCTTGCTGTCCGCCATTTTGAATTCGCACTTGGCTACCAGGCAGCTGTGCGTTTTGTCTGTGAACATGCGCAATATACTCCGTTGTACGCATGCAGGTACATATATGTATTGTTCATACATATGTTTGTGTGTATTTTACCGTTTGCTTCTGCGCACATTTACTTTTCCTCCTTCTTGCTCACACTTGCTCTTTACTTGTATACACACACACACACACACACACACACACACACACACAACTTTCAGCGTTCTACGTTCAGCGAATGAACGAAAGAAAGCACACAAAACTCAACGCATTGCGACAGACAGACAAACTGGCGGCGTCGGCGTCGCACATCGTCCGAGATTTTGAACTCACACTTTTTTACAGGCAGCTGCGCGTTTTGTCTGCGAACATGCGCAAAATGCTCCTTTATATACATGTTTATATATAGTATATATATATGTGTGTGTGTGTGTGTATTTTACCGTTTGTTCTTGCGCACATTTACTTTGCCTCCTTCTTGCTCACACTTGCTCTTTACATTACTCTACACTCACGCACACATACACACATACACACACACACACAACTTGCAGCGATTTTCGCGATTGAACGAAAGAAAACATAGACAAAATCATTTTTTCCCCATTGGGCGGCTTTGTGCAATGTAAAATTCATAATTTATTCAAATATGTACATATATGTATATGTATGTATGTATTTTCTATGAACGCATTGCGACAGACAGACCGAGTGGCGGCGTCGCAAATTTGCGTCCGACTGCTGTCCGCCATTTTGAATTTGCATGCATGTGTGCAAAAAAAAAATTATTTTTTATATAAAAATGCCAGATTAAAAGCGTTTTTAATTTGCAAGCAAATATTTCGTTAAATTTAAATGCCTATATATATTTATGTATATGTAAATATATATAAGTATGAGGACGGAAATTTTTCAGACAAAATGGCGTCTTTATGTATATGAATGTAAATTGTGTATAAATATGTGTTATTAACATATATTGTATGCAGAAAACGAAAAACTTACCGCGAAATACATATGTAAATATATTTATAAATATATATATATATATATATATATATATATACATTTATTCACAATTAATTTTTTGTAAATGATTTAAAACTTTTACACTTTGATTTTATTTTGAAGAACACTTATTGAAAGCCAACATTCCTAGGCACTGACCGAACAGCAACTGAAAGATTCCTGCAGTTGTGCAAATAAAATTAAATTTTCTGTTGCTTTAAATGTTGCTAGGAAGCTGTCGCTAGCTAAGACACAGTCTGACTGTCTCGCTCGCACGCATGCGCATCCAATGGAAAGCTGCATGAAAACGAAAGCAACTGTGGCAAAAAGAACCGTTGCTTTTAATGTTGCCAATGCTGATGGAACATTCCAGAGTTTCTTATTCTCTGTTCTTAACACTATGTTATTTAACCTTTTTTTAATGTTATATGTATATGTATATATTGAATTTAATGTATTTTCTTTTCAGGTTGATACAGCTCATATTATTGCCATATGCGCACATTTACAAAAATAACATTTTCGATTTTTAATTTTGACTTTTTTACAAGCAGATTGCGCGTTTTGTCCGCGAGCATGCGCAAATGCATGTTTATATATGTGTGTGTGTGTGTGTGTGTGTGTGCTTTACCGTTTGTTCTTGCGCACATTTACTTTTCCTCCTTCTTGCTCACACTTGCTCTTTACTTGTATACACACACACACACACACACACACAACTTGCAGCGTTCTACGTTCAGCGAATGAACGAAAGAAAGCACACAAAACTCAACGCATTGCGACAGACGGACAAACTGGCGGCGTCGGCGTCGCAAATCGAATTTGCACTTTTTTACAGGCAGCTGCGCGTTTTGTCTGCGGACATGCGCAAAATGCTCCTTTATATATAGTATATATGTGTGTGTGTGTGTGTGTGTGTGTGTATTTTACCGTTTGTTCTTGCGCAAATTTACTTTGGCTCCTTCTTGCTCACACTTGCTCTTTACATTACTCTACACTCGCGCACACATACACACACACACACACACACACACACACCCACAACTTGCAGCGTTTTTCGCGATTGAACGAAAGAAAACATAGACAAAAGCATTTTTTCCCCATTGGGCGGCTATTTGCATTGTAAAATTCATTAATCAATGCGTTTTCAATTCATTCTAATTTTCGCAAGTTTATAATTATTGGAAGAAAATCAAAAATTTTTTTATATGTGTGTGTATAAACTTAAGTTTATATGTATTCAAATATGTATGTATGTATTTTCTATGAACGCATTGCGACAGACAGACAGACGACTGCTGTCCGCCATTTTGAATTTGCATGCGCAAAATACTTCGTAATATGCATATGTGTGTGTGTGTGTGTGTATTTCAACGCATGCTTTTGCGCAAAATAAGAAGAAATTCGTGAATTATACAAAATATTTTATAAATGCTAGATTAAAAGCGTTTTTAATTTGCAAGCGATTATTTCGTTAATATATATGTATATATATACATATACATATATGTATATGTAAGTACATATATGAGGACGGGAATATTGCAGACAAAATGGCGTCTTTATGTATATGAATGTAAATTGTGTAAAAATATGTGTTATTAACATATATTGTATGCAGAAAACGAAAAACTTACCGCAAAATACATATGTATATATATATATGTATATATATATGTATACATTTATTCACAATTAATTTGTTGTACATGATTTAGAACTTTTACACTTCGATTTTATTTTGAAGAACACTTATTGAAAGCCAACATTCCTAGGCACTGACCGAACAGCAACTGAAAGATTCCTGCAGTTGTGCAAATAAAATTAAATTTTCTGTTGCTTTAAATGTTGCTAGGAAGCTGTCGCTAGCTAAGACACAGTCTGACTGTCTCGCTCGCACGCATGCGCATCGAATGGAAAGCTGCATGAAAACGAAAGAAACACGCAGCAACTGGGGCAAAAAGAACCGTTGCTTTTAATGTTGCCAATGCTGATGGAACATTCCAGAGTTTCTTCTTCTTTGTTCTTAACACTATTATGTTAATTAACATTTTTGCAATTATATATATATGTACATACATATATTGAATTTAATGTTGTTGTTTTTTTTCAGGCTGATACAGCAAATATTATTGCCATTGGAGCCGCTGCAGATTTACTATCGCGAATCTTCCTGGCCATTACGGCGATTTTCATACAAGTTCCGGCACGCTACATTTACTTGGCCGGAGCTCTTTTTACGGTTTTCGCCCGATTTGGTAAATGCCATACAATGGAATCGTTATTCATTCGTTTATATACATACATATGTAACTATTGCAGCTCTTAATGGCGTCACCGATTTTATGGGCATGGCCTGCATTACGGCCGTACTTGGATTCCTACGGACTTGGATACACGTGACGCTGCCCTTGGTATTTGCCGATTATTTGCCAACGGAACGGTGCGTTACAACAAATAATAACAATAATAACCGTAATACAAATAGTTTGTATTTATTGCAGTTTTGCCAGCGGTTACGGTTTGTTTATGTTTACGCAGGGCAATGCGATGTTTCTAATCGGGCCGATCGTTGGCTACATACGGGATCGCACCCAGGACTATTTGCTGGTATTTCAGATACTGAACGTGTTCATGGCCCTCTGCGCGGTTCCCTGGATCATTGAGATATTGATTGTCAAGTTTCGTCGGCGCAACAAAATTGAGCGCAATAATGTCGCTGAGCAAACCAATGGCAACAACACAATTGTCCATTGAAAGTGACAAACTGTTGTAATTGTAACGTAGAGCATATGAAATCATGCGAAATCCTCATACAAGGCATATACGAATAAAAAATGCACAATCTGAACTAAATAATATACATATGTATGTATTTGGGCTTATTTTTGTATTTAACATTTCTCGGCGCTTAACTAGTGATCGCAGTTATGCGATAGGCAAACATATATATCGAACGTCTGTTTGTAACATTTTGCATATTTCTTGCTGAATTTACCGTAATTACCAATAAAATGCTTGCTCTACTTGGTTTGTGATCTTAAGCAAGCAACCTAGGCAACAAATATTGTTTTAACTTTAAACATAAAAATACTGCTCTTATCGACAAGCGTGGAGATAGCATTGCCATATGTAATTTTGTTGGCTGTTTGAAATGTCTCCAGCTTCGTTCACAAGAAACAAAAAGTTGCTCAACGTTTGCGCTTTTAAAAAATACTTTTATTTATCGATTAGTGGGTGTCATAGCAGTTAGCTTGTGTACGGTTGCAGACAGCTGACAAACTGTGCGCGACCTGGTCACACTCGCACAACACATCATATTTGTTTTGCTTGTTTATTTTGTGCCCCACTTACTTTCGCTGGACCCCCACTCCACCCTCCCCTCAACAAAATGGTATTACAACAAATCAAAATGCTGCTACTGGGCATCGTAACCCTCTGCCGGCGTGCCTTGTGCTGTTTCTCCCGCCGCCGCAAACTCAGCCACGGCGGCAACGATCAGCTGACAGCTGTCACAATTGGGGACTTCCCCACCGCAACAACAACAGCAGCAGCGAAAGGAACGGGTGGCAAGGAACGCGACTGGAACAACTGGGATGACAGTCCGCGCACCGTCGAGGAGCACATCGAGCAATATCGCCAGCGCATCGCACAGCCCCCCACCCCGCCCAAAGAGGAACCGGAACCGGACTTCTTTAGCGTAAGTCTATAACTATATCGTATGCTATACTATACTATACTATAATATATATACTATGCGCAGGAACTGACGCCGGACATTAAGCCGCAGCTGAAATACTATCTGGATGATGCGACGCAGGCGACAGCGCCAACGGATTTCTCAAGACTGAAGGCAACCGATATGGTGCCAATTAGCGCAAATGTAAGTTAAGCAACAGATCCTGCTGCTGCTCCCGATCCTACTGCTGCTCCTGCTGCATAAAATAAGGTTTTTCATGATCAGAGCAGTCCTCGGTAGATGAGTTGTCCAAGTGACCCAGAGTCATTCATTCGGGCAACTGGAGCATGCGGATCCCGGTTTCAATCCCCGGCTCGTGCTTTTTCCAAGTTGGGTTGATAAACTAACCATATACCCATAAAGACCAATTCGAAAATGAGCATTATAAACTGTTTAACAATATTTCGTTCGTTTGCAGGCTGATCTCGAGGATTGGGTGGATGATAATGCCGGTGGCTGGGAGGAGCTGGACACGTCACAAACGAAACACATAATACGGGAGAAGCGACGTGAGATGCGGCACCAGCGACAGCCGCCAACAAAAGTGCCACAGCCGACAATTGGTGCCCAGCGGATCAGCGATGTACAGCGGATGGCGTAGTTAATAATCAAAAGATACACACACACACACAAACACACATATATACACGCACCACCTACCGCCTGTACGATTCCATTCCATCTACCACTTGTAAATTATTTCGAAAGAAAACAAAGTCTGTTACCAATTGGCCTTAGCTTAATGACAAATCACCCCCCCCCCCACCACACTCTCCCCTCCCTTCCACCACCACTTAGCCGCTTGCTAAGTTTGTTCGCCATGGTTGGCCACAATAAACCTCCAGCCAGTTAGACAGTTAACCAGACACGTACCTTAACTATTTGCCTTTCACTCGCACTTCCTGCAGCAGCCGACACAGCAGCTGTTGCGTCCATTTCCTGACGCGCTGCGGTTGCCCATTGCCCCATCCACAATGGACAATGCACAATGCACAATGCAACCCAATCAGCGACATGGACACGCATCGCTGGACCCGCATTTCGGGCATAAATACACTGGCGACGTTGTCTGGCGCGGCGCTATTCAAATTCGAAATGTTGCTGCTGCTGGTGTTGGTCAGCGCGGTTGTCGGCTACGATCACAGTGTCAACTACTGGCAGGCCTTTGCGCCCGGCAAGCTGCTGCAGCGTTTGGATGAGCTCACCACGGCGGATGTGCGGCCGGGCCAGCTGAATGCGCTGCCTCAAGCGGCACAGGCCAAGCTGGATGAGGATGCGGATACGGCAGAGGAAACGGATGCGGATGTCGATGAGGATGCCGATGCTGATGACGATGTGGCTGCCATTGAGCATGATGAGGATGTGGAGCAGCCGCAGGCAGATAGCCACAGCGCCGAGGAGCACTCGGGCGAGGATTACGAGCGCAACTACGAGCAATTTGTGCGTCAGTACTTTGATCGTGTGCCGCTAGAAGCCGCCGATGAGGATGCCGCTGAAGCCAATGAGGATGATGCTGATGATGCTGAAGTCGCTGATGATGCCGCTGAAGCCACTGATGCTGATGCTGACGACGATGCCGTGGAGCATGAGGATGACAGCGTCGAGACGCAGGCGGAGGCCAGCAATGTGCAGGCCAAGCAGAAGCAACGCCAGCAGCGCTGTCGTCGCATCAAGCGCGATGGTCAACTGTGCAAAATATGCCGGGAGCCGCGCAACAATGAGGTGACCGAGACATGCAGCTACTCGCACGAGGCACAGCCGGAGCAGTATGCCTACGGCAGCGGCACCAAGTACAAGCGCTACAGGGACAAGCCGCAGCGGCGCCAGCGCCAGGCGGAGACAATGCCGGAGGCGAGCAGTCTCTGCGAGCGTCGCATGGTGGGCAAAACTGTGTGCTACGAGTGCAAGGATAGCGGTGGTCAGCGTTTGCGTCGCTGCTACGATGACGCACTGAACACGCAGCGGAAGAGCGCCGCCAAGCCGGATGGCAGGCAATCGCAGCAGTCGGAGCAGGAGCAGCGCATCTACAAGCGTACCATCAGCTACAGCTATGCGCAGGGCGGCAGCCAGGATGATGATCCCATGTTGACCACAACGCCGGCGGCACCAGCTCGCCTTGTGACGCTATCGCCGCGGAATCGCAGATTGGCCAAAATACTGCGTAGACCCGTCGCAATCCCACCCAGCATTGCACTCTAGATCGTTCCCATCTGCAGCTGGGTCGTTTGTTTTTTTTTTTTCTTTCGAATAAGCTTAAGTTAATCAACAAATTAATCAAATATCTTGAGCATTTTGCTTTGCTCCTAAATACAAGCAATTATTCAAATATATGTTCAAGTTTTTGTATACCCTGAACCCATTAAGAATGGGAAAGCAGTCTGTGGGTTCAGGGTATCATCCTAGAGCACTCTTCCTTGTTATATACATATATTATATATATTCTTATATTACTTTGCTCGTATGCAATCGATTATGAAATAAAACCTCAAGGATATAACTTGAATTGACAAACATCTGCATTATATATTTATATTTATAGATATAGATATATATATAACTTTGACAACATTAATTCTATTTTAATTCTTTCTCCAGACTGATTTTACATATAAAAACTGAACGTTTTTATTTTTTTGCAAGCTTTCGTTAATATTTATTCAAAGCCAAAATTGAAATTATTTAGTTTTGAAATCAGGAATAAATATAATTTGTTACTTAAATTTCCATATATTTCTTGCTGAAAATTTAAATATACCTTTAGGGAATATTTTCAAAATATTTGTTTAATTATTTTTATACTAAACATTAAAAAATAAGTTAACCAAGTGATTTTGAAGATTGATCAAAAATTATAGACAAAGAATACAATTTAGTCAGGCATTATCCACAAATTTCATCAGCACTTTGTTATGCAATTATTAAGATCACTTTAGATAAGCTATATTGTCGATCGTATTTGTGTTCGAACCACGTGAGCACACTTATCAGCCTAGGCAAACGCGATTAGGAACTACAACTGATTTCAGATTTCAGATTGCTGCTGCTCCAAACTACTATATGGCTGCCTATAGCGATTTGCGTGGGGTGTGCAGGGCAACTGGCAACCCCCTAATAATGTGTTGGCTTTATCTTGTGCAAAAGTTTCCTGGAATTGCGACCGATTTCGTTTACACAGTTTATGGAACTTTGGATAATAATTCGAAAGAAAATTTCCCATAAATTCGTCGGTTATTTAACATTTGCAGTTGCTCTGAAGATCGTCATCCTTTTGCGATAAAACTCATATGGCAAATAGTTTGTCATTTTAAATATTTAATTTTTAAACAAATCAGTGAATTGCAATTTGCTTGTGTAAATAAATGCCAGAATCGTTGGTTTCTTGGTTTTGTTGTTTACTTTATTATTTTACTTTCATAATGTGTATTACTTTTAGTTTTTATCAAATTTCTTGTATGTCGCCTCATTGCACTAAAAAAAACTTTTCGACATATCATTGGCTATCTCTTTCTAAGCCATTTCTTTGTTGCCGTCCCGTTCCAATTCGAAACCGAAAACAAAATACACACAAATAGTACAAAAAAAAAAAAAAAAACATAAACAAAAGTGGCTTAAAATGTTTGCTTACAATTAGAAAAAAAAAAGTTGCCGCATTTGCTTACATCTTTGTCCCATTTCGTTATCAGGCAACTCTTTATGCAAAAATAGATTTATATATATATGTGTATATAAATATATAGCTTTATGTATATATATATATAGTGTTTATGTGTAGACGCATATATTGTATATAAATATATATTACAAAGTATTTAGTTTCTGTTGTTAAATATTACAAATTTCTTGCACGTTCAACTTATTGCCGGGCGTAAACAGATCAACTAAAGCAGAAAGGGCCAAACCTTTATTTATAAAATAAGGTTCTAGTTTATTAAAATTAAACAATTAATTTTTGTAAAAAAAAATTAATAATGAACACAGGCAACACAAAATGTGTTGTGTGTGGATTGTTTTCTTTTCTTTTTGTTTTTTGTTTTTCACTTTTTACGCTTAATTACAGTAGCAAAAAAATAATACAATAATCATAAAAAAAAAATTCTAAAAGAACGTTACAAGAACAATTTGCAGGGCGCAGCTGTTGGTGTTATAAATTGCTGTTGTTTTTGATGTTGCGCCACGTGTTTAAAATTTAGTGTTAGTTAATTAGCAAATACATATGCACTTATGTATGTATGTATGTATGTATGTACGTATTGTTTACATATTTTTGTTGTGGGTTTTTGTTTTACTTTGTTACTCCTTTTGTTTAAGTATAATTGAGTAGTTGCTGTCGTTGTTGTTTTGTTGTTGTTGTTGTTATTGTTGATGCTGCTGCTTCAATTGCTGTTGTTGTGATTGTTCTGATCAACGCTATCCATGTTGGGCACATAATCCAGCGCCATCATGCAGGCGAACACAGTCATCACCATCTTGGGCTTGACCTCGGTAATGTCCTCGGGCAAAGCGTAAACACGGGCGCCAATCTTACGCGCCATGGAGATGGCATACTTGGCATTGGCCAGGTTGTCCTAAAATCGCAAAGAAATTTCAATTAATTCAAAGATTTGTGTCGAATGCATAGAACTTGGACTTACCTCGTGTGTGCCGCTGGTGCGCACCAGTTCATAGTTGATGCTACCCTCCTTGATGGCATCGATCAGATCAATTACAATCTTGCCATCGGCAATCGCATGATCGTTGAAGTTTTTCAGTTTCGACTGCTTGCCAGCGTCGCTCAGACGGGTGTTCACCCACTGTACAATCTCCTTCTCAATGATGGGATTGCCAGAGTTGGCCAGACGGGACAATATGGATAATGTGTAGGCGCGCATCAGTTGCCAGATCAGAGCTGTAAAGTCAACGAATGGAAGCAAAGTGTAAGTGCTTGGATATCTTAAATGCAGTCGAAATTTTCGAACTTGAACTTGCCAGAGGGTAGCTCAAATTAGAAACAGTTTGACTGTAGACTGATAGAGAGGAAATCTCCTGATTAGAGGAGCAGTTCAGAACATACCCAATGTGAGCGTGGCATTGCCATCGTTCAGATCCTGTCCGGCAATGCCGACCAGCGAGAACTTCAACTGCTTGCCCAGATCGACGGCATAGTTGCAGTTCTCCAGCTTCTCCATAAACTTGCGCAGCGGCGTGAAACGCTTGTGGACGCGAGTCCAGTTCACAATGCCCGGCTTGATGACATCGAACAGCTGAAAGATGACCAGACCATCGGCCAAGTCCGAGTACAGCCAGTTGACGTGCGGCGCCACGCCCATCGAGTTCATCCAGTTGCGATAAGCTGTGCACATAGAAAAAAACAAAAAAACGGGATGTAAATCGCAATTCGATGTTTGATAGGTTTGACAAAAGCTTACTCTTCTCCTCGCGCGTCTCCTCAATGGATTCGAGACCCTCGATCTGTTCGGGCTTGTCCAGGCCGGGATGATTGTTGAACAGATTGGCGACAAAGGCCAAGTTCAGCTTGTAGACGCCATTGACGACATCCTGTGGCGTCAGGAAGCTGCGACAGTTCAATTTGGCTGCCTGCTGCAGCATAATCTCGGCACGCGACTGCAGATCGGATTCGCGCAGTGCTTCCAGATTGACATCGGCCTCGTTGCCGGCAATTTGCTTCAGCAGATGCGAATAGATCTCGGAGTCGACAATGTCCGATTGGAAGTTGGTGCAGCGTCTCGAGATGCCGGCACGCTCCAGATGATGATTCACCCAGCGCAACAGTATCGCCTCCGGCGACATTTTCATCAGATCCTCCAAACGCTCATTGTCAAACAGCAAACCAGCCAGACCGGGACAGCTGTCCAGCGTAATGTGACTGAACAGGCCAATGCGAATGATCTGCCAGAGGAGGCCGAGCACCAAATGCGGTTTGCCCTTGGTCAGATCGTGGGCATCAATGTTGACAATGTTGCAGCCAATTGCCTGCGAGGAGACGAGCGCCAGCGTTAAGTTCTCAAACTCGCGATAGACGGTCAGGTTCTTCTTGTTGATGGCGCGCTCATCGATTGTATCGGGGCAGGAGTGATTGATGATCTTGCACAGCAAGATGCCGTCCTTGATCGATTGGTATAGACGCTTGCCCTCGGCATCTATGGGCAACAGATGCTGCAGGTCCTTGTCGTGCCCCAGATTCGAATTGATCCAATCGGAGAAGGCCAGCTGCTCCTCGAGACGCACCGAATGCGTGGTGCCCTCGGACGATATGCTGGACATGCCGCCTAACGTCTCCAGGTTCTCCTTCTTCGATACGACCGTCTTGAATGTGCTGGCCACATCCTTTGACTTCAGATCCAGGCACAGCGTCTCAAACTCCTCCAAATTCAATTTGCCCTGATGTGCCGTTCGCTGTTTGCTCTTGAACTCATCGATCATCTCGCGCACCTGATAGCCGGCCAGCTTGAAGCCCACCTGATTGAGGGCATCCTTCAGCTCGTGCAGATCAATGAAGCCATCCTTGTTGGCATCCAGCTGCAAGATAGAAACACAAACACACACACACACAGTTATAGTTAACAAATTGTATATGCTAATTGTGGATCGGCTGACTAATCTCTGTTAGTCATTTCTAGTTTGATTGCTGACGCATCCATCGAATTCGCCTTCAAAAATACTTGGATGAATTGCTCGAAGGCAGCCGAAAAGCTAAAGAGCACATTCCACACCCCTTAATTGCTAGGCATATGGTTTTTGTTCCCCTCTTACAAATGCTTCAAGCATTACCTCACCTGCATATGTAAAAGTTCTGAAAGTTCGCATTCTCATTTCCACTTCCCCGTACTTTTTCTGCCTATCTATCTTTCTATCTACAAACATTCACGGTCTTAGTCTTCATCATATTTGGTGCCGCTGCTTATCAGCTACCCAGTCTTTACTGATTAATTACCTGTCCCAACCACCCCCCACCCCCACACCACGACAGCAATTAGATCACTGGTAAATATTTTGCCAAGGCTTTCCCGAAAATTAAAAAAAAAAAAAAATACCCAACAGCATATCATTTCATAGTTTAAGTAATTGATTATCGTTAGTTCACAACTGACGTATGTATAAAGTAAATAAATATGCATATATATTGGTATATACGTGTGCGTTTGGAGCACCTGTCATTCTGACAGTTCTAGTGAACAAGTGACACGCAATCGATATCGGTATCGGTATCGAAATCAAAGTGCGATCATCGACTGTTAAATCAAAAAATCGTAATGTCGGCGTTACAAATCATTATGTGAGAATCTTGAGAAATACCTGAAGATTAAATTTTTATGCAAAGTTTGCAAAGTAAATATTTAAAACTTGAAATAAAATCGTGCAATCTGGCTGTACATGCAATTAATTTCCTGAGTTATAATCGTTAGATCTTGAGAAATATGTTAATGCGAAATTTGAAATTTTAAATATTGCAACCTTGAAAATAACTAATAATACGAAACAATTGAACATAAAGATAAATGGCAAAAGTTCAAATTGTATGCAGTTGTAGAGTTTTCAATTATAGAACAGAACACTGCGGATGTTATAGTTTCAAGAAAAAAAGTTGTAGTTTTTATGAGGCTCAGGTGTAACCAGGGTATACTAACAATATTGGCACAGATACTGTAGATACGTTCTAGACTCTAGAGTTATGAAAGTCAGGCCAAGCCCACAAGAGAAATACATCATCGAGTTGAGTGGCGTAGAAAAGTTTCGCAATTCCCCAGCTACAAGTCCCATTGACAAGCGCAAACATTTCACCAGGTAGGGGTGGGGGGGAGGATGAGGAATCGCAAACGTTTCTGACTATGGTGTGAAATTCTCATCATGGCCACATATAGCGCTATATGTATACATACATATATGGTTTGTATGCTTTTCTATATATACATATATATGGCTGATATAGAGGCCTAGAGCGGGCAGGTGTTGAAGGGGAAGTAGGGGGAACAGGGGTTGGCTATATTGTATGGAATTTGAGTCGGTCGGTCGGCTCGATGATGATGTTGGCTGTTTCGTTTCGTTTCCCGATAAGATAAAGTCTTGTGGCAAAATGGCAACAAAATCGAAAATAGCACCAGTTTACCTTTTTACGTATATGGTAATGATTACGAGCGAATATTGTATATGGGAGAGAGCGGACGGGGAACGGACCTACCGACCTACCTTCAAGGGTGGATTGGAGGCTTATTGATAAGCCACACACTGGCCGAATAGCCAACATATGACTGACAAATAACGGAAGTTCGTTCTGTTCTGGTCAGTTGAGTGCGATTTTGAAAAGGCGCGTGAACTTTATCTAAGGTGTTCACTGTAACTGTCTATATAAAATAAAAGAGAATCATTTTGTTGTTGTTTTTTGTGCGCTTCTCTGTGTTATCGATTTAAAAAACGACCATAAAGTATGCCGACAATAGCTGCAACAGCAACAACAACAACAACAACACCAAGAACAACCACAAAAAGAGCAAACACTTTTGATTACGATACATACATATATCGTGAGTAATAAAAAGCTATGTACGAAAAACAACTATAAAAAATTGAAATTTAATTGAATTTTTTTTTGGGTTTTTTTTTTTTTTTTTTGCACTTTGCAGTTATTTGACTATTTGCGGATTTACGTACATCGGGCAGAAGTTCCTCCAGATTCTGCTTGAACTCCTCGGTGGTTTGATGCTGCGCAACGTTGATAATATCAGACATTTTCGATATTTATTTCGATTTCTTATGTTGGGTTCACTTTTGTGTATTTAATTTGGGTTGCTTTACTTTGCTTACTTCTTGCTTCTTGCTAGCCAACTTAATTGCTGAGCAAAATAAACAAAAACCAAACAAGAATTATGCGTAAATTAAGTAAATTGATTTAAGGCAAACACACACGCACGCAAAATACAAGACAACAAACTAAAAAAAAAATATAAATGAAATAACTGAAGAAACGAAGCGAGCGAGGATGGGGGATGAAGAGACGTGGGCGGCGGATGGACACGCGATCGATTTTGAGTACGGCACGAGTGCTGAACGACAGGCGATTGAATAATGTGTTGCGGCACAAAAAATCACCGTTATGTGGCCGTTTGAGAGAGAGAGAGAGAGAGAGAGAGAGAGAGAGAGCAAGCAAGCAAGCAATCAATGCGCGGCAGGAGAGCTTTATCACGAGAGAGACAGCGCGCGCGCGAGAGAGAGAGAGCGAGAGAGAGTGAGAGAGAGCAAAGGATTTGGGAAATCAACGTGTGCGATTATTGAATAGATTGAATATTACTCGGCGTTTGCTGTTGGCGCCACGGGACGAGCTGAACTACTAATTGAGCGCCTAACGCCGTGCGCACTATTTATGCCTTTTCTTTTATCAGACGAAGAAAACCCACTCGCGCAACTCTCTCACCACAATATCGAATATGATAAGGCAGCGCGGCGGTGGAGAGAGCGCCTGATTGGTAACGGACCAAACCAAACCAAACCAAACCACATTGAAGAGCGTCTGGTTTTGGTATTTTCTTATACACTGAATCATTTGTGCTGTACTGTTTTTATTTAGCAAATGACTTAGTCACAATTTGCAAGTTTGCCTTAACCATTGGCTAAGTTAGTCATTTATTGATGGCATATTTGAAATTCAATTCAATTCGATACGATTCGATTCGATTTGAATTCAATTAGAATTCCACATTGATTTCATTAAAAACCAAGTCATATGAGCCAGCAATTAGGCATTATATGCATATCTGTGTATCTGAATGTACACACACACACACACACATATATATATATATATATATATATACAGTATATATATATTTAGGTATTTTGGTCATTCGCGCTGATAAGGCGCCCTAGTCAACCAATCAGCCAAGCGAACTACCAACAACAAACGACCAACACCTTGCTCCACATCAAGTTCAAACCGTCAGTCAGTCAGTCAGTCAGTCAGTTAACAAAATCGAGGCGATATCGATTAAGAATATCAGATTACGTTCGATTATCGTGTGGTGTAATAGGGTTGTCGTAAGTTCCACCGGCTATAAGTGCATTAGGTCTGTCTCTTTCTCCTAAAACTCCCAGTTCATAAAAGCTATAGGACTAGTTCTAACTGATCTTTAACAATCAGAAAGCAGTTTTTTTTTTAAGAACTTTTGCATATATTAATCATATTTTGATCAAACTATTTGATCAATTGTTATGTAAATTCAACGATTTCTTTCTCTTTTTCCACTTTGAATAATTTAAATTTGTTAGAGTCAAGAATTTTGTATTTTTTTCTGTGAATGTGGCAACTCTTTCTCAAGTGCCAAAAAAAAACCTTTAATAAAAATGCTTACACATCGAAATAATTTTTGTTAAATTTTATACATACATATATGTATGTATGTATATACTTACATAAGTAAATGAGTTGTAAGTTTTTAAGTTGCGCTGAGTTATTTGGTCAGAGAGTCATGAGAGTCTTACAGCCGAGAAGCAGAGAGCAGCGAAATGGTGAGAGAGAAAGAGAGTGAGCAACATGACATTTTTGAACGTAATTGGTTTTTTAATAGCCATTGTATCAGCGAGGGAATTATGTGCCAATTGCTTTTTGCCAACTGATGTCTTGTTAAACATAAATTAAATAC
The DNA here is from genome assembly GCA_035045305.1 of Drosophila maculinotata. Taxonomy (NCBI): domain Eukaryota; kingdom Metazoa; phylum Arthropoda; class Insecta; order Diptera; family Drosophilidae; genus Drosophila; species Drosophila maculinotata. The sequence continues at coordinate 1,121,917 of JAWNPD010000679.1, read as the reverse complement.
CATTTTGTCAAAGATAAGAAAATGCCAGTGATAAGAGCCCCAGCAATCGCATAGATTGAGTTTTTTTTTTATTAAACTCCAACGCAATAATTAAGCATTTTTGACAAATTGCTACATTTCTTTGTAGCGTCCAAGCCGATCTGATAGTGATGACTAATCCTAGTCATATATGACATACATACATATGTATGTACATACATATAAAGACTGTCCATTGTTCAAGTTAATGGCTCTTCAAGCCATAATCGTTACATGATTTTTTCCAGCTGTTCAAACTGATGTTTTTCATGTTTCATGATGAGCTACTGCATGTTTTTCTATCTATACAGATTCTTGTGATTTATTGTCCATTGTTCAGAATTGAATGCAGCTTGCACATTCAAGTTTTCATTGCGACTTTCATTGCAATCCAGCTGACAGCCGAGTTGTTTTTAAAACCATTGTATTTGTACAGCTTTCAGTTAAAGTTTCAAGCTGTCAATCTTTAGTTTGGACTGCAGAACTATTGTTAGCTATTGAAAACTTTCAGGTTGCCTCACTTAATCGTAAGAAACTAGTGCAAAGAGACGTACAATTTTTAAAACTAGTGAATAAAGCTATTGTTTATATCGGTTTTAGTGTACTCATCACATTTCAATACATTCGGAACTTAATTAAGTATAAGTACAACAAAAAGAATTATCAAATTGATAACCTTTGACATGACAATTCGCCTAATCTCTAAGAAATCGTTGGTTTCTTTATCAATTACATCTTTTAACGGATCGGTACTATATTTTGAAATGTGTCAATAGTGACTAGTTTGAACTACACACATAATACTTCACATACAGCTAACTAGTTAAGCACATGCTATTAAATTACCTTGAGTGTTAACAAGTTCAAGTTCGTTTCTTGGCCTTTGCAAAGAATAGTTTCCAGTGTTTTAGCCGCAAAAAAAAAAAGCAGAAAGAAAAAAACACGAAAAACCAAAACAGGTAAGCCAAGCAAAAAGGTCAGAAACAAACGGCAAAACATACACAAACCGTAATTATGATTATTATGATTATGACAAGCAGCGCGCGAAAGTTTTGTTAATGAACTTTGTTGTCATTGTGATTTCAAGTCAATTTACAGCAAATGAAGTTCATTAGCAGGCCACAAGATGCTAAACGGTGTTTAGTTGCTTGTTTGTTTGTTTGTTTCCTTGTTGAATTCTTTCTTCACTTTTAGCCAGCTTGCTTGCAATACTTGTCGTGTCCAGTCGTGTAATGACTCGTGACACGACTCCACTTCAGCCTGACGTAAGCAACCCCACCCCCCCCCCCCCCACAAAATGTCACCCGAAGGCGAGAAAGCGCATTAAGAAGAAAGAAAGAAGTGCCACAAAACAGACAAATATTTGAGACTGCCCGACTGGCAGTTACTCTGCTGGAAATCGATTCAGTTTTGATAACTGGTGTTTTTCCTGATTTTTGTCAAGAAATTTCCAAAATGTAGTTTTTCAACTTTCAATGTAGAATTGATGAAAAATGCCTTGGAAATTGAAAATCGCTTCAGTTTTGACAAAGTTATGGCAGTCGAAAGAGTGGAACCGGGCACAACTTTCATATACCCCCAGTTGGTCAGCTGTCATGGGTAAAGGGTATTAGAAATGCCCTCAAAGATACATATATGTAATATATGTACTTTGTTATGGTTTGTTATTGTTATTGTTGTTGTTGTTGTTGCTTTTCGCTTTCGTTGAACCGGTTTTGTGGCCTGAAAGCAGACCAGTTCACTAGTCAAATACCAATTGCTGATGCCAGGCACGAACCTTTGCTTGGCTTTGTTTGCTCCACAGCCAAGTGGAAGTGGAGCATTTGCTGGTGACTATTTACAATCTGAATGTTTGATGTTTGGTCAAACTGCATACAGTTGCTGGCGTAGCTGAAACCGAACGAAGCCCGACCTCGACAACAAAGGCGGCATTACATCAGCGTGACAGTTAGCAGTTGACGTTGATTGAATCGGCATCGGCATCGGCATCGGCATCGCTAGTGAGTCAACAACATTGGCAACATGTTAATCAACACTGACTGCTCGTAGTATCGTATCTGCATATGTACATACATATATACTACATATCTATGCACAGGCGGCACAAATTGAGGCCGATCGAGTACCTGGCATATTGAAAACCAAGCGATCGTAAATAGTCAAAGGAAATCAATTGAACAAAAATGAATAATGAGCCAGTCAAGCCATGATTATATACATATGTACATATGTACATATGTATGTATGTATATGCCAATGTATTTACAGTTGTTGCTGTCATACAAGAAATGTCGCTTGGTGGTAGCTAACGTTGTGTGTGCCACCCGACAAATAAACAGGTATTCGATTTGATTCAAAACTGAATTATGTGTGCGTGGGGGTTTTTTTCTTATTGTTGAAAACTCTTTCTTTCCTTTTTTGGGAGTCAAAATCCGTGACGAATACGGTTGGTATTTAAAGTAGACAATATGTAAATTGTAATCTGTGTGGAGCCAAATGATAATTATAGTTTGAAAAGGAAATATGACATTACGTGTAGTTTTCAATTTGATTAACGACAATTTTGTAACCTGAAGAGTCCAGTATGATGTCAATTGTTATTGTGTTGTTGTCTTCATTCGTTCGTTGTCGCAGTTCTTCTTCTTCTTCTTCTTGTCGTTGTTGTTGTTGTTGTTGTTGTTATCGTGCAGTCAATTGAAATTTGTAACACGTACAACAAATTTGACTCTGCGCTTTGTCTGTACGAGACACAGAGCTCGCATGTAATAAATTTTTATGTAGAAATTGGCAATGCGACCAACAAGATAAAGAGTCGAGCATTATACACACATATGCATGCACATATGCATACATGTACATACATACATACATACAACATTACTTACTTGCTTGGAAAGCTAAGTGAATTGTATAATCAGCAGTGACACATATCCGCCGAATAGACAAAAGCAAATGCCCAATGACCACTTTTGCCCCTGCCACAAATCGACTTTTCATGTTGTTGTTTTTTTTTTGTTTTTTGTTATTGGGAGTGGCGATTGCAATTTTCGTATGAAACATAATACGTATGTATATTAGTCACAAGGATAAATGCTACGTTTTCTTGTTACATGGGTGAGTCAGCCATTTTGGGAACTACTCCACAGACTAAGGTAGCAAATAGCAGACTAAGCTACAACAACAACACCAACAACCACACACCTTAAAGGCGTGTTAATTAGCGTGAACGCTCTGGCCACATGACAAATGAACAGTTAGCAGTGGGAGTGCTGCCACTCCGGTAAATATTGGTAATGAGGCAGTAAATCGTTCGGTCGGTGTCTCTGCCTCTCTCTGTTTGCACATGTCTCTGAGATTGGGGAAATTAAGTGAAAACCTGTAAGAAAAATTTACAAATAATACAACAAAAAAAACACGCAAATACCCTGATCAAAATAAGCTTGTACTGGCTTAAGCGGGTGGGGTTTGGGGGGGGGGGGGGGGCGACATGAACATATAAACGTTGTTATCGGCGCCATAAAGTAACTGGTAATCTGGGTTCAAGAAACTCGACACGCAAACCGATGAAACCGAAGAAAGCGTCAAAACTTTTGCATAAGGACAAACGACAAGTAGCAGCGCCAAAAAAAAATAATAAAAAAATATATATCCAAAAAAGAAACAGAGTTGCAACACAGCTGGCACGCATTAAAAATCACTTTCGCTGCATTTGTGCACAGTGGTTAAAGTCAGCAATTGATGGTGACAGACGTTCCGTTCCTTAATCAAATTGAACTCGTCGCAAAAAGTGCTGAATTTCTGATTTTGAATAATAAATCACAATTGCATATTGCATATTGCAATTTATAAATAAGTAAATCTGTATCTGCATTTTTTTTCATTGGCTGCAATCACATTCCAAACGCACTGATGTCATGTATGCCATATGTATATGTATATTGTTTTTTGTTATCAACCAATACATTTGCAATGCGTCGCGAACCACTGTGCACGTGTTGCTCGACTTGTGAGTGACACTGTAAAGCTGTTTGGCATACATATATGCATTAATAAACGGCACGTCAGTTGGGCTTTTGTTTAAATGCAAAGAATGTTTAAGTGTTTGCATACATAAGTAGCGCTCACCCTCACCCTCCCATTCCCATCTCTCCCGCCCATCTTCTTCCTCAGCGCACTTAAAGTGCACTTGATAAAAGCCAAGCGCAGCTAAAATAACAACAACAAACGTTTCTGTTGCTGCTGCTGTTGTTGTTGTTTTCGTTGTGTGTGAATGGGCACAGAAAAAGAAACAAAAACAAAAACGACGGCAGACCTAATAAACGCAGCCCAATGAATTATGCGGCTGCCTATCACCCTCCCCCTCCCCTAACCATCTGCATTCACTCACCCCCTCAAGTTGAGACATGCAAGCAGCAAGCGAACTGATAAACCATAAAAATATTTATGTACATACATACATACATACATACATATACACACATACAAACATACATTCACTACTCAAAATGCAAGACTTTGTGGCAATTAACGGCTGACACTCCCACGCGCAAAACGCTCAAAAAGACAAAAGAAAAACAAAAGTATGGCAACGCTGTGCTTCTCTGATTTGACATCAACCAAAGCCAAGTGTAAGCATAGTTGAAGGCAGCCAGCAGCGCGGCCACTTAAATGCGGAACAAGTCAAGTCTACCTCGCTCGCTCGCACTCGCACTCTCGCTGCATTAGTCATCGCAGCATCACAAAAAGCTTCAAGGCATGCTTGCTGATTAATAAAATCAACAACAACAACAAAATCCACTTTCAAGTGTCAATCAGTGCGAGTACCGAGAGTATAATTTAGCATGCCGACCGACGCCCCCGCCGCCTACGCTGCACTCATTGTCATTTTGCTCCCTCTCTCTCTCTTTTTCAATTCAGTTATCCTTTTTGATCGTTTCGTTTGCCACGCATTCTGATGAATTTACGCGTGCGCGCACTCTTAACAATGCCACCATTGTGTTTTGATTAACGTTACGCGCGTGCGCTTGCTTCACAGTTGCAATTCAATTGTGGGCGGCAAACGCAGCAATTACAGTTGGCAAATCGAAAAAGCTACACCTGAACGATCGTTTCTATGTGAGCGTGTGTGTGTATGTGAGTGTCTGTGTGTGTAAAGAAATTACTGCTGCTGCCCCTTGAACTGAAGACAGCTTCGCGACGCTGATGATTTAGTTGCTCTCTTCTCTCGGGCTGCTGCTGAGTCGTAGTTTTTCACGCTCTCCATCTTTGTATGTGGCTCTGTGTGTGTGTGTTTTTATTTTAAGCAGAAACTGGTTTTTGTTTGCCTTCTTTGCCTCTCTACCGTTGTGTGTTGTCATAGTATGAAAATACTTATGTATGTATGTATGTATGAATATAGGATGTATGTATATTCAAATGTTATTTTTCGCGAAATTCATATGGAATTCCAAGTAAAGTGAAAGAAGCATGATTAGTCATGTGTATGTGTGTGTGCTTGAGAGGGAGTGTGCAAGAGTAGGTGTGTGGGGGGGGGGGGGAGGCAGACATTGAACTTGTGCGTCAGTACAGGGGCAAGGCGCATGCGCTGCTGTTGCTGCTGTGATTTTGCACCTCCGAATGCACACACAGTGCAAGAGAGAGAGAGAGACGCGGCGTTGCCACCCCACCCAAAGGGAACTTGTTTTCCCCCACACACACACACACACACACGCACGCACGCATATGTATGCATGCATGCTGCCTGGCGCATTACCGTTAGCTGTTGTTGCTCGCTTCATGGGGGGTTGTTGAAGGCCATTGTCGCTGTCGCTGCCGATGCCGACGTTGACGCCCACATGCACCGGTTAACGGTTTTGCGCAGCAGCGCTTCTATGTGACTCATGCAATTGGCATTTAATTTCAATTTAACCCCACAGCTCCCTCCCCAACCCCATCCACCTTACCCCCTACCAAGATCATTTTACAGTTGCACATATTGACTTAACATTTTATGTGCACTAACATAGCTGCATATGTGTGTGTCTATGTTATGCTAAACATTGCGCTTACATTCTGAACTCACCTCTGTAAATTTCTCTTTTATCTCGGCCTTTTCATCAGTGGATAAAGTTTTTGTAAATTTGTTTAGTGTTGCCATATTGTTAATTTGTTCTTATGTTGCTGGTGGTGATTTTGTTGTTGTTCTTCTTGTAGCTGTTTGTTGCTGCTGCTGTTTCTTAATTGTTATTTTCGACTAATATTTCAATAAATTATTAAGTTAATTTCACCGTTTATTGCCGCTCTCTTATTGTTTTTATTGTTGTGCGAAAAACTGCGCTGCTGCTGCGGCGTCGCGTCGCTGCTTGGTGTCTGTCTGTTGTACTACTGTTGTTGTTGGTGGTGGGTTTGTTTGTTTGCTGTTTGTTGTGGAGGAGGGGGGGCGGCTGCGGCGGCAACGGTGACACTTTCTTCGACTTTTATTTATGGCTAATGTTATTGTTGTTAATTCTTTTACACGCTACTGCGCCGGATAATTGCTATTTTGCTATTTTTTTGCTATTTCTATATATTGTTATTGCTTTTCTCCTCTGTTTTGGCACTTATTTTTTTGTATTTTTGTTTTTAGCACTCAACAAAATTTGAACCCACAAAATCTCTGGTCTCACTCGGTATTTACACGTATGTTGTAAGCTCAGCTTATGCACTTTTTGTTGTTAGTTTAGCCGGCTTCTGTGCTGTTGGCGTACACTTTGTTATTTGCTAATCAATAACAATAAACTCGACAAAAATTATATAGTCTGCTGTGCAGGGTACACGAACCACGCGCAAGAAAGTCTGAATTAAAACTGATAGAGTGAGAAACAGTGTGACCGCAAGTGGCATGCGTGAAAATCTATTAAATTACTCAATCAGTCTGATTATACAAAAATACCTATAAAATACCGTATTTTAAAACTGTGTTCGCGCTTAAGTGGGTTTAAAAGAAAAGTATGAGTAATTTTAGGATACAACAATATGAACAAGAGATATACATACATATGTATTATATGATATATTTTTAAAGTTCTGTCTTGTAGAAAAAATGCTAAACACAACATTACAAACATTAGCAATTAATGAGCTGTGATAGAGAAGCAAGTGATATTTTGGAAGGAAAATAAGAGAAAATAATTACAGTAAAAAATTAAAATAGTTTCGCAATTAAATGCCGGCTTACAAATAAAATGGGAACAGTTTGCTTTGGCGCCAATTATAAATACCAGAATGCTGTTGGCGCTCATTTGAGACGCGTGAAGTTGGCTGCAAGTGCAAGCCACAGCCAAAATAAGCTGGCAGCCCTGGCTTGCGGAAGAAGAAAAGCGTTGTTGTGCTGTAGCTGTTTATTCATGTGTTTTGGTTCCTGGTGTAAATACAATCAAGTGCCAAACGAATCAATTGGCAGTTTTAAAACAAACAATGCTATGCATATTTAATACAATAAATACCGGCCTACAAATTAACTGGGAACAGTTTGCTTTGGCGCCAATTATAAATACCAGAATTCAATTGGCGCACATTCGAGTCACGTGAAGTCGGCTGCAAACAGCAAAACTTGCTGGCATCCCTGCGCTGGCGCAACAAAAAAAGAGTATTGTGCTGTAGCTGTTTATTTATGTGTTTTGTGTACAAATAAAATGCACATTAAGCAGGTGGGTGCCATAAATAAGCAATTGCCTGCCACTGGCTAACAATGCTCCATTTCAGATAATTATACAAGGCTTCAAAAGTTACAAAGACCAGACGGTAGTCGAGCCATTCGATAAACGGCACAATGTTGTTGTTGGACGCAATGGATCCGGGAAAAGTAACTTCTTCTATGGTGAGTCTCTCTGTGTGTGTCCGTGTGTGTGTGTGTGTGCTAATTTGTGTGTTTACTGTACTAGAATTGTTCCACACTATTTCATTGGGGAATGGAATCAACTATTTAAAAATTAAAGAGTTCAAAGACGCTTGGTTTTAGTTTTAGGGAACAATTAAAACGTTTTCTATAATCCAGTTAAATCCACAATCGGAATGTGGGCATGTATGCAGTTATTTAGGTATTGGCTCTCTAGACCGCGAATGGGATAAGCTAAATAAATGTTGCTCCAAACTTTGCTGAGTGGTCGAGTTGCTCTTGTTACCATTGGGAGCATTATGGCACTAAGGATCCCCGATCCATACTCAATATAATAATGATAACTAAATATTTATAACACACAGCTATTCAATTCGTGTTGAGCGATGAGTTTACCCATCAACGGCCGGAACAGCGTCAGGCGCTGCTCCATGAAGGAACTGGAGCTCGCGTCATTTCTGCCTATGTGGAGATTATATTCGACAACTCGGACAATCGTGTGCCGGTAAGTCGGCCAGTCTGTCAATTGTGCCACTGTCTATAATCAGACTATAAATGTAATTCCGCTTGCAGATCGATAAGGAGGAGATTTACTTGCGTCGCGTCATTGGCGCCAAGAAGGATCAGTATTTTCTAAACAAAAAGGTGGTGCCGCGCAATGAGGTGGTCAATCTGCTCGAATCGGCCGGCTTCTCCAGCTCCAATCCCTACTATATTGTCAAGCAGGGTAAAATCAATCAAATGGCCACCGCCGCCGATTCGTATCGCTTGAAGCTGCTCCGTGAGGTGGCTGGCACCCGTGTCTACGATGAGCGCAAGGAGGAATCCTTAAATCTGCTGCGCGAAACCGATGGCAAGGTGGAGAAGATTAGCGACTATCTGAAGACCATTGAGGATCGCCTGCAGACGCTCGAGGAGGAAAAGGAGGAACTCAAAGAGTATCAGAAGTGGGATAAAACGCGGCGCACCCTCGAGTACATACGCTACGAGACGGAGCTGAAGGATACGAGGCGGGCGCTCGAGGAGCTGCTGCTGCAGCGTAAATCATCGTCGGACAAGAAGAAGAACTATAACATTGAGATACAAAAGGCGCAGGAGAAGATCAAAGAGGTGCAAAAGAACCTGAAGGAGGCAAAGAAAAAGGTGCAAAGCACCAAGGAGGAGCGCTCCGTCCTAATGACCGAACAGCAGCAATTGCTGCGCGAGAAGACCAAACTGGATCTCACCATTGTCGATCTGAATGATGAGGTGCAGGGCGACAACAAGTCCAAGGAGCGAGCCGATCAGGAGCTCAAGAATCTCAAGGTGACGATAGCGGAGCGCGAGAACGAACTGGACGACGTCAAGCCCAAATATGAGTCGATGAAGCGCAAGGAGGAGGATTGCTCTCGCGAACTCCAGCTCAAGGAACAGAAACGCAAGGAGCTGTATGCAAAACAGGGACGCGGCTCGCAGTTCTCGTCGCGCGAGGATCGCGACAAGTGGATACACAATGAGCTGAAATCGATTAGTAAACAGACCAAGGACAAAATCAACCATCATGCCAAGCTGGTCGAGGATCTGAAAAAGGATGCCACCTCCGAGAAGGATCTGGGCACCAAAATCGAGGAGCACTCTTCCGAGCTGGAACAGCTGCGCCTCCAAATCGATGAGCACAACAAGAAATACTACGAACTGAAGAAGACCAAGGATCATCATCAATCCATGCGCAACGAACTGTGGCGCAAGGAGACCCAAATGACCCAACAACTCCAGACCCAAAAGGAGGAGCTCTCCCGCGCGGATCAAGCACTGCGCAGCATGGCCGGCAAACCCATCCTAAATGGCTGCGATTCCGTGCGCAAGGTGCTCGATAGCTTCGTGGAGCGCGGTGGTCAATCGGCGGCCATAGCACGCGCCTATTACGGTCCAGTTATCGAGAACTTTAGCTGCGACAAGACCATCTATACGGCCGTCGAGGTGACCGCAGCGAATCGCTTATTCCATCACATTGTCGAATCCGAATACGAGGGCACACAGATCCTCAAGGAGATGAACAAACTGAAGCTGCCGGGTGAGGTGACATTTATGCCACTGAATCGTCTACAAGTGAAGATACACGACTATCCCGACGATCCGGACTCGATACCCATGATATCCAAGTTGAAATACGATGAGCAGCATGATAAAGCGCTGCGCTATATCTTTGGCAAGACGCTCATCTGTCGTAATCTGGAGCGTGCCACAGAGCTGGCCAAGAGCACGGGTCTCGATTGCGTCACGCTCGATGGCGATCAGGTGTCCTCGAAGGGTTCCCTGACCGGCGGCTATTTCAACACTTCACGTTCGCGGCTCGAGATGCAAAAGAAGCGCACGGAGTATACGCAACAGATTACGGAATTCGAGAAGAAGCTGAACAAGTTGCGCAATGAACTCAAATCGACGGAGAACAACATCAATTCGATTGTCTCCGAAATGCAAAAGACGGAGACGAAACAGGGCAAATCAAAGGATGTCTTCGAGAAGGTCCAGGGCGAGATACGTCTGATGAAAGAGGAGCTGGTGCGCATCGAGAAATATCGTGCGCCCAAGGAGCGCTCGCTGGCGCAATGCAAGGCCTCACTGGAGGCGATGAACAGCACCAAGGCCAGCTTGGAGGCGGAACTGAAGCAGGAGCTCATGTCGACACTTTCCGTGCAGGATCAGCGTGAAATTGATCAGCTCAACGACGATATAAGGCGTCTCAATCAGGAGAACAAGGAGGCGTTCACGCAGCGCATGCAGCTCGAGGTGCGCAAAAATAAACTCGATAATCTGCTGATTAACAATCTCTTCCGGCGACGCGATGAGCTAATCCAAGCGCTGCAGGAGATCTCTGTGGAGGATCGCAAGCGAAAGCTTAACAATTGTAAAACGGAGCTCGTTTCGGCGGAGAAGCGCATCAAGAAGGTCAATGCGGATCTGGAGGAGATTGAGAAGCGTGTCACTGAGGCCGTGCAGCTGCAAAAGGAACTGCAGCAGGAGCTGGAGACGCATGTGCGCAAGGAGAAGGATGCCGAGGAGAACATCAACAAGGATAGCAAACAACTGGAGAAATGGACAACCAAAGAGAACATGCTAAACCAGAAGATTGACGAGTGCACCGAAAAGATTGCGAGCTTGGGTGCACTGCCTCAAGTGGATGCCGCCTACACGCGCATCTCACTGAAGAACATCTTCAAGGAGCTGGAGAAGGCCAATCAGCATCTGAAGAAATACAATCATGTGAACAAAAAGGCACTCGATCAATTCTTAAGCTTCTCCGAGCAGAAGGAGAAACTGTACAGGCGTAAGGAGGAGCTCGATGTGGGCGATCAGAAGATCCATATGCTCATCCATTCGCTGGAGATGCAAAAAGTGGAGGCCATACAGTTCACATTCAGACAGGTGGCACAGAATTTCACCAAGGTCTTTAAGAAACTGGTGCCCCAAGGCGCTGGCTATTTGATATTGAAAACCAAGGATAACGAGGGCGAGGAAATGGAAAAGGAGGTGGCCAATTCGGATGCCTTTACGGGCATCGGCATACGCGTCTCCTTCACGGGCATCGAAGCCGAAATGCGAGAAATGAATCAGCTATCCGGTGGCCAGAAATCTCTCGTTGCGCTCGCCCTCATCTTCTCCATACAAAAGTGCGATCCGGCACCCTTCTATCTATTCGATGAGATTGATCAGGTGAGTGAATCGCTACAATCCTTAATACACAGAGTGTTTTTATTAATGTTTCTTCTACTACAGGCTTTGGATGCAATGCATCGCAAGGCGGTGGCCGATATGATACACGAACTGAGCGACACGGCACAGTTTATTACCACCACATTCAGGCCGGAGCTGCTCGAGAATGCGCACAAATTCTACGGCGTACGTTTCCGCAACAAGGTCAGCCACATTGATTGTGTTACCCGCGAGCAGGCCAAGGACTTTGTCGAGGATGATAATACACACGCTTGAGAACAGCTCACCGCTTTTTGTACCGCTTCACTATCCCCAGCCTCCCCTCTATTTAACATTGAAGCATTTCATAGCTATTAGGCTTAATTTGGTTTTTTCATTATTATTACAATTATTCTATCCTTTTTTTTACCAATTTAATTTTCCTTAAAGCAACAATTTTAAAAACCTTAAGTCTGTCTGTATTGTAATTGTCCCTGATATAATAAACTTGACCTAGCTAAGTAAAAAGTCCAACAACATTTAAATGTATTTAAATTGTTTGAGGTTTTCTTCCTTTTCCGATTAAGTAAAATGATAACTAAGTTTATGTATGTACTCGTAATAAATGACACAGACAAAGAAACCTCAAATAACAATTTTCTTTACGTTGCCAAGTATTAAATACTATATAATATAATGGTCTGATAACGTGGATTCATTTTCAGTTGATTGTTTCTGTGATTATTAGAAAATAATAAAATCAGAATTTGCATTTCAAACTTGGAATTATAAAGAAATAAAAGAAGGTACTACAACCACATCATTGAAGAGAAGCTACAGATTGTCAAAATGGATTGCATATAAAAAGATTCGTTTATTGACTAAAAATCCTATATATGAAAGAATCTCTCGGATTAACAAGTATACAAAATCAACTCTTAAGTAATAGATATAAATATGTCTCAATGTTTTGTGCTAAATGCAGCATCAATCAGTTGGCTGACAAGTTCTTGGTCCATCATCATCGATCTTTATCATCGTCATCCTCATCATCTGCCGATGTCCTCGATCAGCTCCTGGGTGGCATTAATGGCAAATATAACGGAGAAGCACATGCCAACAGTTTCCACCTCCAGGGCAGTGATGCTGAAGCGCAGCGTTAGACGCCACATCACAAAGTGATTGAGCAGCACCAGCAGGGCCAAACCCAGTGACCACCAGTACTCATCCAATATGGCAATCCGCCACAGGCAATACACATTCCATAGCACGCACATGGTAAGATTAAGGCGCTCTAACCTGGCCAGGATCACAGCCAGCTTTGACTTCTCGTTAAGGCACCGACGGATGCTGGTCAGTGTCAAAATGCTGGCAAATAATCCCAAAACGACGAAGCGCCAATTTCTGCCCAACTGAATCTCCTCCTGGCCAGCGATGCTCTGCAGCTGGCCAATGATAAGGGTGACAAAGATGACGGGCGCAAAGCGCAGCGACTGTTCGCAAATCCGCCGGTGAATCTGGCCGGGATTGGGGTGCGTGTAGCGCAGAATGCAAAAAATGCTATGTGCAAAAAATAAACCATATGCGGCTAATCCGTGACGATTAGTGCTGTAGTGTTTGAGTGCCCAGCCGGAAGTAACGGCCAATATGAAATTAAGTAGGCCCAAGGCCAGCTTGGAGGACATGGAGCCGGCGGCGCTGAGAGCCATTGAAGAACAGGTGATCAAAACAAACAAATGGATATAAAACTGTATTTGTTAGTGTTGTAAAGCAGAGTTGTTTGAAAACATCGCTAAAAATAAGTGATGGCTAATGCTTGGAACTATCGTGGCTTTTAAAAATTATCGATAGCATTAACAGTAAGCCGTTTTAATATAATGCTTAGCAATTTTATTTTGCACGCTAGTTGTAATAGTATTAACATTTTTTATATTTTAAATACAGCTAAACTTTTTGTTAAAATATAACCAAACGCGGCTTAAAGATTTAATGCATATGAACGATTACCCATCACTAATTGCAACCTATGCTGAATTTGTTTTTGTACACCCGCGAAAGATTTGTATTTGTATTTTGTTGTTGTTCATAGATGTACATATAAACAAATTTACAGTTAATTCGAAACTCGAACGTCGCCTGCAAAATGGCGGATGCAAGTGGATTCAAATTGTTCAGAACAGTTGATCCGTCCACTGTGAACGTGCCGATGAAGGAGAAATTTGCCAAACTGACGCTATCCTCGAATAAGAAGAAGCAGCATCAGCAGAAAGAGAAGCCCAAAAACAACAACGACGTGAGTCGTCAACTTTTGAGTGAATTGAATGAAATAACGGTTGCTCAGTCAGAGGAGCGTCCATCTCCAATGGGACAGAAAGCGAGAGATAATGCTGGCCAGGATGAGGGTGCCCATCTGGATGTATCCGATTATATGGAGGCACTGCACCTGAGTGGGGAAGGATGCACCCAGCGATCCCAGGATGTGGATGTGGAGGCTCTCGTTACGCAGGTGTCCAATTTATCAGTGCAGCCGGAGCACAAGCAGCCGCCGGAGGTATCCATTTGCATATCAACGACAACGGAGGAGGAGGATGACAGTGAACCCTCCTGCATTACCATCTCAGATACCAGTGGAAGCGAGTGTGCTCCGGGGCAGGAGGAGCAGAGTATGGCTATCAGCGGACAACCAGCTGCTCCAGAGCCACTCAACGTTTCGCTCTCCTCCGGCAAGGTGCAGCGGATTGAGGCATTCCTCCGTGACGTATCCTTTGAGCGCCGTGAGATGATCCGTCGTGGACAAACAGATATGTCGGGCGATCATACGCGACTGGCCAGCGCGGATACGGAGTCCATGAGCCTGATCGATGTCGAGTGCACGCAATTGGCCACGCCCACACCAACGCCATCGCCTCCATCGTCGCCAGACAACAGGCAGATAGACAGCAGCAAGCGACTGGCGGATAATGATACAGAAGTTAATACGATGTGCTCCGAGGAGCAGTTGTTAACGAACAGCAGCAAGCGGTTAGCGCTTAATGACACGGAGGTGAACACACCCGAGGAGGAGGAGGAGCTGCTGCAGCTGTCTACGCAACTAGACGAAACCATACCGGAGACCAGTAGCGAGCTGGAGCAATCTCCGGCGAGGCCCAGCTCGGCTTCATCGGCAGAGACGGGCATACAAGTGAGCAGCATTAATATATCGGCAAGGATCAACATTAAAATACACATACCGAAAATGGATTCGAGCTCCGCAGAGTCCGAGGATTCGCCTGCCGACGGAGGGAACTCTGTGGAGGCACACTCCGAGCAGCACTCCGAACAGCAGGAGGAACAGCAGCAGGAGCAACAGCAGCAGGAGCAACAGCCGGTTCGAGAACAGGAGCGCACCGTACTCAGTGGCGATGCGTCGGAGGATGAACAATTTCTGACACAAGCTGAAAAGCTGTTGAATCAGCTATATGGAAAAGCGTGGCAAACGCCGGATGTCATACGTACACTCAAACGGTCCAGCGGCAACGATGACAAAGCTCCAGGCCCAACAACCGCAACATCCAACCGCACGCCGCTCACCGAGATCAGGCGACAGCCGCGAGCACGTCGCCCAGCGGCGACAACAGTCAAGAAGCGCACCACGGCCAATGAGAGCGCCCTGGGCGACTTTAGCCTTTGTAAGACTCTAATAAGATTCCCATGAGTTCTTATATTTTTACCAACATTTTGCAGTTAAGCGTGCGCTGCATTCCAGCAAACTGGACTCGACGCATTTTCCCAGTGCGGCCCGGACGGAGAGACGACCGAATCGACAGCGTGTCCGCACCAATCATGTGGAAGAGGAGCGATGGCGGGCACTGATCGATACGGACAGCGAAATCGATGCCTCCGATGATGAGGATGCCAATGCAACGGTCAGCAGTGATGACAACGATAACGATAGCAATGATGGCCATGTCACCTACTTGGATCTTACCAAGGACGAGGTGCAGGTGGTCGACAATCCCGATGAGCAAGCTGCACGTGAGTTTTCCTACTGTCGAACTTTTCTAATTTGAACTGTTGAGTCGACTGTAATGCTAATTGTTATATATGTATACCAAATTCATATGTAGCGTCCATGTTTCCACAACGACTTGACGACATCCTGCGCACCTGTCGCGCCAATGATAAGCCCAAGTTGCCTGCCACACCCTCGACGCCAGCAACGCCCGCGACGCCCACGAATCAAAAAACAACACGTCGACAGCTGTTCACGCCAAATACTGGCTATGAAGACGATAATGCCGCCAAACGCATTGTGGATCAAGCGCTCGACCTGGGCAGTCTGGAGCAGCTGGAAAATGTATATTTGCCGGGCACAACGGTGCACAAGCGTGTGCTGGAGGTCAAGAAACAGCTGGGCATAACTACTGAACTGCACAAGGCAACGCCAGTCTTTAAGCTACCCACGCCAAAGACAGCGAAGCCAGCCAAAACAGAGGAACGCACCAAAAAGCCACAGAATGTGCCCAGCAAGCCAAAAGGCGTTAAAAGTGTGGAATGCGAGCAAAGCGTGACCAAATGCAGCTTCCTCAAGTCCCTGGAGCTACAGATCAGTCGAGATCGCTGCGACAACGAGGCGTTCTATTATCGAGAGCACTTTGCCAGGAACAGGGAGCAGCTGGCGAGTCGACTTTATGAAATGTTCAACGTGAATGTCTTCAATAATGCACTCGACGTGCCCATCACCTGGTCTAAGCTGCTGCGCAACACGGCGGGCAGATGCCGAAATAGAAGAAGGTGGGCCTCATGGAATAAATCACTTAATTAGCCGTAAATGTATTATTAACAAAAATCATAACATTTTTGAAGAGCTCTGGCTTTGGATCCTATACAACTTAAATATAATTATATGTAATTAGATTTAATTTTGAGGATTCTTTTTAATGTTACCTAATACTTGAATATATTTGCAGCAAATTGAAGGAACGGAGCAGCACTGTGGAGCTAAGCATCAAAGTGCTGACCAGCGCGGATAGATTGCGCTGCACGTTGATACATGAGCTGTGCCATGCGGCTGCCTGGGTATTCAATGGTGAGAGTGGACATGGACTCGTTTGGAAGCGTTGGGCAAAACGGGCCAACGAGAAGTTCCCGGAGCTGCCGCCGATTCGTGTTTGCCACAACTACAAAATTGAGTTCAAGTACTCGTACAAATGTGTGAGCTGCAACACGTCGTAAGTAATCGGAGATCGATTAAATTAAGAATATGTAGTAATCATTCATCCATTAAATCGCAGTTCGCATGCACATTCCCGATCTCGCAAGGTGGAGACTTTACGCTGCTGCTTTTGCCGTGGACCAATTACATTGTTCCTGAACAAAAAGGACAAGTCGGGCAATATTGTGCCGACGCCAGTGAAGGAGGCGACCGGTTTCGCCAAGTATGTCAAGGATAATTTTCAAAAGCACAAGCGCGACAATCTCACAGCGGCGCAGGTGATGCGCATTTTGGGCGAAGAGTATGCCAAGGAGAAGGAAAACAAAAAGAAGACAGACGAACCGGCTAAAATTTATAGCCTGATAGATGACGATTTCTAAACATACAAAATTCGTAAATAGTATATACTTTTATATAGTTTCACATATATATATATATTTTCTATTTAAAGCATATATATTTTATATAAAGATTGTACAAAAAAAAATTCCTTTTAATAAAAAGAACCGCATTTTCAGTTGACAGCCATTTGAATTGTTACCAGTTTTTAGAGCTGCAAAACTAATCGACAGCAACGATAGTTAGAGGTGTGTGCTATCGATGTTACACGATACTCAGAGCAGGCAACAGTGACGTGACAACAAGTCATTATTTTGAGAGCAGTGTAGTTTTGTTGAATTAAGAACTCGAATAATAAATTAACATTGCATATGTTGCTCGTATAAAACGGTGTATGTAGCATAAAAACATAACTTGTCACACATTTTACACAATTTGCCGCATAGGCATCGAAGGCAATTGTGACAGCAACAGCAGTGTCATCACTAACACACACATACACCCATGCAATCGTAAACATTTTTGTTGCAGAACCGAACACGTCAGCTACGCGGATGCGGATTCGGATTGATTGAAATTGAATTTGTTTTGATCATTTCAAATCAAGATCAGTTCAATAATTGCGCCAACTACATAACGACAAGCAATTTGCTGCGTATTCATTTAGCTGTTTCCAAACTAACGCTACATCAAAATGGTAAGTCACACAAATGCAAACACACACACAAATACAAACACACACAAGTCTACGTCGGCTATTTGGCTCATGGTGGAATTATACAAGTTGGCGGAAATTACTCTCGTGACCTCTGTGTTGGGTGCTTGCATGGTGGAATTAGAACTGGAATTGCACCATGGGGTGCTTGCTTTTCAGTATATCTCCCACATGCTCAAACATGCATAAACATTCCACACTGCAGCAGCTCAAACGTATAAAAAACGAGCAAGAACAGACAGCTAGAGAGAGAGAGAGAATTAAACGAAGGAACCCGATATGTTAATAGCCACCACCTTGTCCAATTCCACCATGATTTAGCTTATCTCAGTTATCTCATTTCTTTTCATTTGTTATTCTAGGTACTCATTGCCGCAGCAGTCTGCACGAAGAATGGCAAAGGTAAGCAAAGCCACAACTACAACTGCATATATAAACAAATAGATAAACTAACACCCACTCTCTCTCTCTCACACACACACACACACACACATTTGCAGTTATATTGTCACGTCAGTTCGTGGAGATGACCAAGGCGCGCATCGAGGGGCTGCTGGCAGCATTCCCCAAACTGATGACGGCCGGCAAGCAGCACACGTATGTGGAAACGGATTCGGTGCGCTACGTCTACCAGCCGATGGAGAAGCTCTACATGCTCCTCATCACCACAAAGGCCAGCAACATTCTGGAGGATCTGGAAACGCTTCGTCTCTTTTCCAAAGTGGTGCGTCAACGAATATTCCAATCCAATTCCAACCTAGTCAAAAGATCTGCTTTAGAGACCCATTGGTATTTAATATTATTATTGATATTATAAGAAAGGGAGTCTCACAACAGAAAAGAGTGGAGCAAGGCACTACGACCTTCAGGGATCAGGAATCTTTTATACCCTATGTTCCCTATTAAAACGGTTATCATAAAGCTGTGTAGCGGACTGAAAGACAGCTTTCCGATCCCATTAAGTATGGCCTTAGGAATATCAAAATTTGTCTTTAGGTTCCCTAAAATCATACAAAAATCCATTGTACTTTGCTTCTTTAATGCCTCCTTAAAATCTGAATCTCTTTTGCCAGTTTATACTTACACTTACATCTCAATTAGATTAGCAAATCAGAGCCTTGTTTATTTCTGCTTAGTACATACTTAGTATTAACTTTTACATCTCTGTCTGTAGATTCCCGAGTACAGTCACTCGCTGGACGAGAAGGAAATTGTGGAGAATGCATTTAATTTGATCTTTGCCTTCGATGAGATTGTCGCGCTTGGCTACAGGGAGAGCGTTAATCTGGCGCAGATCAAGACATTTGTTGAGATGGACTCGCACGAGGAAAAAGTGTATCAAGCAGTGCGTCAGACACAGGAGCGCGAGGCACGTCAAAAGATGCGCGAGAAGGCTAAGGAGCTGCAGCGTCAGCGCATGGAGGCAACCAAACGTGGTGGCCCCTCAATGGGTGGATACAGTGGACGCAGCGGCGGCTTCAGCTCGGACAGTTATGGCAGCAGCGGCGGTGGCGGTGGCGGCGGCGGCGGCAGCAGCAGCAGCAGTGCTGGCAATTCATTTATTCAGATGGAGACGAAGATTGTGACCATCAAGGCTGCCCAGTAAGTTGAGAGATCATCATAACTATTTAGCTTATCATAATCCGCTTATTGTTCATTTATAGAAAGCCCGTTTCGCGCAATGCCCTCAAGTTGGGCGGCAAGTCCAAGGATGTGGACAGTTTTGTGGATCAGCTGAAGAGCGAGGGCGAGAAGATTGCCAACCTGGCACCAGCTGCTGCTCCGGGCAGCTCTGGCGCAGTGGCCAATGCCAGTGCAGCGGCTAAAGCTAAAATCTCACCGGACATTCATACAGAAAGGTATATATAAAAGAAGCCCCATCTATCGAAGAGCTTTTAAGATTAGTTTATTTTTTGCAGTGTGCATCTCAAAATGGAGGATAAGCTGGTGGTGCGTTTGGGACGTGATGGTGGTGTACAGCAATTTGAGCTGACCGGTTTGCTAACTTTGCGCATTACCGATGAAAATCTGGGACGTATCAAGGTGAAGCTGGCCAATAACGATACACAGGGCATACAGCTGCAGACGCATCCAAATGTTGACAAGGAACTCTTCAAATCGCGCGCTATGATCGGTCTGAAGAATCCAGCAAAGCCGTTTCCCCTCAATACCGATGTGGGCGTGCTTAAGTGGCGTTTCATAACGCAGGATGAATCTGCAATACCTTTAACCAGTGAGTGAACATTGTCATATGATTATATCTGTGTCTCTTACTAACTCCCTGTCTCACTCTAATTCATTGCACAGTTAACTGCTGGCCTTCTGATAATGGAGAAGGCGGCTGCGATGTAAACATTGAATACGAACTGGAGGCACAGCATCTGGAGCTACAGGATGTGGCCATTGTCATACCATTGCCGTAATTATTGAAACTAATGCTGAATGTTCTTCCAGTTTGTTAATTGATTTCTTTCGCTGCAGTCTAAATGTCCAGCCCTCAGTGGCCGAATACGATGGTACCTACAACTATGATGCTCGCAAACATGTGCTGCAGTGGCACATTCCCATCATTGATGCGGCCAACAAGTCCGGCTCGATGGAGTTTAGCTGCAGTGCCTCCATACCCGGGGACTTCTTTCCCCTGCAGGTGTCGTTCCTCTCGAAGACACCGTATGCGGCCATTACCGCACTGGATGTTGTACACGTGGATAATGATGAGTCTGTCAAGTATTCAAACGAAACGATGCTGTTTGTGGAGAAGTACGAAATTGTTTAAGCACACACTCCCAAAACAGATGCACACTATCGGGCAGTAGTAGTATACCTAGTATCAATACATACCTTTATATTTTTGGGCGATCTTGTCGCGTTCTGTACGATTATATAAATGTCAAAGCTATGTTTACATATACATATATATATTTCCAACACACACATAAGCAACCAGCCGTGATGCGCTTGTGAAGTCGTAATTCCAAATGGCGTGCTCCACACACTACCATCATCATAGACTATAACATATTCAATAAAATATATATGTACATATTTTATTAAATGCACGGACTTCAGCTGATAAATTTATTTTACGCAACAACAAACATATTGTTAATTATAGTGTTGGCATTGTAATACATGCATTTTGTTTACTGCAGCCGCAATCAAACAAAAAGCAATGAAAATATGTTTACAATTTGCGTATTTTTATGTTAAATGCTGTAAACAAAATACACAAATGTCTGCTTAGATTTGTTTAATATTTTATTATATGGTGTTGATAACCCATGGCTTCTATTCTGGTAGTAACTTAATGATTGACCTATCCCACTAATAGGACCGTTCCTACACAGACCATTCGATTTAGAAATCGAGCAATTGGCTTATGCTCAAGAAAAGTAATTGGATTGCATATTAGCTGCTTAGCCAATATTCAATTTGGATGATAACTTTATGAACGCTAATTAGGGTATTTAACGATATTTTCTAAATTGAATGATTTTATCTGGATGGATATTTGATAACGTCTGCAAATTGGAACAAATTCAATTGGAATCGGATTGGAAGTTCGGATAAGGCACGAAATAAACAAAAAGATATGGTTGTATAGCTAATATAAATACATTTACCATATATCCAATAATAATATAAAATGTATTGTTACTAATAATAATAGTCGGTTTCAAATTTTAAAAAGCCGCCATAATGCAAAAAGTGCTGCAGGTGCTTGTCGTAAACACACTTTGCAACACTGCCGCTGGCAGTTCAATTTCTCGATAGCTGACTATCGATAGTCACGTTCTCTACTAGCATTGTTTTGGTTTATTCTTTGTTTTCATTTTTACAATTGTAATCAGACCAAATGGAGCAGCAGTTGGAAAAAGTGTTGACCGAAATGTACGTCTTGCATAATAATAGTTACACGATTAATAACTTGCCCCCCTTACAGCGTAACACAACAGGACACGGTGGGTGCTCTACTGGCGAATAAACAAGGCCTCTGTCTGGGTGGTAAGTTAAAATAATTAAATATAAATATATGCACTTAAAATATATATATATCAACTTCTTCTGCTTGCTGTGGCTATGTGCCATAGCCAAGGGCAACATCAATCCCAATGTTTCCGGCATTGGCATGGCCATCTCCGAGCAGGTGGCCAAACTGGAGCCAAACAACACCGTTCTAGCCACCATCTGTCTATATAGCGGCAATAAGTACGTAACCCACATTTCTACATATGTAGAGAACCTTATCATTAACACCACTCATAGGCATCATTCATTTTCAAGCAAACCTTGATAAACTAGCCCTTTTGCTCTTTATTTTATCCAAGTTGTTATCTTTTAATTCATGTTTCCTTTTCTTTTATTAGTCTTTCCATTGTTCGTGACTAATGCGATAACTTAGTCTTTTTGCACTTATATCAGAATAAGTGATGTCTTATAAAGACTTAAACTTTTACACCCACACCAAACTCCCTAGAAGTACAAAGTATTCAAATCACATTTAACATTCAAAATACTCTTTTTTTAACAAACAACAAACCTTAGTCATCCCCAAGTTAATCAAGCTCCTCCTCACATGCCAAGCATAAATTAAATATTGTAATTTAAACCTTCAAAACGCTTTTGTATCAAACTCCCCATCTTAATAAACTCTCAGAATAATAAGGCTTCTTCTGTAACAACACTTTAACTTGAACTATTCAATCACTCTTCAATCAATTCTACAAAATGAAACAATTACTTAAAAGAACATATCACACAAACGATTACTAAATATTGTAAATTAAAAAAAGCTTCTCAAAGCCTCATCTAAATTACAATTCTATTCTCTTTTTCTGCAGACGCTGTGTGATACAAAAGGATGGCGAAATAACCGGAATCATTTACAAGCAAACAACAGCAGCATCGACGTCGACCAACAATTAACAATTGTTGTGGACTCATGTCTTAGGCCAAAGTAAGACAAATTTCTTCCAAATGCGCTCGAGCATTGCAGCAATAGCTGAATAGATGGATAGATGGATAGCCATAGTCACAGCCACAGTCACAGCCACAGCCACAGTTGTTATGTTGAGCTGCAGTTCTTGTTAATTTGTTTTAAATGGCTTAAGTTGATTGTACAATTGTTTTTTTTTTAAATATAATTATTAACATTATGTATTAGGGCTTTTCTGTTTTGTAGCAATAAGTAAAATCGATAATGTGCTCTATATACTAAAGCTTAATTCAACATTTAGCATGCATGTGTGTATATAAACATTTTGTACGATTAAGCCTTAACGTGATCAAAGCATATATACACATACATACATACATATACATACATATATACATACATACATACATATACTATACAAATACATTGTAATCAAATACAAAAATACAAAGCAATCATTGTACAGTATTTTTAATTGACTGCCAACGACATTGAACTTGTTTTAGATACATCAAATGTTCTGCTTGCTGCTAATTGCAATATGTAAGTCCAATTGTTATTAAAACAGAAGTGATGTCAGCAAGCATAAAATAACTTATGCAACATCCGATGCTAATCCGTTCTTAATTATTATCTTTATTCATTAAAACTTTTCGAAATGTATCTTTAGATGTTTGTTAAAAATTCGAAATATTTTTTAAATGATTGTATCAGTTTTCAAGTTTTTTCCAAATTTTCCAAACCACCCAGCAGATATGGCAGTCTTTTATTTTCAGTAGTCATTCATATTTTAATTAAAGTATATATGAATATGCATTTATAGCTGTAATTACTCAATCATAACGGCGCTTGCTCGTGCTTCACTCAAAGCCCATTGAATTTTCCGGATTGAGCAACATTAAGGAAATGCAGACCGCCTACGTCATAAAAACGAAAAGAAAAAAAAAAAATGATATATTGTCGTCATGCAATATGCAACATGCAACAATCTCACAGAGACGCCAAACAAATTGCCGTTAATTTCAGCCCACAAGCTTTTTGGATTTTTCAACCATTTTCTCTGTTTTAATTTATTAATTTTTTGTTGTATGTGTAAGTACTATATTTTGAAAGTCGTATGACAACATGGCACCCATCAGCAGCAGCAGCAGCAGCAGCAACAGCAGGCGACACAAGTCTGATGCACAAATGAAGTGTTGCCACCGATTTTGGCCAAATGTTTTTTTGCAGAGCGCTGTTGCATTACCTGGCGCCAGGTGCCACATGGCCACCAAGGGAGATTGCTGCCAGCAAACAAGTTTGTTATTGCCGCTGTCATTCGCTACATATGTATTTCATAATTCTTACCATTCAAAGAGCACTATTTAGCTGTCCGAGTGATGCTTGTAATTAACCAACAAACATGTATGTATTATGTATGCCCAGTAGGCCCATTAGCCAGTTGAAATGTGCCATGCTTCGGAATATCAAGAAGCTTGAGTTTAATGGTAAGTTAAGATCATGAAAATCGCATAGAAAGGCCATAGAGATATGAACTGAGAGAGAGAGAGAGGGAGAGGGAGAGTGAGATAAAGAGTAATAGAAAAAGCGGTGCTAAATTTGGCCAAATTTGTCTACATACAAATTTGTTGGGCAGAATTTAAACATGCATTTTTTTATAAATAAATATATTATTTATATAGAGGCAAAACCATGGAAAACCAACGAGGATTACTATTAAAAATCGGTTTTAATAATAATTTTACACCCTGATCCCATTAAAAATGTGAAAAAAGGGTATTATGGTTTTGTGCAAAAGTATGTAACAGGCATAAGGAAGCATCTCCGACCACATAAAGTATATATATTCTTGATCACTATCAATATTCGAGTCGATCTAGGCATGTCTGTCTGTCTGTCTGTCTGTCTGTCTGTCTGTCCGTCTGTCTGACTGTATGAACGCGCTGGTCTCAAAGACTACAAAAGCTAGAGACTTAATTTTTGAAATATAAGTTTTCGTGCTGCCGGGTCAGATCAAGTTTATGTTTTTTTTTCGATATCTCGTTCTGTTCAAAAGTTATCGATAAATTTCGATTCAAGACCAGTGTTTTTTAGGCATAGCTTGAAAGTTATAAGAACTACAGACTTCATTATTGTAATTTAAGTTTTCGTATTGCCGGCTCAATACAAGCTCATCATTTTTTCTCAATATCTCGACCCGTTCAAAAGTTATCGATACATTAAGATTCCAGATTAGTGTTTTTTAGGTATAGTTAAAAAGTTATAAGAGGTAGAAGCACCAAATTTGGTATGTACATATATGCTGCTATAGCATACAGATACTTTTTGGATACTTTCCCCCGATCTCTCAGAAATCGAAAAATACGTATATTTAGAGGTATGACCTTCGGATTTTACATAGTCTCACATTTATATGCCATCTTTGTGTCCTACAAATTTCATTAAGATCGGGCAATAATCAAAGAAGTTATTAACGATTCAATGTAACATGGAAGAAGAAGAAGAAGCAAAGCAATTGCATGACGCGCGCAGCCAGCAGCTTGTGTTTGTATGTGTGTGGGTGTGTGTGTTTCCATGTATGAGTACATATAAATAACTTGAATGAATGTAAGACCTTGGATCAGGGTATATCCTAGTCAGGCACTCTCGACAAGAGCACTTTTACTTGTTTTATTTACAATCCATCGTATAAGGCAATCAGCAAATTTTACGTGTAAGGAAAACAATCAAAAATTTCCAAAATATACATGTACATACATATGTACATATATGCATATACAAATAATTGTTTAAGAGTACAATTGTTGAGCAAATGAAAGGCTTAAGTAGAATATTGCAAGTATGAACTTCATGTGTGTAAACAGCAAACAAGCAGACAAAAGTTGATATTTGTGCAAATGCGAATGACCCCATTCACCCCCCACCCACCCCACCCCAACCCATTGGGGTATACAATTTTCTTTGTCAAATAGCAATGTTTAAACATGCTTTATACGAATCTATTTGCATGCAAAATGTACACAATTATGTATTTACATATATGTCGATGTATGTATGTATGTAGATATGTACACATGTATGTATGTATGTATTTGCACAGCGACAGCAGCCTTGAACTTTCACTAACAGTCCAGGGGCATTCTTCTTGTCCCACTTGTCTCTGTTGCTGTTGCTGTGGGTGTTGGTGTTGGTGTGGGTGTGAAAGGCGAACATACGCGTAATAAACTCTTCACACACGCATGCATAAAACTCGTTGCTTATATACATACATACATACATACATGTATATGCGAATTAAAAAAACAAAAGTTGATAAACAAAATGAAATGAAATTGGCAGCCAAGGCGGGTTTGGTTTATTTAGCCGGCCAAAGCCACCGAAAGCCTTCAACTTGACTAAGCGCGTTCAATGGAGTTCAGGAAAGCTTCGATTTTGCGGCCGGCATTCAATTCACATTTTCTTTGAAACGCTGTAAATTTATCTATATACATAATTATGTATACTCAAATACTTGATTTTCCTTTAGATTTGGAGTCCTTTTGTGCACAATTTACTCCCACTGATTCATAAGGCCTCGGTGGCGCAGTTGGCAGCGCGTAAGTCTCATAATCTTAAGGTCGTGAGTTCAAGCCTCACCCGGGGCAGTTAACTTTTTTATCACTTTATATAATCCCTAAAACTTTTTCAACATTTTCGACCCACTAATGGTACAATGATACTTACATATGTACATATGGTGAGCTTCAGCCTTAATATAAACAGATTTTCATCTATATATACATATTTTCTACAATAGCAATATGTATGAAATCTGAGCAACATTTTCTATAATCAGCATAAAAATGTTTGCATTTTCTGATTGAATACAATTTTCCACAATTTAATACTCAAGCTTTTCACAAAGTTTCTACTGTTAACACATTTTTTATTCATTACATTTCGACATAAAGAAAAGTTCCAAAAAAAATTGTATTTTAATGGTAGCATTTACATAATTGTGTAAATTCTAAATATACAAATAAAATCGAAATTATACGCCATTTAATAACACCTTTACTCAGTTTGAAGAATGTTACATTATTTATTTTGTATACACATTTTTCAGTGCAGCAACAGCAAAAAGCTAACAAGTTGCTGCACTTTCGTTTTCAAGGAGCCAACATCAATGCCACGAAGAAGAAGAAGAAGAAGAATCGAGCACACGCCCATTAGATAAGTAAAAAAGCTACAAGTGGAGAAGAAAACCGGCAGCAGTAGCTCCGGTTCATATCGAAAAAAACCAGCTGGTTTCGGTGCCTTTCCCTTTTTTGTTTTTTTTTTTTTTTTTTTTTTGATAAAAGCCGAACACAAAAATCACAAAAAGCGAAAGTGAGAAAGGCAGCCCAAGCTGGAGCAACATGTAATAATATAATTATATATACACACACATATATATATATATATATATATACATATAAAAACACTCAGACATGTGTGTGTGTATTGTCGCGAGTTTTCCAAAAATAACAACAAAGTTCGTAGCTGCTCATCGCATTGCGAGTCTTGCAACATTTTTCAAATAGTTTTCATTAGATTTGTAGCTGGAAATTGTTGACTCTTGACCACATGCTCATTTTCACAGCATTCACAGCCAAGCTGATTTGATTTATACGCACTTTGCCATAAATCAAATGTAGTAGATACATATGTACATATATGTACATACATACATATTATTATATGAACTTTTCGTCTAAAGAATTATGTGACCACTGTTGCCCCCTAGACGACTGACGCTTGAGTTATGCCAAACATAAACATATTTTCATGGCAATATTTGTCAACGACATGATAAATCTTTTAGTTGTAGTTTGAGCTATATTTTTTTGTTGAAGGCCCGCCGTACGTTGAACACACCTCCCTAAACAGTATATCTATTTTTCGACTAAAACTACTATACTGATTTAGTTGACTACTTTTCTATTGTTCTGTGTGACTGAATTTGCCAACGTTTTACTGACAGCGCTGCTATCAAATTTTATTTCAATGTGAATCAATTTTAAATTTCTAAAAAAAAACAAAATCTCTTTTTTATTCTAATTGTCATTGGCACTGGTTGAAGAAATTTTCGAACTTTTCGAAAACGTATTCTAAATATTTAAGTAAATGTGGCTGGAGATTGCTTTATATTACTTAGTATACCTGAAAATATCGCATGTCAGTTGATTGAATGCAAATTGAATTATTATTATTATTCACAATATATATCATGCATGGAAAATTATGTCATATGGCCGGCTAATCGCCAAACTTAGCCAAAGTCACAAATCTGTGATTTTACAAATAATCACGTCATCAAAGACCAAAAATGACGACATTTGGGCGGCAACGTCAGCTTCAGTTTCAGTCGTATATATATATATATATATATATATATATATATGTATGTATATGCACGCATACATACAAGACGACATCGTTGTATGCGGTATTGTTTACGATTTATTTTTGTATTATTTTGTATGGATTCAATGTTGTATAATGGACAACATAGGCGCCAACAATTGCAGGTGTTGAGCGCTTCCATGACAAATCACGTTCTGTTCAGCGGTACGGGTAAATTGCTCGTATATGGACGGACGTTCATTCATACATGAAATCAGCATATCAACATTCGTATTAAATACAATAAATACAAATATTTGTCTGGCATAACTTGTTATTTGTCAATCTCAAATGATGAGATTTATGTGATATCTATTATACTATTACGAAATTCTCAACGTTGTCATCTCTGAAGAAATGCTGGCCCGCATGATTCATGCCGAACTCGTCTTTTCCATATTTGGCTAAATCGAAAATTTATTGAATTCGTACACTCTTTACAACACAAGCACACAAGCATGAATCACAAGTCAAGTTTTAGCCATATGTTTCAAAAAAATGCGTCAAGCTTCATTTTTAACATTTTCATATTCCGAATTTAGCACATTTCTTCAATTAGTCATTTCAACTTGCGCGCCAATTGCCCACGCGCTGTTGTCCAACACTGCGCATTAGAGCTGTTATCAAATATTGCAATTTGTCATCGATAGTCCGATGAGCGGTCAAATTATTGCAAATGTTCGTTGATTTTGAATTTCACCTTAGATTATACACTTTGAATTACGCAACGGATTGCAGATTTTGTATTCGAATTTGTATGAAAATTGCAAAAAACTATTTGATATATTAGAGACAAATCGCATTGCTAATAGCTGCAAACATAATTCTGGGCTATCTATCTGCGTTTTCAACAGATTCGCATTGCATAATATACACACAAAGACAGGCATGCAATGTTTATCATGGTTTATTTATTTGTTGCTTGTATTTAGAGCAATAGGGTGAGGGTGTAGCTCATGCTATGTACACACACACACATAGTACATATAGTACATATGTACATATGTACATGTGTATACTATGTATTATAAATTTTCGCTCGTTTGGCGTATATATCGCTAGATGTCTAAACACATCTCGGACATGTCTGTTGTACAATTAAAAACAATCGATGCGATTTTTAGCACAAATGTGCCAAACACGAACATTCAATTTATATTTAGTCGATCGCCTTCATACGTCAAATGATAGCACTGCAAACGCTTCGCACTCCGTCCGTCCAACCCGCTCATCCCCTCGTAATAGCCCACAAGCTTCCGTCTTTATAAGGGGTTAGAAGTGAGCTGCACGCTCGTCACGCCAACAAAAACAAAAACAAAAAAAACAGAAAAGGAAAAATACAAAATACAAAATACAAAATATAATATGTATTTATAGGAGAATAAAATAAAATTAAAAAACAAATGCGGCTGCTTGGCGAAAATACGGTTTTTGTAATTCAGCTAAATTTCATTGCGTTTTGCTCCACTTTGCTGGCAGCCAAGTCAGAAGTCATCTGCGGAAAGAGCAAGCGCAACCAATTTGAGATGTCGTCATCTCAGTCACTTTCTACTTTCACTGCAACCAACACACTCACTCACGGCGCCCAAATTGCAACGTCAGCGTCGGCCTGAACACAAGCAAGCAAGCATCTCTCCAGCATTTAACTCGAAATCCAGATACGCTTTTATTTGCTTTCTACATAACAAATACTACATACTCTTTACTATAAACAAAAGTACATATAAATAATTAAATATGTGTTGGATATTTTGGCTGCTGTCTGTACTTGGTTTTTATTGTTGTTGTTGCTGTTGCTGGAAACACTAAAACACTTCCTGGCTGCTTGGTTGAGCAAATAATTTGTGGCTCACGCCCTCAGCTGTGCACACAGCGCCAAATCCGACGCACTAGCGAACAGATCCCATGGAAGACTACAACCTGGCATTACAAGAGCAGATGTTGATTTTTTTTCATCTGTTTTTCTGTTGATTTTTTGTATATTTTTTTTATTGTTTAGTGCTTTGCTTTGGTGTGGTGCTCAACGAGTACTTTCATCTTGCATTGACCTCAAATTGAGTAGTGGCCCAGTTAGGTGGCATGGGCATCGTGGTGGATACGAAGGTGATATGAGCATGGTCATGTAACAGCTGCTGTCTATGCAGTAAATCATATATAATTGAAATAGATTATTATTATTATTATTATTACAGAGCATACAGAGTCAATGCCTCAGACTATACTTAAGCTTGATATTGTATCATAAATATACTCTTATTATTATTTATGTGTATATTTAGATAACGAATGTTTGCTCAGCAATAGTTAATAAATTCCCTTTAGGTATTTTTTGCTTTGAAACTGTCAGATATTAAGAAATATAGACGGCTGACTGACATTGCACAGAACCAATATGCTCATCAACCTTTGGACTGAAAGTATAATGATAAAAATGAGTCCGAGTTCCATTAAATGCCAAAGCTGTATCGGTTTTCAAGCATCACGACATTTTCTATATGATTCCGCCTCTAAATTATTTCCACATTTCAAGTTTATGCATTTTACAAAATATATTTTTTTTGAAATAATAACACACTTACTCATTTTTAAAATTTGCTTTTTTTTTCAAACTTTTAGAATCTTTTAATTTTATTTTTAATTAATTGTGGAAGCAGGGAAAAAGTGATGCTAAGGTGGTTGATTTTTCTGTCAAAAAACAAAAGTACATATAAATAATTAATCCGTATAGAATGTCTTTCCAACACTTCAAACCCTCATAACTTTTGGCAAAAAGTATCCGATTGCAAAGTTCGAGGACATTTTGTTCATGATTTTGACACTTATTTAATTCCTCATTTCAAGCTTATGTATTTAAGAAAATACATTTTTTGCGAAATATCATTTTTGAAAACTTTTTTTTTTTTAAATTTTCGAATCTGAAAATTGTATTATTAATTGATTGTGGATGCCACAATTAGAAGGAAAAACATGGAAAAAGTGATTCTGATTTTGTTCATAATTTTGCCTATCAATTAGTTCTACACTTCAAGTTGATGCATTTTTAAAAATGAGATTCTTTCGAACATTTTATCAAAATATCACTATGACGCCTGCTCATTTCGTGTTAGTGTTTCGGTTTGCTCTATTCACCATTTATACACTTTAAACAAGTGCCCCAAACCCCGATAAATGAAAAGAAAATTGTGTTTTTATGTAAAGTTATATCGTTTGAAAACAAATGAATGTTTCTTTTATTTTCTGCATCGTTTTCATTTCTTTTTGTATTGTTTATTTGTTTTTTTTTTATTTTTTTTTTTAAATATATTTTTTTTTGTTGTGTGTCAATCAGCAACTGTAGTATTTGCATTTGGTTTTGCAATATAAAAATACATTCGCTTCGTATCTGTGCGCTAGTTGCTGCTAGGAACATCAATTCTACGTGTTGTTGTTGCTGTTGGTGTTATTGTTGTTGTTGTTGTTGTTTCGAACCGCGACATTGTATTAAACATATTCGTCTCTGAACGTTTGCCGTGGAAACAATTGTTTCATCATTACAATAGTAATAATAGTTACGAAAAAAAAACTAAAATATTTATAATAACTCTAGCAATAAACATTACAATTCCTTAATTCTTAAATGTTTACACTAATTATTATAATTTATGTTATTGTTGTTGTAGT
This sequence comes from Drosophila maculinotata, assembly GCA_035045305.1. NCBI lineage: Eukaryota > Metazoa > Arthropoda > Insecta > Diptera > Drosophilidae > Drosophila > Drosophila maculinotata. The sequence goes on along the minus strand of JAWNPD010000679.1, from coordinate 1,090,104 downwards.
TGTTGTTGGTTGAATGCGATGTTGTTCAATGTAAAAATTATACACTGAAGAAATTTTCAATGAACTTTGCATATATCTGAATATTGCGGAACCTCAGCTCCATTCAGTAAATTGGCATGAATTCGTTAAATAAATAGGCATGTGCTAAAAACTAGGTGTCGACAAAAAAAAAAAATAATAATTATTTATCCAGTAGGAAACATAGCTTACTTTAATGTTGAGGTGTGTAAAAAGTAATTCAACTTTGATATTTTTCTTTTTATAAATGAGATGCTTCATTCGTACTTTTTATGTTATGCAAAGTGTGGCGAAAAAGAACAAAAAAAAAAAACAAAACAAAAAAATGGAGTGATTTTGGTGCGAGTGTTTTTTGTTTTTCGAAAATTAATTATTGAATTGGCCTTTTTTAGATTTTCGCGCAGTGTAAACGGCATTTGATTATTTCCTTATTTTTTTTTTTTTAGTGTTTTTCGTTTTCTTTTGTTTTTATGTTGTTGTTGTGGTAAATATGTGAGAAAGTGAAAAATACATCACAGCTAAAACTTCAGTACATTTTTCTTGTGGTTACTTCGAATACCAAAAAAAAAAAAAAAACAAAAAAGTATGTATATAATTTCTTTATAAATATATGTATGCATACAATCGATAGTTGTGCGTATATATATAAATATATACATATATATGCAGAGACATATATATATATACATATATATATGTGCTGTACTCATATTCATACATGTACATCAGTATGTAGGTATGCATGCAATTATATATATATATATGTATATATATGTATATCGTTGAACTAAAAATAGGCTTCGCTCAATATAAACGACATTTTGTCATTATTTTGATTTTTGGGTTTTTTTTTTCTCAGTTCGCATTGCGCTCCCCCTGCCAAAAAACTCTCCAGATTGAACGGCTCCGATTTTTCCTTGTGGCTGTTGAGGGGCGTTGGCAGGGCAGGGTTGGGATGGTTGGGTTTGGTTTGGTTGGACAAAGCAAGCAGGGGACTGAGATTAAATACAAGAGGCGCATTCCCAAAAGAATCGACTACAACTAGCAAACAGCTTACAGACTACAAGTACTTGTTGGCCCCGCCCACTGATCTACGAAAAAAAAAAAAACACGTTACAAAACCCCGACCCCTGGACCCCGCTATCCGGCATCCTGGCATTCCGGCATTCCGGCACCCCCGATTCCGATTCCGATTGCGATCCCGATCCCGATCCCGATCAGCCTGCACTCTAATCATCCCAGCTGCAGCCAGAGATGAGCTCACGACGCACACGCCACAGCATCAGTTCCATGCAGGCGCGCGAATCCTCGAAGCTGCTGTGTCCGGTGGCCCCATCGCCGCTCTGGATCTCACGATTCAGATGCGTCTTGGTCAGATGACGCAGTGCGCGTCGATAGGGAAACCCGTTGGAGTGCGGAAACGCAATGGACGTATCGATGAGGGTGTGATGGACCAGACGCAGGGCGCGCAAATCATTGTCGAGCCCGTGCCCGATCAGTATGGTGTCGGCATCGATCAGCTCCAGCAGATCGCGCTGCACCTCGGCCAGCGTCTTGACGCCGTCCGCTTTGAGATCCTTGGCGGTAACGCCCGAATATCGTGTATTATAATCAACAATATCCGCATCGGGTCGCACAAAATGCTCATACACCAGCTGGCCGTTGAGCGCCACCAGCGACACCTTGGTCACATCCAGGCCGCGACCCGTATAGCTCATCTCGCAGTCCAGAGCATACACCGCCGGTGGTGGCTCCCGGCTGCACGGCACCGCCTGCATCACGCGCGGCATTGTGTGCACAAAATCATGATATGGCCCATTGACGCCAACAACGGAGCCGGTCCACACGTGCAGCTCGTTGCGACTGCAGCCGCTGGCGCACTCCTCGCTGGCACTGCAGCAAGTCCAGCGGTTGCGCCACGCGTTGCCATCGTAGCAGCGATGATACTTGCCCCAATGATAGCAGCACTCGTCGCGCGTCAAATACTGGCCACTCAGCTCGTCGACCAGAAAGTCACCCTTGCAGCGGACACACTGCTTGGCCAGGCTGCGCTCCATGTGCGCATAGTTGCAGTACAGCTCCAAGCTGTTGGACGATTCGCACTCGCTGCCGCTCCACTCGCCGCCCGACTCCGAGTCCACCGATCGCGGCGACATGTTGCCCGAATCGGTTGATGTGCTCGCCGGACTGCCACTGCTGCTGCTGCCGCTGCTGCCACTGCTGCTCGTCTCGAGCGTCTCATTGCTGGGCTCCTCGTAGTTGCTGGCATTGAGGCCGTCATGGCAATTGATAACGGTAAGTGCGGTTTCCGTTACGGCCATCACGTGCGCGGCCGCAAAGCTCATGTGTGGCAGACACTTGAAGATCTCGATGGCGCCATCGTGCACAACACTTGCCACCGGATACCCATAGACGCGCAACAGATTGTGATCGATAATGTGGCGTCGCAGCTGATGCAGCAGCGATGCATCGTCCAGCTGCAGACACTCGTAACGCCGCAGCGGTGGCACCAGAAAGTTAACATTCTGTCGCTGACGCTCCCAGCTGCCGCAGACGATGATGTTGTTGCCGCTGCCGCTGCCGCTGCTGTTGCCGCTGCTGCTGCTGCTGCTGCTGTTGGGTGAGCTGCCCGGCGAGCTGAGCGCTGACGAGGAGTTCGAACTGTTGCCATTAAACTGTGCTTTGTTGTTGTTGTTGCTGTTGCTGCTGCCGTTGTTGTTGTTGCTGCTGCTGCTGTGGTTTGGCTTGCTGTTGCTCATGTTGCTCATGTTGCTGTTGCATTTGATTTGCTTAGCTTTGCCATTGTTGCTGCTGTTGCGTCGCTTCTGATTGCAATTGCTGTTGTTGTTGCTGTTGCCGTTGCCATTGCTGTTGTTGTTGCTCATGTTGTTGTTGCCGTTGCTGTTGTTGCCGTTGTTGCGCCACTTGCCTTGCTTGCACTTGTTGCTGCCATTGACCTTGCTGCCCGGCTCCAGTGTAATCACCGCCGGCGGCACATTTGTCCTGCTGCCCAAGGATTGCTTGGCAGCCTGCGATTTTTGATGTCGCTTGGACCGCGACTTGTTGTTGCCGGCACCGATGCTGCTGTTGCTGCTGCTGTTGCTGCTGCTGTTGCTGCCGCCAATGCTGTTGTGATGGTCACTCTGATTTGCCGTGCGGCTTTTCAACTTGTTGGGCTGCTCGTCGCTGGAGTTGATGTCCTCGCTGGTCGTCTCGCTGCTGGTGCTGTTCCGATGCCCCGGATTGTGTTGCCCCAAATATTTCTCTGCAATGAGCCAATGCAAAAATTGTATTTGTATTAATAATATGCTTAATACCTGCATGTATGTATATGTTATAGAAATATGGACTTATATTTTCAAAGCATCCTACGTTTTTTTGTAATTGACTTTTGAACTAGTTCCAAAACTGCTTAAAATTTGCAGATTTATCAAATTTATAATTTGCAATTTGATTGATTTTAAGCGCTGGGCAGCTGTATTGCATTTGAACTAAATCATTCAGTTTTGAACTAGTTCTTTTATAAAAGCTAACTAATCGGAGCACAGATTCGTGATATGAATTCGTCATAAATCATTAATGCTAACAAAAACTAGTTCATTTCGAGCAAATTTCAAAAAAATATTATTTTTACTTTAATACGCTCGTGAACTAGTTCTTAAGTCTAGGATCCTAGGACGGAAATTCCCCAAATGAAATGCTTAATTTGATTTCTTTTTTTAAGGTGTAGTAAATTTGGCTGACGTCAATTTACGTTGCTAATTGTCGGGCTGATAAGAATTAGAGTGTGTGTGTGTGTAGGTGTGTGTATCTGTGTGTGTGTTGGTCTATTGATGGCTTCTGGCTTATCAGCCGGTCGGAATCGTTGCTCGCCACGTGCTTTTTTTATTTATTTTTTTTTTTTTGTGAATTCATAATATTTTGTTTATTTATTTGCTAAAAATGTTCTCAACCTTTGATGCCCAGTGTTTTTTTTTAGCTCAAGGGGTATACACATTTCTCAAGGCCTGCTTTGTAAATAATAATAACTACATATATGTAGGTAATCCAAAAATAAGCCAGCTGTTTTATTAAAGTCAGCACTGGGTATCTAGGCGTCGATCATAATTGGTTTTGCCCAAAGTCAGCTATTCACCAAAAATGTCTACGCATGACTTAAGATAGGAGACTGCGTGTGTGTGTGTGTGTGTGTTTGATTTGTGGCCAACAAAAATTGAAAAAAAAAACCACAAAGCTGTTGCGGCCGGTAAAATACCGCTTGGTATTACAAAAGACGAGTATTACTCATTATCAACATAATTATTATAAATAAATTTGTGACTTCCGCATTTGCGGCTCATCAGCGACTGGAGAGGCGGCAGGCGCACGGGGCGTGGCAGCAGCGCTGTTGTCAAGCTCAGATTGAGCATTGCTTTTTCAGGGCGTGTGTGTCGAGAGTGTGGGTACGAGGGAGGGTTGGGAGGGGGGGGGGGGAGCAGCTGTTAACTAGTTTCAGTTTCATCGCACGACACGTGTCAAAGTGTGGCTCTGATTTACATAGTTAATGGGCAGCTGTTTCAGGGCTCAAAGCTGAGCCGCGTCTAGTTTCAGTTAAATGTTTAATAAGCCAACACACACACACACACACACACACACACACACACATACACATTAGCTGTGTTGCATTCGCTGCTTCCTATTTGCAATGCCAATTAGTCAAGTATTTTGTTGTATTTTCTCAGACAATTTTACGGCTGATAAACTGACTGAAAACGCATTTCCTCTTTCCTCAACTTTAATCAGCACATAAGTAAATATATATATATATATATATATTTGTATAAAAACATCAATCATACACATATAGATGTACATATGTATATACAAATATATATGTGCTCTTTTAAGCTTCAGCGGCTGTCAACAGTTTGTTGACACTGTGGCCGACCGAAGGACATTTCATTTGTTGGTGTGTGTGTGTGTGTGTGTGTGTGTCGGTGTCGGTGTGTGTGTTTAGCTCTATTTGGGCATCATAGTTGCTGCTGGGCACGTGATGTGAAACGACAATTGGCCAATAAGCAGCCAATCGTTGGCTTTGCATGTCAAGCAAATTTCTCCGCACGAAGCCATAAATCACGCATACGCCGCGTTGCCATCAATCCATCGCAGCAAAGAGCAGCAGCAGCAGCAGCAGCAACATCAGAAGCTGAGTGTGCCTCAATTAATGTTTACATATGTGCAACACGTATTTCAACACGCATTGAAAACTGTTTGGCCCGTCGATTAGATAAACGAGCTTCCCGAACGAACGAACACACACACACACACACACACACACACATAGATTGATCAATATGTGCGTGTGTCGGCTTTATCACTATAGGCAAACAAACACGCGCCAAAATCTTCAACAACCTTGAAAATCATATAAATATGCATATGTGTGTGTGTGTGTGTGTGTGTGTGTGTGTGTGTGTGTGTGTGTGTGTGTTCGCATAATAAGTGTACATGTGATTAAAACGTAAACATAACATAATTATGCGAGGTGCGTTCCAAACGTAGCTCACATATTGTATATCATATATACTATATATCATTTACTATACTAGATGTAAGAAATATGCTATACAAATATAATATCTGAATAGATTTGCTTGAAAATGAGGTATACTTAAAGGAAAACAAAGAATAAACCGCTACAGCTGAAACTTACTGTTCTTAAAATACTTAAAAGAAATGGTATGCTTTAATTAAAAACATGAAAAACTCAAAAATAAATTCAAGTTAGTTCAAAGTCTTCTAGATATCCTGGGAAAATATATGTATATAGTTTGGAGAGTTAATGAACGGAACTCAAGAGAAAAATATAGCTTATAGCATGTTATAAAGCTAACTCACTGATCGAGCCTAGGCGAATATTACGAAATGAAACCCGTGACTTGAAATTTCTATACAAATGAAATGATAAGAAACACGTCAGTTTTGGGAGTTCTAGAACAATAGAAAACAAGCCCGCTGATCTGAAAATTAGATTCAAATCTTAAGTAGAGATTAAAAACATTGAAGGCCTTGTTCTCAAGATCTGATCAACGTCAGTCTCCGTCTCTGTCTCAGTCTCTGTCTCTGTCTCTAGATGAGCTCTGCCCAAAGTCATTTAAATGAGCTTACAATAGTTTTTGTTTTGTGCCATTTGCATAACTTGGCAAATGTTACAAAACTCAAAGAAACAACAACAACAACAACAACAACAACATCTATTGAAAGTCCCTGATAAGATTGCACAGCGAAATAAATGCGGCTACTGTGCTGAGCTCTACGATCTGTCAGTTGATAATCTCTGTATAAATAAACATATAGTGCATATAGTATTTAAATGCTAAAGTATATAGTAAGTATATATATATATACATATATATATATATATAATTTGGCATTTGTTGTTGTTGCTGCTCTTACTGCGTGAAAACCACAGAACAATGCGACCGCCCCAAAAATACAAACTACAACTAAAAACAAAAACAAAAACAAACAAAAATAAATAAATAAAATCACAGCGAGACAAATTATATACTTTGTTGTTTTTAGCTTATTGTGGGTTGTGGGCATGAAATCAAATCAAATCAAATGAAAATGTGCATGCAAATCTTTTTGACAATGATATGAATCTAATTGTTGCTGTTTTTCTCGCATTCAATTTGTTGTTAATTTGCACAAATTTATGAGTGGGGTGTGTGTGTATTGATCGTTATACCCAAAGTGAAAAGAAACCAAGTTTGAAGTGCTGCTAGAGTTACTGCTCTAACCTAAGCCAAATCAAATATCATCAAAATGAAAGATTCAAGTTTGTCAAAAGAAAACCCAAACAGAAAAGGAGTATGTCCTTGAAAGTATTAACTTAATATTTCTAGAGTTGCTGCTCTAACCTAAGCCAACTCAAATATCATCAATAGAAATATCATCAAAATGAAAGATTCAAGTTTGTCAAAAGAAAAACAAAAATATTGGAGAATATCCTTAAAAGTATTAGCTTAATACTCCTAAATCCTGCTCTAACCTCAGTCAACTCTAATATCATCAATAGAAATATCATCAAAATGAAAGATTCAAGTTTGTCAAAAGAAAACAAAAAATATTGGAGAATATCCTTAATACTCCTAAATCCTGCTCTAACCTCAGTGAACTCAAATATCATCAATAGTTATATCATCAAAATGAAAAATTCAAGTTTGCCAAAAGAAAAGAAGTATGTCCTGAACAGTATTAGCTTAATACTTCTAAAGATCTTTAGCTATAGCTAGCCAATTGATATATCATCAATAGTACAAGCTTCAGCATTGAATCATTTCGTTTATCAGTGTTTGTGTTGTGGCCTTTTGGACGTCCAGCCAAGTATCTATTTTGGGGCGTGTGGACGCATTTCTCGCCGGTTGCCGGGCTGGTGAGTGAAGGCGATAAGATGTTGCCCAAAAAGCAACTGAAATAATACGTATAAATGTAGTGCCATTGACTTGGACTTGCTGTCTTGCTGTGTAGTTAGTTGTCAAGTGGTCCGACTCGTTTGCCGGTTGCCAAGCCTCTAATCAGCTGTGCCCGCTGCCGAGCGTGGCCGGCTATCCCAAAACTTAATAAATAAATCGAATAATAAAAGTCTGAAAATATGGAAATATGAAAATATATAAATATGCCATGACAAACACAAAACAGCAGCCGTCAATCGTAAAATCAACTTCACTTCAAATAATCACCAAGTGAGAGAGCTGCCAGCTGTGCTAGAGAGAGAAAGAGAGAGAGTGCAGCAGATGAAGAGATTTGTTTGTTGCATTGATAAGGCGCTGGCAATGTGACCCACATTAATGAAGACCTCAATATCTCTGCCACTGATAATTCCATTCATTTGTCTCTCCTTCTCTCTCTCTCTCTCTCTCTCTCTCTCTCTCTCACACAAGAGGCGGGCCTGCAAGGTGAGTTCGCCGCTTCCTGTCAAATAAAAAAGCTTGCCCCAAACAACAACGACACTCGGAGACTTAATTGCCACTCACATGGGTACAATTTGGGATGCAGAAAAATACATATATTATATATATATATATATATATATATATGTGAATAGTTATATATGCTTGGCTAGTTGGGTTTATGGTTATGGCTATGCAAATGCTAATGCTGTGTGGCACTGCCACATTTGCTGGTTCCATGCGTGACAATGTGACGCACTTTGGCCATACCTTGTCTGGCTATTTACAATTTGGCTTATATGCATTTTATTTATTAAAACCAGAAACAACACAACAACTAGCAGCTACCCTGTAACACACACTTAAATATAACCAATCGATTGATATCAATTTTTTAGCAGTTAAATCAATTCTCAAATGGAAACTTTTTTGTTTTCGACTTATAGAAACTTCGAGAAAAGCATAAAATTTTGTTATTTTATAAACAGCTTTTAAGCCCAACAAATTGGTATAAAAATTCAATTTTATATAATGCTCAAAGTCACAATCAACTTTTTTTAATTAAAACCCAACATTTTTGTTTTAGTTATAGTGAAATCGAGTTATGGTGATATGGAGTTCGAGTTATGCAGATAAAATTGTGAGTTTTAGCAATATCCACTTAGGGTAAGTTGGACATATAAACTTTATTATGGGTACAAATTGTGCCCCTTTTTGAAATATACTTGTAACGTATAAAAAAAACATAGAGTATAAAAACTATGCATGCAAAATGGCCATTGAGGTCAAAGCAGCAAAAGGCGATGGCGACAACAACAACAACGACTACTTCAGTTTAATGGCCGATTCGCTAAAATGTTTGCCGTAAAAAGATGGCAGTGCATAATACAATAAGATACGATTACAAGCTGAATAATTTAAATAACTAGTGGCAAGAAAATCGCTCATAGTTATATAAACTCACACACACACACATATGTATGTATATATATGCGTATACCATGTGAGTTTTGGTTACAGCACGCAATCTTTGAAGGTCTTCAAAATAAATGAACTGATCACTTCTAGTAATGCCTTTTATATATATATATATATATATATATATATATATATATATATATATACAGATAAAGCTGAGAGTGTTTAACCACATATAACTAAGAGATACTTTGTGTCTAAAGATAATGACACATATCTAATAGGCAACAATGTGCACTTAGATAAGAACAGATGAACGAGTCTACACCGATTTCCGGATAAGATACAGATGTAGACAGAGATGGAGATGAAGACAGGGATAGAGATAGATATAGATATAGAGATAGATATAGATAGAGATATAGAGATACAGATACAGATGGATATAGATAAAGACAGAGATGGAGACACAAATAGAGATATATAGAGATAGAGAGAGATGGAGATAGAAATAGACATATATATATATAGAGATAGATATAGATATAGAGATAGATCCATATGTAGACAGTGATGGAGATGGAGATAGAGATAGAAATAAAGATACAGATAGATATAGCTATGGACAGAGATTGAGATAGATATACAGACACAGATAGATATAGATAAAGGTAAAAAAAAGAGAGAGGTAGAGATGGAGACAGAAATAGAGATATATATATAGAGACAAAGATATATATTGAATGCAGTATCAAAGTGCACTTAGATAAGAACAGATGGACAGATGTATCTAATATTTATAGTATATATACATATATATAGTAACAGATACATGTGAGAACTATCTGCGCAGATCTGGTGAGCCTAACGTGTCAGGGTTAACCTTGAAAAGAGCCCGCTGCCAGAGAAACGTACATCTGTATATCCGAGACGGAGCGTAATGAGAGGCAGCATCAAAGGAATTTCGTTTTATAGTTGAAGTTGTAGTTGTAGTTGTATTTGTAATTGTATTTGTATTTGTATGTGTGTGTTTGCGCCTTTTTATGGCTCTTGAGATTTTCTGTGCCAGAGCATTTAATAGGTTAATAATGCCAGGCACTCGACTCGCAACTTCATTGTCTGTGTGTGTGTGTGTTTGTATCTGTGTGCTATGCCGCACCGTTAGCCGCCTTCCCCTTCTAACCCCCGCATACCCCTCGACACTTCTCTTGCCCCATTTTGTTGTCTGCAAACTGAGCAACTAAAAAAAGGCAACGAAATGAGTTCAAGTTTTTTTTTGCACCATCTTCGGATTACAAAGACTCCTCCGTCTACCCCTTTCCCGCCCCTTGCCTGCTGAGCAACCTTAGGCAAGGCAACGAGGCGTGAATTGTGAATTGTGCAGCAGCTGCAACAATTTCTTGGCCGGCACAATGACTTAATTACACCTAACAAGGTGAACTATAAAACGTTAATTAGATATCGGAGATTTGGAGGCCAGTAGCCCCTGAAATTGCGGTTTACGGAAGAGGAATCATTTCTCGTTACTCATTTGATGAGATAATATATACATATATATTATTACCACACAATTATTGTGTTCTTCTTCAAGACAGCACTTTAACTGTAATTGCTGGTAGCGCATAAACCATTTAAGAATTATAAGAGCATGTCGAAAAAAAAAACCTAGAATTCAGTTTGCTTTGTCTGTAATGAGTCAGGTGGAGTAGTTGTTTAAGTATACCTTAATAGAATACTAACTTCGTCTAACTATCATCTTAAGTTTGTGCTTCAACCATTTGAGAATTATATTGCCTTGAGGTTGTCTTGTCTAATAACGTCCATAACTATGAATAGTAGGAAATGAAATCGCTTGGCGTCTTCGAGTTTAGATAGAGTATTTATCAGTTGCTATTTCCGAGATGCACTGTGCATGTTTGCGCATTGTGTAAACATTGAAAACTTATTTCTGATACTACTAAAAACATTAGTGACCCAAGTGCTAATCAATGACAAAACGAACGACTTATGTAACGCCAAAAGCGAGGCAAATCAGAAAGAAAAAGAAAAAAAAAATAAATAAATATAAAAATAAAAATAAATAAAACTACAACTGATTGTTGACTTGGCTATCAGTTCAGGGCGTTTAAGCGGTTTTTTCGACTTCTCTCCGATACCACAATGTGAATGGGAACATGGCACATGGCACATGGCACATGGCACATGGAACGGGATCGGGCAACGGGCAAAGGGGGAATGGGGAATGAGGAATGGGAACACAACGGTGTGGAATCAAGTGGCGCCAGAACGGAAAGATGTGAGCGCTAATCAGCTGATTCTACGAGTATTGCGTCTTAAATTGTTGCTGTTGCTCCTGTTGGCATTGCTATAAATAAATGCCATAACAGCGCTTTACAAGCAATAACAACAACAACAACAACAACAACAAAAGCGTCGCTGGAAAGTTTTGGTAAAACAAATACAAAAACCAAATGAAAACAAAATAAATAAATTAACCATTCAAAAACTATATGTGGGAACAGTTTTCAATGGCTGTCTGTGTGTGTGTGTGTGTGTGGCACGATATAAAAATAAAAATAAATATTTTGGCCATCCGTTAATTCCATGTGCAACTCAGAAATTAGCATCTACACATACATACATACATATATAGCATATATCTTGGCTATATAAATCAAAATTGCTTATGAAATATATACAAAATTTGATTCATTTTTCTGTTGATATCACTGGTTTAATAATATCATATTCTTATCATATCTCGCGGTTATATGGCTATATGCATGTGCTGGCAAATTGACATTCATGCTGGACATTTCCTGTGTACCAGATTTATGGGGTACCCTGCTACCCATTGAAAAGCATTAAGGGGGCATATTATTTATTTATTTATAGTCAGCTCAGCATGCGCAAGTTTATTGCAGATTTGAGTGGATTTAACTACAGGGTATTTGGTGAGTCGACTAGATTTTACTACTAATACTAGACTATGCTTTCTCATCACGCTTTTGTTTATTTGTTTAGCTAATGAAGTTCTCTTTATTTGATGTATATTTTTATTTATTTATTTTCGCTGTTCTTTTCGCCATTCTTCTGCCTCTTTTGAGTCTGAATTTTTAATTGATTTTTGCTGACCCCCCCCCCACACTCTTCGCCCTTTTTTGTTGAAAGCGAAAGTATCTTTGAGATGTGTATATAGACGTGTGTGTGTGTGTGTGTGTGTGTGTGTATCTGTGTGTGTGTTGGCTACGCGTTTCATTAAGGTTGTGGTGGTTAGCTTAAGCGAAGATTTCCTGCAATTTTCTTATTTATGAGTCTACATTTCAATTGAAACTGAAATACCGAGGCCTGGAAATAGTTTCGCGAATCAGAGACCCGCATCTACAAATATATATACATATGTACATATGTATGTGTGCATTAAAAACAACCTCAACTTGTGCTTACACACTCAAGTGCATGCAAAAGTCTCTCCAATAAAACATCCTACTTCCTATTGCTTAAGTAAGTACTAAGTATTTGCCAGCATTTAGTTATCTGCTCTTTTTTTTTTTATGGTACTGAAATCAATATAAACGTATTTTCCCATCGTTATGAAAAATACCCAAAACTCGTTCACTTCAAAAGCTGCCTAAAATGTGCTTTAATTATATTTTCTATAATGTGCGGGGGGAGGCGGGCAGGAAGGTAAGTTTTAAGAGCCTTTTATGGAACCAAAGTTATTGCTTTGATAGCAGCTCGCTTTTTAACGGTATAGATAAGTTGTATACAAATAACTGTAAAACGATTGGGCGAGGTTTGAAACTGCGTTTCTAAATTTGCAATTTGTTTGTTTTATTGTTTTTCAGTTTTCCCAGTTGGTATTTTCCCAGCACCGATTATGGTATTGAGTACATGGTTAATCATAGTCTTTATATATGCCTAACTTCTTGAGCATTCAAGTATTCACGTTTTGACTGATGGTCATTCGACAGAATGATAAGCAGCTGATTTGCTTGTAACTTGTGCACATAATTATGGTAGCTATGGTTGTGTACTTGTAAGGTTAAGTTACTAGTACAAAAAGTTATCATTGCTCGTCTATTCTCGGGAACTCTCAGTTAAACAAATTCCAAGGAAATGTTTTCATGACAAGTTTCGAAGAGATAAGAATAAGAATTAGGTAAAATGTTTTATGATTCTCAGTTATTATTCATCTTAAGTGGTCCTAAGGGCAAAGATTATTTACACAAAAGTATACAAATTAAAAATCTAGCTGTTTTGCTTCTTATCTACAGATCTTTAACTAGGAATTAACTATTAGCCCAGTAGGATGGACAAGAAAGTAACTCTTGAAACCAACCGTTTTAAATATTTATTTTTTTAAGTTTTAAGAAATTGTTGATTTCGAGATTTTATTAATTAGTATTTCTTGAGAAGCTAAAGCGACTCTTAAAATGGTGTTACATTGTAAGTCCTAAGTCCTATTGTAAGAATATACTATTATTTCTAAACTGTTGTTTCTTTATTTCTGTTATTTATATTTATTTAATGTATATATAGTTCTATTTTTCAGGTAACAGTGTGCATAATTATGGTGGGCACTGTAGCCAGCTGCTGACCCAGTCAGTAGTCAGTCAGTAGTCAGTCAGTCAGTCAGTCAGTCAGTCAGTCAGTAGTCAGTCAGTAGTCAGTCAGTAGTCAGTCAGTAGTCAGTCAGCTAGTCAGTCAGTAGTCAGTCAGTAGTGAGTCTGTAGTCAGTCAGTAGTCAGTCAGTAGTCAGTCAGTAGTCAGTCAGTCAGTCAGTCAGTAGTCAGTCAGTAGTCAGTCAGTCAGTCAGTAATCAGTCAGTAGTCAGTCAGTAGTCAGTCAGTTAGTCAGTCAGTTAGTCAGACAGTTAGTCAGTCAGTAGTCAGTCAGTAGTCAGTCCGTAGTCAGTCCGTAGTCAGTCGGTTTGTCGGCCTGTCGACATGCCCCTAATTAAAGTTTGTGCTCTCTAAGTAGGTTCTTTAGTTTGTATTATTTTGTATCCGATTGTGTATGTGTGAGTTCATTTCTGGACGCCAGCTAACAGTTTGGCCGAAACTCTGATTAAGATACTTGGAGAAATCTGGCGATGACGTTGTGACGGTAAATGATGAATCATTGTGAATTTGCGCGGAATTTTATAAGCAGCAGCGCGACAAATGAATAAATGAATCAGCGTGTGATATTTGTTGATATGTTGCTATTGTTATTGTTCTTATTGTTGTGATTGTTGTGCTTGTTGCTTACCTTCGATGCATGAAGAAGTGACAAAACGACGCCAGGACGAATCGGAGCCAACGGTATTTGTGCGCTTTTGCATATTGTAGCCGGCGTTGTTATCCTGACGCTTATGGTTGTTGTTGTTGTTGTAGCGTGCCTTGCGTGTCGCTTTGTTGTTTTGCTGCTGCTGCTGCTGCTGCTGCTGATAGCTGTTAGCTATTGTTGCCGCCGTGTTTGGGCCAGCAGCTGCTGCTATGTTGCCATTTGTGTATTTTTGTGTGCAGCGCTTGCTGCTGCTGTTGTTGTTGCTGTTGTTGTTGTTATCGTTGTTGCTGCTGGGGCTTGTGGTGTTGTTGTTGTTGTTATACCGTTGCATGTTGTCATCTGCGTGAGAGAAAGGACAATGTTATCAAGTTAGTAATGGCATTCTAAAAAACCAAATCGCTGGAAGCGCAGCTTACAAATCATTGCTGTCAATCTTTGAGATACAAATATGTACCATATACATATATATAGATATAAACTGAATAAATCTCTGCAAGTCGAATCGTCGAATCGTTTACGCCCGCCTGCACTTGCAGTTCAAGTCACACTAAACGGCGCGATTAGCGACGAGCGTGATATAAACATTATACATATGTATGTGTGCATGTGTGTATGTGTGTATAAAAACCGGGCAGTAAAATATCAACACTGAAACAAAAGGCAAAGTGGAAGAAAGAACAACAAATCAAAGGAAAGAAACAAAAGAAAAAAAAAAAAAAAAAAAAAACCCAGTAATACAATTCAAATCGAGTTGAATTGCGCGCCGCTATCGATGACGACACAGTGAATCATGCCAATGAATCGACAACAGTGACGACAGCAACAACAACGTGGTTGATAAGTGAGCCCAGCCCGAGGCGGCATTATTGCCCAAGTCAACGGCAAAGCCAGTGGCCGGGGTTCTGTTTATGCCCGAGCCAAAGCCCCATCAAAGCCCCAACACATGGCTATGTTGTTGTTGTTGTTGTTGTTGCTGTTGGGTTTTGCACGTGTTCAGCGGCTGTTGCAGCTATCAGCTGCACTCCAGCTACGTGTGCAGCGGCCCCGTTGCCAAAGTTGCATGAATGAAGTTCAGACAGCGTCATGAATTTGTTCATGCGTCATGCGACATTTTGGCTTTTGGCTTAAAATTTGCATAAGCGCATAAAAACGGCTTGTAAGCTACATTTGTTGGCTAGTTAGCAGTTAGAGACATCAAGACAATAATCCAATTTTTTTTTTTAAGCTGAACTTTGCTCATTAAAAAAAGAGAAAACATATCTTAACTATTTCGTACATAAATACAATTTTTTAATTATTTTATTTGCTAAAAAAAAGCAATGCAACAATCAAACGGTAAAATACTCTTAGCTCTAGTTTCCTAAACTTTAAATACAATTTGTATCAGACATCAGTTTAAGATTAACGAAAACGGAAATAACTGTCATTTGCAGGAATTAATAATAGAAAGAGATAATTAATAAGACATTATACAGCTTAAGTTTAAAAATCGTCAAATAGAATTAACCTTATTATTATATACATATGTATGTAATATTACCAAAAGTAGCCGAAATTGAAAATTCCCGATTTTCAAATGAACATTAATCTTAGGTTTGAGCAAAAATGAAATAACTGTTACGGCAATAAGCTGCTTTTGTATTTGAGAGCTGCATTAGCTGTAGGTAAATTGATCAATTGATTTATTTATTGTTATTATCAAAAACAATGCTGACCGCTTCGAGATTCTAGTTAACGTATCCAAAAATACTTGAATCGTATTTTTTGGATTTTAATAGAAATGTTGATTCACTAGAATGCTTTCAATTGAATTTGCTGGCCAGAAATAGCCGCAACGTTTCCAACAAGTACATCAACTTTGGAGCTCATCAGAAGCTGGCACCTGGCTGGGCGCCACGCCCCCTTTTGCTTTCACTGTCATGGAATTTCTGCAATTTGTTTACGGCTTTTGCTGCTTAGAAAGGCGCTGCGGCGATTATAACGGCACATAGCCAACAAAAACGCACGTTTAATAAACAAAAACAAGGCAAAAAAAAAAAAACCAACGCTACACTAAATTCAAACACAAACAAATGCAAAAACAAAAAAAAATGACCAAATAAAACCAAAAAAAATACAAAAACGAAAATTAAAAATTAAAATAAATACAAGAAAAAAGCAAGCCGAAAAAAAAGCGAATACAGTAAACAGGTACCTGCTCGTGCCTAGCGCCGCTCCATGTGACTCTCAAGGTGTGAATGTGTGTGTGTGTGTGTGCTTATACCCCACCCACCACGCCTACCCCGTCATCCGTTTGGCATTGCCAAAAACAAATACAGTGAAAGATACTTTGAAATTGTAGCGTAATTTTTGGCGAATCCAAAAATTCAAATTCAAATTCAAAACAAAAGCACCCCGAACCCCGGCCATTACCAATCCCCCTCGCCCCCTCTTGCCGCAGCCAGCAGTTATGCGCTTTGATTTATGAAAGAAAAGACGGCGACGACCGATCGAATCGGATCGGATTGGATCGGGTTGGATCGGATTGGTTAGCATCGTGCCTGAATGGAATTGCGTAGTAGCTAAAAGCCAGGCAGCAATCAACAACAACAACAACAACAATAACAACCACAACGACAACAAGAAGAGCATTGCCAAATAAATCAAGAAAAGCCCAAAAATTCAAAGCTGAAATTGCAATGCCCTTTATAGGCATTATTTCATTGACTTTAAAGGGTCTTTATTTATCTTCTATTAAAATAAATAAAACAAACTTTAAAAGGTTCGTTTTTTATAATGTGAATATTATTTAATGCATACTAAATTCTCCGAAAATTCGGTTCACACAAAAATTGACTTTGAATTCAACAATAATTACATATAATTTTAAAATTGTAAATAAAAGAATTTCTGTATAAGAAATGCATTTGAATAAAGCTTCAAAAACTTATTAGCGCATAATATGTTGAGTATATAGTTTTTTAATAATGCTACACGTATCTTATAATATTATTTAATTTCTTTATATTTTTCTTTTTACGTATACCTAATGCGATATTCATTCATAATACTATACATATCTGCTAATATTATACAGCATCTTTGTATTTTCCATTTTACGTATACTTAATGCAATATTCATGTAACTCTTTCGCTGTTAGGGCATGCCGAAAAGAGTGTGAAGCCAGTTTTCAAAATCAATACAAAATCAGCCATTTAAATGTGTCATCATTTTTCACATGATATCAGCGCGAGTTCGTTGAATCGCCCGATACATATACACCTCTATATACATATGCATATATGCATATATGCAAATGTCCCAAGATGAGAAGACATTCATAGTCGGTTTTATCTTGGCATCCCTGGTTAGCAGCATTATTGGCCATTTGGCAATTTGGCAATTTGGCAATTTGGCAATGTGACGATTTGGCGGCACTGTTGCAGCTTTGGCATCGTTGCCAAAACGGAAATGCATCGCAATGCGATCGGCGCGTGTTGCTATTTGTGGCAACAAAACACATCATCATCGTGATCAACAGCAACAACAACAACAACAACAACAACAGCCGGATAATGATGTTTGCGATCAGTACGCTAATGATCATTGGCATCATTCATAAAGTTCCCATAGACTGTATATAGTATATGTATATATAGCCATAGTCTGTATGCTTGCATGTGTGCGTGACCAAAGTTGAATGAATTCCACGAAGAGGAAGAGGAAGGCGCAAAGGGGCAGGGGCAGGGGCAGCGGCATAAGCGAAGCCATCGAACCAACCGCTCGAATTACAGCTGAAGAAGGGGGGGCTGACAGGCAGACCGGGCGGAGGGGCAAGGGGAGCGGAACTAAACTGAACTGAACTGAAGTGAAGTGAAACCAACAAAAGAGATCATTAAGGGAAGAGCCACAAAAGGAGACGCAAAATTGAGCAACAAAAAAGTGTAAAAAAAATACAGAAAATAAGAAAAACTGAAAAAATAAAAAAATGGCAATTTTTCGCATGGCAACACACAAGAAACCAAGCTACAAGCAAGCTCCAGCTCCGATCAACCCCCCCTCAGGCAGCTGGTGAGATACATACATACATACATACATACATACACATGCAATAAATATACACAGATACAGCAAAGGCCAAGCAAGTGAGAGAGGATGAGTGAGAGACAGAGAGGCGGAGGGGGACACATGTGGAGGCCGTAACATTGTACAAGGACACTTTGTATAGAATATAGTACCACCAGAATACCCCAAATGCAAAGGAATACAGTTTCAGACTGAGGGAATACCTCTAATGTAAAATAATGAACTATAATTGTGAAAGCAAGAAATACACATATTGTAAACTAATGAATAAATTGTACATAAGGAATAGTTTTTAACTGAATTTAGACTTAGGGAATACCTCTATTGTAAACTAATGAATTAGAATTGGGGAATACCTTGACTAAACTAAAAAACACCCCTTATGTTAACTAATGAACTAATTGTACATAAGGAATAGTTTTTAACTGAATTTAGACTTATGGAATACCTCTATTGTAAACTAATGAATTAGAATTAAGGAATACCTTGACCCCTTATGTTAACTAATGAATGAATTGTTCCTAAGGAATTGTTTTTAGCTGCATTTAGAGTCTCAATTTTAGACTAATGGAATTACTCAAATGCTGATAAATAATTGAAGCTAAAGGAATATTTATCTATAACCTTAAGGAACACCTTCAATTTAAACAATATTGACATTTACTGTTCCCAATCAGTTAAACAACTAGATACGGATATGAAGTCACGTGCTAAAAAAAAACAAAAAGTAACTTATAACTTCAAATCCATGCTGCCACTTTGAAATTACTAATTGAAATATTATAATCTGTATAATATGATTATAGCAAGCATATAGCTTAATTCTATATCAATCAAACTTATAAATGTTATTTGCACTACTTAAAAGTTAGATTGATATAGCATAGAACATTCCTAGCATAACTTGACATTCCAAAAATGGGTTCGTTGTGTATTCGAAAATCTAGACATTCGGCTAAAATTCATAAAACTTATATTGACATTAGCATTATAGAGTTGGGGCGCTGACTTGCGTAAAGTTTTGGACTCGGATCTGCTGCGAGCTTTTGTGCGATGTGCGATGTGCAAAGCTGCAAAGTATTTAAGATTCTGTCGCGTATTTCGTGTATGTTTATGGCTTGGACCCTAAACGAGTTTCTTTCCAAGTATGTGGCGACTAGACGAAATGAGTTTAATATCATTTTTTTAGGGGTGCTGAACTTCGAATTGCTGCCTCAGTGCAAACTTGTTTTCGAAGTTCAAGCTCCTCAGAGCATACACGTGGTGTATGCCATCATTAAAACTATCTTTAAGTACAAAGTATCTATAAGGATGATAGCAAAAAATCATGAATTCTGTATAGCTAGATTTGTTTGTATAAAAATATAAAAATGTTGATGACTGAATCAGAATTTCGTAGAATATTTACGGATTATATTGGACCTTAACTTCCGCAGAGTTTTCACTAGATGTCAGAATCACTGCTTTATGATTTGTTTCGTCAGAAACTTTCAACAAATATTTATAAAATATTTAATTTTTTTAATATTGGCATATTTTCTTAGTGCGAATTGTGCGACAAAGTTGGCCGTTTAATGGCAGTTTTGTTTCGTTCAATGCGATTAGATATAATTGTAATAAGTTAACTGATTGCCCGAGTGGGTTTCGCACTATTAGAACCGGAAATTTTAATGCCGCTTTAATGTATTGTATAATTGTGGCCGGGCCATAAAAATAAATCCACTGAAAATTAAGCCATTCGCATTCAATTACGTGCCCCAGAGTCAAACCAGCAAACAGATAAACACGGCAAGTGGACAGATAGACAGAGGAACTGAGGGACGGAGGGACAGACAGAGGGACGGAGGGACAGACAGAAATGAGAATCATGTAAGACAAAATACAGGAAGAGTTTCAAATCAAGCTACTACGTGTGATTGGCTTTTTAGACATGTGCGCTTGACTTGAGGGAGGGGCATAGTGGGGTGTGGTGGGGTGGGGCTACTGGCTGCTGCTGACGTGATTAACCAGGCCAAGCAGCAGCTGCTAATCAGCATTTGAAGGAAGAAGCTCTCACGCAACTTGGCGCGATGACGTTAGTCGTTGGTCGTTAGTCAATTATTTATTTAATGCTCCACTGCCGGCCACGCCCCTAGCTCAGTGCCAGCCCCTGAGCCCGAAACCCGAAACCCGAACCACGTTCCCATACCCATCCTGACATAGAGACAGCAATAAACACACATGTGTTTTATTCTGATTTCTGATTACAATTAACAAGAGCGTGGATCACGTTGGGGCGTTCGAATGTATGCTGGGTTGCGGGGCGGCAGGGGCGCGTCAATCAAGCGCACTTGAATAACGTTCGCAGTCGCCTTGTTAATCGCTGTGGTTGCTGCCCAGCAAATCGATAAACAAATCACTTCCGATGACGACATTGAGCACATGGCGTATGCGCAATGCGAGATAGCGCCACAATACCTTACCCCTCCCCATCAAACCAATACCCCAGTACCAGCCAGAGTCCCGCTGTGCTATTCGAGCGGGATCTGTGCGGAAGTTGTGCTAGGTTGGCCAGCAGTGCATTCATGCGTGGGAATCGCCGCTTATCGCTTTTGATAACTATACGCGGCTAACGGAATGGCCTTAAGAGGAAGAAGTACATACATATGTACCTATGAGTTATGGATGACTATGAAAATGGCTATGACAGCATGAAACTTTGAACATTATAATTGATAGCTACTTATTGCAGTTTGCACATTTTACAACACTAAGCAACAAGAAAATCTTAATTGAGAACTATTGAGAATAAAACGGATCAATATTTATATATTTATATAGAAACAATAATTTTTATGCCATATTACTATGGAGAATCCTAAATCCCTGACATTTATGCTGTACAAAATAGCTATATCAATATTATTCATATATATTTTAATAATATTATATATATTTTTTTTTGCATAACTAGAACTGTTGATATACATACAGGCGTATACTTGATAATTCCAGAAATGTGCTTATTCACTCATAAGCCCAAGTCCAAAAGTTTCCCCAATTGTGTATACGTATTACTGGACTTATCATTTAACTTTAACGCACCTATTGCCGCCGAAAATCAATAATAAATACATGAATACAATAAGCAATATTATTAATGATATGAACATTTTGATAAATTAGGCAACTGGGGGAAAATGGCCTGCGTCATTTGGCCAATATATGTATGTATGTATGTACATTGTATGTACAGAAGCGTGGGCCGTATTGTCGGGGTTAGATTGTTGGCACTTGAGGAGGTGGCAAATATTCCGCATATCATTCACAATTGTTATTAATTTGAAACATTATTGGACGTTGTGTTTACATAGAAACCCCAAAATACAAAAAGTGAAAAATCAACTAAAAGATGAGAATAAGTAAAAGTGCTTGCTGAAGCGTGACTAGCAGATACCCTGTAGCTATTTATAATATATGATAGTTGTGTAATTTAAAGTATATAATTAACAAATATTTGCATGGCAAATCAATCTTGAACTACAAATGTTTTTAACTAGCAAAATACACTCGATTTAATGCTTGCTACTGGGTATAAATATGAAAAACTAATTGTAGTGGCTTTTGTTTTGAAAGATCGAAATGTATTTTTATATTTTCTTTACTCACTACAACGGCTAACAACAAATACTTAGGATGAGTAGGCCGTATTATCCGCATGCTGCCGCCTGTCACAATTTTATGATGCTGACAGTTTTAGTGACACACAAACAATAGAATAAAACGGCTTAAATACTGATCTCTGTGTGCGTGTGCGTGTGTGTGTGTGTGTGTGTGTGTGTGTGTGTGTGTACTCAGTTGTCAACACAAGCAAAACTGAAAGATAAATACGCGTACTAACAAGTTGCGGTTATAACTGCATTTGAAAACATAATTCAAATACCATAAAGTACAATAGATACGCCCCGCAATTTCTGCTAACTAATGATGCTTATTTTTTTGTTTGTTTAGAAACTTTTAATGGCATTTTTTTTAACATTGTAATTGTTGTATGAGTTGTAAGTTGATTAGCTCAAGGTGAAACAAAATGCTAAGCTATACGAAAACATAAGTAAATGTTCTTTAGCAGCAATAAGATTTCCACTTGAAAAGTAATTAAAACTGCTAAATTAAAATGTAATTAAATTTGGACTTCAAATATATGCTGTCAGTTCTAAAATGTCAATTATTAAGTATACGTCGCGTAACTCGACTCATACGCAAGTGTGCTTAAACATGCGATAGTTATGCAGCACTGGAGACGCCACAAGAAAAGGTGCTCACAACAACAGTTGCTGTTGCTGTTGCTGTTGCTGTTGCATTTCTGATGCTCTGATTGTTGCAGATAAATGCAACTGGCGCAATGAACTACTTAAACGAAGTAACGGCTCATGATCATAATGATGATGATGATCTTGATCATAATGATGTGGGCCATCACCTGCTAACATACATATGTATGTATGCTATTAGATACAAGTGCAACATGTGTGGGTAACAATTAAAGATTGCATCTCAAAGCGACCTATATATGTAAGTATGTATGTATATATGTATGTATGTCTGTCTGTCTGTCTGCATATATGTATTTATGTTTTCCTCAATTGTGACGCCCACGGCAAATACGTTTCTTTCTCAGGTGGCGTCCGTCGGCACAAACAGAGTTGCGAATACTACGTAAGAAATGTTGTTTTGATTTGTGCTCATGACAAAATGATTTCATGCTTTTCTTTTTTTTTTTTCGCTTTTGTGTGAATTTCGTTCGTTGTTTGTGTTTTCGTGTTTATCAGCGTATTTTGTTTTGGTACGTCTTGCAATTTAGCTCGCGAATGCCAACATTTCATATTCATTCATACAAAATGTACGCAAAATTCTTTATCACATTTAAGCTGTATATATATATATACGTATATATGTATATCTGTATCTAAATCTATATGGAAATGCGTTCGTTTTTAAAATACATAATTATTATTAAAATACATAATGATCGTTATGATACCTATGTACATATAGAAATAATGCTATTAAATGATGATGCTGCTGCTGCTAATGCTGACGTGTGTGTTTATTTTGTTGCTGTCAAAATTCGCTTGGTATTATACCCTGTAGCTGAAATGTGTGCATCAACCGGGTATTATCAAGATGAGTGTAAATTCAAGATATTTCCTGCATTTAAGTTATATTACAGTCCACATTTTGGCTAGCCAATTTCCTAGTCTAAAAATGTCAGAGCATTCAAGTAATAATTCTATTTCTATGGGACATTGGGCTACTTTAGACTTGGGTATCATTTAGTCGAACGTTTAATGGCTTTCATACTTGTTTTCACTTGGGTATAGTATGTATGTATATATAGTATTTGTATTTGCAGCTACATGGGGGCATACTATATTTTAAACATATATACATATATATAGCATATGTACTATATATATTATACATACATATATAATACAAACCACAACCGCAATGATTTATTTGTGCACAACGGGCAAACGACAAGCGGCCAAACGGCAAAAGTAATCAAAGTAATACAAATGAGCGCACAATTTATAAAAAATAAGCAACAAACAAAACAAATAGACAGGCAGAGAGCGGGAGCGGGAGCGGGAGTGGGAGCGGGAGAAAGAAAGGGGGGCATAGATAGACGACTGAAAGGCCAGTAAACAGCAAAAGTATCTGTAGACTGTAGACTGTATCTTCTATCGCTTAAATAAGTATCTATGGGATCTAGATGAATGCTTTAGAACAAGGGCAAAATGCTACAGCAAAATGATGGCAAATTTTGATGCATGCCGGCAGCTGTGTGAAAAATAAAACCAACACAACAACAACAACAAGAAAATAAATAAAATAAACGTTGTGTGTTATGGCTTTGGCTTTGGATTCACTATTTGCATGCGTACTTATTTATTTCATTTTAAATAGAAAGTAACCTCAATTGCACTTGTAAAAAACATAAGTAAATACCATGAAAATACATCAGAAACGAGACGCAAAGCAAGCAACCGAAAAAACAAAGAAAGACAGAGTGAGAAAGAGAGAGAGAGAGAGAGCGATAGTGAACTTGCAAGTGCGTTCGAGTGAAAGGCCAAAACAGAAAGAAGCGGAAGCGCATGTGAAAAAAAAAGAGAGAAGCTAACTTCAATTACAAGCTGGGAAAGTAAGAAGCTAATAATGGTACTGGTACCCACAAAAGGTTTCACATATAAATATATAAATATACTATAAACACATACATATATAAATTGCCGGAAGTGCAGACAGAAAGTTAAGATTAAGGTACTGGAAAAATACATATCTGAATATAAAAAGCAACACGGAATTCCGCATGTTAATTCTAATATTAGCTGAACTTCAGACGTGTCATGCATGAGAAATAATGCCTTAAATCAAAAACAACCAACTTTTACAAGACTTGTAATTTATTGTAACGCTCGTCACACGACGCGATGAGTGTGCAAATCAACAAGTTGGCGCACAAGACGGCAAAATCCCCAAAAACAAGCATACATATATGTATTTATGTATATATGTATATAATATGCAAAAAAAAGATACAAAGAAACAAAGTTTTGTGTGTGCAAATTTGCTGTTTATGGCCCGTCACTACAATTATTTCAATTCGGCTGAATGAAATGTCATCAGAAATGGGACATCAAAACAAACAAAGCAAGGAAAGAGCCAAAGAGCGAAAACGAGCGAAAGAAAGCAACCAAATATACATATATATATGTATCTGATGCGTCGTTTAAAAATAGAAATACTTAAGAGTCTACCCCAAAGTATCTAAATATTTACTTGTACCAATGATTGCGTCAAACCGAATCAGCACAAATGTTAATCTGACAATAACATTGAGCTATTAACAGCTGCCTGTTAACCTAGTTTGACAAAGTCTAAGCATCAATCTATCTATCTATCTATCTATCTATCTATATAAACTAAACACTTTGTTCTGACTGATCAGGTGACCATCGCTGAAATCTGATGATGAAATTGAAGCTTTCCTTAAAGGATGTGAAAAATGCAGCCAAACTTTCAACTGCTTTAACTTTGTCAAAACTGAACCGATTTTCAATCCCGATGCCATTTTGGTCAATATTTGGCATCTTGTTTAATTCTACATCTCAAGTTTATGAATTTTTGAAAAAACAAAATTTTGGATTTTTTTGGCGGAAAAATCATAAGGGGGGACCCTTACCAATTTTGATTTTTCAAAAAATAGAATCTTGAAATTTTACGTTTAATTAATTGTGGGTGTCTCAATTAGTATAAAAAACTATACGAAAAGTGATTTTGTGGTAGTTCATTTTTCTGTCAAAAATCACGCCAAAAGTGACATAAAAATTGTCTTGTGAAGTGCTTAAATCCCTATAAATGCCTTTCCGAGACTTCAAACAGCCATAGCTTTGTCAAAACTGTACCGATTTCGAATCCCAAAGCCATTTTGATCCATATTTGTCCTCGACTTTAATTCTACATTTAAGTTTTATGCAGTTTTGAAAATATTTTTTTAACATTTTTTTTTGGAAAAAATCATGTCAATTTTTTTTTTTAAAACTTTTTTAAATTTTTTTTTCTATTTAATGTGTTTGTCAAAATTATTATAAAAAACTATAGAAAAAGTCGTTTTGAGAAAATTCATTTTTCTGTCAAAAATCA
The DNA here is from genome assembly GCA_035045305.1 of Drosophila maculinotata. Taxonomy (NCBI): domain Eukaryota; kingdom Metazoa; phylum Arthropoda; class Insecta; order Diptera; family Drosophilidae; genus Drosophila; species Drosophila maculinotata. Next base: position 1,064,211 of record JAWNPD010000679.1, on the reverse strand, counting down.
CGTCAAAAGTGACAAAAAAAATTCAAACTCCCATAACTTTGTCAAAACTGAACCGATTTCCAAAAGCAATGTCATTTTGTTCAGGGTTCAGCTTGTTTATTAATACTACATTTCAAACTAGAAACAAAGTTTCGGCACGAAATTCATCATAGAAGTCTATCATTTGAGCATTATCAATGTGAAAGAGTTAGTTTCTTCTGCTAGTTTATATATTTTAATATAGTATATGAGTGAGTTATGCATAAGTTTTGTTTTCTTCGATAGCAACAGCAATCAATCAGAGTCGTCTATCTATATACATATGTACATATGTAGATAGTAGCCGGTTCTTAAATGTGGACTGTGTGAGACAAGCTTTGTTTAGATGAAGCGCAGATCGCTGTGTATAAATATACTATATACATATGTATGTATATATGACAATATTTATATGCTGTTTGCTGTCATGTTGTCAACATTTCCGCCGTGCAACATGTTGCGCGCGAGAGTAAAAGTGCCTTCAATTAGCCTCAATTTCGGTTATGGTTTTCACACTGGCTAAATGTGACTCTACACTAACTACAACAATCAACACACAAATGTTTAGCACTCAGCTGCATATGTGTGTGTGTGTGTGTGTGTGTGTGTGTATGTGTATGTGTGTGTTGCAATTATGTGCGCGTGAAAACGTGTTAACAACTGAAAACACAGCGCACAACATTTGAGTTATTGCTTTTGGGACGGGTCCGCTTCGGTGTTGGCCAGTTGGCCAGTTGGCTATTTGGCTAGTTGAGCTGCTAAGCTGATTGAATAGTTAGCTGTCTGGCCGACTGACTGACTGACTGACTGACTGACTGACCCTTGACAAATGTCTGTGTCTAAATGTTGTTTGATTTGCATATTACCTAACGTCAGCAGTCGGCTGCTTAGTTTTGTTGTCGTTTTGCTTGGCCAAATTGGTCACACTTAATTTGGGGCATGCTGCTGCTTGTATAACACTTGGCACACACACACACACACACAAGATTTCGTTTCGTTTGCATTTCGCATGTAAACGAAAGTCGCAAAAAAAAAAAGAAGAAGGAAAATCAAAATAAATAAAAAGGTGGCTTGCTGTTATTGTCTGGAGAGAAGAAAGTGGCAGCGTTGCCAGAGTTGCCAATGTCAGTCAGTCTGTCAGTCAGTTAGTCAGTCAGTCAGTCTGTCAAACTCTTTGCCAAGTGAGTGATGGACGGCAACAACAATTCGCAAAGGCCATCAAGCCAAAATGTGAAATGCTGCTAAATAATTTCACTTACTAAATCTTTTTCACTCTCTCCCCCTCTCTCTCTCTCTCACTCTCTCACTCTATCTCGTATCTTTCGCTGTCTCTTTTTCTGCTCGCTTCCGTTTTAGAGTTTTCTGGAAGTACCAACAGTTGCAAAAATTTCAAGCCGGTGACTTGAAATTTGTTCAGAAAATATTTAAATTCTTCACATTATTTATTTAGCATAGTAATTTATTTAGTTGGTAAAACTAATTGATGTATTCATCAAATGTGTCAAAAAAATATAAATTTGTTTCGCATTTTTTATTTCTTGTCAAATTTTCTGGCAATTAGATGATCTATCTATGCCGTATATACAGTTGCGCCCCCGCGTGCCCCTAATGAATGGGACAGTTGCGATCGGTGCGGCTATATGGCAATTCGGGCAGATCATTCATCAAGAAATCTTTATGATTTATGTGGCCACATAATCGAGATGTTTGCATATATAAATATATAAATATGTATGTATACATATGTATATGATTTTATATATAGATATTTGAGTGTGTTTAACTTTTATTTTGAATTGTGGCACGTTCAATCGAGCAACGAACAACAACAACAACAACAATAGCAAGGCAAAGTGAAAACGAAGCCAAGTTAAATAAGAAGTTAAAAAAAAAAGACACAGCAACAACAACAACAAAAAGGTACAGAAGCAAAACTTTCGCTTTGGCTTTGGACTTGGCCATCAGCATTGGGCCAAGAAGAAAACCAAGAAAAAGCAAAATCACAAAAAATAAACTGATGTATAGATATACATACATATACAAATATATACATATGTATGTATATGTACATATGCAAAGCTAAAGCTAAAGTTAGCTTGAAAATGGAAATGAATGACGGTCTACGGCGGATCTCTTGGCCGCACCATGACAATGGGCCACGACCTTTCTTATGTCACGTATTTACTGTTTGTATATAAACATCTTTTATTTTGTTGTTTGTTTTTTTTTTTTCTTTTTTTGGTTTGGTTTTTTGTTAGTTTTCTCAGCGAACTTTGGAGTTTCTTTGACTTTTCACTTTTGACCAAAACCGCTTGTTATTATTATTTTTTTTTGTCGTTGTATTAATGCTAATTTAGTGTCGTATGGCAGATTATGTCACGACCTGCCCCTCTAATCCAACACCCTTGGACAGCTTCTGCAGCGAATCTGCGATCTACGATCTACGATCTGAATTTTGGCAGCCGTCAGTTGGCTCAGAAAGCAATGGAAACACGTTAAGGCCACGGCAGATGCGTGATTTGAAGTTTATATAGGGCAGCTGATAAAAAATTGTGTATGCTCATATATATATATATAAAGACATATATGTATATATACGTATACGTATTATTTATAAATATATATATATTACTTGGGCACAATTTGGTGTTGCGAAAAACATCTAATCAAAATGAATATTATGGAATAATTTTATAGTGAAAAAAGCTAGACGGGCAAATACTCTGCACCAGTTAGTAGCATAATAAATGAATAGATGAAATCGAGAATTAATTCAAGAAAAAGAATATGCTAAGAATATTAAGGTTTTAGCTGTCAGCTCTGATCAATTTAACAATATTTATAGGTGATATATGAGAGCAAGAACGCTTTTAAAGCCTTATTAATTAATGGGTATAAATATGTACAGCTACATAGTATGTACAAATATATGTATATAAATAAAAATATATGTATGCATATATGACAATATAAATTGTGTGTTCTAATATCAACAAGAAAAGCGACTAAATGCCAGCAAATTAGCATAAGAGTTCAAATAAATAAAATAAATAAACGCGCAATATGAATGAGCATAAACAAGAACAATAACAACAACAAACTCAAACATGTTTTTGCCTGATATCAATAATCAAAATCATATGATGATCAGTGCCGCACAAATTGTGTAATCAAATTAAATTTAAAAAAAATAAAAGCAACCACAATAGATTAATACCATAAATGATTGTATAACATGCATTTGGGATCAGTTTGGCAACGGAAGATATTGCAGACACGCCCAACGCAGGCGACAAGTCCATAAACAACTTCAAGGTTGCCTTTAAAGCCAAAAACAAACGTTAATGATTAAATATCCCACCAAACATATATAGACAACTATAGATCAAATGATTGTTTCTCCATTAAAAACAAAGCAAACATGTGTAAACCCATTGATTGATAATGATAATGCAATAATTAGTGCTAACGAATGTGTTTGTCAGATTAAGTAGAGTTTTACACATGTAATATTCGATTTTTCTGATTAAGAGCATGTTCTATTCATACTAAAGTTACGCAGAAGGTATTTGATTAGAAAGTGCCAATAGTGTGGCAAAATATAATTAAAAATAATTCCCATAGCTCAAAATATAATAAACTCTCTGTCACACGGTGCGTATGATTAATATATATATATATATATGGCTGTAGATGGGGCGTATGCGTTATGCGTTTTAAGCAATTTGCATCATTTAAACGAGCTGTCATCGCAACTGTTTGTCAAGCTCTATACTAACGATGAGCACAACTATTTCGATTTAAATAGAAAGATACAAAAACTCGTATGAGACATCATAGTGATTGCTTTAGGGGGAAGGCGGGGGCGGAGATTAGTGTGACTGGAGAGTGGAAAGCGTAGTTGAATGTAATGCGCATTTAGCTGAAACATCCACTTTGGAGTGACAACTATAATTAGGGATAGTTACAACAGCTGACAAGCGGCTCAGCATGCAACAAAATTGCAAAAGATGCAACAAATCAGATAGCAACAAACAAAAAACAAATAAATACAAGCACAAGAAGAAGCAGTCAAGAAGAAATAACTTATAATAGATAATAGATAAATAATTAACAATAATGATTTGAAGTATGTTAAGTTAACAGTCGCTTGAACTTGTTAGCAGTTTATCTCAGTTTATCCAACAGTTAAGCACTTGGCTATAATGGAATTGTTATGTTTGTTTCAAATACAATTCCAAAGCCAATTTCTCACGTTCAGTCAATTTATTTCCTATACTTTTATGGGTTTGTGCCTGATTAGTTGCTGCCTCTTAAATATTTAACAATGTTATGCCACATACAAAAACCGTTAACGCTTGACAGCTGATTAGGAGTTATATCATTTTAAATGAGCCATCCTGCTAACTGTTTCAGTGTCTAACGAAAGATAAAGAAAACTCAACGATTTGTTGACAGCAACATTACAAATATAAACAAGTCACAGTTAAAGTCATGTAATTTGCAATTTGACTAAATAAAATAAAATAAATTAAGTACAGTGAGTGTCAGCTACTTTTGGCAGTCACTGTGACTGCAACAAATACGCTTTTCTATCGCATTTATTGAAATACATTTACTGCCTACACTTTAGCTCTGTGGCACACATAAAAATAAATGAACTCAATTCGAAAATGCTAAAACAACAACAACAACATCAAAAGTCAACGAAAATAGCTGGCAAAAAAAAAGGAAAACAAAATAAACAAACCAAATAAAATAAAATGTAAAAAAAAAAACAAATAAATAAATAAAAATAAAAATGTTAACTTAAAATGTTAAATGTGTGTGTGTGTTTGCCTTGACTGTTTATGCAGCTTCAACTTTTATTTGCCACAAACACACATACACACACACTCACACACAGTCAGTACTCCCATATGTTTTAATTGTGGATCACTGATAAAAAACGTAGACCTTTCTCAACCAAAAAGAAAGTAAGCCAGCCACCAAATGTTGTGCTAATTTGCGATTAGTTTTTTTGCTGCCTGCCTTTTTGGCGACAGTTCGAATTCGAATTCGAATGAAAGTTGGCTGGATTATGTAAAGATCGTGTTTGGATCGTAACTTCAAACTTGATTTAAGTATTTCGTTTTCGTTTTTGGTATTGATTTGTTAAGTGTTGGGTTTATTTTTAGTTTATGTTGCCAGGATTGCCTAACACTGTTGGTTGTTGGTTTAGTTTCATTTGTTTAATGTCGACTAGTTGGAAACTGAATTAAATATTAGAAAAATTAAACTATAAAAAAAAAAGTTTAAATAAATTTTATTTCAAATAAAATTTAAAATTTTAGTAGATTTGAGATAGTTTAAAATTTTCTGCATAGATTGAATTTAATTATGGTCATAGATATTAGCAAAAAAGGACATCCAAGCTGAAAATACTCTTCCCTACAACTGCTAGGGTATTCACAGACCAAAGTCAACTCTTCGAAATAATCGAGAAGAGTTCTAAAAGAAATGCAATAGTAATTTAGTCGTTTCTGTATATTTAGCAAATAAAGTCTTGTTGATTGGCGGCCGCTTGTTGCGTCTAATTAATATTTGATATTTGCTCAAATGAAAACCAGCAAAATTTCTATATATGTATATATGTATGCATGTATTTGTACAATATGCCAAATGGTCGTTATCATTTGAGATACTGCACGGCGCAGTGAACAGAGCACGCAAAGCGGGCTCTGAACAACACTCAAATGCTAGGGATAGGTCAGGCATGTGCCATATATGTATGTATGTATGTATGTATATAGTATATACCATATATGTACCATATGAATATGTATACTCTCGCTCACTGATACCGCCCGATGTGTGCCGTTTAGCCGGGATTTTAGCGCAACTTGTGCTCCGCTCTCTGTTGCTAAACACGTTCTGTATTCTGTATTCTGAATTTAGTCAACTCTTAGTTGGGGCTATTAATATAAACAATATCCAAAAAAAAAAAAAAAAAAAAAAAAAAAACAGCACGCGTCACATTCTATGGGAAACACCCAGAAGCAAAAAATAAAAAAAAAAAAGTAAATATAATTTTTTATTTGCATTACGAATGCCGTGCCAGCTGTTAAAACTTGAGGAGGCCTGAAAAGCCTGCCTCTGTCGGCTGCTTGTTTTTCAGGTATGTGTCATTTATATGATATGCCATATAATTCAGTTAGTTATTTGGGCTAACAAAGATAGTTCAACTAACTTTTGTTCAGAGTCTTGGCTAATTAGAGCGTGAAACTCTTAATGTTCTAGGTTTCGAGGTGACCTGAATTTTGCACAAATCTAGAGCTAAATAACAAATTTGAAAGCTAAAACATATACATATGTACATATGTATGTGTAAATATAAGTATTATTCTTATTATACACTAGCTCTAAGCTGCATTCTTTCAGGTTGCTTTATTTCTCAACTCAAGAAACAATATATATATATATATATATTTTGTGTAGAACGCTTAACTCTTAATGTTCCAGTTGCAAGTGTGAAGAATGCAGCTTAACTAAAGCCAAAAGAGTCAGACATACAAACAAGTCGATCAATTTCTATATTATATATGTATGTATCTCAATCTATATATATATTTGTATCTTTAGATACATCTGCATTCCCCAATCCAATGACTCTACCGGCCGATTGAAATTCCCCACATTTGTGTGCGTCACCGCATCGAAATAATACCTTACATTCTATATCAAAACAAAGCTAAGAAACTAAATATAAATTGAGTCATACGGGGGGAGCAGTAAAATGTTGTCCGTTAACACTTTGATCGATAAAGTGCTATCGATTTTGGACTGTGTGACCGCTGACTGCTGCTGCAAACTTACTTTTGCCCTTGGCCAGTCCGCTGGCGATTTGCAGGAATCCGTAGACGGCAATGACGATGCAGGGCAGTGCTATGACGCCAAAGGACACGTAATCCATGTGCTCAAAATAGTGTGTGATTTGCTCCATCTTTATTTTGTGTATAGTATTTCGTAGATGTTTTTTTTTTTTTTTACTTATGTTTTTCAATTATTTTTTAATTATTATGTCACTGCACAACACTTGTCACATAAAATAAAATAAAATAAAATAATAGCTACTTCAAATTATATTTAAATAGTAGTAGTTTTTTCTTCTCTTTGTTGTTGTTGTTGCATTGCGCAGGCGCGCGCGTTTTTGCTTTCTATTTAATTATATTGATATTTAATTAAATTTTTTTTGAAAAATTGTTGACATCCAATGAGGATTTTCGTTTCTTTTTGCAAAATTTCGCTATTCACGTTTCGTAAGTGTTTCGCTGTGTTTTTGTTGTTGTTGACTTTTATTGCTGTTTACATTCGTTGCGCGATTTGATTTGTTGTAATTGTTGTCTGTGGCACCCAATGTTGCATATCCTTTGGCATATTTACGTGCCAGTGTTGCGTTCTGCTTGTTGTTGTTGTCGTAAGTGTTGCTGGTAGCAAGTGTTGTAAAGCCATGTTTTGATTTGCATGGAAACGCAACAAACAGTTCATCAATTGGACACGTTGTTTTCCCAGAATTGCAGTTGCCGCAAAAAAACAACCGAAATTACGCGCAAAAATAAACAAAATATATTTGTGGCAATATAAGAAAGTAAGAAAATATTCACAAGAAATTCGCGATATAAATTGTATTTCTTTGAAAAATGCACAGAAAAACCGACCGGAATAAGGAATCACGAAATACGTTGTCTCGCGCCAACCGTTTACACGTCCGTCTCGTTCGGCTTTGTTTTTGCTTCTGCTTCTTCTGCATCGCATGTTAAGTTGGCTTTCATGCCTCTGTTAGGCGGCTGTTAAGTAACGCATACGAAATTCAAAAATTAACACAAGCAACTGCTCGGCGTGTATGTTAACGCCAGCACATGTTAATGTTATACTCAATATGGCACTGCTAACCACTATATGAGCTTTACATTCTGTACAATTTACTCTGGCCACATGCTCTCTTGAGGCAACGCGAGCGGCAAATTAAAGCGGCAAATGTGACAACAAGAATGCGCCACACAGTAGAGACCCAAACATAAATATTGGATTAAAGTTAGCACATGTTTGGCGAACTTGTATATCCATGGTTTCCCATGGTTCTTGAAATATTTGTATAGCTTTAAAATTTCTTCATTTTATACATTGTTGCCATGACCAAAATATAAGCTGTTTTATATTTGCGACAAGCCGTTTCGGCTTTTTCTATGCACCACTGTGCAGCGATGAGTCAGCTTTTTACATATCCGCTCTCTCTCTCTCTCTCTCTTGTTATCTCTCGTACCGGTGCTCTCTTTGCCAAATAGCACGCGGTTGCGATCGTAACAACAAAATGCCAAACAGCACGTGAGTAAAGACGCTTCCAAATTTTGCCAAACTTGTTGAGCAACATACAAACATGATGAATTTATGTACATACCCTAATCATCAACAGTAAATATGTTGAGAGATCATATAGAATACATTCATAATTTTGCTTAATACAGTAAACACTCGCCAATTAGAACACGTTGTTAGCTGAGATAATTCCGATTTTAGCTAAATGATTTCAATTAATTTTAATTTAAAGTAACGATCCTAATGTATATTCCATATTCAATATTAATTGTCACAAATCTATAATACATCTTAGACTCGAAGCAATATTTGTAGAAGTATTCAGATGTGTTCATGTGCCAAATAAATATGTATAAGTGGGCTACGAACTGAATCGCTCAACGAGAACAATCAACACGGCATAATCACACTGGTCCCACTGTGCGTCCACTTAAGAGACGCTGTTTGCTAAGAGCAGCAATTTTTTGCATAAATGCAAATCACAAAGCAACTTGATCAACAAAGGGCTGCTTGAAGTGCTATCGATCTGATGTATACATAGTATGTACATATGTATGTACATACATAGCATAAAGGGTGCATTTGATGTTTCTTTGATGCAATGGATAAGGCGGAGGGGGGGGGGGGGTCAGGAAAAGTTCTGGCTTTTATTCTTGTGATAGCCGCTGGCAAATGGACACGTACGCCATTGTTGCAGATTTATGTTTGCTGTTGTTCTTGTTGCCACAAGGGTACGTGCCGATGGCACACACAAGGCAGAAAGCACCCACACACACACACACACACACACACACACACACACACACACACACACACACACACACACACACACACACACACACACACACACACACACACACAGACACACATGCAGAGACACGAGACACCTCAGAATTTCTAGCAGACGTAATTGGGGCCCGGGTCCGTTGGCCATAGTAACTGAAACTTGGACGATTTTTGTCTGCCCAACCACCCCTTCCCGCACACACGCTCCACCCCTTTCGACAACTCTAAAAACAATTTTACCCTAACAACGTCAGCGACTTGTTGTTGTTGTATATATATATATATAAGTCGTCGGAATTTAAGCGTTTTCAATTAGAATTGATAAATACTTTAAACCATTTGGCGCATTCAGCCGGAACATGTATATAGATATATATATATGAATCTATCTTAATATCTAAATATCTAGATTCAATATCAAATATATGTAAATGTGTTAAAAATGCTAAAATTATGAACTTCTGCTAAGTTGCATTGCAAAAATAGTTCCAAAAACTTTTATCACATAACAAATCTATATTACAGAATGGTGAAATAAGTTTAGAAACATGATTAGTTGAGTTTCAAGTTGAAATAACTGAATGTGTAAAGTTCCTGATGATTAACTATGTTCTATATGCTCTATTATTAAAAAAAACTACAACTAATGTTAAGTTGCTTTTATTTAACAAAGACTTGGCGTCGAAATTCTATCAATTTAATACTTTGTAGCCAAACTCTAAACAGACATTTAAAAGTTTTAATAACAATGAACGCTGAACCGGTTCGCATGTAAACCGCTCCAGGAACTGCTCGCAATTAGTCAAGAAAAAACATTGGTACTGAATCCTATTACCCTTTCAGATTTGTACGTTTTTATACTATACAAAATTAATGTTAAGCAAATTTTTTGCTTTTTATAGAAGTAAATAGTTTGGTTAATCATTTTAATGAAAAAAAATAACATTTAAAAATCTAGTATATAATGATGAAATATTAAATAAAATGTGAAATTGAGTATGTTTTTTTCATTTTGCAAACAATTGTTTGGGTTTTAAAATTCTTGAATCTCTGTGAAATGCAATGACATCTGTCGCATTTAGCTATGTATGTACATATGTACATATGTACTTGAATGCTTTTTGAGTTGAAACAGGTATTCATTTTGGAACAGGTGTGTTTCACTCTTTCATTGTGTTGCACAGGCGGACTTTAATGGTCTTCGATCGTTGCCCAAACGGGGCATCTTATCGAGCAACAACCCGGCAGGCACACACACACACACAGAGAGAGAGAGAGAGAGAGAGGGGGAGAGAGGGAGACAGGTCTCGCACATGTCCTTGCACAATGTGCGATTTTGTTGACTCAGTCAGCCATCTGCGTTTGCATTGTGCAAACAATTTCGTCATGCGGCCAGCAGATGGCGAAAGGCTACGAAACATGTGTCGCCAGTTTCTACACATACACACATACATATATACATATATACATATATATTTATCTGGTGTATATGTAAATCTGGTGTGCTCTTCCTGCCCTGCTATCTGGCTGAGCTCAGGTTCAACGAAACATTGCTGCCAAAATGTTAATGACTCGACTCGACGCGACGCGACGCTTCGACGCGCAATTGCAACCCTCAAAACAGTAACTCCCCCCCCCCCCCACCTCCCGACACACACACACACTCTCCCTTGCTGCCGCTATCTTCAAGCTGCTGTCTTCAGACCCGCTACGCAGTTCCCAGTTGGCCCCCAAAGTTGCTGCTGTTGTTGTTATTTCAATAGTCATACATCTGGCTGGGTGACTTTTTTGGTCATTGAACCGCAGCGCAGGATTTCAATGGCGCCTCTGCCCATGCACGACTACCTGACCGCCCCACCTACCCACCTAACCGACTCCTACTCTTTCGCAAACCCACCAGCACACCCACGTTTCCTGTTTTTCTTTCTTTTTGTTAAATTACATTTTTCATTTTTCATTTTTTATTATTATCTTTTTTATGGTTGATAAATTCACTGAAATTTATGCGCTATTCGAAAATTATACAAATGCAACAAGTTTCACATTTAATAATATGTTTCTTTTACTTGTTGTTGTTGTTGCTGTTGTTGCTGTTGCTTTTGGGGTCTTTGCAAATGCGCAATTTCTAACGCGTTTGGCATCACAAGTAAACAAATTTGTTCATTATAATTGCAATTTTTGTGGCGCTGCCTGATTTTTGTTAAATACGTGAATTTTATTTATGTGCTTATTTTTTTTTATTTATTTTATTCCCAATTTAAGGCGTGGCAAGACATTTGTTTCTGTAGCACTTACCCACAAATTGTTAGATGCATATTAACCCAAAATTATTTACTCACCTGCAAAGAGAGACAAGGAAATACAAAAAATTAATAAATTGTGCATACAAAAATAAAGACACTAAAAAATCACTAATAAAAAATTGTATTAAATTATAATCTATAAATTGTAATAAAAATTAAGTAATATGCAAGGGGGGTTTACAAGCCCCCCTTTAATGTTATTTGTCCGTTGAGCTTAACAGAAATGCAATTCAATTCTGTTATCAACAAAAAATGTTGGCTAATAGCTTCCTATATGCGGTAAATTGTGTTGGCGGAAGCTTATTGCAACTTTACTTTATCGACCAAATAAACAACAGTTGCTAAATGCAGATGGTATCTACGGTGGCAACTTTATGCCACAATAATCGGGCTCTGTCAGCACTGAATAATTATCTGCTTGCAATATTAAACGATTTTTTGATGGCTATATGAAATGAACTCTAAGTTCTTATTAGAATATAGCACCCTAAAATCCGTAGAATTTTTGCTTACATACTTTGAGGAGTCCCAAAGCTTTGCTATTTGTTATCATTAGTTATATATACATATATACATAAATAAATACCTATTGTATAAGGAACCTACAAAATACAGATCGGATCAGTATTTAATGCAGCTTTGTGTGCAGTTGAAAATTCAAAAACGAAACTTTGAACTTTCGCCGTTAGTCAAAAACTGACACCCATCTACACGACAAAAAAAAAGCTCATCGATGAAACGAACCGTTGCCGTTAGTTGCTTTCATCAATCATCTAGCGGTGAGAGAAAGCCAACTGAAGAGATACTGCGAGAGAGCGCTCTCTTCACTGTCGCTGTCTGTGTGTGTGTGTGTGTGCGTGTGTGTGAGAGAGAGCGGAAAGCTAAGCGACGTCACTGCAGGTGCTTGAACTTTCTGCAGCAAGTTTCATTTGTGTCTGTTCTGTTAATTTGATGACAACAGCAACAACAGCAACAGCAACAGCAGCAACAGCAGCAACAATTGTTGCGCGTCCCCCAGGCCATTGGGCAAGAGCAGTTCGTTCAACTGGTGCAATTTCAAAATATTAGGCACTGGCCGCAGCCAGGGCAGGTTGATTGAACCAACACACATACACACGAGTACACTCAACAAAAAAGTGATGATAGGAATATCGAATTTTGCACTTAAACCAAGTAAAAAACCTGATGAAAATCCGATTTAATTCGAAAGAAACTTCTATTTTCATCATTTTTCATCTTCAACTTCAAATTCCTAATTCCTTAATGTAAAACTGCTTAAGCTTAAGTCAACAAATTTATGACTTCAAGTAAGCTATTCTTATTTTAAGTTCTGATTTAAATATAATATGATTCTACAATATAATCAGCTCGAATTTAGAATTAGGGCTATTTAATTAAAGCTTAGAAGTTATTTAAAAATTCAAAAATACTTGTAATAAGTGTTTTGAACTTAATTCCAGATTTCTTCTTCTTATTTTTGATAATTTTGCAATCATGAATATATATAATAAGCAAAATAATCAAGAACGAATATTACTTGAAATTGTAAACACCGGTTTCATACCGGTTGCACTTAAATGAAAAACAGGGTTTTTTTTCTCTGAGTGTAGCAGCGACAACCTTAGCCACGGGCGCGTCTGTCCTTGCCTTGTGACAACAAAAGCAACAACAACAACAACGGCAACAACGACGCAAATTGTTGGGGTAGGCGACATTTCGACTGTATGGCGGTGGGGGGAGGGGGTGGGGGGAGAGCAATGCGCTAAATAATTAATAAATTGTAAATTATTATCATATTGTGTATACGCATATACATATGTACATACAATACATACATATGTACATTTGTATATTGTTGTTGCTCCGTTGTCATTCAATTTGCATTGCATTCTTGGCTCATGGTCATATTGCATGAAACAAAAACAAGAATCACTTTTTGTTGTTGTTGTTGTTGCCTGTGTTGTTTTCATTTCGCCCGTTTCCTGTCTACGTCTCTTTGTTCATCTGCCGATTACGCACAGGAAGTAATATGCGAACACAAACAAACAAACAAGCAAACAAACAAACACAGCGATACAATTTTGCTGGAGTTGTTTTAAGCAAGCGTGGCGCCAACTTTCCTCCACCCCCCCCCCCCCTCCCCTCCACCAAGGGAAAGCGCACCTGTGCCCAAAAATGTAGCACGTGGCAAACCCGTTGCGGAAGTGTCTGATTGTCATAACGGAAGCTCTGACTGATATTTAAAGCGTTGCAGCTGATATTTATATATATTATCTTATATATATATTTATATATATTCATACATATATACTAATTGCCAGAGCAAGAAACATATTACAATTATCATTTAAATGGTTTAAAATTGTATTTTTAAATTTACTTATCATTTAGTGCTTAATATTTGGGTATTTTCCATAAGATATTCAATTTTAACGTTGAACATTAACTTTAACAAAAGTACGGCAATTTTGACAGATTATTTATAAGTAACACCTTTCATAACTTATGTTCAATAAATGCATTCAAAAGCGATATATACCAAACAAGTATTTTTATTAAGCAACTAAAAGTAAAGAAGTAATTTAGATCTAAACGATCTTAAAAACAACACTTTAAACGAAAATTAAATCCAAAATTACTTTTAAATGGATTCTAGCTATGAATTCAAAGTCCAAATGGTGATCATTTAACTTTAATAACAGCAACTTTAACCTAAAGTTTAAAATATTTTTTGTTATTAAAATAAGACAGTTTTCAAGAAATTATACTATATATGTAAATAATCTATTACGTATGAGAGCACTATAAAAATGTACAACAATTTGATGTTGTTGCTGAAGACACGCGGCGTATGCGTAATATACGCAAATGTCAGCTTTTAGCGCAGCGAGCTTTGAAGCGATAAGTTTTAATTAAAATGAATGACAAATATGAAAATATTGCAATATTGAGAAAGCGAGCAAAAGTTGAATAGGCGACAAAAAAAAAAGAAAAACAAGCAGACAGATAAAAGAGATTGCAGACGAAGATTGTCGAAATGTTGAGGTAGTGCATGTATACATATTATATATATAAATATATAATGTACATATAAATAACTGCACATATGTGCATCTACAGCGCATTAACATTTCCGAGTGCAAGCGAGCTGTTAACTGACAGCAGCAGCAGCAGAGCAAACAGAAAAGCTCAGCGCAGCAGCTTCTGAAAGCTCTCGCCGCTACCTGTGCCATGTGTGCGTGTGTGTGTGTGTGTGTGTGTGTGAGAGAGTTTTGAATGTTTGCGCTTTTGTGCAAATTGAATTCTACTGCGTGTTAAGTGCATTGAACCTATTGTTTATTAAATTTTGCGCAATTTAATTTGTGTTTGTTCGATATGCGACGCTAAGCAGTCGAAACTGCTGATAATTGCTGCGGCAAAAGAAAGAGCGGCGGCAAAGAGAAAAGAGAAGCAAGTGCGAACAGCAGACAAATGCCCAAAATGCCAATACCAATGCCAAGGCCAAGGCCAATGGCAAAGAACCCCCTCAAAGTGCGCACCATCCCCCCCCCATGCCCCGTCGCACCACGCCAGCTAGACGACAGGCAGCCGCGCACAGTGGCGTTGGGGCGGCATATTTAACCTCGAAAAATACACTTTCGGCTTTCAAGTTCAATGCCGTGCCTTTAACCTCATGAGTGCGTTGCCTCTTTATTATTGTTGTTGTAGTTGTTGTTGTTGTTGCTGTTATTATTATTGCGCCTGTGCCTGTTGCTACTGTATGTATGTATCTGCTTCTGCTTCTTCCTCTTCTTTTTGATCATCTTTTCAGTGCCGGCGCAATTTAATGTGTTTGCATTTATGATTGTTGCTATTCTTATTGTTATTGTTATTGTTTTTGTTTTTGTTCTTTTGATGGCGCATTGCCGTTGAGATACCAACAAATTGTCGCTTTATTTATCCTTGCAGCGGCAATTTTCGCATCATTGCCTTTTCCGGCAATATTTCTAAATCTTAGATTGTGATGATTTTCTTTGTCGGCACCGTGTGGTTAAATGTACAATTGTCATTTCGGCATCTGTAAATGATTCATTACGCTCTGTGTACTTCCCGCAAATATATTGTACAGTGTTTAAATATAAACAAACACGTAAACAATTCCATTATTCATTATCAACTAAACGAACATTTAGCAGTTCTACTTAATTATACAGTGTGAAATCCCTTTATCAGATTACGATTCCCATTTATTTCAACTAAACATGATAGTGGAAAAAGCTAATACATTTAGATTTCTTTGAGTTTCAATAAAGAATTCCCAACAGGAAATCACAAATTATGTATATAACCCAGTATTGAAAAGTTTTTTAATTCGCGGGCAATGTTTTTATATATGTACATACATATGTATATGTATGATAACTTCATTGAATTAAATATATTGCACAACTGATTTCCATGATTTTCTAAAAACAAAATATATCTGGTTTATATGCGAATTGGAATATATATATATGTACATATGCATATATGTATGTATATTGTTTTCATTCCTGTCTCGCTCTCATAACTATAACAACTTAAAAAAATAGCTAATTTTGCTTTATTTACATAACATGTATTTGTTTGCACGCAAAATGCGCTGTTTGCTCCACTGTTCGCAAGCAACGGCAATCAGCTGTTTTTTATTTACAGGCGCGCAGCTGTTTGCTTTCTTGTTGTTGTTGCTGTTGCTGCTGCTAGTGCAAAACGTGCAATGCGATGAAATAGCAATAACAACAACCATAACCAGAGGCTTTGGTTTAGTTGTTGTTAAAAGCTCAAAACAATAATAATAACAAGAGACTCGACTCACATGCAAATGCTGTTGTTGTTGTTGCTGTTGTTGTTGTTAACGGTGGCTCGTTGTTGGTGTTGATAAATGTTGTCGTTGGTAGTATTATATATGTTGTTGCTGCTGTTGTCGCTGGCATTGCAATTGTTTTTAATGGAGTTCGATTTTTGATCCAAAAGGGACGCACATTTGAATTGTAAAACATTTTCATCTGCTGCTTGAGATTGTTGTTATTGTTGTTTCTGTTGTTGTTGTTGTTGTTCTTTTTGTTGCTGTAGCTGTTGTTGTCCTTTCGGTACTGCTTGCGTCGCAGCTCCTGATCCTGCTCCGGCTTGCGCTTAAGATCTATCGAAGCGGATGCGGATTCGGATGCGGATGCGGATGTTGATCTGGATGTTGATATATCCGCGCTGGCCAGCATTTTTTACTTTTACTTTGGCTGTTGTTCCGTTCCTGTTGCTTTCGTTGCCACAACAGCACGCTCATTCGTTTCAAGTTGTTGTTGTTGTTGTGCTTCTTGTTCAATTTACAAATGTATTTCGCGCGAATTTTCAAAATGCGGGCTGACGTCAAAAAAGCAAAATAGATGAAAATTGTTGTTTTGTTGTTTTTGTGTGGCGCGCGCAAATTCGTTTTACGCAGCACTTGAAGGAAAATGCGTTGTTTCCACCAAATTCAAATGATTCGGTTATATTTTCTTTTTTTCTTTTGCTTACACAGTTACAAAGACACACACACACACACACACTCACACACACACGTTTGGCCAGCAAACAGAAAAAAATCAAGCGTTTATTTGTTTTGGTTAATCTCGTTAATTGTATTCAAAACTAGCGCAAGAAAAGAAATTGCACGCCCAGCTGCCTAACTTGTTGACCAGCAACAACAAAATAAATGTCGGCGGCCGTCGTGTATGATTGAAGCTCAGAACGAACGGGCCGAGGCAGAGGTGGCGACTGCGACTGCGGCAGTGGCAGAGGCAGAGGCAGAGACTGCGGCAGAGACAGCTGGCAAGTTCATTCGCGTGAGAGATAGAGAGAGTGAGTGAGAGAGAGAGAGAGAAAGAAAATGGCAAAGCGCTCGCTGCTGACGCATATCTTCAATTGCACCTAACCCAATTCAAGTGTCGTCACTTTTGGTTGTCGTCATGGAGCAACCGCAATCACAGTTGCAGAAGCCGTCAGCGGCAAAAAGCTTTCAAGCTGAGCGCGCCAAAAGCTGAACATCAGCCGCTGCACCGTGTGGCCAAACTTTTGTGTGGATCTCCGTCCTTGTGTGTGCTTGCTTAAATATCTGTGAGTTGAACGTATTTGAATTTCTTTTCTTATTATTATTACGCTGCTTCTTTTTTGCACTTGTACAATTAGTTTGCACTGCAAGTTTGTATATATGTGATATAACTTTTCACTCGCAAAATTTGACGCTTACAACCCTTGAATTTAACTGAAGAACTTGAAAGAACTTTTGTGATGTTAATTTCAGCTCTTTCTTGAAATTTGTAGTCCACATTTACACGGCAAAGTTTCATTCAGAAGCTTGCTTCTGAAGTTTATCACGTAGAATGAAAAGATGCAGAGGGCCAAACGTCAAGGCAGTTTTGACATTTCGCTTTATCCCCACTTTCGATTGCAAGCTATTAGGGTTGTATTTGGCGCGGGCAGCTTATATTTAATTAAAAACATAATCGGAAGATGTGATTGAATCCAAATCGATGCCTGCTATAACTAGCAGCGTAGCATCCATATTGTCTATTATATTTTTATTTTGTACAACCTAATTACCGACATTGCTGATGATTATCGTAGTATCGATTGCAAAGCAAAAACAGTGTTGCGAATCATATTACTTTTGCGAGATGTTTCAAAAGAGAATAACCAAAATAGTAGATGGTAAATGTACCTTATAAATGCGGACTACCATACATGAAAATGTATACTTATTATTAATGAAACTCAAATCTATTATAACAAGGATGTACTTACCAAATTTGCGGAACAAACAAATCGCTAGTTTTTCACAATATTACTATAACGTCTACAATTGATGTGTTTGTAGTAAATAAAGAACCTTACAGGATTAGCTCGCGAAGTCAACTGCTTATAGACGCCTGCGCCTGGACATATTTATAGTGGTCCGGCAAAGTGCAGGACGAGGCGCAGGCCCAAATATGCTTAGAAACCGATTAAAAACACATTGTGTGCCGAAAAGCGACTAGCCAACAGGTAGTTAACCATAAAAAGACGAACGGTCAAAACGGATCCCAACGCATCCTTAAACCACGACAAGCAGACGCGTGTCGCGGGCTCTTTTGTTTTGTGTTTGCTACCTGCATGCTAGTTTTGTGACCTGTGCACCACGGTGCGACGCAGGCAGGCGAAAGCTTTCGAATGCTGGAGCTTTGATTTGAAACTTGGATGCGCGTGCTTAAAAAGCGATAAGACGTCGACGGCGACGTCGACTGCGCTGTGACTTGTTGGTCTTTTTGTTTTGTGCTCGAAATTCTAAACAAAATTCAATGCGTTTTCTTTTTTATTTGTATTATTAATATTACTATTATTTGCTTCTTTTTTTTTTTGTATGCAGTGTGCACGCGCTGTGTGTGTGTGTGTGTGTGTGTGTGTGTGTGTGTGTGTGTGTGTGTGTGTGCGATTGTGGAGTCAGAGTCTTTGCTCGAGGCAGCTCCAGGCACGTACGATCAGCGCAACAAAAAGTAGAAGACAAATTTAGCATGCGCATCCATTGGATACACGAAAGCTCACAGCTACAGCTAGTGCTGCAAACGTTGCCCCTTCTCTCAATGCCATTGCCAATTGCGTTTCAATTTCAAGATTTGTGACAGCGACTCTTTCTTTATCACGAGCAAAGCGCGCAGCTTTAACCAAAACCGAGTGCATACCCGATCACTGAGTCACGCTCGTAAACTCATTATGTACATGTATGTACGAGTATGTGTGAGGTGAGTAAGAGTCGCGTCCCATTTCATCAAATTTGGGGCAAACAGATCAGCGGATCAGTGATGAGTGTGGACGAGCGGAGAGCGGGGGTAATAAAATACGGTCGTACGCTCGCGGAATGCAGCAAATACGCCGTAAATTGTGTCACTGTGTCATGTTTGAGTTTTTGACTTCGTTTACCGTTTGGGCGGGCGCTCAAGCAAACATCTTAAGGAAGTCAAGCAAATAAAGCGGCTAACAAACAATAACAAAAACAAAAAAAAAGAGCAGGTAATAAAGCGGCTATTGACTGTAGTCAACAACAACAACAACAACAACAAAAACACCCTTAGCTGAACACAAATAAACAGCCACAGCTTTGAACAAGGCTTCGACTATATATACATATACATATATATATATATATGTATGTTTATCAATAACATAAATAGCGATAAATTGACGTAATACTGTAAATACTCGGTACATACCCAAGTATCTTTTGCCCTTAAAATCCGCAGATGTTTTCTTGTCTTGTCACTAAAAACTAATTCTGATTTTATGGCTTTTCTCTGGTCAAATCAGTAAAACACAATTTTGCTAAAGCTTCTCAACTTTGTGACTTGAACTTTGGATTGGAATTGATGAAAATGTGTCCGGAAGTTACCTGAAGAGCTTTAAAATTGAAAGATGTAAAAATTTTACGTTTTTTTTCCGATTTGTAAATGAACTACAAAATTTTAACAAAAATATACTTTTTTCTTTCAGGTGTTTTTCTCGAATTTACCTTGACACATAGTTCAAGGTCCAGACGAAATATGAAAAAAAAATACAACTGCCAGATTTGAAGAATTTGAAGAATAATATATACAGATACTAGATGAAGTCTAGAAAAGAATTTAGGAAAATAGTATACTATGTTCAAGCTTAAAGTTTACAATAAATGCAATTTTTGCAAAAACATATCCATCTAAATAGCTCTGATAATTCTACATACATATGTAGATATACAGTTTTATTGTATTTTTGCTGATCTTGAGATGCACTTACCTGTATTTAGTTTTTGTTTTCGATGGTTTTATATGAATAGGTTGTATGACGGTGCCTTGCTCGATATTGCTTGAAGGTGCCTATATATCTTATGACCGCACTCCGATTCAAATCGTACTCCAATTGCTTTGTTGTTTTGTGGCAGGTCCGCTCGCAACCGCGTTCGTTTATCAACTAAGCGGCGACGTGAGCTTTAACAGTGCAAAAAAAAAAACAGAAAAAAAAACACAAAATAATAATAACAATAAATGGAAAATGGAAATATATACATATATGTATATGTATGTATATGAATGTACGATATGCAAATAAAAACACACAAAAGTTGAGCGCCAAGCACTTTGATTTTTATGTCTATTTGAATGTTTACTTATGCGATTGGATTGGCTTGGATCGCTTAATCTGAATGAAAACAAAGCTCGAGTTCTGGGCAACTACTGAAACTGAAATGTTGCAGCTCTCAAATGGCATACGTCAGTGGAACATTAAATAGCTGCAGTCTAAATAATATAGTATAGAGCAGACTCTTACTGTATACATATGCTCTTATTCCTAATAAGACTATCTGTTGTCGAGAGTGTCCGACTAGGAGATACCCCCAATCCAGCCCATCCTATTCCATCCCATACATTCAATCATTATTTATCTGCGTTCATATAGAGAAACACAAACACACACACACAGAAACACACACATACAAATACACTTCTTCTTCCATTGGCCCCATTTGTTACATTGCATAACTTTTTAGCTTATTGTCCGATCTTATTGAAATTTGTAGGACATAAAGATGGCATTAAAAACAATACATGTTTTTCGATTTCTGGGGGATGGGGGATATGTAGGTATCCAAAAAATCAAATATTCCTTACTTCCTCTTTGGTGTCTCAAGCTGTGATAACTTTCAAGTTATGCTCAAAAGCTGGACGAGATATCGAAAAAATATAAAAAGCTTGTGTTGACTCGGGAGTACGAGAAGTTACATTATAAATATGAAGTTTCTAGCTCTTGTATTCTATGAGAAATACGCGCTCATACAGACGGACGGACAGCATTCAGACGGGCGAACAGACGGACGAACAGACGGACGGACAGACGGACAGACGGACATGGCTAGATCGACTCGGCTATTGATAGTGATCAATAATATATATACTTTAGGGGGTCTGAGATGCTTCCTTATGCCTGTTACATACTTTTGCACAACTACGAGATACCCTTTTCTGCCATTTTTAACGGGTTCAGGGTATAAAAGTCCTAAAATTGGAATATATGGAATGTACACGATGTTTGCATACGATTAATTGTGTCTCTAGAAGATATATGTACATACCGATGAAAACACGGACTATATGGCAACATTGGCTTGGCTCGACGTCCTGGTGAAGTATATACCATACTAATAAAAAAAAAATACTCTTGGAATATAGAGTTGGAACATTTGCCCCACCTCATTATAAATAGGCGAAAGGAACTGTAAATCAAAAGAAATTCAGAATTGCACGATTTTTAAAGTATTAAAAGTTTGGGATTATTTAGCATCTGGTATATTTGTTGGTATGTGGAATTAGTGTTGAGAAGGCTCTGCTGAAGCTGTCATCCGGCGATTTACTAGTTGTCATCTGCATGACTAGGGAAAATCACAAACTCATTGTGCTTCAGAGCGTGCAGTCGAAAAGAGTTATAAAATAGTAAAAAAAAAAAAATCCCAATTTCGAAAGAAAAGAAAATGGATCCACGTATACCGAAATCGAATGCTAAGGTTTGTTTTGTGCTTCTTTGTATCCTAATCGATGCGCCTAACGGCAATTGTTCCAATTGGCAGCGCATGACGCAACTGGACAGCGAGGAGGAGCCGATGCCCGTGGCGAGCTTCGAGTGGACTGATGCCGAAGAGAAGGAGCTCAATAATTGCATGTCGCTGCTGACGTGCACTAATCCAGCAGATCCGAAAGCACCAGCTGAGTCATGTGACCAGCCCTTCTTTGCCGATAACTTGAAATACTATCCGCAATTGGCGCAACCGGGCAGGGCTGTCATCTTTCAGCCGTACAAGAAGTGGAAGGCGCAGGATAAGGTCGTTGATTCCATGCAGGTAAGCTCTTGTCGGTTCAGTTTTTAAGCCGAGCCAAAGATTACGTAGGAAAATGCAATCCAAACAGCAAAAGCAGTTCCAGCAGCAAAAGAAGAAGCAGCAGTTTAAGTTGCAGCAACAGCAGCAGCAGCAAAAAGAGCTGGAACTGCAACTGCAGAAGGAGCAGGAGTTGCAGCTGCAGAAGGAGCAGGAGTTGCAACTGCAGCGGGAGCAAGCGATGCAGCTGCAGCAACTGAGCCTGCAACAGCAAAAGGAGCTGGAGCTGCAGCTGGAGTTGCAGCAATTGAAGCTGCAGCAGAAGTTGCAACAGCAACAGGAACTCAAGCTGCAGCAGCAAAAGGAGTACGAGCTGCAGCTGCAGCTGCAGCGGGAGCAGCAGCAGAAGGAGCAAAAGAATCAGCAGAAGGCGGCCATTCGAGAAAATGCCAAGAAATTGCAGGAGCTGGGACAACGGATTTACGATTTGGTTGAACAGCCGGACGGACAGCCGCTGGTAACACCCACATCGCTGGCCACCTTGACCAGCGTGGAACTGGCCTGCATCCTGCTGGCCGCCCATTTGATCAATAAATGCGTCAGCGCCGTGCTGCCAACAGCAAGCAAGACCTCTTCCCCAACTGAGGTCGTGAGCGATGAGGGGCGTGATGAGCCGCGGGACGGGGATCGTGAGCTGCCCCAAAGTTCCGATGCACTCGAGCCGCTCACATACAAGTGTGTGCCACATATTGCATCGCCATTGCCGTTCGAGTTGCCCAAGCCGCCGGCTGACTGGCAACAGGAGCAACAGCAACAGGAGCAACAGCAACAAGAGGAATATCAGCCGGAGTATCAGGTGTCACAGCAGGAGAATCAGGTGCCGCCGCCGAAGCAGCTGCACCACAATATGTACTACAAAAAGCACGCGAAGCAGCATAATGGTCAAAAGCGTAATCGCACCAATCAGCGCCCTTCTGTGCATTTCAATGAGTAACAAACATCCAACATCCATTTGACAACAAACACCACAATTACATTCAAAAGCGCAAAAGCACATGGAAAAACATGAATATCAACATAAACATACAACAAAAACATACAACAAAAACATGCAACATAAACTTATAACAAGCAACATGCAACATATAATAAGCAACATGCAACATACAACAAGCAACAAGCAACATGCAACATTAACTTATAAAAAGCAACATGCAACGTACAACAAGCAACATAAACATATAACAAGCAACATGCAACATACAACAAGCAACATACAACATAAACTTATAAAAAGCAACATGCAACGTACAACAAGCAACATAAACATATAACAAGCAACATGCAACATACAACAAGCAACATACAACATACAACATAAACATTAAACATAAACATACAACAAAAACATGCAACATGCAACATAAACATACAACATGTCGTGAATACCCTTTAATAAAACGTATATAACATGTCTGGAATACCCTTTTTGAAAACTTATATGGCAACATATCTTGAGTACACATTGTGAAAACTTAAGCGACAACAACATGTCTTGAATACACTTTGTGAAAACTGATATACTTGAATAAAACTAACTACACTCAAAGAAAAACGTTTTTAAATCAAATAGTTCTTACAGTTTTGCTCATGAATATAATTAAATCATTCTTAATTTCAGAATTGATCACCAATATAAATAATATAAAAAACTCTTGTATGAATTCAAAAAAAGTAGGTTTTTGTTTTTAGTTAAAAAACTTAAATTCTTGATATTTTTATATAGCAACTTTTGCACAATTAACACAATCGTTTTTAACTTATCCCGAAACAGTCTTCGACTTAAAAATTTGGGCTTACAAAAAACCCGCTGAATATAAGAGATCCGTTCTCTGCTCTGGGGTTTGCGACCTTGACCGAATTGCGTCAACATTTGAGTACAAAAATCTCTTGTTTTCTGAGTATGTATTGTTTTGGTTAAGATCATGTGACTAGATGAGACATCTGAATTTGAAAAAAAATTAAATGAATATATATATGTTTATATATATATATATACAGAAGATAGCTGTTTGCTTGGTTTTAATTTTTGTATTTTATATATTAAAACTCAGTTTAATTATTTTTTTTTTCGGTAGAAATTCACAGGAAAATAATTGAGCGTATTATTGAATACCCTAGTAATTTGGAGAATCAAAACTATTTACGAACCCAAAAGGGCACTTTTTTACTTACTTATCGGAGGTTAAACCTGAGCGATACAAAATCGATATTTAAATTTATTATTTATTTTATGGCCACAATTAGAATCAGCTTAGATCGCTAGGTTATTTAGTTTGCACACCTGGAAGATAATATTAATTGCTGCCTATCAAATAATATAATTATATATATATATTTTCTTTTTTTTTTTCATTCAAGTTTGTTTCTACTTTGGAAATAATGCGCAGAATTTAGTTCAAGTTTAATGCATTTTTTTGCGCAGCAATCAAATTGATGTTGATTCTATCATAAATAAGTACATTGTAGCTATACTTAATGTACATACATATGTATGGTTGTATCTGCAATCTGGCGGCATGCCGCTGCTCAATACATATACATATGTACAAATGTATGTATAAAATTGAGTGTGAATTGTTATAGACTAAGTAAATATGGCGATGCTACTTGAGTTTTGACACAGTTCGAAAGCGTTTCGAATGTGCTAGAAGACGCACTTGGTCAATAAAAGAGCTTATCGATTATCTATTGAGGTATACGAGTAGGAGTACGAGTACGACTACGACTACGAGTACTTTGACGTCGACTTCGACTTCGACTTCGACTTGTACTCATAGTACTGTGTATACATAACCATCCAGTTCTGAAATTGATCAAATGATCGATCAGTCGCATTGTTTTCAATGTTTGCACACTTCTGGATTGCAGTTAACTGGCATTTATGCCAAGACAACCCAACTTAAGTGCCTGAAGGCTGGTACCTACATATATATATATATATATACATATCTGGACACGTAAGTGTATCAACAAGTCCGGGCCTGAACTGTTTATACCATGTCTCTCTAGTCTAGAAGTATCTAAGAAATGATTTGATTCACATTTCTTTGATTTTGGTTGATTAAAGTTTAATCATTAAACATAAACATAAACTAGAAAATAATACTCGAAAATCAACAGGAACATTTTCATTGTTATTTACTATTATTGTTTTAATGTTACAAAAGTTAAGGTCAATTTTAATAAATAAATTATTTAGCTAACGGATAGACCTTTCTTTTGGTATTATAGATATATAGACATAGTTATAGAATACTTTTCAATTAATTATTATTATTATTTATAGTAATTATATCATACAGTTATAATACAGTTCCTGCTTAATAAAGTCATAACATAATAAGAAAATTAGTATCAGGAAAAATACTTAACAGCGTTTTTAAATTTTAATACCCTTGCAGAGGGTATTCTAATTTTGGCCAGATGTTTGTCTGTTACTACGCAAACTAGTCTCTCAAATCTATCTTGATGAAACTTGTTGCATATGCTTATTTTTGCTGCACGCAGCTAATATGTCGGAATCAGACGGATCGGATCACTATAGCATATAGCTGCCATAGGAACGATCGGTCGAAAATGTTTGTTTTTTGAGATAACTCGACCAAACTTACTAAATATTAGTTTTAGCATTATTCAAGCATGCTTACAAAATTTCATTAAAATCGGACTACTATATCTTATAGCTGCCATAGGAACAATCTGTTGAAAAATGATTCGCTGTATGAACAACTTTTTTGTTTCTCAAACTATCTTAACCAAACTCAGTTGTTGCAAGTTTTGTTCTATTTTAAATAGATTTTTTGAATTTTATTAAAATCGGACGACTATATCTTATAGCTGTAATAGGAACCATTGGTCTGAAATATTGATTTAATTAAGAAAATCCATTTTAAAGGTAGCAATGGTCATATATTAAGCAACTGCAAGGATATACTACCTTCGGAACGCCAAAGGTAGCCTTTCTTTCCCGTTTTGAATAATGCAATCCCAATCAAACATATTGTTTTTTGATTATATACTTTTCTTCAGCGATGCCTGCTATGAACAAATTTGCACGTTTTGCATACTATCGAAAATTTAGAGCGGAGGCTTGGTATCAGCAAATCGTCTCGGAAACAGCGACTGATCCCAGTTCCCACCTCAGGTGGCGCAATCTTTGCAGTCAAGGTCAACGGCGGTTGAATGCGCCAAAATAGAAAAATACGCATACGTCATGGTGTGTGCAGAGATTGAAGATCAGCACTTATCTGTGATGTGTAGTATATTAATAGTTGCTTAGCGGCGCGTACGCCTCATCAAAGTCCAGGCAACTAGACGATGGCCAGACTTGTACCCCTCAAAATTGTTAGATCACAGATAATGCTAATACCCATGCTGTCTCCAAACTCATTGATTCCCATCGCTCATTTGATGTGGTTCTCTTTTTGTATGTTTTCGTAGTTGTCTTTGTTAGATCACGTCTTGGCACCGCTTGGCTTGAGAATCGAACAACTGGTTCCGTTCACAACTGCACTTTGGCACCGGTGACGTAATGTGACAATTGTTGATGTCGTGACTGCAAGAAATGCAAAATTTCATTGAGTAATTAACGAACAACAATCAAAACAAAGCAATTGCGGCTGTAAATGCAATCGTTAATTCATTCGATAGCTGCCTTAAGTATCTGTCTCTTCTTCTCTAACCTCACACGCCCCCACGACCCATTTGAACACTCGGAGAAATTATTTTCTATAATTTTTAAACATATCGAAATCTTAAAAGACAGATTTTAATCTTTCTAGCAGCTAAATAAAAAGGTATTTAAAAAAGTACTGAAAGTAAATAGTATGAAAAATTTAAGTATTTCTAAAAAGAACAAAGAAATAATTTATTAGCGTTTCTACTTTTTTTTAATACTTTTTTTTTTGTATTTTGTAAACATGGGAATTATTTCTTCAAAATAAAAACTATTTCTGGTTTACTTAATTCATGGCTATTTTTTTTTTTAAGTGTACTCTGCTTTATTTTGTCTTGTATCGTTGTGCGGCACCTTTAAAAAAACAGAGCATCAAGGTCATCAGTAAATGTCACAATCTCACATCTCACTGGCAGCCGATA
This sequence comes from Drosophila maculinotata, assembly GCA_035045305.1. Lineage (NCBI taxonomy): Eukaryota > Metazoa > Arthropoda > Insecta > Diptera > Drosophilidae > Drosophila > Drosophila maculinotata. The sequence goes on along the minus strand of JAWNPD010000679.1, from coordinate 1,036,722 downwards.
CATGCAAACACACACACACACACACACACACACACACACACACGCATGTGCAGTTGCAGGCACAGGTTATCGGCGCCAGGGTCTTGAATAATATGTGCTAGGTTTAAACTAGATAGAAATGCATTGCCTGCAGTTGACACATCAACAAATTGAAAGCCTTGAGAGGAAATTGGAATGTAAAAAGAAAGCAACAAATTATTTTATAGGAATTTTTAAATTTGCCGAAAACATTCCATTTGCTGTCGTATTTATCATTTAATTTTCAAATAGAACTAGAAGTCCAGAACAACTTAAACTATTTTTTGACTAAAAGTTACGAGTAAAAATATATGTTACTAATACAAAAATTGTATTTTATAAGCAAATATTCTAATTATGTTTTTAATCATAATTATTTGTATAATACCTAGTTTTTATTTATTATGCGTAATTAACTTAACTTAATTGCAAGTTAATAGGGGCTTTTTTCTAGTGAGATTAGATGTGCAATTTGGCTGTAACTGCAAAAATTCGATTGAAATTGTAATTAATTGGCCAGGTGTGGTTCAAGGTAGTTGTAAAAGTTAGCATGCGCATTTGGCTTATAGCTGATAAGCCCAACAAAGTTGTAGAAACACGTGCGCAACTAGAAATTTGTACCTTTACCTATAGCTGTACCTACATATATGTTGACCTCCCATCTATAAATATATATATATATATAAATATTTTAAATGTTCTACTTTAGCTTTACTCATTTAATTAAAATAGGCACAAAATATATAAAAAATCAAGAAATCATCTTTACTCAAAAAAAAACTCCATTTTGAATTAATATCATTTTATATCTACATATTTTACAATTTGTCTAACTTTTTGTCGATCTGCTTCAAATCTCATACCTAGCCTATACCATATATTATATATATTTTTAGTGTGGGTCCAATGGTCAGGTTCTAAAAACCTTGATGAGTTCCGGTTAGTTGTCTTTATGTTTTTATACATTTCTTTTTCAAATATATATATATATATATATATATATATATATATATATATATATATGTTTATATGTATACTTATGGAATAAAAAACCATGTGCATTTGATGAAAAAAAATTAAGAAAAAAAAGAAATATATCAGCACAGCATCCCGTGAAATGTGGCCATTATATACATGCATACATGCATACATATATGTGTATATGCATATGTATATGCTATATGTGAGATAAGGAGGTCTGAAATGTTTATCACTTGATTGGATCCATGGCAGCGCCCGCGAATATAGCTCTACTATATAGTGATGTGTGAGTACTAAGTAGAACTAGACATTAGTCGCATGCACTCGTAATACCATCGGTTGTGGGGTGGGGAGTGCGAAAGTGGGCGGTACCGGGGGCACCAGGGGTACTATATGTCTTATGTGCGTGGCGTCGCGACCACTCGACGGTTGGTTTATTAGATAGATGATTTCGCAAATATTATGAGTATAGCGCATTAGACTTAGCGTGTATATATGTACATACGTACATCGATGTAGGTAGCCGACGATGTCGAGCCAAACTTTGATAAGGTGTTCTTTTCAAAAGTCGATAATCAGACTTATATTTAGAGGAGTCGCCTGGCCGGGCCACAGTTTTCCAAGCGACTCAGACCCAGACAGCCGACATTCAAAACGCATTCGCACACGCCGATATACAGGATACAGGATACAGACTATAGACTACAGAAAACAGGATACATACTGACTACTGACTGCCACTAAGAGTTCTATAGGCGATAACTAATTGGCATTTGAACCAGCTTTAAGGATCGTCCGAGTAGATAACTCGTGAAACGGATTTAGGATTTGGCGAGCGAGCAGCATGAAGCTGGAGAGCGAGAGGCGCGCCAGCGATCCGCCCAAGTATCTCAACAATGACTTCTTCAAGGCGGCACTCGAGGATGGTCTGCGCGAAATGCGCGTCGATATCAAAAAAATCATATTCGCCGAGTCCAGCGGCGGCGGCGGCGAGAACTACTGCAGCAAAATCTATCGGGCCCGTGCTCTCTATCGCAGCAGCAAACGGCAGCTGGATGAGGAGCTGGCGCTGATTGTGAAGAGCATTGCCATCACGCCGGCCACACAGTTCCTCGAGGAGCTGGCCGTCTATCTGCGCGAGAAGATCTTCTACTTTGATGTCCTTGGCAAGCTGGAGGTGCTCATCGGCGATGGCTCCAAGTTCGGCGCCAAGTGCTTATACACAACCCGTGAGCCCATCCAAACGATCGTCTTCGATGACCTCACACAGTACGGCTATAAGCTGGCCAGTCGCCAGAACGGACTCAACGAGGAGCACTGCGTTGTCATACTGCGAAAGTTGGGCAAATTTCATGCCAGCTCCATGCTGCTGGCCGAGAAGGTAAGTCATCGGGAAAAGGGTGGTAAGGGGTGGGGAAAAAAAACCCTTGATATACGATTTTTTTTTAACCTTTTTATTGTTTTATCAAAAAGTGCTTTTTTATAACAAAGTGATTTTTTTTTTATTTAATTCACTTGCAATGTTTAATGTTTAAAGTGTTGTTCAACACTACTTCAACTTAACTACTACATACAGATGGCAACAAAGTTGTGCTTTGCAATAAATTATTAAATAGTTTAAAAACAATTTAATAGCTATATATTTTCAAACTTACATAACTCTGTCAAAACTAAACCGATTCTGAATACCGAAGTCATTTTGTTTATTATTCGACCTTTTCTTTAATTGCATATTTAAGGTTTATGAAGTTTTGCAAATATTTTTTTTTCGAATTATTTTTGTGAAAAAAAACTATGTAACCCATCCTTGTCAAATTTTATTTTTTTTTTTTTTTAAAACTTACAATTTTGATTTTGTATTTTTTATTGAATGTGGGTGACAAAAATAGAATACAAATCTATAGCAAAAGTGATTCTGATGAGGTTCAAAAAAATTTGCTTGTTATGTGCCCAAACATTTTTCAAAATATAGAATGTTGAAATTTTACGTTTAATTGATTGTGGGTGTCGCAATTAGTATAAAAAACTATACGAAAAGTGATTTTGTGGTAGTTCATTTTTCTGTCAAAAATCACGCCAAAAGTGACAAAAAAATTGGCTTGTAAAGTGCTTAAATCCCTATAAATACCTTTCCGAGACTTCAAACCGCCATAACTTTGTCAAAACTGAACCGATGTCGAATCCCAAAGCCATTTTGATCCATATTTGTTCTCTACTTTAATTCCAAATTTAAGGTTTATGCAGTTTTGAAAATATTTTTTTTTCGAATTATTTTTGTGAAAAAATTATGAAACCCACCCTTGTCAAAAATTGTTTTTTAAAAAATTTAGAATTTTTATTTTGATATATTTTATTGAATGTGGGTGTCAAAAGAAGTATACAAATCTATAGGATGAGGCTAATTTTTCTGTCAAAAATCACGTCAAAAATCACCTATTAATCGCTTTCCGAGACTTCAAACAGCCTTTACTTTGTTTAAACTGAACTGCTTATTAAATATACATTCAAAGTGGAAACACCTTTATTTTTGTTGATTTCTTCTCGAAATTGTTGTCATGACTGTCATAACTAGCAAGAGACCATCTTCTAGTCTAGTTATACAGTTGAAACTTGAATGAATTTCCTACAATATTTTGCTCTATTCATTTGTTGCTTGGATACTTAATTTCACGTTGCATATTTGCTGTTTGACAGGAGCCCAGTGTGCGGAAGCACTTCAAGAGCGGCATGCTGGACGAGAACTATATACGGACAAATGAGCGATTCATCAGCTTCATGACACTGCAGCTGAGGACTCTGGCCAGCGTGGTGGCCAAGTGGTGCGGCTATGAGCAGCTGGCGGAAAAGCTGCATCGCCACTGTGACAATATCAAGGAGAATCTGGTGCTGACCGGCCGGCCGACGCCGGGCGAAATAACTGTGCTCAATCATGGGGACCTGTGGGTCAACAATTTCATGTACAAATACCACGACGAGCTGCCCACCAAGCCCATCGATGCGATCTTCGTGAGTAGCAAATGAAGGAGCCGTTGCATAGCCTAATCCTAAACATCAATCCTCAATCGAATTGTCGCAGGTGGACTTTCAGAACAGCTTCTTTGGCAGTCCCGGCTGCGATATCAATTTCTTTCTCAACAGCAGCGTTCAGCTGGATGTGCTAATCCACAGGCGGGAGTATCTCATCCAGACGTACTACAACTCGCTGCGCGAGAGCCTGGAGCGGATGCACTCAGAATTTGTGCCCAGCTATGCGGATATACAGCATGAGATCCACGCACGCGAACTGTATGGATTCTTCTCATCGTATGCGTTTCTGCCCATGGTCACCATGAGGAAGGAGGACTCCTATGATATAAGCATTGAGGCACTAACCGACAAGGACTTCGCCAAGAAGAAGGTACAGCTGATGTTCTCGTCCAATCCACGCACCACGGATACCCTGCACTATGCACTGCGACGGTTCGATGAGTTGGGCATCTTCGACTGATGCCAAATGCGGAATGCTGATGCTGCTTAATTCATATTTATAACTGTGCATGTGGTTATCTATATTTTTTACTGACGTACGGCTAAGATATATGTTGAATTTTTTTTTATTTAAAAAAAATTTTCTTTTTTTTTTGTGTATTTAATTTAAGCGCATTTGTTTATATGTTTTTTTTGTTTTTTTTTTTTATATATGTATATATATATATAAATGTATATAAAATGCTTATTTCGATGCAAGCTTCCGACTTTCAATTGCTACTGCCTAAAACTCCCAAGTTGTCAGCCATTTGAGATTGTACATCGTTGAGTTGGGCTCATTGGCCAGCGGCCCATTCATGCCGTATGCCAGCGGCGAGAAGAGCACAAAGCTATAGGCAACCGCCGAGAGCAAGGAGCCCAGCAACACATGCTGCAGCCATTTGGGCAGCGATCGTATAATGTAGTTGAACATAATGCCTGCAAAGGAATCACAGTCGAGTTATAGAAATATTGACTTATCAGTAAAGAAAACTTTTTCTAAATGAGTTCTCACGAATGTTAGAATTATCAACATGTTCTTGGTATAGATAACGTTAAAATCGTGACAAGATAAAAAAAGAAGAAGATATATTGATTGAGCCGAAATAAAGTCAATTGCAATAGAGTAGAATTTTGATCAAAAAATATATATGTGAAAATATCTTTTTTCTTTTACTTTCAAAATAATAAAAATAAATGAAATTAATTAATTTGGTTAAATTAAATGTGTAAGTGCCGAAAGTAAAATTGGTAAAATATATAAGAATATATATTTAAGCCATTATATCATATATGACATATATAGTTAACTGATTCTGCAGTAACAGAATATGATATCTAAATTGAACTTCTATCTATAACTTACCCGTCAGCAATGAGTTGAATATTAATGCCGGAAAGTAGTGATGAAAGTAGAGCACTCGACCCATTGCCCAGAAGGGCAAATAGTGCAGCAGCCAGCCAATGAAAAGCCAGACAGCTGCCTGCAAGGACTTTGCAGGACTCAGCTGAGATTCGTGGCTGCCTTCGGGTGATTTCTCTACGCTGCCGGCGGGACAACAGCTGCACAGATCGGTGGTGCTGGTGGTGGCCAGCTGCTCGGCGGCTTCGCCAGTGGATTGGATGGCCACTTTTCCGGCGCGTCGTTGCTGCAAAATGGCATTGCACAGGAAGACAATGATGAAGAGCAGCAGGAAGACGAGATTGCTCCACCAGATGACGGGATTGCCAAGCAAATAAATGCGATAGCTGCTGCCAGAGAAGAATTGACCCTGGCAAAATAAATTAAATAATGGAATTATATATTTTTTTATTTTATTTTTTTCTTTAATTTATTAAGTAAAGAACCTGTACAAGCATAAGTTAGTACCTTAACAACACATATGGAATATTTAAAAATTAGCCAAACCCCAGCTTATGAGGGGGCTCGGAGTACCAGGCAAACAGAAAAAAAGTGTGAAAAAAAAAATAATCTTTTAAAATCCAAAATTCGAAAAATGGCCATTATTATAAAAAACAAGTTTAAAAAATTTTTAAAACGGTTTTTAACGATTTTACATCATTTTTTAAAAAAATCTCAAAAAAATAACGACATCGAAAAATGCAGGCCAAAAAAAAAAATAATAAAATGTGGTGCATACTTTTACCTAAAAGCAAAAAAATATAAAAAATTGCATCTTTTGCGCGCAGCAATTATTATACATTTATTTTTGATTTTCATAGGCTCTTTGATTGTTTTCAATGAATTTTCACATATATTTTAAAAATGTGTCGATATGATGAAAAACAAAAAGATACCGAAACAGACATATAGACAAAACAGAATAGGTCACCCTGTAGTATTGCCACTTACCCGATAGTTAATGGGCCATTGCCAGGGCCGGCTGGTGATCTCACCCTCCTTGGGCTTGAGTCCGGCATTGCCCTGCAGCATGACCGCATGCGATTCCAAGAAGCGTGCAAAGAAACCGGGCGCATAGATGCTAAAGCTAACACTGGGCACTGGAAATGCCAATGGCAATGGCATAATGAGTGGATATCAAAGACTGGCTAACTGACATGTTGGCATGTGCTTACGCTGCTTGTGCTGATTGTCCTCCACGTTCCAGTGGGCATTCTTGTCGCGTATGTTGAGATTGCAGGAGACTTCCTGCTGCTCGAAGCCCCACTTGGGCAGCTGTTTGCCGCTGGACGTGAGCGCACAGTTCTGCAGATAGTGCACGAACATGAGGCGTGACGTCACCGTATGTATGGTGTCATTGGCTCTGCCACCCACAATGAGCACGCGCCAAACATCGTTGGCATCCCCCACACCCACCTGTCACCACAATGGAAAACCATTTAAGTTGACATTCTCTCTCTCTCTCTCTCTGATTAGTTAGAGTCGCTCACCTCGCCGTAGCCGGTGACCTGCAGATGCTTCTTGGTCATGGGCGCCGGTTCGCTGTGCGAGTGCAGATTCCGCTTGGTCACCAGATGCTCGAGTCGCAGTAGATCGCCGTGTCGCAGCAGACGCAGCTCCTCACCCTTGGCCAGTTGCGGCCTATTAAACGGCTTGATCTGCCAGATGTTATTGTCATCCTTGTGCGTATACGTGGTGATCTATAAAGATTAAATGTATATAGTCATATATATATATTATTAATATAAACTCGCTAAAAGTGAGCAGGCTTTCCATAAAGTGGGCTCTTTCATCCGCAGATTTTGCATTTCTGGTTACCAAACTGATTTTTGCAAAGCTTAAATCAGTTGAGAATTATAAAGCGCCAAGCGAGCAAAACTGCAGTTGGTATTAATTGAAATCTAGATCAGCCAATCTGTTTTATCTTAATCCTAATCTTAAATGAGCTAGTCTCTCAGTGAAACTTTGCATATATCACTATTAATATTATATCTCACATTATCATATATCAAAATCGGTTAGAGTCATTATTGATACAAAATATACTATCTGAAATCTTTTTGTTTTCCAAAACGGTTTATAATAAAAATCAATTATACATAAATAAATAGCTTGAAAATTATATTTAATATCTTATCTAGTGTGATTATTTTTTTTAATTTTCTCAAACAACTTCTATTTGGATTTATAATAATTCAATTACATATACATTTTCAGCATTGTTGCAAACCACAAACGTTTTTTACAGTGTACTATGACTCACCTGCTGCTGTCGGGCGCCAGTGCCCTTGGGATATAGATGGGAATGCGAGTGCAGATAGCCGCCGCCCGTTTTATGATTCTTGATGGTCACCAGAGCGCCGTATGCCACATCTCGTGGCATGCTCGCATTGTACAGCGAGTTGCCGATGAGGCGCGACTGAAACGCCGAGCTGTAGAAGCCATCGCCGTTCCCACTGCGATTCAGCACTCGGAGGTGTACGTAGAAGAACAGCGTGTAGAGCAGTATGGGCCAGATGATGAGCGCCAGGGCGCGGCACGCGATCTGCTTGAACGTCTCCACAATGGGCTGACGCAGATCGCCCAGTATCAGCCAGAGTTCACTGGCCGTATGCAGACCCACCAGCAGCACCACAAACAGACCCACAAACTTGACGCTTATCGTGCAGGAGAGCATGGTGCCGGTGAGCAGCAGCCAGAGCCACCAGCGGACCGTGTAGGAGCCACCGGCGGCGGTGCATTTCGATATCTTGACCATGCCCCACACCGAGCCCATCATGAAGAACAACAGTATCGGATCGAGCAATATATACTGATTCAGCGTCAACATGCCCACATCTGCCAAAAATATATATAATAATTCTTCTTCTTTGCCACGGAATATCGTTGTTGTTGGTTCATACATATATCGATATTTCATGAAATCGATTATCAACTTTTTGCTTGCTATATACTTGCCAAAGATCAGATAAGCCGCCGATAAAAGCGCCGCCTCGTGGGATCGGGTCAGATCATAGACCGTATCGAATCCCATGGGCATTATGAGTGCGCCCAGTGTTGTACAGAACTGTGAGGCACAAGATTGATTAGCTGGTCAGACAGTTTGGCCAAATTTCGTTACTCACATATCGCATGCCCTGATAGCGTGTCTCGTTGTATTTGTCGCCGGGCTTCTCGAACGGAAAGGTGCCATTGTAGCCGGTCAGATAGCCGGAGAGGCCAATTAACATCTGCAATTCAAGGGAGAGAGAGAGAGAGAGAGAGAGAGAGAGAGATGAAAGTATATTGTAGTGATTACAAATTTATATCTATATCTATTTATTTTTTATAGCTAGCTCTCTTTAATCAAATAAAAGCTTATATATAAAAATATATATATATATATATATATACATATCGTATATTTGTCCGATTGCTACTCACCTTGCCCAGCGGTGGGTGCACATCGAAGAAGAAGGTGCGGTTTATATACCAGCTGCCCATTTTGCCAAAATGCGTCTCATCCCAGCTAAGAAATCGAGTGTTATTCTATTATATAGGCCCCAAACTGGCATATTTACCGTACGGTGTGCTTACCAAATGTGATCCGGTTCGGTTACCTTGTGGAAGCGTGTGGCAAAGGTGATGAGAAACACAGCGGCCAGCAAGGCCCACCAGCGCCTGCAAAATGCATGCAACAGTTACAAATGGAATTGTATGAAAATCAAGTTTGTTGCCTAAGTCTTTTGTTTCGCTGCACATACCAATTGTCATCACTCCGCGGGGCAGTTGGCATTTTAGCCAGCTCCTTTGCTTTCCTCTCACACTTGGGCGTCTTAACAACACTTGCGGCCATGTTGCAAGTCGAAATTAAATTACAAATATCAATAATTTCGATGAGAACTTTTACATTTTAGCTGTTGCACACGTCAACAGAGACAGACTAAGTTGCCGTCCAGTCAGAATGCTTTCTCTTCTGGTATTCTTTCATTGTCTCGCAATCATAACACTTGGGCCACGAACGAAAGACAAAAAGAAAAACCGGTCTTGGTCTCTTGGCCAAGTCTCCAAAACAGCTGACTTGCGCGCTCTGCAAGCTTTAGGGCTGTCGTGGCTAACTGTTATCGATAACACAAATGCCTATCGCCAGCTTGGCAGTCAATTTGCTAAGCATTCAAACAATATTATTATTGTAATTGTCTAATTATTATTAATTAAAATAAACAATGGCAAATGTTTGACACAACAGCTTAAACTGTAACGGCTGTAATTTGAGGCAGCACCTAAGCTTGAAATAGCATCTTCATCTAAAAATCGTAGCATACTTTTCTGCTGCATTTGAAATTCATTTCAATTTTTGGATTTCATAAAGCGACTCAGTTACGAAGGAATATATATAGAAATAGGATATAGATAGAAATATATTTAAGCTGAAAACTGTAAATCTAAAAAGTGAAATATATTAAAATATTATATTATAATGCAGGTCAAATTAAATACAAATAAAAAAAAATAATTATTTATGACTTTTTCCTATATTGAACTTTCTGTTAATGTAAGATATAAGCAATGTAGCTAATTTGAAGTAAAGGGGCTTTCTTATAGTTTCAGCAGGTTAGGAAATGGAACACAGATCGGTTGGGTTAATCTTGCTGATAAAGTATATATACAGTATATATATATATATATATATATATATATATATATATATATAAGTATAAAGTATATTAACATAAAGCTGCACAACTTTTAACAAGTTTTCACTTACAGGGTATAGAAGCCAGCAAGCAACTTCATATAGATGAGCAACTTGGCTTAAAACGCTTGTAAGCGGCTTTTAGCTAATATATATATATATATATGTGTGTGTTTGTATATGTATATGTATATGCAGAATGAGTTATTAGTCAAGTGGGACGCGAATCGTGCGACCATTTGTCTCCACAGAGTTTGATCGCCCCCACTGGCCAAATGAGCCGCATTTATAATGAAAATTGCCGCTCGCTTTTGGCCAAAATGGCAGTGGAGAGCGCCAAGATGTTGGCCAAGTTTTATGCACATTTAACACTTGTAAATGGCCAACAATCATTTGAGCAGCTTACAGGCAGTCAGCTTTGTGATGCCCACTCTATACCCTCACCCCCTCCCCCCGCCCCTTTATCAGCCGCCGCCCCTTTTGCTATCTGTGCGGTTCCGTTTGGCTTTTGGGGCACGTTCTTTTGTTGTTTAGCCAGGCAGGCAGGCAGGCTAAAACAACAACCAGCACACAATGATGATGACGATAAAGCTGACTGGGTTTCGGTTTCGGTTTCAACCCCCCTCTTCGCTCCCCCTGCTCACGCCTGCTCTGCCACTGGCACAGACCCAGGGCTTGAGTTTTTTCTCCTTTGTAGTTGGGGCAGCGGCTTTAATCGCTTTGATCTTGGCGCACAAGAGTTAATTGCACGCTTGCTGCACAGTGGCCACTCTTGTTGTTGTTGTTGTTGCTGTTGTTTGCTGCTTGCTGCTTGCACCGGCAGCGCTGGCAATTTGTAAGATAGAAACGTTGCAAGGCACGCCGTGTGGCAGCTTCAATCAAATTAATTGCGCGCTGCTGCAGTTGCTGTTGTTGTTGTTGTTGTTGCTGTGTGTGACACTCACAGGGTGGTTCTGTACACACACACACACATACACACAGACACACAGACACAGACAGGCGGCAACAAAATTGTTGTAATCAACTTGAGAGGCTATCATTAAACTTATTTCTAATTGCCCGGCTGCCGTTCCCCCCTCCTTGGCCACCACCCTCCAAAAAAACAGTAGCTTCTTCTTCTTTATTTCTGTCTGTCTGCTCGCCATGCAATTAAAATACTCTTCAGTTCCTATTCCATGCGCCACTAAATGTGGCTTGGCTGGTTCCTTAATCATCCGACGAGCTGGCTTTCACTCGATTAAATTGTGCCAAAGTATTTGCAAAGGGGGTATTTTTTTCTTCTTCTTCCCTTTTTTTTGTTTTTTTGTGGTATTTTCCGACATCTTTTGCGAATTTATCTTCCTTTACTTATTGCGGAATAACACACATATTTATTTTTTTAACTTTTGAATATCTTTTTTAAATGGTTTTTTTTTAATGTTTGTTGTTGCAGCAATTAAGGAGCAGTTGTCAACATATTGCATAAGATACACTACTTACTTATTTCGGTTTGGGAATTTTGGAGAATTTTGGAAAATGGAGAATCACGAAAATCGCGTGTTAAAAAAGTAAGTCGGAAATACGCATTTATCATTTAAATACACATTTAAATTTATTTTCTTTTCAAAATAATTTAAAACTAATTATAATAGTAATAATACAATAATAATTACAGAGAAAAAAAAAAGGATCAACTATTTACATACTTAATGAAATACTCAAATTGGATTTAAAGCTATTAACACATTTGATTTATGGTCCTACGGGTCCTAGATTTAGATGCAAACTGAAAGTCGGCCGGCTAAACATATTCAAAGATCAGTGCAGTTCAGCGGATACCCTTGCCCTGCCCCTGATCCTGCCCCCCAACGACAACAATGTACATGGATTGAGATCCGAGCGAGCCGAGTCCAACGCTGGCATCAGCTGCTACACCCGCGACTGATTGGGATTGTAGATGGGCACGTTGTGGAAACTGATGCCCGCATAGAGTGGCGCCCCCGTCGACGATGCCACGGGTGGGGGCAGCATTGACTTGCCACTCGCATACAGATGCTTCTTGGGCGGCAATGCGGCTGCCGCCGATTTGTGGGGCGTCATTAGCGATGAGCTGGGCGAGCCGGCCACCAGGCGGCTGCGATAGCTTTCGCAGGTCTTGCGCGACCACACCCACATGCCGGTCAGGGTGCCGCCCACCAGCTGAAAGAAGATGCGCACCAGCGTGGGCCAGGCGCTCAGCGGCACGGGTGACGCGCAATCCTCCAGCGTTGCGCAGCTGGGCACCGCATCCACGTAGCGTTCGCAGAAGGCGGCCACCACGCCCGCCGCCGTCGGCACAAAGAAGAGCAGCGAGAAGATCACAAAGCGTTTGCGGATCTGGGCGAAACGCTGATGCGCCAACGTTGGCTGCAGCTGCTGCTGCAACGTGTGCAGAGATCGGGAGGCGCGCAGCGTGAAATACAAGCCCAGCAGGAGGAGCGCCAGGGCCGGCAGCTCGACGAATCCCGGCGCGGTGCACATGCCGGTCAGCTCGCTGGGCCGGACCCGCTCGAGGAGCAGGGCGGCAATGGGTGGCGCCAGTGGGGGCACCCAGGCGAGCACATGGAACAAGCCGGAACGCTTCTCCAGTGCCTCACTGGACCACTTCTTGTGCGACGATAGGTAGAAGCAGAGCGCAAAGATTAGCCACCAGCTGGCGGCGCACAGGCTCAGATACGAGGTGGTGATGTATGAGGCTAGGCAGGGTGGCGTCAGGGCACAGGGTGCTCCACGCAGGCCGCCGCCGCCGCGTGCCGGCTCCTGCAGCAGGGCCAGACTGCGCGCCTGATGGAACACAATGCGCTCCAGATAGCAAACGCTAAAGAGATTGTAGCAGAGGCAGAGGAAGAGCACAGGGCGCTCCGGGTAGCCGAAGCGCGTCGGCTCCGCCCAGAAGGTGACGAGCGCAAAGAGTGTGAGCACAAAGCAGACGGCGGACAGGCCCAGGATGAGGCTCTCGGTCAGCTTCTTCTGTTGCGTCGTGTGGAACGCATCCCGCTGGCATTGCGGCAGGCAATCCTCGGCATTGAGCGGACTGGCGCTAAAGTTGTGCGGACAGAAGTGAGCGATGCCGCCGATGCCCAGGCCGCCGGCGGCAGCCGAGGAGCTGAGGCCGCCATTGCTGGGCGATGATTTGCCCAGCTGCGAGGACATCTTCCAGGCCATCCAGGACCAGTACATTTGCTGCTGCGGCGGTGGCCCCTCTGCCGCTGCTGCCGTCGCCCTCTGCGCTGCGTCGCTGCCCTCCGCCGAGTTCTGCAATCCGATGGTGCCATCCTCGCTGGCCCCGGACGCCGTCTCCTGCGGTATCTGCATGCACAGCTCGTGATTCTCCGGCTGCGGCAGCGATTCGCAGCTGAGGAACTGCGGCCACAGCTGCATCAGCTCCGGCGCCGCATTTGCCACACACTCCCCCTTGACCGTCTCGCAGAGCGACTTGCAGGCCGTCACGGGGCGTGGCACATCCGGACTGCAGAGCGGAAACAGCGCCGAGCAGAGCAGGAATCGTGCTCGACGCGAGCACCCAGACTCGATCAGTGGCAGCAGTTTGGCTATCTGCAAGAGACACCACATGGATAGAGAGAGAGAGAGAGAGAGAGGGAGAGAGAGAGAGATATGGGTTAAAATTTATCTAAAAATCTATTCAATTTTGATGTACTATATAAAAATATAAAAAATATATACAAAATATATAAAAATTTTATAAAAAACTATTCATTATTGATATATATATATATATTGCAGTTCCAGCTGCCAGCTGCGAATATTAAGTATACGTATATAAAAAAATACATTACAAATAAGAAAACTAATCAGCAAACCTAAATGTGATCTTGATAATATTGTTGATCAAGCAAAAATATACATATATTTATAGTGATTAAGATTTGAATGCTATTTTGGTATTAGAATACTCCAGAGTAACCATACTGTTATTTCCGTTATCTTTAGATATCTTTAAATTATAGAAACCTTCGCTTTATGCCTATTTTTATATGGGAAGCAACCATCTTTTTCCATTACCAACTCTGTTCATTTCAAGTCTAATCTCTCTCCCTCCCTTCCTCTCTCTTCCCCCCTCTCTCTGTCTTTTAACGATTTCTTAATGGCAGCTGCTGAAAACCATTAGGAATGCAAATTTAAATTCCGCTTCGATCTTCAGTCGCCAGTCGCCAGTCGTCAACTCTCGTCGATCCTAGCTTGGTTGGGTACACTGGCCATAAATGGCCATCGTGGTGCTATCTGTGGCAGAGTGTTGCTATCAAGACACGCAATCGGCTGATAGGGCCAAAGATTTTGCCGTTTATCAATTAAGAGTCGTGTGTATATTCTAACTGCTCGGGGTGTATTGTGGCAGGGGGGGCGGGGGGAAAGGGGCTGAGCAACTTGAAAGTGTGCCGACAAATAATTAGATCGAAATGCGCTGTTCGATAAGTAAAAACTACAGAAATTCGTGAAAAGCGTAGCAAAAACACGGCAAATATTTGTGCAAAGTTCAACAGCAAAACAGAGCAGCAAAGAATAGTGAGAAAAAAAGACTGGGAAAAACAACAAAAATGTAAACAATAAAATTGACGGCGTTCCCATTCACACCTTACTAACGCCTCACACACCTGACAGGGGCGGCAGCGACGTTGGCGTTGGCTTTGTTAATTGTTGTTGCTGTTGTTGTTCTTCATTGATGTCTATAATTTTATCTAATAAAAATGCAATAAAAATGTAGCCAAACGTAGTCGAGCTTTGTGCGTTTATCTCTTTGTTCTTTTGCCGACTGACTCGGCGCTAGTCACAGCAACAACAGCAACATCAACAACATCGACAACAATCGGCAAATGTTTACAGCATAAAATTAGCAACAACTGCCAACAACAACAATAATAGCAACAACAGATAATTGCATTTGTTTACAATCAATTGAATCATTTTGTAGTTTTTTCAGTTTTGTTTTTTATTATATTTTAGCAAATAAGTTTAGAGTAGTTATTCCTATCATCAAAGCAGACTAACCTTAATTATATATACTGCAGATTTATTTAATAATTTAGTATAATATATAATTAAATGCATAGCTGAAATTTCAAGAATCCATAATTAGCATTTATATTTTTTTATTTATTTATTTATTTAATGTCGCCTAAGAGCAGTCGAAAAAGTGTTTTATTTAAATATATTTGAAATAAATAAATAAAATAAAAGTAACAATTTAATGAAAATTATAAGTAAATATTTGTATTTATTATTGTCTGGGGGTAATTATTTATTTTAAATATTTATATATATTTGCTTGTGATAATCGTAAACGCCTCTTTATGTATTTATTTACCATTATTTATTATTTATTATTTATTATTTATTATTTATTATTTATTATTTATTATTTATTATTTATTATTTATTATTTATTATTTATTATTTATTATTTATTATTTATTATTTATTATTTATTATTTATTATTTATTATTTATTATTTATTATTTATTATTTATTATTTATTATTTATTATTTATTATTTATTATTTATTATTTATTATTTATTATTTATTATTTATTATTTTATTATTTATTATTTATTATTTATTATTTATTATTTATTATTTATTATTTATTATTTATTATTTATTATTTATTATTTATTATTTTATTATTTATTATTTATTATTTATTATTTATTATTTATAATTTATTATTTATTAAATTTTATTCACTTATTTATTTATTATTGCAGGCATTTTAACATTTTGTCAAGCTGCTTGATTTCTTCTATGACTATAAAAATAATTAACAGTTACTTTGACAGATACAGGAGATAAGCCTGACTAACGCTTATTTGTTAATTGAAGTTTAAAGAAAATTTCGCTAGAAAATATTTTATTTTGACAGCTGCTATTTGTTGTTATTGTTTGAGTTTGCACTTGCTTGCAAAATGTGGATTGTCGATTTAGTGTGAAAATTGGCGACAGACTTCACACATGAGGTGCGTCCATTGTATGGCCATGGATATATATACGATATATATACATATATATACTTATATATATATATATATGTATGGGATACATATATGGGATGACATTCCCAGGCACAAGTGTCGACTGCAATTACTTGGCTAATTACGCGCAATGCAATCGTATTGGCTGCAAATGGAAACTGGTCGCAGAAACCGTTTCCGCACTTTGTGTTGTTTGTTGTGTGTTGTGTGTGTTGTTGTTGCAATTAATTGCCCTCCACAGAAATCAACTTCAATCGAAATAATCCGCGAGCGACAATACTAATAAAAAAAAAAAAAAAAAAAAAAAAAAACGCCAAAGAAATGATGATACATAGTAATAAAGGCAAACAGTCGCCCAGACATGTCCGTCAAATGATGATGACGAAGATGACGATGACGATGACGAACCTTGAGTCCCGGCTGAAGCATAAACATTTATGAGTTTGCGGAATTTTCGACTTGACGGTCAAAAGGGTTGCGATTCGGCTTTAGCTTTGGGTACGCTCTTACGCTCTCAACACACAAAAAAAGGATACAAAAGAAAAAAGAAAAAAAAGAAGAAGAACTGCATCAAATTAGTGAGACGTTTTCTCAGGAAAGAGCCACCAAACAGGCTCGCCGTGTGCGATTCGCATTGTGACTCCCAGAGCGGCACTTTGACATGCATTTGATGGGTTGACATGCGGGGCTCCACGACCAACTCCGAGCTCCCAACTCCAACTCTGACTCCGACTCCAACTCCAACTCCTTCTCCAACACCGATTCTCGATGCTCGATTCTGAGTTCAGTTTTCAGTTTTCAGTAATTCAGCTGGCACAAAGTTGTGTTGTCTTTGGCTTTGGCTCTGCTTTGTTGCCTTGGCTAACAGTAACCATCTCTTATTGTTGTTGTTGTTGTTGTTGTTGTTGTTGTACGTATAATTAAGGTACATTAGGGCAGTCGAAAGCCGCACAATCGCCGCTGGGCATTTGGAACGGCACATTAGGCACGCAATTTCCAATTTTGTATACCCTTTCAAACATAATACTGCCTACATTTATCGAACCTAAAAGGCATATAAGTACATATATATCTATATATATTCTTGGCCAACAATCAACTCTGTTTTGGGAGTCTCTAAAAGGTAGCGCAATTAGATATTATATCTTATACTTGTAAGTTTTGTATATATTGTATATCAAATTTTCTTTAATTTTCTTTCAAAACTAGCTACAGGGTATTTCTCAGTCGATCACTTTTTTTTTTTTAATATTTTTGTGGCACCCGCCTGCGAACTATTGTATTATCGATAGTAGCTATCTCTCTTACGCTAGCTGTTGCCCTTACTCACTCTCTCTCCCTCTCTCTTTCTCCTTCTCTCTCTGTCTCTCATTTTGTGGTAGTGTGTCTATTGTGGCCAAAGGCAATAATAATTTAATGATGCTGCAGCCAGGCTTCAACAATGGCAACAAGTGTCAGGGCCTCGTCATCATCATCATCATCATCATCATCATTATCATCATCCACATCATCATCATGATCATTGTTGTCTTCGTCATAAGCCAGGCCAAAAACTGAAAGGCAATCCAGCTAATAGACAGGCCAACCGCATAAATGCAGCCATAGAAAGAGGCAGCCAAGCAGACAGACAGAGAGAGGAGGGAGAGCGAGGGGGGGGGAGAGAGAAAAGAGGTGACTAGTTGCTGACTACGAAAGCGGTGTAACGCTTTTGGGCCACAAGCACAAATGGCCGGCCAAGTGTCTAAAATGTGTTATTAATGCCGCTTTGTGCCTCTTGTGGCTGCAGAATGCAAAAGGGCAAACTTGGCTATAACTATGCCATGGCTTGGCCTGGCTTGGCTTGGCTTGGCCACACTCATACCAATACTCATACCAATACCCATACCCGCAGCTTTAGACCCATTCGATCCATTCGACAACGTTCGCGTCTGCGCATCGAATGCAATCTGCAACGCTTCGAGCATTTTTTGGCCACGCAGCCGCTGCGAAAAAAAAAAGAGAAAAAAAGAGGCCACAATTCGCTGCGCCGACTCCGAAGCAGCGCGACTCAAACTCGAGTCGACTCCACGCCGCTCCACTCCACTCCACTCCACTCGACTCGACTCGACTTGACTTGGCGCACACCCGACAAAAGCCAACAAATGCCATTTGCTTGATCTAGCATTATTGCAAAATCTAGCATTATAGTTAAGCTTTACTGTATGCTTTCATTTTGCTCTAAAATTGAAAGCATAATTCTATAAATATTATTCTACTGATTCAAGCTTAATTGTGGCTTAAAATGCAACAAACAAATTTCTTAATTTTATATGCGATATGATATTAATTAACTTCTTATTTATTTAATATATATATATATCTATATTTTATATTATATATGTATAACTGAATTGCAAACTTTTGTCGGCTTGCTTGGTGCTTAAAAAAAATGCTTTAAAACTTTGGTGCGATTTTTTAAAAAATCGATCATGAAATTAACTTTTGTGTCATCGGTTTGTTTGTGTGTGTGTGTAAAATGAAAAAGTTATGCTTAATTTGTTTCAGCTAAAATTAAGAGTTTTTTTTTTTTTTTTTTGTGTTCACTCTAGGCAGCTGTGAAGCTCTTTGTCTCTGTCGCTCTTTCTTTCAAGTTGCGTTTCGTTTCGGTTTTTGGCTTTTAGGTTTTTTTTTTTACATTTTTTATTTATTTTTTATTTTGACTGTTTATTGTTTGACTTGCGGCAATTCCTTCAGTATTTTTTTTTTAGAGCTGGCAGCCTGTTTCACACATATTTATACCCTTGCAGAGTGTATTATAATTTTGGCCAGAAGTTTGCAACGCATAGAAGGAAACATTTCCGACCCCATAAAGTATATATATTCTTGATCAGAACGACAAGACGAGTTGATATACCTTTGTCCGACTGTCTGTTTGACCGTCTGCCGGATTGGACCACTATAGCATATAGCTGCCATAGGAACGATCGGTCGTTTGTTTTTGTTTTTTGAGATAACTCAACCAAACTTACTAGTTATAAGTTTTAGCAATATTAAAGCACGCTGTCAAAATTTCATCAAAATCGGACTAATATATCTTATAGCTGTCATAGGAACAATCCGTTGAAAAATGAGTCGTTGTATGAACAACTTTTTTGTTTCTCGAACTATATTTACCAAACTCAGTAATTGCTAGTGTTATTATATTTTATATAGATTGATTGAATTTGGTCAAAATCGGACGACTATATCTTATAGCTGTCTGAGGAACAATCGGTCTGAAATATTGATTTAATTAAGAAAATCCATTTTAAAGGTAGCAATGATCATTCCCTCTTTGTGTATCAGCAATGAGTGTTTCATTATATTAGGCAACTGCAAGGGTATACTACTATTCGGAGCGTCGAAGGTAGCCTTTCTTTTTTGTTTTTTTTTTTTACGGTTACGACTTGAAGTCGCGACTTCTCGACTTCTCGACGTCTCGACCAAAGCTAAAAAAGCATTTAATCTTGTTTCAGTTTGATAATGTTTCAGCTCTCTCAGCTCTCAGCTCGCCGCTCTCCGCTCATGTTCACAATTCAATTACAAGCCAAAGAACAGCAACAACAACAACAATAGCAACAACAACAACGAGCACAGTTGACACCTCAGCGTAAACGTAAACTTAATGATTTCTCGATTTTGATTAATGATTTCGGCGCAACGAAATCAAATAAAAATAAAAATAAAATGAAAGCAAAGCAAAGCAAAAGGCGCATTAATGTTGCCCCATCGATCGACAGATGTTGTTGTTGTTGCTGTTGTTGTTGCTGCGGCACTTTGGCTTTGAATATTTGAAAGGAACAGCACAAAACGACATTCACATGTATGTAGATAGATATGTATATATATATACATATGTATCTGCTAGTTGTATGTATCTAGCATTTAACTGCGTGTATCTGTGTGCTCTTTATGGCCACGATGACTCTGCCCCAACTTGCCGCAACTTGCCGCCGCTTGCCGCTTGCCGCCTGCCGCCTGCTACCTTGGCGGCATGTTCATTCATTAACGCTTAATGCCACTATCCATGATCCTCCGCTCGCCGGCGACATTTAATGCGCTCAGACATCTGCATAATCTGCTCTTAAGTAATGGATTAATTTATAATTTTCTACGCTCCGTCTGTTTCTACCTGCCATCGGGTACCGGCTCCCTACTCCCTACTCTCTACTCCCAGACTGCGTCCCATACAAATTATAGGCTTAAGCGCCAGGCCAACTCGATAACTGCAACTGGAACTGGAATTGGAATTGGCTGTGGAGCTGGCACTCCAACTGCCCTCTTTAGCTGGCCCCAGGTTCAGGTCCATGACCATTCCCATGCTGATGCAATTTGCTATGAGATTAGTGGGATGCACTTTAATGAGAAACAGCCAAAGAGCATTTCCCGAAAAAATGCGTAAAACCCCCCTAAATTATGATACATTTCAGAAATATTTTGAAAACATTGAGAATATATATAAGCGATAATAAAAAAAAAATAAAATAAAATATATAATTTTATAGTGTGGGTAAATATACATATTAACATATTAAAGGTCTTGTTATAATAAAAATAAAGAAAATCGCACTATATCCGTTTCCGATTCAAATCAAATCAGAGTCACAATTTTTAACCTTTTTTTCAAAGTATATACTGAACTATAGCTAGGTATATTATATATCTTATATAGCATATATTACGTAATACAATATACAAATATATGCTATATTTATATATACGAAACTTTACGTATTTAATTTAACGAGTTGCTAGCAAATTTAGTTCTCATCATTTGCCTGCGTGACTGATTTCCAGAATAATTATGATGATGCTGATGATGCTGATGATGATGATGATGATGCTGATGATGATGCGTGATCTCTAAGATCTCAAGTCGGTTTCTTGAGCTTTCAGCGCCCGCCACTCACACAATTCACAGCTACGATTCCCACTATTCACTAAAAAACTCCGAAGACAGCTCAAACTATGAATGAGTTGTGTGTTGGAAGGTGTGTGTGTGTGTTGGGCAGCTTTTGAAGCGCTATTTGTTTCGGTATCTTGAAGATGCATCTCGAGGCGGCGGCTTCAGTGCATGTATCTTTGTTTCAGCTGCGGCCATAACTGTGGCTGTGGCTGTGGCAGTGGCAGTGGCCTCAACAAATTGCTCGGCTGTCACCAGTGACAAGTGTTGCAAAATGCCTGTGCAAAGTACCGCAAACTAAACACACACACACACACACACATACACTGGGGTATCTATAGATACTCTGAGTGAGAGGAAGCGCTGGCTTAGATACTAAATCTTGAAAGTTGGCAGCCCCAAGTTGCTCCGTCTCAAAGTCAAGTTTGGTCAGCCGACAAAAGCGTCGCTCACGTTGTTCCTATGAGCAGCGGACGGCAGCGTTTTATCTTTAAGCTACACTGTCAGTCTTTGTTGTTGTTGTTGTTGTTGTTGTTGTTGTCAGTGCATTATTTGATTTGCGCTTTATTTGATTTAGTTGGTCGCTCGGCAAACGTTGCCAGCCAGCATTTGATACGAGCTGACGGCTTTGCTCGATAGGAAGACTGCCTGAAGAGAGCGGGTAGTGGGACAGGGGAGTGTGCTGCTTGGGGTGCCCGCTTTGGGGCGGCATCGGCGGCTTTGAAGTGCGCCAATTGATTTAATTTGCTTTGAAAGCGCTTGCAATTAGCAAACAGAGTTTGCTGTTCCACAGCCACAGTATATATATATATATATATATATATGTCTGATGTAGCTACCATATCTGCCATATACGAATATGAATATGAGGGGCAACTGTTTTTTTGTTATTGTATTTGTATTGTATGTTGTTTTCGGCAACAGGTCATCGTGAGACGTGAATTTTCTGAGTTTTGTTGCCCGTCAGCGTTAATTTGCATAATTAAGAGGCCGCCGCCGCGTGACAACGAAGCGATGATAAATCGAAGCCGCCAAACAAAAAAAAAATAAAATACAAAATACAAAAAAAAAAATATAAAAAAAAAACAACAACAAAATGGGCGATGACATCATATGCCTGATCCCGAAACTGATAGATCTGAAGCAATCCGCTGGACTTAATAGTCTGTATGCTTGTATGTGTGTATGTGTGTATGTATGTGTTATTAAGCAGCTGATAAGCGAGATTGCAATTGCAATTGTGCTGCATTGCAGCATTTCAGCGGATGTCAAGTTGGCCAACAGACTGGGGCTGGCATTTGCCGACATATGAATGTCTTCTCACAATTAATTGACATTTTGACTGGCGACGATTGTCATTCAAAAAAGCAGAAACCAAACTAAAGCAAACCAAAGCAAAGCAAAGCAAAGCAAATGAATTGAAGTGAAATGAATTGAATTGAGCCCCAACCGAACGGACGCGACATTGCTTCACAGCCTCCTTGCCTCCTAACCTGCTTGCCTGCTTGCCTCACCGAGCAGCCAGTCCAGCAGCTGGAATGCAACAACAGCAAAAGCCAAGAGGCCGAGAGGCAGCAACAGTAAGAGCTAGGAGCTCAATAGCTGATCCACTGCTAGAAGCTACACATGCGCTCACATGACTAGAAACACTTGTAATCATCATTTAACTAGCCTGTCTTTTATTCAACAAAAAAAAAACATAAACTATAAATGCATAACACTAACATTATTATACGCTCTGTGATCAGTAGTTATCTTTAGTGTCAACCTTTTAATATGACAGATTTCATATTATTGTCCTATTTCTGTTCGATGTACAGAAAAAATAAATAAAATTAGCCATAGCTGTTATTTCCTCGTCTAAATTTATAAAAGTTGCACCAATATATGAAAAACATTTTAAAACTCAAATTGCCTTAAACGAATTAATTTGTAATACCATAATAACTCGGCATAATAATAAGGCAGCTTTAAAATAATTATTGAATTGCATTAAATACTGAATGCAGGTGGGGAATGCAGGTAAGGAATAAAGATCTGTCATTAGTTTTTTAAGATAATTTTAAATGCAGCAGAAATGTACTTTTAATGCTGATTAAGAATGCGAATAGTATGCCATAATAAATGCTTCTAATCACATGAGCAGCTGCTGTAGCCAGCACCGACTGCAACTTCAACTGCAGCTCCAACTTCAGCTCCAACTGCAGCTCCAGTTGCTTTGCTTTGCTTGGCATTGGCAGCAGTTAGACAAACAGTCAGCGACAGCGGCGGCTAATCTTTGGCAGAAATCTGCCAAAGCGGCTGCCAGACAGACAGACGGACAGACGGAGAGACAGACAGAGAGACAGAAAGACAGTCGGACAGACAGCTCAAAGGAGCCTCTCAAGAAGCGGGCTGGCACTACATGAAAGCAATTGCGCTTGGCTACGCTACAGTTACAATTGAACGTCTGGCCATTGTATCCACCACAACCAGAACCAGGACCAGGACTATAGTGGAGCAACAGCACAGGCAGCAGTGGCAGCAGTGGCAGCAGTGGCAGCCCTGACCCAGCCACATTCAACTGGACGCTGCTCTTTGCGTCGGGCTCTTTGCGCTACACTTAATGTATTCAATTTGAGCAACAGCAAAAAAAATAAAATGATGTGAAAGACGAATTGCACCGACTGCGCTATACACTGTGCTCAATGCATTTACAAAACAGAAAAAACATTCAACTGTTACGAGACTTAAAACTGAAAATAATATTTTAAAAAATATATATATAAATTTTACAAAATTTTTGGTTTCCAAAATATTCTAGCCAAACTTTGCAAATTGAGTTAAATGAGCTTCGCTTATACCTAAAGTCATTTTCAAGATTTGCAGTTGAAAATTCCACTCATTGAATATAAAATGTGAAAATTTGGAATTTGAAAGATATTTAGTTTCAGTTATGGCAGACAAAAGTTGTATGGATTCTTGGTTCAAGGTAGCGAATTTCGACTGCATATAAGTTTTTGTGATTTCGATGGAAAATTTGTTAATTGCACTTTGAAGAAGTACTCGTGAAGATATATGTATATATGTATATATAGCAAGTTTCAAGTCTCTAGCCACAAGACCCATATACCCACTTGCGACTTTAAGAACAGAGTATAAGAACACGCTGCCACATGGAGAGTCTGTTGCACTTGCGTCGAGACACTCTGCTGGCTGTTTAGCTGACAGTTTTGGGGCTGACAATTTTGTCAGCTCGAGTTGGAAGACGGTGGCAGGGGTGGAAGGGGTGGAAGGGGTGGCGAATTGATCTTTTACACGCAGCTTACATGAAATTATGCCAAAAACTACAACAACAAACATGAAAAATAAAGACCGAAAAGCGGCAGCAACAACAACAGCAACAACAACAACAAAAAAGAGTATTGCAGCTGTTTTCTTTGTATATACCGTGGCGCGCACTTGCCATGTGCCCCTTTTGAAGGGGTGGGGGATGGGGTGGGGGTTTATCTTTAGCCAAAGCAATTCACGCGAGCGCAGGCGCGCAGTTCAATTAACTTAATTGCCATGTAATTACGCGCGGCAGTAACAACAGCAACAACAGCAACAGCAACAACAGCAACAATAACAACAACAACAACAACAACACTGGCACAGTTCAACGTCATCTTCGCTGCGGCGGCATTCAGCATCCTGCTGCAAAACAAAAGACTTAAGACACAAACCTGCTGCGGCGGCTGCTGCCTCTTTGCCTGCATTTTTTTTTTTAACTTCTTCGTTTCCCCCCCCCCCCCTTCCATCTTTTTTGTTGCTGTTGTTGTTTGCTTCATGCCAACGCTGTTTGTTGTTGTCGTCGCTGTCTGCATTGTTTTTATTATGCCCTGCACTCGTGCAAATGGGGCAAAAGAGTTTAATAAAGTTGCAGCTTTGCTTGCAACTGAGGGCATCATATAAATATATCTATATTTTTCTATATAAATATACATACATACATATATGCCTTATGAGTCTGAACAGATTTAGAGCCAAAGTAAAATAAAAGACATCCGACAGAGATGGAGTTGCCAATTTTGGGATAAAGTTTCTCATTTTTCCATCTATATGTTTCCTACTTTCCTATATATATGTATATCATCTGTAGATCTTGACAATTTTATACAGATCAGTTAAAAGAAGTCTCTTAAGGTAAACATATTAAGCAGAGAAATTTGCTCATTTGTGAATGTTATTAAAAATTATATTATTATTTTTGAGATTGCTCTTAAATATATAATTATTGATCAGAACTTTGAGCATTAAAATTAAGATTGAATTTAATGAAATAAATATTTGTAAATTACTATAGTAATAATGCAATATAATATTGAATGACACATGTACATATGTATATGTATATATGATATGATATGATATTAGGATATACATATTTCATGCTAACCAATAAGTCGAAACAAATCAAAAGCAATTTATTTGTCGCCTTACAGGGTATATCTGCTAGTCGTTTATGCTCGTTTTGATTGCGAATGGTTTTTTTTTTATTTTTTATTTTTTTCTTTTTTTTTGCCAGTGAGCTGGCATCGCATCGTTACTCTGACATTCCTGCCTGGCTTTTTCACTGGTGCGGCATTTGAAAAACGTTGCTGCATTTTTTGCGTGCTTGTGCCTTGGGTCGTCCCAGTCCGACTTTGAGTCCGAGTCCGAGTCGAGCCAACTAATTGTTGTTGTTGTTGTTGTTGGTAACTGCGAGCTGCGTTTGGCAGTTGTGGCATTAGCGTTGACTCGCCATCCTCCGAGCCGCAGCCTTTTGTCAAAAATGTTTTCGTCAACGCTGCTGCTGTGCTTCATCATTATATCAAGTCGTTGCCAGAGTTATGCCGGCCAACGAATGACAAACGATCCACACACACACACGCGCACACACACACACAATGGCATTTGAACTGTTTGCGCCAAACTTCAAACGTCATTTGTCGTCTATATGTAACGGATGCATTATGCTCAGGGCCCTCGTTATTATTATTATGGTTTTTGCTGTTGTTGTACTTCTTGTTGTTGTTGTTCGGTCGGTAGCACTCAAACATTTGACATTACCATTATCATTGCTAAGTCGCCTCAAATGCCGCCCTGACATTCTTTGCTTCTTTTTTTTATTTTGTTATAGTTTCTTCTTTGTTTCTACGCACGTTGCCCACATAATTACAATACAAACATATATACATATATGTATATGTGAGCTGGTCTGTTATTGAAAACGTAACCTGGTAGCCAACAACTAACAACAACAACAACAACAACAGCAACAGCAACAACCGCTTGGCGCTTGGCGCATTTCAGCGTCTGTCTGATAAGCGGTCTCTTATCAAAACGCCGCCACGGATTAACTCTGGATGAGTTTTTCTTTGCTAAGAAACAACAACAACAACAATAACAACAACAACAACACTGCTGAAAATATTTGTTCTATGGAACTTGGCTGTTGCTGTATCACAAAACTGATAGCTGCAAAGCAATGCAAACACATTAAGCTTTTATCAAAAAAAAAAAAAAAAAAAAAAAAATATTTATATATATATATATGTATATATACATATGAAATAAGCAAAAGAAGCAAATTTGTAAATTTTGTAATAATATCAGTAATCCAAAGGCATAACAGTTAAAAAGTTAGGTCAGTTTCTATAGGCTGAATCGGAGCGTAATATACATGTGTATATTCCAGGAGCTGTACTAGAGTTACACTTATATAATTAGTATAAAGTTAATCTGCAGTTAAGCACAGACTGAGA
This sequence comes from Drosophila maculinotata, assembly GCA_035045305.1. Classification (NCBI taxonomy): domain Eukaryota; kingdom Metazoa; phylum Arthropoda; class Insecta; order Diptera; family Drosophilidae; genus Drosophila; species Drosophila maculinotata. Next base: position 1,009,946 of record JAWNPD010000679.1, on the reverse strand, counting down.
TTAACGGTTAATCTGGATATCTGGTTCTTAGTCTTATTAAATGATGATAATATTAAATCTTGGTTCATCGAATTTAGATATGAATATTATTTTTGATTTGCTCAATTGCCAAATTTTGTATGTGGTATCTGGGCGTTGGTAACTTTGATTGCATATATATGCGGTGATAAGGTGTACGGCGTACAGGAGCCGACTCTATATCTGCATTCAATAATCTGCATTCCAAATATGTGAAATAAGTGGAAATATTTCTTTAATCAAATAGTGAAGTAATCATGCCGTTTCGTCCAGTTATAGATATAAGAATCTATGGCTTGATATGGCCGTATTGCTTTACAGATATATATATACATATATATGTATGTGATACTCGGTCTTTTGGGGCATAACGATAAGCGGCATGGCATAATTGCCATAAACATTAATGGCACCACTTAAGTGGGGGGTTGGTGGTGGGGTGTTGGGGGGGGGTGAATCTTTTCAAGTTTTCTCTCTTACTTGACATTTGGCTGTTTTTTGTTTTTGTTTATTAAATTGTGTACTCTCCAACCAGCCCCACCCCGCCCTGCAAGCAATCTGCCTAATGGGTTCTGATTTTTGAAATCAAACAATTTTATTATTGTCGCCATCGTCGTCTTTTTATTTTATGGTGCAAACTTTGCGGCCCCATCTGATGTTTATGTGTTGTTTATGCTGCACATTCGAATTCATAAATGGGTACAAACTTAAAGGTGGGGGGTGGGGGTGGGGGGGAGTATACCTCATTTTGGAGTCACAGATCTGTGGCTGTGTCAGCGACTAATGCGTTGTCCAAACAGCGCCCAAAACGCTGTACAAATATTTACAATTACTTAACATAAACGCTAAAAAGCGCAACAGCTTGCCCCAAGAGGCAAGCAGCCAGAGGCAAGATGACAGCGGCAGCAGTGGTGGGGTGTGCTCTGAAGGTGTCCCTCTCCTTTGTTTGAGCACTCATCTGTCATATTTAAGGCACAAATCCGACTCCGACTCCGGACTCCAACTCCGGACTCCAACTCCGGACTCCGACTCCAACGGTTAGCACGAGTGTGACGACAACTTTGCTGCCTGTCGCATTTTGCTCTCTCTCTTTTTTCTTTATCGCTGGCGATATGACAAACATGACAGCGAGTAAGCCCCCACCGTACCCCGCCGCCCCGCACCCCTCGCAGCCCTGCAGACATGTGAAATGATAATGGACAAATACAAATCTAGCAGAGACACAGTACAGCAAAGTGACAGGGGGGGGGGGGGTGGCATAAACAAGTCAAGTCAAATAAAACGGCAGATCTCCCCCACCCCTCCCCTATGCTTCCCCTGATTCCGATGGCTTCTTTCGCTCCCTTTTATAGTTTGTGCTGCTGCTGTCTCTTTCTACCGCGCAGTCGCTGTCGCTGTCGCTGTCTCTGTCTCGCTCAGTGGAGGTTACGACCAAGTGCCGACAAAGTGCTCGTCAACGGACAATTACAAGCAAATTAATTCAACGTGTACTCCCCACAAACCACCCCGCCCCACAAACCCACACACTCCTCCCTTCACCCAGTCCATATGCCTTTTGGGAGCGACCCTCTCATAGATAAACATCAATGAAAATTTTGAAAATTGAATTGAAGAGGTTGGACACTTGTTGAGGAGCCCCATGGTGAAGCGCGTACGGTTGGGCAGGAAGGGGAGCATGGGGTGCAGCGGGTCGAAAAAAAGGGAGTTGGGCAAGTAAATTACTTTCATTTTCAGAGATTATCGTTATGTTAATCACGCAAATATAAGATTAATCAAAATAACGGAAATTAATTAATTGATAAGAAATGCCCATAATTGGTATTTAGTATATTATTCTGTAGATTATATGATAAACTTTTCTATTTTTTGTATTTCTTGATTTGTAACATAAAACTTTATATAACAAAATAAATAAATAACAATAATTTCCGTGTATTTTCTGCAAGTTGATTAGGCCGTTGTGGTTCATATTAATAATTCCATTTTTAAATTAAAATTAATTTCCATATAAAATATTTTCGAATAGATTCGCTTAAGGCACATAGTATTATATGTATTGCTATGCTACTCATTCCAACAAACAGTCACTGTCAATCTCTCTCTCCCTCTCGCTTCCTCTCATTTCTCATTTCTCAGATATTCAAGTTACAACAAGTAATTGTCTCTGGCCACGTGCCGAGCACTGCTTTTGATGCACTTGAATATATACAGACAGACAGACAGACAGATATATGTACATACATACATACATACATACATATATGGTAGTATATCTGGGGAGATTTGAAAATTGGTTTGTGATAATGCAGTTTGTGAATGTTAAATGTTAAATGCTAAACGTTAAATGCATTGCCAGCTGGCTGGCTGGCCGTAAAGCTTTTGATGATTGCTGTGGTGTGTTTTAGTTGGCCATTTCTTTTGATTGTTGTTGTTGTTGTTGCTGTTGTTGCTGTTGTTGCTGTTGCTGTTGTTTCTATACGAAACTCTTTGATCTGCTTTACGTGCCGTGCTTCCGATTTAATTCCATTTCATTTCATTTCGTTTGCTGCTTTCACGTTTTTATTGCCCACTTGAAACATTTTTCGACTTTTGTTTGAGTTTCATCTAAACAATATACACACACACACACACACACACACATACACACAAACACACACACATAGATACAGATACATCTTTTAAAGGCAGCCGGCCCTGTGCCTGCAAATATATATATTTAGTTGATGTTGCCAGAGTAGAGTGAGCGAGAGAGCGAGTGGGCAAGTGTGTGTGGGATAGAGACAGAGATAGAGCGCAAGGCAGACAGTCATCCATTTAAGGCTGAGAGAAGAATGAACATTTGCAGCAGCGCCAGGCTCCGGCTCCGTCTCCGGCTCCGATAAGAAAGGCAAAGTAGGCGGCAACCCGAAGCTGACGCCTCCGAAAACTACAAAAAACTAGTGTGACTGACTGGCAGATACCTCGCATAGAACAAATTAAACTGTGAATCGATTGACTGTTAAACTATAATTAATTATTAGTTATAATTCAAATTTAAATTCATTAATTATTTATTATTTAATTATAATTAATCAATAATAAGCCTGTGCAGATTAATATTATTTATTATGCATTCAAAAATTATTTTGTAATAACAAATCTTTGTCTATATGTGCCTGGAAATGGTATATTTTCTGGTAAGTAGTATAACAGTGCTGAGCAAAAGGCTGCGGACATACTTTAAGTATGTACTAAAAAGTTTGCACAAAACACTTGTTTCAAGAGAGTTACACAAAATATGAAAGATACAAAAGTATCTTTAATATTGTAGATGTGAACTAAATTTATTAAAAATATCAAAGTATCTTCTTGAGTATTTAGTTAATGTTTAGCAACCTTTTATAATATTATAATTATAATTATTATTATTTTTGTTTTTATTATAACTACGACTCTTGGTTTAGCTACAATTACAGGGTATGTGGGCGGCATAGGCAAGCGGCGAGCAGATAAAGTCCAAATGCAAAGAGCAGCCATCGGTGCCAGGCATAGCGCACAGTTCACCGTTTTATGGGCTTTGTTACTCAGCTGCAATCAGTCGCCGGCAATGCCCGGCTGCACTTAACGCCGCCGCCGCAGCATCCAACCATTGACCATTACCCAAAACTGACTATGCGGCGCATGGCTAGTGGCAGGGGCAGGGGTAGGGGCAGGGCTAGGGGTAGGGGTAGGGCATGAAAAAAGAGTCCGATGCACAGGCGGCGCGGCGCACAAGAGACCAGGCAAAAAGGTGTTAATGGACTTTGGCCAAAAGAAAGGCTCCGACCATGACCCCGTTGCCCGATCTCGCATCTCGGCTGCCCCCGACTACCGGACTAGCGACCCCTGCAACGTTTGTCTACGCGTCGCACATTTCTCACTTCTTTCTTGCTTTCTTGCTTTCTTTCTTTTCTGTTTTTTTTTGTTTTGTGGACTTCGTCACAGTTCTGTGCAGTTGCCTAGATTCCCACTAAACGCTTAGCCCATTACCATTACCATCACCATCACCATCACCATTATCCGCCTCAACTTCAGCTGCTGCCTCTCCTACCTCTCCTGCTGCTCCTACTGATCCGGCTTCGCTTGGCTCTCTGGTCGTCAGCTTTAGGCACGCACTCGCTTCGACTATTTTCATGGTAAATTATGGCCAAGAATGACGCTGCCGGGCCCGTAGCTGACCTCAAATGCACTTACGGCCAAAAACATCAACAACAACAACAGCAAAATTCTCTACTACTTTAGTTACAGTTAACCAATTTTTTGTAATTTTTTATTTTTGTAATTTTTGTAATTTTTGTATTTTTTTTTCTGTTGCCTTCTTTATTTTTTTGTGCTGCTTCTTCGCCTCCTCTGCCACTGCTGTGTTTTTTCTTTTTATCATTTTATCTGGAACATGCAAAGGCGGCAGCGACGCCGACGTCAACGTCAACGTCGACGCCGACGTCACTGATAGCGGCCAGCATTTTACATTGAAAAGCAATTAAATGTTTGCGGCTGTCGCTTCTCCAAAGTCTTTTGACTGATAACTTTGTTGTGCCCCTGTGTGTGCGTGTGTGTGTGCGTGTGTGTGTGTGTGTGTGTGTGTGTTTGCAGTCTTGTCTAAGATATGCGTAGAGTAAAGCAGTTCCCTAACATTAGGCCCAGCCAAATAAAGAAACAACAACAGGAAAGCAACCATCCTATAGATAAGACAGAGCGAGAGAGCGAGCAAGAGAGAGAGAAGGTAGCAAAAGTCAGGAAGTCCTGAATTTGGGCATGGATAGCAAGTCGAACCAGTCAGGAATAAGATAACTAATCAAGATAACAGGCTAGAAAGTCAAGGACTAACATTTTGAAAGTCTACAAATAACTCTTTAATCTATCTGAAGATGCAACTAGGCTGTACTATAATAATTTAACATGTTCTACAAAATTTGAATTTGATATATACGAATCTTATGATGGAAATCTTATTCGACCTATTGCTATTGTTTTTTTTTTTTATATATATGTATATATATTTTATAGATAGCCACAATTGCTATAAAATAATCATATAATGAAAATTTTATATCTTAATGTATATGGTACACCCTTAAAATTTAATTTATATAGTACGCCAAATTAATATTCAAAGAACAAATTTTTAATAGCAACAATCTTGCTGAAAATAAAGAAAATAAAGTATATATCTTAATATACATTTATACATCATTTATCATACAGATCTATAGATATATATTATCAACTTTGAGACTTTATTATTATTATTATTATTATTATTTTTATTATTATTATTATTATTATTATTATTATTATTATTATTATTATTATTATTATTATTATTATTATTATTATTATTATTATTATTATTATTATTATTATTATTATTATTATTATTATTATTATTATTATTATTATTATTATTATTATTATTATTATTTATTATTATTATTATATTTATTATTATTATTATTATTATTATTATTATTATTATTATTATTATTATTATTATTATTATTATTATTATTTATTATTATTATTATTATTATTATTATTATTATTATTATTATTATTATTATTATTATTATTATTATTATTATTATTATTATTATTATTATTATTATTATTATTATTATTATTATTATTATTATTAATAATATTGGTTTATCTTTGCTATTACTTGATTTTTGTTGTTGCCTTATCTCAGGTACATCGCGCAGCGACAAAGCCAAAACAAAAAGCCACAAAAAATATATGAAAATAAAAAAGCAGAAGAAACCAACGGCAAAAAACAAAGTAAAAAAGTAAAAAAAAAAACAGCTAAAAAGTGGAGGCGCTTTGATGAGCTGCCGCCAGTTTGCCGTCAACGTCACAACAACTGACACTGACACAACGTCAGCTCCGGCTTTGACTTTAGCTACAACTACAGCTTCAACTCCAGCTCCAGTCATGTCCATATCTACAGTTACAGATCCGTCTCTGACTACGTCTCCGTCTGCGTCTCTGTGATCGCAGTCCGTTGGGCTTTCGCAATGCTTTGTGACTTTTGAACAATATTTTGTTGGTTTTTGGTTTTTTTGCACGTAAGCGTTGAGAATTGTTTTTTATGGCCACACAAATACAAAAGTCACCGCTTATCGTTACGCCGGAGTTGGGCGTAGCGGGGTGGGCAGGGGGGTTGGTGTAGGAGGATTTGGCTTGCTTACCTGCAATTCAGCCTCCAGCTGATTGGTTTGACCGGCAAGATTGGGCAGCGCAGTCATATTGTAGCCGAGTCCCTGGCAGGCGGACACTGAGATCCGTTGGCACTGTAATCCGTTGGAGCTCCCACTGCCTGCCAGCGCCGCCTGCGCTCTGCTGCTGCACTGCATCAGGCCAGCGAGGAGCGCCAGCAGCGAATAAACTGCAATCTTATATGCCAGCATATTTCCAAAATGCACCAAAGTTATGGTTGGAGTCGTTCTCAGTCTGTAGTCTTGACCAGAATCAGGTTCAGGATCAGGATCTGGATCGGGTTGAGGGCCACGTTCAAATTGGCCTCATGCTGCGGCCCACAATGTTCACAAACAAATCTCTCAAACTTCACTCAGTGGTAATGTTTATATTTATATTATTTAATTCTTTTTTTTGGTAAGGAGTTTTCCAACTTCACAAAAAGAGCACTTAAAAAAATGAGTAGATCACACGAATTTCAAATTGAATGCTATTATTTATTTGAATTGAGCCGCCGATTATCAAATCGTTAAATCGTTAAGTCGTCAAATTGTTAAATTGTCAATATCGAGTGCGACTGCAACACGTCCACACTCGCTGAAGTATTAACGTGGACTGAACGAACGCCGTGAAACGAACTGTTACTGTTTGAGTTTGCTCGACCGGCTGCAGAGAGCGAGCAGCACAAAACCACAGACGTGGAACAGCTGGAACTGAACTGAGCGCACATCCAGACACCGAGAGAGCAAGATATTGAGAGCGAGAGTTAGAGCGAGTGCGCAGACAGCTAAGCGCTGTTCAATTTGAATGTGTTTCGTTTCAGGTGCGCTGCTGCCAAAGTGGATTAAATATAAATATTTGCATTGTAACTTATACTTGCATACATACATAGCAATACCTACACACATACATATGTACATATGTACGAATGTTATTAAGCAACAACTATAAACACTAGATGTTAATGTTAACGCATGTCACTGCTGATAACATTACATTTGCAGCTCTCTGTTTCTTACATATCTGCATATTTAACAGTATGTAATTCAATTAGTAGTAGCCACAAAAATTAGGAATGAATGGAATTTGAGCAATTTAAATAACGGAGAATGGTTAGATATGAAAACTATAAAATAACGCCAGCTTGGTCTGAGAAAGTTGAAATATCTTTAAACCAATGCATACAATTATTATTATTATTATCGAATTATATTTGCAATGCAATTTCAAAGAGTTTTTAGCATAGTTGGAACTTCAAAACTGATTAGATTAGCTTTAGTTTGATCTGAAATATCATGGAGCATAAATCTCTTGATGAACCTAACATTGGTGATCAATGATCGGTGATCAATGATCGGTGATCGGTGATCGGTGATCGTCAGATCGTTTTTCGGGAAGCTGACCCACCTGCTGCTAGCGGCAACAGTGGCAGGTGAGCAGCAACAACAACAACACCGCCAGCAGTCAAAGCGCCTTTGTCTGTGTGTGTGTGTGTGTGTGTGTGTGTGTGTGTGTGTGTGTGAGAGTGTGTTTGATTGGCTCCTTGCTGCTGGGGGAATGGGAAATATGATCGCGCACACGACGCGCAGCAACAACAACGACAGCAACAACAGCAACAACAACAACAACAACGAGAACAGGAACGACATCAAATAAAACTGAAAGGTGGCCCCATGCAGCAAAAGGTGGTGAGGTGGGGTGCTGCGGTGGGTTGCTGCAGGGCGGCCTGCCAATGTCGCGTGGGAGCGGCATCGACGTGGAGGGGGGGGGGGGGAGGGGTACGGGGGCAGGTTGGCAGCACCGGGGCAGCACTTACAATTGAACACCGCGACCTCCGCTTGAAGCAGCAGCAACAACAACAACAACAACAGCAACAACAACGGCGGTGTCGGCAATCTTTGATGTGCGCTTTGATTTCCGGCAGCGAGATAAGATTTTATATATATATGTATATATATATATATATGTGTATATATAGATATATACTCTTTTTGTACTCAATTCCGTTCTTGCCCCCCTGGCGCAGCGTATTGTCGTTGGCTGTTGACGAGCAGGAGGGACCGGGGGGCGGGGTGGTGGCTGAAGAGGCGCAGCAGAAAAAAATGGCAAATCAAAACGAATTGCAGCAAATTTTGCGGCAGAGTTGCGACGGCGCATCAAACAGCGAGTTGGGCGAAGCGTAGCGAGATTTTTATCGCCGCCAAACTGCAAAAGGAGGCGTTGCACATTGCAATGGGGCACTGATTGTTGGTCGGTAGTGGGAGAGGGGGGGGGGGGTAGAGAGTAGGCGAAGGCGTTGGCAATACCAAACCCAAAACCCAAACTCAAAGGCAATGCCAATGTCGGAAAGAGAGTGAGTGAGTTGCAATGTGGCCAACATTAATCAATTGCTAGCTGCAACACACACACATACACACACACACACCTGTCGGTATATACATATGTGTATAATCTAGTAGTTTTTATCATTGTGCGACGCTCAATTGGAAGCAAATCGGCGCACACTTCCGCAGGCGTTTTCAAGTGGCCAAACAAAGAGGCACTAAGCTGATCGCAGCTGATCGGAGCTGAGCTGATCGGAGCCCGAACCACTTTCAGTGATCTTTCAATTGTCATCGAGTCTAATACCCATGTAAGCCCCCCTACAACTACAACTACAGCTACAGCTACAACTCCCTTCTCTCTCACAGACACACACAGACACACACACACACACACACCTACTCTCGACTACTGACTACCATTATTATATTTGGGTTTGTTTCGTTGCTATACAGTTCCATTGTTTGTTCCTTCTTCTACTTCTTCTTCTTCTTGTTGTTCTTGTTCTTCTTGTTGTTGTTTCTTTGTTGTTCTCGAATTCTGGCAGTTGCTTGAACTTCGGGCGTACGTAAAAATATCATCAAAGAGAGATCAATCTGGTCGGTGTGGGAAGGGAAGGGAGGGGACAGGGGGGGGGGGGGGCAATCGCTACCCTATAATAGCTAATGTAAGCACTTACACTTGGCCTCCTCGGGGCTTCATCTTTTGTCTTTTGTGTTTACACAATATGCTCGTCACATTCTCCCACTCTCTCTCTCTCTCTCTCTCTCTCTCTCTCTCTCTGGACTCTTTGGTGTGGTGTGTTTTCCATGAGTGCCTTTGCTGCAACGACTTAAATGCTGTAAGGCATCTTAGTTCGCAGCCTCACTTTGCCAGAGAACCTTTTTAAGTACAATCGAAAAAATCAAAAAAAAATTTAAATAATTAATTTTCCATAATGTAAATATTTGAAATGTAAAATCAAAAGTGAGAAAGCCATGAACAAAATGGTATCGGAGTTGAAAATCGGTTCAGTTTTGACGGAGTTACGGGCTATGAGTTTGAAGTCTGGAAAGCACATTGCTGGGAATGGGAATCTTGGTCAGTTCAACAATGTCATCATGATTTTCGACAAGAAATCATAAAAGAATAATTAGAATTGAAACTCTGTTCAGTTTTGACGGAGTTATGGAAGTTTGAAGTCTTGCAAGTCCAGTTGCCGGGATCTAGGCAGCCAATTTTTTAGATTTTACAGAAAAATTTACTATCTCTGAATGACTTTTCCCATAGTATTTTATACTCATTTTGACACTCCCATTCAATAAAAATAACCTTTTCAAGATTCTAAGTTTTGAAAACCAATTTTGACAATAGTGAAAAAAAATCGAAAAAAATATATTAAAAACTGCAAAAACCTTATATACGGACTTAAAGTAAAGGACAAATATTGACCAAAATGGCTTCGGTAAAAAAATCGGTGTAGTTTTGACAAAGTTATGGGAGAAGGGCGTTTAAATGGATTTGGGCATTTTACAAGCCCTTGAATGAACTTACTCAGAATGACATTTCCTAAAGTTTTTGTATACTAATTTTGACACTCACATTCAATAAAAAATAAAGTATCGCACGTATAATTATACCCTGCACCCATGAAAAATGGTAGAAGGGTATTAATTTTTTGCGAAAATATCATGTTGCTATACTTGATTATTATCAATAGATAATTGATATTTGGGAACTCGCAAAACTTGAGAGAATTACCACATTTGTGCTGCAAGTACCCAGTTCACAGTTGCTGTGATCAGTGATCAGTGATCAGTGATCAGTGATCAGTGATCAGTGATCAGTGATCAGTTGATCAGTTGGAAAGAGAGCAACAACTGTGACAGGGAAACAGCATTCAGCTATTAAATCACCGTATGAATCTTCAAAGAGTTCCGCACTGTCACCAGATGCCAAACACAAGCGACTGCATTTGCAGGTTGCCCTGCTCCTGCCCCCCTGCCCCTGCCCCTGCCGCTTGTTGCCGCCACCGTCTAAGCGCTGTTCTGCCTCTTGTTGCCCGGCTACATTTCAATCTCAAGTGGGCACTGCAACAATGTTTGCTCGCTGCTGTCAACAGCGACGTCTCTTTGCTCATCCTTCCCCCTCCATCCGCGTCTTCGATCTTCATCTTCATCAGCGTCTTTCGGGCCTTGTATTTGTTGTTTGTCGTTTGCTTTGGACAGTTTGTCTCTTGATTTGTTTGCTTACTTATTTGCGCTTTTCCAATTGCCATTTGGCATGGATTTCCACCACCAGCATTTTCCACACCAGTCCCAGTCCCAGTCCCAGTTGCCAGTCCCAGTTGCCAGTTGCCAGTTCCATAAAGCTGATGATGTTGACAATCCATGGATGAAGCACTCCCTTTCTGTAGTCGCCGGCGCCGTTTGCTGTTTGCTCTTTATTTATTTTTTTTATATTTTTTTTTTGCATATTTCTTGTTGTTGTTGTTGTTGTTGTGCCATTAACTAGTTTTCTGGTCGGCTGAGTTCAAAAGCGCTTATTAATCTCTGGTACTTGTGTTTAGTGCTTTTAAATACGTTTTGAGTACTTTATTTTAGTTTGCTTGATGTTTTACCGACGCTGCCAAGTCACGATGTTTACTTGCTGCCTGCCCTCTGCCCGCTCTCCTCTGCTCCCGTCGATCAGCCCAACATCGGGCATCGATTTCGACTACATCGCTATCGCCATCGCCAGAGCCAGAGCCAGACTCTGACCGAGACCCCCACAGTTGGACAGAGCATTGGTTACTTTGCCCCCCCAAAACTGGCGCCCACTTGCAATTTAATATGTGCCGTTGTTGGCGGCCTAGGCCCATATTAACAGCAACTTTTGCAGAAGCCATAAAAATTAATGCGATAATTACAATGCAAGAATCATTCCAAACAGTGGCCAAACAGCGAACGGGCTTTTGTGAGGAGCGCTGTTCGCTGAGCGTGTGAATTACCGCAACTCAACTCAACAACAAACAACAGCCAGACAATGACAGCAACAACAACAGCAGCAGCAACAACAACAACGACAACAACAATGGCACCGCGGCATGGACATTGTGGCATCTAAAGTTACGCCCCACTCGGGTAATGGTCTGCGGAGTGAGATTAGAATGAAGCACAAAGCGCAAACTCGAATGGAAAGTGTTGCTGTTGTTCTTGCCACACGTACTTCACAAATGTGTTGTACTCAAAAAATGTGTCTGGCGGTGTGACAATCTGATATGCACACACAGTGCCACACATAAGTATTGACACACCCACTTATGCCATCAGTTAAAATCTTAATATGCTTACAAATAATGCAACCTAATTTTGTATACTTCTCTTTTAAAGTACAAACTTAAAGTATTTTTTGAAAATATTAAATAAATAAACTTGAGAATGTACTTGATAGAGAAAATATACAAACCTATATATATATATATATATATATATATATATAAAGTACATATATGTTAAATAAATTATATATATATTATATCATAATTAAACTGCAAACTGTTGCAAGATCCCTGCTGAAATTATTAGCATATCGATTTTAAACTTTATTCTTTAAACAGTTAAGTTATGTGGAATTTTGATAACATTGCTTTCAACTACTATTTGACAATATTTTAGCTAATATTTATATTTATAATATTATTATTTTTATAAACTCTCAGCCAGACTTTAGTTTAACATTGCATATTCCCCAGATCGGGAATCAACGCTGTGGGGCAACTGTGGCAATACTTATGCTCCAGACTGTACAGGGCTATACGGCTACACATGTGGGCTCTGTGGCAGCTACTTCAGTTACACAAACGCTTGCCGCATAATTTTACTATAAAAGTCAGAAGAAGGCTGCCAACTCTGGCTGACAAATAGCGATGTGAACTCTGCTGACAAAAACTAGTTATATGTATGTAAGTATCTATAATGTAAGCAGTTATTAAAGTAACAAATACAACAATGTGACGAATCGAAACAGATGATATATACTTTAAAGTAGTCATGGATTTATGCTTTCATTCGAAAAGAAATCTAAGCAGTCAGTACACAAATTATATATTTATTTTCTATTCTCGTAATGATTGAAATGCATACTTTTATTATAGTATTAACATAATCTGAGCAATCTGTGAACAGTTCCATTGTTGAGATACTTATCTCAAGTTCCGCTTATTGGTCGAGCAACTACAAATTTGGATTCACAATTGGCCATATCGCATAATGGAAGCAAGCAATTGAAATTGATATGCCTGGCAGAAAGGCAGACAGACAGGTAACGGAGCCTGGCGCTTGCCAGGATATCACAGGATATGAGCAGAGCAACAACAGCAACAACAACAGCAACAAAGGCCACTCAACTCAAAGTGGCATGGCAAACAATAAAACCAGTAAAAAACTACACAACCAAAAAAAAAACACAGCAAATAAAAAAAAGAGGAAAAAACTTATGACAAACCATGAAAACAAAATATAGAATAAAATAAAATAATCGCATGCCTGGGCATGGACATTTGTCTAGACTCTAGAGTCTTGGATTGGCTCCTGAGTCGGGCACAGGTAGGGGTGCGGGTCGGGGTAGGGGTCGAGGTAGGGGTCCGGGTACGGGTATGGGTCGTATCAAACGAAGGGCGCGCCAAAAATAATTTGCCATATCCTGCGTGCAAAATTAAGTATCGCAAAAAATCGAAAATTTTGAAATATGGCTTGCAGCGAATGCGAAATACGCTTTAATTAAGCTTTTTCTCTGCGATAAAAACTTGAAGGACTTGACCTATTCGATTCCATATAATCCGATTACATAACAAATTTCAGTATGAGCACTCAAAGATCTTAAAGGATTTGTATTTCAATCACTTTAGCATCCGTTTACATCAGTTTATAAAAACCTAAAGTTTCAGCAAGTTGGAAAGTTTATACTTTATAATTTTATTTTTTCAAAAATGAAAAGTTCTTGTTAACAAATGAATCTCTAAAACTATTTTGATCAAAAGATAATATATTTTTAATTTTGTGATTTTTATAGACTTAACTAAGAACAATATACTTATTTGTGAAAATATCACAAATTTTTGTAAAAACCTAAAGTTACAGTAAGTTGCATAGCTTATACTTTATAATTTTATTTTTTCAAAAATGAAAAGTTCTTGTTAACAAATGAATTTCTCAAAACTATTTTGATCAAAAGATAATATATTTTAAATTTTGTGATTTACATAGACTTAACTAAGAATATTAAAATGAAGAATACTTATTTGTGAAAATATCACATATTTTTGAAAAAACCTAAAGTTTCATTTAGTTGCATAGCTTATACTTTATATTTAAATTTTTTAAAAATAAAAAGTTCTTGTTAATAAATGATTTTTATCAAAATATAATATATTTGAAATTTGGTGATTTTTATAGACTTAACTAAGAACAATAAAATTAAGAATACTTATCAGATTTCTGAAGTCTAGATCATACAAATGTATTACTCATATATGAGTCATTGTTTTTAGTGTTACGAAAATCTTTAGACTAATTACTGTACTTTGTGTGCAGGGTATATAAAAGCAACTCATCATCAGCGGCGGCATCGGCAAAAGATCAAAGATACCGGGGGTGCTAATAAAGTTGCCAGGGCTTCAAACGCTGCTATTGTTGTTGTTGTTTGTTATTGTTGTTGTTGCTGTTGCTGTTGCTGTCTGCGGGAGCGATGTGTGTAGGTGCTAATTTAGCGACCCCCCGCACAAATACTAAAGGCAGCGACTGCAACGTCGACTGCGGCGGTGACTGCGGAATCTGCCGGCGGCGACGGCAATGTGACGATGGGTTGGCAAAAGATTTGCATTTTCAAAAGAAATAAACTTCAGATAAGAAACTAAATGTCAAAATTATCTACACACATGAATTGAACGCATTAAAAGCAGAACGTGAATGTTGTTGACTTCAGGGGTGGGGAGGGAGCGGGGGGGGGAGGGTGTTCAGTTGGGGATGAGGATGAGGTGGTTGAAAGGATGAGCATGTGGAAGGGGCCTTATGAGCGGCGAGCAGCCAAAGTGCAAATATGTGTAGGCAAAAAACCACAAAAGCCGTCCACACGCTTCGAAGGGGCAAGGGCAGGAGCAGGGGGAGCAGGAGAAGGAAAGAGGCAGGGGCAGGGGCAGAGACTGAGGCTGAACGGCTGACTGACTGCCTCGCCTTACCTCGAGATGCCAAAGTGCATCAGGCACTAAAATGCAGAAAATTGAAACAGGCTTTTAATGAAACGAAAGCGCCGCGCAGACGCTGATTGCATGTACAGCGAGGAGAGGGGGGAGGGGGCTGGGCAAATGGCAGTGGGGCGAATCAAGAGCGAAAAGGAGAACACAAAGAGTCAATTAATTAGTAGATGGAGCCATGATTATCGCTATATTAACATTGCAGTGCCCGCAGCTTCAACTTGAGCTCCAAGTCGGCTGCTGCCATTTACTTAAGATAGCCGCACGTGTGGCAACAAGGCAAAGGGGCAGCAGGGGCAAGGCAGTAAGAGGCAGGTTGCAGCCTGCAGCTCTCAAATCGGAATCGACGTCAGCTAAAGATTAGGCTGCAGTTGAAGCAGGGAGTCGCAGTTGGAGCTGGAGTTGCAGTTAAAGTTGGCGTCCAAGCGGGGCGTTCATTAAATGATAACAACGGGCGGCGGCATCCGTGGCATCTGTGGCAACTGTGGCAACTGTGGCAACTGGCCAAATGCAATTGTTGGCCACTGTGATAAGGCTAAGAGAGCGCGATAGTCGCTAGTCGGGCTGGCTCCTTTGAGTCAGCCGCACACACTCCAGGTACTGCCGGTAGAAGCGGAGCAGCACTAATTTATTGAAAATGTGCACAGTGCCCAATTTAAATTCATTTGAAGGCATTAAGACGGCAAACGGCATGAAAATGAAGTTGGTAGATGCAAGATCAAAAGATGCAAGATGCAAGATGAACCGCACTCGCAACAACTGTGGCAACTGTGGCAACTGTGGCAAGTTCTGCTGCATCATTTCCAGGAATTGTGCCTCATAAATGACGGTGAGTAACCAATGGAGTTCTTTCCATTGTCAGTACCACTCGATGAGAGCAGTAATAAAAGAGAGGGGTGTGTGCAGCGGGTAGAGGGGAGAGTAGAAAAAAAAACAAGATACAAACAACTGCAACAGAATATGACGAGCAGCCGCATTTCGGCGATGACTGTGGCCAACAGAAGCTGTAAATGGAATATGATTTAAATACACGCAATCCTCGAGGCGCCACAGTTACAGCAACAGCAACAACAGCAACAACAACAACAACAACAACAACAAGTCGAACAGCCAATGTTGCATACTCGCATTCAGCATAATTTATTGCGCAATTTGGCCAAGAACAACAGCCAAAGCAACAGAACAACAACAATAAACCAGAAATCAGAAAAAAAAACAACTTTTGTCTGACGACGTTTGAATACCCTTAAAATGATCCTTATGAGCAGCAATAAAAACTATTCAATTTGGTGCAACTATTTAATTGTAGTTGCCATCTGTCAAATAATATTATTTCCCGTACTTATATTTTAAAAAATACTATTGTAATTTATGCAACTTTTAAAAAATTGTAATTTTGTTTTTCAATTGCATTAAATTGCTAATTGCAATTTTATTCACATATTACAAATTTAATTTTAATTTGAATTAATAATATATAAAATTGGAAAATTTCACTTAATAAACAAATCACAATTATTTCGTACATATTGCGTCTCAAAGTTGATATACCCTCTGTGAGGGTATCAAATGTAGAGAAATAACTAACATGCAGAGTTAAGCCAATTGAAAATGTGCATTAATTGTGGTGATCAACGGATTTTTCATTGTCATTTTTAATGCCTGTGAATAAATAATATAAGGGACATTTGAATATGGCCTAAAGCTACCATATAAAATGTATAACATAGCAGGCGAATAGGATTCATATGTGAGAAGAATTATATTGAGGCATTCGTCGTGTGAGTTGCGTACCTAAACTTATGAGCCGCACTGTAAGTGGCATGTATGTGTGTGTGTGTGTGTGTGTGTGTGTGTGTGTGTGTGTGTGTACTTTAGTTTAGCAGCGCATTGAGAAAGTGCCTAAGCAATAAAATTGAGGAATTCTAATGAGTCACACAAAGTTGGACAGCTAATTACACAATCAACTGCAGGCTAATCCAATCAGGAGTCCAAGCTGCGACGCGTCGGGAACTGTGACTGCATCTACGGTATACAAATCGTAATGCATTGAAATGCTATAAAGCTGTTTAGTTAATCAGGCAATCAGCGCAGACTTACGACTGAAAGGCTTCTCCTGCCTCCTCCTGCCAATCAGTAGTCCCGATAGAGTGTCTATGGAAACTGGATAGAGATAATCCTGAACAGACTTTGAATGCTGACTAACTGGACTTTAATTCGATTCAAATTCAATTGGTTGAGAACTTTTCAATAGCAATAATATAATTGTACTCAGCTTTTAGTCAAAACAATAATAAAACTGTGGGCCCAAATATAACACGTCTTATCTTAATCTCGGCCTGGTTTCCAGTTACTAGCTAGCTACATATAATATACAAATATGAGCTTCAGATACCCTGTAATCCAATGCCAGACACTTTTCTGCTTTTTACTGAATATATTTAATATTTCAATCACTTCTGCATATTTGAAGATAAAGAAAATATGTAAAATTAAAAAAAAATGATGGTTTGAATTTTTGTGTAATCTGAAAAACGATCTATATTTGATCTGTAAAAGATCAAGTATATGATGTTTGTTACATCATTTTGCACAAGTTTAGCATACTGTCTCTGTGCATGTTATGTGTACAGGGTATTGAACAAAAATCGAACACTAAACTGCGCTTTGCATGCACATAATGAAGATGATGATGCTGAGGATGACACCAGAAGGGAGTGCGGACCGACGGACCGACGGACGGACAGATGGTCGGACGGACGGATGGAGGAGCGAACAGTGAACAGTGAACAGTGAACGGCAGCCGCCGTCCAGGAATCGATTTACGTCTTCTGCGAAATATTCATTACAGCAAATTTGTACTGGGAACCGTGAAGGGATGGGGCTCCAACTGTGTACTGGGTACTCGGTACTGGGGACTTGGGATTGGGAATGGGAATGGCAAAGGAAAAGGAAAAGGAAAAGATGAATGTAAACTGTCTCCCTCTCTCTCTCTCTCTATCTCTTGGTATTTCTGTGGACTGGCATGACTGGCTGTGTCCAATGCGGGCAACATTTTCTTAACGTTTTTTATGCGAAATTATCTTTGATGTTATTATGCATTATGGGACTTTAATGTGCGCAGTTCCTGTGTCTTCTTGCATTTAATTTGAGGTATGTACGGCTCCGCTTGGACAGGTGTGCAGGCAGTGCAGGGAAAGGAGGAGGAGGAGGTAAAGAGTATTTGTACAATGCTTCAATGGGTAATTATGAGCGCGAGGACACAAAACAACTAGAAGAATTTTCACCGAAAGAAAACTAAAACTGAAACTATCAGTCGCGATGATCGTAATGATAATAATGATGATGATGATGATGATGATAATACTGATGACGACTCAATTCAAGCAAATTGAGCATACGCGGCCGGGCTAAAAGACTGAAAGACAAAAAGACAGCCGGACAGACAGAGAGTCAGGAAGACAAAGGGATAGGAACGAAATGAGACCGATCCACAACATCGAGACCCAACTCAAAATTGAATGCACGTTTTTTTCTTCCTCCTCATCTCTCATCTCTTTCGCTTGGCGTATACCTGTTTCAGCTCAGCTTAGCGTTTTTTTTTTTTTTTTTTTTTTTTTTTGTACATTTTTTATAGTCGTCGTTGGTGCTGCCACATGAAATATTGCCCCGAAGGGCGGTACAATTTTGATGCATTTACAACATTCAGGGTGTTGGTAATTATAGGGAGTTTATGTCTGGAAGTTTCCTTTATGATAGGGTTTTTATTTTCAAGTTTCTTTCATATTCTTGGTGCTCTTCTTGCCCTCGATGCTGTTGTGTTGTATTTTCGCTTTTGATTGCTGAATTAAGTTGGCTGGCTCTGTGCTTTTGGCTTGACTTACTTAGCCAAGTACCCAAAAGCGGCGGCAATGATAAATATGATTTTCAAATGCTTTGCATATTGCTTATACAGGAACGTTGTTCACTCAGAGTGAGCAACAAAGTGCAAGCAAATCAAAACAAAATAAAACGAACATATATTCAATCCATAAATGTATATAAAACATTTTTAAAAGTCTTTGAAACAATTCAACCAACTCGTCAAAATATATGTTTAGGTTGTCAATTTGAGCTCGATTTAAAGTTTTAAAAATTGTATCGAAATTTATTAACGGCCATTACAGCATGTTAATTTTTCAAATGCGCGCCCACAATGCTATCGATGTGCATGGTCGACCAACCGCCGCATAGAACTGCCAACGTCATATCGATATGCCTGTGCACATGGCAACGCCTTACATCGATAAGGCATTGTTGCATTTCACGAAAATTATCGATTAGCACAATAAATGCGAGTGCGAAAGCAATTGAAGCTCACGTTTTTTTGTTTGCTCGGTGTTTACGAAGTGGCTAGGCGCAAATCTCAACACAGGCGCTAGAGAAGTAGCTGATGTGCATCGCATATTGCAAAATCTAACTCAAGGTAATTCAACAAAAACAAAAAATAAACATCTCCAATGACGGTGCAAAAAATATCTGCGGGGCCCCAAGAATCGCAACCATTTTAACAGATTATCCTGTCTCGGACGGTATGTGTGTGTGTGTGTGTGTGTGAGTGAGTGCGTGTATGTGTATGGGTGTTTTTGTATATATTGTCAAAAAATTGGGTTGAGTGTCCGCTCAACGATTTCTCAGTGTTGCTGCTCTGTTAAATGGCAGCTGCATTGTTGTTGCGTGGCTCACACAAATACTAATACACAAATACGGAACACAACAGTTCTGCTGCTGCTGCTGCGACTGTAACTGCGACTGCGACTGCGACTGCTGCCCAATATGGCAGCACATGAACTTAAACTTAACCTCAAATAGTGAAACATCAAATGGAGCAACTCTGCTCCAAGAGTCGATTCCGATTGTTCCAACAACAACAACAACAAGAAAACAAACAAGCGACAAATTTGCACCCTCGCTTCGCCAAACAACTTCAACAAAACAACAAAAAAGTTCAGCTGCAACTGCAACTGCAACGAAATTTAGTTACACTCCGCCAAGCGCTTTGTTTAATTGATATACACATACATAGAGTTGTCATAGTCTTTTAAATACCTTTACAATATAAGTTATTTATTAAATGTCGAAACATGCAATCTAAAAGATATAGCAAATGAAAAACCGAAGTTAACAATTCAAATGATGTAAATTTAATTATACATCTGAGCTGTCATAGCAAAAATCGTAATAATACAGCCAACCTGCTTAAGTGAACAGTGGTTAATTGAATTGATTAAATAAATACAGTGAGTAGGGAATACAAATCGAATGCCAAGCTTACGCCCCAACAAATTGACCCGAAGCAACGCGCCAAGCACTCAAATTAAGGAAAATATTTATTTTTTACTATCGGGAAATTTGACCTAAAGTACCAAACTGGGCGCCAGCTGAAGCATTCCAGCTAGTTGTTGAAGTTGGTGTATGTACTTATTAGCTTGTTATTGTATTTGTATTTGTATGTGTATATGTATATGTAAATCTGGTATACATTTTCGAGGTATACATATGTAATTAAATTGGGTCAAATTGCGTGGCAGAGCTGGGTGTTTTCCTAGCAACTCTCGCATTTCACAAATATTTATTTTTCATTGCGAGTTAAGCTCCAGCAATGCGAGCAAGAAAATGCATAAAATCAGCGGAGACGAATGCCAGCTAAATTTTGGTGAAGTGCTTCAGAAAACATTTGTGAATGAAATAATCTAGTTTTTCTATATAAAATTCGGGTGGAAAATAAGTTCTAAACAGGTGAAAAAGTGCGCAAAAAACTCTTCATCGAAAAGTCTGTGTGCTACAAGTCTTTCGACACAATGAATACTTATCTACGTTAGGGTATAGCACAACAAAGAAGGCTGGTGTCAAATCGAAGCCAAATCAGTTTAAATTCTTAATCAGAATTCGAAATCCGTAATCAGTCAACGCAGACAAAGCCGCAGCAACCACATTTTATATATATATTGGAAAAATGTACGTTTTCATAAAATATAATGGAAAACATTGCATTTACAACAAAAACGATTGCAAGTAAGAACTTTGTAGTCGGACGTAACCGACTGATTAATACTCTGATACCATTATAGGAATTTTTGAAACTGTTGGTGGCATAAAATCTTGGTGACCTGACCTGACCTCTCAAGTAGATTATCAGATATATAGATACATATTTTATTGATTTATGGGTGGGGACAAGGAAATCTGCATTCCAATCTCTGGCTGAAACTCTACATTCCAAATTTGATAACAAGCTTAGAGTATATACTCAAAATTCCGGACAGTATGAATGAAATTGCTAAAAGCCAACATATAGTATTCTACCTTTGGTATCAGAGTTAAATAACAACAGTGTGTGCATTATTATTAAACTGCATATTTTATCTAGATCGGGCGATACGTGCTGTGCTGCTATTGATTGCAAGACTACTTTATCAAGTCTACTCCTTTTACACTTCAGTGCGCGTCGAGAGAGTGGCGGTACAGCCGCTGGGTCAGTTGAAGAACAGCAACAGCTACAGCGGCGCCATGGTTAAGAAGCGTCAAACGGACAAACGCGAGGGCGCCAGCTCAACGGATTCCGGTGAGGAGGAGATGCTTAATGGACATCATGGCGGTTCGGCCATGGCCAGTGGCGCTAAAGTTTGCCAGCACATCAAGAAATCGGTGGATACGGCCCGACTCCGTCGTCAGCTCAAAGTGACTGGCCTCTTCTTCGAGTGCATGCTATGCCCGAATGAGACCTCAAGCGGTGGCGATGCAGCCGATTGTGAATTTGACAATACGCTCTGGCTGTGCCTCAACTGCGGCTCACAGCTGTGCGGCCGTGCACGCAACAAGCATGCACTTCAACACCATCAGGTAAATTTGGTATCCCTGCTGCATACAAAACATTTGTATTCATTTCGACTTTCCCCTTCACCCATAGAAACCACGCTCGGACTCGCATGCGCTGGCATTGAATACGCGCTCGTTTAAGATATGGTGCTATGAGTGCGACAGCGAGGTTAGCGCCCAATCGCGCAAGAATCTGCTCGAGTGCGTCGAGCTGGTGAGACGTCTCGCCCAAAAGCCGCCCAAGACTGTCGCCAATGCGGAGCCAGTGGTGCCCATGGTGCCGACAACAATTACCAACATCGAGTACAAAATCAAGTCAACACTGGAACATATTAGCCCCATGGTGAACATGACGGGCGGCCAGCCCATATCACTGCCAGCAGCAACTGCCAATGGCGGCAATGCTGCAGCCATTCCGCTGCCGCCACCTCCACCGCCGCAGCAGCAGCAGCAATCCAGCTTAGTGCCGAACATGGTCAAACGTATGCAGGACAAGCGAGCGGCAACTGCAACTCGTTTGCAGGCTGCTCCATCGCCGGCCAGCATTGAGCTGGAGCGTTTGCCGCGTGTCCGTGGCCTCACCAATTTGGGCAACACGTGCTTCTTCAATGCCGTCATGCAGTGTCTCGCCCAGACACCATTTCTCCTGGCCGTCCTCAAAGAGCTGTCCGAGCCTGGCGAGGAGTAAGTACAAACACACAAACATTATTATACTCTTGCGGATGGGGGCGACATTTCCTACATCATCAACTATATAAATACATCTACATAAGGTAAATCTCGGACCGCCTGTCGTGTCTGTAAGTAGGATCAAATCACACAATCTCCCCATTTTCGAGCATCATAATTTTCCTGTTTATTACAAATTTGTCAACATCAGACTACTACTATAATAATTGTTGTAAGAACCAAGATATTTTACTATGCTCCTACCAACATTAGACTACTATCATATCATATAGCTGATATAGGAACCATCAGTAATATTTATCGCACACTCACTCCCTATTTCTGCAAGCGTATTTAGACTCGGGCAATCGCGAAGATTATTATTAATTTATTGTTCTAATGAATTATGCAACTTTTTCTAGATTTGTGCTGCCCGGCGGCAATTTTGGCTTCAAGGACAAGGGCGACATCGAGCTGCCCGTAATAAAGGGCAGGCTTTGCTCGTGGGGCAATCTCACCGCAGCGCTGGCCAACGCACTCGAGGAGCTGCAGTGCGGCGGCGGCGTCTTTACGCCCAGCAAACTCTTTGACAAGCTGTGCGCCAAATGTCCACAGTTCACTGGCGGCGATCAGCACGATGCTCATGAGCTGTTGCGCCAGCTGCTGGAGAGTGTACGCTCTGAGGATTTGAAGCGCTATCAGCGCGTCATCCTACAAAATCTGGGCTACAAGGATCAGGACAGTAGCAGCGTGTCCGAGGAACTGCGACAGAAATGCAAAATCTATGGCAATCAGGCAGCCGATCGTATACTGCGTCCGGAGCAGGTGTTTCGCGGATTTCTCGTCTCGACACTCACCTGCCAGGACTGCTTCAATGTCTCGTCGCGCCACGAGTACTTCCTGGACATGTCGCTGCCAGTGGCAGTCGAGAAGCCACAGCCGCCACAGCGTCGCAAAACTAGTCCTGAGAATTGGCAACCTTCCGGTCACAACATCACCAACAACAGCAGCAGCACCCACATCAATGCCAAGTTCAGCAACGGTGACTTGAATGGAGTATTTACAACAACGTCGTCATTTTATCTGCACACAGACGGGCAGGATGCGATGGGGCCGTCCAAGGCACAGGTGAAGAAGGATAAGGAGCGCGAACGTAAGGCAAAGCGTGCCGCCAAACACCAACGCACCAAGCAGGCCCAGAAGCTATCCCTCAAGCTGAACATCAACGATAAGCCTAGCAGCAGCAGCAGTAGCATTAGCGCTTCCAGCAATGGTGCCGGCGATGGCGGCGGTCGTGGTGATGGTGATGCCGATGCTGATCGGCCGACCGGCAATGGCGATAGCCAGGGACAAGTGCAGACGCCGCCGTCGGCGGATACCGATGGCGAAAAGACACGCTCAGCGCCTTGGGGCGAAGGACAACGCGCGGACACTTTGTCACTGAGCGCAACCACATCCGAGCATTCGGATGCCGATGTTGAGGACAATCTGGTCGAGGACACTGCCGCCCGCGGCGTCAGCGTGGCCAAATTCTATACCGACAGCAATGGCAATGCACTGCCGCTGGGCGAGAAGCGCGACGATACGCCCGAACACATGGACAAGGACTCACTGGAGGAGGACGAGAATGGTAAGTACTACACAATTGATACTGATACTGATATAAGAAGATAGCAAAAATATCTATACATAATAAGTTTATAAAGTAAAAGCTCGATTGCTAGTGTGTGTGCTGTGAAAAGATAGGGACAGCAAACAAATACATTTATGCATATATATAGCATTCCTTCTCACTCTTTCACGCTTGCTTACAGACTCTGGCATAGCCACTAGTCCGGCGCCCACCACAACAAGCACCACCATCAGTGCCAGCAGCAACACTATTAACAACGGCAACAATGGCAACATCAATAGGAACAACAACAACAACAACAACAATGATGCAGCCAGATTGGAGGAAACAAACAACGCTGAGACAGCAGCCGATGATGGAAGTACAGCGGCCAGTTTGGTGAATGTAGGTCTGAGCGAGGAGGGCGCCTCGCTGATACGTCAGTTCTCGTCGGGACAGCTGCAGCTGCAGATGCAATTGGAGCAGCTAAAGCTGCGCGAGCAGGCTCAGATTGTGGCGCGCTCGAAACGCGTGCGCACACAAAGCTACTCGGATTGGAGCACAACAATAGCGCCGCGGTATCAGTGCGATGTGGGCGAATGCTCGGTGCCGTCTTGTCTCAATAATTTTACGGCCGTCGAGCTGATGACCGGACAGAATAAGGTTGGCTGCGAGAGCTGCACACGCTCCATCAATGGCAACGATCCGCAGGCCAAATCGGTGAATACGAATGCGACAAAGCAGCTGCTGGTGTCCAGTCCGCCGGCAGTGCTAATACTCCATCTCAAGCGATTCCAACTGGGGCCACGCTGCGTCTTTCGCAAGCTGGCGCGGCAGGTTAGCTATACGGTGCTGCTGGACATTGCCGCCTTCTGCGGCTCCAGGGTAAAGAATTTGCCCAACATTGATCGCAAGCAGAAGAAGCTGCTGTATGCGCTGTATGGCGTTGTGGAGCACTCGGGCGGCCTCTACGGTGGACACTATACTGCCTATGTGAAGGTGCGTCCCAAGGTGACGCCGGATGACAAGCGCTGGAAATTTTTGCCGCACGGCAGCAAGGCCGAACTCGATCAGGACGATGAACAGCTCAAGAAGCTCGAGGAGTCGCTGGTCAAGCATAAGGTGCGCGAGATGCGCATGAAGGCCATGGATGACAGCGATGACTTTACCAGCGCCAGCAGCAATGCATCCACCTCAAACGAGGCCTTGTCCGATCTACCACAAAATGGCACTGGCACTGGCGATGACGAAGGTTCTGCTGATGCAAGTGCAACTACAACTGATGCTGATACATCTGCATCTGCAACTGATATTACAACTGATGCTACAACCGATCCTACAACTGATGCTACAACGGATGCTACAACGGATGCTTCAACCGATGCTACAACCGATGCTACAACTGATGCTACTACTGAAGCTACAACCGATAATGCCTCCGGAGATATGCCGTCTGGCGAACCGGATGAGGCAGCTAATGTTCAGGCACCGCCTGGCAAATGGTATTACGTATCCGATTCACGCGTCCAGGAGGTCAGCGAGGAGGAGGCCCTCAAGGCACAGGCGTATCTCCTATTCTACGAGCGCATCTATTAAAAAGGACTGGCTGCAACTCCAGCCGGGCAAATTGGCCGCCATCATCCATCGTTCCATTAGATTAGAATAGTTTTTTTTTTCCCAATTTTATATATTTTTTTTGTTGTTTGTTAAATTTTGGATCCTCTTTTGTTTTATTATACTTGAATTGCATTTTGGACGCGTCGGCGAAAACAACAACGAAGATGATGGACTGAAAAGTAACACAGAACTGAAGAGTAGAAGAAATGCATTTTGTTTTCACAAGGAAAATGAACAGCGGCAACAAGCGGATTACACTCACACACACACACACACTCACATACAAACACACACACATACATATACATATGCAGCAAAATTGATTAGTTAATTAATTTACATGACGCGCGTTTTGATTATAATTTAATTCCTTTTTTTGGTGCAAAACGGAGAATGTTTTCAACCAATAAAGAAAGAAATTTTATTTTGATACACACACATATACATACACAACAAATTAAAATAAATAATATTATTTATTTTATGATTATTATAATGCGGAACTATGCTATTCAGAATACATATGTTTAAAATAAACAATTGCGAAAGCATAGCGAGCGCTAATTAAAGGAGTTTATCGAGAGATTTATGTTCTTTTTTTTATTTTATGTAAAGTTTATTAGTCTTAAGTTAGTTGCATATATTTTACGTCTGTGGTCCAAAATAAACACGAAATGACACAACATTGCCTCAAAAGATGACAAAACGTTACTTAAAAAAAAAAAAACAAAAAAAATCGAGACAAAAAGCAACAGAAACAAAATGAAGTCAATCTTCGTTTTGAATGCAATATGAACTTAGCGGTTATATTTACCATACGTGTTTCTTATCCTAAACTGCGTTCTTAGAAATAATAATCTATAAAAACGTTTCAGTTGTATGATTACGATTAACGATTGACAATGATTATAAAACATAAAGAAAGAAAAAAAAAAATACGAAAAAATATAAATACAACCAATTGCTCGCTTCTGCCAATATATTTAATTGTAATCCAATAAATATATAGATATATACATACATATTAATTAAATGGGTCTATGTACATGATTGCATTATAAATATATATATATATTTACAATAACTTGATACATGTAGTAGCAAGTCAATTTATATTTCCCGATTATTTCAAGGAAATCGACACGAGATTTATACAAGAAGCATCAAAATATACAAGAATCTAGAGAAAAGACAACAACAACAAGAACAACGTATATACACACCATATGTATACACATGTATGTATCTTATGACTTAGGTAATGAAAATCAATTTAATTATACTAATTATATAAACGAAAATGTTCATGGACAATGTATTAAATAACTGTTTTTCATTCGGCTAAGCAATCAGCTCCATAATTGTATATGAGCACGAGTACGTATTATAGATTCTAGATACTCGAGTGAAGTCCAGAAGTATGCTTTATGGAAGTAGTCATCTTTCACTTTAGATTACAAATAGTGTAGCATACTTTTTGGAGCTCTTTGGCGTGCTGCGTTCGAAACCTTCCAAGCTTATTAAGGATCTGTCTGACAAGCCCAAAGAAAAGCCTCTGAGGTTTTTCAACTGCCACTCGGGTTTCCCATTGCTGCAATCTGCAAGCAATTAAAATGGTTGTTTCCTCCCAGTTGCCACACACGAAAGTAAAAGCAAAATGCCTAAATTTATTATGTACATTTGCACAGCGCTTTTTATATATGCTTGCATACAGAACAAGACCAAGAAGGAAAACAAAAAGAAAATATGGGGTGTGGTCCTGATGAGCCTAGGCGTGGTTTTCCAACAGATATTCATAGACGTAGTCGAAGACCAGGAGCATGATGGCACCGCCGGGACCCAGACGCATGATCTTTGGCACCAGGCCCTTGTAGAGGCCGCGTACACCCTCCTCCCGGAACACAATACCAATGGACCGGAAGGTGCCGCGGTATTTAATCTCACCGGGCACCGGCTGCGGCGCCTGGATACGTGACTTGACCACATCGAAGGGTATGTTGACTAGGCAGCCGAGCGTCCCAGCCATAAAGCCAATGGACACCTTGCGCATAAACTCCCACGTGTTGTCCTTGGACGCCGGAATCGCGTTCTTCACGCTGTGATAGAAACCGAAGTAGACCATGTTGAAGAGACCATTGCGTCCCATTGTCGCCGTCACGCCCTTGTTCAGTCCGCGCAGTCCATAGCCATCACGCCGGACTATTTCGCGTGCCACTTCGAATGTGCCAGCTGACTTCTTCTGGCGATTCGCCTGCTGTGCCACCTTGATCACCTCGAAGGGATTCACGGCGTTCGCCTCCAGTACACCGGCGGTCAAGCCGGCCATCGAGAATGTGAGCGGCGTCGGTTCCTCTGCTCCAAACAGAAAGAACTGTTTCGACTGCTCGAATACCAAAAACTTGATAGCCCGCTTTGGCGTTTCGGCCAGAATGGGTGGCACCAAACCCTTCCAAAACGATGCGATGCCCTCCAGACGATACATCTTCGCAAAACAGTCGACAACGCCATTGTAGTGCACCTGCCAATTGTTTCCAAATTCAGTTAAATAAGTCATTAAATCAGCATATGAGTGGGAGAGACAGAGAGAGAGAGAGAAAGAGAGAGAGAGAGAGAAATACGTTGAGCCGTCATAGAAGGAAACTTTATGTGTATACCAGTTTGGATTTTAATAGCACAACTAAATTTATTTATTCATTTAAAAATATGCCGATATTCTCCTCCAAACTGTAAAGAACAAATATATATATTCTATATCATTATAATAATAAATATAACTGGCAACTTTGTTGGCATTTCAATTATTCGCAAATCCCTAAGAAATATATCAATTAGATATAATTTACTTTCAGTGTATAAACCTCTACACATATTCACACATATTTTTAAGCATTAAACATATCAAAAGTTACCTCTGTCTCTTGTATTTAATTTTCACTGATTTTTTCTCCTTTCTATTTATCATTGCTCACGGCACGTAAAACTGGAAATGATGTGTTTGCTGTTCTGTAAATTGCGTGAATTGTTCTCAATAATTTGTAGACTGCGCTAATTTATATCTCATTAATGCTCTGTCAGTGTGTGTGTGTGTGTGTGTATGTGTTTAGTTTACATTCGCATCTATTTTAAAAATGTGCTACAAATTAGTTTACATTTTTCGCACAAATAGCAAAGCGCATAGTTGAAGTATAATATAATTATTAATTATTCGACTATATATGCACATATATATATATATGTATATATGTATATATGTATTTAGCAATGCACATACCAACATGAATGTTAAAATTGATATGTATTTTATTAAATTGAATACTTAATTCTATATATATAAAAAACATGTGCCACAAAGAAGCTTAACGAAATGAATATAATAAAGCCAATTAAACTAAAGCTAAAATGCATTCTAAAAAGGATAAGCCAATGAAACAAATAAGCTGATTAGATAGGTAACAAAAAAGTTTGCACCGGCAAATATCAGCCAAAAACAAAACTTTCACTTCAAAAACACACACAAAAATCTCAATATACGTATGTATGATTTTTTTGTGACACGCGTTTTGGCGATAATAATAAGTTAACACTACAAAATCCGCCGAGATAAGTAAAGTAAAGCAGACGATAAGACAAGGCATGTATGTATGTATATAAATATATACATATGTATGTACATTTATATATGTATTGTGTGGAACATAGAAAGAGCCATCAGCTGTGAGTTTGTTTGCTTTGTCAAATATATGTATACTATATATGTATGTCTAATAGCTATCTAGTCGTCTATATTTGGCATTCGAAATTGCTCCAATTGACCTTGACATGACCTTTCCAAATATCTAGCCCATAAGCACGCTTATTACTCAATCGCTATCCATGTCAGCTGGACTCAGTTCCCAGTTGCTGCCGTCTCTTTCTTATGGGGCTGGTCATAAAAAGCGTCTGGTTCTGGTCTTATCAATGCCTATGCTTCTTGTTATTGTTATGTACATAGGTCGATGATATCTGCCTGGGGAAGGTTACACACAAACCACTCTAGCCGAATATTTAATGCTAAGCTCTCGCTCTCTCTCGCTCTCGTTTGACTTAAGCTTTTGCTGGCTTCTATTTACATGCGAGCTGAGAGCAGCTTTGCAGTTAGCTGATTGCCAAGTTGGAATGCCACTTTAAGAGATTAGAACCAAGAAACTCACCTCGGCCGTGGCTGCAGAGGGTTTTATCTGGATCTGCATGCGTGTCTTGACAACATCGAGGGGCTGCATGATGCAGACCTCCAAGAATCCGGCGGAGCCGCCGGACATCACCTGGAACGCAGCTTTGCGGCCCGGCGAAATGCTGGGTCTCTCCTCCATCTCTGCACTCATTTCGTGCTCCACTTGATTTCAATGGATTTCTGTCCAAATCTACTAAACCACAACCCGCCGTCAAACACGCATATACACTGAGTGCATATGTATGGGCAACAAATGAGTATGACAAATGTTTGTGAGCCAAAATAAAAAAAAAGCGACCAAGAGCAAATTTAAAAAAAAAAAAAAAAAAAAGTGTATATTTGTATGTATTTGTATATGTCTGAACACCAATAATTTGTGATACGGAAATTCCGATTTCCGATTGCTACAGTCACGACAACTAGTTCCGAGCTCTCCGAACAACAACAAACAAATAACAATAAATGTGACAGGCAGAAACAAACTGAGCTGAACTGAGAGAAACTTTTGGAGAGTGTCCCCAACGTAGCCGCCGCACACTTCGACAACTCAATTCGCACTGAGGCCGCAGCAGGCAAATTGAAAGTGGCCAGTGCTGGGGGGGCAGCGGTGCGGTGCGGTGAAACGAACCCCGTTTGGCAAAGCTTTCAATAGCGTGCTGGAAGAGCTTCTACTCGCTGGCCATTACTTTCGATGCGATAGCGCAAAAAGCTTTCACCGATCAGCGATGCGACGTCATCCAGTCTGGCAGCTCTTTGGTTGCTCTCATGCCAAGAGAGGGTTTCCAGCCAAAAGCTCATTCGCACCGGGCACTGTTTCCTGAGAAGAGAGATTGATACATATGTCTTGGCCGGAGATAAGATTCAATTTGGATAGCCACCGCCCATGACAATAAATAAAACCAAAGCCATTGCGGGACTAGGGTAAATGTATGCGGATAAGATATACTTGATTAATATAATAAATCCATTTAAGATATGATAAAGAATTTCTTGAAGCACAATTTCAAGCACATGCATTTCAATCGAAAATGTTGTTTCTAGATTGAAAATATTATTATAGAGGAAAAAAAAAACATTGCTTTTGAAAGTCGGTTGAGTATTGACGAAGCGAAAGTTTGGAGCCGTGCCTCAATGAAATTTTTTCGAGTACAATTCCGACTTGAACATTGACCAAAAATGTTGTGTCTAGATATTTATGTAATATTGATAAAGAGAGATAAGATAATCGGTTCAGTTTTGACAAATTTATGGCAGCTGAAATTTGAGATGTGAGTCACTAAAACAGAACAATGAAAGACAAGGCTGGAACCACAGCTGATAATAATATCCATACTAATCATAATAATTAAAATATATATAGACAATTGTCCTTTGAGTTTCTTTGCTTTACTGATTAGCTTTGTATATGTAAAGCTTCACAGGTGACTGAAGCATGCGTCGAACGCATCCATTAGATAGCTTATCTCTAAGGTAAATGTCATTACACAGTGAATATACACATGTATGTATGTATGTACATATGTATATGTAAAGATGTAAATATGTAAATATGTAAATACTACTTAATATGTCAGAAGAAAGACAAACGAATCGTTTGACATTTGTATCTGTATCTGTATCTGTATCTGTCAGGTTGGCAAGTGTATCTGGCAGATGCATCTGTTCATCTGTTCATCTGGCTCTGGCTCTTGATTAGTTTATTGTTTATTGTTTATTGTTCATAGTGCGCTGTATGCGGTGCATCAATCAGCTGATGGAATGAAGCAAGCAACAAGAAGAAGATGGGGTAGAATCTGCTGTTGAAGTTGCGGTTGAAGGAAACGAATGCCACAAATATGAGCTTTAGTGGTCAGGTAAATACTTACACATACATATACACGTATACAGATGTGAGTGTCTCAGGTCGCTAAGTGAGTGCGGTCTGTGTATCTGTATCTGTATCTGTATCTGTGTCTGTGGCATCTGAGGTATCTGTGAGATGGATTGAGGACAACTTTCATTTGCATAAAATGCATTCTATAACAAATTGACAGAACAAATTGTTGGTGTCAAAAATGCGTTGCGCTTGGCTGCCCCCCCTTTTAAGAAACCCCTTCCCCACGCAGATACTCTATGATTTAGATGCCAGTTTTTCATTCTTCTCTCCCTCCGTCTCTCTCTCTCTCTCTCTCTCTCTCTCTCTCTCTCTTTTGTTTTATGTCTGTCCAAATACTTCAAGCTGTTAATTATAGGCACGAGTTAGATAGTGTGGAATTTCAGATACCATATCGAGAGCTCGAGAGATCTTAGAGAGTCGCCAGTTGCCCCCTTCAAAACGTTACCCAGGTTCGGGTAACTCAATAATGTTATGTTGTTCGGGGCGAATTTAAAACGCATTAGATACCATTAAAAGCTCATAAGGCCAAGGGACTTGCCGACCTTCCAATCGAATCTTCCGATCTAATTATGTTGTAAAGTCACGCAATTGAGGCAATGATATTATATAAGTAGTAGAAGGCATAAATAGCCGCTTAGGCATAGCACTTAATAATCGATATGAATGAATGGGTATATATGTATGTACATACATATGTACATATAAGTATATGAAAATCGTTTTCAATTCCTTCACGCAACAATTTCGAAGCTTGGCTGGAGATCACACAACCAGAATTGGAGGCGGAGGCGGAGGTGGAGGCAGCGTTGGAGTTGGGCAACACCGGAGGCAGGCGGGCACAGGTAATCTAGGGAAAATGATTTTATTTTTGTAATTAGCTAGCGGAACAGGCAACAAGAAGAAGAAGCAGAAGAAGTCGACGCAGGGGTAGGCGGAGCAGAGACGCGGGGAAGAAGATCAAGGGAAACAAGAGCAGGCACCAGCAGATAGCGCCGATTGATCGATCAAAGCTGCAATCCAGCAGGCTAATAAATCATTTTTCCATTCTCATTTCCCGATTTTCCCATTTCCCCCCAAAGTGAGAACTCACGACCGGCACCGCCGCCCGTGGACGTGGACGGGGACGTGGCCGTGGCCATGGCCATCCAATTGTCTGTCAAAGGCTATTAACCCCATTTTGGCGGGGCCGTTCCACTTGTTCCACTCCGCTGTGGTCATGTTAGTTTGTCAGCTATCTCTCGACCCCCCTCCTGACCCAACACCGACACAATTTTCTCGCTTTGTACGGCTTGAGAAATACTTGTAAGTTGCCCAAATTGTTTTTCCAAACAGCGACCACTAAAAATGTGGAAGCGTGGAGCCAAATGTGAAACAAAAGACCGAGAAGCTGGCTCCGAGCTGTTGGACGCCATCTCGCGGCCGTCAACATCATTCCCATCACAATTGATGCCGCATGCTGCATGCCGCATGCTGCATGCCGCAAGGCTGTCTGCCTGCCTGCCTGCCTGCCTGCCACATGTTTTGATCGTTGCAGCCAACAGCAACATCAATATGTGGTTGTTGTTTCAATGGCGGCCCAAGAACATTCCGAGCCAAGCTACAAAGCTACAAGACAGCAAATCAGTTAGAGTGTTTTGATTAATGTCAGTTTTGACAGCTGTCCATATGAAGGCCCCCCTCCCCACCCCCTACAGACACACACACACACCAACTCCTGGTCAGGCTCGGCCAGAACAGCTGCACCCAATCTCTGGCAAATAGATGCTCCATTAGCAGGCAGCGATCAGACAGACAGACAGACAGACAGCAAGCGATGGATTGGAATACAATATAAGCATAAAGATTAGCTTAGAAATATATATATATATTTCAGCAATAGGAATTGTTCGGAAATCGAAGATGACTATAAAATGGAGCCATATTTGCATTATTTATATACAACTAAAACCAATTTATATAATTTCTAATTTTATTTTACTACTGTTATAACTATATAAAAATAAATAAAATGCCAACAATGATATATGTATTATATATTATCCGCATTAGCAATTGATTTAATGTATCTTTGCTGTGGCAGCTATGTCCAGGACATGGTTGATCTTCGATCTGTTCACGTAACTTAGTTAAGTGTTTCCTGCTACAATTTAAAATTGTTTGATTGTCTTCATCGTACCGTTGCTGGTCTTACGGTTGGTCTTATGACTGGTCCTACGGCTGGTCCTACGGCTGGTCCTACGGCTGATCCTACGGCTGGTCTAGTTGTCTGCGAATGCAAATGTCTGCAAACTTCGTAAGCAAATATGCCACGATCTCTGGCGACGTCTTCCGACTCAGGCAACATCTCCCGACTCAGGCTCCGATGCGAATCCGGAGTCAAGGTCCCACTCAAGGTCCGACTCATTCTCCTCCTCTAATTCAGCCAATATATCATCCGCCAGCTCTGCATCCATTTCCGCCTGCCATTGCGCCTCCAAGTCCTCCTCTTCATCGTCCAACCTCAATTCCCTGTCAATAAACGCTTGCTCCTCCAACGATTCCAAAAACAGTTTGTCCAGGCTCATGGTCCTATGCGACCTATTCCTGGTCTCTCTGCTGCCGCGAGCAGATCGCCTCTTGGTCAAATTCTATTATTTATTATGATCGGTTAAATACTGACGCTCTGCATCCTGAATACTTACCGTATTAATTTATTAAATTAATATTATGCTTAACCTTAATATTTATAAAAGTTAAAAATTAATTTGAAAGTAGTTTGATATTAAAGATTTTAAATTGCAAAATTACAAGAATTGGCTTTTAATTTGGGATTTTTATTCGGTTGAGATAAGCATCCGATGACTACTGGAACGCTTATGAGCTTTTGCCAGTACATCAATTTAAAATTTATCTAGCTTATAAATCGCAAATCACACGCCTACTTTGATCATGTTGTTATAATACTCCAAGCAAGCATATAGCGGAAAATTGGGAATTATTTTAGATTTTTCTACATTTTTCTACATTTCATGTACTGAAGATGATTGAAGATTTTACAAAAGTATATCTTACATTTAAATATATCAAAGAACTGCACAAGTCCCTTAAAAATTGGTGTAAAAAAGAAGAAAAAACCGCCAGTTTGTCACATAAAAAAACTTGGCCTAAAACCAGCTAGCAACCAGCAGCTTTTAAGTGGCTCAACCCACTGAACTGTGCGACCCGTTGGGAACAAGTTGGTCGATTTTTGCAGGCCATCAAACGAAAGTACGAGTCTTGCGGGTCTAAGCGGTACCCAAAGCCCCAGATTCAGCGCGACTTGGACAACTACGAGAGCTTTGACAACTCTGGTTTATAAAGCAGGCAGTGAAGGCTGCTCTTTTGGCCATTCAATTGGGCAAAGCGGTTGCGAATGGAGGCCCTTAGCAGTTGGACTTTGGCGCTGCTGCGCCTGCTTGGCGCTCTGCACTGGAGCTGCAGCTGGACGCCGTACTCGGTGGCCAGCAGCTATTTGAATGCGGCACAGCGGCCGCTCTGGATACTCGAGGATGAGCTGATGAAGCGCCAGCGTGCGGACAGACAGGAGGCGGACTATGCCATCGTTAGCCGGAGTTTGCGACAGCATGTGCCGACAGCGATAACGATACGGGTGCGACCGGAGTCGGATGCGGAGTCGGAGACGCGTCTGGTGGCGCCACCGCTAGCACAGCGACACATTGTGCTGCCGCAACGTCTGCAGCTGCCCAGCCACTACATGCAGCAGCTGGGTGAGGCAAGGCCATCGAAGCCATCCAAGGCAACCAAGGCATCCAAGGTGCAGCGACGTCGCCAGCCGCAATCGCTGCCCATCTTCGATGGTGCACCCGGCGACAATGCGCTGCCGTCGACCAGTTATCCGATCTTTGTGTACAATGGCAGCCGGGGTGAGCTGCTGGTGAACACCATGCTGAGTGCCCAGCGCTATCCGATGCAGGAGCCAGTGCCCGGCCAGGTGCTCTATCCACCAACGACGCCCATGTTCCGGCCCAAGCCAATTGTGGAGCGCTTTCGACTGCCCGGCCAGCAGGAGCTGCTCAATCTAACCCTGATACCCTTCTACGCTCATGAGGCAATCACCGCCGCTCCACCTGCAACTCTGGCAGATCCCACTGCAGATCCTGCTGCTCCCCCAACGGGAACGGCAGATGAGCCACTGTCTATGGCCGTGACCACGCCCATGACGACGCCCTATGAAACTCAGCTGCCGCGCAGCAAACGCAAGAGGAAGGCGAAGAAGGTGAAGCAATATAATGCCTACCGATCGCCGCAGGATGTGGTGCAGTGGCAGCCAGCGCTGCGCAGCTCGCCAGCACTGGAGGCGCCGGACAATCATCGCCACTACTTGGTGGCAACCACCGAAAGTGCACAGGAGCAGCCACAAATGGAAATGGAAGATGCCAGCCAGGAGCGGCAACAGTCAAGCAATCAGCTGGAGGACACCACCACCAGCAGCAGCACCACCACCACCACCACCACCAGTAGTAGTAGTAGTAGTAGTGCTTCTTCCTTTCAGATTGTCTATGTGGATGAGAGTGTGGAGCCACCAGCAGATTCGCTGGCGAGCACCACACCACCAGCTGCACCACCTGCACCGCTGCAGCGCCAGAGTTCCCGCTATGCCTCGAAGCGGGAATATTACGCATTTCCGGTCTACACGCTGGGCAAACTGCTGCAGCATCCGGTTCGTCCCAAGAGCCACAGAGCACGTGATCTGGAGGTCGATTGCTCGGAGAGCACCTCCACGGAGACGGATCACGCAGACAACACGTGGTTCATTTGGAACTCTCGGTAAGTGAGGAACGGCTCGAAGTTTCATTAATGCATATGTTTTGGGGCTTGCAGCTACAAGGGTCCTTATCGCAAGGAACTAACCAAATACTATACATCCAAGTATACACAGGGTACGCCCTCAAATACCCGGACGTAGTGCTGGATGCTGCTCTCTGGGTCAGCAGCTTTTACTTGTGATCTGCCTTCTTGTACTTAAAATAATATATACATTTTTATTTTAATAAATTTAAGATAATTAGGTTTTTTTTTTTAAAAAAAGATTATTAAATGATTATTGTTATGTTTTAATTTTGAAACCGGAATCGAATAATGCAGTTTCTCAGCGCTCTTTGACAGTGACTTATTAATGATGTGACACGCCCATCACAATTAGCTCTTCCAAATTGTTCTAAGCTGTTCTTAACTGATCATACCATTATCCACAAGAAATACCCATTAAATACAAAACCCAAACACCTCGCCTCTTAACGGCACATCATTAAATCTGTAGTCTCATTAACACCTCGATATTCTGTATATATCTATATCTGTATGTCAGCATATCTCTGGTGCCCTTTTGAGTGAACCATATAATAACACTCTGCACTCCATTGAAAAGGTTTACCAACCATCAAAAATGGCAATAAATTCCAGTGGACACAAAGACATGGCTTTAGTCGCAAAGGTTTAGGGTCTAGATTCTAGAAAGTTGTCATAAAATGCGGTTTTAATGATCGAACAACTCAATCGAATGACCCCATAGAGCCCATTGAACCAATTGTTGTGCTCTCTGGGCCCATAAGACATAAGGCATTACATAAGAGCGGAGACGAGCTGAGTGCAAAAAGAATCACGAGTGCCGCTTTGGACTCGGCAGACTTTCCAGCAACAAAATGCTGTGTGACCCAAATTCCAGAATCAAAAGAAAATCTAATTTCGATGTGTGAAAAGCTGAAAAATACAAAAAAAAAAAAAAACTGAACAGAAAATCAAAATACAAATAAAACCGAGAAATAGTCATCTACAAATATTTATGGCTAATTCAATGGCCTGTGGCCCTTTCGGACAAAACAAAAACGGAGAGGAAAAAAGACAACAAAAATAATACAAGCCCCGCCCCCGTGGCCCCGTCATTCATTCAATCATTTTGTCAATGATGTGGCTTTCTATTCTAAACGCACACGTTCATTATTATTATTGATTTCCCAACTTATTTTTCGCTCTTACGACTTTTCAGTTTTTTCCAAGACTGCAATTAATTTTCTCGCGCTGTTCTATGCACCCTTCTGCCCCTCATCCTCCCGCAGCGCCGCAGTCTCGCTCACTTGCCGCACCATGAAACAAAAGGAATTGGAAACAAGACGCATGCCGTCTTCCCGTCTTTCATGTCTAACCAACCTGGCTCTGGGCAATCTAGAAGATGGAGATGGCGAT
Source organism: Drosophila maculinotata (assembly GCA_035045305.1). Taxonomy (NCBI): domain Eukaryota; kingdom Metazoa; phylum Arthropoda; class Insecta; order Diptera; family Drosophilidae; genus Drosophila; species Drosophila maculinotata. The sequence continues at coordinate 972,118 of JAWNPD010000679.1, read as the reverse complement.
GGCGATGGAAGTGGAGATGGAGATGGAGATGCAGCACCCAGTTGAAGACCCCGCGATGCGCACAATTGATCCCCGGCCCCTGCCGGCTGAGACGCAGCTAGTGGCTTGTGGCATGTGGCATGCGGTATCAGCTCGGTATAAAAGCTCGGCCTCTAACTGTTTTTGGGCTTAGAACAAATGCAGCTGCGAACGCATGCGGACCCTCCTCGCGAACAACTCATTTCATTTCAATTCATCTCTTTTTTTTTAACGTGCCTTGTGATATCGTAAACCTGTCAGCGATTATCGTTCAGGATACAAAGATTTACGAAAGTGTGACAGTTTAGTGCATTTACAAAACCTATCGAAAATGTGGCAATATTTGGTGGTATGTGAAATGTTTTCAATACAATTTGTATACTAGTTTGTTAAACGGATAACATTACAAAATGAATACAACTTTAAATTAACATAATGCTGAAAGAAAAAAAAACAGAATATCATAACATGATCATAAAAGTTATACCAAACAATAATAATGATGTTGAAAAGTGTGGCTTTTGTAGATTGTGCTTCAATCTTTGAAAAGTTTGAATCAATGCCATGTGTTAAATTCGTTGTTCAGCTATTGCTTTAACGTTTCAAATGGTTCCAGGATTAACTAGTGATTAAGTTAAACCAGCTTTAAAATTAGAATATGAGGGAATACAATTGATATAATATTAATATTGTTTTTCAAAAATCTCTTCATTATTTTCCAATTAAACTAAATATTTATAGCGTGCCGACCTTAGTAGTTATATGTTAGTGAGCAAGTCCTTAAGGACACGGAATATTTTGGTTTCTGATTGCAATTCCTGTTTATGAATATTATGAATATTCAAGTAGTCAGGGGTATTTCAAATATTGATAGTTTGAAATTAAAAAGTATACATGAATTTTAAAGATTTATATTATATATTTATACAGTTATTTAGAATTCCTAGTAATTAATTAAACTTCCTAAATGACTGCCTAGACTGGAGTCAATAAATAAATAATATATATACAATTTGAATTGAATTTATTTTATATTTATAGCTCATCGCCGGCCTCGGCACTCTGCCGTTGCCGACCAGCGGCTTCTGGTGGCCCAAGACGACGACGTAAGTGTCACAGTCGGTTGCTGCAGCAGCAGCTTCATTAATACCTACCCACCTCCGCTATTCCCCTTGCAGCGAAACGCCCCGCACGCAGATGCTGCAACAGATCCCGCTCACCTATTTCCGGACGTACACCTACCAGCCGCTGACGGGCGGCGCCTTTGGCGTGCCGCTCTTTGGCTTTGGGGCTGCGCAGACGCCGCTGCTCTCTGGCCGCCACTACGATCCGTATGCGGTGACCAGCTATGCGGCAGCCCGGCGCCACGACAGTGCCGCTGCTGGTGCTGCTGGTTATAAGGCGGACGTGACGCCACCCAGTCTGGTGAGCAGCAGCAGCAGCACTCTGCCCAGCACAACGCCAGCGCCCACCACGACGACGACAACGACGACACCGGCGCCAACAACAACAACCACAACAACAACAACAACGACGAGTGCACCACCGCCCAGCAGCAGCAGCAGCACCACCACGGAAACAGCATCCTCGTTGCGCTACAGTGCCTACAATGCGGAATATCCGACATATAGCCGGCGGGTGAATAACTTGTACAATGCCCGGCCGCAGTACCCGTATCCGGACTATTTCAACTACCAGGCGCCGAGCACGCTGTCGGAGAAGGGCGGCACACGCATTCAGTTCGTGCCCTGCATGTGTCCCGTCAGCATGCCGAGCATGTCAGGCCTGGGATTGAGCAGTACGGACCGCGACAGGCCTACGGGCGTGTCCATTAGCAGCCAGCCAATTATTGGGGCAGGTGCCACTGGAGATGTTACGTCGGCGGAGCGCAACATGATCGCCTTACAGGCGCGCCACATCGATGACGAGCCGGCTGACCTGGAAGAGGAGTTGGACGAGGACGATGACGAGGATGAGGCTGAGACAGCTGCTCTGTCAGCTGAGGCAGAGGATGGCGTTGCCACAAAGCCCGCCCTCGAGCCGCAAAACACCACGCCCGCCGTTGAGTCCAACAGTGTGGTCTAAATGCCGTTCCGTCCTCCAGCCCAACATAGTATTAACAACGCCTAGACTGATTTGTGCAACTCTCTTGGGAGGCAGTTTGGCATTTTCCCCATATCCTAATGCTCCCTTATTTTATTTTCTCATTTTTTTTTACCCATAATAAAATTCTATAATAATCCTATAACATATTAATTACATATGATGCTGATTGAAACAAAAAAAAACCCAACTCAGCTCAGCAAGTTGGGTTGAAATTCAAATCGAAGTACCACTGTTCATTAGCTTGATGGCATCCACATTGCGTAAGTCTTCGTGCCACTGGATTTTGGAAAATTGCGACTTTTTGAACTCTTGCAAACATGGTGATTTCAGCACCAACACTATTTTGTCATTAAATTTGCCACTTTTGTGACATGTGAAAATTTGAAATGTCAGTGATTGAATGCCAATCGATGGAGCTTTAAAGCCCAAAAAGGCATACCGTTCGAATATCTGACTTTTTTTTGGGACTTTCGTTGTTCAGGGGCGAGAAACGTGATTTTCGAAGTGCTTTTCGAGATGCTCCAGAACTTGAACAAAAAATCATTGCATAGCTTTCAGCATATTTTAAATTAAAAGTTTAAATGAAATAGGAGATTAGAATGATATGCCACTCACATACAAGTTTCACAAGTGTGAAATGTGAATGAAAACAAAATTAATATGGTATTCTATTCGAGCTGCCAAAACTAAAATAAAACCTCCTCATGGGGTAAAAGGTGAAGTTGTGCAAAAGTATAAAACATTGATAAGAAAGCATCTCCAAGCCCATAGAGTAAATTTATTATTGATCACTATCCATAGCCGAATCGATCTAGCAAAATCCGTCTGTTTGTATGAACGCGCAGATCTCAAAGACTATAATAGCTTGAGAATTGGAATATTGAACTTGAACAATGGGGAATACATGTTTTTTTTTTCACAAATTAAATTGGAAAAAAATATTTGGAATTAAAGTACAGAACAAATAATGACTAAAATGTCTTCGGGATCTGGGTTCTGTTTCGACAAATTTATGGGAGATTGAAGTCTTAGAAATCCATTGATAGGCACTTGGGCACTTTACATAAAATATTTTGAAAAGTGCATAAACCTTAAATGCACAAAAGAAGGGGATAAATAATTGCCAATCGGTTAAGTTTTGACAAAGTTATGGGTTTTTAAAGTCTTAGCTGGTCATTGATAAGGCCATTTGTTGGTATTTGGGCACTTTAACAAGCCAATCTTATGGCATTCTTACTTGTTTGCTTATGTGGCAGAGATAAGATACATTTTCAAAATTGTTACATCAGTTATCTAAAAGATGTGAGTACTGTGAAATGAAATACGATTGTTTAAGAGTTTTAGACACTTATATTTTGTTTTTTTATTGGATCAATGATTCGTCAATTACATTTATACATTAATATATGCTAATACTTAGCGCTTGATGCGCGATTTCAACTAACTTCTCTTTTCTTCTCTTCTCTACCGCTTTCGCTTCTTTCCTCTCGCACGGCGCTGACTGCGACTCCAAATGCGATCTGCTTGAATCGTTATTTAGTACTTGTACTTAATTTTATTAAATATTTAATTTTTTGCATTTGCTGACCAATTAACAATTACAATTACATACATATCTAAATTAACTTGTGCTTCGAGTCTTTGAAGTAAAAGTAAATTGTAAATTTAAATATTAAAAAAAAAAAATAAAAAACAGCAGACATTAACGAATAAATATATATTCGAATGCGAGATATCCTAAGTGGATTTACAGTTTTTTCGTTTTCAATTTGTTTTGCATGCGCCGAAATGTTTTAAAGTTTAAATATCAAAATAATAATAATAAAAAAATATTTTTACATATATTCATATACATATATATTTATATAGATATAGATATATATGTAAGTAGTAGAATACAATTAATCAAGAGAAAAATATATAATCAGTCATTTAAGTTATAGATATACGATATACGATATACATACATATACAATTACACAAATAGTATATATCAATTGTTGCATAGACATACATATACAATTAGAATTCTGCGTTCGAGTTTAACAATTAAAATGTTATATATTCTATAGTTTATTATCTATCCTTAGTTTTGCGCGCGCACACACCCTTTTCCGGACCGGTCCCTTTCATCAAACTCCATCATATACATATACATATGCATGCGGCATATGCATACGATATACATATTTTATATACTTATATGCTTGAAATTACATTGATACATTCATACATAAGCGAATTTGAATCGTGCTTAATTCTAGACTATTTCTGCATTACTTTCTTTGCAATTTTCTTAACGAACGTTTTGTGTAGTATGAGTGGATAAATGGTTAGCAGTCAAGAAAATATGTTTCTCGCTGTCGTGTCATGTTACAGTGAACATTGCAAATTCGTGTCAAAATGACCTACAAACAAGACAGATATCCCCTGCGTTGGAGGCTTATCTGTTAAGAGCCATGGATCGATTAAAACCTATGGGTGGAGCAAATCAGGACATTAGAGATGGGGTCACTCACATCTGTGGGTATACCCTGCTCCAGGTTATATCCCATCAGGGAAACAATGCCTTTAATGCCTGTAGTACTTGTTTTGGTTGCGCTGCGAGTATTTCGCTTTGCATGGCATTGGGGCTGATCCCAGGTCGTGATTCCATAAAAACCAGAAAAGGTTACTTGCTCTGATAAATATTGAATGTTTCTTTTGTTTGTTTGTTTGTTTGTCTGTCGTCCTCGTCTTCGTCATTCGTGTAGTTTGCTGTTTGTGGCTTACGTGCTACAAATTGCATTAATATGGCCTATAAGTATTTGTGGAACAACACACACGTATCTATTGATATTTCAATTGCATGAAACTTTTTTCAATCGAAAAAAAAAAAAAAAAATTCATCGCATTGAGTTAGTCTCATGCACTTATTGGATATGCTATATGTTTTTCATAATTATTTTTTTAATTTCTTCGTTTCTTCATTACTTCGTTTCTTCATTACTTCATTTCTTCATTACTTCATTACTTCATTACTTCATTACTTCATTACTTCATTTCTTCATTTCTTCATTAAATCATTTCTTCATTTCTACGTTTGTTTTCTATTCTTTTTTACTTTCGCTATTCAATTTTGTTCGGTTTTGCGTTTCGCTAACTGATTGCATCAGCTGCAGTTGCCTACTCCGAATACCCTAACTTTTCAACTCCGGGACAAAAAGAGGCAACACACAAATTGTGTCTTTTTATTTCCTCAGTTTGCGATTTTTGTCAATTTTTTGTTGTTTTCTTTTGTTTTGTTTCGTTTCGTTTTGTTCTTGTTCTTGTTCTTGTTGTTGTTGTTGTGTAGTTGTTGTTGTTGTAAATTAGTTAAATATTAAATATAATGAGATTGCGCAAGGCTAAAAGAGTTTATCATTCACAACATTCAAGTCATTCACACACTGAACACATTGGAAATTTCACCAAAATCGAAACCGAGCAAAAATTTACGTATCACAAGTTTTTGCTTCAGATAAATGCCAGTTGCGTACGTACTAAATGGGCGTGGCAGACAACGGACGTACAAATAAGTTATTTAACAAACAAGTAAAAAAAAAAAATAATAATAATAATAAAGATTTAAATAATAAGTATTGGGCTGGGTCAGTGAAACATTTGTAAAACTAAATGCTTGTAAATCTCAGATCTCTCATACTAGAAACTATAAATTATACGTATATAGATTAAAATACAACTACAACTAATTGTCAAGATAGCAGCACACCAGGCATCAGACAGGCATAAGTCACACACGCACACACAGACATGCACACATGCACACTCGCAAGTGTGGCGTCTGTTGTGTCCGTCCCGTTTAGACAAATGTCTCCCTGATGGCGGTGCTGCCGCTATAGTTGCTTAATTCTTAGAACTCGGTTGATTGTCAGACAAATGACGAGAAACCGGGCAATGGAGCCCGCGACCTGGCCATGTTGTTGACAATAATCTGGCCGCCATTGAGGCTCATCACTGCACTGCCCTCCGGCTCGGAGTCCGTATAGCTGGAATAGTTGCGCACCGGCTTTGTCTTCTTCCACGACTGCCGCAGCGAATCATTGACATTGGCATAATGATTGACAAACGAATGCGGATCGCTGCGTACGCTCTCATTCTCGCTCTCCGAATGCTGCATGAATTTAGAAATATGAGTAGAGAGAAATACAAAAAAAACCCCTATTATTACTATGTGCTCATTAAGAAGACTCACCTGGGACGCGTCTGAGCTACTCACTTCGGATGGCTTCTCGGTGACGCTGCTGTCGTCGGGATTCTCATCGTAGCACTTGAGACTCTCCTCATCGCTGTGATAGGCCACGGAGGCGGGCGATGGCCTTGGTGGACTCTTGCCCAGTTGTCCACTGGTCGGTGGTCGATTGGTTGACTTGCGTCCCAGGGTGCCCAGAGTGCCGCTGCGGAGTGTGCCAACGCTGTTCAGTGTGCCGGTGCCGACGCCGTGACGTGAACGGTATAGTTCCAGGGCCAGCTCCTGGCGCTCATCAATCGACATGGCCATGGACTCCTCCAGCGTTTTCTGTGCCTCCTCTGTGAGTAAAGCCAAACAACAACAACAACAATTCATTTGGGAGATTCATCGGATTTGAATGGAATGGTTGCACTTACGTTTGTATTTGTAACTCTTGCTCTTCACACAGAGCACGGCAATGACCATGACAATGATGACGATCGATGTGGCTGCCAGGGCGACCATGAACCAGGTCTGCCTGTAGAACGGCTTGTGCTGCAGATATCCATATTCCAGATGCAGTTTCGAGGGTGTCAATATCGAGTCCTTGGAGTAGACGGGAAACGAGATCCCATACCGATTGTACGCAATCACGCGGAAGGTATACGCTGTCGATGGCATCAGTATGTGATAGCTAACGGTAAAGTCCTGCAAGGTGCCCTTCTTAATCTGATCGATCTTTGTCCAGCGCGAATCATCTGAGAAATGGGTAAACGCTAGATGAATGCGAGGTTAGGTCAAAGTTCTTAAAGTGCGAAAGTGCAGTGAAAATAATGTTAACGGACGAAGCTACAAGGTTAACTTAAAGGTCAGACGTATGTCACATCAAAGGTTACGTACCATCATCAAACATCTTAAAGTGAATTTCAGTTTGCCAAAACTAGAGAATGTTATTTTGTCAATAATGGTTAATCTCATTAGTTGATTTCAAAAATTAGAAAATTTGCAGTACAAAAATTAACCTTTGGGGGAAAAATAAAGTTTTCAAATAAAAAAAATACTAAACTATATAATTTTACAACTTGGTTATAACTCTACTGATCTAAATGGGGAACATAATTTTGACCTAGGTTGGTTTTTAATAATTTTTATCTAAATTTGACGAGTTTTTGAAAATAATCGCAACTTTTGGTTCCCCACTACTAATTTTTTTCGCAGGCATTCAATGTTTTTTTTTTTTATATTTTAAACCAATTCATTTGTTAGTATACTTATTATTTGCAGAAATATTTATAAAAAAAACCAAAAAATTGGGTGTTATTCGAACTCAAGAAATTCAATATTAAACTTAAAAAAAGTCAAATGTGCATTCTATTATTATATATATTATTTGCAGATATATTTCATATATTATGGGTTAGTATGGGTATGGTGGGAAACGAGGGTAGGGGGGTATTGGGGAAAATTTGTTAGATGCTTACAGTTTAGATTAAAGTACTCACAGACAAAAGCCGGTTCTCCTTTTTCTACGCAAGCATTTCGAAAAATAATGTTTAATTGTGTTTTTTGTTTGGTTTTGTGTGTGGGATAATTGCATAAATTTCGAACCAGTTCACCAAAGATTATTGCAAAGTAGAGATCAAAAGGCAGTTAGAGTAAAAGATCAAAAGAGAAAAACCAGAAACCAATAAATATTGTATTTATTTGATGGCAGCCGCTTACCACGTTTCTTGGCCTCGATAAGGTAACCGAGGATGGGTCCGCGGCCCGAGGGTCCATTGATCCAGTGCATCTCGACGCTGGACAGCGTCTTGGTGAGTATCAAATCGCGCGGAGCAACGGGTGAGCCATCCTGCGGTCCAGTGGTCACATTCTCGCTAATCGCCGGTCCGTAATCAATGGTCTGGGCGCGCACGGTGAACGTGTAGGTGATCTCCTCCTCCAGATTCTGGACGCGCAGCGTTGTGTTCGATACCTTCTGTTTCACCTGCTTGCTGAACTCTGTGGACACAAATCAGGCATTTTAATTATATTTCATACAGACAGTTGTGGCAGTTGAATATGATTATTGCATTATTGTCCCTGGAAAGTATGCTATACATATATGTATTCTTGAACAGACCGATGAGCTGCTTCCATGTGGACATATCATTGAGTGTACTTACTCTCGTTCTCCTCGGTGGTCTCGTAGGTCACCAGATAGCCAACTATTTCGCCATTGAGAAACTTGGGCGGATCCCAGGAAACCTCCATGCTCTGCATTGTGATGTCCGCGAAGCGTAAATTGAGCGGGGCACTGGGCACACCTTGCAGGGTCTTGACCGTGACGGGAGCGGAGCGTGGACCATCGCCGGCGGGATTGAAGGCCAGCAGCTGGATGCGATATTCGGTGTACTTGTCGAGAAAGACGAGACTGTGCGATGTGGCCGTTGCGGAGACGACCTCAATTTCCTCCTCCCAGCGGCGGCCGTCCTCGAGAGCCTGCGGCGAGTAGGTGACCAGATAGAAGATCTTGTAGCCCAAAACGTCGCCATTCTGCATGCTCTGCATGGGCGGCTTCCAGCGCAGACGCACCTCGGTGCTGGATATGGAGGCGGCATCGACGGCACGTGGTTCACCGGTGGGCACCGCTTCGCCGACATAGACAGCGATTGGTGGCGTTGCCGTACCCGGTCCCTGTGAATTGAATGGCAGCACAACAATCTCATAGTTGCGATCCTGTTGCAGATCGGCGAGCACCACACTGTTCACATTGATTCCCATCACATCCGTTTTCGGTGTCGACTGCAGGGCTGTGGGAAAATCGGAGAGCTGCTGATACAAAATGCGATAGCCACCAGTGGCTGCATCCCCATTCCACATGCCCGTCTCCAGAGCGCCCCAGTGTACACGCACCGATGTTGGCGTAATGGGCACCACCTTCAATCCACCCACGCCCACCGCCGGCGCAGCTGGCAGCGTACGCACGACAATGCTCTCGCGACTAAATGCGGACGGGCCGAGATCGTTGGTTGCCTGGATGCGGAACTGGTAGGTGGTGTGCGCTCGCAAGCCCAGAGCCGTATACGAGCTGAGTGTGGGATCGACGCGTTCCGGCAACGGATGCCAGGGACCCTCATTCTCACGCATCTGGACCGTATAGTAGCGCAGTGGGGCAAAGCCATCCCGACCCGGTGTCCAGCTGAAGGTCATCTGATGTGCCTGGATCTGACTGCGCGAGATCTGCGGCAACGATGGCGCCTGCGGACGATCCCGATTGTTGGTGGTGTACACCAGCACCGATGCAATTTTACCCCATCCTAAACGCGTCTGAGCGGTGACACTGAAAACGTAATAGTGTTCGGGCATCAGTCCGGAGGCGCGAAAAGTGCGATCCGAGGGCGGAAACTCGCGACTATAGTTGAGATTGGCACTGCCGTTGAGGGCATAGGTGACCTGATAGGCGAGTATCTCGCCATTCGGATCATCGGGCACATCCCAGATGATGCGTGCCATCGAGAAGGTCACATCCGGAAAGCTGACATTCGATGGGGCGCCAGGTGTATCCTCAAAGGTCTGCACACGTATGGCTGGGCCGCTCAATGCACCATCTCCAAGCCTGGTGTAGGCCAGCACCTGGACATGATAGACGACATATTTCTTGAGTTCCGTTAGCGTTGTCGTAAATGAGTTGTTCACGGGTATGGTCTTGTGCAGGATGGGCACGGCAATGATGCGATCTGTGGCCGCATAGAACACCTTGTAGCCCTCGATTTGGCCATTGCGATGCTGGCGTGGCACCTCGCCCCAGCGCACCACCACTGTCGTCGAGGATGTGGCATTTGCCTCCACCTCCAACGGACCATAGCTGGGCGTTGCCTCACGGGTACGCTCCACGGCCGGATTGCTGACACGCGAGCAGCCGACATCGTTGCAGGCCGTCACTTCCACCTCGTAGGACGCCCATTCCTCGAGAGCATCAAGCACATGCGAATTGGCCGTATGATCCTCGATGAGCGCACTCCGTGGCGCACTCTTGTTAAACAGGCCCGACCGCTCCACGTGGCGATAGGTGACATTGTAGCCGCGTGGATTGCCAAACCATTCCGTCTGCTGCAACGGTATCCAGCGGACACGCAGCTGCTGGGCGCTCATCGCACGGACGGTGACATTGTGGGGTGCGTGCATGGGACGTGCCTGGATCGTTTGGAAGTCCTTGGTCGGCTCGGAGGCGCGAGAGCTGCCCACCACATTGGTGGCACCTAGACGCAGCCGGTATTGGGTGAATGGCATCAGGCCGGTTACGGTCAGAGTTTCCGCATCGGGATCACTGATCTCACAGATGGTGAACCACGTCATGTTGCGTGCCGTTTGACCCTCCACCTTCCATTTGGTAATGCTGGAGTTGCCATCGAAGCCAGGCGTAAACTGCAACACCACCGAGAATGCCTCAATGTTGGACAGCGCCAGTCTGGTGGGTGCATGTGGCAGCACCGGCTCCACGCCGGACTGTATGGTTGCCGTTTTGGGTGTACCGCTGCCAATGCGCGTCCAGGCACAAATCTCGAACCAATAATGTGTGGTCGCCTGCAGCTGATTGACCGTCAGCTGTGTATCCTCCGCCGTCAGATTGATGGATTTCATGGTGTCGGGACGATCACGCACCTGATACCGCACCGTATAGCCAGTGAGCAGGCCATTGGCATGACGTGGTGGCGCCCAGAGTACGGTGACGGCACGATCGGAGATATCGTCAAAGTGCAGGGCGGTTATCTCATCGGGCACATCATCTTTGGTCATCACAGGCACCTTGGCACTGATGACGCCATCGCCCGGATCGGTGAAGCACAGCACGCTGATATTGTACTTGGAAAACTTCTCCAAGCCATTCAGTATCGTTGTCTGCTCGGCGAGGGGATCGATCAAGCTGGGCGGCACCGTCATCATGCGCTGCTCCACGTCCTGGTTTTCGCCTTCAATGTAACGCTGTTGCCATGCCTGTAGTTTGTAGCCCTGATTGATGCCATTGATTTGCTGCGGATTCGGTGGCTTCCAGGTGATCTGGGCGGCCGTCGAGTTCAGTGGCTGCACCCGCACATTTGTGGGCGGGGCCTCGGGTACGCCCTCCTTGGTCTTGATCTTCGCGCCGTCAGTGAAGGTGCCCACACCCATGTTGTTGAAGGCCGCAATCTGTATGACATAATCCTTCCAAGTGATTAGCTCCTGGATGAGAAAATTGCGCTGCGCCTCGTTGGTGATATTCTGATAGGACCACGGCACATTGTTATAGCCGTAGAGACGATACCGTAATATATAGCCCAGTATTTGGCCATTGCGATGCTCCTCCAGCGGTGGCTGCCATTGTGTGATTATCTCCGACATGGATCGGGCGGATCCCACAAATCCCACTGGCGGTCCCGAAGGTGCTGTGAATGTTGGCAAAATTTACATGTTATTTGACAAGCTTCTTCTAAATTGTACTGATTTCTTTTGTACGGATTAGTAAATGTGAGATAGATTCTGAAAGTTATACGATTTGGGTTATGTACCTCGCCATTTTGGAAACTCTACGCGCATTTATTTGTTCATCAAAAGCGGACGCAGACGACGATACACGATGCAGTTTGACGACAACGATAGCATTTAGAATACAATACATATACATATATGTATATATATGGTTATATAGCATTAGTTCTATGTGCTAATTACTTGTACAATAATACTATAGTTAAAGCATATACGAATTTTGGTAGCACTTGGCAACCCTACAAAAGAAATTTAAATATCAAAAGCATAAGTACTGCAAAATAACAATGGAATTGCAAACAGGATTCATTTGGACATAGTTACAGTTGTTGAGAGGCTTGGAAACCTATTTCCAGGGATTAAAAACTTGGCACAATTAGTCATTCTTGTTGACAGTAGTTCCGAAAAATGTAAGTTTTGTCAACTTTGAATGTAGAACTTATATACATATGTATATAACGAACCATGATCATCTGAATTGAAAATCGGTTCACTGTTGACAAAGTTATGGGTGTTTAAAGTCTTGAAAGTTTACGTGTCAACATTGATGTCATGATGAGAAATCCGAAATAAGTATTTTTTTTGATAAGTGCAACAAATGCTGTTCAAAATGTCCTTGGAGTTGAAAATCGGTTCAGTTTTGACAAAGTTATGGGTACTTGAAGTATTGAAAATATCATTTTTGATTACATTTTTGTCATAGATTTTACACAGAACATTTGAAAAAAGTAAGTTATTCACCTTAAGATGCAATTCTTATGCATGAGAGTATGAAAACAATACAAAAGTCAAATAAATGAATAACCAAACATTTTGCTGTATATTTGATTTTCAAGTTGAAATCTTTTACAAGCTTCTATGGAAAAAAAGATATTACTTGTAACAACAAAAAATAAATACAATATACAAAGAACAAATAAGCTGTTGAATATACATAGAGTTGGGGCTACTTTGGTATATAAATTATTGGTATACAATTGGCTGATATGCACTCACCTTCTTGGGGTAGCTCGACGACGTTACTCGGTTCGGATGGTGAGCCCTCGCCGACGCGATTAACGGCACTCACGCGAAACTGGTAGACGGTGGCTGCTTTCAAATTCTCAAGGACCATCCAACGCTGATTGGCTGAAACGTTGGTCAATTCGGTGATCCAATTGAGCAGCGGATCGGGTACTGGACCTACGAATTTTTCTGTGATGTTAATGTGTTGAAAAACGCAGTCGTTACAGTGAATGCAGTGAGAGCATTCAATTGAGAGAGAGAGAGAGTGCAATTACGTGTGATACGAAAGAGAGAGAGCGATGATTTTGGTGAGTGATGAATGATGAGATTTTGTTTGCAATTTACAAAATGTGTGTGCGTGTTGTGTGTGTGTGTTTTCCATGTGACGTGTGTGTGTGTGTGTGTGATTGTAAAATTAATGTGCGAAATAAGTAAACAAGAATAATAATAATACGAAATTAGTAAATCAACAAAATACAAATCAAATACAAAAATATACAATTAATTAAATATATATATATATATATTTGTTTATCAAAGTGAAATATTTGTTACGTTTAACGGCGCAAGTTTCATCAGTGTTAAGTATTTGTGATAAGAACGTATGGCAAAAGAGAACGAAGTAGTAAGTAGTCGCAAAAAAGAGAGAACAAAACAAATGCATCAAATTAGTTATTAACTTTACTGCATTAATGTATTTGTATTTGTAGTATTTCAGTTTCATTCTATTCTAGTATCTTTAAATAGTTTGCTGCTCAATTATTGATAGCCAATGCAAAAGGTAACCAGCAAATGGTTAATTGAATTTATGTTGGCTACATATTGTTTTTTTTTTTGCTCTCTGTTGTGATTTACATGTTTTCTAATTTCACGTGGATAACTCAGGGTTATGCAGGCTATCGAAAACAGGGTCCAAACATGATGCTGCTGTGTATACGATAAATCAAATTCCAATACCGCAAAATCCGTAACCATAAACAACTAAATAACTCTAAGCCACAGACAAAAACTGTGGGGGGGGGGGGGGAGGTATAGCATATTGGTGGACTTACCCAATTCGGAGACCTCACGTCGCTGTATAATGAATTTGCCAATGGGACTATTGCCATCGAATCCGGCCGTCCACGATATATTGATGCTACGCTGCCGCGGCTCCTGGAGACGCGCCACCTTCACATTGGTGGGCGGAAAGGGCAGCTCGATGACGCTAAGACGCGCCGCACGCGTCTCATTGCCACCAGGTGAGGTGACCACGCACGCATAGCTGCCCACATCGCTGGCCCGCACCGCCTGCATCTCCAGTTGGCCATCCGCCTGAACCCCAATACGCTGCGAGTTGCTTATGGGCGCCGATTGGCCCTCCCGATACCAGTCAATGTTATACGGCACACTGGGGTCACTGGACACCTTGCATTGCAGCGTCGCGGTCAGGCCAAGCAGCACCGTTGTGTCCACCGGCGGTTGTATGATTTGTGTTCGCACTAAAGTGCCACACAGCGGCAGCAGCAACAACAAAAAGAGGGAGAGATCGAAAGAAACAGAGAGAGTGAGTGAGTGAGTGAGTGAGAGAGAGAGAGAGAGAATGTTTGGGGTGTAAGAGAGAATGACATTAAATAGTAAAACCGATTAAGTGCAACACATTTGCAGCCTACAGCCAACAGTTCACAGTCCACAGTCCACCGTCAACAGTCTACAGCCAGCGCCCAGCACCCAAAAAGCCACCCCTCAGTGCTGGCGTGTAGGAAATTAAGTTTTAAAGCCCCATATATATACATACACTAAAAAAAAAATTAATTGACTTCAACTGAAAACAAACTTGTCAAATTGCAGGGTATTTTTTTTTTTTTTTAATACCCTTTTTTAAATATATATAATCACTTAAACTTAAAGCTCTACAATATTGCTATTTCGTAGAAATTAAAATTGTAGCTACAAAATTACTTAAACTTTATTCTTTTGTTGTCATCCATAATCGAGAACTTCTACAAAATAAAGATCAGCGCTTAAATTGTATTTGTATTTGATTTTAATTATAATTTTCTCATATCCTTTTATTGGGCTAAGATTTAAGGCAACAATAAAAAAAAACCTGTTGATGCCTTTTTTGCTGAGTGTATACACTTGCATGTGTGCATGCTTTTATACATACATACATATATGCACATTTGTGCTGCCTTTTCAGTCACTTGGTCGCATCGTGCATCAAAAGTTCAACGCGCTCGACCAGACTTTAGAGCCATGGTCCGGTTGTGCTGCTGGCCCTGTTTCTGGCCTCTGTTTCTTTTGGCCATGGCGACCTTTTTGTTGGATTTGGCTGAATGCCGCTGCCTCGCTGCCCGCTGCCCCGCTGCCTCGTTTGCATATAGTGCACAAATACTATTTTTGATTACCGTCCACATGCGCCACGTTTTATGCTACACAAAATGCCACAGCAGCCAAAACAAAACAAAACAACAAAAAATACTATAAAGCACACAAATATATAGAAAGAGAGAAAGAAAACTGGCGGCGCTTTTGCCAATTAGCCAACATTGATGTGGCCTTTAAGAGGCCGTCGCGTCGGTCGCTGTAAGCCCGGCTTGTTTCGGGCCACTCAGCTGCTGGCCAACTTTATTGCATTCGCAGCTGTTTTTATTGTTGTTGTTGTTGTTGTTGTTGTCGGTTGCTGCGGCTTTGATGAATAAATAATGTTGTTTGTATTATTATTGCGCAAAAATGCGTATTAGCTGATTTGATGTGGCACTCGTTGCCTGCTGCCTTGCTGCCTTTGCTGCAAATGTGCGGCATGTGGCATCCACTGAGTGACGAGTCGCATTTGCGGTTTCCTCTCCGCACTAACATCATCAGTGTTATCATTGTACTTGCAACTAAGTGTATGCGTGTGTGTGTGTGTGCGTGTGTGTGTGTAAGCTGTGGCTGTGGTGCGCAAACAAGACGCAGGGCAAAACTTGCATGCATAGAAAAATAAATCTGCATTACCCGAATATTGCAAAATATTCAATACTATTTCGCAAATAACAGATTTTTGGCCATTTTTAATATTTCCTCTAAACATACTTATTTCTAGTATCCGCTTATCATTTTGTGCTGTCAAAGCAAAGTTATCAATGATTTGCCTCATGGCAAAATCAGAATTCACTGTTAAATTGTATATACATATAAGTATAAACTAAAAATTTTATTTTCTTTTTGCTGCATATGAATATTAAATTCATGTTGCTTTTTGTTTATATTATTAAACCTCTTAGAATATGCCCAAAAACGTATTTTTACTATTATTAGGGTTTTTTTTTTTTTTTTTTTGTTGATTTAATGTATTATTTATTGAACATATATTTAATCTACGGCAGTCTGTTACACTAAATGTTTATTTCAGGTTTTTATTTGCGTGCGACAAGAAGCGAGAAGCGTTTTTATTTTTAGAGATAAGTAACGCTGCAAGATATAAAAGAAGAGCTACGATTCAAATCAACAAACCTTTTAAGTACTCGCTTTTGACAGAATTTGACAATCAGTTGCTTGCCACTTATCTAATCGCTTCTCGCTCTGTATCATAATGCACTACATGCCGTTAATCTAACTATCTAACTGTTTAATGTCAATTTTGCATGTATTTGTTTAAGGGTGCATTTTAATACGTTATCGATAGTTTAACAAGCCATCATTTAAAAAATGCTTAAATACGCTTAAACATGCTAAAATGCATTAATTGTAATGTGTTAATCATTAGTTCACGCTACACTTTAGTTCACTCTACAAACACTTAAAAAACTAGCAAAAAAAAAAAAAAAAAAAAAAAAAAACACACACAGAAAAAAATGAGAACGCAAGCAATTAAACTGGCTGCTGGCTTTACGGGTGGGCAATTAATTTGGAGTGTTTTGGGGCTCGGTGGGTGGGTGTTTTTGGGGTGGTGTGTTGACTCAAAGCTTACCTAGTACGCTCAGAGAGGCTTCGCCCTTCACAGTGCCCGCCTCGTTGGCACGCACACAAATGTAGAGGCCCGCATCGGAGGCGCGTATATTTGAGATGAGCAAATCACCAGATTCAAGTATCTGAACGCGGCTCGATATCTCGACCAGTTGAGTTTCTAATATTTTTTTTTTTTTTAGTATTTATTTTGGTTCATCCAGCAAGCAGTTTAAGCGGGGAGTGTTGCAGTTGCACAGTTGCACAGTTGCAGAGTTACGGTTAGCAATTTAATGTGTACGGTTAGCATACGAAAAGAACAAAGAAAACATCGAGATTAACATTTAATAAGTAGCTTTCAACAACAATGAATACGTGCGATTAAATCTCATAGTTGCCCCAGTGGGTGGCACTTACCGTTATAGATCCAGGTGACGTTGGGATTCGGTGCGCCGACAGCGCGACACGATATGGTCGCATCCTTGCCATCCAGTGCGGTCATGTTCTGTGGCGGCTGCTGCATCACTGGCGCCGATGCTGTGGGCGGATGATCAAGTGTTCAGTATTTAGTATATATATCTATATATGTATATATATATATATATATGTATGTATGTGTGTACATAGGTGGTGCCACATATGTATTAAATTCAATGATAAATACATGGCATACATGCAAACATGCTGAAGTGTGTCTGTGTGTCTGTTAACATGTGTGGGTGTATAAGTGTATTAAATTGTGGCTGTGTGTCAATATTTAAGTGTTTCTTGTATGTGTGTGTGTGTGTGTGTGTGTGTGTGCCTGCAAACAACAAGTTGTGTGCAAACTGTGCTAAGTGTTGATACAAGAATAGTTCTTGATACGTTGCTCAGCAGCATAATAAATATAACAAAACAAAAAACAGAGTATTGCAACAGTCTGATATATATATATATATATATATATATATTTGTTTATACATTTAGCTATGACATAGGTTATTGCTTTCATGATTAATCATCAATCAGCTGCAATTAAATATTTGTTTACTGCCACTGAAAACCGAAACAAATAAATAAATATACAAGTTAATGTTGCGCTAAAAAATGTTTATTTTTAATTTCAACATACCCGTTGGCATTTTGTGCCACTTTTATTTGAGGTAATTGTTTTGCCGATTTAATTAATTTCCACAGCTACATGGCTTTCAATTTCAATCATTGCATTTTAATTGTTGGAAATTCACTATATTTATGTATACATATGTATATTTGAACTAATGTTAAAACTGGAAATTAAAATTGTGGCTTAGTTCAAATGTTTATTAATTGCTGATGACTGCAAATTAATTTAACTAATGCAGCTGGCTGCTTGTGTCAAATGTCAATAAACGTCGGTACGGTACGGATAATGTGAGCCTTGGGAATTATTGTGGGTGTTTGCCACGCCTACGAGAGTGCGACCCAAACTGTGGCAACGCTGCAAGCAGTTAATACCAATTATTCATTGAGTTGCACAGTTGGTGAATATTTCTGTTTTGATGTTGTTGTTTTTTGTTTTTTTCATTTGTTATTGCAAAATGCCATGCGGTGCGTTTGTTGTTGTTGTTGCTGTTGTTGTAATTGTTGTTGCCACAGCCACGACTCGAACAATCGCAGCAAAAGTAATAATATAATTATTTCATATGATGAAGCAATCGTTTTAACAGCGCTTATGTAAGTAAGTGCAGAAAATTACAATGCAAATTTCTGTTTTCACATTAAGATATTAACTTCTCAGTGTGCGTGTGCGTGTGTGTGCGTGAGTATATGAAATTTGCATGGCAAAGTGGCACAAAAGCAGATAACCGCTATGCAGTTGACAGAGGAAATTGTTCAATTAAGCCGAAGAGCGGCAACATATTTATGAAAAACTATCAAGTAAATAAATGAATATAAAATCAATTTGCTTATATACAATGTACGGCTGGTTTTTAAAGCAAGAAAGAACTGTTAATTATACATATGTACAGCCATATACGTATACCGAGTTTATGGCAGGCAGAAAAGGCTTGCGTCAATTTATTACATAATTAGTGACCAAACTGTAATGAAGCTCTGCCAGGATATAGCCTGGCTGGATTTACAGGTCAGCGCTTAATAACATAAAAGTGCAATAAGGACAGTCAAAGCGAGGCCAACAGCTAACCGAAAGAGCAAGCGAGAGAGTGAGAGAGAAAGTCAATGTACAGAGCACAACTGATAGTTGAATGAACAGCTTTAAGTGGTTTTAATATGTAGCGTTAAATGTACTATTAGTCAATTAGTCTTAAGTGCTCTTTAAGTTAAGATACCCCCTAACCAGCAGCACAAGCACAAGCAGAACAAAAACAATATAAATACAAGAAAAAGAAAAAAAGGAGAGCAAAAGCCAATCAAATAATTAAGGGAAATATGACAACGAAAGCAAGAAACCGTGCCAGCAAAAGAGTGCTAATTAGTTGAGTTTAACAATGTAATTGTTAACATTATAATTATTAATAGGTTGTACGCAGTGGGAAGCAGCTGAAGGCGTACTCTTATCGAAATTCCAGGGTCAGCTATACGAATTACGCAGTTGCTTTATTGAAAATGAATCTCAACCATTTGTTGCTCATTTGTTAAGAGACATTTTATATGCATTTTAATTACAAATAGGCACTTTAAGACGCTTAGCACATTTTATTTTCCATGCAGGCGGCCTGTTTATTGAATAGCATTTTAAGCCTTTTTTTTTTGCTGTTTGCCTGCTGCTGTTGCAGTTGAGTTGGTCGAGTTGAGTAGCAATTAACAGATTTCAAAGAGCTTATAAATCGGTTTAAATCGGCAAAAGTTGATCAACTACCGACTGTACAATTTGTAATACATTTCAATTTCGAGCTGCTTGGCTCGCACTGAAATGCACTCAACAATTGATTTATTCAAAAATACAATAAATGATTTAAAGCCGCTTGAGAGCTTCAAGTGTGTGTTGTGCGAAACACTCGTTAAGCAGTTTCTTGGTCGAAACGAGTGCTGCTGAATAATGATGTCTTGGCATGTAAATACCAGTGGGTAGCCAGGTAGCCACGTAAATAGCTGCCAGCTTACTTTAAGGCCTAAATTCATCGATCCAAATATTACAGACTTATTACCTTTTGAGTCCTGCACCGAATTAAGCTGCGATTACGAAATACGGCCATTCAGTTTGGAGCCATTGGGCCGCGGGGCTAAAGGGGGAGTGGACGGGATGTCACATTAACGCGTTAAAAGTGCTTAAGCGGCACGGCAAAAGGGCATTGCTCCACACTCAACCCCCCTTCCCCCCACCATCAGCTACTTGCACGCAAAGGGCATATTAAAGAA
The DNA here is from genome assembly GCA_035045305.1 of Drosophila maculinotata. Classification (NCBI taxonomy): domain Eukaryota; kingdom Metazoa; phylum Arthropoda; class Insecta; order Diptera; family Drosophilidae; genus Drosophila; species Drosophila maculinotata. The sequence goes on along the minus strand of JAWNPD010000679.1, from coordinate 952,020 downwards.
ACGTGTGCAAAAAAAAACGAAAAACAAACAAAAAAAAAAAAATATATAAATAAAAATAAAGCACAAACAAACTTTTTATATAGCATAATTTTTTTTTTTTTTTTGGGGCGCCACCAACTGCTGACTGGCTGTAATAATGATGTGTAGGCATGAAGGGGTGAAGTGGGGCTTTAAGTTTTATCGGCTTTTGCATATAAACGAACATAAATGCATAAAGGGGCGATGATAAAGTTGTCAAAAGCGCCACAAATCTGACAATTCTCGAGCGCGATTTATGCGACGTGCAACGTGGCGTATGCGCAACGCCACTTAAGCGATTCCTGCCTGCTGTTCTAGTAGTAGTTGTTGTTGTTGTTGTTGTTGTTGTCGTTGTTGTTGTTGCTGGCATTCGTAATTAATTTGAAGTTGACCCACTAAAGCGGCCGCCTCAAGTTAAAGCCGTAATAATAAAGCGCTCACCGGCAATGACGTGCACCGGCGATAATTGCCACTACTCGCCTGTAAAGTGCCACCCCTGCGGTGGGGTGGGTGAGGGTGAGGGTTGCAAGCTTAGTGGGTCATTTGTGGTTGGTGAATTGATGCCAGTATCGACTGCACAACAGTTGCATGGCAATTGCGGCTTTTTTGCACCACTAAACTCTTTTCATAAACTGCGGCAAATCTTTTGTTTTTCTGCCAAGCATCGCTGCCTTTGAATGCCCTGCAAACGCAGGGTATTAAAACGGTAGCATGGCAACTAAGCCATACTGCAAATTCCCCCCCCCCCCCCTGCACCACATAGTATGATGGATGCATGTGGCAAAGCCTTGTGGCATTCAAGGTTTATTATAAACTGTTGGCATAACTATTGATATGCCCCAACGACTATTTTGTAGGTGGGTGGGCAACTCTGGCACAGAAACAATGCTTTCCTTTCAGTATTGTTCTTAAAATACAAATATAAATATAAGGTAGAATACCCTTGCAGTTGCTTAATACATGACCATTGCTACCTTTAAAATTGATTTTCATATTTAAATCAATATTTCAGACCGATTGTTCCTGAGACAGCTATAAGGTATAGTCGTCCGATTTTTACCAAATTTAATTAATCTATAATCTGGGTTAAGTTAAGATAGCTTTAGGCACAAAAAAGTTGTTCACACAACGACTCATTTTTCAACAGATTGTTCCTATGGCAGCTATAAGATATAGTGGTCTGATTTTGATGAAATTTTGTAAGCGTGTTTTAATTTTGCAAAAACTGATAACTGGTAAGTTTGGTTGAGTTATCTCAAAAAACAAATAACGACCGATCGTTCCTATGGCAGCTACATATATGCCATAGTGGTCCAATCCGGCTGATTCCGATATATTACCTGCGTGCAGAAATAGAAATCTATACCAAAGATATATCGGCTCGTCTTGTCGTCCTGATCAAGAATATATACACTTTATGGGGTCGGAAATGTTTCCTTCTATGCGTTGCAAACTTCTGGCCAAAATTATAATACCCTCTGCAAGGGTATAATTAAAAATAACTAACTGGTTTTATTATTTTGTATTAGTTTCATGGATAATTCAAATAAGGGTGCAATGTCAAGGACAAGCATAGATATCTTGGGTTTCAGCACAATTCCAAATTCCAAATTCTGAAAGAATAAATTTCAAAATTGTAGAGCTAATTGCTAATAGTAAAAGTTTTTCAAATATTTTTAGTCCAGCCAACCAACAATATTTAAGAGTTGAAAAGTGGAAAATAATTTCGATAGTCCGAAAGTTGCATGGCTAAGCAATCTTTACTTTATGCTATCGGAAATGTCTGCTTTCTGTAGTACATGTATATGAATGTATTTTAATAGTCTCTAGCAACGTGCCACATATGCAACATATATACAGCAGAAATTGCGAGACGCTGATGCTCAAGCAAACAATTAGAAAAGTAGGCCAAGCAACTTTTTTCGCTGGATCGTATAATTTCGCGGCAACTTGCGGGTAACTATTATTTTATGCTCAAATAATCGCATCTTAAGACAGCAGCATTTACATGCATGCATTTTGAGGTGTGCTGACGTTGCAAAGTTAACGTTAAGTTGCCAATCAAACTTGAAAGTAACCCAAAATAAAAATAATAATACTTAACAATTACGCAAGTTGAACGCAAGTTGAGCGCCAGGTGGCGCCACCTGTTGTTGGCACAAGAGGCAGCAACAGCAACAGCAACAGCAGCAGTTGCGTTGAGTTTTCTTCTCATCTGTTATTTCAGCTGCAAGCGCGCGTATGTGTGTGTGTGTGTGTGTGTGTGTGTGTGTGTGTGTGTGTTAAGCTCAAACTAATTGCATGACTGCATCGGAATATCTGGCTATGTGCCGGAAAATGTGGCCACGCCCAGCGCCAGGCCGCCTCTTCATTAATACGTTTTGTTGGTGCTGGCTGCTGTTATTTCGGTTGTTGCTGCTGCTGTTGATTTTCGGGGCAACTTTGGCGCTGCATAGACAACACACAGTGAAGCGCCAGCGAAATGCCAGGAAGCGGCGATTAAATTCACTTTGCGTTCGGGAAATTACAAAATTATGTTACTCGAGCAGCTCAAGCAGCCGGAAAATGTGCAACAGCAACAGCAGCAACAGCCGCACGGGCCAAAGGTAATGTGCTAAATTGCATACCGTTATTACGGCAGGTGCAAGCCGAAAGCCAAGACTTAAGCCAGCCACGCCAAAAACAAGCAGTAGCAACAATAATAACACCAACAATAGCAAACAGCGCAACAGCATAAAACAAATACAACATGGCTGCAAAAAACGTACAACAAAATTATGCAAAACTTTTGCCAAGAGGCGGCGCAATTAAATTGCAAAACAACAAAGCTGAGAACCCGACTACAGCCCGCTGCTTAGGACGCGCTATTCCGGAAAATTATTTCAAGCCAGCCAGCTCAGCATCCCACGGAGACGCCACCACCAAAACCCAAACCAGTGGGCGGTGGCTACAGCTTGGCCACTTGTTGCCAAATTATTCATTTGAGAGAACACAACTTTTGGGCATAAGTACGCAACTTAAACCAAATGGATCTAAATGCATAAACTCAGGTGGGAATCAGGTGGTTTCAGAGCTGCGACTTGAGAAGCGCCGAGAGAGGCAGTCTGCTAAAAATGATTTCGGCGATTTTGAGAAACTGCCTGAGCCACTGATCCCCATAAGCTGCAAAGAACTTGACTAGCTAATGACTTGGGAGGCAGCAACGAAAATGCTGCAACACTTGAGGCACTCAAGGAAGCAATGAAAACGAAAGAGAGCGACAGAGATAGAGTGTGATAAAGAGCGAGAGAGAGATACACCTTACTAAATAGTATGTTTGTGTCTGCAATAATCTTGTATCAAATGGCAACAGAATAATTATCGCATTGCTTGGAGAGAAAGAGAGAAAGAAACCAGCAAAAATTTGGTATAGTTAAAAGCATAAATCGAACATATCTCATTAAATTCGAAATTCTAGAATCTAGATAAATGAATTATTAAAAGAAAATGTAACCATTTAAATGATAATATTAACCATATATATACCAAGGCTTAGAGGAAGATATTATTTTGCAGAAGCTACAACTTTATTAGCCATTTGAAATATAAACAGGCCAAACGCTAAGCGGAATATCTTGGCTTAAAGCTATTGCAGAAGCAGTCATCTATTGAATACTTTGAGTATAACGTCCTGAACATGAATGAAGGATGATATGAATGGATGCTTAGCAAACTGGCTTGATGTTAACAATAGGGTCAAAATGCCGAAAACAATGAGTATGCCTGGCAGTTTATAAGCCAACCGAACTCAGAGCCGCTTATGCCCGCCCAGTTATCTTTGAGCCATGAGCCACTGCCAAATGCATCGCTGTGAATAATTGTGAAATGGCAATAGCAATTTGGCCTAAGCCTTAAAAAGCCACAAACCGACGACCGACGACCGAGGACCGAGGACCAAAGAGCGCAGCCGTGTGGTAGACGGTCACATTGCGGGACAAACAAATTAACTGAAATTGTGCGCTGTACATTAAATGAAATGAGGCAACTTAAATGTGGAATGAGTGGCTTGCTCATTTGCAAGAGGCGAACAGTGTTAGAGTGTAGAAGTAGGCAGGGAGGCAGCAGGAGATATGGCTATAAAGTAAGTTGAGCTGATCCAAGCTCCAAAGTCGCTCAAGTTAACTGGCAAAAGTTTTTCAATAAACCAAAGACGCGCCCCGCCTTGGCCGCAGCCAAGAGGACAAAATCTTTTAACTAGTTGTAACTCGATGAAGTGCAGCAGCAGCAGCAGCAGCGGTTTTCCGGCAAGGACAAATCTCTGGAATTGACAAAGCAGATGGAGATACACAGATACAGAGAGAGAGAGAGCGAGAGATAGGCGGAAAGGGAGAGAGAGAGAGAGTGCTGCATAAGAATAACTCAACACGAAATATGCATCGAAATTTCCAATTTACATGGCAAGTGGTCGAGAGCAGCTCGACTGACTGTCAACTCGGCACTGTCCATAAAAATGTACCAAAAATATTTCCAAATACTTACAAGTCAAGTTTTGCATGAACGAGAGAGAGTGAGAGTAATTGAGAGGCAGCAGGAGGCAAGACGCAAGAAGAACATGACAGTTGTTCAAGTTTTTAAAGAGCCATAAAATGAAACAACAACTTGAACAATAAGTGTTTGTACGGCTTCCTCGTCCTCGTCCCCGCGTCCTCTTCCTCTTCCACTCACTCAAACTCCGCGCTAACACCCAGCGTGCTCACCCGCACTTTAGCATAATTTGCACAAAATGTTTTGACACAAGCAATGCAAGAATTTGAGTTCTGTTTGTCTGCCTGTGTGAGCCAAGCACAGCACAGCACAAACAAACAAGCAAACAAACAAACAAACAAACATATAACGCTGTCAAATATTTAAACAGCATAAAAAGTTGCACTTACTAATGCATAATTGTTTAGTTGCCGTCGCAATTTCATAAAACTTGCTGCTTGCAGCAGACTAACTAAATAATGTAGCATACTTTTCTGCTGACGACCCAACTGCAAAATTGAGCATGACATTGCCATGAAATAAGCATGGCATGTGGGTGTATAAATATGCCATGAATCTAAAAACACTGATAATTAAATATAATTTGTTGATCGAGAACTTAATATTCATTTAAGTTATGTAGATTTTTAAGTACATTTTATTTTCAATATGCATGCTTAAAAGCATTACAAACACTGAAAAGGTAATGTACCAAGTGATAAAATTATAGAAAATAGATAATACAATTGATGTTATAGTTCAACATGCAGTAGAATTGACAATTTCAACATGTCTGAATTTCCTGCACTGCAAATGCACAGGACAATGGGTATGTGTGTGATGTGTGTGTGTGTGTGTGTGTGTTTGTTTGTCTGTTTGCTCATTCGTTCAGCGAGCTGTGTGTCCTTCAGTTGTCTTCATTTTGCGCAATATTAAATTCATTAAAATGCCAAATTGTCCCGCAGCAAATACAAATCTAAATGAATGCCAAGCAGCCAGCAGCCAGCAGTAGATGTTTATGTTTATGTGTAGCCACAAGTTTGTTGCATAGAAATATGCTGGCAACGCTGCGCACGCTGGAGAGTTGCCACTTAACGGCACTTGGGTGCCAGAAAGCAGCAACTCCTCAACGCAACAGGCGACAGCAAACAAACAGTGCCCAACAATTTCTATGAATATGCAAGGCCATAATATATACACACTTCATAATAATGATTATTATTATTCCAAGTAACTGCACCCCAATACAATAACAATAACAACAACAATGACAATGCATATATTTATTACACCCACTATTTCTCTTCTTTTTCTCTTCTTCAGTTCCGTCTCCCAGCTGGATGTAGTGAATTTGAGTAAACTTAATACAATTTCCACAGCGCAATAATTTTGAGAAACTGGAAGCAATTTGCCAACGGATTGTTGATGTGAAATTTATGTAATCAAAATATTTCTATAGAAGGAACTAAGCAAATGTTGCTCCAACAATTTCAAAATAAAAACTATATCTGAATATACGAAATTAATGACGAATATCCTAAAAAAAAGGTAGCCATGATTATTTCAATCTGTATCAAATATTTGTAGTCCGATTTTTAGTCGAATTTGTATAAATGTGTTAAGTTACAATATTCATAAGTATATTAGTTTTTGTATTTTTGTTAATTAATGATTGTTAAGATTTTAGCTTTCAGCGATTAATGTGCAACTAACTAACTATTTGACTAACTACTTACAACAACAACAACAAGAACAATCATGATGTTGATGATGATGATGATAATGATAAATACGAGCCGCATATAATGCAGCAATAAAAAAGTGGCTATAAACACCAAACAAATTGCCACAGTTATGTCGCATTTAAAACAGCTAAAAGGGGAGGGGTGTGTGTGTGTGTGCAGAGGGTGTGCGATATGCACTCGTACATATGATGAATAAGCGAGTTGAGTGCAACTATGAAAAATGAGTGCAATGTAAATGCCTCTCATGCAAGTCAAGTGCATTGTGCGTGCAGTATTTAACAACAACAACAGAAAAATACCACATAATGAAAGTGTTTATTTTTTTTTCGTTTTTCTTTTATGATTTTAATTTTTTGCTGTTGTCTGTTGTGGTTTTGTTAAGCTGAGTGCATTTAATGTTTGCAGTGTGTGTGGTTGTTGCATTCTTGATGCCCATACCAAAGCGAAATTCCTTGCGTCTATTGCCCTGGCCAGGGTATTTACCGCTCATGCCCATGCCCGATCCCGATTTCGTGCCCGATCCCGATCCCGATCTCACCCGCAATATGCGCGGCTGCGCCAAACGCTTCACGCGCGGCTGCAGCGCAGAAGCTGCCGCTTCAGTTGTTGCTGCTTTTGTTATATTTTTTTTGTATATATATTTTTTGTATGTATGGGGTATGTGTTATCAATTCGTTATAGATATAATAGATAGATGTATGTGTTAGCATGGGTAGCATAATAATAGAGACAACAATAGGTTAGAGAGCACCGTTTTTAGTATGGTTTTAAATGGTTAATGGTTTTTTTAGGCGCGCTCCAAAAACAATGAAATGATTAGTGGGGGTAGATTAGTAAATATTCAGCTTGTTGCCCCTTATGGGGAAGACTGGCAACACTTGACTTACTTTTCACACGCAGCCAGGTGTAGGCGGATTTCTCGCCGGCCTCATTGCTCGCCAGGCACTGAAACATTCCCTCATCATCCAGTGTCAGTTTTTTAATTATCAGCGTATTATCAGCTTTTAGCTCGTATCTGCAAAATAATTCACAATATTCACATGAGTTTTAATTATGCCTCCCATTCAGTCGACTGATTGAGCGCTACTATATATACATACATACATACATATGTTTGTAGATATGTATTTAAGTACATCAAAACTGGGCCAAATTTGCACATAATTCGCTGCAAATTTAACTGCGACTGTTGCGAATTCCGTTTTCGATTTGAGAAATGCTTATATGTCAATTTAATTCATTTTAGATTTATTTATTTTTTTTTGTTATAAATAAATCTAATATTTTACAAAGAGTTCGATTTTTTTTTTGGTTTTTTTTTTTTTTAACGATTTAAGTCAAACAAAAGAATGTTGCCAGTGTTGTTCGAGGCTTTTTTCAGACTGCAGACTTGTATATCAAATAAATAATAAAGACTTAAAAGACTTGATCGAATCTGTGGCAACACATTTTCATATATCAAGTATACGTATATCAAGTATACGTATATTAAGTATACATATATCAAGTATACGTATATTAAGTATACATATATCAAGTATACGTATATTAAGTATACATATATCAAGTATACATATATCAAGTATACGTATATCAAGTATACACATATCAAGTATACTTATATCAAGCATACGTATATTAAGTATACATATATCAAGTATACGTATAGTAAGTATATATATATCAAGTATACGTATATCAAGTATACGTATATCAAGTATATGTATATCAAGTATACGTATATGAAGTATACGTATATGAAGTATACGTATATTAAGTACACGTATATTAAGTACACGTATATAAAATATACGTATACGTACATCAAGTATACGTACATTATATATACGTATATTAAGTATACGTATATTAAGTACACGTATATAAAATTTACGTATATCGACTATACGAATATCATGTATACGTATATTAAGTATATGAGTTCAAATTTGAGTAAAAAGTGTTGTTAAACATTATTAACAGTATTTGAACTTACCCGCCGCCTTGCAACTGCGACTCGATGCGTTCGGCATTGCGAAACCATTGCACTTGGGGCGTCGGATCACCGACAACATCGCACGGCAACATCACCTGTCCGCCAAAATCGCCAAAGGTCTCCGCACGCATGGCGTTAAAGAACATGGGTGGCTCGAGGATTTGGACGCGGGCGGTGGCGGTGACGGTTTGATAGCCACCGCTGCGCAAACGCACCTGGCAGCTGTACTCGCCGGAATGTGAGCTATTCGCCTGCAGCAGGGCCAGCGTGCGGTTCCATTGATCGTTGAGGGTGTGCATCACGCCGGCATTCTCCACAGCCTGGCCATCCTTCAGCCAAATCGTCTCCAGTTCGTGCAGGGGTCGGGCATTGGCAATGCACTGCAGTTCGGCGACGCCCTCGCCGCGCTTCAGCTTCAGATCCTGCGGCGGCACTATAATCTCGGGCGCGACCTCAACGTACGGATCACCGGTGACATTGAGATGGACAAAGGCACTGATCTCCTCCTTGCCCAGCTGGGTGTTCATGGCCCGAGCACGATACGCCTTGCGATCGTTCTCATCGGCGCTAAGGATGATCAGCTGATTGGCCTGGGTAAATGCGTACTTGATGTCATAGTTGAGGGGTCCCTCTTCGGTTTGCCAAATGACGGATGGCTTGGGCACCGAGTCAATGGCTGGCATATCAAATATGGCCGGATGACCGCTGACAACCGTTAAACGACCCTCGGTAATGTTCTCAAAGATGCCCATATCTGTGAGCAAAGAAGTGGAAAAATGCAAATTACAATTTAATAGTGCCAGTGAACTGAGATACCCAACCCACCGACCCGCACCCCCTCCCTGCTGGCAAGCTGAAGTGTCACGACAACTAATTGAATCAAGCAACGACGGCCTGGCCTGCGGGTTGGCAATTTCGCTTAACCTCTCTTATCAAGAGGCACAGCACCACCCCCTTGACTTTATGTTATTTAACCCACCCTAACCCTAACTTAACCCCCCTCCCACTGCCAACATCAACAGGCATGAGCGCGCTTCGTACGTACGAAACACTCAGCTGTAAAGGTTATTAGTTCAGTTTAAGCGCACTCCTACAATTAATTAAGTGCTCAAGACGCTCCAAGTCAGCGACGGCTGGGCCACTCCTCCATGCCATGAGTCGTCATCAACATCAACATCATTATCATCAGCAACATCATCATCATCATTGCCATCATCATCATCATCATTATTATCAAGCAGCTCGTCAGTTGGCGTGCCCGAAAAGAAGGTCACCAGCTTGTCAAGAGCTCGATTTATTAGGTTCAAGTAGTTGTGTAATGTGCACACACACACACAGATATACACACACACACACACACACACAGAGAGACACACGCATAGCTCAAGTGTCGCTCAGACTGTTTCTGTTTCTCATTCCTGCCACACACAGTGTGCAACACTCTCTAATTGTTCGTTAGGTTGCCTCTGACCCGATTGCTGCTGCTGCTGTTGTTGTTGTTGTTGTTATTAAGTTCACATTAAAGACGAATTAGCAGGCAACAATTCATCGCAGCAGCCAAACTTGTTATTGTTGTTTTGCCGGCTGCTGCTGTGACAGTCGTTTGATTAGCAAACCTGCCCCCAAATTGTTCAATTGTCAAAGTTGAAAGACGACACTTTTTGCTGTTGTTGCTGTTGTTGTTGTTGCTGCCACACGTGCCTTGAACCGAAGGCAGCACAGAGCTCTGTTGGCTGTGAATGTATCGGATTACGGTCGAAAATTGTGGACTCTCACAAGACGACACCCAAATTTGAGCTACGAATAATGAATAGCTATTTAGCACCAGTTACTAAAAATGTGCTCTGCCGTACTTTTGTTAGCAGTTATCAGCCGCTTGTGGTGGGTGTTGCATCAACTGGCAATTTGCTGAGTTGTTGCAGCAATCAGTGTGCCGTGACTGCTTAATTACATGTGTGTGTTTCGGGCAAAAGTCTCCAATTGCATTTGCAGCTGCAAATGGCACACAAATTGTACAAATTGTACAAATTGTGAAATGAAATTATAAGCAAACTTTGCATGGGCCACAAATCAAAATGGAAATCATCAAATATATATATCTATTAACTTTTCTCTACGAATTTGGGCAAATCATCAAAGTGTATATTTTTGTAGCCTTTAACTAGTAGTTTTGGCAATTGCATTTCTGTCATTGTTTGTGCCATTAGCAAATTGTGACTGCTTTTACCTGCAGCAAAGACTTATTGCATTTTTATCAAAGAATTCCGAAAATAATTGTCAAAGCTATTTTTTTCACCCATCCACGATACGCATTGAAATCAATTTCATTTCATTGACTGTCTTCATTGACAGCAACTAATTGCATATTTTTCAGGGTGCATGCTGAAATGAAGGAATTAATTTTCAAGTAACAAATGTAAAAATCACAACTTCTCGATCCAGTCCATTGCATTTGAATGTCTGCATAAAGCATACTTTTTGGGGCATGTCAGTTATGGCCATGCCACACGAAAAATACTAGACATTTCCTATGCGAATATTATGTGAATATAATTGCAAGTACGTTTTAGAACAACAAGTTTGCTCGTCTACAAGTTTCAAGTCTTCTTCAGGTTTTGCAAGCACTTTCAAAACAACCAAAAATGTGCACGGCGAATTATTTTGGAGCACTGCAAAATTAGGCAAGTTGAAACTTAGTTTTCGATTTTCGACTGCTGCATGTGAATGTGTCAAAATTGCGCGAAATAACCAAAGGTTTTTGAATTTTCCGCAGTTGAAAGTCTATAGGGAAAATTTAAGCCTGTTTGAGGTCAAGTTTCTTACGCAACAATTGATTACAGCCGAGGTAAACTTGTTATTGTGTGGGGCATTAAAATTCAATTGTTGTCGGCTGATTGTAAAATGATGTAATTAATAGACACGCAAGGAAAATTGTTTTCCACAACATAATTAGTAAGTGCAGGCGTTGCCCGCATACTACAAATATTTGAATTATTTATTTCCTGTATGTTGTTGTTGTACTTTTCTTTCAATACAAATCAAAGGCAGCTGTTGGCAGCATAATTATGTACACATGTACATATACAGCTAGCTTAACTGTACTGTAGCCTGTTTATGGCTATTTATGGATATCAATCGATTCAGGGCTGTCTATCAGGTGTATTTACAGCTGATACTGCAGCTAATTGTGGCCAGCTTATCTAACTTATCAATATGCAGGTAATTTGTGATTTGAATACATATATATATATATACAGGTATTTGATGAGTTGTCATGGCGATAATCAAACTGCAGGATTTTGTGGATTATTTATGCATTTAATGAGCACATTTGGGGCCGCGGGTAAGGTAAGATGGGTTTCAATTAACGGCAACGAGGCCTTTGAGCCCATTGTGGCCGCATTAAAATGCAGCTAAGTCAGCCGACCAAGCGGCTTACAAAGCGACGCATCGACGGCCAGGTGACAGTGACACAGTTAGTTGAAAAAGTAAGCGCACACAATTGCACAGGGCGTTGCCAAATAATAATGGTTTAGCGTTGTAAGCTTAAGGCGCCTATTTTAATGCTATGAAACGGTCGTTGATGATGATGATGATGAAAAGGATGATGTTGATGTTGATGATGAACAGAACAAAGGCTGTCAGTATGCCTGCAGCAGGTGGCTTATTAACTCTTGTAAATACATATGTAATATCATGTACAATCTGACTCTCTCTCCCTCTCCCCCTCTCTCACTCCCTCTCCCACTCTGTGTCGGTCTGTCTTTATATGTGTGTCGTACTTACAGGCAACAACAACGTCGCTTTTTTCACTGAAAATGGATCCAGCCTCATTCCGGGCAATGCACTGATAGCTGCCGGCATCCTCGCGCCTGGTGATGTGAATGCGATAAAATTGACTGGATGAATAATCGGCAACGGGTATGCCATCCTTGAGCCAGCGATATGTGGGCTGTGGCGAACCTGTGAATAAAGTTCAAGCATGGCATATACATAAGTAAAATTGCAGCATTGTTGGTTTATATGTGTGTGTGTGTGTGTGTGTGTGTGGAAGAAAATGATGCAGCAGCTGCAGGAGATTGCAGCAGCAGCAGATAGTTGCCACAGCATGTGGCAAGTGGGCGTGCTATTCGCGTTCGTATTGTTGCATAATGAAAATGTTTTTAAAACCCATATCTCTACTGCTTCATATTTTTCTTTTTATTTGTATTCGTTTTTTTTTTTGGCTGAGTGCGATTAAATCTTATGCTGGCCACGCCCGGCGCAAAAAGAGGATATTACTTATATTTTGCGCCCAGTGTGTGTGGCTGCGTGTGTGTGTGTGTGTGTGTGTATGTGTGTGTTGACTATTTGTTTGAGCTTCCGTTGCCTATCGAGGGACGCCGCAGGAGCAGCAGCAGCTAACGGCAACTTTCAACGGCAGGATGCCGAGACCATGGCAAGCAAGGACACATAATTGAGGGGACAGGGGCATGACCGTATAGCGAGGGGGGGGGCAAAACACTCGCACAGCAACTCCATTTGGCACACAATTTAGCCAAATGCGATCGGGGCCCGGGACTTAAATAAACAACATTTCTGTATTATTGCAACGACATTTTTGATTCCGATTTCCCGGCGAGCATTTAATTTAAAGTTGATTTATGTGCGGCAAAGTGTTGAAAGTTGCTATTGCTATCGTTGTTGTTGTTGCTGCTACTGTTGCTGCTGCAAAATGAAATTGCAATTGCAATTTTCTAAACAAAAATTGCATGTGGCCGTTGTCCATTTCGCTGTTGGCCATCTCGCTCAGTTGACCAGTTGCCAAATTAAATGAAGCAGCGAAGCATTTACGTTTTACCTAACCTAAATGTATACCCATCATAGTACATATATACTCGATATGCCCAGCCCAACCCCTGTTGCAATCCGCTCACCGACCATACCCAAATCTAAACGCAAAATGAAGTTGCCCCACGGCATGCAACAGGATGAATCCAGTTGCAACTGCAACTGCAACTGCTACGGCTGCTCCTCGTTTTAACTGCTGTAAGCCGTTAGACACTGCAGCAGCTTCTGCATTCACTTCCGTTAGCATATATATATTTTCTCTCCCTTTATTTTTTTTTTTTTTTTTTTTTTTTGGCTAGCAAGTGAGCAACAAAATGTGCCAAATCGGCTTTAGCTCCCCTTCAATAACACACACGAGAGCAACTAGCAACTCAATTTGCAACATTTTTGAAAACGAACATTTCTTGGGCTTGGTTTTTATCTTGCTTAACTGCAGTAAAGTAGGGTGTTGTTTATATACTACTATTACGATTTAAGTACGATTTCGAATTTAAGTCTTTTCATCTATTTAGCTCTGTTAATGAGAGAAACTCGAAATTATAGTCAGATTGAAAACCCGATTTCTTTCACTGACGATTAATGTATGGTATTTAATATTCAGGGCATTCAGCCATTTTATCCTTACCTAAGCTAACCTATAAATGATTTGCACAAAACACATTCCCAATCAAGAATATCTGAATTTATAGTTTAAAGTTATCGATGACATACATTTACTAAGATATATGTACCTTATTTGCATTACGATTTCATATGGAACAATTTTCACAAACAAATTTGACAAATTTTCAGATTTTATGAACTTAATACTTCTTAAACTTCAGACTTCTTAAAGTATGATATTTGAATGCGGAGAGGATTCGCTATCGAAATGCATAGCAAATTTGACTGGGATAGCTTTTTGACAAAGTTATACAAGTTTTTAGCAAGATTTTAATTAGATGAGAGATATTGGAAATGCAAAATATTTTCACATTAACAAATGAGTTTTAGGGTAGAGTTTTCTGCAAGTTTAAACTGCCCACAGAAATCAAGCGCAAGACTCTGTTGCGGGGTATCACTAGATGGGGCGATGGAGCGATAGAGTGCGACGTGAGAGCGAGAGAGGGAAAGAGAGAGTGGGTAGATATATGGAGTAGACGTGGCCAATGGCAATGCAATTGCATTCAGTTGGCAGCACTTTGGCAGCAGATGAAATCGAATTGAGCAGACAGCTAAAGCTGAAATGCTAGCAGAAGTAAAAAGAGCCAGAACAGAAGAGCCCGTAGGAGACAACGTATATAGAGAAAAAATGCAGAACAAGAAGCAAAGGAAGAAAAAAAAAAAAAAAAAAAAAGCACTAGGTTTCTTCAAGTGTTGGCCGGCCGAACAAAAAGTTGGCCGGCAAGCACAGGGCAAAGTCTGTTTGAGCATTTGGGCAATGACGCTGCTATAAAATTACAATTTGGGGAATTGTAAGGCAAATACACACAGCACAACTGCAACTCGCAACACACACACACACATAGACAGTCGTTACTTTGGTCAACAGCAGGAGCAGCAGAAGGCTCAATGAAGAAGAAGCAAACGCAGAAGCCAAGTAAGTAAGCCAAATAGCAAAAGCAAATGCACGAAAAATAGGCAAAGAAAAAAAAAGGAAGCGTTCTCCAGCGATATGTGTCAGCGTTAAATCGAAGTGAAAGCCCCAATAAGCAGAGCAGCCAAGCAGCCAAGCAGCCAACAGGCCAGTGAGTGGCCTCAGCTCCCCACTGCCTCCTACCCCACCCCCATCAAACACGCAGGCTCAGTGTGTGTCTGTGTGTGTAATGTTGGCACACAAATGAGTTTTTAATAACTAAACTGACAAATCCTTTAAGCCTTAGCCATATAAAGTCACACAGTCCAGAGTGTGCCATGAGCAAATGAAACGAATGAACGAATAAAACGAATCATAACTTGCTCCATTTGCAAGCAATTCGTACAAGTGACAACTTTAACAAAGTTTATGTGCGTGCTCACATTATGATATTGCTCGGTATTAAAATATAACTACTGTTTTTTTTTTGTAATAAAAAATACCTAATTCATATCCATAATATATGTAAATATGTAGTTTTATTTGTGATTGAGTTTTATATAATTAATACGATTTACTCAAATCATTTAATGATGTTTATTACATAAACTAATTCAGAGTCAGATGAATTATTTAACATTTAATGCTTGCCACAAGCATTTATCTTACTGTTAAAATGCACAAATGCCGCAATTTTGTTGTTGAAAAATCGAACTTGATCTATTGATGATTTCAAAGTTTGAAAGCATGTTAAGATACATTTCAGTGCTTTAACAATAATTCAATGGGGCGCCTCAACGTATGCAACACAATTCGACAGCTGTTGCTGCTGTGTTGGGGCAGTTGATGCTGAGGCAGCTGCAGCTTCTACAAGCGGCGGCTGTAATTGAAATTCGCTTTTGCACTCAGTGACTCAATCGCTCAATCGGCCAATCAATCAATCGTTCAATCAGTCAATGTCTAAGCAAGCGACTGCATATAAATAAATTCAATAAACTGACGACGCCACGCAACAAATTGCATTTGTACGCGTGTATCTACTACTGGTGCATGTGCACAGTCTGTCGGTGTGTGTGTGTGTATTGTGTGTGTGTGTGTGCACCTCTTCCTGTTCCTGTGCACTATTTTGCTCGCACAAATGGCGGAAATTGTTTGATTTGAGACGGAGAAAGAGGGAGAGAGAGAGAGACAGAGAGAGAGAGAGCGTTGTCAAGTCGCGGTTCCAAATGGGAAGCAATCGCAGACAGTGAAGCTGCTGCGGATTCATAACCTCAACATCTCGACATCAAATGTTTTGTCACAATTGTCAAGCGGCCAAAACGCGATGATATCCGTCTAATGCCTCTCAGAGTCTGTTGTTGTTCTTGTGATAGTTGTTGTTGCACGGTTTTTCATGCCTCCGTTTCCTCATCGATCTTTTGACATTGTCCAACATTGAACTTTAAGTTTGATTGCTTTTGAAATGCTTAGATACCCTTTCAACTTAATACAAATACATACATTTTCAGATATGCTGAAAGTTTTCCTCGATATTATTAAGCATATAAATGTAACTAAAGCAAAGTCTGTCTGGCTATTTGGGATCCTAACTGAGAGATCTTTTTAATTTATTTATTAAGTTTAACTTTTATAATTGACAAAATATGCAAAGCATTTTAAATTTAAGTTCAAGACTTGTATACCCTACATAGATCTATAAAATAAACCCCGGTAATCTAGTTACTATTCTACGAATTTCATTACAATAGTAATTGTATATATATGAAATCATGTAGACATGCTTCTACAGGGTATCTCTGGCAGTCGCACACTGACAATGCGTTTGCAATTGTTCTTTTATGGTCTTGGCGCCTGGTCTTTGCTGTTGCACCTCTTTTTTTATTTGGCCGCTGTGCCGCAGGAGTCTCGTCGCTTAGTCTGCCCTTTGTTTGTTTGCTTATGTGTGCATGTGTGTGTGTGTGTGTGTGTGTGTGTGTGTTTGCGTGCAACTCTGTGGCAAATGTTTGCTAAATTATGCACAGTGCAATGCGCCGACGCCTTGTGTGGCAACAACAACAACAACAACAGAAGCAGCAGCAGCAAAAGGCAAAGCAGTCGCCAAGAGGACATCAACTAAGTTTTTGCTTATGTATGTATATGTGTGCAAGTGTGTGTGTGTGCTGTTGTTGTTATTGCACTCGAATTTAAGTAAACTTTAAAGCCAAAACAAACAACAAAAAGAGAAGGTGCCTGCCTAAAAGGCTTTTTGCTTTGCTCCGTTTTTTGTTGCAGTTATTTTCGCACTTTTCTCACTTTTCTCACTTTTCTCACTTTTCTCACTTTTGGCAGGCAGCACAATTCACTTTTCTACATTTCCATTGCTTACACATTCATCGTATACTCCCCATGCACTACACCTATCCCTAACCACATGGGCTGGCCAAGCCAGCCACCCAAGAAATCTCTGTGCAGCTCTCATCACGTGACATACGTGATGCAGCTGTGGGGGGGGGGGGCAGCTACATACATATGTGGCAGCATATGGCCAAAATCTGTAAGTGTGTCAACTGTGCTGGGTGGGCAAGGCTGCACAGTAAGGCGTAAAGAGTGCCAAGATTGCACGTCACATCAAGAAAAAACAAAAAAAAAACAAAAAAAAAAACAAAAAAAAACAGCGCCGCATTCTTGCAGATAATCGGATTCAAAGCAATGATCTTCGGCACACCGAAGACAATATACCCTGCAGCAATATGCATTTCAACAACAAAATTAGTTTCTATCATGGCTGAAACGACTTTGCTTTTCAAAATCGGTTAGGTTTTGACCAAGTTATGGCTTTTGAAAATCTACATTTGTATCAGTTTTCGCATTTTCTTGCAGCATAATTTGTACTGTTACTTTTTTTTGGGGCTGCTCTGTGAGTTTATTTTCACCTTCTAGTCATCGATGTTGTTTTTCACTTTTACAATTTGCTAGATATTTTTAAGAACCCATTAGGCCCATTTATCGGCAAGAGCCCGAAGGACACAAACAGTTTTCAGCCTATGGCTTAGTTCTATTAATACCTGTTAGCCACCTCCCTTCACCAGCCGCTCTAATCCTGCGTATTCCTTGCGAATAGTTGAATGTTTTTTTTTTTGTCAATGCTCGAAAGCTTGGCAACAACAATGCTGGCATTAAACAACAGCACGAAAACAGGACTAGCGCGAAAACAACAGGAGTAACAATAACAATAATAACAACAACAAGAAGAAGAAGAAGAAGCAGAAGCAGCAGCTCAAGAAGCCGCATTGTGTACAAAAAAAAAGTATATAAATTGTAAGGAACAAAGTGCTTCAAGTCGAAAAACAAAAAAAAAAAAAAAAAAAAAAAACAATGCCATACAATTTGTTCGCTTAGTAATGCTTCTTGGTGTGTGTTTTTCCACTTTTTTTGCTGCAAATATTTTTTGTTTTTTTGGTTATTTGTTAGCTTTCCTTGTTGACGCTTGAGATGAGAAATAGGAAAACCCACAAACCCCCAACCCCCCCCCTCCTCACCAAGTCCAAGGAGTAAGCCACGCACGTTCCTTCCGATGCTGTTCTTTTCTCTTACTCTCTTCCCTCCTCTCTCTCTCTCTCTCACTCTGTTGCCTTGCTCATCTGAACATGCCACGCCCACCGCCTCGCCCCCTTTTAGTGCTGTGCTGTAGCTGGTTTTGTAGGTAGCAAAAACAAGCATAGTATATATTGCTACTGTGGCACTCGGCTCCGGCTTTGTAGCCATAAAAGAGTCTTTGTTGCAAGTGAATGCGCCACATTTAAGACGCACGCGGCTCCGTTGCGTCGCGTCGCTTCGCGTCGCGTTCGAGACTACCGACATCATTTTGTTGGGCAGAAAACAATTCAACACACATTTTGCCAGCATTATGCTTATGACACCCTAAAGTACGAATACTACTACCGGCAAGTACTTACAGCAGACTCTTGCAACAACAGCAGCAGCAGCTCCAGTTGTATATTAGTTGCATTTGCTGTGCGCTGCCCCCCCCCCCCTTTTTTTGTAGTCGTCTGTCGCTGATAATCGTGATTAACAGTTTTTTACCTGTTTACCAAATCTGCTAACCGCAGTTTATCGCCTCATTACGCCAGATGGCGCCACACAAACAAACAACCAAACAAATGATCGCCTCTTGTGTTCCGCTTTTCTTTTTCCTTTCTTCCTTTCTTTTCATGCCCCTAAATCTTTTTGCATTCATTTAAGATAATAGTCGTGGAGGCCAAAATTCTAAAGAGGTTTCATTGCGACCAGGATTTGTTAACTTTTACTAAAGCTATGCTGATATTAGAGAGATATTTATCCACTATGCAGATCTGCAGGACATTTTCATAAAACATGTTTCGATATTTTAATTATTTACCATTAATATTAATTATTAATCAAGCTGGCAGCAGAAATTTGAAACTGCTTAATCATTGTTCACTTGCTTTTGCAGCTCATTCACTTGGACAAATAATTTAAAAAAGTCGCCGAGAAATAAATTTTTATCAGTTCTCATTTGGATTTCAGTTTTGAATCAATTCAATCAATAAATAACTATGTCTAAAAATTGAATAAGAGCTGTAGATCCACTCTGAAAAAGAGTACACATAAATAACAGCTATTCTATTAGTTCTCTACAAATATCAAATGTAGTTTATACATATATATATTGACTATCTACATATATGGTATAGTCGATCCAAGTCGACAAACAATAGCATTTAACATTGTTATAGCCTGCCTATTTTGTAGCATCACAGCAACAAAACAGGCCACAGCGGGTCATAAAGCAGCCATTTTGTAGAACGCCATCCAAAAACTAGGCAACAAAATATGTTGGAAAAAAAGAAGAAGTTTAGATAAAGAAAAAAGCAGCAAAAGGCTGAAATGCCTATGCATAGATACATATACTATATATATATATATATTCTGCAACTATGCCTGCCTCACTGTTGTTGCTGCATCTATGTATGTATGTATGTGTGTGTGTGTGTGTGTTAGTTTGTATGTTGACAGCTAAAGCGCCAAAGTGACTGAGTGCGTGAATGCCGCCGTAGCCATTGGCACAGCTTGTCGCGGCATCTGTGACACCAGCAACAATAACAGCAACAGCAACAACAGCAACAATAACAACAACAGCAACAACAGCAACAACAACAACAACAGCCAGCAGTACCACCAAAGAGCAGCTAAAAAGATTTGCATGTTTTGTTTGTCGCTTTTCCATTCGCTGCTGTTGTTGTTGTTGCTGCTGCTGCTGCTGTTGTTGTTGTTGTTGTTTTCATACTGTCTCTTTTGGCTGGCACATTTTTGCTTTTGGCCATTTTGTAGCTTACGCAAAGTGCTCTTTACTTACATATCTATACCCATACCCATATACATATACATATACATATACATATGCATATGCATATAACGCATACACATACAAATACGTATACGCATGCACATGAACTAACACTATCAAATGCATGCACGATGTCTGTCTGTTGGTTATCTATGCAGATGCGCAGATACGCACAGATGAAACCGCTCGAATGGCCAAGCCATCAAAGGCCAATCAATTAGGACTCCAGACACTTTCGCTAGTTTGTTGGCACATCGTTTGCATTGGCGTGTTTTGAATGCTTCAATGTTGCCACAGCATCCGACATTGATTCTGTATGCTGCATGTGGCATGTGGCATGCTACGTGCGCAGTCACGACTGTCACTCTTGCATCAAGGCAGGCCCTTCAAATGCAGTTACCAATGAGATTAATAACGGTACAAACTTTCCGGCAAACTTGTCAACAGTTCCTTTCTGTCGACTGTCGTGCAACTGCTTTGAGGCAGTTTAATTTGCAATTTAAATCAACTATGAACTGTTGGCAGTATGACAGTATTTGTGGATCTTAAAGTATGTCAAGTTATCAAATATAACCGGAAACGCAGTAACAAGTACCAAAGTATCTGTGAGATACAAAAAGTATTAATGACACAGAAGAGTATGTCTTGTAAGTTACCATAAAGCACAAGAGTAGCTTTAAGATATAAAAGTATCTTGACAGCGGTATCTAAAAGGTATCAGAGCATTATATACAAAATTATAGTTGTCAAAAACCCTTATTGATATAAAAAAGTATCTTTAAAATACAGAAAGTGTTGCACATGAGCAACACAGGTGTAGTATATTGTTAAGATACGAAAAAAGCAAGTAGCCATAAAAAAAGTATATATTGGATACCAAAGTATTTTTGCTGTTGCATTTTAAGGCTGATAACTGGTTGAGCGAGCACAGAACTAAAGTGTGTCTTTATGGCCTTATTTGGGCAATAACATGGTCAGCAGGATACCCGCACACACACACACACACACACACACACCCACAAAGGCATGTGCTCAACTCACAAGTGTTGCTGGCTCATCAATGAACCAATATGCATTAATTTTTCAACATTTCACGGCTAATTGTGCGAATCCTGCGGCCATAAGGCACAAAGCTAATACCACACAGACGCACACACGCCCAGAGACGCGGGGACAAAGTTGACACAAGGACACAAGGACACAAGGGCTTGAAATTGTCTTGAGGGCCCTTAAAAGGCACTGGGCATAAACACCAGCAAGCCAAACAACAGCCAACAGTAAAAACGGACGACAAGGACGAGTATCACAGACCGAGTCCCGTGTCCCGAGTCTCAAGTCCGAGTCGCCAGCAGCAGCAGCAGCAGGCAGCTCATAACATTTTTGGAACGACACACAATATGTAACCGATACTTGGGAATGTCAGACGCAGAAGGCTTAACCCACAGTCGAGAGTAACACCTGTCTCTCTCTCTCTGTGTGTGTGTGTGTGTGTGTGTGTTTGCACGTTTGTTCTTGTTGTTGTTGTTGTTGGGCACGCCCTAAAGCGTAGCTGCGTCTGTTGGGTGGCCCACAACAAAACGGCTCAAAGGATTACGGCGCTCTCTCTCTCGTGGGCTTCCCAAACGCTGGAAACCTCATAAAAGTTATTGTTTTTCTACTTCATTATCTTTTAAAAGGAAAAGGCGCCCATCCGACATACAAACAACACCCCCCTACACCCACCCAGCCAACCAACGCTTAAGAGACTTAACGCAAACTGAAAAAAAAAGGAAAAATACCAAGCAGAAAATGTAGGGAATCAGAAAAAAAATGTGTTTTCGTTTATGGTTTCATTTTACATGCCACTTGCCACACTGCCTGTCAGGCATTTTGAAGGACAATTGGAATGTTTAGACGCTCGCCGCTCTCAAGCCGGCGTCCATGGCCGAGCTTAAGTTTCGAACTTACTTATTGTTGGCTTCAACTTACCCAGCGCATGACACTGCAAAATCTTCGTGCGTCCTTCGCTAACAATGGACCCCGATGACGACGGATGCGTTGTGAAGCGCGGTGCCTGTTGCTGCTGTTGTTGTTGTTGCTGTTGTTGTTGCGGCTGCTGCTGTTGTTGTTGCGGCTGCGATGGCAATGGTCCTTGCTGTGGTTGTTGCTGAGGAACAGCATCTGAAAAAAGAACAGTAAATGTTGTTGATGAGTATTTGTTTTCATATTTATTTAGCGTGGGTGTTTATTTAAAAGAACAGGCGACCTTGACAATGCCAAGCTTTTATTGGCCAATTTAGCTTAGCTTACTTTTGCCAACTGGCCAAATTTGTATTGTTCTAGATATGCGAGCAAAACAAAAAACCAACCCAATCAGCCAAAAATTGTTGACGCTTCTGTCTTAATATATTTATTCACATATTTCATAATATGCATATGAAATCCAAAAAGCAAATATGTAGCAAATTTGTTTACATTTGTATGCAAATAGAAATTATCGTATCAAGTGCCAATGGCGATGCTTAATTCGCAGCACTTTTACTTGTTATTCAATGCTTTCTTTGCTTTTGTTATTCAATTGAAAAAGCAATTTCGAGCTATGATTATTGATAAAGCTCGACGGCGAGTAAACTATTCAACCGGGTAACAGGCAAACGCATATGAACACTCACACACACACACACAAACACACACAAACACACACAATAATCTCCAAATACATATGTCGATAATATGTTCCGCATAACGTATAAATCTGTAAACGGATATCCAATTGAAAATTAATTATAAAACTGGTAATGAAAATCGAGTGTTTTCAAGAGAAGAAAATGTGCCAAACGAAAAGGAAAATTGCAAATGAAATTAAACAAATCAGAATTTGAAAGAAACAATTTTATTTGATGTGTATTCACAGATCAAATCAATTGTTATCAGTTGAAAATTCACTATGATTTATAGCAGAAAAAATAAATTGCAAGCGAATTTTTGTGAAAAGAAACCTTACTTTTCGCGTAATTTGGAACACCAATCTCAATTTCATTTGCACTCGATCAAACCGAATCGATACACTCACTTACTATGTATGCATTGTTTGTTATTGTTTAATCGTATTTGTTGGGCCTGTGAACTCACATAGACAAAGGAAACTTGTTGGAAATGCAATATGTCTGTGGAAACATAAAATTGCTGTTTTAATAAATAAAAACCTTCGCATATTATATCATTTCAGCAGCCCAACACCAAAGTGAATCCGAAAAAACCAACAAAAAAATTATTATATATTTTTATATTTTATTTAATTTGCAAACTAGCCCCAACCTTGCCTCCGCTCCCAACAAAAAAAAACTCCGGCCAGTAACTTGCGCCGTGCCATAATAAATCCAATAAATTCAAGTGACAACGGCAGCAGCAACAACCAACAGTAATAATAGCAACAACAACCACAACAACAACAACACGTCGAAAACGACGACGACAACAACAAAAACAACAATCCCAAAAGTGCAACCGAAGAGCTGGTTGGCTTCGGATTGTGCTGCTCTTTTACAAATATTTTGCTGGTTGGGTTGACCTCTTTTTTAGGGATTATAAATTCATTTTCAACGCAAAACATGCAAATATATTTTTCACTTTTGGTAACAGCAACAACACACACACACACACAGTTAGTTACTACTAACGCCCGCTTCGGACTGATTATTGATATCATCCACGAAAAATTATTTGTTTATATTTGGCTCCAACACTAACAATAACAACAACAATTGTTTCCATTATATGCATAGAAATGGCATCCTTTCAAATGCTAAAATCTACAGCGTTAATTGCCAAAATGAATTCAAAAATTTGCAAACCTAATGTTGATAAATCCCAAGTGCTTTGGAAGCGACGAGCAAAATATCCATTGAACACCATCGATTGAAGTGTAAATTAGTTTCAATTTGAATTTATCTTCTCAAATCGTAATGCAACATTTGTGTGCGCATGTTACATTCAACTTACAACTGGGAAAGGTCGTTAAGAATCGCTTAGTTTCGGTTAGAAGCAAGTAACTAAACATTTAAATGTGACAGATAGCTGAATATCTGTGAGATTTAAGAGTGTTTTTGAAATAAACTTTCATTGAGGTGACAAAGCATTTTTCAAGATACACAAACTATTAGCTATGAGTATCTTTGAGGTACAGAACTATCTCAGAAATATTAAAAGTATTTTAGGGCTGTATCTGCTAACTGTATCTGCTAAAAAGTATATTTTGTACTAGATAGTAGAGATCAACATATCGATGAGATTTAAGAGTGTTTATGAAATCTACAAATATAAGTCAGATACTTAATTAACTTTTAGCTATGAGTATCTTTGAAATACAAAAGTATCTCAGAAATATTAAAAGTATCTTAGGGCTTATTAAGTAAATTACAGATTCAAAAGTATCTGTATCTGCTAAAAAGTATCTTGCTACTAGATAGTAGAGTACCCATGAGATAAAAAGTATCTACAAGATGCAAAAGTGTTTCTGTAATACACAAAAGTATCTATGCGCTGCACACGCAACTAGAAGATACAGCTGCATATCTTTGCGATACTCATTTAATGTTCACTTTCTCAAACTATCAATTCTCAACTCGACTGAATTGCATAACACATGCGATTTCATGTCTTATAAATAGTTGATCGATTTCGAGCGATTTCATATTTATTATGTGCTGTTCAAATTGTAAAATTAAGTATTTCATGGAATTTACATATTTTTATGACCCGCGTTGGGCAAATATTGCAGCCGACAAAAACAGCAGCAGCAATTAACAATTGCATTTTGGGCCAAATGCGCGCACATATGGCCAACATATGTATTGGGCAAGTATGAGGAGGCGGTGGAGAAGGAGGAGGAGAAGGAGGAGACTGGAGGCGAAGTCTCTGATGCGGCTTTACGCATCGGTGATTAGCTCTGCCGTTAACGTGGTAACTGGTAACTGTTGCTATTGCTATTGGCTAATACAGCTCGAGTTGTGGCTTTGCTGTTATGCCCGACCTGAGCTCAACACCTGTCGACGCTGACAATGACGATGACGCTGTTCACTGGCGTTGCCATGAAGATGACAAGGACTCATGTGGGATGCACACCATTTGCCACCTGCCCACACACACACACGCAAGCACACAATCGCAGAAAAGGGGGACACAGCACAAGCGCTAAACAAAGCAGGCGTTAAATTGCCAATGTGTCCGGCACGCTCTTCACAACACTTCTGCTTGCGGTTCACAAAACTCGTCACCCACCTCTCTTTGCCCCCCTACACTCCCTTTCTTCTAGCCTTTCACTGAGGTTGCGGTTTTGCGCGTGCGCAGCGGCCACACACAATTTCCAATGGCTTCTCGCCCTGAACGACATTTGATATGTGTTTGCTGCAGGCATACATATACATATACATACACTAACACACACACACACATGTGTGCAACATATTGTGGTTGTTGCTGTTATAGCTGACAAAATGTCCTATGCAAATTGTTGCTATTTTTGGTGATGCGCTCAATTTACAGCACTTAGGCACACACACACACACACACCTACACATTAGCTAAGGACTTTGCTGCTGCTGCTGCTCACAGGAAACTGTGTCAGACGCCTGCCCGCACACACAAACACATGATTGTCGTTGTCCCGTTGAGCTTTTGTTGAAATTTGTTTGTTTAATGTAAACGACGCCTGCCTCATCTGCATTGCCACTTACAAGTGGCAGCAAATTCGAGCCACAGGCTCAAGTGGGGCAAGACTGCAACTTCCTTGTGGCAAGCATTAGCGTCTGATGCAAATGATAAAACATTTGCACACACACACACATGTGTGTGGCATCTGCATTGAAATGCGATACGAATTTCTTTTTCTTTTTCTTTTTTATGTGCTCGTTTCGTTTTTTTCGGGGTTACTTTTAAGTGGTTTGGGAAACGGGAACGTTTTTGCCGTAAATGCATTTCGTTGCAGTTGGTTACAGTTTCGTCACAGTTGCTGTGGAAAGAAAGTCAACTCCCACGCACGCACGCACACACACACACACACACACACACACACACACACACACACACACACACACACACACACACACACATGTTAGCCATGCACAGTTTTAGCTGCACTGATTGACAGACAGTACGACATCAAATCGTTTAGTCTCGCTCTATATTCAAAGCGCTTTTAGATGCGCCTGCCTATTACCTAACCTATATCATTTATTTCCCCAACTATTTTTACAGTCGAAATTCTCGAGCTCGAACTTCGCCAAGTTACATTTTCTGTAACTGCAACTTTTAGCAAGGAAATGCTATAAAATCGTATTTATCTATGATTCGAAGTATGCATAATTTAACAATATTTGATTATTTTTTATAAAATTTTTATACACACTTAAACAATTTACAAGCAGTGTATGAGAAATGCGAACGTAAATTCAAAGCCAATCCATTCTCTGTGCAACATTTAGTGTTTGTAACTAAACAAAGTCATTTGGAACATAATATGAAGCAATTTGTGCCACCACTTTGACGTAGAAACCGCAAACTTTAAATTCGAAACCAGTTTGGCACAGTTACAACAACAACAACAACAACAAATCGATAAGCTGGTGTAAAAAAGTGGCAGGCAAAAGCATTTCGAACGGATTGTTAAACAGTTTGAACAGAAATTGAGTGAAAACCGCAAGCGGATGGAACCTCAAAATGTTTGTCATTTATGTACATATATGCTATAATTATAATTATAATTAGAAATTTGTGCATATTTGAGCATCTTTGGCACAGTGCACAACTGAAGTGGCCCATCGCGAGTAATAAGTAATCCACTTAACTATTCATCCAACAGTCATCTTGCAGATTGCTCTATGTATGTATGTACGTGTTGGTACTTGACTTGTTTGCTGTTGTACCCCGTTCTCACTCTGGGCTGTCAATCATTTTGACTTTTGCTGCCGCAGAGCACCAGCAACCACCAACCCAACCACCGACCCACCCAACCGCACCCACCCGCACCGCAGCTCGAAAGACTTTAGAACTAATTTTCACAGTGTCTGTCGGCAGCTAACGGCACATCAATCAAATTTAACACTTCACACACACACACACACACCAACAAACAACCACCTTTCATATACAAGAATAGATATATGTATGTATAGGGTATATATAGTATATATATAGTATATGTATGTGGGCACGTAATGACTTTTTTAGTGGTCATTTGATTTGGTTTGCTTGCATTTCATTCGTGTTCTTTTGCTTGCCATCCCCCTTCCCCCTCCCCCTCAAAAAGCTGAACCCTTTTCAAGACTTCTTTTTGGGTCGTTTACAATGCGCATTTGATTAGCAGTTGTGTGTGTGTGAGTGTGATTGATTGAATTGATGCAGTTTTACGGACTGACTTTGGGTCTTTTGATGGCGGATGCTAAACGTTTTGGGTATGAGGTAAAGTGAATGGGTGGTGAGGGAGGTAAGGGGCAAGGGAGGGGGTTTACCACCCGCCCCTATCGCTCGACATTTGCATACTAATGAGCTCATTAAAGTCGCTTACAAATAGCAATGAGTTGCCCCCTTTACACCGCGCACCCTACCCCCCTACCACCACCATATGGCAGAGCAATCCTCACGTTGACATTGTGAGGATTATATTTTTTTTTTTTTTTTTTTTTGATTTTCTCTACTTTTGGGTGATTACAGTCAAGACTCAATAAGCGCATTATTTATACGTTGAGTAACCACATGTGGATGGCTTTACGTAACACAATTTGTGGTGCAACAATATGCGGCGACAAAGAGAAACAGTGGGAGGGAGCGAGAGCGGACGAGAAAGTGATAGCAAGCAATGCCGTAGGGCAGTTAGTGACGTTGAAAACTTCCACTCAAGTGGCAATTGTATGCCCCTGCCCCACTATCCCTTCCCGTACCTAGAATGCGCCACTCGCCCCTCGATGTGGCTCCAACCCTCAAACGTCTACGATCCCATTTCCATTTCGAACCGCATGCCTCGCCCTGCACAGCTGACGCTGTCACCATTGTCGTTTGTCACGGCGAGCTGCACACGGAGCACCAGCCCCACCCCTGCCCGCTCGTCAGTCACCTACCCCTGCCCACTTTGCCAACCAGTCCTACCCCAACCCATTTCCAATTCCGTTGTTCAGCTTCGGCTGCCGCCGCTGCTCACGTCTCATAAATTTCTGGGCTGTCGCTCGTCCGTCGCTTAATCCGTGCGCTCTTTGGTGCCACGTGAGAAATTGCACTTATCACTTCTCTCGCACTCCCCCCCCCCCCCCCCCCCCTACAACCCTCCCCAGCCCTTTTCATCTGCTCTCGCCACGCTTCCTTCGCTCTTAATATGGTTTGGATTTAATCGCAGATTTTCACATTTTCCGACTTCAGTTTTGCGCAACTTTTGACTGTTGATTGTTGAGCGTCGGATTAGGGCTGCAGGGGTGTGTGTATCAAGGGTAATTAAATGTCCACTAGCAAGACATGACAAACGACATGAAGTGCACCGAGAGCAACCCTAAGTTAGCAACTGATTGCAAATTGCATTGCGTCAAATTAAATATCAATTGTAGTTAAGCTATTGATAAAATGCTTTTAGCTGTAAATGGATATTATAGTAATAATTTCTTAATATTATACAAATAATTCAAAACGATGGAAAGTATAGTTTTTATAATATTAATTCAATAATTTATAGAAACCAACTGATTTTTCGTAAAAGTATTATTCAAATGATTAAGAACAGAAAAGAGTTACAGAATTAACAATAATAACAATTTTAGCTTATATTAACTGCATTCTAATTTTAGAAATATTTAGATAAATATACATATATCTTGCAATATTTATATTTTAAATAAGTAAATAATGTAATAGATTATTGATATCAAATATGTACTCAACTGTAAGATCAAGCATCAAGTTGAAATGCCATAAATCAAAAGCAAATAAACTATGGCAGATATCAAAGGAAAAAGGACGAAAAACAAAAATGAAAAGGCGAAAGAAAATCTAAAAATCAAATCAAGTCCAAATTGATGATTTTACAATGTCCCAATAGATTTGCATTGTAGCCGCAAAATTGACATTTGCAAAGCATAGCTGAAAACAACATTCAAGTAGTGGAGGGCAGCGTCCAAGTGGGGTAAATTCTGCAACTGGAATTGGTATTGGAACTGGAACTGGAACTGAAAAGAGAGGCCTTCATAAAGGGGGGCGGGCAAGCAACTAGGCGGCAATCTGCATCGCAGCTAAATGCAATAAGAACGTGCACAACAACGACAGCAGCTATCAATAGCAGGGGGGGGGGCGGTGGTGGGCGGGGAGCAAGCTAAACTATTAAAATGCCATTCGAAATTCTTGCGACTTGGCAAACGAAAAAGCACACAATGCGACAAAGGAGTCAGGACACGGAGCCAACTCAAGACTCAAAGCTCCACATGTACACTTGAGAGTGACTCTTACTTTTCCAAGTTATCATTAAAAACGATTTGAACAACTCTAAAAAGTACTTTTTCATTGAATTCTGAAGCAGTAAGCACAAAATATCTTTTCTTTTCATTTCGAGCTACATATTTGGAAAAGATTTGCTGAAAAATATAACACTATTAAGTCGACAATTGCATAAAAGTATTTATATTTATATATTTCTCGATTGTTTAGCGAAAGTAAAACATAAAAAGCTACTTGAAATACTTCAAAACAAGACGGAGTTGACTAAAAACGTGCTATAAGTTAATATGCATACTAGTTTCTAACTATTAGCTAGACAAAAAAAAAAAATCTCATAATGATAATAATATTTACAGCCCAAACTTTGCATGTAGAATGCCGGCAGGGTATGCTTAAAACTTAGAAAAAAAGAAGACACAATTTTTGTGACATGAAAGTTCAAAAAACTTGAAGTTGAACGCTTATTGATTTTCACGTGTTGTTTTTTTTTATGTTGTAGTATTTTTTATATTTTTTTTTTCTACGCTGCCAGCAGCTGCAAAGCAGCATTTAGTTTTCGTATGTATGATACGTATGTATTTCTAGATGTATATATCTACTATATATATATGTATATATGGCCAAATAGACGATTTGTTCACGCTGTGTTGGCTGCGTCTGGACGCTGTTGGCCATTTCTTTTGGAGCTTTTTGCGGCAGCCACGCGACGTGGCATGAAACTTGTGCTTGACTCATGTTTATTGAATTAATAAAAATAATTTAAAAATCAAGACGACGACGGTGACGACTATGACGAAGGCGTCAGCGATGGCAACCGTGTTGTTTGTGCTCCACTCATTTGGCCTTGGCCATGTCTTGAATTATTATAATTTGTTGTTATTACAGTCGAACTTCCCTGTAGCGAATGAGCACGAAACCGCAAAGCACACTTCATTTTGCAAAAATTCATGACATTTTTCTTACAAAGTTAATTAGCAAATTTTGTTTGGATTACACTGTTTGACATTTGCATTTGGCTTACTAAAAATTTGTTAATAATGTCACATTTTCCCCAATTTTTTTCTCTTAGTATTTTCGACTTTTGCGTCTCTCGTAATTATGTAGCACTTTTTTTTCTCGGTACACAGTGTTATTGATATGCATAACAAAGAATTGTTGCAAAAAAATTCGCAATATGGGCACAAAAAACCGCATTAGAGTTTTATTTGCAGCAGTTACAATTCTTTCCAAGAGAATAATGCAGTGCATGGAAAGTCAACCGGAGATCAAAAGTAAAAAATCAACAAAAAAAATGCTGTATACTCGATATCAATACATCATGGGGCGTGCTTCATTATACAGAGGTACGACTGTATTATTGTTTTATGTTCCGTTTAGCTGCTGCTGGGTTTAGTTATAGCTACACATATTTGCCGTGCTGTGGCATATGCAAATCTTAAAGCTCAATATACATATGTACATATGTATGTAGAAAAGAAATCGAATAAGGCATGTCTGGAACTGAACTGGGGAGCTTGGCTCAGCTCAGCTCAGCTTGAGAGCGCTCCAGTGGCTTTGGGGGGCACTCATCTGGGCATCTTTTGCACCTCGAATTCCATATTTAGTCACATTATGCATATCGAGCAAGTGAGCTACTAACCGGTTTTTGGTCAAGCTTTGAGTTTCTCATCTCAGCATGGAATTCACACGCAGCTGTTGCTCTTGTTGCTGTTGTTGCCGTCATTATTGCTGCTGCTGCTGCTGCATGGCACGCAATTGCATGCAATTTTCTTTTGTTACGCTTTTGCTGCCATTGCCATTCAGTGCAACGTCTTTATTATTATCATCATCATCATCATCATCATCATCATCATCATCATCATCATTATGAGCACTGCTTAGTCGGCTCTCACGCTCACGCTCATTACGCTAAACCAAAAAAAAAAAAAAAAAATGAAAAACAAAACAACAACAACAACAATCACATGCACCTGTACATGAAAACGTCTTGCACTTTACATAAATCCTCAAGATTTATGAAAAGCTACCGAAAGGATAACGAAATAAGACCATGAAAGTCTTTTATGTACTCGCATCTTTATAACCAATTATTTGACTTCACTGCCAGATTGCTTTTAAATGCTGGCTACATTCGCAATAGTGACAAATTTTAAGCCCAGATTAAACGAGAATGAGGAGAAACTAAGTTGACATTAAACTTAGTTAAAGCAACTTGAATAACATAATCTTTTTCAAGCAACTGCTGCTTTTAATCTAAAGACTATTCACTGATTCTCAAGTCAAAATTGTTATTAATTTTTTGCCAAATATGTCCAGTATATAGTTATGGAGCACTTCAAAAAGTTTACTTGCGAAAACTGTACAAACTTGCTGAATATTGGAATCCTATTACTTTGTCAAAACTGAAACGATTTTAATGATTCAGTTTGTATTTTCACTCATTTTAGAAACTAAACATTTTTGCGGTTTGTTTTTGTATTCTTTTTTTTTTGGAATTATTTTTGTATGGTCTGCAGGGCATTGAGATATAAACGTATATACATGTACATGGGCAATTGGGGTAGTTGGGGGTAGTGGGGTTAGTTGGCGGTGAGTTGAGTGAGTCTAACGGCAGCAGGTGGGCTTATTATGCGTTCCTTTTCATGTTGTATATTGTGCTTTTATTTTAATATGATTTTCAACAATTGTCTGGTTGCTGCTGGTTGGTTCGTTGTTGTCATCTGCCCGCTGGCGATTCGATGTTTTCCATGCTTGCTGCTTTGCTGTCACATTTGTTTTATTTATGTAGTTGTTTCTCAGAAGTCTTTCAATGTTAGTTGCTGTTGTTGTCGTTCTATGGGTAACTGGGCGATACACACACACACACACACACACACACACACACACACACACACACACACACACAATCATGCACTTACTCGAACGGGTGCGAGTTTCCTCTTTTGGGGTTTCTGCTCTTATTTATTCTCGCTTTTTAATACACTTTTTCTCGCATTTGTAGTTGAAGTTGTTTAGTTTCGGCCAAGTTGTTGAGTTGAAGCTTCTCAGAATTATACTACTATGCTACATATACATACATAATTTTTATTTTATGACCCTTTGTTGCTGTCGCTGCTCCGCCCCTTGTTTGCCATTGTTTGCAGGCCCTGCTTATAGGGTTTGCCTTTTATTGTTATTGTTGCTTTAAGAAGTTGCTGCTGCTGTTCATATTTCTTGAGAATCTACTATCCATGTGAGCCCATTAAATTGCCGAATAATTTGTAGGCCTAGTCAAATTAGCGTTCAAAATAAACCTTTTGTTATTGCATAGAAACCCTAGCACGATAAAAGCGCCACAACAATCACACTAAGTACAAATCGTTTCGTATCAGTTGGATACAAATTAAAAAAAATTATTGCGGCCTCTAATTTGATGGTCATCTATGACTACAAATCCCAATAACATTGTCAAAACTGAACCAATCTTCCAGCTCGAGCACATTTTGTTCATTATGTTTCATTTTAATTAAATATACATTTCAAGTATATGCATTTATTGCATTTTTTTTTAACTTTTTTCCATAAATATAAAATTTAGAATTTTTTTGGCGAAAAAAGCAAAAGCGGGGACCCTATTTGGATTCTACATCTCAAGTTTATTAATTTTTAAAAATATGAAATTTAGGATTTTTTTGGCGAAAAAAGCATAAGGGGGGACCCTTACCAATTTTGATTTTTCAAAAAATAGAATCTTGAAATTTTATTCTTATTTGGTTGTGGGTGTCTCAATTAGTATTAAAAACTATACCAAGTGTTTTTGTGGAGTTTCATTTTTCTGTCAAAAATCATGCCAAAAGTGACAAAAAAATTAGCTTGTAAAGTGCCCAAACAAGGAAAAGTTCCTTCCTTCCCAGACTTCAAACTGCCACAACTTTGTCAAATCTGAACCGATTTTCAATCCCGAGACCATTTTGATCATTATTTGGCATAAAGGTTAATTCCACATTTCAAGTTTATTAATTTTTAAAAATATTAAATTTAGGATTTTTTTGGCAAATTTACAAATTTTGATTTTTCAAAATATAGAATCTTGAAATTTTACGTTTAATTGATTGTGGGTGTCACAATTAGTATAAAAAACTATACGAAAAGTGTTTTTGTGGTGTTTCATTTTTCTGTCAAAAATCATGCCAAAAGTGACAAAAAAAATTGGCTTGTGAAGTGCCCAAACAACGAAAAGTTCCTTATAAATGACCTTCCCAGACTTCAAACTGCCACAACTTTGTCAAATCCGAGCCGATTGTCAATCCCGAGGCCATTTTGATTATAATTTGGCATCAAGTTTAATTCTACATCGCAAGTTTATGAAAAATCTAATTTCGGTTGGCTTGTAAAAGGTCAAGAAATGAGCTAAGATTTCAAAATACCATAATTTTTCCAAAACTGAACTGAATTTCAGGATTGAAGACATTTTGTTCATGATTTGTTCTTTACTTTATTTCAACATTTAAAGCTTATGCACTTTTATTATTTATTTTTTTTTTAACTCAAAGTGATTCTGGGTTTGGTTTATTTGTCAGTCAACTATAGATATGTATATACATATTTCAACGAATTGCGGCTGCTTCAGTATTATGCCTTGATTGTGCACACACACAAGCCACTACTTATGTAACTTGTATCTTAAAATTATGTAGCACGCAATTTGCGTGAGTGTAGGAGACTCCCTTACACACGTTAAAGTTCATTCTGTTTCATGCAACACTCAAAATACAACAAATTGCAGTTGCGTTTGTTGTTGTTGCTGTTGTTGTTGTTGCACACAAAACAAGGTCGCAACAATGGCAGCAAGAAGATGAAGATGACGATGAAGAAGAAGAAGTAGTAGTAACAGAAGACGAAGAAGCAGCAGCACAAGTTGCCAGCAGCTGGCAACATAATTAGCGCATTTTCCCAGCGACAGCAGCAACATCAACTTCATCGTCCGTATCGCTTGTCCGTGTCTGAGTAGCGCAACACAGAGACACCCCCACCCAAAGAGCGGCGGCACTTCAGCTCTCAACTTGCAACGCGCAACTTGCAACTTGCAACAGTGCGACTGCATTTCCGGCTGCTGCTGCTGCTGCTGGGTGATGCGACGTGACATTGAAACAATGCCCAGCCAGCCAGTCAGCCAGCCAGCCAGACATGCTCCCAGCTGTTGGAGCTGGCAACTGTCCCCACGCTGCATGCAGGAAAACTCATACACTGGGAGAGAAACACACCATATTTCAATTAGAACCGCCGTAGAATGCCTACAAATGTATTCTTAGAAACTGAAGAATATTCTGTAATAAAAAAAAAAAAACTAAAAACAACAAATCTTCAATCAAGTGGTAAGTACTCATTTCAAATTTTTATATATAATTATATACATATATTATATACAAATTCTTGATTTAAGCTGATTAAGTTGCATTTAAAGTTCATAGCAGTATTGTTTTAAGAACAAGAGTACTTGAAACTAGAATAAAATATAGAATAAGGTAAACAATAAGTAAACAACTGTTAGTAAGAAAACATAATCGTTGATAACTTAAAAATGTATTACATTTATTGTTTCCGGAATGTAACAAAATAAGAATTTTTTTTCTTGTTTTATATAATTAACAACCTCTGCTGCATTTGTACGATATTCTCGCATTTTTCTCTCAGTGTACGCTGTCATATTCTGCTTATGTATTATAATTAAGTTCTGTTGCCGCCGCTGAGGCGGAACCACGCGCGCTGTTGCAACAGATGCGGCCACTCCCCCACACCCCCACTTCCACTCCCATTGCCACGCCCCCTTTGCACGCCAGGCAATTTACAGCTCGATTAACTGTCACAATTGACGCTGGCTCAGATTACCAAAACATCGCCGGACATTAATTGGCGCCATATGCAAAGCGTAGGGAGCAAGGGGAAGGGATGTGGAAACACCCAAGGGCACAAGGATGAGGGCAACCCAACCCACTGTTGCAGTATTCCAAATGCGCCAACAATTCATCCAATCTTATCCAATCTAAGCTCGAGCCGTCCGCAAACGCCCCCATCTCCCAGGAGGCAAAATGGCAAATGGCTTGGCTTGGCTTGGCTAAAAGTGGCCGCAGGCAAAGTGAAATGCAGCATTGGCAAAACCGCTAATTGAGCAAAGCAATTTATTTTAGTTGCCTGGGCTCTTTGGCCAACATTCCGTTGGTCAAAACCACCAACTGCTGCAGCGGGAGTAACAGCTTTATTAAGCCAAAGCTTGTGGCCGACCGAGAGAAAGAGAGAAGGCGAGGGAGGGTGAGGGTGAGGGTGAGGGAGAGGTACTGGGATTCAGTGTTGGTTACGCGCCAATATTGATTTAAGAAATTGTTTTAAGCAAAAAAATCGACGTTGAACTAGCCAATTGAGCTGCGGGGCAATAGGGCAGCTAAGAGTGGGGCCAAAAACCAATGAGCTGTAACCAGATGTAGTAGTTGCAGCAGTTCCCCTCAAACTGTGATTGAAAATGCCAACTGAAATGCACAAGTCAAGAGAGTTGAGCTATTTGTTTATAAGTAAAGCAGTTTTCGAGTACAAGTTTAAAGCGAGCTGCACAAAGTTTCCAGCTTGAAGTTGTGCGAGGTTTTTTTTTTCTTTTTTTTTTTGGAATTGGAGTAAACAAAAAAGCCAGAAATAGAATATGTTTTAAATAGTTTTCGACTTCAACACACGCACAATTGTAATATATACAAGTAAATGTCGAATTTCTCTGAATTTAGTACATAGTTGGAAATCTTTAAAAGTCTCAGCAACTGGTAGAAGATCGTCTACAAAAATACTATATACAAAATACCAAAGTAATCTATTTTATAATTAATAATTTAATAAAAACGAAATTAAAACTATTGCTACGAATTTATTGAAAATTAGAATTCTCATTTTAATTTTCGAGCATTCAACTGTGGATTTCGCCAACTATCAAAAATGTGCGCAGCTGGGAAAATGTAAAAAACGCATTAACCCAATTTCAAACATCACAGCCCATTGCCACCCCCATCTTCAGCCCCCTCGCCAACCCCAACCCCATCTCCATGCCCACACCAACTTTCTTTGTTTCGCAACATTTTGGCCTTAGGCTAAACCAAAAATATTCGAAATGTAAGGCGTCGATTTTGAAACAATTTGCAAAATTTGTTCATTAAAAAAAAGCGCAACAAAACAGCGGCACTGAAAAAAAAGCTAAAGAATTTAATAATAAGTGGCGAGCAGAGCAACAAAATTAGCTAATGTCTAGAAATTTAATAAAATGGGTCAAAAAGAGGTGCAGAGGAGGCGTGTGAAGGGCGGGAAGGGAACTCACTTAGGGCAGAGACAAGAGATGACTAGAGCAGATGCCGTTAGTTATTGCTGTTGATGATGACGATCAGATCGGCTAAAAATATATATTGTTTATTTTGAAGAAGCTGCCGACGAAGTTTTCTTTTTCTTTTTTCTTTTGTTAGGAATCAATTGCAATGAACTGCTGCAGGCACAAACACACACACACACACACGAAACACTTGAATTGTACATGTGCACAACATGTGTGTGTGTGAGTGTGTGTGCTGAGAGGTGAAGCGGGGCAGTCAGGCTTAAATAAACGCTGCTGAAATTTATGTTGCAGGTCAGCCAGTGAGGCAGGCAGCCCAGTCAGCTTAAACAAAGGCAATCAGAGCCGCATGGGCAAAAGTGGCAGCAGTGGCAGCAGCAGCAAAAGGAGCCAAAGAAGCAGAACAAGTAAATCAGGTTTTGGCCAACGTCAACGTATTAACCTTTGTGAGCTGCCTTCGTTCCTGCTGCTGCTGCCGCTGCTGCT
The DNA here is from genome assembly GCA_035045305.1 of Drosophila maculinotata. Taxonomy (NCBI): domain Eukaryota; kingdom Metazoa; phylum Arthropoda; class Insecta; order Diptera; family Drosophilidae; genus Drosophila; species Drosophila maculinotata. The sequence continues at coordinate 914,751 of JAWNPD010000679.1, read as the reverse complement.
GCTGAATTATTTCAAACATTTCATTTCATATAATAAAAGTGGAGGCAAGCAGAATTCAGACGTTGTGTTGTACCTGAGCTATGCCACCAGTTAGAGGGGGGAGGGGCTGGCGAGCAAAAGGGGTAGCTAGCTGCCAACATGCTACACAGAGAAAAAACAAACAAGCTACATTGAGTATATATTTCTTAAAGTGTATCGAGCAGCATAACAAAATATATGCTTGTAATAAAAAAATCTTGAATCTTGATAACAAATATTTTATATTTGAGCGCGATTTTTGAAACACGCTATTACTTTATAATTCATAACAAATTATTAAATAAATTAGCAATGTTTTTTTAGCTTTTTTTGTTTACCACTTCTGATGTAGGAATAATGTCAAGCTAACTTCTATTACGAAGCGACTTGAACAAACTTACAGCAAAATATTTGAAAAGTTTCAAAAAACACACTTGAGATTGCATAACTAATTTTGGGTTTAAAATTCTTAATTGCAGCACGTGACCTTTAAGGATTTTGAAAATTTCTTGAATCAGGATTAGCAATGTGGATTTCGTTCAGTGCACGCACATCAGTTGGCAGCTGCAGCTGCAGCAAGCTGTGGCTTTAGACTCGGCGACTTTTGTGGCCGCTTGTGGCAAGTGGCGCGCACGATTACTCACTCACATGCTACGCTCCCCTTTTTGAGGTCACCTCAAGTGGCTTATTTCCGCTTTTTTGCATGCTTGCAAGCGACCATCGCCCCCCCTTCGCCCCTTGTGCTGGGCAGGGTCAGTTTCAACATATGCAGCTGAAATGCAGCAATGCTGAAAAGTGGCACAAAACCAAAGCCAAAGTGAACGATCGCTGGACTCACCGCTGCTGCTGCTGCTGCTGCTGCTGCAACAAAGCGCCAAGTGTCGATAGCATAACAAAACAGAAAAAGAAGAAGAGAAACAAAGCAGCAACAGCGACAACAACAAATGAGCAATGTTGCTGCAACACACACACATACAGACAAACACACACACACACACTACTGCAGCTCAATTTGCCTTTTTGTTTTGCTCTTGTTCTTTTGTTGCCGTCTCTCTATTGACTTTTCTTTTGTGCTGCTGCTGCTGCTGCTTGCCTCCAGTTGCAGCAGTTGGCTGCCACGCCGCTTGTCGCTTTGTGTGCCACAATCATTTTAACCCAAATTGTTATTGTTGCTGCTGCATTTTGCATTGCAATTCTTTTTCTTGATTTTTTTTTTTTTGTTACCACATGAAATATGTGTCGCTTAGCAGCTAGAGAAGTGCAAGATAAAAGAGAAGATGTAGAGAGCCAGGGCCAAAGCCAGAGCCAGGAGACAAGCCGAGAAGCAGAGAAGTGTCTGGCAACGCTTGACATTTCGCTTATAGCAGCTACCATAAAATCTCAGACAGTTTCATTTCTGTTAATTTTAAAAAACTCGCAAAACTCATGAAAAAAAAGCGTACTGTTGTTGTTTTTGGGTAGCTTAAATGGAAAGTTGCAACGTTGTTGGCAAACAGTGAGCGAATTTAGTTAACCTACACACAGTCGATAACTACGGCTAGCTACCATATTACAACAATGAAACATTTAAATAAATAATTTGCGACCCATAAATAATTACCTAACATATTTTCACATTTTCCCACTAACTATGTTTATGACTGCGTAAAATCGATTTGTTATCGATAATTTATCGAAAGTAAACTGATGCTTTTAGCATGACTTGCTGGGAACATATACAAATTTCGCCAACATACCAATAACATATCGATAACACAACGATAGGCACATCAATAAATATTTTATATATTTCACTTAACACAATACAATAAATAAAACAATTTTGATTGATATTATGTTGCAACTGTTGACAAGCTGGGACAGACAAATGCGAATGTTATCGACGCACACAATCTACATATGTGGAATGCCCCCTTTTATCGAACTGCTATCGAAATTGTCCAATAACGCCCTTGCACACACTGGAATTACACACAACATATATGTATATATACATATATGCATTGGGTACTTGTGCATAAATAAATCGTTGCCTGTCCAGACATTTATCGCTGACAGCGATAAGAGCCGGCAAACTGGGGCACCAATGACTACAAATAATAATGAGTGTGTAATCAAGTACGGCAAAGTGTTGTTGCTGTGTTGGTGTTGGTGCCCCGCGTGCAATCAAGTGCTGAACGCATCAAAATTATACTTAATGCTTAAGGAAAACAATGATCTAGAATTCGATCAATTGTTATCGCATTTGTTTTGCTGTCTTTACAACATTTTCGTAAATATTTTGTATTATTTTTATATTTTTATTATATTATTATTATATTATTTTTATATTATTATTATATTATTTTTGTATTATTATTATATTATTATTATATTATTTTTGTATTATTTTTGTATTATTTTTATATTATTATTATATTATTATTATATTATTATTATATTATTATTATATTATTTTTATATTATTATTATATTATTTTTACATTTTTATGATATTATTATTTTATTATTAATATAGTTAAGTGACAAATACAGTTACTATAACTGTGCGAATCCAGAAAAATTCTTCAAACGTTTGCAATATGTCAAATGAATATCAATGCAATAGCTAATATATTAATTAATTTATTAATTAATGCCAATGTATGTAAATCATATATGGCTTTTCAAATTTAATAAGCAGCAATTTGTGGTATGCCCCAAAATGAGCTACAACATAATGAGTTGTTTTTTTTTTTGTTGTTTTTGTTAGCAAACATTTAACCGCAATTTCATAAAAACAATTGCTTGCTGCCTATTGCGATGCAATTATCGCAACATAAACTGTAACTGTATTACAAATCAATATTTGATACAAGATTATCGTGCTCCGTTTTGGGCGCCCGGCTGTGGAAGGGATCGCTGCCAATTGTGCGGGCCCTGGAGCAGTTGCAGTTGCCATTGCCAGCTAAGCCCACTCTCATAGGCGCAGAAGGGCAATTGAAGTGTCTTAATTTAATTTCAACGATGATGTTCATGACGATGTCTGACGACGCGACGGCCAAGGGACAGAGGACAGAGAGGGACAGGGAGGGACAGAGGACATTGGACGTCTGGCGGCGGCAATCAGAGCAATCAGGCAATTCAATCAGCCAACACAGACGGCGAAACAGCAGCAGCAGCAGCAGCATCATCGGCAGCTCCACTTGCCCCGCTTGCCCCACAAGTGGCAACCACCCGCTGGCGTCTGGCAGACGCTGTCGGTGGCATAATGTAGTCTGCATCTGGATGCGCGCACACACATGTATAAATATAAATATATATATATATATATTTATATATGTATATCTCCAAGCTCCTGTGCAGCTGCACATATACACATGCATACACAGTGAGAAATCAAACGCAAGCTAAGTTCCAAAATATATACTTGATGCAAGCATCTAAAGTTTCAACAGTTTACAAATCTCAAGCTAAGCATGTCAATATTTACTTACACTTAGATTAATTACTTTTATTTCTCATTCTCTCAGCTTTGTAAATCTGATTTTAATTTTAAAATATTTATTACCAGCACGTGGAATTTTCAGATTTTTCTATTGTGATTCTAAAATAAACAGTTCTTATTATTGTTTTTTTTTTCACATGAATTGTTTTGCTCAGTGTACGCACATGTGTAGTTATAGAAGGATTTACTTGTATTTGTATTTGGCGCGTCGGGGGCTACTCGAAAACTTTGCCTGAAGTTGTTGACAACAGCGGCAAAAGTGTGCAACGCTGCAGACGGACTCGGTGGCAAGTTGCACATTGTATAGTTGTTGTTGTTGTTGCTGTTGTTGCACAAAAGTTGCGCCTTGGCGCATAATTCCTAAATAAGTGCCACCCGCCCCGCAGCGCATGCAACTTGTGTTGTTATCGCCTGCCTGACTGACTGCCGCCTGGCAGCCAAAAGTTGTAGTACCACACCCCGCATGCCGCACCCCTCTTGCTAGAGGCCCTTCTAGCAACTTCTCGCCCTCCAGAATAGTCTGTGAAACAAGCAGCCAGCAGCAAGTTGTCGTCGGCAACTCCTCGGCTCTGGGCGATAAGCAGCTGTGTTTTTTTTTTTTTATTTTAATTAAGGTATCCAAGTGCAGCGGCAGCATCCACCAACCCTCCCGTTAAGCATAGGCGGGGGGGGCGGAGGGGCACTCATTTATGAGGCATGTTATCTAATTATAAAAACAAAGCCAGACAAAGTCACTGGAAAACACATGCATCACGTGTTTGACTTGCCACACAAATATGCGGCTAGTAATTTCTTTTTTTTTTTTTTTTTTTTTGGTTTTTTGTTTCCACTTGAGTTCACAAATTTCTACTTTTTTTTCAGGTAAAGAACAACTGCGCCCAAATGAGAGTAAGAGTTTGGCTGCAAACAATGGCTGCGGTGTAAAACTGTTACAAAAAAAAAAAAAAAAATGGAGGGCAGCTGACTAATTGCGTCAATAACAACAACAATAAGCCAAAGCAAGCAAAAGAGGCAACAAATTGGCAAGAGATGAAAGCTAAAAGAGCAACACTGAGGCCAAAGAAAAGCTTTTGAAAACCCAACAACAACAACAGCAACAACAGCAACAACGACAAGCATCGTTTTCATTCATGAATGAATCATTATGCAAAATATTTGATTTCAATGGCTTTCCCAACGTTGTTGTTGTTGCTGCTCAAAAGATTACGGCAAGGAAACTTGAGCGTGATGTACAAAGCCGATTGTCCAGCTTCTCCCACACCCACACCCACACCCCTCTCAGCACCCGCTCTCCTCACACTAAACATAGTGCTCCTTTCAGATTATACACAACAAAAGCTGACACCAAATTAAAGGCATTATAAACAAGATAATAAGCCAGTATACTAAATATAGTACACTCGTTATAAAAAGGGGGTTAAAAGCGCCTTGCATAATCAAATAATAATCATGCAATTTGAGTTCAAAAATTTATAGAAATATTTGCAATCATCTCCCGCCCAGGCGACATTATTTGCAATATTGAATTTTATTATAATCAAATAATAATCATGCAATTCTAGCTTCAAAGTCGAGAAACAACTCTAAGCATCTGCCTGGTAACATTATTTGCTATTTTGCAGGCAAAGTGTGCCAGGCGATATTGGCAAACTTTTCAAGTACTAGCTATTGAAGTATTGAGAAAGTTTTCTAAAGACAAATTAAGTAAATTTAAAGTCTTTGACTGACATTTTTAGTAGTTTCATAATAATAAAAGTATTTTCTAAATAAAAAAGTTATTAAAATCAAATAAAAACATTCTTTGTATAAATTAACATACTTTAACATTGTAGTACGCAAAGTGAATATAATTTATATGCCTATTTTTAGAAGTGACTTTATATAACTCATAGTTACGATCCCTCTTCTAGTCGACCAACAGCAGCTACTTGTTGCCAAAGCATTTGTTCCGCATAGGAAATGTCACTAATAGACTAGGTATCAAATCCGATAGAGCTGATTAGCTGATCCGAAATGCTTTGAAAAAGTGCATCCAAACAGAACTGAAAAGGATTTGCCATTGGCCGTATCAAACGGCATCAAGCCGTATCATTTTCAAATTGAATGTGAAAAGAGTTTTCATCCTTGTGCTGTGTCCCCTTGGCCGCCCGCCCGCCTGCCATGGCTCATTATATAATTTGCATCAATCAATGGAGGCTGCCAAGCAGCATGGCGATTGAATAGGTAACTCAAAGCGTCTGGCCAGTCCTGACAGCTTTCTGCTTTGACGCTGCCAACGTGGGGGGTCCTGCCAAAGGATATGTGCTGCAATTATTTTTTCAGCAATTGCTCAAGCATATGCAACAGCCACGCCCACACAGCGCCCCTATGCGGCAAACTGCTGCCGCTGCACAATTTTCCACATCTGTTGTGTTGCTGCTGGCTTCAGTTGTTGTTATCATTGTCATGGCAAGTTTACATTGCAGGAAATATATTTTTTTTATTTTTGCATCAATAATTTGGCTTACACGCAAACCATTTTTACTGCATATGTTTTTTTAACGTTTAAACATTTAAACTGCATTTTTGCAAGATTTTTTTCTTCATTTTTCTTTAATTGATTTTAAAGCACAACACTTCATAGTTTAGGTTTGCAGTACTCTTCATTACACAAGCCAGAAAGACACACGCCCCTTCCCCCCTCCGACCACGAACCACAGTCCCACTCAAGCCCAGTCAGCTCTTAAAGCTGAGAGCGGATGAATGGATACGCCAATTATGTTAGAAGTATTTATGCACTCAATCATATTTAACAAGCTCCTAGACTTGAAAAAAAGTAAGTATTTATTTTGTTTTACTAATTTTAAGATACCCTGTAAATGCAAAAATTAAATACCATTTAAAAAAAAAAATTTGTTACTGTATTATTTTATGCATTTTGATTTTTTTTTGAATTGTGAACAAATCTCTTCAGTGATAATAATAATATTCGCTAGTGCATTAATATAAATATTATTAAAAATATTTCTCAACTTCATGCAAAAGATTTTAAAACTATAGAAATTACGAAACGATCCACACAGCACCGCTCGCCGACCAGCTACAGGGTATTTGTCACACAGAAGTGGGCACACACATAACTAAATAAACATGAAAAAAAAAATGAAAAAAGATTATGAGAGCTATGCTGAAAAGGGCTTTGAAAAGTGGCCACTGAATGATGTTGACTAATTCTTTTGAAATCAAATTGCAAAATGAAATTGCGGCGGATGAATTGATGAATAGATTGCTTAATGGATAGATGGATAGCTACATGGTGTGTAGCTAGACTAGATGGCTGCTGTGCAAACTTTTTAATGACTGCTGTTACAAATTAAATGCAATGACAACAGTAACAGAGAGCCAACAGCAACAACAACAACAACAACAAAACGGTTGTCAATTCCAAATAAGATGAATGCATGTATCAATTATATATATACACACACACACACACACACATATAGCTACACACCCAAATGTCCATAAAGAACTTACCAATGGAAATTTCATTCAGCAACTTTATGCCAAGCAATAGGAAATGAAAATGATTTCCACAGTAGAAAAAAAAAAGCGACACAGACATTTCAACCAAATCAACACGTATTTGTTGGTTTATGCGTGCATATGTGTGTGTGTGTGTGTGTGTGTGTGTGTTACAACACACCAGCTTAGTCAATATACAGTGTGAGTGTGTGTGTGTGTGTGTGTGGCTGATTGTTGTTGCTGCTGATTGAGTTGTGCACACGGCAAAGTCGAAAAGTTTGCAACAAGGCTTCGGCTGCTAACACCATATTCCATTCCATTCCATTCCATTCCAAACCCCTGTTTGCATGTGTAAGCATGTAAATTGCCATGTTTGGTGTGTGTGTGTGTGTGTGAGAGTGTGTCTAGTATGAATATATAATGAAAACTTTACACACTCGACAGCTTCTGTTAACAGTGGAGAAAAAAAAAAAAAGGACGCTGTGGCGTCAGCTGCGGCTGTGGGAAACCAGCCGCCTGTTAAATGCCAACACTCGCGACATTGACTTTGAAAATTAGTTTCGCCCTAACAGCCAACAGCAAAGTACCCACCCGCAAACACCATGAGTGGCACATACACACACACACACACATACACATACGCACACACACATTCACCCACACGATTGCTCACAAATTGGCTTTGTTAATTAGCAGAAGGGCAGCAAATGCGCTAATCGAAACTGTGACTTACACTTGTGTAAAGTGTGATTTATTTTGGGACATGACAATATATATATAGATTATAGAGAAACTTACAGTTTAGTATTGATATTATATACTTATGCTACCCTCGTAGTGTAGAAATTTAAGCTGAAATTCTCTAAATATGTGATGATCACTTTGAAAAGCAACTAAACGAATTTTTCAGATTTTTTACAATGTGTAATTATCACATTTCGTTGATTTAATAGCAAGATGAATCATATAAATGTAAATAAAAAAAATACACACATCTAGCAAACACACAAAAGAAGAAATAATCTTTTTCTGTTACATGCAAGTGAAAATGTATAAACTAAAAAAGATTTTAACATAATCTTTACACAATATTGTTATTAAATACAAATGTACAAAAATATACAAGTAGCCAAATGACTTCAGAAAACTGTATACAGATTAAGAAACTTAAAATTACACAATATAATCAAAGAAAAAATGATGTTTGAAGCCAGAAACTTAAATAGATATTTATTCTTTACTTTCGTTTTCTATTTTGAATAACTTCCTTTCTCAACTATCACGTAAATAAAATAATTCAAAACTGCGTTTTTCCTCACATTTTTTGGTAGCACATTTTCGTTGCGATACGTGATTTCTGTTGGCCGCATTAGCCGTGAATTATTGCGCAGCGCTGTTGCCAATTAGCGTGTCTCAAATTCAACAGTGCATTGGCATTGAAAAACGGTTTCGCGCGCTGAACAGTAGGCAACACATTTTATATAGCGTGCGTTAGTGTGTGTAAAATGTGTTTGATTATTAAACGGTGCCAAAGACAGGTCGGTTCAAGTAAAGAGCCGCCGGTTCTGGCACAGTTCTGGGCTAGACGGTCCACAGCCTGGGGCTTAGCTAACGTACAAATAAACTCAACTATATATATGTATATACGAGTGTATATATAAATATAAATATTTATACACATATATCTTCTCTATATATTTGCTGGTGCGTTTTAGTTATTTGCCAGCGAGCACAGGTGTATCGAGACATGCGCTTTGTTGTTGTTGTTGTTGTTGCTGTTATTGGCAAATACATAAAATTTGATGGGTTGCTGGCCGGCCGAAAACTGAAACTCATATTAATTAACTCTCATCGATTTGGCGTATCCGCCTTTTGGGGCAAAGCGTTCAGCAACAGTGCCGCCATTTAAAGGACAATCAATTACTTAATTGAAAATATGAATGGGTTATGATGGACGAGGGGCGGTACGAGACGGGACGGAGGACGGGGCATTATGCCACTCGGTTTTGTGATGAGGGGTCACAAAGCAAATTAAGGTTTATTAAGTATTATGGCTTTTGCAGAATGCGAAAGCCCAGCAAGAAACTGCTATGAATTATGACAGCCGAGTGCCAGACAAATATGCCACATCCACCAATGCAGCGAATGAGCTCAAAAGCGGGAATCCAAGGGCAGAAAAGAAGTAGCAAATAAAAATAAAATAACAAAAAAAAATGTGAAACGAGATAGAAAGGCTACTTTTGGCGCTCCGATGGTAGTATACCCTGGCAGTTCTTATACAAAGAGAGAATGATAGCATTGTCATTTAAAATGAATTTTCTTATTTAAATCAATATTTCAGACCGATTGTTCCTATGACAGCTATAAGATATAGTTTTCCGATTTTTGACAAATTCAACCAATCAACATCAAATATAATAAAACTTGCAATTACTGAGCTTGGTTCGGATAGTTTGAGAAATAAAAAAGTTGTTCATACAACGCCTAATTTTTCAACAGATTGTTCCTATGGCAGCTATATAATATAGTGGTCCGATTTTGATGAAATTTGGAAAGTGTGCTTATATAATGCTTAAACTTATAATTGATAAGTTTAGTTGAGTTACCTCAAAAATCAAGAATCAAGCATTGTATATACTTTATGGGATCGGAAATGTTTCCTTCTATGCGTTGCAAACTTCTGGCCAAAATTATAATACCCGTTGCAAGGGTATAAAAATAACCCAGTGTCCACATACAAATTTCAACATAATTTATATGCATTTTTATGATGCTGCAAGCGGAACTGAGCATAACCTCAATTCGCCTAACAGCAAAGAAGAGTGGCAAACAAAAAAAAAAGAAGAATATAAATATATATGTATGTAGCTACATACATACAATTAAGTAGAGGCAAATAAATATGCGCAGTCAATCGAAATATGTTAAACTTAAATATATTCAATTAATTACAGTCTTTTCCCTTTCGCTTCTTAACTTTAGCTTTATTTGTTCGCTGCTTTTGTGTAATTTTTTTCATTCTGGTTTTGTTTGAGCAATGTTTTAAAGGTATCAAGAAAAGAAAAAACCAAGCATTCCAAAGCAGCGCCAAGAGCAGCAAAAAGAAACAGCAAACAAATGGGATGGAACAGCTAGCGAGTGCTCGACTAGCCGATACCCTGTAGTACGTAGGTGCAGGTACGGTCTAGCTCCAGTTGGGAGTAGAGATAGCTCTCATTCCTATATACCTCGATTTGTATTTACTTTACTGGGTATAAGCAGCACAGTAAAGTGTAATAAACAAAAAAATAAAGGCGGTTACTTAAAATATGCTTCAAGCGCAATCCAACAAATTAGCTTGCTAAGAACAAGAACAACAACAACGACAACAACAAACAGAAAGAAAGACCTGGATGTAAAACTCATAAACAGCAGAGCGTCGAAATGCGAAAGAATTTGACTTTGAGCTGCTGCTAATAACTGAGCAATTTGTTCTGCTGTCACTGAGATGAGCAAGGAACGCAGCACGCAGCAGAAAGAATAAAAAAAAAGGCAAAAAAAAAAAAGCAATTGAAATGATATTAAATGAAATCAAACCTACATAGTTCAAAGCGAGAATTATTAGTGAATGGCATTCGTTTCACAATCAAAATGAATTGCATAGCATTATTAAAAAAAATGTTTTCACAATGCAAAGGTAAATAGCAAAAGTGATTAAACTAGCTAAATAATAATTCACCATCAATTTGTCCAAGAACTCACAGCATTTTTTATTAATTTTTTTTTTTTTGTATTTCACTCGCATACAAAGCATTTGTAATAACACTTACCTAGAAAGAAAAGAACAGATGATTGAAATTAGTACAAAATAAATATTTAATATATAGCAAAAATATTTTTCAAAATATTTAATATTAATTTATACTTAATTATGTATATACTGATATACTATTCAAAATTTTACATTCATTTTTTTTGCGAAAAGTTGTCATCAATTTTGTGTTAGAAATATTGTAATTAAGGTACGTAGAAAAATTGGAAAGAATTCAAGATCAAGTTAAGTATACGACGTGAGTAAAATACAGTTTTTGCTATTTGAAAATTGCCGAAATTTATAGCGAATTTTTTTGTGGTCAGTGGGTTGCCAGGGGTCGGGTTTGTCTAGACAAGGGAAAAAAAACCTCAATTTTAGCGAAAAAAAATGTTTTTTACATGCATTTTATTTATAGCTGCTACAATTTGTTTTGATGTCTTTGTTGTTGTCGTTTTGATACTTTTTTTTGTACATGTCATCATAAACAATAACAATTCCCCTGTTGCTGTTGTTGTTGATGATGATGGGATGCTGATGAACTCCCCTAACATATTGTTTTTTTGCTGTTTGTGGTTGTTGTTGTTGTTTGTTGTTTGTTGCTGGTCTGTCGCGTGTTATCTGGCTAATTAAATGCGACAAAATATGCGCCTACAAGCGTCGGCAGCAATAATAATAAACACACACATACATATACACACATCACACATGAGACATGCATATGTGTGTATTTGGGAGCGGAGGGAAGCTGTCAAACATTTAGCGCCTAAAATTGGCCATCAGCTGTGCAACCGAAAAAGATTTTTCATCTGACAAATAAACAATGAAATGTTGCCCGGGAGCAGATTTTAAAGAGTGGCATGAGTGTGGAAAGTGGAAAACTGGCTGCTTATGAGTGGGAAATATACTCGGATGTATATGTGTAGATGTATATATTTGAACTGTGATGGCTAAGAGCAACTGAGATATCTGTGAGCAACAAATTGGTTGCTTGGTTGCTTGTCTTTTTGTTGTTATTGTTTATTCAGCAAGGGTGTCAAAAGCTAACACACAGAAAGCAAGCAAAAGCCGCGTGAATTATGTACGACAGCATCGTCTGAATCACAGGGATTGGGGATGGGGGGGTGGGGGCTGGGCAGGTTGGTGCAACTGCATGTTGGGGGCCTTACATAAAAAATAAAAATAAAATCAAATAAAATGTGACACGCGACTGCGCCAATGTCTTGCGAAGTGGATTGCGATTTGATTGGGTTAGGGGGAGCGGGGGACGGGGTGGCGGGGGTAGGAGGTATGGCTTGTCTGCCATGTAGATTGGCTTGATGGCATGGGGAAGACTGTTTGTCTGTCTGTCTGTCTCTCTGTCTGTCTGTCTGTCTGCCTGCCTGTTTGTGTGTACATGACACATCGCATAAAACTTTTAGCTGTTTGCGGATCAATGTTGAACATAAATAAAGTATTTGTATATCCTAGCGGAGGACATTCGAGCATGTGCCCATGAAATGTGCAACGCATAAAGTACTACATATATTGGATAGATGTCTCAGCAGCAGCAGCAGCAGCAACTGAGGCGATAAAGTTACATATGTATGTATGTATATCCAAAACTTTGTCGAAGCTGAACCGATTTTCTAAAGAAAGCTCATTATGGTTATGGTTTTAGACTCAACTCGAATGCTACATTTAAATCTAGAGAACAACATTTTGGGTTGCTCGAAAAACTCGAACCGATTTGTAGCGGCAAATACTATTGCAGTCTTCTGTAAATTCTGGGAAATTATTGATTATCTTGGCATAATAAATTCAAACGAATTTTGCACGACTGACGACCGACTCTAAAGAAAATGCGTTGTATTTACAGTTATCAGTTATCAAAGCCGAAAGCCAACTTCTGGCGAAGAGCGTCAAATGAAAGTCTCGGCGAAATTCTACGAATCAGCGAAAACAACAACAATGTTGGTATTTGATTGACTTGTTGATTAACAGATTCGCAATTTGTTACCAGACAAGCTGATTCAATGTGGATGCAACATAATAAATTTCAAACTAATTTTTTGAGGAGCACTTTAAGTCGAATTCATAATTGAAAATGAAAAATGTTTAAGGACATTCGACGAAAGTCTACTGGTAACTAAAATGTTCAGCCGAGCCACTTTCAAGTTTCCCCCCCCTCGAGTCTTTGGCGGCACGGCAATTTCAACCACTTCCCTAGACTTTACTTCACTCCACTCTACTGCACCCTTCCCTTCCATTCCCCTGACTTTGTGATGGGCGTTTGATTGAAGTCTAGGGCAGTGAGTGCGAAGCTTCTGGCGGGTATTGCGTGTAAAGTGTTACAACAACAACAACAACAACTACAACAACAACTACAACAAGAATAGCAGCTGTGCGAGACGCCCTCTCCCCAACCCATTGGGGGTCTGCTAGACGTTGAACGGGGCTATATGTATAAATAGGCCGATGCCGGAGTGAAATATGCAAAAATTTGCACACTGTTTATGTGAAATTAAATTATGTACATATATTGGGCTGATTCTTCCGCTCGCTGCTGTCGTTATAAAAATGTTGTGTGCTATTTATGTTCGTTTCAACATTTATTTTTTATTTTTTATATTTTTATATGTTTTTTTCGATTGCTTACATGTAAGTGGATGTGTGTGTGTGTGTGAGTGTGCGTGCAACGCACACATTTATTTTGAAGTTGTGCCAAACGTGTTAAGACAATTCATTCAAATAGCCTGCAACTGAGCCTTAGCCACGCTAATGGACATAATTATGCACAAGCAGCAGCCAAAACGATGCAGCACGCAAAAGATAAAGTATAAAAAAAAAAAAAAAAAAATATTTCAAAATAAAAAACACATGTAAGAATTATATATAATAATCCAAGGACGTACATATACATATATATATATATATGTATATGTATGTAGTGTACATATATATGTGTAGAGCATAGTTGAACTAAACGACAATTAATGACAGTGCATGCTGGCGATGATGGTCAATGGGCGGGGCCCAAGAGCAAACCGATCGAAGAAGAGGAGAAGTAGAAGAAGCAGCTGCAGAAGCAGAAGCAGAAGAGGTAGAAGTAGAAGCTGCCACTGCCACTGCCACTGCCACTGCGGCACGACTGCACCCAAAGGCCTGCGACTAATGACTTTTAAATGCATTAAAGCGACAACAGAACCCACCAAGCAAGCTAGCGAGCTAAACAACAAACACAAACACAAACAAACAAAAACTTAAATATAAAAAAAAGAAAGGGTTGCTTAGGGTATGCAGAGTATGCACGACTCTGAAAATACGCTATATGTGTATAATGTTAGATATATACAAAAAAAATAAACACTAGCTTACGATTTATGTTAATTGCAATCGAAATGATGTTATACATTTTTGTATACACAAATATGCGATTTTATTCACTCCCCCAAAATGACCTGTTTGTCAGCTGTTTGAGCGATTCATTACACTATTTCAATAGATACCAATTTTAAAACCAACTTAAAAGTTAACAACAAATAAATATTATAAAAAAAAGTGAAGCTGTAATTGATCTTCTACATGTTTTTAACGGATTGTTAGCAGAATTTCAGGAGTTTTTAATATATGATATATAAAGCATATATGATTTCAGGCTGTATGAATTTAATTTCTTCAAGTCCTATGTATTATGTTAAACTTATAATACTGAAATCAAATAACTAAAGCAAATAAATAATAAATACCAAACAGTTTTAGCTATTGACGAACTCAACCTTTTTATCTTTGTGTTTAATTTAAGTTTATTTCGAAAAAAAAATGTTGCTGGCAGATATTTTGAATCGAATTAATATGCTCCGACTCATTGTTTGCAGTATGTAGTAAATTGGTTTATAGGCATTTAGTCACAAAAAGCAATCAATCGCTAGCCAATGCCGCAGGAGGCAGCTGATGGGCGTGGCACGTGGGACAGGCAGGCAGGCTGCTGATGAGTGGCAAGCTGCAGACAGCAGCAGCAGCAGCGACGTCATCGTCTACGTTGGCGGCCACAAGTCAAAGGGCTTTATGCTAATTGGTTGTAAACTCTGCGCTCGTCTCCGCTCACACTACCTGCCCCCGCATTCGCCCCTTCCCTCTATCATTTCACCACTGTGCCACTGTGCGTGAGTGGCATGGGTTTGTTTTCTTTTTTTCTCTCTTTTTTTTTTGTTGGTTTGTTTTTCTGTTTGCGTGCCACGGCCTGTTCTTATTTTAAATATGAACTTCCTGTTTGCATTTCAATATATGAGTTGGGCAAGAAACAGAAGAAACTGTTTGTGCCTTTTCTTCGTTTTTCTTTTCGTCTTTTTTGTCTTTCTGCTGTGTTCCACTGACGTGCTCTGAAGGCTATTTTCAGTGAATTTTAATCACGCATCTTCATATCAATTAAATGGCCTACAGTTCAAGATCTTTTATTGTATGCATTAACTCAACCAAAAAAAAAAAAAAAAAAAATTTAGAGTAGCTCTGGTTGCAGCTACACTTGAAGAAAATGTTGATTTAAATTCGATTATTCTGTTGATACTTATAAGATACTTGAAGTATCTATCTATCGATCATTAAATTTTTCATGCTGAATAAAAGATGTTATAAAGATATTAGTAATATGTATATTATTTCTTTTGTACTTTCATATCTTCATCATATTAATTTTAAAATTAGTTTAGCTTCAGCTTGTTTCGCCTAGTGTATGCAACGCATATTTACAGTCTGTTTATGTGTATCTTTCATTTGCTGCCACATTGCTGCGGCATTATCTACATCTACAGCATCTACACATGTTGTATTCTCTCTTCTCTGCCGTTTCTCGCCGCTTCCCCCCGCCTGTTTCTCATCCATCTGCGTTGTCGTAGTTCAGTGCAACATCTCGCCGCTTACAGATTCTTAACTTGGGTCCTTTTCCGGATTATCTAAATTGTTGCGAGTGCGCTGCAATTTCTCTTCTTCTACATTTTCTTTTGCTTGACTCTTGTCAGGAAATCTGCGAATATTTTTCCATCGTGCTGAGTTCTCTTTTCTTTGGCCATCTATGGCGACTTGAAGCTGCAACTCTGTACGTGGACTTTGACTTGACCAGTTGTCGGTGGCAAGTTGCTGGTTGCTGGTTGCTGGTTGCAAGTTGCCAGTTATGGTCATGTGGCATATTCACGTAAAAAGCACTAAGTAACTGCTTGCCACAAATGGGACAGACGCGTTCTATGTGCGATGGCAAAATAATTTCGACAAGCGCCGCAAATATGTAGCAAATAGTTGTGCGTCTTCAACCAACAGCAACAGCAACAACAACAACAACTACTAGTGGCAGCCAATATGTCTGGCAGTCTGTCGCCTCTGTCCGACTATCTAAGCAAACAAACAGTTTCAATGTTGATGCTCTGGGAACGAACGATGGGCGCTGCTTCCGTGTTCTTCTGTGCTGCGTTTTTGCCAGGTTTCGGTTTTTTTTTTCTCTTTTTTTTTTAGATATATATATACATATATATTTTCATAAATATAGTGGTATGCATGTGTGTGCTCCTTTTTTCATTAACAAACAGGAGCAGCAACTGCGACTCCCCCCACAACCAGGAAGTACGCCACAATGCACACACATCCCCCGTTGCAAGTCGAGTTGAGGGGCAGCAGCAGCGGCGCAGAGAGAGAGCTGAAAATGTCGAGAAGCCTCGAGGCACACACAGCCAACCATTTGAGGTTAGGTGAGCTTTAAAAAAACACTACAGACACCGAAACAACAACAACAACCCACTCACACACACATACGTGGTAGACGTGCATTGAAATCGCAGGCGGCAGTTGCCACTGCCAGTGGCAACATCAAGCGGCATTTGGTTGACCTACGCGCTTTATAAATACACCCTGCCAGAGGATATACGGATTTTATTACGCATTACGTAACGCAGAACAAAAATATATATAGAAAATATATGTTTGTATATACACATATGCAGAATATGATCTTATTTATTTGATCTCAAGTTGCTGATCGTAGCAATATTTATTTCTATTTTATTTATTATTAGTTTAATTATTAAAAATAAAAGAGTATATATATTTTTGATCAGCAACACGATTTACTATAGTATCATATGCTTTAGTAGCTGCTATAAAAATCGTAATATATGCAACCCTTTTTATTTTTCTAAACATCTCCAAAAACCACACTATTTATTATGTTTCCAATTTTTTACAAATTTAAAATTAATTTTAAATTTTTTAAAATAATCGAAATAAGAATAATAATATTAAAATGTATGTAATCCAACAAACTTTTATGATAATAATTATTATAGCTAAAATTGAATGCCATAATAATAATTTTCAGCCGCTAATCAGAATCAGAAAAGATATGGCAGTAAGAGTATTTATTAATCATTATTCCTTAACTTACTCTACATACATATTATCTCTACTCTTTTTCTTTTTTTGGTTGGGGGGGTGGGGGTGTTTTTTGTCGGTTAGAAGTTGGTAAGAGAAGAGTTTATGCATCCCCACCCGTCTGTCCCTGTGCCAGTTGCTGTTCCTCTCTTGAGTTCATTATTTAGCTGAAATACACATAAATATGTATGTATGTATGTATGTACATATTTTCTTTTCGACTGCTGTTGTTGTTTTTGTTGTTGTTGTTTGTTATTGTGTTGTTTATGTGCCTTTTGGCTGCGCAATTTGTGAATATCTTTGGCCAGCTACAAGTACACGAGTTCCTTTTGAAGTTAGACCCACACATACAAAAACTGTGACACATGTTTGCCTTTTATTTCGTATTTTTTTTCTCAAAAATTTCTTAATTCTTGCTGCCAAACATCCGCCGCCCTTTTGATATGCTGATACATACATATATACATATAGTTGGGCTGCTATCTCTTTACGAGCTGATGTTTTATATTCACTTCATCTGCTTATATTTGGTTTTCTAGTCCCATTTTGTGTGTCAAACGTTTGCGATGCCCCAAGTCCAAACCCCAACCCCAACCCCAACCCCACCCCAATCCCAACCCCAATCCTAACAGCCAGCCCTCCCCCTCCTTTATTTCAGTCAACTATCTCTACTATGCACGCTCTTAATTATGACCTAAGTTTTTTTTTATATATATTTTTTTTTTTTTTTTTTTTTTTTAAGGGGTTCAGCGCTATAATCTGATTTATATGCGCCTCTTGGCATTTATGTTATGTCGCTTGTAATTACTCGTATTTCCATTTGGACTTGGGCCTCCGACAACGCGAATGGTGTGAAATATATGTTTAAAGTAAATACATACATATATGTACATAAATATACATATGTATATATACAACGCCTGCATTCTGGGCCCAATGAATGCACCATTTATGTAAGTGGGTTGGGTTAAAGATCAGCCCTGCGATCGCTTCGTGGCTGAGCGGGAGGAGGTGAAGTCAGTGACTGTCAACTGTCAATTGAAAGGAAATGGAAATGGAAATGGAACAGACAGATCAAAGCGTCAAATTGAATGTGGAAAACGTTAAATATTCCGTTCGAATTTCTTTAAACAGAAGCAACGATAGTAAGAAATGTGCGACTGTCAAATTTAACCAGCACTTTAACATGTTGTCAAACTCAATTTGGTTCTCTCAACTTCATATTTAGTAATCGGCCAATTAAAATCAATTACTTCACTAGTGCGTTTTTAGCATGCGATCCACATATCCACATATTTTTGTGGTGGATCTCAAAATGAGATTGGTTCATATTATGCAATTAAATGCAGTAAGTAAATAAAGTTTTTAAAAGCAATGCTTTTCTTCAATCCTCAACTTACAATCCACATTGTACACAATGACAAACAACTTGAATGCATTCAAATATCTTTTGCGAGCAATTTAACTTAATGAGTGGGTAAATGACGCGTTCTTTGGTTTCTTGGGCACCTCCCACCAATCACCAATCACCCATCAGCCATCAGTACATTGTACATACATATACATATCACCCACCCAAAAGAGGAACAATGCAAATGAGTCATCGCAGTTGTCACTTACTACTTGAGGAGGAGAACTGCGCTCAATTAAAGACCAACAATATGGTATCATTGGATTGGCAAACGTAAACTGATACCGAGGTTTGTCTTGCGACTCAAGCCATGCAAATGCAAAAGGCAAATATAGTGGAGATATGTTAAATTGTGTGTGTGTGTGGGGGGGGGGGAGATGCAGAGGGATTCATATGTATATACATACATATATGCAGCACCATAAACAAGAATAAGAACAAGACCTACAAGAAAATTCAAATGAAGCAGCTGCAAATAAATGACAACAACTTGAACTCCGCGACTGACTTACTGACTGACTGACTGACTCACTGACTGACTGATTGACTCACTGACTGACTGATTGACTCTCGACTGACTGACTGACTCTCGACTGACTGACTCTCGACTGACTGACTCTCGATTGGCTGACTCTTGACTGACTGACTGATTGACTCTCGACTGACTGACTGACTAACTGACTGACTGATTGACTGACTGATTGACTGACTGATTGACTGACTGATTGACTCTCGACTGACTGACTGATTGACTGACTGACTGATTGACTCTCGACTGACTGACTCTCGACTGACTGACTCTCGACTGACTGACTGACTGACTGACTGACTGACTGACTGACTGACTGACTGACTGACTGACTGACTGACTGACTGACTGACTGACTGACTGACTGACTGACTGACTGACTGACTGACTGACTGACTGACTGACTGACTGACTGACTGACTGACTGACTTTCGACTGACTGACTGACTGACTTTCGACTGACTGACTGACTGACTGACTGACTGACTCTCGACTGACTGACTCAATGTTTGCAGCATTTTTATAACGAGTCACACTATGTACATACATACATAATTTTTTTAAAGCGCACATTTAATGAGGCGAGACATTTTTAATTGATGCTCAATTAAGCAACACAGCCAAAGAGCACAGGCGACAGCAACGTCAACTTTGCTGTACAAAAACAAAAACAAAAACAACAACACACACAATTTTATGTAAATAAAAAATAAATATAAAAAAAAAAATGCCTAAAGAAAATGGCAGCAGAGCTGGCGACCACAACGGCATCGCACAGTGGGGTGGCAGGCCAATTTGTGTAACCTTTTTAAATAACATGCTTAAAACTGCAGCCAGCATTTCGCAGTTCCAATTCCAAATGTAACAACAAATAAAACAAACCGCAAGTGAAATGCTCTAAAATAAAATTTTAAAAAAAATATAGCAAACGTATTACGTTAAACTAAAATGAATAAAATGCGTTAGAGATCGCAATTAAAGCATTTATCTCAGTTTTAAATGAGGGCCAATTTTTGTAGCTATCGATATGCCAATTGAAAATAGCTGTTTACTTAGCAGCACTCAATTATGTCGTAATCTCCATTAGCAGTTCATGCCGAGAATGACAATTTGAATATGCTACAAAGCAAATTCAAAGAAACGATATTGCGCTGATGGCGAAAGAAGAACTCATTTCAAATGGATGGAAAAAGAAAAGAAAACGCCACTGAATATTCCGTGTTTATATCAAAAACTAAAGCATTTGAGCCATCTTTGCATTTCTTTTTAGCGAGTGTATTTCAAAAAAAAAAAAAAAAAAAAAAAAAGAGGAAAAAAAAAGATGCGTCTTCTCGTTTGTAATTGAAAAGGTCATTGAGAGAGATGGAAGATGGCGGAAAAAGAGACCATGGAGCAAGCAAACTAAGAAACACAAGTGTGCGTGTATGTGTGTGTGTGCATGTGCGTGTAGTTGTGTGGGGTTGTTCTGTAAAAGGCAACCGTTATGCGAAGTAAATATTTGCGCAATGGCGCAAAAACAGAAATGCACATAAAATGCGTTGGGCAAGCGGAAAAGCCAAGAAAATCAACTTTATGCGAAATGGAAATGGAAAATAAAAAATATTAAAAATTATAATTAAACGCAATCAAATGTTGAATAAATACTGCAAAGATAGCAACAACAACAAAACATAAATAGAAATTATATATAAATCAAGTGGACGAGATAAAATGACGAACAACGTGAGCAAACAAAACAACAACAAAAAAAAACAAACCAAAAGCAAAACAAAATAATATAAAAGCAAACAAACAAACAAACAATTATAACAAACGCTCCAAGGCGCGCATTTAGTTAACGCACATTTTGGCAAAAGAGGCGTGGCAGCGTGGCAGTGTGAGGTGGGCGTAAGTGCGTTCAGTTACAGGTGCTCAAGCGCCCAAGGGTCTATCTAAACAAAGTAAGTACTTGCAAAGTTAGAGAGCCTCAAGTTGTTGCACACAATTCCAAAATGAACAGCAATTTCCGGAAGAGCTGAGAGAACAACGCAAACAACAACCGTAGAAGAAGCAGATTACAACCAGTAAGCAGAGAGTAAGAGCGAGAGAGAGAGAGAGCAGCAGCAAGATTGCAATCTTGAGATGAAAGACAACAACATGCCGCAGAGAAAGCACATCAATTGTCCAGTTTGAAAACTTTTCGTCAGCATGTAAACACTCACAAGTGTCAGCTAGATTAGATTGGGTTTTTAGGTTAAGTTTCTAGGTTAGGTTTTCAGCTGTGAGCAATAACTGAAACTGAATCAAATTGCACAATTATCTGCTAAAAATAGAATATAATAATTGTCAGATAAAAACTAAGCTTAAGGCAATTTTAATTATCTCTCATAAGCTTAAAGCTATGTGGAACGCTGAAATGAAACACACACTTCAAATGCGCTTAACTCACATTCAAAAAAAAGCCTCTATAAAAGCGCTTTTATATAACTGGGCTAAATGCTTTATATAATTTGCACCCACTTGTAGACCCCCCCCCCCCCCTTTCATCCACAATTATGCCCCCTAGTTATGCACGCACCTATTGTAAATCGTTAGTTACATTTCATTAACTGCCGTTTCGCCGCATGAAGTAGGGGAGGGGAGGGGAGGGTAGTCGGGTGCCTGAAAGCGGTAGGCATAAAGCAATTTTCAATTCAGTTTAATAGGCAAATGTTTACAATTGCGCTTATCAGCAATGTAGCGCCTGGCTGGCGTTCAATTAACAGTGAAATGAAATGAAATGAAAAGAAAAGAAAAGAAAAGAAAAGCAAAGAAAACACACACAAGCGGAAAGGCAAAACATAAATAGAAATAAATTTTAGGTAATGTGGAAAGAAATGTAAAATTTCGGTGAAGCTTATTAAGAAAGCAAACCAACGAAATTACGCCATACAAAATTAACAAAAATGTGCAAAAAAAAAAAGATAGCAAAATGAGAAGCTTTCACACAACAAAAATCAACAAAAGTAATAATAATAATAATGATGATGATGATGAGGATGATGTTGATGGACTGATGATGGACTGCCACGCCCACATGCAAACGGTTGGTTCAGTGCACAAGACAATGGCAACACAAGTCGAGGTCCAGAGCCACTTTTTCGGTCAACAATAAATGTTGGTATCAGTGCACAGCAACAATAACAATTGAATCAGCGGGAAACAGAGTGAAATAGACCAAATTCCAGACACAATTGAAGGCGGGTCACATAATTAATAAGCCAGCAGAAAGTTGACTAACAGACGATGGCAAAAAAGGCAACAGTCATCGGTTTGTCGTTGTTGGGCTCGTTTGCCGCTTGCCGCTTGCCACTTGCCACTTGCTACGCGGCAGCTGCCACAAATTCCCACAGTGCCAAAAACTCCCACTGGCTACTAGTGCAACAGACGACGGTGTGCAGAATGAGGCGGCTCAATTCTAGGCAGGCAATTATTGGCATAAGCATACGCATACACATACACATACACATACACCCACCACACACACACACACACACACACACATTTTGTAAGTTTGAAAATTTCCTTATGCCCATTGTCGACTTTCTAAAACACAGCAAAAGACCTGTTAACCAGGCATCAAAGTTCTGCATACAGTGTGAGCAAGCAGTTAATGGACGGTGCACTATTCAAAATGCAAATGATTTGTGTCACGGGGTATACCTATTAATTGGGTCAACTGGTACACTTTTATGAAATGTACAAGTTTTTTGCATTTATAATTTGTTTGCTTTAGTAACCGCATAGGGTTTTTTTCATTTCTTGTATTTTAACCAAAATCACTGTAGAGATGTTAAACAGTTTTCAACATACTTAAAAAAATTGCATATATTTTTGAAACGATTGGCCTTGGAATATTGCTCAAGTGAAACGATTGGAGTTGGAACAGTTCTCACGTGAAACGTTTGGAATGGGAACACCAGCTGCGGCTAGTGAATTTATGTATTTTAGTTGACAGATTTATTTGCAACATTTTTGTGTAAAATGTATATGGTGAAGTTTGGCAGAGCTGAGCTGAAGCAGCCGGAATTGAAACAGCATTTAAATGCATTGCCCATTTATTATACTTTTTATCTGTTTCAAAAACATATCTCAGGTTTCGAATAGTCGCAATTTCAACTTTTACAACGGCACAGGAGGGTGGAGGAAGGAGGCAGGAGGCATTATTCTTCAGCATTGTTGCCGCACCAATTCAAAGTTCAGGCAATTGCCCAGCTGCTAACTAGAAAGTTTACTATGCTCTCGCACACACACATACACAGAGAGACACACAGTGAATGCAAACTTTTGGCATAGACTGTGCACAGAATACCAGACGGCACAGTCACTGCCAAAGTCTTTGGCCAAAGCCGACAAAAGTCAGAACAATGCCAATGTTTTCACTGTGTGCGATAATAAATGTGTGTCAGTGTAAGTGAGTGCATGTGTGTGTGTGTAATGCTTGCAATTTATGTCGAATTAATTAAGAAGATGTGCAGACAGACAGAGGGACGAACAGAGGGACGGACTGACAGAAACGGCGAAACTCGAACACAATAAAATACAGCAGAACGGAACTCGGCAGAGAAGACAACTTTGTATATAGTTTGCGGTGACTGAGTGTGTGTGTGTGGGGGGGTGTGTTACACACACACACACACACGCACACACTTGTATAGAGAAAGGAACGGTAACGCGGGCACTTAAACTTCGATTTAGCAGTTGACTGTCTGTGGAAACAAAGCATGAAAACCAATTGTCATATATGGGTCTGTTGTTCTATATGTTGCTGTTGTTGTTGTTGTTGTTGTTGTAGTTGTAACGGTGCGTAAACAAAATGGCACAAAAGAGTTGAACAACATAATTATTGTCACACATACATGTGTCTCACATGTACTTAGGTACATACATATGTACATAATTATGTAAGTGCAGTCAAGAAAAAGCAGCAGCAACAACAACAGCAACAACAACAAAAGAGAACCACACAAAAGATAAAAGCCGCATGAAACGAAAGTTTATAATAAACGTGAGCGGTTGAAGCGTGGGTGTTGGGCATGTGGCGGTAGGGGGCAGGGGGCAGGGGGCAGGGGGGGGGTGTGATGGCTGTTGCGTCTCCGAAATTTAGGCAAAATCTCCCGTAGAGAGACAAGACAATAAAAGCAAAGTAAGACGCAGAGCGTCAGCAAAACGTTGACATAAGCCGAACCACATGCAGCGAGCGGCGCAACGAGGCATGCAACAATACAGAAACAGCCAGAGAAACTGAAACAGCAACAGCAACAGAAACGTCTGCTTTAAAAACGTGAAGATTATGAAATGTGGAGCATGCTGATAGCGCTGCAGGGTGGAGCGTGTGGGGTGTGTGGGAGGTAGGTAAAACACGTGGACATTCCATAGAAATGCCAAACGTTGCAGCTGCGCACGCAAGCTACAAATAACTGAAATACCTCAGCAATGATAGGGTCACAACAACACACATTGTGATTAGGGGCAGCTAGGGGCTAGCTGTGGGTGGGTGTAAAGGGGTGTAGCTCAGCAGCAGCAGCAGCTCACAAATTGTCAGTTGTCAATTTTCGGCACAAGTCCAGCGTTACTAAGCTATGGACAAAAGCTCTATGAAACCGAATCTTCTGCAGTAGCAGTCTATAAGTGTGTAGCAGCGAGAGGGAGAGCAAGGGAGCGAGAGAGTCATAGCCCAATTCCACTCAAAATATTATTTATAAAAATATAACATGTCACATTAATTATTTTACGTTTATCTACGTTTTTTTTTTTTTCTTTTTTCTTATATACATTTTTTATTTTTCTATTAGAAATAAGTTTCTGTTTCAAATCTAATATTTATGATATTTTAATTGGCCTATTACTTATTCTGAGAGAGGGAGAGCGAGGGAGCGAGGGAGCGAGAGAGTCAGTGACTGATTTATTAAAAACTTATAGCCCAATTCCACTCATAACATTATTTTCAAAAATATAACATGTCACATTAATTATTTTACGTTTATCTACGTTTTTTTTTTTTTTTTTTTCTTATATACATTTTCTATTTTTCTATTAGAAATCAGTTTGAGTTTCAAATCTAATATTTATGATATTTTAATTGGCCTATTACTTATTCTGAGAGAACGTTTATCTACATACGTATATTTTCTATGGTAGAAATTTTCGCAAAACATTGATTTTGTATGCTCTTTTACTATTTTTGTTTCAAATTATTTTGTATTCAATTTTATAGTTACAGTTTGTAATTGAGTGACATTTAATTTAATTAAGTTTCTGAACAAACTTGCTGCAATTTTGTTTGTAATAAATAGTTTCTTTGTTATACTATTAGCTGTGGTTTTGCGCTTAATAAATTCGCGGACTCGATGCCAACTAAATGACAGTAGAAAGAGCGTGCGAGAGAGGCAAGCGGGACTAATGCCACAAAATACCGATGCCACAACTAAACCACACGAAATGCACCGCACACCACTCCGCCAACCCAGCTGTTCACCTGTCCAGCTGTCCACTTGTGTAAAATTGCAACTTGGGTCAGTCAGACGCTGCATGCAACCGAGCCGAGGAGCAACGGCGAGAGCAATAGCACTGCCCTGCAACATATGAAACCACCTGCAATGCACCACAAATGCCACAACATCAAACCGAATTCATGGCGGAAAATTTCCATTTTCTGCTTGCACACATTTTCATTGATGTTGTAATCATTTATTTGAAAAATTGACAGTCAGTTGCAGAACTTGCGAAGCGGCATTAATGAATGCGACAAGTGTAATTATATATTACAAATTAGCATCAACATAAACATAATGGTAAAACCTGTTCATTTATGCAACATAATAAATGTTACTATTGACATTTTGGCAAAATGCTTTCGGACATTTGCACATATGTATGTAGTAATGTGCGCCAAGTAAATACAAAGACAATTATAGGTTGATTTTTATTGTCATTCATTTTCGTTTGCATAAATTAATTGTAATTATGAAAAGTCCATTGCGTTTGATTTTATTCCAAACTAATTGCATTTAATGTAAAGCCGCTTATCAACGCACAACCAACAACCAACAACTGTAAACATCTGAAATGTATTTAATTAACATTCGCTTGGTGACGCATAGCAATGCGTAAACCTCTTCCCAGAAATTCCGATTACAAAGAACTTGTTTGCATGCACCACATTCCGATATCTGAGCGAATGGATCGTCAAACTGCCAACATTCTTTAACAATCTTCTGAATATAGTATATATGTAAGTCGGTTAATTAGTCGCAAACTAAGCTTGAAACTATTTGCATTTGTATAAATTCAATTCAACTGCACATTAATTGTAATCAGCGCATTTTGTTTAGCTTTGTATTAAAGTTCTTTTTGTAAATTGTTGTTAACTCAGTTACTAATTAAGTTGGCCAGCTTTTCTAGCCCAATTCCAAATGTTCCAATTTGTCAACATTTCAATTTCGCTTTGAGTTTATGCCAAAATGTTAAGCTTCAGTTCAAACTCACAAAGTCGACACATTAAATTTGATAAAAAACAAAATTTGAAATCGTCCAAAAAGGTTTCTCTATATTTTTGAATATTTATTTGAAGACAAAAACTTAATATTCACCTGTGAAAAAAAACTATTTAAATATATTTGCTTTTATAAAAATTAGCAAAATTAGTTTTAGTAGTAAATATTAGTGTTAGTTATCAACCATCAAAAATGTTTCTAAATATATTTATACATCACACTTAATTGGAATATTTCACAGTTATCAGCCAGGCACTTAGCTAATAATGCAATTAGACAAAAGGCCATTGCCTTACTGAGATATCTAAATATGGTATCATATTAGAGCCAAAAAAAAAAAGGGCAACGTCTAAATAAACTGCAATTGAAAACTTTGGATATGTTTATTATGAAGTGCTTGAGAGATAAAATGCCATAAATAAATATGAAATTGATGTGATTAATATGCCAACAATGGACAATAGGTGTCGCTTTGCATAATAAGATGCGCATTTAGCTGGAAGTGAAGACTGAGACAAAGAGAAGGAAGAGCGAGAGAGATAGAGCACCTGACAACAACAGTCCAACAAATCATTAATAATTCCAAACCAATCGAATTGTCTTTTTGTTTTCTTTATATATATATATATATGTATATTTTTTTATTTTTTTTTTTTGTCACCGTTGGTCGTTTACATTTCCGTTTCTTGTTTATGGCCAACCGAGCGAACAGCAAAAAGCTGGCTTAAAGCAGCGGCGCCTGCACTTGGCAACAGCCGAGTCAATGAGTCGGTGAGTCAGCCAGAAAGAGAGAGCATGAGAGCAAGAGAGACAGAGAGAGAGGGCAAGACCCGAGATCAATATGCATGATTCATGCCATTGGCATGAGACTGGGACTGGGACTGGGACTGAGACTGGCCAACATTGAGAGGGCCAAAAGGCAGGCAGCTCGTTTTGGCCCACATTTCGGCTTTCGAAAGAGCTGCAGCAACAACAACAACAATGGCATTAACTAATCGCCCGGCAACATCCATCATCAATACCACATTGGACACCTGACGGCCCTTTTTGAGTCAAGCACATTGATGGGGCTAGGTTAACAACAAAAAATATATGTATATACGCTTTTTGATAACCGATAAATGATAAGCGATAGCAGCGACAGTGGCAGTGGCAAAAGCAAAGCCAATGCTCAACATTGTGTCGCACATGAGGCTCATTAGCTGTGCGCGGTTCCAGCAATGCAAACACCAAATAGCTACCCCAAGCAACAACAACAACAACAAGAACAAGAAATAAAAATAGAAGGGCAAGTGTGACCGCCTAGCAGATGCCCTGGTATACAGGGTATACAGCTAATGGTCAAATATGTGCAAGTTTCAAAATATAAAAAATAAAAAAAACATTTCATTATTATTTTGAAATTTGCAGAAAGTTGAGAAATTTAAGCCTCATGATTTTGATGTTTGTTAATTTGTTAGAAAATATGTGAATTTCTGTGAACTTCTTAACTAAATAAAAAAAAAAAAATTCATTTTGCTTCCTATATTTGTCGTAAGATAAAGTTGGGGTACAAAATATAAAAATAACGTGCCTGGGTTAAAAATAAAAATATGTGAAATAAACTAGATTTGTATTTTTGCCTGCAAATAGCTTAAACTCGCTTAAACTCCAAAGATATGCTTAGCAAATCTATATTTATCGGTTGAAAAATTACTACTTTTTAATAACACAAGCTAACAAAATCACAGTCGTATTATTGCAAATCTGGAATAGGCTTGAACATTTGTTTTCTTAAGCTCAAGTTTGTATTTATACTTTAGTCGACATACAGAGTCGACATTTACGGCCTGTAACATAAATTTGCACAAGAGTAAGTACAAAAAGTGTTAAAAATAAAAAGAACCCATTCACCTGTGGTACAAGTACGGGGGGGGGAGAGTTTCAAGTCGCAGGCGCAGCGATAAGCTGCAGTTGTTTTTGTTGTTCTTGTCGGTTCGGGCCATTATTATTATGCATACGACTGGGCTATTATTATTATGTATGTGTGTGTGTGTGTGTGTGAGTGTGTGAGTGTGTGAGTGTGTGAGTGTGTGAGTGTGTGAGTGTGTGAGTGTGTGAGTGTGTGTGTGTGTGTGTGTGTGTTGGTGTTGACTGCCAAACAGGTTGGCATTGGCGGCCTCTGGGCGCGGATTTGAGTCGGCTGATAAAACCGCCGCCGACTACTAATCGTAATAATAATAATAAAACCCAGAGACAACAAACACAACAAATGTCAACGCACAGCAATGCCAGCGACAATAGCAACAACAGCAATTGTTAACAATTGCGAGTTGTGTTTGTTTGCTAAGGGGGCTTTAAGAAACCCAAACAACAAAAAAGTAGAACACCAAACCCCGAATGTGAATGCATTTCATTTGTAATAACCCCTTTGCAAGTGTTGACTTAGTTGGTAGGCAACTTCAACATCAACATCTTTTTTACACTCGGATTTCTTTGGTAAACAAATGAAATATGTTTGCAATATTTGCACGCATTTAACTTAAGCTGTTCTAGTGCATAATTCAAAAATTGATTGCCTCTCAAGTATTATTATTATTTGATTTTGGATTCCGATTTTGGAGCATTTACAAATATTTAGATTTTTCATTTCTATGGTACAACTAACTGTTTAGCTGGGCTAAGTGTGACTCAAAGGTATACTCAAGTTTTCTCCAGAGGCAACTCAATCGCTTGGTGCGCATTTCAATTAGCATTGTGCCACTTGCAACAAACTTAACGAAATAGAAGGTAAAACAAAAACAAAAAAAAAACAATTAAATAGAAACTCACGAATAAAAATGCAATCAACTCAATTATTAAAGACAATAGAAAAATGTTGCTGTTGTTTTTGTTTCTTCACTCATAAATAAAATTTTCAATATTTCCAATTGCTTTTTGTAGCTTGCTTGCTGTACTCAGGTACTTTGTTGCCGTTGTTGTTGTTGTTGTTGTTGCTAGCAATATTTAGTATTTATTAAGTAGCTAATGAGCATACAACACACGACGACAGCGGAATTGCAGCGGGGCACGTACAGCAGCTAGCAACAACAACAACAACAACAACAAAAACAACAACTCGCAACAAAGTGGCAACTTGTAACGAAATAAAATAGCAAAAGGAGTACAAATTTCGTAGTTGAAATGTAACTTGAAATATCAATAAAAAAAAAAATAAAAAAACCATTTTTGTGCTGAGCTGATTGTTGCCGTTGTATTGGTTGCAAGAGTTTACTATTTTTGTTGTAATTAATATGCCAGAGAGGCACTCAGAAGTCAACGCTGCTGTTGTTGCTGCTGCTGCTGCTGTTGCATGCCAAAGCAAACTGCTGCACAGAACTGAGTAACTGACTGATTGACAGACTGGCTGCAAGAATTAAATACTCACTCACTCACACACACACACACGCACACTGGCTGCGATCAAGGCCAGACGAGTGTGCAACGCGGCTGCACTCACTGGGTACCTGAGCTTATTCGTTTACCTTTTGCCGCATTTGCATAACGTGCAAACAAAATTCATTGTAAGGCGCGCACCAACACCCAAAAAACATAAAAAAAAAAAATATTGAAACCAAAAGCAAAATCATATACACACTTGAAGAAAAGTCGCTGTACTAAATTCAAGTTGAGTCGAGTTCAAAAATGTCAAGTGAAATTCATTTTTGAGCATTCTTAGCTAATAATTATAGATATATAATTATAGATACATAC
Organism: Drosophila maculinotata; assembly: GCA_035045305.1. Lineage (NCBI taxonomy): Eukaryota > Metazoa > Arthropoda > Insecta > Diptera > Drosophilidae > Drosophila > Drosophila maculinotata. Next base: position 884,370 of record JAWNPD010000679.1, on the reverse strand, counting down.
TTATCCCAAACATATTTGTACTTACATTAAGTGTAAAACGTTCTAGTACTTATTTTAAGAACATCAAATATTGACACAAGCTGACTTAGTTTTATTTTAACATGATATACGAATTGCATCCGAATGCAATGAATCATTGTTTTAAGAACTTCAGCACTTAAAATAAGCACTAAATATCTTTATTTAAGAACATCAATTATTGATATAAGTTTTATTTTAACATGATATCCGATTTGCATCCGAATGCAATGAATCATTGTTTTAAGAACTTCAGCACTTAAAATAAGAACTAAATATCTTTTTTTAAGAACATCAATTATTGATATAAGTTTGATTTTAACATGATATCCGATTTGCATCCGAATGCAATGAATCATTGTTTTAAGAAATTCAGCACTTAAAAGAAGAATTAAATACCTTTATTTAAGAACATCAATTATTGATACAAGCTGATTTATTGAATTGAACTGCTCAGAATGGTTGCAAGAACTTGAGTACTCAAAACGAGAACTAAATATCTTACTCCAAGTAATCAAGTTCTTTAAATTGAGTACTCAACTTATTTCAGTCTTCATTTTAGTTGTTCTTTTTTTATTTTATAATTTTCAATGTAACGTGAAATATTAAATCGGCAGGGGTGGTAATTTTTTGGGAGAGTACTAGCATCTATTACGCCTTCGACTCTTTATTCCCGATCAATCTTAATTTCTGCTCGAAATTGTGTCGTTTTTTTTTCTGAGTGCACTCATAGACATGTGTGTGCAGCTCAGGTGCAAATTGACGCAGTCCGAGTCCAAGCCATAACACACACAACCATGTGTGTGTGTGTGTGTGTGTGTGAGTTAGCGACATTTGCTCGGCCTCGACGGTGCAGCTACCTTTAGACATTTCCGGCCATTGGTTGTCCCAGTCGCAAACCCAATTGCCAATAAAATGAGCGCAGAATTTTAGTTTTTCTTTTAGTTGCTAAAAATCACGTATTAATTACGCATATCCGGGCAATAAAAAGACGGTGACGATGAAAATGCAATCAGAACGTACGCTTTAGCAGCTGATTTCGGCAGCAGCTGGTAAGGCGGAAATTCAGGTGGCGTAGCATAAATAACGCAGTAGTAGTAGAATCATTAGCTACAATTCTGCCAGATATACTAATTTATGGAAATATTATATATATATATATGCGCCAAGGTAATGCCGGGGGCAGTGCTGCTGACATGCAGTCTGTTCCAACTGGGATAGGCGCTTACGCACATGCAAGCTGCTGCTAGCCAGCCATTTACCTTTTTGACTGCCTGCTGCTGTTCCTTTTGCTTTCTCTCTCCCTTTATCTACCTTTCTGACTGCATTTGATTCTCTTTGCTTTCTTTTTGGTTTGTTTTGCTGCAGTTGCCGTCGCGCTGTTGCTCTGTCGCTCTGTTGCTCTATTGCTTACATGTAGTAGCACAGACCCTAAACTGGGCTCGTACATTATCTATGGGCTGATGTTGCCCTTCTGCTGCTGCTGTTACCTCTGACCACCACTGACAACTGACCGCCGTTTGCCGTTCGTTCGGTCACTCACATTGCTGTTGTTTGTCTCTTTGCCTGTGTTTTGTTTGACTGCTTCTTGTTATGGCCATATGCGTTTAGATAAACGAGCAGGCAATGCGCCAACCTGGCTAACTGTTTGGCACTCGCAGCGCTTAAGGCAACCTTTCTCATCCTGTGTCTGTTAAAGTTCATGTCAAAATGATAACAAGTTGAACTTGACTTGTCTAATTATAATGCTTAATTCAATTTAAGATTAAAAGTTTCTGGGGGGCACATAAATTCAGACAAGAGTTCAATCATATCAAGCAATGTTCAGTTAGACATTTTTGTTATTATGAACAATAAAGAGAAAGAGATTTATAAATGAGAGAGAGAGAGAGCGAGAGAGGATATATAGAAGACATATAGAGGATATATAGAAGATATGTACAGGATATATAGAGGACAAATTTAGATAATATAAAGGATATTTAGAGGATATATAGAGGATAAAAAGAGAATAAATAGAGGATAAAAAGAGAATATATAGAGGATATGTAGAGGATATATAGAAGATATATAGAGGATATATAGAGAATATATAATTTATATGAAGGATATATGGAGTATATATAGAGGATATATAGAGAATATATAATTTATATGAAGGATATATGCAGTATATATAGAGGATATATAGAGAATATATAGAGGATAAAAGAGGATATATAGAGGCTATATATATATAGAGGATAAAAAGAGAATAAATAGAGGATAAAAAGAGAATATATAGAGGCTATGTAGAGGATATATAGAAGATATATAGAGGATATATAGAGAATATATAATTTATATGAAGGATATATGGAGTATATATAGAGGATATATAGAGAATATATAGAGGATAAATAGAGGATATATAGAGGATATATAGAGGCTATATAGAGGATATATAGAGGATATATAGAGGATAAAAAGAGAATATATAGAGAATATGTAGAGGATATATAGAGAATATATAATATTTATGAAGGATATATGGAGTATATATAGAGGATATATAAAGAATATATAGAGGATATATAGAGATTACATAGAGGCTATATAGAGGACACATAGAGCAAGGTAATTTTGAGAGCTGTTAATAGAAAAACTAAGAACTAATTGATTCAGGCATTGTTTCAATCAACTCAAATTTAACAAGTGTTAAAAAAACATGACACATGTATTTATCAAATAATTAAACATACAATTGTCACCGACTAAGATTTGATTATGGTGCAAACATGTATAAATAACACTAAATGGACTTTGAAAACGTGCGAAGCTTATTAATTTCAACAGCGGTTCTGATTGTTTTTAATAAGCCCCGGCCTCATTTATTCGCTGTTTTTGAGCAGCAAACAATAACAATAGAATACTAACTGGCACACAAATACAAAAAAAAAACAATGTATAAAACTGATAAATAGTTTGCTACAAATCATATTTGCTGGATAAAGCAATGTGCAATGTTGCAATATTTAGGTTTCAAAATGCTGTGCACGTCCAATTTGTTGTAATTTGTTGCATTATTTATATAATTTGATTTGTGATTTTGCCTTTGACAGCACTTTTCCTGCCCGCTATATGTAATCATATTAAATGTCAAATTTGTGTTCTTAATTTTGTATTTGTTTTTGTTTTTTTTTTTGATTTTTTTTAGTATTGTACCCGCGAGTGAATATTGCAAATGTGTTAAACGGATTTTCCGGCCGGAAAAGCTTTGGCATCGACCGCTTTTCTAATGCCTTGAGTTAAGGTTTTATTTATGGTCAGTGACACGCCTGCTGACTGTCAGACTTAGTTATAGTTATTGTTGTTGTTGTTGTTGTTGTTGAAGCCTTTGCCGTTATTTAGTTCTGCAGCCAGTGACAAGCCCTTGGAGGTGTATTCTTTGAGGGGCTGCGGAGGGGTGTCGGACTGCTGGGTTGGTCGGGGGCGGAGTTAGGTAGTTTCTTCAGTCATTTCCAGCGCTCAGCTAATTTTATTATGCACATATTTTAAATTCTTTTACACGCTTTATCAACTTTACATAGTCTTAAATCTGAGAACGCCTTCTTCTATTACCTGTAGGCACATACAAACACACACCTGCACACACACACACACACACATTAACAGTCAGTTGCATTGCTACTGCTGTTGTTGTTTTTGTTCATTTTGTTGCAAGCATTTCACCCGCAGCTACTCGGGGGCAGGGGGCGGGGGGCTGCATATTTCAGTTGACGCTTTTAAATATTAAATATGCCCCGGCAAAATACAACAACAACAACAACAAAAGCAGTGCTTGTGCACGTTGGCTACCCCCTGCCCCTTGTCCCCATCCCCTCCTCCCGTCCAGCCACCTGGTACACCCGTATCATCTCCTTGGGGCAGCCAGTTAGCATTTCAAGCTGCTCACTTTGTCGTTTTGTCTGCATTCTGACCCATCTCTCTTTCTCCCCCCCCCCCCCCTCTTTCTCTCTCCCTCTCTCTCTTTGCCCTTTTTTTATAAAATTGCTAAAGGTATTTGAATTTTGCCATGAAACGTGAAACCCCGACACGTTCATCAACCAAGGATGTCTGTTGCAGCTAGAGAGTTGATATTTCTAATGTAAATTTACACAGCTAAAGATTTAAATGTCGATTTAAAAGTCATCAGGATCAGAACCTATCGATAGATCAGCGGGATCAGCAGGCATATCTTAAAGCATGTAAAGGCTATAGACACAAAATGTAGCAGCTATGTTCTTGTATGGAATACACAGATTTAGAAATATTTGATTTGGAATTTTACACTTTTTTTCTAACAACCGAAACCGAATTTAAAAAAAAACATAAACCTTAAACATAACATAATTTAGAATGGCTAAAAAAAATTTCTTGAAATTAATGTGCATAAATAAATTTTTTTTTATTAACATTGATGCCTAATTTATAAATCAAGCTAACAGTTTGCAGATATAGCATAGGCTGCCGGGGCCTTCAGCTATATGAAAGTAAAGGAGTGAGAGAAAATTGTTTACATGTGTATGTGTAGATTACTTGTTGGTGTGCTTTTTTACATGAAGTGAAGTTATAACATAAATAAACTTAATGAATTGGATTCTGTTTAAAACTAAGCGGAGACATTGAGACATTTTCAGGGTATCTGCTCGTCGCGCTGCACTCTTGCTTTCTACTCTCTCTTTCTCACTCTCTCTCTCTCTCTCTCTCTCTAACTGTTTAGCTGTGCTTCTCTCAAGCTTTGTCTATTCCCCCGGCTGTGCAACACTGCAACTGCCAGACGTCGCGAGTCTTGCGGCTTTCTGACAAAGTGCCGTCGTCGCCGTGTGGAGCTCAGCGACCATCACTTGAGCTTCAACTGCATCTCGAGTCGCGTCCAGGGGCCAGCACCAACAACAACAACAACAACAGCAACAACAGACGACGACCGACGGCATTGTCTCTTCTCGTGTTTTGCAACTTTTGGCCGCAAAAAACATGGCTACTTTTCAGTTGAGGCAACCTTTTTGTTTACCACTGTGGCACCTTTCACCCACGTTTCGTGCGGCTGATTTGTTATTGTGTTTCTTATGACATGTGCTACAATATATTTTCATGCACTTTTCATTGCCATTGTTTATAAATGCACATAGATTCGCGTATATTCTGCCTAAAGACTGTAAGATTTGTTGCATGTGTAACTGAATTATGTGCAACAAAATGGAATGGAACACACATTTTGTACTAATTGTGTGGCAATGAGTACAGTCAAGGTTAGCTATGCGGAACAAATGGAATGGAACATGGGTGAAGTTTCAAATGTATTCATATTAAGCAAACAGTTTGAAAACCAGATCTGTTGTATATTAAGGGGTTAGCTTAGATATCTGTAGGTTTCTTGAGATTGAGAAAAGATTATAGATTATTGTATATTCTGCCTAAAGACTGTAAGATTTGTTGCATGTGTAACTGAGTTATGTGCAACAAAATGGAATGGAACACACATTTTGTACTTATAGTGTGGCAAAGAGTACAGTCAAGGTTAGCTATGCGGAACAAATGGAATGGAACAGCTTGAAAACCAGATCTGTTGTATATTAAGGGATTAGCTTAGATATCTGCAGGTTTGTTGAGATTGAGAAAAGATTATAGATTTTCTCGAAATACCTTCAAGTAAAAAAGAGAAACATATTTATTTCTACATTTAAGGCTTAACAATTTTGTCATAAATCAGTTTTCTAAGTAGATGAACGTAGTTATTTGAAAACTATGTGACATCAATTATTGAATGTAGTCTTTATATTTGATTATAAAGAAACTTGCCATCTGTTTTCGAGGCAGACATCACAATGCAAATTGCCGCCAGTGTTGCACATGTTTGCATGCAAATTTTGCGAGATGTTGGCAATGAAACGCAACCAAAATCAACGGCAACTGCGCCGCCTGGAATGCAACAACAAAGTACCAGTTGAAGAATCTCTATGATTGGCGACCGACCACTCAACGCGATGGCATTTCAATGAGAAATAGCTAGCTAGCACCAACCAGGGCGAAATACAGTGGATCACAGCTTATTTCAACCAGCACCTAACAAAAACTTAAACCAGCTATAACTAAACTAAAAATGATATCAAAATAATTTAATAGTCTTATGTTTAAGCTTTTCAAATATTACTACATTTATTTTTTATCATTTTTTTTAATATTTTAAAATAATTAAAAACTAAAAAATCAGACGAAAACCACTGTACATGCGCTATCCCAATAACAAAAAAAAAAAAAACAACCAAAAATAAGCAGCTCGGTTGTAATCGAAATATGCGAATTGTTGGCCGCCTGCTGATTTTTGGCTATTGTCGCATTGTGTTATGCGAAGGCACTTAGCATATTTGGGCCGGGATAACTGGGAAACTGTGGATCATATCCCATAATTGTTATTGTTATTGTTGTTATTTATGCTGCTGCCGATGCTGTTGTTGATGCCATTGCTGCTGTTGATGCGGCTGCTGATGCTGCATGAAATGTGCAACGCGATTATATTGTCAACAAAAACGCATTAGAATAATGCAACAACATTTTTGTAGTGGCCCGCACAGTGGCACAAAACTGCACCGCAAGCCAGTCGAAAATTGTATGACTAACAATATTTAATATATATATTTAGGTAATTGCAAGCGAATTATTTGAGTGACAAATCACTGCGAATTTATTTGACGCCTTTAAAGTTGTGTATATCGATAGCAGCAATCGATTGCTGTAAACATCTTTGTAGCGTTTGTCGATAACTTGAAATTGAGCACATACATATGTACATATGTCTAGTTTTTTTTACATTTTTGTCCTATCGAGCCACTGTGCACTGTGGTGCACCGCATCACTTTGTGGGTCAATCAATTTGGTGCGCAATAAAACAATGCTCTCAACAATGGACAAAAACCGAAATTTGATTTATCTAATGAGCCAAATAACCAAATAACAAGACGACCTCTAAACTAAATACAAAACGCAGAACGCATAGCGTGGCTGACCAGCAATTTGGCTGGGGTGTTAAATATATGTATGTATGTGTGTATGTGTGTATGTGTGTATGTATATGTGGCACATGCATATGAAATATATATGTATGCTCGGGGCATAATCAGAGAGCCGCCGGCTTAAAACTGGCCCATGTAGCAATACCAATACCAATACCAATACCAAACCAATACCAATACCAATACCAATACAATATATGGCTTAATGCGAGCACAATGCAATGCACAACAAAATGCGCTTATTGGCTTAAAAGCAAATGCAGGCGAAACTCACAAATAGCCAACACTTTGCCAGAACAAATACAGGCGGTCAGCAGTGGGGCAGGAGGGGGGCAGGGGGCGATGGTGTAAGGTGAAGTTGCTTCAATTTTGTGATTTGCTGTCATTCAAAAAAATGAGCGCAGCAACTGAGAAAAGTTTTCAAATTATGTTACACAACTCTTGATGCCAAATCTGTCAAAGATTGATATGGCATTGTCGAAACTATAGTTACACATCACAATAAACCCAAATATTGGTTTATAATTCCCAAATGGTTTTGGCAAAAACGGCCAAATAAACCAAACAAATAACACACATAAGCCACAATCAACACCAGTTAAATTGCATGTAAGCGTTTACAAAAATCACCCACATAACCCAGTTTTTGGAAAGCAATCAAAATGTAGGTGCATCAAAATTTGGTTAGCATTAAGCAGCAAACAAATAAATCAACTCATTTGATTATGCGCCACAACGAAATCAATGGTCAAATACGATTTTCGGCTTGGACTTGTAGGCCACAATGGCCAGCAATCAAGATTTTGGTAGCATGCATCAGGTAACCGTTTTTAGCCACAAAAAAAATAAATGGAATATATCAAAAATAGCATTGTGTACCACATTTTATGCACGCAATCAATAAAAATTGAAATTTTGTGTTTTTGAAATTCAATAACAAAATGCTATCAACAAAATAAGCAAAGGCTTGGGATTGTTTCCCTTAGCCAAAGATATATATACAAATTATAGAACTTTGAAGATACAAAAATAAATCCAATTTTAAATAATGACCTTTTCAAATCTGTCTTCCTCTCTCAAGATATAACAAAAATGTAAATCGTTTGTTGTTATTTTGATATATTTCGATAATAATTGGAATTGAAAAGCTCAACAAAGTCGTTTCGTCTTTAAATTTCGCCAAATCTGCAAACACGTGAACTGTGTTTTGAAATGTGTGTCACCAAAATTCGTGAAATTGTGCCTCAATATTTATTATTATGATTATTTTTATTGTTGTGTGTGGTTGTGTGTAACCTGAGAGGTTGAAAGTGCCTGTAAGAGAAATATATTTTGCAACAGAAAACTCACATGCAGTGCAAACACCAAAAAAAAAAAAAAGAGAGAAAAAAAAAAACAAGCAGCAGAAAATATGACAAAGAAAGTGGCAGCAAACAGCTGCACAAACAAATTGGCACTGTGGCGCCTTTTGTTCGATTTGTGACGGGTCAGTAGCCAAGCGAGAAGAGCAAGAGCAAGAGGAAGAAGAAGCACAAGGAACAGGTGTCCCAAGTGAAAATTGCATCGCTATGACTTGAAGATGCAGAAATGCCCAACTAGAGTTACAGATTACAGACTACCGACGGTAAACGAGAAACGGGCAACGGGAAACGGGAAACCTTTTCATCAGCAGTTTCCAGCGAGCTCAGAAATATGAAATGAAACTCATGGCGAGGCCGGGTAAATAATTATGGCGAAATTCTGTAAACAGAATCGCAGCACAGATAAAAAACAAAAGAGTGTTTAAAATAATAATCTGATATGCAAATAAACATTAAATAAGAAGTGTCGACGTGGCATTTTTCGAGATTTTCAGATTTTCAAGGTGCCATTAAAGAAGAGAATGCGTTGAATGTTTACATTAAATGCAATTCGATGGGGAATCTTTTTTTTTTCTGTCCTTCAAAATAGCATTTCCCAAGCAAAACTCTGCAGAAAAAAAAAAAACTATAAGCAAACAAAATTAGATACTTTTTGATTTGTGAGTGGCGAAACCAGAGCTGTGCAATATTTTATTTTCCACTATTTATTTGTTTAGCAATTCAATAAGAACGTACTTTAGTTTCAGCGAAATCTATCACAACTCTTTGTTGAAAAGACGCAGGAGTATTTAAAATAACAAAGTTAATATTTAATGAAATTGGACGAATAATTGACTAGTATATTTTCAAATGTAAATTAATAGTTTTTTAAGTATTGAAAAGTGTTTAAAAAAATATGTTCAAATTAATGGAAATTATGGATTTCTGCATTTATTTAATTGGGCTTCTTCAGAGTCGATTACAGAGCATCCGGTAGTCGAGGCACTCTTCAATTGCAAATTCCAATGAGCTGCAAGGGTAATTATAGTTATAGTTAGCTAGTTGGTTGCATCGATTCCGTTTTGGCCCCTGGGACGGGACACGTTTGCATTATCCTGGTAACGATTTGTGGACATTTGAAGCTTGTATTTGATATTCAAATTATGTACATACATACATACATAACTGGCCCCTGTTAATTAACTTGTGTTTAGTATTTGATGTTAGGTATTGACATTTGGCATGCCTCTTGTGATGCATCATAGTGGGACTGCATATACATATATCTATACATATGTATGTGGGTTTTGTGGCAAATCTAAATTTCAATGAAAATGACTAGTTTCAAATATTTGAGCGAGTTAATTATACAATAATTAGAACTTGACGGCGCAATTACAGACATTAATTGGTAATTATGCCTTTTTGCAGATCAGCCCTTTAATGTCGATTTAGAAATTAATTGCCCCCTGTCTCTCTCTCTCCCTCTCTCTCGATATAACTCCCCATCATTCAACACATTTCAGACATAGGTTTGTTAATGAAACACAATTATATTGAAATTCCAATGGACCAATAGATATAAGGGTCAAACATTAGAAATGTGGCATAAAATACCTTTGATTGCAACAACAAGTGTGAAATGATGTGAAATTGAACAGGGTCGTTTGAATACATATGGAATGGAACAGCCTGTGGTCAATCGAATGGAATGGGTGCAAAACTGTGGAACAGAGTTGCATCAAAAAGTAATAGCATTGGAATTTATGTATTAAATGCCTTTGAGCACTATAGTGAAACAGTGGAATGGAACAGTGGAATGACATGATATAAAATGCATTCAATTACAGCGCAGAGCAGAACAAACTTTAATTAATAGTTGAACAAATATTGCAGACCACATTTTTATACTGATTGGCAAAATTAATCAAATCAAATCAAATGAAATGAAATAAAGCAAGAGAATTTTGCACGTTGAATATATAATAATAATTATATATTGGGGCAAATATTTGTTTAAAAAGCGAAACTTGTTAATTGAAATTAATGCAATTAATCAAGTGTATTTGGGCAAATAATTGCGACAAGAGCGCAATAATTTATTTGATTATAATTAATTAACAAACGTTAATTGTTGCATTAAATGCACACGCATTCTGAGCACCAACGGGACACGAACAACAACAACAACATTGGGGATTAAAACGCCACACAAGGCGCTAATTTACAGTCATTATGTAAACCCTACATCTGAGATTAATTATCTATAATCAAAGCAAACAAATTAGTTCGTTCGTTCAGTTCTCTGTTGACCAACAACAAAAAGAAACGAAAAAAGAAAAACAGTTGACAGTCATTTAATTAGTCAGGTGTGCCCAAAACTTAAGACCAAAAGAATTACACTTAAGCCCGCAGGTAATTGAACAGCTGGCAACTTTTTCGGCAATTATCAATTCGAAAAAATTGATAATTAAAAGTTCTCATACACAAGTTCTTTCCACCTACGCTAGCACATTTTTTTGGTTTTTATTATTTTCCATTTTATTTTAGCGAGCATTTTCATAGTTTACATGCAACAAATATAAGAACTCTTAAAAATTAGTATCTTCTTTTTCACTAACTTCATGCCTTTTATTTCACAAGTTTTTTATTATCTGGTTTTAAGACTACAATTATCGAAAACCCTTTAAAAATGCTCTAAATTTCAATTGTTACCGTTATTTGCGATTATGTAACACCTCGAGGCATTCTAATTTGCCATAAATGCATTTTGTAGCTTATATTTTTGAATATTTCGAGAAAATCCTATTAATCTTCTTGCAATTGATTATAACTTATTTTGAGACATTTTTACAAAGCTCACAACTTTTCTAAAGTTGTTGATTCGTTTTTCGATATTTGGTCTTCATTCATTTCGTTTATTCTTTTTTTTTTTGTCATTCAACATAACCTACATAAGTAATATACCAAGTACAATTGAGTTGGGGATAAAGTTTTCCTATTCTTTTTCTTATCAGACACTTGCTATGCTTCTCCTTTTTTTTTTTAGTTTTTTTAGTTTTTTAGTTTTTTGTTTATTCGGTGCGCATTTCACATTGAAAATTCGTGTGTTTGATGTCGACTCGTCTTACTTTTTTTGTATTGTCATTGCAGCTATTTACACACACACACACACACTCATCACACACATAGATACTTTTGTCGTTCTCTGTTTTCGGGATTCTGGGGAAATATACATATGTATATCAGCGACAAGGTGTTGAATTTTACATTTTTGTCACTGAAATCTTTGCCGTCTAGTCGACGGTGAATGCTCGATATAAACAATGAATGAAATAAACAAATAATAGTTGAGTAATCGAGATTAGTCGACAGCTAAATATCTGCAAATAAATAGAAGATATAATACTTATACCGTTTTTTTAACTAGATATTTCGATTTTTGTTGCTTGAAAATTGTATATTTCTAATCTAAATGACGGCAGTTATTTTTCTAGACACTTTTAATAGATTTTCATTATAATTTCACCTATTATTATTTAATTCGAAATACATCAATGCCTATTTTCTATTTGATCAACATATCAAACAAATTGGCTCTATCGAATTTTCTTAATATTAAGACGAGTTTGTTGCTTTTTTCGGGGGCACACTGTATTTGCAAGTCGAGCATTTTGTATTTGTGTTTTTGGGGTCGGTCTGTTTGATTTAGTTTGGATAACAGCAACAAATAAGCAAGCGACAAGTGTTGAGTTACTGCTAAGCACAACTACCAACACCCACTACTCTATTTCATACGCTTACCAGCACTACTACTACTACTACTACTACTACTACTACTACCAAAATGCCTAATTTTCTGCTACGCTTGGCAATCACCAAACAAATTCCCACGGGCTGTTTGTTTTCTACTTGTTTTCGGGGCAGACACAAAAAGAACCGAAAAATGTAAAATAAAACAACAACAAGAGAAGCAGAATAAGTGGAAGAAATGTGTGTGCATGCATGCAAGGGAAGCAGCAGCAGCAGCAGCAGCGGCAGCGGCATCAGCCGCGGCAGAAGAAGACGAGGAGGGAAGTAGAGGTAAAAGAAGAAGAGAACTTACCCGCGTAACATGAGCAGCTGTCCAAGCTAAATGCGCCAATGCCTAGCAGTAGCAGCAGCGCTAGCAGCAGAGGCGGCGGCGTCGACAGCATTTTGAGCCAAGCTGCTGTTGGTTTTCGGTTAGGGCGCCGCAGCGACGACGATCGTCGCTGCTTTTGCTTCATTTGCGCCAGTTGCTGTTGCTGTTTTTGTTGTTGTGGTTTTTGACTGGCTTTCAGTGTGAGCCGCTTTGAGAGCTGTTTCTTTTGGTTGATTATGATTATTATTTGTATTTTTATTTGAATTCTTTTTTTTTGTATAGTTCTGAATGTTTTTCGATTATTTGTTCAATTTGAATTTGTTGAGCATTTTTGCTGCCATTTTAAGTGCCTGCAATAGACAACAACAACAGAAATGAGTGAGTAAGAGGAGAGAAGCGAGCAAAAGAAGAAGAAGCAGCAGTAAAACAAATGCTGACTTCGGTGCGCTTTATGCCGTCATTCGCACAACCACACAGCTCACAAAAAAAAAAAGAGACTCACTCACACATACACACGCACACCTGCCACAGGTAGGAACGACAGAGAGCTGAAGAGAGCGAGAGAGAATGGTGATCGTGGCGGCAGCGCAGTCAGCGTTTGCTTGATGGGAATTGTCTCATTTTTTTTTTCTTCTTCTTCGTGCTGCTGCTGTTTGCTTTTTGAACCCTTTTCTCTCAGACTGGTTGCAAGAACTCGTTTTTCGTTTATTCGTTTTCCATGCAATTCTTCATTTTTAAGCTCCCACACTCAAACACACATGCATACATACATACATACACAGTTATATACAATAAAATGTAAATAATGTTTAGACATTTATGTATTTATTTGTTTCATAGCATTTTTTTCATTTCATACAAAATTCAAGAAATTCCACACACAAAACAAAAAACCAACACAAAAAAACAACAAAAATATTTAAAGATCAATGCGCGCTGCCGATCGACATGCACACACACACACACACATATAAAACATCAACGCTCGTTTTTACCAGCTTCGCTTTGGACTTGGTTTCGCGAGAACTACGAGCTCTACGCCAGCGATGACGGCGGCAATTATGACGACGACACACGCAGCTATCAAAACCTTTCTGAACGCGCGCACAAAACAAACTGAAAACGCAGCACAGCACACGAAACGAAATCAGCGAACACCAACGCCAAAAGCTGTTGAGTGAGTTTCGTTTAACATGCAACTGTTATGTTATTGCTATGTTAACTTCACTTGCTCAATGTTAACACTCAAATTGACTGTATGGTCCGTGTCAAACAACACTCAATGTTAATGCTAACTCAAAATGGCACTGTTAGGCATCCGAATGCACAGTGGCTCAACATTCATCAGCTATAAATGCAATATATGTATGTTTAATGCATTTACTAGTTGAATAATATACAATAATAACGACAGTTATTCTAGCTGAAATTGTAACTCAATATTCGGTATTACAGCTGTAAAGTTACCACAATTTGAGCATTGCGCGTATGCTAAATAAATTCTGTATGCGCACCACTGTCGCGCAACAGATGCTATCTGAGTGACGCACCCCACTCAAAATGTAACTCAAAGCAACTCCACTCGAAGGCGCACTGCCAAGCGCTCAACTGAATCATGAGTAGAAACACGTGAGTTTCAAAGTGAGCGCAAAATTGCTGTTAAATTCAAAAAAAGTGTGCAAACTGCTAAATGTGAAATGCATGTAAATGCGTTAATTTAATTAAGACCTGAGTAAATCAAAAAGTTGCCTGCGATTTTTGAACTTTGGCTTTACAATAATAATACATTTTTATAAATTAATTGCTCTCGGAAAGCAAAGATTTTGCATGTGTTCTAAAATTAGTTTATAGTAATTAACCAAATAATTAATTAAGTGTGACTAATGTACAGTTATGGAGGTGGTTGAATTTGCAATTATTTAATGCTAGCTTTAATTTACAAAATAAAAATTAATAAATATTGAAAATATTATATATGAATTATAATGCACTAAAGTAGGAAAATGCAATTTTCATAACTGTTCATAATCTGTGGGTGGGAAATAAAATTTGTTGAGTAAAACTAGAAAAAAAAAGTTTAAATTCTGATACAAATTTCTGTACATGCTAATAATAATAATTTCGGAAATATGCAAATTACTGAAAGTTTTGAATTTTTGAGCGAGCACTACACTGAGAAAAAACAAGCTTATTTTAAAATAGAAAAATATGGCAAATAAAAGCTGTATGGAAAATACCAACAAATAATGATTTTGGAATCGAGATAATTTTTTTTTTGTATAGAATTATTGCAATGTAGGATTTGCTATTAGGGAACATACATATGTAAATATTTTCTAGAATCTAGATTAAAGCAGCTGTTGCACCAATACATACACATACATACATACATACATACATGTACATATGTGAGGGCCACTTTTATAGAAACGTTGTTGCTGATTTTTATTGTTTGCTGCTGCAAATCGTATTTTCAGCGCAACTCTGTAATA
Organism: Drosophila maculinotata; assembly: GCA_035045305.1. NCBI lineage: Eukaryota > Metazoa > Arthropoda > Insecta > Diptera > Drosophilidae > Drosophila > Drosophila maculinotata. The sequence goes on along the minus strand of JAWNPD010000679.1, from coordinate 869,366 downwards.
ACAAAGACAATGCGAGTTCTTTGTGCGTGTGCAAATGACAGTGTGTGTGTGTGTGTGTGTGTGTGTGTGAGTGTGTGCGAGTGTGTGTGTGTAAGCATTCATTTCAAAATGCACTTTAAAATTGCTGTCGCGCGTGTTGTGTGCATGTGTGTGTGTGTGTGTGTGTGTGTGTGTGTGTGTGTGTGTGCAAGTGTGTGTGTGTGTGTGTGTGTTCCCGCGGCTCTCGCTAGAGGTCAGGTCAACTTCGTCGCCTGCCAATTAAAACTTTTTATGCGCTGCGGCGGCTACACACAGACACCCAACACACACGCACACACATACACACACTCCGACACACACACACACACATAGCCAAATGCAGTCTGTAGCGCGCTCCAAGTAACTTTATTAATGCGATTTCAGTTAATTAACAACAACAATTACACACACACGCAGTTCTCGCATAAAAATAATCTGCAAAACAAGAGCGAATGATAGAAAACTGGCCAGAGCGACAGAGATGGCGAGTGCGAGGGTGCGAGGGAGATGGACTGCAGCGGGCAAATTTGTTGTCGAATAGTTTTTTATGTTGATCAAAGATGCAAAATGTCTTTTCCATTAAACACAAACATAATCACCTTTGCACGCATACACACACGCACACACACACGCACACACACACACACACACACATAGCTAGCGAGATAAAAACGTATGCAGCTGTAAATAGCATTGGCAAATGCATTCAACAACCGTTAACTAAAGCTTAACTTTTGCGCTCAATGCGAGAGTGCTTCGCTCTTCGCTCTTCTCACTCCTTCCGCTGTTTCCACTCCCAAAAGCCAAAGCCTGACAGCGAGCAGCAATTGCCTCGCACAAGAACCCCTCACCCCCCACCACCGCCTCCGACCCACCACTCACTTGCTCAAACAACGGTTCCCACGCATCGCTTTGTTTTCAGTTCGCTTTTAGTCCTCGCGCAACAAGTTGGCAGTGACGGCGACGGCGGCAGCGACAGCGACAGCGACAGCGAAGCTCTCTCCCTCTTTTTGCTTTTGTCTCTGCGTGTGTGCGTGTGTGTGTGTGTGTGTGTGCTTAGTTAGGCTATCAAATCGAAAAACAAAATACATGCATGAGATGTTGGCGAAAAAAGTGTTGCCTACCTTTGGGAGATTTGCAAAATTAACGAGCCAACGCTGACAGCGCAGCCTGCAAAAGAAACCGTTGCAAAACGGCTGGTATGAGTAACGGCAATCTTTTACTGCTCCTGTTATTGGCATGCGTGCAAACATCAAAAGCGTAGGCCAAACTATTATGCTTTGAGTTTTGGAATTCGCCACCAAAAAAAAAAGCTCATTTATTAACTCGTTTCTCTGCACGAACTGGGTCCGTTTGGTGTTAGCCATGAATTTTGACCAAAAATAAATGTTGCATTAATCTGCTTTTGAGTTGACAAAGTCACGGATTAGTCGCCATTTTTTTTTGTACTAGAATTTTTGCTCGAATTTCGACAATTAAATTTGTTGCTCGTTTTTAATGTGGTATTAAACTGGGCTGCAAATCATGGAAATTTTCAAATTAAAATGCAGTATTATTATATTTAAAATCAGATATTTTAGTTGAATTACGACAATAAATTTTGTTGCTCGTTTTAAATGTAGTATTAAACTAGGGACAACATTTTTGTATTAGATATTTCACATGAGTTTCGACAAATAATTTTGTTGCGGTTTTAATCGGGTGACCAAACTATGGCCAAAAAGTCATGTTAAGAGAATAATGAAAGTTGAGTTTTATGAAGATAATTTTTGGGGGCTGCTGATGGTCTGGCTAATGACCCTGAGCAAGGGTATTAAAGCACGCTATGCGAATTTTCGTTGATGGGCCGTAAAATTTGGCATTGAAAACAATTTCCATTGAGCCGAATGGCGGATTTGTAGCCTGGATACCTGTAGCGCTGTATGTTGGTATTAACGTGGCCAAGAACCGCAGTGCTGAGCCGAGTCAACGCGGCCGGATCAACAGTCGCTGAGCAGATGCAATCAGAAAGCGGTTGAGCACCTGTACAGCAACAAATCACTAATGAAAATGTACTCTCCTCCTCCTCCCCTGTCCGCATCAATTGAATGGGTGACAGGAGCTTGGGCGCAGCTAACGACTGTGGGTGGGTGGGTGCATGGTTGGGTTGTGTGGGTTAGGCTGGGTTCGCGTTGGGTTGGTTCGATGGCTGGTTGCAGTTTAGGTTCGGATTAGGTGGGTCAACTGGTTGATTCCAGTGACCCATGTCCATGCATTTCCACATGGTTGGCCAGGTGACCAGTCACACATAACTGGACAGTTCAATTGATATGAAATGTGCTTTAAAAATTATGCCACGACACGGTATTATTGATACGCTCGACGGGTCCGCCTAGGCTAAGCTACGTGACCAAGAATACTTTATGGCCAGATCGAAAGGTTGGCAAAACACTCAACACTCTAACACTCTAACACTCAACACTCTAACACTCAGCACTCACACATCACAAATCCCAAGCAAAAGCAGCGAAAACAAACACAGGAAACTCAACAGATTTCATACCTGCACGTAATGGACGTATAATCCAACAAAGTAAAAAACTTACGTTTTTTTTTGATGTTACAAAAATCTGTATATATGTATGTATATATGTGTATAAAGGATGTCGTAAAGAAAAACCAAAAAAAAAAAATGTAAACTTTTTCATTTCAATTCTACTTCAAGTTGACAATAATATATATATTTAGTATGTAAATTAAGAAAATTTATATTTTCCAGACTGTAACTTTATTGATTAAATTTGGATTATGCGAGTCGCAAAGCTTAACGAATTAAAATTAAAAGTTAATTAATTAAATTAAAATCAAAAAATGTGATATCAATTTAAAATTTTTAATATTAATATTGTCTAATTTCAAATGTATTACATATTAATGTGAAAAATGCAGTGAATATATATTTTTTTAAAATAATTAATGTGTAAAATTTGTAATATTAAATTAAAATTTGCAATATTAATATTGTCTTATTTCAAATGTATTAAATATTAATGTGAAAAATGCAAACAACAAAACAAGCAAACAACACACTTTGGGTTCACTTAATCCAGCATTAAGCTTTTATGCGGCTTCAAGGATTATACGGAATAAAAAGCATGCAATAAATGAAAAATTTTAAATGAACACAAAACACTTTAATGTGCTTAAAGCACATGAATGCAACATACAAATAAAAAGTCGTCGAGTTTGGATTAAGAGCATAAATAATAGATATATGAAAAGCCTTAAGTTAATACAAATCACTTTAATGTGCTTAAAGCACATTAATGCAAAATACAAATAAAAAGTCGTTCGTTTTAATTTGTCGAGCTTGGATTAAGCAGCAATAATAAATAAATAAAAGGTCTTAAAGCACATTAATGCAAAATACAAATAAAAAGTCGTTCGCCTTAATCTGTTGAGCTTGGATTAAGTGCATTAAATTGAAATAAATCGATAATCTCAAGCGAACGTTTTCTTGCATTAATGTGTCAAGCTTTATACAAAGCTCTTGCAGTTTAACTAAACTAAGCTCAGCTAAATAATGTCAAGCTCGAGGGCAAGTTAAAACGAGTTGATGAATTATATATGACCATATTATAGGGTATATGACTGCGAACATAGGAACTAATCGGAAAGCGGACAGCTGTCAAATTTATTTGCGCGTGAACATCCAATGGCAGCATATCTGAGAGTGGAGAGAGTGGAGTGGAGAGTGGAGCAGCAACAAGTGTCCTGTCCTGTCCTGTTCTGTCCTGTTCTGTCCTGTCCTGTCCTGGCCGACAATTTGACAGTGCGATAGTCGGTCGCTAGACATGACCTATACACCATTGACATTTGCGCTGGCATGTGTCCTCTGTGTGTGTGTGTGTGTGTGTGTGTGTCCTGTGCCATGTGACCGTTACTCGTTTTGCTGTCCCGTTTTATTGTCAGCCATGAAAATCAGATGGCTTCGCCGTGGGCAACTGCAGTGATCCTTGGCGCCATCTGTTTGCCAGCAAGGAGCACGCACCAGGACACATTTGGCTAATCGAATTTAAATTGCAGTCAAATGAACCGCAGCAGACAAAATGCATTTGGCAATCCGCTTGCCACAGCAAGCGGCAGCAGCAAACGGCAAATGTTGGCCATTGTTCAATTTGGCCAACACCTCAAATATTGAGCTGGCCATAAGCCTCCGGGCATTGCGGCAACCGATAAGAGGCTTCTTCACTCCCGCTCTCTCTCTCTCCCCCCATGCATGTGCATGTGTCAATACGCCCCAGGACCAGCGGGCAGGATGCTTGATGCTTGATGCTGCAGCTGCAGGTTCTGGACTGGTGTTAGGCATTGTTAATGCGACACTTATCGAGTAATGAAATCGCTTTGAGTGGATGTCCATACACGTAATGAGAGGCTTCCTTCCTGCTCCTTGCCATCCTGCAGCTGTATTAACTCCCATTGAATTGCCATTGATTAAAGCTCAAGTCAAATGACAGCTGGACAATTATAGACAAGCACTGATTCCAACTCTATGGAAAGCTCGAAATTTTCTAGTTTTTATTTACTTATCTTTGCTTTAATTACTGCTTCAAATATAGCAAATAAATACAAGTGTATATTTGTTTTTATTTTATTTTAATTACGATTATAATCAAGAAAATGTCATACGAAATATTTCTCAAGAAATATTACCGCATATTTCAGCAACATAACCTCAAAACACTCGCAGACTAGGCAACAATTTCATTAGCATAACCTCAAAGCTGAAAGTTTTGTGAAATTATGTTAATAGAAATCTCTCAGCTTAGCCACAAAGCTGATGAAATCTACCACTGAGAAAACTATGGAGGTTAGTTTAGTGAAAGCCTTTAAATTTGAACCAAAAACTTTACTAGCTTTTTTTATTTATATAGAGATTGTTAAGAAAATATATTTAAATATATAAAAAATATGCACTTTAAAGCGTTACATGTTGGCTGTCTAAATCCAAATACCCTGCATAATTATTTTAATCCGAATTTGGATGGGTTTGATGACAGATGTGGTTAGTCTCTGCCGGTTGGTGGGTATATGCCTTGGATAGCTGCAGCCGACCACAATAGCTGAAGGAGCAGGGGCGTGAAATGCTGGAGGGGGGGGGGGAGGGGAGAGGGGTTGTGGCAGCAACAGCTGCATTGCGACAAGTTGCCGCCAGCACGCTCCATCAACTGGTGTCCAATTTGTTATGGACAGGTAAAAATGGCGATGCACGGCAACATAAATCAGAGCGCCCCATGACTGGGCGACAGGAGACAGGCGATAGGATACCCCCTTGCGAGGACTCTTCCTCTTTCTTGTCTCTTCTCGCCTTGGCGTTGTGTCATTGTAACCGTTTGTCAATTATGTTTCGCATGCAGTTAAAACGTTGCATTTCCGCTTGCCGCCAGGCGAGCGACGCGCCCAAGAACAAAAGGCGATCCTCTGCTCCCGCAGCGCCCCTTTCTGCACCCAAAACGAAAAACAATAGCATAAGCTGGCGCACAGGACGCAGGACACGGGACACGGGACACGGAGCTGCTGGCAGACATTTGCCTGGCCGGAAGTTTGCGCTGACATTCATTACCATAATTCACAACAGCTTAAAACATTTATGTGGCTGCTGCTTAAGGACACGCCTACTCCAACACCAGCCCCTCTGCACACACACCGCTGCAGTTGTTTGCTTGTGTGTGTGTGTGTGTGCTGGGATAAAAAAGGCAAGTTGAAAATTTGTTGCAATTATTTTAACTGCTTGGGAATTGCCCGACAACATCAGCCGACCGACAGACCGACAGACCGACCCGACCAGACCAGTCCACAACCCTACACTAACTCACCCCCCCCTCAACCAACCTTAGCCCCTGCCGTCCTCATCGTAAAACTTGGGCCCCAAATAGCCGGCCCTGCTGCATTGCACTTCACAACTTGTTTTGGCCAACTCTTCTTGCTTCACGTGGGCCACGTGCTAAGCCGGCGCCAGCTAACAATTTGCCACAGCCCCAAGCCCCAACCCACCACCCACCTTCCACTACCCTTTGTCCTTGGTACGGCCAAGAAATACACTTGTAGTCAAAACTCCCACTCGGTAACTATGTCAATGCTGTGTGCCACACAAATAAAAATTAAAACTCATGCAGTTGTCACCTACAAAAACCGAATTAACCGAAAGAGTTAAATCTAAAAATAAATAAATCAAAATACATTTCCCAACTTCAAACCTAGCTTTAAAACTATTTGAAAGAGCAAGACAGAGACTATCTACAAAAATGACGTGTAAAATGAAATGGAAATACATAAAAAGTGATGCACATATGTGAAATTAAATATCGCATATATATGTATATAATATATAGTATATATTGTTATATATATAGTATTATTATTGAAATAATAATATTCAAGTCTTAATTTAGTTTATTTAAAAAATGTATAAGATTCAATATGAGTCAACATTCAAGTCCATTATGTAGCACTACAAACTTTAAACAAATAAATAAAAAAATTTAAATTAAAATAAAATTACTAATTTAACTAAATTCAATTTATATGCAATTTGTATATCACTGATTTCCAAGATATTAACTAATTTAATTGACTCTGCAAAATGCAAAAATAATGGGATTTATTCGTAAAAATTGTTCTACTCTCTTTGGTACCGCGGAAGTATCAGATATACATAAAGCACTTCATGGATATGAAATCTTCATTCCGGTTAATTAACATTCCCTAATTAAAATAAGTAAAAGTGCTCTAGTCGAGAGTGCCTGACTAGAATATTCCCTGATCCAAGGTCTTACATTCATTCATAAATATTTATATTTTGCTTTGCTTCTTCTTCTTTGTTTATTGCCCGATCGTAATGAAATTTGCAGGACATACAGATGGCAGATAAATGTGAGACTATGTATATTCCGAAGGTCATACCACTAAAAATACGTATTTCGAGAAGATCGGGGGCAGGTATCTAAAAAGTGAAATATTTTTTACTTTTGTATGCTATAGAAGAATATACATACATACTAAATTTGGTGCCGCTACCTCTTATAACTTTTATGCTATACCAAAAAAACACTAATCTGGAGTTTAAATTAATCAATAAATTTTTAATATAATAATAATAATATATAATAATTGCCATGATAAATAATAAAATAGTTATATTTCACATTAATTATTTGCTCAATAAGTTTATTAAATATCTTGCGGAATTTGAAGCAACAAAATGGCAAACACTCCAAAAAAGATACATTTATGCGTTTCAAGAGTTTGGCATTCAGAAAAGATACACACATCCAACAACATATGGAAATACTGTGGCAATTGTGTGTCTTGATTTTTGTATATTTTTAGTTGGTTTTTGTTTTTAGTTTTTGGTTTTTTTGTTGTGTTCTGAGATAGTTTTGTGGTGATTTTTTCAGCGCTTTGTGGTTTGCATTGCAAATCGAATGAGGTGGCAAAAGTTTTGCATTTTGCACAGTGTGGTCGCTTCCCAGTTTGACCCAAAATAGATGGTATGAAAATGCACAAAGCATTCAACATCAGGAAATGGAATCCAGTCCACTGAGGGGAAATATATAGGTGGAGGGGGTTGTGTGTGTGTGTGTGGATTTTGTTAATTATGTGAATGTCTCCAGCAATTGGGACGATGTCTGCTTTAATGGCCACAGATTTATGAGCAGCTAATTCACAAAAGCTAATTTGTTGGCAACTGAAATAAAATTGCAGCTGCCACCTGCCACGTGGCAACTTAATGCACTGACAACTTGATGCGTTGCTGCCAACTTGTGTTGTGACATTTTACAATGGCTATAGCCGGACGATGGCTGTATATGTGTGTGTGTGTGTGTGTGCACTGACAAAAAAAACATAGCTTTTTTATGCTCATGAACTAGAATAATAGCAAATTCTGCAAAACGTACACAAAAATTCTAACTAAAGTATGCATTTTGTTACAGTATTAAAATGTCGACTGCTTTTAAATGTTTTCAATTATATTTAAAAACGTAAAGAAAAAATTGTTAGCCCAGTAAAAAAGTTGACTTACAATTTGTATTCAACTGGAGTAAAATAATATTTTAATTTCTATTATAAATTCATTGCAAAATGCCAAAAAAAAAAATAAACTATAATTTTTAGTTTAAAAAAAAATAAACACAAAATTCAATAAATATTGGCTAACTTTAAAAAGCTAAATAAATGTTTTTTTTTTTTTAAGAAAAATATTAAAGCTGCAAAATTAAGCACATTTTTCGCTGAGCGTTGAAGGCAAATTTTCAACAATGTATATTTTTGTGTGAGTGGATTGGTGTGTGGGTGTTTGTGTGTGTGTGTGTGTGTGTGTGTGTGTGTGTGCGATGTAACGCGGACATGGACGTGGGCCGGCAATTTCACACGCATCTAATTCCATATGCAAATGGAGCTGCGCACCAGCTACAGCTACGGCTGCAGCTTATCTATGGCAGAGAACAGCAAAGCAGGTGTGTGCAAGTATGTGTGTGTGTGTGTGTGTGTGTGGCAGATGCAATGAAAATGAAAATGAAAACGTTTGCAAATCAAAAGGCGAGCCGACGGCCTGGCGCTTCACTCTCCAAGGCAGCTGAGCTGCGTCAGCCGGAGATAGCTGCGGCGAGATAGGCACAGGGCCAGAACCGCAGGGGTTAAGGCTGGCAGGGGGGGGGCAGAGTGGTGGAGAGTGGGTGGCAGTATGCTGCATAGAGGTGCACACAATAGTTGCACGTATTCATTTCAAACGTTTTATGCGTTGCTCGCTTTTGTTTTTACTGCGTCCGCACGGTCTGACACAGTTTTTGTTAGCCATTCTCTGGTTACCTACACATACACATATACATATACATATACATATATGTGCCTACACACACGCATCCTTGTTTGTATTGCGGCACTCGCCTTCATGGCTATCTCGACGTCACTCAGCTGCCCCTCACCCGCCCCTCCTCCCGCCCCAGTTCTTCTTCTCACGCAGCTCTGGAGCTGCTGCCTTGGCGTGCCAGCGCGCTGACAGTAAATGCTGAAAATTGAGTGCAACTTGTCGTAACTTTATTTCAAATATATGCGGAAAGGACTAACCAGACAATGCACAGCACGCACACACACACACACACACACACATACAGCTTTGCGGCGCGCAGTCAACATGCCCCACAGGCGACACAAAAACCAAAACCAAAAGCAAAAGCAAAACTAAAAACCTAAAATGTACTCAAGTTTCTGGTTGCCTTAATTAACTTTAAATAATAGCTATCTTTTTTTTGAAGTCCAAAATATGTGCAAAAACTAAATAATAATTACAAAGTGCCCAAAAATCCCTATAAATTCAATTCTAAGACTTCAAAACTGAACCGATTTATTGACCTCATCTTTGATGCCACATTTAAGGTGTAAGCAATTTTTGTCAACTTGTCAAAATTTGTACTTCAAATATTAGAATTTTGAAATTTTCCTATTTATTGATTTAATTGATTAACATATGTTTTTAAATTAGTTTTTTTTTAATTTTGTTTTTAATTTCTTCTAGGTGAAATTAGCAATTGCAAACTGATGCAGCGACATGAAATGAAATTAATTTAGCGCCTTTTGTGGCCTGCACCAGTGCACGTGTATGACAGTATGTGTGTGTGTCAGTATGTGTGTGTGTGTGTGTTGGATGTTAAGTGTTTTGCAACAAAGTTTTTGCGTGCTTTTGTCTGACGACTGACGACTGCTGCCGTCGACCAATCCCAATTCCGATTCCGATCCCATGGCCATGCCCATTCCTGTGCCGATTCCCGTTCTGATTCCCTCTTGTTATTCCCTTTCCCATGCCCTTTCCCATGCTGTGGCATCCGCATCCGTCTAAACCCAACTCTGGCCATATTTAGCCGCGTCTCGTCTGACTTCCTAACTGTCGCCTCGCCCAGCAGTCAGTTAATTCTTCCACCCGTATCACGCCCCCCGCCCCGTTGCGTGGCATGTGAGTAGACCACGTCGAAGACGCCGGCAAGTTGCAGCTTTGCTTATAGTCATAAGTTAACTGCGAAATTGCTTAAATGTTATGCCCCTACATTATGGCTGTTGGGCCGGCTGTGGCAGCTTGTAAGCAGCAGGTTGCAAGTAGCAAACAACTTGAAGATGTCTTCAAATTTAACTTTTACTTTAACTTTAACGTTAACATTGACTTCAACATTTTGCTTGCTGCCACAGTTGTTGAACAAGTGCAGCATGCCGCCCCGAGGCCACGCCCTCTTTCAAAACACTCGCCAATCAATTGGCAATCAATGAATGCTGCACACTACATTAGAATCAATGGACTCCACCTCCGCCAGAGTTGGCAGCGTGTCGCATTTTTTTCACATCACGATATGAAATCACGACACGAAATCACGACACGAAATCACGACACGAAATCACGACTTGAAATGAATCTTGAAATCACGACTTGAAATGACGACTTGAATCACGACACGAAATCACGACTTGAAATCACGACTTGAAATCACGACATGAAATCACGAGTTTTAACCAGCGATCTATGTGTATATAATAATAAAAATTCATATATATATATATTATTATCTCAAATTTACTTTTGGTCTCACTATTTTAAAAGCACATACCAAAAATTGTTTTTAAGGTTAGGTCCTCTGAAATTTCATTTTAATTGTATATTTTTTTACTGAATGTAAAAAAAAACCATTTCTAAAAGTTGCAAATAATAGTTTGCATTTCTACATTTTAGTTATATAATGACTACAAATATTAAGTATTTCGCAAGGCTAGATAAAATATCATAATTTTTGAGATTGCTCATTTAGGACAACATTTTTGTCTTCAATTTCGAAATTGTTTTAAAAAAGCATGAATATTTTCTGGTTCAGTTTTCGGATAATTCAAAAAAGGGGGATAACTTTCAAAACTCTGCATATAAAATGAATGCACGAAAAGTTTGCGAATTAATATACTGTTAGTAATATTAGCTGATGAAATATAATCCATTGCTCATATTATTAGTAAATCGAAAAGTACACGTAAAAATTGTAATATTGAAAAACCAAATTTTCAAATTGGAATAATTTTTGACATGCAGGCAACTTTCCGAATGCGCCATCGCCAAAGCTAGCAAGTGTTCCAATGTCCAAGTCCACCGTACACCGTACACATCCGTGTCCATGTCCACATCCGTGTCCATGTCCAGGTCCATGTCCATGGTCATTGTGTAGTAACAATAAATTGCAAACATTTCCACTTTTGCCGTTGACGTGAGAGAAAGGAGAACTTGGAGCTGGGAGCTGCGGCTGAGAAGTGGTGACTGGGCTGATTGGATGATGGCCTTGGTATAGGTTGCCTGCTGGCGTTAAGTATCAATAACCAGCCCGAGATGCAGACAACGTCTCTGCGCGTGTGTGTGTGTGTGTGTGTGTGTGGGTCAGTTTCAGACGTTGCCACAATTTGCTAGAGATTAAGTGCGACGGATATGGCCAGTCAGCCATTTGATTTCATTTGCCGTTTACTTTAGCTGGCACTTTGGCATTAGTTACCATTCTGCGTTACGATGGATGCGTTTTCCGCATGCAATTAACGCACGTGTCCTGCACAAAGTGCGCAAAAACAAATAAAAAGAGAAAGCAAAAAGAAAGTAAGCAAGTAAGCAGCAGAAGCAGAAGCTGCAGGCTTTCGCTTGAAGCTGCCTTCTGCCAAATTGTGCATTAAACGATTTTCCTTACGCTTGCTGGGCAGATTTCTATGCTATTCTATTCTATTTTCTATTGTTTTTCTTTTCTATGCATACCAAAGAAACTAATATTTGTTGTACTTTTTCTACTCCCTGCAATTTCTTTTCTACTTTGTGTGTGTGTGTGCGTGCGTGTGTGTGCGTGTGTTGCCCTGCATTCCAGACGTAGCAGTAGAGCGAATCGAAGGACCTCAAAGCACCACATACAGTGTTCGCCTGTGGAGTCTACCGCTCCCGTTCCCGTTCCTGTTCCCGTTACCATTCACAATCCCAATCCCAATCCGCTCGGGCTCAACATCAAAAATGTACATCAAGTGTGGAGACGACTTCTTTGAGTTTGCATATCTTTGCTTGGCAACCAATTTGAATACAGTTATACCAACAACAAAATAATTTATGTTAAATTATATGATTCATATCGAAACCGGATCGGCTTAACAATGCCCTTGCTTGCAAAAATTAAGCAAAAATTAATTAAACTAATTTGATATGCATATATATATATTTCTAAAATATAATAATTATATTTACTATTATATTAAAATAAGCTCTTTAGCAAAGATCTAAAGATCTGTGTAGAAATAAATTTGAAAATAATTCAAGTTACATTTTTGTTTTTGATTGCATAAAGATGTATATAATTAAAAAACTAAAAGTTCATTGATCAATATTAAAAAAACTCTGTTATTTGAAAAGTAATCGTATGTGAAATTAATTTTCTATAATTATTATATAATACAAATATTAATAGATTATGTTTCATGTTTTATGAAAATGCTTTTCATATATTTAAATTTGTATAACAAAATATATCTGTATTATTATAAAATACAATATATATATATACAATATCCCAAGGATAATGGAAAAAAGGAGAAGAAAAAAACAACAACAACAAGCAATCACACTTTGTGGCTGTGCAAACTATTCGACCAAATCATAAATGCCCCGATTTGAGAAAGCGTATATCAAAAAAAAAAAAACCAATTGTTTGCATAGCAAACGCTGGGGCGGACCTTCCCGGACTGGGCGGCCGGAAGGCTACAGCTGCGCGTGAGTGCAGGACAAAGTGGGGGATCCTTTGAAACTTAACACAATGCCAGGTGAACAGCGCCTCCGGCCCTTGATAGTCGTTCAAAACTGAACCTGAACACGGCAACAAAAAAAAAAAACAAAAAGCAGAAGAAAGTAGAAAATAGAAAATAAAAATAAAACCAAGTCCGAGCGCAATTGGAATTTTTGTGATTGGCTTCGACAATGAAAATATCTATGGACTGATAGCTTCATTTGGCCTAGCTTTGGCCCAGTTTGGGGCCAGCATTGACCAACAGCAGCCGTCGGCTGTTTCTTTTGCGATTTCAGTTACTTTGTAATAGTGCAGAAGGAGCAGAAATTCAAAAATATATTTTCTAAATATATACATACATACATATGTATATATAATCCTCAAAGGGGAAAATTCGAACAATTCGGAAAACGAAGCTCACCAAAAAAATGTGCAGAATTCAATTGGAAAATCAGTTAATATTATTTGAGAAAATTTCTATTGTCATTTATTGCACTGGTAGCATAAGGCGTATACAATTTGCAACCACTGTGCTAAATTTCGTATACAGACTTAATTACTTAGAAACTAAAAGGAACGGCTTAGTTTTGCGCACCGAATTTGACATACCCTTCTAAATACAATTACTAAGTTTTATATATATGGTAGCTATATGTTATGTTACTGGAATGGAACTAATTTTTTTGTTGTTAAAATATTAGAAGCGTAAAAACACTCGTAGCTGGTGAGTATCAATTAGATATTTTGACAAACAAAAAAGGGTGTTCAGACAAGAACTCGACCATTGACCGTTTGTTTATATGGCAGCTATATAGTACTGCATTTAATATATTCAGAGTACCAAGAAAGCTTTTAATACTTATCAAGAAATCATAAACACAAATGTACTTTTGTGGGGTCAGAGTTGCCTGCCTCAATGCGTTGCACGACACAGCCACAAACAGTGCAAAACAATGTATGTACATATACATATGTACTACTTACTTCCAGAATATATATAGATGTATGTACATATGTATGTGCGTAAGTGTGGTATTTGCTACACCTTTGGTAGAGGCTCAAAGGAATGCTTCTGTTATGCTCGAAGCATCGATTAAAATTTAGCACAATAGAGCCACACTTTGGGGCAGCTTATACATTGTTCGAGTTTCCAATTAGAGCTGGTCGTTGGACGCCGATTTCCGCGAATGGTTTCTCAACTTAATTAACATTTGGCCATGTGTATGTTATACGTATGTATATATGTATGTACATAGCTTATCAATTCGGTGAATTTCATTTGTGCAACTAGTTACATACATATGTATGTATTATTGCATTAACTGAACTGTATATTTACCGTTGCCATAGCTCCATAAGCTAATCATACGCATAGTTTCACACAAACACAAACACACACGCACACATGCACACACACACACACACTCACACAGCTTGTGGCACAGGTGTTGCACCGCTGCAGCAACCGGAACACAACACACACAATACAAGCATACAACAAAAGCAAAGCAGCGCGGCATTTAGCAAACTTTATTTCATGCAAACATTTAATCATTATAAACAAAAACAAATAAATGATGCGAAAATCACATACTAAAAAAGAACATTTAATTAGCTGACATGTGACGTAGCTATAAATACATGACGTCTGTGCGAAGGCGAAACTTTCACGGTTTAGGGTTGCCACCCCGCTGCACCGGCAAATGGTAAACGGTAAACGGTAAACGGTAAACGGCAGCGACTGCTTTGTGTGAATGCCAAATGCTGCTATTAACATGCATCAACAGTTTCAATTGAGTTCAAATTATTTGAATTTCAAAAATAAAAATGATAGTCGTAATTGTTTAATCTCGTTGATATATGCTTAATGGCGTGATATATGGCATGCATGGCGTGATATATGCATGTACAAATACCCTGTATTCATAGAACCGTAAGAGTTATTATTATTAATCCCAAAAGTTATATGAATTCAATTTAATACCAACAAAAGAGCTATAAAATTAAGTTTGTAAATATATACAAATTAAAGTTTTTAAAATTTTTTAAATTGGAAAAAATTTTAAATTAAAAAAAAAAAACAGTTAAAAAGAAACCAAATGTGTATCATAAAGCTCTGTTAAATATGAACTTTAAATAAAATGCTGTCAAAAAATATATTACAGGCCATCTTCAAGTCGAGCACTTTTCACCAGCGTGAGGTAATATTATTAATCCCAAAAGTTATATAAATTCAATTTAATAATTAAATGCTTACAAACCAAACAAAAGAGCTAAAAGTTCAATTTGTAAATATATATATTATAATTTTTAAACTTAAGATTTATGCAATTTTTTCAATTTAAATTGAAATAATTTTTTAAATTGAAAAAAAAAACAGTTCTAAAGAAACCAAATGTATATCATAAAACTCTGTTAAATATGAACTTTAAATAATATGCTGTCAGAAAAGATATTACAGGTCAACTTCAAGTCGAGCACTCTTCACCAGCGTGCTGTGACGTCATTTAATTAGCTGTGCTTCCATTGTTTAACATTTGCTTTCGTGAAAATCGTATTTACATGTTCGCTTTCCACATTCACTTACAGATGAAAAGCAATTCATGCAAATATAATAACGCTGCTGCTGCTGCTGCTTGGCAAATATCATTTGCATTCTGAAGTGTAGCATCAATATGCATATGTACATATGTACAGATATACATACATATACATACATACATATATATCTGCTATTAATTAGAATGCCATGAAAAAATCGAAATTGTGTATTTGGATTTAATCAGAAAACATGCAACAAAGTGAAGAAAATCGCATATTCTTGATATGCAACGTATTTATTATGTTTGCTTGAAAAAATACTAGACACATTTCGTTACAAATTAGCCAGGTTATTCATGCTTATAATGCGATTAAAGTTAAATCATAAAAGGGTATTTATTCGACAGCATTAATGGAATAAAAATAGTTTTTGATTTTTTCGTTTTTTCGTTTTTTATTTTGAATTTTTAATGCATTCCCTTACGTACGTGCGGAAAAGTTTCCACAAAATATACGACATGATAGATGCTGCACTTAAATTAAATTATGTTCCACACATATGTGCATACATATATATATATATACATATATATATTTATTGGTATGCGTATTTGTCATGTGGAGAATTTATGCATGCAGCAGTGAAATTTAATTCTAATGACAACGCCGAGCATTTATTGGAAAACTTTCACTACAAATGGAGCGTAAGAATAAAAATATACAAAATATGAATACTGAAATGTTTTCACAGCGACTAGCTATGCTGGCACAATATGAATATATGAATATGCAATATTATCAAAGAGTCCTATCGCCACTGCCTTGTCAACTTGTCAAAGATTGAAGATTGGACGCAGCTCGGCAGTTTCAACTTACAGAACTGGAGTTTGCAAAAGTGTTTTGCATAGTTTCCACTGCTCCCTTTGCGTACTGTGGTGCAGGCGACTAATATAAGAAACTAAAAAAAACTACTTAAATAGTTCAATTTGTATAAAGTATTAAATAAATATTAAATAATGAAAAAGTATTCAAAAAATCGCACAAAATGTTATTTCAATTACATTTTCTTTCGACTGTTAACTGTTTCAAAAATACTGTGCCAAAAGCATCGATGCCTGCACAATCGATAGCTTATCGATGAAAGTTTATCGCCACGGCTAGAATCGATGTTTGTTTCTTCGTTGTTCGCATGTCGCGGTAGAAACAACACCATAAATAGCTTAACATTTTGTCGTTTGGATTTAAACTGAATTCTACAATTTCTACAAGTTAAGCTGCATAATACCTGTGCTGTCAGTTCTGATAAACTTTTAGCTTCATTTAGGGCCATTTCGAGTGCACTTTCCGTCATTTGCGCAGCATATTCATAATGCAGTTAGTTGCGGGAAACGTTTTTTGTTTTTTGTTTTCTATTTTGTTTTTGACGGTGTGACAGTTAATGCTAAATCACTATACATAACAAAGTGTTTGCGTTCTTGCTCAGTTGGAGACTCTCTCTCTGAGTCAGTTGGTCTGTCAGTCTGTCAGTCTGTCAGTCAGTCAGGCAGTCAGCCAGTCAGTCAGTCAATAAGCCATTCTGACATCAGACCATCATGTGCCACGCTTTTGGAGCCGCATTCCAAATGAATAATTGAAACAATTTCCACGAAAACTTTTGAAGCGCGTGAACATCAAAATGTGGCCACCACTTGCTAAGCCACCACCCACACAGCCACCCACCGAGTCAACCAACCACCCAGCCACCCACAAACAAAGACATTTGGCCAACTGAAATGCTGCCTGGCAACCGCACTCATATTTTGCCAAATCGCTCAAGGACTCTTGCACTTGATTTTCCACAAAATACTTTGATGTACCGCCCCCCTCATCTCTGCTACTCAGCATGAGTGTTACATTCATATATACATATATAGAAGGGTATCTGTTTTATCTGTTCCGGTCTTCACTATTCATTTAATCCGTTTGCTCTTTTCAGACTAGCAACTTTGGCGATGTTTCTATTGACTACATACATATATGTAAGTACACTAGTGGGTAAATTTATTTCAAACATTTTCTGCTTGTTTTTTGTAATCTATAATTTCGAATACTTTACAGATTGTTTGGATTATTACGCACACAATTTCCTATCGGCTCAACTAAGTATATTCAAAAATTTTAGGTATGTTCAATTTTAGCATGGTTTTTTGTACTGTTTGCCATATTTGTAATAAACTCTTATTTTTTTACAGATTATTTGGATAGTTACGAATACAATTGCAAACAATGTAAGCTGAGAAAACATATATTACTTACATATTGAATTTTATATAAATGCAGCTGGAAAATATAATGAATATAATTTGCCCAATTGTCTGGCATGTATGTATGTACATATGTAAATTTATTTAAAACCATGTTTTCAATTCTTTGTAACAAGTTTATAATTTTTAAATATTCTTCTATTAACAGAGTATTTGGACAATCACAAAACTAAATGCAAATTAGCTCATCTGAAAAATAATCGATGTAAATGCAGCTGGGATTTATAATTTTGTAAGTTAATTTATTTAAAAATCATTATATTTTATCATGCTTAAATATTAATTTTTATTTTCTTCTTTAGATAATCACATCCTCATCCCAAGAATAATCCATAAAAAAGGGATTTCAATGGTTTTAAACATTTGTGGTATGCTGGAAATATTGGATTTGAAACTAAATTCAGCTGAGAAATATAATGAACATTCTTTCTCGAATTGTTAGGCATGTATGTAAAATTATTTAAAACCATTTATTCAATTTTTTGGTAAACAATTTCTAATTTCTAAATATTCTTCTTTTATTTGGAGCATTGCTTTGCATGTATGTAAATTTATTTAAAATTCATTACATTTTAAATATATATTTTTTTTAACAGATTATTTGGATTATGATGAAATCAAACCCATGCAAACAAATATCTATGAAAAAAAGCGGAATTTCAGATGCTTTACAAAATTTGTGGTATGCTTAAAAAAATTTGCACTTTTATATAGACGGCATAAAAGATTTAGTGCTCGTATGCAGGTGCTGGTGACCCAAAGCAGGTGTCGATAATTGCTTAATTGTGCAGCAGCGGGAGACAAAGAGAGAGAGAGGACAACTGTGTGGCTTCCCTCATGACAATTTGATGTGGTCCAAATAATGCAGCGCCTGCTCTCAACTATAAAAGCCGTGTCATTGGCGGACATGTGTAACACTTGGACGGCAGCAGTTGGAGTCCGGCAATATGTTTGGACGCAAGAAGCCGAAAAGCGATGTGCACACCTTCGATGATCTGACACGCTTCCCCATGGTCTTCTACAAGACCATTGGCGAGGATCTGTATTCGGATCGGGACAAGAATGTGTTCCGTCGCTACCTGCTGCGCACATATCTGGTGCTCGGCTTTCTCAACTTCAATGCCTATGTGGTCGGTGAGATTGCCTACTTTATCGTTCACATCACATCGACGACGACGCTGCTGGAGGCGACAGCTGTGGCGCCCTGCATTGGGTTCAGTTTCATGGCCGATTTCAAGCAGTTTGGCATGACGGTGAATCGACGGACATTGGTGAAACTGCTGGACGACCTGAAGGAGCTGTTCCCCATCAGCAAGGAGCAGCAGGAGGAATATCATGTGGCATACTATAAAAAGCATATGACACGCGTCATGTGGCTATTCACCATACTCTGCATGACATACACATCGTCGTTCAGCTTCTATCCGGCCATCAAGTCGACCATTAAGTATTATTTCATGGGCTCCGAGATATTTGAGCGTAATTACGGTTTTCACATCTATTTTCCATACGATGCGGAAACGGACATAACCGTCTATTGGTTCTCCTACTGGGGACTCGCCCACTGCGCCTACGTGGCCGGCGTCTCCTATGTGTGCGTGGATCTCTTGCTCATCACCACCATCACCCAGCTGACGATGCACTTTAACTATATGGCCGACACACTGGAGGCCTACGATGGCGATGATCACACCGAGGAGGAGAACTTCAAGTTTGCCCAGAACTTTGTGGTTTATCATGCGCGTGTTTTGGAGTAAGTCGATCCTATCAAAACAACATAGATACTGTTATAGATACAGCTACATTATTTTTCTCTTCATCGGTTTTTATTGCTCTGTTTTAAAACTTACTTTTGCTTAATGTCAGATTAATATAAATTTTATAGCTAAAAATCGGTTAGTTGGCTTAATTTGAAACATTATATTAAACAAATTTTAATTTTACAAAAAGTCCAAATTTATTTAATAGAAACTATTGAGAACTGTGCTAAAGTATGGCAAACATGTTTTTTTTTTTTTTTTAATATTTAGCTTTAATTTTTTAAAATGCGGTATAGTATATTATAAACACATTCTTTATATATTTTATTTATAGATATTATACATGTATATGTATATGTGCATTCTATATATATCTGAGCGTTGCATTTATGCCATTTTTGTATCTTTAAACATCAGATATGCTTAACAAACTGATGACATATTTGTATCGGACTCGAATTCTACTAGATAGTATAGATGTCATTAATCTAAAAATTACATTTTATGAAAAGTTTAGCCATTTAAATACTGAACAGCATAAAAAACACTTTATTAATATTTGACTAGATATAGAATTTGTATAAAAACATATTAATTAATATTTAATTGTATATTATTATTAATATTATTTTGTACAGCCTCAGCGAGGAGGTGAACAACATCTTCAGCTTTACAATATTGTGGAATTTCATTGCCGCCTCTTTGGTCATTTGTTTTGCTGGCTTTCAAATCACCGCCTCCAATGTGGAGGATATAGTGCTATATTTTATATTCTTCTCGGCATCGCTGGTCCAGGTCTTTGTGGTGTGCTATTATGGCGATGAGATGATATCCTCGGTGAGTACTCTGTATAACTTTTAAACAATTCAACTGTTATTTAACACAATTTGATGCTTAACCATTTAGAGCTCACGAATTGGCCAGTCGGCATTCAATCACAACTGGCTGCCCTGCAGCTCCAAGTACAAGATGATTATGAGGTATATTATGATGCGCAGCCAGAAGCCCGCCTCAATACGACCACCCACATTTCCGCCCATATCGTTCAATACATTCATGAAGGTGATCAGCATGTCGTATCAGTTCTTCGCCCTGCTGCGCACCACCTACTTCGGTTGAGCTGTCGTCCTTGGCAACCACTTCGCATTGTTTGTGTAGATTGTGGCATGTTAATAAATCTAACTGCTGCCTTACACTACAAATTGAGCAAGTCTGTTTGCCTGGCGCCCCAAATTTAATATCCTCGGCAGCGATTTGTGTTTCCACAGCAAATACTTGTGAAACATACAAACTGTGCTCACGAGGGTTGCTCGATAAGTTAGCGACTTGTAGAGCTATAAAACTATCATGAAAATATAAATAATAATAGATTTAGATATAGACAAATACAATTTTTTTTTTTTTTTAATAAAAAGTATTTTTAAAAAAAATTATAAATGATTATAGAAATATATTAAATATTAAAAATACTATATACATACGTTACCAATCACAATACATTTATGATTATTATTATTATTATTTGAATGGACTTTTGGGAAACATTTGTAGATGCAAGCTGCAATTGACCTGCTGGCATTTTGATACTGAAATCCTAAGCATAGGAATTTGGATTGCACGAGCAGGAAATATAATAATGCAAATGCTTGGCTAAGTAAGACAAACGGAATATTGCCTGGAAATCGCTGTAGCATAATACAAATTGAATGAGCAAATAAATTGCGATTTGTTGAAAGACGGTAATCGAGTCTCAGGGCTATAATTGATTTAATTACACGTTTCCTTGCTAAGTATTTGTTTGCCAGCTATTCAACTAATTACATTTGCCCATAATCTGCAGATGTAATTTACAGAATTCCAATGTGATATTGATATGCGCACTGTTTGCTCCTTGCAAATGCATTCTGCCAAATGAGCAGTTGGTTCCCAGCAATTTTGGTTGCCCCAGCAGCGGTTTATTGGCTATGACTTCAGCTATTTGCTAGCAAGACCATATCAAATATTTACTCATTTGTATAAACTGCACAAATACATTAAATGCACCTTGACAGTACCGTTGATTGGCCAGCCGTTGGTCAAGGAGTGCAATATTTTCACACTTTTCGCTTAAAATCGCTCATGTGGATGACAATTGAATTGTAATTGCATTTATTTGACACACACACACACACACACACACACACACACACACAAATGTGACATGCAGAAAATGGGACATGTAATATTAAAGGACAGCAAGTGTATTAAACCATAATGCAAACAAATGAGTAAGTTGACTATTTATTCTTATTTACTTAATTTATTAATATGTGTATTGTGTATTTTGTTGTTGTTGCATTCGCAGCAGCTGTCAATTGTGTCCAGCGTGTTGTTGTAATTTTTAATTGCATATCAGCAATTTATAAATATTTACACACTACTTCCCACACACACACACACACTCAGCAGAAGTACCCAAACTCAGATTCACACTCGTTCAGTTGTCTGTCTGCATTTGAGTAAATCAATAAATGTCAAAAGCAATCAAAGTTCATAAAGCATGGCGTGTGTGTGTTCGTGTGTGTGTGTGTGTGTAGGAGTTTAAACAAATCTAATTTGAATTATATTAAAAAATAGAATACATCGACATCTGAGCGACCTGCTTGTGACCCTAAAAATTGCATAGAAAGCCCGAACTAACATTGGATTATATACGAAAATATAAATTACTAAAACAAAACCAATAAGATACAATTTTGCATATGCACATAACTTTGTATATGTTTCTGGGAAAATTCTCACCGAAATTCTCCTAGCTCTTAAATATAAAATCATATTTGGCATTTTATCACTATATAAAATTGTTTTTATATATTTATTTTAGATGAGAATTAAGCTCAAAATGAGTTGGATCTTGAAACGGATGAGAAATATAGCCGCAGGATGCAGCAACTGGACAGGATGCTATTTAAATATTTCAAATACTTGAAAACTACTTAATATTTGTTAACTTTGCAGAACAAGCATTTCCACACAACAACAAAGGCTTCAAATATAAATGCAATATATATATATATATATATAAATTTATGTATTATATATAAATGCAAAATAAGCTTAAGCCGAAACTCAAACTCAAAGAAAAAAGAACCCTGCCTTTTCAGCTGTAATTTATACTTAACAATAATGAAATCAAACTGAATTACGTGTCTAATTAGGCCGAATACAATTAGGCAAAGGGTATTTAATGCTTGTAAAATATATTAAATTGCCTGGCGCTTTAATAAATTAATAAAAGCATCGGCAAATAAAAATCATATTTGCTGTGCAAATGAAACATATATTGGATTATTTGATTGACAGCAATGTGTGCATTTGGTAAGGACATTTGGTGAGGATGAGGCGACTGCCATTGTGGTTAATGATGCAGTTGACAGTTGGAAACAAGGACACGTTGGCTTGTCAAACTAAACGAAAATCTTAAACGAATTTCAAATCCCATTCGGGGGACACGTACGTTCAGTCTACAGTCGCATTAAAAACTTGGAAATTATTTAGCTGGCTCTGCCTTTTGCCTTTTGCCATTTAGCCTTTTTGGCCTTTTGCTGTGCAGGCAAATGTGTCCCAGAATGTTGTTAGACTAAGTAGTTGTCGTTTGTCCTTTGGCGGCTTCAAGTTTGTTGCATGACAGCCACACACACACACACATACCTACATAGTTGAAGTCCCAAATGCGCCACTAATTTGTGGGCATGCTTAATGCTTGCCTGGCTTTTTATGACCATCATCTTCAAGAGAAATCCGTTAAAGCGGCATCTTATACACTCCGAACACGTGCCAGCTATTATCAATTTTGCTGCCACAATATGGGGCAGCACAGGTACAGTTGCTTCAGAGTCCTTAATCTGTCTGCGCCTAAGTACTCAAGCACTTGTCTTGTTGATATACATATATATATATATATATTTTTGTTTCTTGCTAATAATGTAAATAACATAATTATTATAATAAAAATCAAAAGTCTTCAATTCCATTACTGTTGCTTAATTTTTACGCTTTCTTCCAAATTTATTTATATAATTACAGGCAAATAATTTTTATTGTTTTGTAGATCTGCAGTTAATTTGTTTCTATTTTTTGTATGCTCTTTTCAAGTGTAATTTTTGAAAAAGATTTGTTCAAATGTGAAATACTTGATATTACTTTAGATTTATTGTAATTGGATTCTAATTGGAATGCAGCGTTTTGGAAGAATGTGTGATGAAGTCCTCGCTAGAGAGTGTTGCGTCGCTTGCGGTCAGTCTCGGCAGCCTTCAAGTCATGATTAACCACTGCCGTTAGCAAATCGTGTTCCTCATTGTCGAAGTCCTTGACTTCAATGATCTGCTCCGCCGGCTCGTCGTCAGCGTCATACATATTTAGCTGAGCTACATATAGATCCAAAGGGTCAACATTGAGGTTTAACGGTGGCCCCCACATCTGAATGGTCTCGTTTTGTGGGTCATGATGTCCCTGGTGCGGAAACTGCTCCACTGGCGCTACTAGAGCCACCGCACGCAGCGTGGCCAGCAACTGTGAATACATCTCATCATTTCTTAGATGTTGCAGCACAAATTCATTAGCGAGGGCAACAGGATCGTTCGGCTCATCGTCCATGTCACCCATATCATTGTCCTCCTCATCTACCGGCAGTTCCAGCTCCACAAAAGGCACTATATCATGGACACCAAGACTCATCTCCAAATGCTCAACAAGGTTCTCATCGCCTTCGCCAAAGCCTTTCTCAATCATCGCAAATAGGAACCTTCGCTTCGACGGATTTACAGTTATTAACAGTAATTTTGTGTGGTGTAACAATTTCCACAAAATACACAAAACGCTGCAGCTGTGCTCGCAGAGATGAACAAGTTATCGCAATTCGTCCGCTTCAAACTGTGAAAAGAACGCTGAATTTTGAGATGTTTTTGAATTATTATATCAAATGATTTCGTGGTGTCCATTCGCAGAGCGAGATCGGCAAAAGTGTCTAACCGGAAAAGCGTTGTCCAAGCTGCGGTTGTTAGGGTTGTCTTGCGCAATTAATCGATAACTGCGATAGCAGCTCAACTCTTGCGCTTTGTGTTTCTAAAGTACACATAAATTGATATGCTTCATATATGTATATATATATATCGATAAATTGGGCAAAGAAGGTACAGCAGCAATTGTGATGTTGGCACTCTGTATGTCGATAACGGTGCATGCATTTGATCATAGTTGTCTATCGATTAATTGAAAACTGAAAAAGTTTCGATTTCAGTTGATGTTGAATGAGTTATTCAAATGCAATATGTATGTACATGTTGCATGTTGGTTGACTGTGTGCGTGTGTGCGTGTGTGTGTGTGTGTGTGTGTGTGTGTGTGTGTCTGTTGCATGGTTAATGAGGCATGTAGTTACCAATTGAACTTTGATATGCTGTGTTTTATGATGTGGCATACGATGCCAGTGCCCGCAGGAGCAGCCGCAGTGCTCCCCAGTTGCTAGAGCATAAATCATGGCTGCCAGCAGTCACACACACACACACACATACACAGACACGCACTGGCACACACACAGACATGCACACAAAGCAAATCATATTACATGTTTTAAACAGCGATATTATGTGAAAGTAGGTAACAGTAATATGCATATATGTAGGTGTGTAGGTGTGTATGTGGGTGTGTGGGTGGATGTGTGTGTGTGTGAGTTGTATGTGTGTGCTGCATGCTTATGTGCAGGTTAGCAGCTTTAATAACTTCACTTACACTATTCTCGTATTCATATTCATATTTAGGGATGCACGTGCGCCATTCTTGACTTGACTTCCTTGCCTCATTGGACCAGCTATGCGTGTGTGTGTGTGTGTGTGTGTGTGTGTGTATGTGTGGCCCCGAGGCATTTGCTGTTGCTGAAACTGGAGCTGAAGCTGAAGCTGAAACTGGGGCTGTGGCTGTGGCTGATTCTAGAGCATCGTGCTTGGAGAGTGCCTGTTGGGTATTTGCACATTTTAACGGATTTAATATGAAAATTAACAGTCACACATATTCACAGGCACACACACACTCAAAAGGATACACACACACACACACACACACATGCCGCTGCTGCTGTGTTCCAGTAATTTGCGTTCATAATAATGAATCCTGGCCGGGATCTGAGACCTGGTATTGCCGCCTTGTCAGCAGCTGCACTTAGTTGAAAAACTTCTTAAAATAGCAACAGCCGACGTTGTTGTACTTGTCCTTAGTACAACCATCTCTCTCTCTCTCTCCCTCTTCACCCAGCATTGCCCCAAATCAAGCATTAACCCGTTACTCCTCCCATTTGCAAGTTAAACAATTATTCAAGACGTGACTTTTTGGCATTTAAATATTTATGCGCACACGTTTTGCCAACGGGCCAACACACACACACACACACACACACACATCAACACACACATACACAAAACAACTGTCACAATGTAACATTTATGTTAAGTTGACGTAGAAATTTGTTTGTTTGTTTATTTGTTTGCTTGGCATTTCCCAAATGTGGTGTCTTTGAATTTGTCTTAAATTATAAACCCATTTCATGGCGTTTTTAAACATTAAAATCAAACATGTAGCCTGACATTGAGTGCTCATATATTACATAATATATATATATATATATATATATATACATATGTACATAAGTAGTACATAGTACAGCTATATTTATTTAGCATTTATTTAAATTGTAGAAAATGTATCTATTTAATAAGAATTATAAACATAAATTGATGAAAACATTTGTGCAAATTGTGGAAATATTTATAAAATCTGTCGAAAATTGTCTACTGATTGTACCACATTTTGAAAATATTATTTTCATCAGCAACCGCTTTTATACATAATCTGATGCACATTTACCACAATCGGCTGTATACTTTTTTTTTTTGAGTGTACATCATGCATCAGTATTGAGCAAAACGACAGTGCTTTTATATGCTGCACATTTTTATATAAATTCTAGTTAAGCTATAAGTTAAGTCCGTATCAAAAGTATATATGATGAGAGAAAAGTATATAATATATATAATTTGTAGACTGCTCCAACCAACATAGTTTATTTGCTCCAATTACCAGAATTAGTAGCAGCCATGTTGCATTATTATTCAATGCATTATTTTGGCAGTATTTGTAATGCAATTATCGACTGAATATGTGATTTGGTTGTAAAATGCGCAAATTCACAAGTATCTAATTTTATTAAATTTTATCTTTAAATTCAATAAACGCAGTCGAATTAGAAATTCCTGGTGGTGCAATTATTATTTCTCTATGTAATTTTATTCGGCACACATTGCGTTCGGATAGCAAATTGCTAATATGTTCTCTAAATTGGCTACTTGTAATCATTAAGTTCTCCACTTAGTCGTTGCACCGTTGAACTAAATGCTACAATAGTTAGCCTCCTTCGGTTGCAGCAACCAATTAAATGACAGCTCACAATCGCTTCGTTGTATATAAATGTAATTTCCAGTGTTGCAGTTCACATTTCGTTTCCCAGGCCCAGCAGGTGCCCCCACAAGCATAATTTACGAAAAGAAAACTCCGATTTTATCAGCCCCTTCCGGCAACGGGCTGGCAAAAGTCGCACGCGTTCACCTTTCAAGTCCAGCGATTTATGCACCCCACCACTAACAAAGGGGCAAACTAAAATACAAACAACAAATTAACCATATATTATAATGGTGCAAAGGTGAAGGTGAAGGTGGAGGGTGAAGGGTGGCACATTCTAGCCAAAGACATTGTCTTCAACTTTCGCAATATTCTCAGTCAGTCGAATGCTCTTATTAGGCAAATAATATAATCGGTGTGCTGTAACTAGAAAATACTTTGACATTTAATCGAAAATAATATCTTAAAATTTAAAAATATTTTTTATGCTTAATTTATATGTATTTTTGTACTTGTAGCTGGGGAAAAACTTTATTATTTATTTATTTGTTTGTCATGCCATTTACTCAAATGATTTATTGTATGGGATCAAAAATGTACAATTATTTTGATGACAACAAATTTGTCTGATTGACCAAAAAACCAAAAAATTGTATATATTATAATAACTGAATAGAGTACTAAAATGCCATGTACTTTTAATATAAGCTAAGAAAATGTAAAATAACTGAATACGTTTAATTTAATAAAGTTGAAATATTTTGAAAAAATATGTAAAGTGCAGGGTAATATTTTTGTTGAAGGCTGTTTACATAAAATTGTATTAAACATATCTTAGGTACCTCGTAAAATAATAATTTAAATATATCTGTTTTTTTTTATTTTTTATTTACTGATATGTATAACCATTTTTTGAGCATGTTCATTAATACAGGGTATATTAATGACGTATATTATAAACGATTGGCAAAGTCAATTCCAATTCATAATATTTGCAGTGCAAAGTGTATGCAAATAGTCGGTTATTTCCTTGAGGTTCGATTGCATGTATTATTTAGCCAAGTTCTGCGCCAAGTTGAATGCACTTGGTCAACACGAAGTGGTGTTTTGGCCGTATGTAGAATGGTCTTTGCCGATTGGGATATAGGGAATTGGGCATTGGGCATTGGGCATTGAGGAATGGGGATTGGGGCTCGGTAGGGTTTGTTTGGGTTTCATTGGGTTTCTTTTAAACTTGTTGTAAGCGCATTCACGCGAAACGCGCGTTAAACGCTTTTAAGTTTGGCGCTGCACACTGTGGCCAATTAATGTGCAAGTAAAAGCCACGTTGAACCCATGACAGGCAGCCACCCACCCGACAACCCAGCCCGCCCTTGCCCAGTCCCAAACTGACCGCTGCACACACACACACACACACACACACACACAGTGTCAAACAGCTAATGGTCAGCGGAGCTGTCTTAAGTGGGTTGCTTTGGCCCATATAGGACAGGGGGGGGGGGGATACAAAAAGCGGACACGACATGTCGCTTAACATGTCGAACATGAATAT
Source organism: Drosophila maculinotata (assembly GCA_035045305.1). Taxonomy (NCBI): domain Eukaryota; kingdom Metazoa; phylum Arthropoda; class Insecta; order Diptera; family Drosophilidae; genus Drosophila; species Drosophila maculinotata. The sequence continues at coordinate 840,954 of JAWNPD010000679.1, read as the reverse complement.
GCACAACAACAGCAGCAACAACAGGTGGCAATGGCATCCGCATCCGTATCCGGGTCATGCAATACCGTTACAGGCCATTGGCCAAAACAGAAACAAGCTGCGAGCTGCTCCCAAATGTGCTGCGTGAGCATGCATATTATACACATGAGACGACCGGCAATTGCCCCCCCCCCCCCCTCCCTTACTATCCCTAAATCTATTCCTCTTCTACTTCCACTTCCTGTTGCTGTTCCTGTTGCTGTTCCTGTTGCTGTTCCTGTTGCTGTTCCTGTAGCTGACCCAATGGCCTGTCTCCATTGATATCCCGTGCTGTGCATAGCTGCGGTTCAAAGCCGTTCCATCGAGGTGTGCATAATTAAATTGGACAACAAGCGGATAAGTGGCAACAACAACGACTGACCAAAAATCACAGGTGAATGTCGTAAATGATATGCACCAAATGTAGAGCAACAAGGCACTAACAAAAAAGGAACAAAAAAAAAAAAGTTGACAAAAAAAACCGGCAAAAAATGAAACGGTAAAAAAAATACGTAATATGTATGGATTAATAATGTATTCACGTGTGTCATATCACGCCACGGACAGTCACCTGCCGCCCCGTACACTGACAAAAAAATGGCCATACATAAAAAACAATAAACGTATTCCCTAGGATTGCCTCCAGCACGGATGATCCTATGATCAACAATTCGTATATTCAAGCAATCTTAAATATTTAAGCTTACTTTCAAGAGATTTTACGATTGTTCTTTTTTATTTCGATATATCTAGCTATTGGTATACATATATATGAATTGATAGTTCTGTTTTTTGCGATTAACGTGATTTATTGAACTCGTTTTTCGACTGTCAGTTGGGTATATACATATGTGATACTGAATATAACTTTTTTTTCAATTCAAAGAGAAAAGATTGCTATGTATCAAAACGAATTTTCGATCTGCTTTAAGAACGTTATTATGATTTTATCGGAAGCATCTGGAAAACATCAACGTTTTGCTAGAAAGGAGCAGACATACAAAATAAGCAAGCTGTTCATATGCAGAGTATTAATGTGTCGGTGTCGCAATATTGGGTCGATTTTTTTCTCCATTTGATGCCATTTTTTGTGTCCACAATTTATTTTAATTGATTTTCACGTCATTTATCAGGAATGCGTGCAGGGACAACAGCAACAACAGAGTGTTCAACCAATTTGAACATTTTTAATGCGCTCTTAATCAATGTGAACAATTTAAATGTTCATTGATGTGCATAAATGCAACATTTAATGTATGCAAACAACAAATTTTGTAGCGATATGTGCCTACGAAAGAAAATTTAGTTGCCATTTTCAATTATCAAAGTTGCGACAAAAAAACACACACATAAGATATAGGAGGCGTATACGTGATATATTTGCATTGTGATGTGCTCTCAACATTTATCCGCAGTCTAATGAAATGCAACAGTATTTAGACATTCATATAATTAAATTGTATACAAATATTCACATGCACATATGCTAACCAGAAAAAATAACTGTGGCGTCAATTAAGTGGATAAAAACATGAACAAAATGGCAACAAAATATGGTCGAAAACAAATACATTTTCTAAAATGCATAAACTTGAAATTAATATAGAGGCAAAATCATGAACAAAATGTCCTCGAGCTTGGCAATCAGCTTAGTTTTGCAAAGTTGTGGAGGTTTGAAGTCTGGAAAAGGCATTTATTTGGATTCAGGAACTTTAAAAGCTGAAATTTATGTAACTTTTGGCATGATTTTTGACAGAAAAATGAACCACCCCAAAAACACTTTTCGTATAGTTTTTTATACTAATTGAGACACCCACAATCAATCAAACGTAAAATTTCAAGATTCCATATTTTGAAAAATCAAAATTGGTAAGGGTCCCCCCTTATGCTTTTTTCGGCAAAAAAATCCTAAATTTAATATTTTTAAAAATTAATAAATTTGAGATGTAGAATCCAAGTAGATGCCAAATAATGATCAAAATGGTCTCGGGATTGAAAATCGGTTCAGATTTGACAAAGTTGTGGCAGTTTGAAGTCTAGGAAGGAAGGAACTTTTCGTTGTTTGGGCACTTTGCTAGCCATTTTTTTGTCACTTTTGACATGATTTTTGACAGAAAAATGAAACTCCACAAAAACACTTTTCCTATAGTTTTTTATACTAATTGAGACACCCACAATCAATTAATCGTAAAATTTCAAGATTCTATATTTTGAAAAATCAAAATTGGTAAGGGTCCCCCCTTATGCTTTTTTCGGGAAAAAAATCCTAAATTTAATATTTTTAAAAATTAATAAATTTGAGATGTAGAATCCAAGCAGATGCCAAATAATGGTCAAAATGGCCTCGGGATTGAAAATCGGTTCAGATTTGACAAAGTTGTGTCAGTTTGAAGTCTGGGAAGGTCATTTATAAGGAACTTTTTGTTGTTTGGGCACTTTGCTAGCCATTTTTTTGTCACTTTTGGCATGATTTTTGACAGAAAAATGAAACTCCACAAAAACACTTTTCCTATAGTTTTTTATACTAATTGAGACACCCACAATCAATTAATCGTAAAATTTCAAGATTCTATATTTTGAAAAATCAAAATTGGTAAGGGTCCCCCCTTATGCTTTTTTCGGCAAAAAAATCCTAAATTTAATATTTTTAAAAATTAATAAACTTGAGATTTGGAATTAAACTTTATGCCAAATAATGATCAAAATGGTCTCGGGATTGAAAATCGGTTCAGATTTGACAAAGTTGTGGCAGTTTGAAGTCTGGGAAGGAAGGAAGTTTTCGTTGTTTGGGCACTTTACAAGCTAATTTTTTTGTCACTTTTGGCATGATTTTTGACAGAAAAATGAAACTCCACAAAAACACTTTTCCTATAGTTTTTTATACTAATTGAGACACCCACAATCAATTAATCGTAAAATTTCAAGATTCTATATTTTGAAAAATCAAAATTGGTAAGGGTCCCCCCCTTATGCTTTTTTCGGGAAAAAAATCCTAAATTTAATATTTTTAAAAATTAATAAATTTGAGATGTAGAATCCAAGCAGATGCCAAATAATGGTCAAAATGGCCTCGGGATTGAAAATCGGTTCAGATTTGACAAAGTTGTGTCAGTTTGAAGTCTGGGAAGGTCATTTATAAGGAACTTTTTGTTGTTTGGGCACTTTGCTAGCCATTTTTTTGTCACTTTTGGCATGATTTTTGACAGAAAAATGAAACTCCACAAAAACACTTTTCCTATAGTTTTTTATACTAATTGAGACACCCACAATCAATTAATCGTAAAATTTCAAGATTCTATATTTTGAAAAATCAAAATTGGTAAGGGTCCCCCCTTATGCTTTTTTCGGCAAAAAAATCCTAAATTTAATATTTTTAAAAATTAATAAACTTGAGATTTGGAATTAAACTTTATGCCAAATAATGATCAAAATGGTCTCGGGATTGAAAATCGGTTCAGATTTGACAAAGTTGTGGCAGTTTGAAGTCTGGGAAGGAAGGAAGTTTTCGTTGTTTGGGCACTTTACAAGCTAATTTTTTTGTCACTTTTGGCATGATTTTTGACAGAAAAATGAACCACCCCAAAATCACTTTTCTCATGGTTTTTTATACTAATTGAGACACCCACAATCAATTAAACGTAAAATTTTTAGATTCTATATTTTGAAAAATCAAAATTGGTAAGGGTCCCCCCTTATGCTTTTTTCGTCAAAAAAATCCTAAATTTAATATTTTTAAAAATTAATAAATTTGAGATGTAGAATTCAAGTAGATGCCAAATAATGGTCAAAATGGCCTCGGGATTGAAAATCGGTTCAGATTTGACAAAGTTGTGGCAGTTTGAAGTCTGGGAAGGAAGGAAGTTTTCGTTGTTTGGGCACTTTACAAGCTAATTTTTTTGTCACTTTTGGCATGATTTTTGACAGAAAAATGAACCACCCCAAAATCACTTTTCTCATGGTTTTTTATACTAATTGAGACACCCACAATCAATTAAACGTAAAATTTTTAGATTCTATATTTTGAAAAATCAAAATTGGTAAGGGTCCCCCCTTATGCTTTTTTCGTCAAAAAAATCCTAAATTTAATATTTTTAAAAATTAATAAATTTGAGATGTAGAATTCAAGTAGATGCCAAATAATGGTCAAAATGGCCTCGGGATTGAAAATCGGTTCAGATTTGACCAAGTTGTGGCAGTTTGAGGTCTGGGAAGGAAGGAAGTTTTCGTTGTTTGGGCACTTTACAAGCTAATTTTTTTGTCACTTTTGGCATGATTTTTGACAGAAAAATGAACCACCCCAAAATCACTTTTCTCATGGTTTTTTATACTAATTGAGACACCCACAATCAATTAAACGTAAAATTTTTAGATTCTATATTTTGAAAAATCAAAATTGGTAAGGGTCCCCCCTTATGCTTTTTTCGTCAAAAAAATCCTAAATTTAATATTTTTAAAAATTAATAAATTTGAGATGTAGAATTCAAGTAGATGCCAAATAATGGTCAAAATGGCCTCGGGATTGAAAATCGGTTCAGATTTGACAAAGTTGTGGCAGTTTGAAGTCTAGGAAGGAAGGAACTTTTCGTTGTTTGGGCACTTTGCTAGCCATTTTTTTGTCACTTTTGACATGATTTTTGACAGAAAAATGAAACTCCACAAAAACACTTTTCCTATAGTTTTTTATACTAATTGAGACACCCACAATCAATTAATCGTAAAATTTCAAGATTCTATATTTTGAAAAATCAAAATTGGTAAGGGTCCCCCCTTATGCTTTTTTCGGGAAACAAAATCCTAAATTTAATATTTTTAAAAATTAATAAATTTGAGATGTAGAATCCAAGCAGATGCCAAATAATGGTCAAAATGGCCTCGGGATTGAAAATCGTTTCAGATTTGACAAAGTTGTGGCAGTTTGAAGTCTGGGAAGGAAGGAAGTTTTCGTTGTTTGGGCACTTTACAAGCTAATTTTTTTGTCACTTTTGGCATGATTTTTGACAGAAAAATGAACCACCCCAAAATCACTTTTCTCATGGTTTTTTATACTAATTGAGACACCCACAATCAATTAAACGTAAAATTTTTAGATTCTATATTTTGAAAAATCAAAATTGGTAAGGGTCCCCCCTTATGCTTTTTTCGTCAAAAAAATCCTAAATTTAATATTTTTAAAAATTAATAAATTTGAGATGTAGAATTCAAGTAGATGCCAAATAATGGTCAAAATGGCCTCGGGATTGAAAATCGGTTCAGATTTGACAAAGTTGTGGCAGTTTGAAGTCTGGGAAGGAAGGAAGTTTTCGTTGTTTGGGCACTTTACAAGCTAATTTTTTTGTCACTTTTGGCATGATTTTTGACAGAAAAATGAACCACCCCAAAATCACTTTTCTCATGGTTTTTTATACTAATTGAGACACCCACAATCAATTAAACGTAAAATTTTTAGATTCTATATTTTGAAAAATCAAAATTGGTAAGGGTCCCCCCTTATGCTTTTTTCGTCAAAAAAATCCTAAATTTAATATTTTTAAAAATTAATAAATTTGAGATGTAGAATTCAAGTAGATGCCAAATAATGGTCAAAATGGCCTCGGGATTGAAAATCGGTTCAGATTTGACAAAGTTGTGGCAGTTTGAAGTCTGGGAAGGAAGGAAGTTTTCGTTGTTTGGGCAGTTTACAAGCTAATTTTTTTGTCACTTTTGGCATGATTTTTGACAGAAAAATGAAACTCCACAAAAACACTTTTCCTATAGTTTTTTATACTAATTGAGACACCCACAATCAATTAATCGTAAAATTTCAAGATTCTATATTTTGAAAAATCAAAATTGGTAAGGGTCCCCCCTTATGCTTTTTTCGGCAAAAAAATCCTAAATTTAATATTTTTAAAAATTAATAAACTTGAGATTTGGAATTAAACTTTATGCCAAATAATGATCAAAATGGTCTCGGGATTGAAAATCGGTTCAGATTTGACAAAGTTGTGGCAGTTTGAAGTCTGGGAAGGAAGGAAGTTTTCGTTGTTTGGGCACTTTACAAGCTAATTTTTTTGTCACTTTTGGCATGATTTTTGACAGAAAAATGAACCACCCCAAAATCACTTTTCTCATGGTTTTTTATACTAATTGAGACACCCACAATCAATTAAACGTAAAATTTTTAGATTCTATATTTTGAAAAATCAAAATTGGTAAGGGTCCCCCCTTATGCTTTTTTCGTCAAAAAAATCCTAAATTTAATATTTTTAAAAATTAATAAATTTGAGATGTAGAATTCAAGTAGATGCCAAATAATGGTCAAAATGGCCTCGGGATTGAAAATCGGTTCAGATTTGACAAAGTTGTGGCAGTTTGAAGTCTGGGAAGGAAGGAACTTTTCGTTGTTTGGGCACTTCACAAGCTAATTTTTTTGTCACTTTTGGCATGATTTTTGACAGAAAAATGAACCACCCCAAAATCACTTTTCTCATGGTTTTTTATACTAATTGAGACACCCACAATCAATTAAACGTAAAATTTTTAGATTCTATATTTTGAAAAATCAAAATTGGTAAGGGTCCCCCCTTATGCTTTTTTCGTCAAAAAAATCCTAAATTTAATATTTTTAAAAATTAATAAATTTGAGATGTAGAATTCAAGTAGATGCCAAATAATGGTCAAAATGGCCTCGGGATTGAAAATCGGTTCAGATTTGACAAAGTTGTGGCAGTTTGAAGTCTAGGAAGGAAGGAACTTTTCGTTGTTTGGGCACTTTGCTAGCCATTTTTTTGTCACTTTTGACATGATTTTTGACAGAAAAATGAAACTCCACAAAAACACTTTTCCTATAGTTTTTTATACTAATTGAGACACCCACAATCAATTAATCGTAAAATTTCAAGATTCTATATTTTGAAAAATCTAAATTGGTAAGGGTCCGCCCTTATGCTTGTTTTGCCAAAAAAAATCCTACATTTTATTTCTCTCCGCAGTCTCCCTAGTGATATTATTTTAACAAGTGCCCGAAAGGGTAAAATGTTTTAGTTGTTCTAGTCAATACAAATATATGTACATACATACAAACATACATACATAAATACCTCGTTGTGACTGTCAGTGTCAGGAATACACTAGCTGCCGTTGGCGTTGAGCCGCACAAACCAAAAATTTGTTTGCAGTTAGTTGGCGACGTCATGCAAATGCATTTGACCACGTCAAAATTTGTGCGCTTGCCACGTGGCCCAGGACATTAAAAGGGCGAAGGATAGCAACGGGTGAGGCGGAGGATTGGCTCAGATTGGCATGGGGAGTGTAGTGCAAATCCTGCGTACTGCAGGACTGAAGTGGTGTCCGCTCGCTTACCACATATGTACGTGAAGTTTACTGCATTTGCTCAGCGGTTAAGCCTTTGCATTTAAATGAAGAGTTTTATTTATGCAGTGAGGCGACGCTACGGTCACAGGTTCCTGTTCCGGCTTTAGCTCTGGCTCTGGCTCTGGCTCTGGCTTTGGCTTTGGCTTTAGCTTTGGCAACGGCTTCAGCTTCGGTTGCCGCTTCCATTACCATGGGCAACAAGCACATTTTTGTTGCTGATGCAAAAAAATCATTTTTTTTTTTTAGCACTGCTTTGTTGTCTGAAAGTGTTTCAATTTACACAGGCAACAGGCAAGGCTGCTTTTCGACTAGAGCATACCCTGTAGCCAGTTCGCGAAACAACAAAAAAATGATTTTTATCTGGCTTCGAGGTTTTTTTCAATAAGTCATTAATTGCAATTAGACAGTCTAGCTGCCTTGTATTATTTTGGGGCAACGTCAATGTGGCATGTAGCACATGCAATTCGTAACAAAAACTTCAAAAGTGAAAGTGTTGCCTGCCACAAATAGAAGTGAAAAAAAACTATAGTGCCCCGAGGCACAATAAAGTGTCACTATTAAAAAAAGCATCGACAAAAAATCTGTTCGAAATAACAATTTTTTTGACGCCATTTTAGTTGCTCTTAGGTCTCAAAAATCCAAAGTTTGATTTTGATTCCGTTGCTTAATATTTATTTATATTTATTTTATAATAATAATATAAAAATAATATGTATATATTTAAAAAAATAAGGAAATTAAAATTAAGATTATTTCGATTTATTTCAAGTAGAATTGGCATAAATTAAATGAATAAATTATTTCAAAACATTTGTATTTTAATATGCAATTTTTGAAAAAGCCTTTCTAAATATACATATGCAAATACCGTGTATTTTAAACTGTTTTTTGGCATTTTTGTGATAAATTTAAAATAAAAAATTTAAAACTTGAAGTATTTTGTGCGCTTTTTGCTGTATTTTGTGCATGGTGGAGGAGTTTCGGGCAATGGATTCGACCTTATGCAGACACTGCCATCGTGACATATAATTTAAGTAAAAATTTATGGCATATATTTTGGATGCTTTAAAGTCGCTGCGAAATGCTTGAAACACGCTCACACGCTGGGCACTGCTCTCTCTCTGTGTGTGTGTGTGTATGTGTGTGTGTGTGTGTGGGTGGACTGATCAACCCAGTTTTGGAGTCGCTTTATCACGCCAGTCGCATAATGCAGCACTCCAGTTTCTCAGTTCTATTGGCAGCAGGTGCCGCTGCCGCTGCCGCTGCCGTTTCCCTTTTGAAGTTTTTGTCGACCCATTTTGCAGGTTCATGAATTGCATGGGCATGCCACACACACACACACACAGTGGCAGTGCCAGTGTTGCAACGAGTGAGTGCCTGGCAGGCGTTTCCTTTAAACATTTTTGGTCGCACATTGTAGCTGCCTAATGAACACATGAATAAAATATGCGATTTGCTTAACTTTGCACGCCATGCCAAAGCACTGAGAGTTGCCCAGCGAGATGGCATAGAATGCCATTGGATAGTACCCGAAATGGGGGCAGGACCTCCGCAACAGCAGCAGCAGCAGCAACAGCAAAACTTTATGCACCCACCAGCAAACCTGCCCCCAACACTGGCAGCTACCTGCACATCACCATCACATCAAGTGCAGCAGGCATATAAAGTGAAGAGCTGTGTGTCGGCAACTGGAACTGGGATTGAGACTCGACTCGGAGACGACGACGTGAACGAAGACCTGGCATGGTTTAGTAGATTTATCTTGGTGGCGCAGGCGGAAGCTTTTGTTACTGCTCCACTGGCGACGAATCCAAAAATCGTTGAAAGTCACTCAACAGTTTAACAAAATGGCGACGTGCGCTCATCTGCTGCTGCCATCATCATGATGATGATGATGATGATGATGCTGCAGGTTGCAGGTTGCAGGTTGACGATAGATGGTTGATGATACTGCCACGTATGTGTGCAATGTGCTTGCAACTTACAACTTGCAACTGCCATAGCATAGCGTATTTGATTGCTGATCTGCCGCATTCTGAGCGTAACAATTAGAGCCGAAGGCACTAAAGTCAGTCAAAGGTTGAATGGCTTAAATGAAACGCAGATTATCTATAGCCATACAGATTCTATATTAATTGAGAGTTCAAGTATATATACATATATGTATATAACTTATTTGAACAGCGAGCAATTAAATAAGGTTTTGCGCTTTAACTGTTTGAGAATTATAAGTCAAAGCTTTGATTATAGCTGTATGACTTTTATGCTGACTTACTAAAGCATATTTGATCATTTTCGTGTAAGATTGAATTTGACTAGAAGTTAAATGTGCTGTCAAAACTTTTGTCAAACGATAATATGTTACATTTTAGGCATTAAGTGCCGTTAAACTTCGCTCGGAACGTGAGAAATCCTGCCTGTATTATTTTCGCAAATCAATTAAAGGAGTTGATGAAAATGATTGCCGACAAATTGTGTGCCACTCTCATTTAAACAGCGTGATTTTTGGCTTGTAAAAGTGCTGTGAACAGTGGCATTGTTAGCCATGGCTAACATCTTTTAGCTGGTGTATCGCCACAAGTGCTGAATGGTCGGCGACAAGAGGTTTCTTGTGGCAGTGTCAATGGTGTGGTGGTGTGGGGCAGCGGCGAAATTGTGGCGCCAAGTAGATGTTGGCCAAAAGGCAATGGGAGAAGGGAGAAGGGAAAAGGGAGAAGGGAAACAGGCAAAGCTAAGGCGATTCAATGGGCACGTTTAGACTAGTAACGGATTTCTTATAGAATTAATATCAAACCACGACACTGCAAGACAGGAAGGCAAGAAGGCAAGTAGGAAGGCACTAAGGAAGGAAGTAAGGAAGCACGGAACCCAAAAAGAAAACAAAAAAACGCAAAAAAAAAAAAGAAAATGATAAAAAACCAAACCAAACCAAACCAAAACTTTTGCCATCCACATTTTTCTTTCTTGCAATTCAATTGCCATGTGAAAATCTTAACGCTGCGCTGCGAGCAGCAGCAGAGTGAGAGAGAGAGAGGGGGGGGGGGGAGGGAGGGTTGCTGAGTATGGGACAAAGACGCTGTCGTCGACGACAAGGCAAAGCCAAGTGAAGCCCTGGCCTTAGCCAAACGAAAAAGGTTAAGTGGAAAGCTGAGCTGAGCTAAGCTGAGTCGAGCTGTGCTGAGCTGAGCTGCAAGGAGTCAGACGTAGATGGAGATGGAGACGGAGACGCTGCCGACGACAACAGTGCGAAACGCAAAGCGCTGCAGATTGACACTGGATATATTCGGGACTTGCCACATGGCAGCGCCTTCAATTACAACTATGTGAAATGAGATATGCCCATCCAAAGCATATAAATAGCGCCAGCATTCACCTGTGAGTCATATGAGAGTATTCCACAGCAATAAGCCGCTGTTACGGGTCGTATGAGTGATTTATTTGTATGGCTCATTTCGTTGCTGTTGCTGGTTGTTGCTGCTGTTGCTGGTTGTTGCTGCTGTTGCTGGTGGCATGGCGCGTGACACACGCAAAGCACTTTTAAAGTGGGTTAAAAGCCAAAACGAGCTGCAATGGCCAATTGCATGCTGACCCGCAGCAACCCCCCTGCTCCCTGCCCGCCCGCACCGCCATTTGCTACAATTGTTGCAGCCACCTAATGACCGTCATCAAATTGTTAATTAGCCTTACATGTGTGTGTCTGTGTGTGTGTGTGTGTGTGTGAATGTGGCCTAATCAGCTGATGGCCAAACGCACAACTCTAAAGCATTTGCAGCATTGCAATTTTAAATCTTAGCTAACGCTAAAAATGAAGCAACTTCAGCTACTATATATACATATTCTACAACTTATATATGTATTTGAAATGAGCATAAAAACAATTTAATAAATAAATCAAATATATAGCTGAATTTATGCCCATTTATCAGCACTCTAACTTTAAAAGCCAAACTTAATTATTATTATAAAAAAAAAATTAAAAAATATTAAACAATATCAGCAAATAAATATTTATCAAATAAAATTAAATCATTTAGTTTGTACTTATAAATACATATAAATTTATTAGTGTTTTAATTCCTTGAGATAAAGAAAATGCTTGCAAATAGATATATAATTTTTATTAAAATTATTCTCTTGTTTTACGAGCGCCACTTTGGATCCACTTACACAAAGCATGCTCCGGCAAGCCCCCTTAAGGATAGTGTAAACAATTTGCCTTTGGCTTTAATCTAAAAGGACTGCTAAGGACGACTGAACCACTTTGCCTTCTGCAGCTCTGACTATTAAGATTGACTGGACTTGAACGCAACTGAAATGTATAAGTAGGATTCAGGCAACCAAGTGGCTTATTTTTAAGCAAATAGTTACAGTTAAGACATGCATAAGGAACACACATACATATGTACATACATGAAAATTGCACTTTTCTTTATATTTAAGTCCTTAAGTCAATTAACCATTGAGGCGAGAGAGCAACTTCTTTTGCAACTTTAAGCTGGGTTGCACTGGCATCGGAATCAATTTGGACTTGCCGAAAATACAAAATACCAACGGTCAACTGACTGTGGGGGGCTGGGGGGTGAGGGGTTGCTGCAACTGCGCCGTGCAACTCGAGGCAATTGTTGTCGTCATTCGCGCGTTGGCAGTAAACAAGCATTTTATACGCTGGCTTCATAAACTGGCGCAGAAATTGCACGCGCCACGCCCAACTAGTCGGGAGCACCCATCCTGCCCATCCTGTCCATCCTGCCCGAGCCGCCCATTCACCTGTTTTTGATGCTATGCTGTTTACTTGTTTGCTAAATTGAACAATTTATTTTATTTTTGTGCTATTTGCCACTGCTGTAAGTAAAGTGAAAGCAGCTACATAAAGGACAACTAGAACAGCGAATGGCAGAAAGCAAAAGGCAGCAGCAGCAACAACAGCAGCAACAACAGCAACAACAGCAACAGCAACAACAACAGCAAAATGCAATAGTTTAGCATTTGTTTGCAGCTCTTTTGTTGCAGATGAATGCGCCACATTTCACTTGCATTTTATTTGCAAACAGTTCTCAATGCTTTTGGCCTTTTTATGCCCGCATCGCCGTGTGGCAGCAACACAGTCTGTGTGGCAGCTGTCGCAACAACATAGTTCACAGCGGCGCAACAGCAACTGCTAACGAGCCAAATGCTCGCATTCAAGCCATCAAAGTGACATTAAGACATACAGACCCAGGGACCACAGCTCAAGACGATGCTGGCCAATTAAAATTGTTTGCACTTTTCAAATTCAAAAAACAAAAATAATAATAATGGGAAAAAAACAATTTTCCAACCTGACGCAAATTAGACAGCCTGGCTGGCAGCTTTTAGCGGATTTTACAAACTTCTGCCAGATACAGATGTATGATAAAAGTGAACCCTTTTCCACTTATCGATAAACTTCCAATTAAACAGCTTTAAATTGAGTTTGTACTAGAGATAACGTCCTTGACGCTATATTAATTATCAGAATTGTTCATCCTTTAGGATTTATAGAATTTATGTATAATTTGTTTGCATTTATCCCACCTCAACCCAGACTTTTACAAATTATCTCATTTATCGATAAACTATTATTAATTTATTTGGATTCGAGATCCCGTTCGTGACGGTATATTTTTAATTATCACAATTGATCATCTTTTAGGATTTATAGAATTTATGTATAATCTTTTTTCATTTATATTACCCACATCAACACAGACTTTTACAAATTATCTCATTTATCGATAAACTATTATTTATTTATTTGGATTCGAGATCCCGTTCGTGACGGTATATTATTAATTATCACAATTGATCACCGTTTGGGAATAATAGAATTTATGTATAATCTTTTTTAATTTATCCCTCAAAAGCCCAGACATTTACAAATTATCTCATTTATCGATAAACTATTATTTATTTATTTGGATTCGAGATCCCGTTCGTGACGGTATATTTTAAATTAACACAATTGATCATCCTTTAGGATTTATAGAATTTATGTGTAATCTTTTTGCATTTATATTACCCACATAAACCAAGACTTTTAAAAATTATCTCATTTATCAATAAACTATTATTTATTTATTTGGATTCGAGATCCCGTTCGTGACGGAAAATTATTAATTATCACAATTGATCATCCTTTAGGATTTATAGAATTTATGTATAATCTTTTTTAATTTATCCCACATCAACCCAGACTTTTTAAATGCATTCCGATCCCACCAAATTGCATCTCAAGTTCAGTGACAAACACAGTAGCAGTATCCAGTCAGCGTTTCATCGATAAATTTTTAAAACAACACAGTTTTACTTTATCGTATAAACCGATTTTCCACTACTAAAAATAGCTCTTATCAAGATATTAATTATCTAGGCAGGACATATTTGAAAGTGCCAATAAGCATAATAATATACACCTTCGAACTTTTGTTCCGATTGTACAAACCGATCAACATAGTTCAGCAATAACACTCGATACTTTTCATCCTTATGCAGTTAGCCAACACTGCCACGTGCACTGCCACCATTTATCGAACATTCTGTGCGAAATAATAGCAAATAAATAGAGAAATGAATCGCAATATTTATTTAGTAACCGGCCAGGACTTCCGGTACACTGCAATACTTGAGATAGACTGTTGTATTACGCAGACCGCGCTCCATTCGGGCAGTGCTGTGAGGCTCGTGGTGACGGTCAACGAACATCGGTTTATTGTGGCCCACATCAACCAAGCCAATCCGCTAGAGATTCTCAACTTGGATTTAGTTGCGGGCGATGTGGTCACACTGGAGGTGACTGGCGATGGATGTCTCGAAATTTCGGGCTCCGTTGATTTCGAGTCCGCTGACGATTATGAACCGCCGCCTAATGGCATACGTGATCGCCACATCGAGTTGGAGTCGGTGGATGAAGAAGAGCTAATGGAGGATGAGCTGGATACCGATGACGAAGAAGATGAGGCTAGTGCCAATTGACACAATTAACACTGCTCGCCCACCAACAACAATTAGTCTTTGTAATTGCTCCTATTGTAACAACAACAAGATTTCTATCTCTTCATACTATCTATCTATCTATGTATAAATAAAGCAACAAATTGCTTAGGCATCATCTGTACTTAATTTGTATGCAATTGAAAACTAGCTAATAATTGAGCAGTTGAATATTTTGTACACATTGATTTTCATGCTCAGATCGATCTGTGATTATGAAGCGGGATATGGACCACAGTTCAAGATGACTTCAGTCAATTAGAAAAGTTGTGAAATTCCAAAACAACAACGCACAGGAAAAGTACAAATTTCCAATAATTCACTTGCTTGTGTCCGAAATATAAATATTAAATTTGTCGCAACATTTGTTCACCAACAATTAAACTCTTTTGTATGTGCAACAAATGCACTTTTTGTGTAAAACAAATAAGTCGAGTAAATGCAATAATTGATTACATATTTTGTATTTTATTTGCCAGCTTTTAATTGGTTTCATTAACTTAGCTATTTGCCAGTTAAATATGCATACTTTGGCATTTGTATATTTATTATTATTATAAAAAACGTAAGCAAACAAATTGTTAAAGGCATGTATTTCAGATTAATATACAATTGCTAGAAATCGTTTATAAGAAAAAAAAAGGAAAGTATAATATTAATAATAAAAAATATGTAAAATAGCAGCGACTGCTCAAAAGTTTACTCATAGTTTTAGACTCAAAAGTAAGCTGTATATAATAATAATAATAATAATAATAATAATAATAATAATAATAATAATAATAATAATAATAATAATAATAATAATAATAATAATAATAATAATAATAATAATAATAATAATAATAATAATAATAATAATAATAATAATAATAATAATAATAATAATAATAATAATAATAATAATAATAATAATAATAATAATAATAATAATAATAATAACAATAATAATAATAATAATAATAATAATAATAATAATAATAATAATAATAATAATAATAATAATAATAATAACAATAACAATAATAATAATAATAATAATAATAATAATAATAATAATAATAATAATAACAATAACAATAATAATAATAATAATAATAATAATAATAATAATAATAATAACAATAACAATAATAATAATAATAATAATAATAATAATAATAATAATAATAATAATAATAATAATAATAATAATAATAATAATAATAATAATAATAATAATAATAATAATAATAATAATAATAATAATAATAACAATAACAATAACAATAACAATAATAATAATAATAATAATAATAATAATAATAATAATAATAATAATAATAATAATAATAATAATAACAATAATAATAATAACACAACTGTTCTGGCTGTGCCACAAAGTGAATCAAACTCGTATTTATACTTACATCCCAATTTGCATACATACTTTGAAAGAGTTGCAGCAAAGCGGATAATTAAATATGAAAATCAGCCAGAAAATGTACAAAATGGGGGCAACTTTGTTGCAAATCTTGAAAAGTTTTCAGCGCGCGTGATAATTTGCTGGCAAATGCGTTCTTTGTTTTCGATTTTCGATTGAGTGGTGCATGCACCACTGCCATGCCATTTTTTTTGTGGCACGCATCGCAATTAGCAGTTAAAGTTAACACAGCTGTCGGCAGACGCATGCAAATTGTCAAAAAAAAACTAAAAAAAAAAAAAAAAATTAAGAAAATGGAAAATAGCTAAAGCAGTGAGAGAAGAAAATCTTGCATTGTATTTACATACAAAATACGACCACAAAAGGCAGAAGACAATAGCAATGCATCGTTCCACATTTTGAGAAGTCAGCGAGGGTCCAAAGAAAACATCAAAATACACTAGGTTCAATACTCTTGCAACAAATTCCTTCAAATTTGGCTATATGTAGATACAAAACAATCAACATTTTTCATACGATTGTTTGTGATTTATTTATGTATTTATATATTGCGATTTCAATTTATGGCACTAGTCATTAATACAAGTATTAAATTATATATACTATTTAGATTGAACATTTGGTCATTAAGTGATAACTTTGTGATAACTTTACTTTTAAAACTAATTTCCTTATTTAAATCAATATTTCAGACCGATTGTTTCTGTGACAGCTATAATATACAGTCGTACGATTTTGACCAATCTATATAAAATAAAATATAAGAAAAACTTGCAATTACTGAGTTTGGTTAAGTTAGTTTGAGAAACAATCAAGTTGTTCATACAACGACTCATTTTTCAACAGATTGTAACTATGGCAGCTATATGCTATAGTGGTCCAAGTTTCATCAGGATGGCTACAAAATTGAGGGACTAGTTTGCGTAGAAACAGACGGACAAAGCTATATCGACTCGTCTTGTCGTCCTGATCAAGAATGTATATACTTTATGGGGTCGGAAACGTTTAAGTTGAAAGCTTTTATGATTTTAAGTTCCATTTCTAATGTTAATATTAAGCGAGTTCGATTTTTAAATAATTATTGCAAACGAATTTACGCTACAAAAAAATATTGAAAATAAAGCTATTAACATTTTCTATAATAATATTTAAATTATTTTATTTAATGTTTTTGCATTTTATAGTTTATACATTTTAAAATCATTATTGTAACTGAATTTACGCTACAAAAAAATATTGAAAAGAAAGCCATTAACATTTCCTATAATAATATTTAAATTCATTCACTTTCTAATATTAATTTATACATTTTAAAATCATTACTGTAAATTAATTTACGCTATAAAAAAATATTGAAAAGAAAGCCATTAACATTTCCTATAATAATATTTAAATTCATTCACTTTCTAATATTAATTTATACATTTTAAAATCATTACTGTAACTGAATTTACGCTACAGAAAATATTGAAAATAAATCAATCAACGTTTCCATATAAAGGCAGTAACATATCTGAAATATATATGTACATATATGCATACATATATGTGGATATATGGGCAATCAATTGTGTAAAAAGAGTAGTGCTCAAAGTGGAACAAAAATTGCTTGCTACCATTTGTATGCAGATACATATGTATGTATGTATGTATGTTTGTAGATACGAATGTATCTGTGTTTGACTGTGCATAGTAGATGTAATTGGATGTGCTGCTGGGATAGGTGGGCTGGCAAATGTTTGCCTAAGATACAGATACAAATATGCTGGCCTTTGTGTGGCAAATGAAGCGCAGGCGGAGTGCAAACGAATGCGGGCAGCAACCGGTCACTGAAAACAACCGTAATGGAAGTGCAACAGGGTTACGGGATAATAAAACTACGTGCTTCCACATCTAACCAGCAACTTTGCATTAACCAAATAAAATTGCCAAACTGGATGTGGCAGTCGTAGTTGTAGTTGTTGTTGTTGTTGGGCATGAGGAATTAGGTGCAAATGGAAGCAAATGGAAGCACTTCGAGCGATTGATAAGCGGCTTAACACACACCCTGCCCCAACCGCCCAATTCACAAGCCCCAATCCCAAATCTCACTCGCATCCTTGCCACCGCCCGGCATGCATCAGAACTTGTGGCACACGCATTCCGTATTTCATATCATTAGGTAGACAAAATGGAGCACCACATTGCGGTGTTGCGTCCTTCAGCCTGATCCGTGCGAGTGTGCCCGCGCCTTTGTCTGTGTGTGTTCGTGTGTGTGTGTGTGCGTGAGTGAGTTTTAAGTTTTTTGACTGGCAGCATCCTCGAGGCATTAAAAGTGAGCCCATCGCACCGACAAGCCACAAGAAGTTGGATGCATGCCACAAAACTGGCTGCGCGTGTGGCGGCTGCTGCTGCGGCTGCTGAGTTGGTGGCGTTGTTGGGTTTGTTGATTGGCTGATTGGCTGGTTGGGTTGCTTTCCTAAGATTATGACACTATGCAGCGGCTTATTAATGAGTTGAGCTGCCAGTCAACCGTCAACGTCGTGAGGTGTCATATTTCATGTCTATGTGGTCAGCGTCATTGTGACTGACCTCCACCTGCTCCAGCAACTCTGCCTTAATCCTCCTCCTTCTCCTCATAATCCTTGTGGCCAAAGTGTGACTGAAAATTCAAAATCTGTTATCAAGACAGTTCAAATAAATACTCAATACGATTTCCTTCAAATTGAGCATACTAATTTGCAGGGCTCTTCATTTTTACTGTCCGATCCGTAAGAAACTTTCAGAATATATATAAAGACGGCATATTAATCAATATGTATTACAAATATCAAACTACAATTTTCAAAATGATTTTTATAGATATTATAAAAAATTATACATACATATATAGTTTGTAGGATATTTATTTATTTATCTATTAATAATAAATTAACAATAAACACATAAATATTTGACCTACTCACTTAACTGTTTGCTGTTCATTATTTATTATTATTATTACTAATAAATAAATAAATAAATATCCTTATATTTGGTACACATTATAATGATACATATATATTGTCAATTATGTTTCCAAACATTTTATATATTTATATTTATGTATTAGAAAACAAAGACATCTCTGATAGGATTTGAGCCTACATACATAAATTGATTCCTTAATAATTTATTTACTAACCTTATCCCATATATGTATATATAACAATTTTGACTGCCTGCGTATCTTTTGTGTCTTTCTGCAATGCATTTCGCACATTTCCAGAAAATCGTTTTTATCACACTTTCAACATATTTCTGTTAATAATCCAATATAGCTTGTCTCTGACTTCTTTCTTGTGCAAAATGCACTTATATCCAATGTGTGCTACACATTAATGATTATTTCTTCCACATGACTAAATATTACTCTCTCTCCCTACCCCCCTCTCTCTTTCTGTCGCTCTCCTTTACATGCAGTAGTTGCATTTGTTTATGAACCTTTCAGATGCTATGGGTATAAACTTTATGGTATTTCAGATGCCACAGACGAAGCGTGAGCAGAGTTTTTATTGTTGTTGTTGTTGTTGTTGTTGGTGTTGGTGTTGTTGTTGGTGTCAATGGCCCCCGAGGCACGCACTGCCAGCAATTAACCACAACATCGACAGCAACAACAACAACAACAACAACAATCACAAACAAATTAACAGGCAAGTGGAGTCATGAGTCGAGTTGCTAGTAAATATCCTAAATATAGATTACAGTGTCCTAAACTAAACAGTACAAAGATATTGAACCATCTAATGTTTATCAAATTCAGCTTAAAGCATTGCAAAATTATGCATCTATTTAAAAATGAAACGTTTTTAAATAATTAGCATACTCATTTGTATTGAATACCTAGTCAAATTATCATTATCTATTTTTAATTATTTATAAAAATTAACTAAAATAAAATATTATTGTAATTTAGTATAAGATACAAGCGTCGAGAAATTCCGCTCATTTAATACAAAATTAATATTGTAAATTTAAAATTAATAATCTTTGTGATCTAGGCGACTATATAGTATGTACAGCTTATTAACTACAGCTAGATAGTTTGATACAGTTCATCAGTCGGGACAAACTGCGATGTATATATGTAGATTTGTCGAGTCAAAGATAAGCTAGCCTCTGCTAACAGTATTCGAATTACAGGGTTTAACAGCAAGTACTTGCCAGGTATCTGAAAACTAAGCATTAAGATTCCGAACTGCAGCAGCAAGAACAATCAGAGTTGCAGTCGTACACATGTGTATGTGTGTGTGTGTGTGTTTGTGTGTGTACTTATAAATAGCTAAGATGCCGTTTGTTTCGCCTGCTGCAAAAGCTTAAGACTTTGATAGATGTTATTGCCTCTAACAATATATGAGCGTGTAAAAACTTGCATACATTTATATACATATGTACATATGTATGTACATATTTACAGGCGTATGCAGCATTTAGCCAAATAAATTTATGCACATCCCACCCACACACACACACACACGCACGCACACATACTACTGGTAGTAGTCCCCGGGGGCGATCTAAATAGGATTTTGTATAGCATAAGCATAAATAACAAAAGTGGTGTTTATTATATTTATACTCACGTATATTTATAGAGTGGAAACAGCTTAATGCGATCGATGCCAATCCATATGCTATTATTCTATTAGTTTGGATATACATATGCATTGAATTATCATTGCCCGAAAGCAGGGTATTTCCGAGCCCGCCAAGCATGCTTTAATATGTGTAGATATGTCCATCGAAATGTCCAATAGGAACATCCATCGATATCGGAGAGTGAGCTGGAAATATTAAATTTAGTAGTCCGATAACAAGCATCGAATTAAAATAGTTTCTACAATGAATGCTTGGCTCAAGTAAAAGCTTAAAACAAAGCTCGTCTTCATTGATAAAATGAATGCAAATTTCATATTACAATTCTCAAGTGTTCAAAACAAAACGTAGTCAATATGATTTATCGATATTTTGCACTTTTATGCAATTTGGCAACACTGCCCGAAGTGTCATCAGCAGCAAAGCAATGGCGACTTTGCAGTCAATTCACAATTGGATCTCAAACAGTCTGGATCGTTGTGTGCGACAAATACAATTAATTGCAAAAATGGCTCGAATTTATACTAAGATAATAGAGGCGAATTTAATTTACACTAAACATATATACGAGCCCCTTATTTTAACGAGCTTCGAATACTCTGGCGGCGAAGGTGGCCAATTGCACATTAAGCTGCTGGATGATGTCATCAATGAGAGCTTTATTTCCAATAATCTGACCCCTGAGCATCCCAAACAGGAACTCGGCCTACACTACTACGATGGCGAGCAGATCACCATTGAGCTGATTGGCAATGGGACAATTACTATTCGTGGCATTTACGAATCGTGAGGACACCAATAAACTGACCACATTCACTAACAATAAAACAAATACAATTTACAAAAATATACTGCGTTTAATTTACAACTGAAAGTCTGAATATATACATCAATTTAATGCAATTTTCATGCCATTTGATGTATACATACATATGTACACATTTAAGTAAATTATAAATATTAAAACGTTTTTCTAGACATAAAACATTTAATATTTATAAACTACAACTAATTGATAAGCATTGTGATAAACAATTGCATCAAGAAACCGAAAATACAAAACTTGTTAAACAAAACGAATATTCATATTCAAAAATCACGTGTCAGCTTTTGCTGTTTACATGTGCACACATACACACACAAATATGCACGTCGTTTTCTGCGTGCATGCATATACATGCACACATGCATACCTACATCATATGTATGCACCAGTGTGTACACACTTGATCAAATCGAAATATCATATTATTCCACAGTGCTACAGTTGACAACAGCATATTAAGTTCAGAGCGAGTCAATTATTATAAATTATACAGTTTGAAGGATATGTACGTTCCTTTTGTAAATGACAGCACCTACAAAATGGCTTCCATTTCGTATTTGAATCAAGTATTCTGATTTAACATACAGTAGCTCACAGCTTATTTCGTGCAGATGTAATATCAAATTTAAAAAGCAAACAGTCTCTGAACTATAAAAGTTATCAACAAAATTTAAATGCAGAATTGTTTATTGATGTATCTAGACTTAAGTACTTTAAAGATAAAACACAATTTAAAAAACCAAAACAAAATTTGGCTATTCGAAAACGGACTATTTCAAGCAAAAATTATCTGAAAACGGCACTTTTGGAGGACTGGCAAAAAGTTACCACAGAGATAACGGAAAAATTGGTTTTTTGCCATGGAACATCGTTTGAGCGAAGTTACTAAGCAAAAGGGAAGCCACACCAAATATTGACTTTAAGATTTATTACTTATTTTTAAGACTATGAGCAGTGACATGAAAAAAGTCAATAATTTTTGTTTTTGTTAGTATTAAGTATTATTTATAAGAATACAAAAACAATGAAGTTTTCTTATGAACATCAAAAGACTGCTCTAAAAAACTGCATTTCAATTTTGTTGATAGCTATTATAGTTTAGAGACTGTATGCTTTTTAAATGTTATATTACAGCGGCACGAGATAAGCTGTGAGCCACTGTACATACATACATACATATATGTATGTTTAATTTGGTGGAAATACGATTTGTTTATCTTATTGTTATAATTGTCCGCTTAATTGGAAAGCAGGTAAAGGAGTATTTATGTATGTATATGTGCATTTTGCAATGCAAGCCAAAGGAGCCGACCCAATCCGACCTGACCTGACGTTGAGTCGGGACGAAAAGGAAATACAACAACTTGCAATTAAAGGCATTTCAAATTGGCACATTGCCATCGACGGGCCAAAATATGTAGGGGGCCGAGGGGGCGACGGGGGGGTGGTGTAGTAAAATGCCTGAATGAGTGACAGTCTTAATTACAGGCAGATTAGCATGGGTAGACGACGGAGTTGTGTGGTATATGAGTATATGGGGGGAAGGGGGGGTAGTTGCACTGAGGATGGGGCTGACTGGCTGGCGGCACAGACGCCGGCCAAATGTATTCAATGTCACGTTTCATCACGATGACGCTGCGGCCTTAGATGTTAAAGAGCCACAGCACAGTTGCAAGTGCAGTTGCAGTTGCAGGTGGGTGCAGGTGGGTGCAGGCGGGTGCAGGCGGGTGCAGCGTAATGGGACTGCTGCTGGCCTTGCTTTGTCCTGGCAGTTACTTATTCCTGCTGCTGCTGCTACTTGGACGCTTTTGTTACATTTGATTGTCGCAAACGAAGTGGAAAAGTAAATGTTACACACACACACACATGCTCATACACACACTTACATACGGCAGAACGGAAATGCACACTAATTACTTACTCCTTTTGCTTGCTGGAGAACTCAACTGAACCCTTTTCACTGTGAACGCTCCTCAGCCTTGGCCATTACATTCTTTATTTGCCTTTCATTCGCTTTATTTCTTTTGCGTTTTTTTTTTTTGTTTTTCTCCTTTTCCTTTTTTACACATTTTTTGTTATTTTCTTTTTTTTTGTTTTGCAAGTGATAATTGAAAAGCAGCAGCAGAAATTATTGGCTTTTGTTTGCGCTCACGCAGCAAATGGGCTTTGAGTTAGGAGTGGGGAGGAGGGTGGGGGGAGGGGGTGGAGTCAGTCAGCCAAGTAATATACAATAAGGCACCAGCTATATGTATACATACATATATATGTATGTATGTAGATACTACATTCAGCTAATATCGTTTTAATGGAAATGAGAAAATTAATAACTCGCCAAAGCTGTCTGCCAGAAGCAATCATAAATAACGCAAGTTATTTAATAATCAAAAATTGACTAAAGCAAAGGGTATTGTGGATGTACATACATATGTATGTATGTAGCCGGCAGCAGGAAGCATCCACAACTCCATAAATATACACATATGTATGTACTTTTATATGTATTCCCTATCAGCATCAAAAGTTTCATCAATATCTGCCTGACATAACCTCAATCCTTGTGCAACTGCTACAACAGCCACAATTTATAAGCTATAGCCTTGCAATTTGGTAGGCAAGTACATTGCCAATATATTGATCAGCTGTAGAAATGTCGTTAAGATCGGTTAAGATACACAAAATTAGTTAAGCAAAACTTATATTCATATTCAAAAATCACGTGACAGCTTTTGCTGTGTACATGTGCACACATACACACAAATATCTCACTTTATGCATGCATGTATTTGTGCACGTCGTTTTCTGCGTACATGTGCACACATACATGCATACCTACATACATCATTTGACATACATATGCATGGATGTGTGTACCAGTGTGTACATACTTGATCAAATAGAAATATTATATTATTCTACAGTTCGTGTTGACAACAGCACATTAAGTTCAGAGCTAGACAATTATTGTATGGCAATAATTATACATAGCATATACAGGATAAAAGGTATGTACATATGTACGTTCCTTTTGTAAATGAAAACACCTACAATTTGGATTCCAATCAAGTAAAGCGACATTTTGTATTTTAATTGCGTTTGTCGATTTCCATATCGTTCGGTGGAATCATAGCCTCAATATTTTGACTGTGCACGCTAAGTTTTTAGCAAAACATGTCAAAACACCAAAAGAGGCATAAAAACATTAGCTAATTGCTTTGTGATTCTAATTCCTGTCACATACACAGACACACGCATGCAAACACATGAACACCTACACACACATACACACACACACGCGCGTACAAGCAAAACGAAAGTCAAGAATTGTCGCAACCAAAAAAGGTAACAAAAGCAACGGTGAATCCCCTGCCGAAATGCCATTGCATTTATTCTCATTGGCGCTGCTGCTGCTGCTGCTGCAGTTTCTGCAGTTCAAGTAATTTCATTTGCTGATAACTTTGCTGGGTAATTCAATTAGTGCGCGTGAACACGCAGCTCGATGAACGGTTAAATACACCCAACGGCACTTTTTTGGCACACGTTGCGCACGTTGTTATGCATGTAAAATAGCAAGAAAGTTGTTCTTGCTTTTATTCAAATATTTGACCTTGGTTATTTTCGAGATTTTGTCTGCACTTTTAAGAATTGTACACAAACATACTTATACATACATATATGTATGTACATACATATTCATATGTATGTACACACACACATGCATACATGCATACACACATACATTCATGTCTTAGTTTTCCTGACTGTATTAATCGGTCATTTATTATGGACATTTTTCAAAGTGCAACAGCTTATTATTATTTTGTGCAATTTGCATTTACGCGCGCGCAATGAATTTTCGCTCAAACATTGAGTGGAATTTGAGAGTTGCCAATTGAGTGCAAGTATTAAGAGACGTTGCCACTGTTCGTGAAATCGATATTTTTGCTGGTAATTATATCGATATAATAAACTTGCTGCCACAAACTGAGCCACCAATGAGTAATTAACTTGAATGTGATATTGCTTAAGAAAATGTTGACCATTTTTATTAATTTCTTAAACCATGACTTGTCCAGTTGCGGTAGTCGTTAGTTGGTGGCACTGCGATATAGTAGTCTGATAGTAGTTAGTACTCACAACGATATATCGATTGCAATTATTTAAAGAATAATCGCTACGTCGATACTTGCTTCTACTTTTACACATCACTGACATATGTGAGAGACGCTAAACAACGCAAAAGCGCAGACCGAAAATTTTAATAAACTTAACTTTAACTTTTACAAATCATATTTGAAAACAGTAAAAAAGCAAGAACTGTACAACAACGAGAGCGACATTTGACTGGCACTTGAAATAAACCCAAGTCAAAAGTCTACGCGGCAAATCGTGTGTGACAGCAGCGAGGAGTTGGCCCCGTTGGAAGAGGAGGGGGAAAAGGAAGAAGAGAAGTAGGTTCTGCGCGTCCCAAGGCCAAACGCATTGCAAACGTAAACATCCCGTTAGAAATGCACAGTGACTGAAAAACTGCAGCTGAATTCCGATTAAACAAAATGCAGGTAAGTAACCATTAATGGGGCTGATTATGTCTATTATTTGGCGTTACACCAAAAATTCATAAATAATATAAATAATAATTAATATCTTGGCGATCAACTGTTTTTTTTAATGTTTCAATCATTTTTAGTTTTTTATGCATGTGCCAAAAAAAAAGATCCTTCTCCGAATTAGTGATGGGAGCGGGCCTTTTTTTTAAGCACAACACGTAACAGGTACTCGTCAAATCCCGAGCCCCTCACGAACAGTTTTCTGAGAAATTTATTTAATATATATGTATATATATTTTTTTTTTGTAAGAACCAAATTTAATATTCGATTTAACTGAATATATCACGATAAATCTGAGCGCAAAATTTGCATATCACAATAATGTTCAATATGCAACATTTATCATGAAACTGTTTTTATCGGGCTTTTTCGGCCCGCTAGTTTTGGTGCATTTTGATACCCGATTTATTAATAATATTGAGGAGGTGGCGCCTTATTCAACTGGCTCAGAATTCCGGGGGTCCGCTTCACACAGACAAGAACGATTCTCTTTCATATTCTTAGAAAAAAAAAACGAACACTGCCGAATTTGAACTTATAATAACAGAGCCCAAGTCCATAGGAATTTTTTTGTTTTATTTAAATATTTGGTGTCACGCTATATAATAGACATTTACCATATAAACAAATATCCCGTGGAATTTTTGTTGCTAACGAGGTAGCTTTTGTGATTATTTTTGTAGCAGGCAGACGATCCACCGTCGCTGCCCGTGGGCACCGAGGTGAGCGCCAAATACAAGGGCGCCTTCTGCGAAGCAAAAGTCAGCAAGGTGGTGCGCAACATAAAGGTGAAGGTTGCCTATAAGCAAGGACTTGGATCGGGCATTGTGTCGGATGATGCCGTTAAGGCGGCACCGGGACAGATGCGCGCTGGCGCCACCGTTGAGGTGCGTCATCCAGATCGCAAGGAATGCGTCGAGGCGACCATTACCAAGATACAGGATTGCTCTCAATATACGGTCGTCTTTGACGATGGCGACATTACAACTCTACGACGCACAGCACTGTGCCTGAAGAGCGGCAGGCATTTCAATGAGAGCGAAACATTGGATCAGCTGCCGTTGACACATCCGGAACATTTTGGCAATCCCGTGGTGGGCGGTCGACGCGGACGTCGCCGTGGTCACCTGAACGATGGCAGCTCCGACGATGATGATGAGAGCGATGCCAAGGAGGTGGTCAACGAGAAGGAGGAACACATTGGCAAAGTTGTCTGCGTGGAAACCGAATCCAAGAAGAAAGACAAAGAGAAATGGTTTCCCGCTCTTGTTGTGGCGCCCACCGCCCAGGTCAGCAAGCAGGTGATTAAAATCTCATATATTTGTATATAGTTTAAGCTTGATGTTGTATCCAAGTAGATATAGATAGATAATGGCTTTTCCATCTAAATGTATTTAGTGCCCTAGTTCGTCAGTACAAATTATAACGCATTCCATTTACAATTTACAGGCCACTGTGCGCATACGTGTCAAGGACGAATATTTGGTGCGCTCGTTTAAGGATGGTCGCTACTACACAGTGCCCAAGAAGGAAGCGAATGAGTTTACACGCGAAATGGCCGGCAAACAGGATGTGCCCGCTGTGCAGGCAGCACTCGAGTTTCTCGATAGCAGCATTTTGCCTGCCCACTGGGATCGCGATTTACTATTCGGCCTGTCCAATTTGACCACCGATGATGAGGCCGAAATCGAAACGGATTCATCAGATGATGAACCGCATGAGGAGAAAGATCTGTTTGTGGCACAGCTATACAAATATATGGACGATCGCGGCACACCGTTGAACAAGGTGCCATCTATCCAAAGTCGCGACGTCGATCTCTATCGCCTGTTTCGGGCGGTGCAGAAGCGTGGCGGCTACAATCGCGTCACAGCCAAAAACCAATGGAAACTGATTGCTATGCGTCTCGGCTTTACGCCGTGCACCTTCAGTATCATGAATCTGGTTAAGCAGGCGTACAAGAAATTTCTCCAACCATATGGCGATTTTCATCGCAAGCTCGGCTGCTCCATGCTAATGACATCGCGCAACTCCAATCGCAGCAAGGGACGCAGCCTGGTCCGTGCCAATTCAGTGGCATCGCCCAAACCACCAGAGACTAGCAAATCTGAGCTTATTAGCAAACTGGCAGTGGCCAATCAGACGATTGCCGCCCTCGCCGCTAGCAGCAGCAGCACAGCCACTGCAGCTGCAACAGCCACAACAACAACAACATCATCAGCAGCATCAACATCGGCTGCTGCAACAGCAGCTGCCAGTAGCAGCAGCGCCACAGCTGCCAAGCTCAAGCGTGCCGCCTCAACGCCCTCCCAATCTGCAGCTGAGGAATCGGAGAACACCAGCGAGTCCAGCGTGGTTGTGGAGCCAGTCAAGAAACAGCGCAAAGTATCCGCCGCAGGCAGTGGCAAAGTCAAGAGTCTCGTTGAAAAGTACGAGGAGAAATCTACCATATCCACCATCGTACCGACAGCATCGGCAGCAGTTGCAATCCCAACCGCCGCCAGCAGCGGCACCGCAACATCCACAACATCTGCTGCGGCAGCAGCGGCAGCAACAACAGCAGCAGCTGCTGCGGCGGCGGCGGCATCTGCAGCAGCCGCTGCAGCCAGCGCCAAGGATGCTGAGGCAGATGTGCCGTTATCAAAGATCAAGGCCGCCGCAGCCGCATCGCGCAACAGCATGGATAAGGAGGCACCGAATGCCGCTGGTGGCAGCAATGCATCCAGCAAGGCTGCCTCGGAAACTCAACGTAGTCGCGATGTATCACCGGGTAAGTGCCTTATTTTCATTGGTTTGCTCGGAAACTATTCTTTTGCTCTGTTCATCTAGTAATATTAGCTTAAAAAGTTTTACACGATCATAATCCACCTTTTCACGGTCTTATCGAATGCTTTACTATTTTAATAGTTTGAAAACGATTAAATGAATATTCAAAATAGGAAAATACTAAGAAAAATTCAGAGTTAGTTGCTGATCTTTTATATACATATGTATATAGATAAACTGACACTTGACTTTCTATATATATATATATATATATATGTCCCACAAAATCATGAAACTGCAGAATAGACTTTAAATTGTTCGTTGTATTTTTTAGATCATATTTAGCACATGTTTATGTATAAAAAAATGTAAATGTTGCTCCCTAAATTATAGTTATATAATTCGCATTCATATATGTATATATTTAGTATTAGATTAGCTTCACTTTGACCTTGTGATAGGCATTGGCGAGAACACCGCGCAGATTCCAGATATGCTCAAATGCCTCCGGCTGGACATTGTACGCCGAATCGACGGCCTTGGCCCAAATCTCTAAATGCTGCTCCTTTTGCTGATCCGTGCTGACGGGCAAACGTGCCGTCCACAGTGACCAGCCATAGTGTCGTCCATCGGGCACATTCTCCTGCTCCAACTGGGCGACATGCCACGATTTGCCCGCATCGTTGGTCAAGTCGACGCGTTCAATGCGCCGTCCGCCGCCGCTCCAGGCATAGCCGCGTACCGTAATGTGGCCATTGTCGACCTTGACCCGCTCCTCGGGCATTGGCGTACAGATGGCCGATGTCACTGGCATCGATTGGATGGCCTGCGCTTTGCTAAAATCAACCGTATCCCAATCGGTGCTCGGGCTAAAGCCCTTGTAGTCATTCTGCTGCCAGTGCGAATCCGACTCGCAATCGCTGACCACAATCCGGGTCAGCCACTTGACATTGCGGGCACCCACAGTGCCGGGCACAATTACCCTGATGGGATAGCCATGATCTCGACTCAGCGGCTGATCGTTCATCTCGTAGGCGAGCACCACATCGCCGCGTGGATCGAGTGCCTTGGACAGCGGTATGGAGGCGCCATACGGATGTGCAGTTGGATCCAAATCGGCGCCCTCAAACACAACATGCAAACGCTCATCCGGCTGCACACCCTGCGCCTTGAGCACATCGCACAGACGTGCTCCAGACCATTTGGCATTGCCAACAGCGCCAGCGCCCCAAGATAGACCTACAAACGGTAGACATTCTTGGATTAATCATACAGTAATTGTCGTATTTTTCCGAAAGTAACGACAATTTATATTTCTCTTCAACAAAATTGATTTGAGAGCGGCGCTTTAGTAATTTGAGCCCAGCCAAATTCCCGATAATATCAATTGGAATGCAGAATATGATCTTTCACTTCTGGCGAAGACAATAGGAATATTACCAACTAGAAACATGACTGACTTCCAATTGGATCTATCCGTTTCCAACACTTTCTTCAATCGGATAATGATTCAACTTTTTTAGAATTTCTTAGCTAATATTCTGATAACCTTTTCAATACTGTTCATATTTTGTGAATTTTGGAAATTCATGTGTTGATTCAGAATGCCAAATCCATCCGCATTAGTTGCAACTCACCTTTGACCGGCTTAATGCGCGTCATTTCGGAGCGCCGATTGCCGCCGCACATGATGGCCGCTGTTACCGTGTGCTTGGGCAGCTTTTGAATGTCGTCCAGCGTGAGCGTACAGTTGGGCTGCCCTTTGCCCGACTCCACAGTCAAGTCGAGTTCATAATCATCTGGCGTCAGTGACGGCACCGGCAAATGATTGCGCACATAGAACAGATCATTGGGCGTATAGAAATGCTCCGCCAGCATGCCGATTGGTGGCTCCGCATTGAATGGTCGCTTGCTCGCTGGTCGGAGCAGCTCGTGGCGCTGGGGCTCCTGTGCCCAGGGTGAGTCCAGCTCATCCTCGACCGCCGCATCGATTTTGTTCAGATTGCCAATGCGATAGCCCTCGAGCAGCTGCAGCACCTCCAGCGTATTGTGCTGCTGATAGATGGCCCAAAACGGATCGAGCGCATTGCCCGCTGCCATCAAGATCTTATCGCCACCGGGATGATTGGGCGCAAATTCGGTGACATTATAAACGCCCAAGCCATACGTTACCCAAATTCCATTCTCTGGCTTATCATGACGCTGCACATCCTCCACACTATATGTGGGCAAATCCGTACGCTTTGTCTTATGCCAAAGACGCGCCGCTGCCTCCGGCTCATCAGCGACTGCCGTCGGTTTTGGTTGCGTGCGTCTCTTGTCCAGCTCCCCGAAGAACCAGTAGCCGGCGCCAATGCCCACAATGGCAACAGTGCCATTTACTATCCAATTTCTACGCTGTCCATGCTTGCCATGCTCCTGGCCAGCGCTTGTTGCCAGCAGGCGTTGGCTATGAACTCCAACTCGATCATTTCGAATTAGATGCTGCCTAGCTGTGGTCAGGAATCGTAGTCGCATGATTATATAACGCGTGACACCTGGCGACACTTCCCTTAATACCGCTTAATGCAACACCGCTTGCCGGCGCATTATCATCGCAGCGAGTGAAACGTTTCTATTATTTAGATTGTTTGCTTATTTCGGCATAGTTGGCCTCGCCTCCAAGCTGTCGCAAGCAATGTTTGAACTATTGATAAGGCCAACGTGATTTCGCTTTAAACTTTGCTCTCTTTTTATAATCTCTACTTTATTTTAACGGGGGGGGCGCCTGCTCTCACATGGCTTTTTTTCGGCTTCTTTTTGAGCTTTTGCTTCTCTTATCTTTATTGTCTTTTTCGGCACTATCGATAGTTCGTGCCGCGATATCGATTTGCTGACGTCGATTACTATTTCGAAATCAGCGGCATTCCCTTTTACAAAAAACACCGAAAATTACAGTAAAAACAGAACAATAACTAAAACATGATTTTTTTGTAATTCTAAACTTATAAGAGTGAAAATAGCCTTCAGCAACAAGTTTCTTAAAAATTGCATTTCTGTGCAAATTTTTTATGTTTATTCCATAATGCGAATTTTAAACTAAACTGTTTATAAGACTTCAATAATCGAGTGCTTAAAACAAAAAAGGTTTTTTATATACCGAATCCTTAAATCCTGATGCTGTACATTAGCTCTGTCATTTTGGTCAGTTATATAACATAAAAATAGGCTTAAGCTATGTTTAATATAATTGTGGAATACCTCTAATACAAAATACTAAAGTGGCCATATTTAATAATAGTCATCTATCTCTCTCTAACCCGTGCAGCGTCTGCGGCACCATCAACATCAGCAGGAGCAGCAGCAGGAAACACAGGCGGCGGCCCAAACAAAAGAGAGAAACAACGCAAACAGATTGATAAAAGCGACGAGAAACGCGGCAAACGCAAGAAGGACGAACAAACGGTTGAAATCGATACGGGCGACTTTGTCGTTGCCGTCGGTGACAAGCTGAAAGTCAATTATCACGAAAAGAAATCACCCAGCTCCCATGGCAGCACCTACGAGGCGAAGGTCATCGAGATCTCGTCGCAGCACGGCGCACCAGTGTATCTGGTGCACTATACCGGCTGGAACAATCGCTACGATGAGTGGGTGCCACGCGATCGCATTGCCGAGAATCTAACCAAGGGATCCAAGCAAAAGACGCGCACGATCAGCACTAGCAGCGCCAACAGTGGCGGTGCACCGGCTCAAGCGCCCAACAACAATAACAATAGCAGTGGTCCACCCAGCGGCAACCAATTGCCGCCAAAGGATGCGACTCCTGCCAAATCGAGTGGAGAGCAACAACAACAGCAGCAGCCACCACCAAGCGCCGGCAATGGCGCCTCGCTGCCTCATGCCGTCACCAAAACAACAGCAACAACATCTGCCGCAGCAGGAGCAGGCTCAGGATCGAACAACAAACGTGGCCGCGGTCGCAGCGGTTCGATTCCACCACGCTCCACAACGCCCTTATCGGTGGCCTCCAGTTCCAGTCGCACCAAATCGCCAGCTGCCTCGCAATCGCAGGTGAAGCCGCAACAGAAGCGTCCCACGCGTTTGTTGCCCACAAGCAACACTAATGTGCCGCGTCGCATCTCCGGCTCCGCATCCATATCGGCAAATGTCTCCGATGCGTCCATGGCCAGCGAAACGGACATCGATTCCGATGAGCCAGTGCGTCGCCCCAAGCGGCTCACTGCCAAAGAGCAGCAGGTGCAGCTTTTAAACAAACCAAAAGCAACAGCAGCCCTAGCCGTAACAACAACACCAACAACTGCTGGCAAAAAGGTAGCCCCACTCCGACGCACCAGCGTCAGCGAGGACAGCGACGAGGATGACGACGAGGAGCAGAAGCCGACGCCGTCGCAGCCACCGCCGACAAGCAAACAGCAGCAGCAGCAACAACAACAGCCAGCAACGTTGCCGGCGGCACGTCAGCGTGCTGGCAATCGTGCCATGAGCAGCGGTGGCGGTGGCGGTGCTGCTGGCAAGGGACGTGACTATGATCTCAGCGAGATTCGCTCGGAGCTGAAAGGATTTCAGCCACAGTTGCAGGAGCAGCGCAAGGATGCTGCCATCAAAGGCGAACAGGGCGATGTGCGTCCTAAACAGGAAATCAAGGTGGGCAGCTCCACAGAGCAATCATCCGAAACGGACTCCAACATTGACGAAGATTCGCAGTCATCCGAAAAGCTCGAGTACCGCAAGCAGCAGCCACAAACCGATAAACGCAAGCCCACAGCATCAGCAGCAGTGAGCATCAACATTTCGGAGCAGCAGTCATTGCCCAGCGAGATAAATATCAAAAAGGAAGCGGAGAAGCTGCATATTAAACACGAAACAGCTACCGGTGGCGAGGAGCGCAAACCCTTCAAAGCGGAGACCAAGGAGGAGCCGACCAAACTGTTCCACAGTGGTGCCGAAATAAAACCAACAACAACAATGCAACTAATTGCGCCAGCTCGCTTCGGCAGCAACATCAACAGCAGCGCCAGCGGCACTCCAATCGCCAAATGCACCTCGGTGATTGTGGAGAAGCCAACCATGCTCAAGAAGCCGGAAAAACCTGAAGGAGCAAACAAGAAGCAGGAGCTGCTCAAGAAGCAACAACAGCAGCAACAGGCAACTGTCAGCAGCAGCAGTACCACCACCAACACCACCACCACAACCCCTAACACTACTGCGGATGCGGTCAAACAGTTTGTGGAGCCAGTGCATCTGTTCTGTAAGGAGACGGCCACATTAAAGTCGGAGGTGCCGGCTGCATGTTCGCCCTCATCATCCAGCTCATCGTCCAGCTCGTTTTGCTCCAGCAGCAACAATTCAACTGTGACCACCGTCAGTCTGAGCAGCTCCTCAGCGACGCGTTCGCTGCCGGATATGAGCAAATTGGAAATTAGCAGCGGCACAACAGCTGCAGGCGCTGCAATTAGAGCAATACTGTCTGCTTCTGGAAGCTTAGCTGGCAGTGCAGGTAGAGGAGCTGGAGCAGGAGTAAATGCCAAATATAGCAACAGCGGCGGCGTCAGCTGCAGCAACATTGCCAGCGGCATTAAGTTGCTATCCTCGGATGTGTACGAGTTTATGGATACGGAGCCATTTGAATTTGAGAAACGTATCTCGCCCATGGCCGCCATTGGCTGTGGCGGTACACCGATTCTACCCAGCAGCAGCGCCACCACACCAACAGCTGCCACTACCAACGTGAACAGCAGCAACATTGCCGTACCATCAACGGTTGTTGTTAGCGCAACTGCGCGCAAACAGGCACTTAAGGCCAGCGCCATGCACCAGAGCATTGAGCATCAATTGGGACAATTGGATCAGCCGCGCAGCTTTGCAACAGCGGCAGCAGCAGCAGCAGGGACAACAACAACAGCAGCAGCGCCAGCAGCAACGCTACCTTTGGTCAAGGGCAAAAAACGCGGTTCGCCGCTAAAAGAAGCAACATTAACAACCGATAAGGCCAAACAGCTGAAATTGGAGTCGACAGCAACAGGTGTGCAATCCTCGCCAGCAGCAAGTCCGAATAGCGTGAAAGCAACGCCAACAGCTAACACAAAATCAGCCAGCAACACACCAGCAGCTGCCAGCGTTGCCGGCGTTCTGTCATCAGCAACAGTACAACTAACGCCTGGACATGCCACGCCTTTCGATGTGCTGCGCAAATCGCCCAGCTTTAATTTGAATATAACCGCTCTCAACGAGGAGCTCGCCCAAACTGTGCAGGAAACAACGCGTGCCCTCACGGATGCACTGCAGCCGCCCTCAACGCCAGCAACGCCACCAGCTGTTGCTGCTGTGCCAGCTGTAGTGACGCCAACACTTGCTGTGCCCATTTCACCCAAGCTAAGCACACCGCCCCAAGCCCTGGGCGTGGTTAAAGCAACAACAGCACAACAACAACACATCGTTGGCAGCCCCTTCATGGAGACGCGCAACGTTTTTGAGCTGAGCACCTCGAATGAGGGCAGCGGCTATAGTTCCGGTGAATCGAACAAGGACAACAAACTAGAGAAGCTGGAGAATGTGAAAATCTTGTTGGCGGGCGCAGCGGGTCCATTTGATCTGGATACCGTTAAATATGAGCAAAAGCCCAGCTCCATAGCGGACAAGGTGCTTAAGGCGATTAGCCAAAAGAAAGAGGAGGTGGAGCAAAGCAAAACCAAAATCCAAACGACAGACAGTAACAGCCACGACAAAGACGAACAGCAACAACAGTTGCAGCACGCCAGCAACATGAAGCTGGAGAGCAGTGCCATCACAAAGCTGGACACATTGAAGCTGCTAAGTGAGCCGCTTAAGATACAAACGGGCGCATCGCTGCTCAGTGATTTGTATCATCGCACAAGCAGCAGCAACAGTCCCGAAACGAAATCCATACTGGACGCCTCGTTGCCGGCAAAGAACAGTGAACTTAGCGAGACCATACAGAAGCTCGAGTGCGCCATACAGCAGCGCAAGACGCCCGTAGCGGGTCAATCGTTGGCCTCCTCGACGGCCGGTACGCCGCCGGTGACGGCTGTAATGGAAGTGGCTAGCTTCTCGGATGATTCCATGGATAGCACCGATTCGGAGCAGCGCCTGGTCATCGAAGATGTCATCACCGAGGAGCCAAGCACACTTAGCGACCTAAAGAGTCCACTCGAGTCCGACGCATCCAACAGTTTGTCCAGCAGTCCGCCGGTTAAACTGGAGCTGGCTGCTGCTGGCAGCAAGCAGCTAACGGGCGTCCAGGCACCCATTGCATTGAAGCCACTGCTGATGCTGCAACAGCAACTGCAGACGCCGCAGTCGCCACCCAACGAGCTTGAATCAACAATATCAACCACAATGGGCGCAACTGTGGGAGGATCAACTGCCTCCACCGTTGTGCCCATTGTGCTGCCCGAAATACCCGTCTCTATTGTGCTTGCAGTGCGTCAGCGCCAGCCAGCCAGTCCCGCCTCACCGAAGCCGGAGCCCAAGGTTGCGACCAAAAATCCGCTGTCCATCGAACATCTGCACCGGCCGTACAGTCCACCAGTGTTGTCCGATTCGCTGCTATCGTTGCACTCAATGCGTACGGCATTTGTGATGCAGCCGGCCAAGGAACCGCAGCCCATGCATGTTGCGCCAGCGGCCAGCAGTCCGCTAATCAGCGATGCTGCCCACAACGAGGCGGCCCTCAATCTCCTCTGCGAGGAGACCATACCGGGTAGTCCGGCCCCCAACAAGGATGAACCACCGACCGCAGTGACCACCACCGTCGCTGCAACAGCAACCGTTGTCACCACTACAACTCCAAGCGCCGTCAGCGTCGGCGTCGGCACCACTTACTCCCCCGGCTGCAGCTCAACGCTGGCCATTGCGACCCAAACACCATTGACCGCAGATACGCCGCCGCCTCGTGCAACAGCAGCGTCACTAGTTAACCAATCGGCACAGGCGGCATCAGTGTCGCCCAACAGCTCACCGGAATCACCGGCCAGCCCGGATGACAGCAGCGAGGAGACAGGCAGCAGCAGCCTGCTCAGCGCCACCAAGAAGTATGTGGAACACGAGAGCAACCTACTCAGCGGCAGGCGCAAGCGACGCGCCAAACCTGTCGACGTGAGCCACCAGTCCGCTGCCCAAGCAACGGCCACCGCCGCCGAGTGGCATGTTCTGGGCAAGCGTCGCAGGCAACAACTGAATAGCATGCGCAAAACGACGACAACAACTGGCAAGTCTCAAGTTTTTATTATAATAGATGATAATAATGATATATGTTGATAGTTTGCTAGTGTAATCTATACATAATAATAATATTGTTGAATTGATTTCAATTGTGTCCTTTTAACTAACTCAGCTGGTTCTGATACCGATGATACATCCGATAATGTTGTCACCACTCAGCGGCAGAGCGCACGTCAGCAACTGCTGCCGCACGGACAGCATCAGCAGCAACAGCACCAACAACAACAGCAGCAGCAGCAACAACAACAACAACAACAATTGCACCAACAGCAGCAGCAGCAGCAACAACAATTGCAGCAAGCGGCACAACCAGTTTCGAATGCATTAGGCGTCCGACCATGTCCATTAAATTTCCTTGTTGAATTGGGTAAGTCGATAGCTAAACCGTACGAACATTAGAGGGATAATATATATTCATTGTCAAGAACATTCCCCAGATCCCTCGCTCAGCGCCGAGCAGTGCATATCGATATTGTTCAAGCAAATCCAGGATCTCCGCAAGGCCTACAACACCATCAAGAGCGAGCTGGCGGCCCTCGATCGTCGTCGCAAGAAGCTCCGGCGTCGCGAACGCGAAAAGAAGCAGCAGCTGCAGGGACAGCAGCAGGGCAAGGTGTCCACCTAAGCAACCCCAAATGCGATACAGCATGCATATGATATGCACCATATGCATACAAAATTCGAAAATGTATATTTGTAACAACTTAAGTCGTTTGTTAAAGTCACCGTCTACTACAACATTTTTTTCTCTCGCTAGTTTGTAGAGTACAACTAAGAGTTATGTAGCATTTAATGGTCCAACGCCACGTCCAACATCCAAGTGGCCAGCCATTTGAAAAGACAGCATGCAAATACATAACAAAAACAAATTATACATCATGATGTTCACTTTTATTCACACACCTGCAGCTTCTGGCTACTTTGCAGAAGCAACATCAAGATTTTGGGGCACATCAAAAATGTTGGTTAGAATATGAACCTGAATATTGACCGAAAATCTTGTTTCTAAATTTAAATGTAGTATTGATTATAGAGACAGTCAAGAATGAAAAATGAATGCTTTTGAAAATCGGTTCAGTTTGTCGAATATACATATGGCTGTGGAAAGTTTGGATTAGGCTATATTTACGATTTTTTTGACCAGCATTATAACATGAATATTGACTAACGATTATGTTTATAAATTTAAGTATAGTATAAATCTGGAGCGCCGAGAGAGTGCTCTAGTCGAGAGTACCCGACTAGGAGATACCCTGTACCCAGCCCTTACGTTCATTAATAATTATTTATCTGCATTAATACATAGAAACACACACAGACACACACATTTACAAACATAAGCTGCAAGCCATACTACGCTATATTGAATAACTTATTTGTTTATTGTCCGATTGTAATGAAATTCGAAGGACATACAGACGGCACCCAAGTGTGAGTATGCCAAATCGGAAGGTCATACCTCTAATAATTGGAAATATATATCTCAAAAGTCGAATATTTGTTACTTCTGTATGCTATACTAGAAAATACATACCAAATTTGGTGCCTCTAGTTTTTGTAACTTTCAAGCTATGCCCAAAAGCCCTGGTCGGGAAATCACATTTGTCGATAACTCTTGAACGAGACGAGATATCGAAAAAATGCAATTAACTTGTATTGACCGAGAATGCGAGAACTTTCAAATATGAAGTCTACAGCTCTAGTAGTTTCTGAAAAAAGCGCGTTCATACAGACGGACGGACAGGCATGGCTAAATCGACTCGGTTAGTGGTAGTGATCAAGAACATATATACTTTATGGGGTCGGAGATGCTTCCATATGCCTGGGACACACCTTTGCCACACTTCATGATACCCTTTTCCCCATTTTAAATCAGGGGATCAGGGTATAAAAGGCGTTGCTTTTGAAAATCGGTTCGCAGCCGTAATATCGACGAGCTATCGATAAAATGATATAAACCTGGTCAGAGTATACAAAAACTTATTTTCTAAATATGGTGTTAATATGGGCTTTCTTGTGACTCTAACATTATCAACTTTTTGTTGCAAATTATAACAGGGGATACAAAAATCTACATAAATCAAATAATCCAAGCACCGATCCGATAGCAGGGATCGTTATCGTTGCAAAAACATCAATATATATATCACATCGCTAACTAAAATAATCGCCGGCAAAACACAGTTATTGTACTTTTCTACATTCTGACAGAACGCAAACATTAATTGAAAGTTGACTTGCATTGAAAATGGAGCAAAAGGATCTCGCAGGTAGCTATGAAACTGCATAATAGAATTATGCAACTAGCTGTTATAATTAACACACATATATCGTATGTACATGTGTAGAAAAGCGCGCCAAGCTGGAGGCGAAACAATTTGAAAATCAACCCCCGATCAGCGCCGAGCAATTCATAGTGATGATACGCAATCAACTAACGGCTATGCACAAGCTGTTCAACAAACTCATAGAAGAAGCGGAATGCAATAAGCAGGAACTTCAGGACGAGCTGCAGCGCATTCAGGATCAGCAGAAAACGTTGCAGGACGAGCTGCAGGAGGTGCATGACCTGCTGCAGGACGAGGAGCGCAACTAAGCTAAGCTAAGACCCACATCCCACATACTTGTACATGTACATATATAGAGCTATATAAATGTAAACAAAATGTATATTTGTAACAGTTTAAGTCGTTTGTTAAATTCATTGCCGCTACTACTTTTTCTACTCGCTGGTATTGTAGAGTATTATTAACAGTTATGTAGCATTAAATGGTTCAACAACATAATATAACAACAACAACAAATCAATCAAATGCTATATTTATATTTTATGTTTTCTCACGTTTATTCAGTCTCCTGCAGCAATACCAAGATTTGGCTACCGATTTTCTTCTGGGAAGATCTCACACTAAACAAATTTTCCGAAAATTGCAAATTTCTTGAACTTGCACTATTATCATTCTGTTTTTCATACAACATAGTGAAAACAGAGACAACATTTTATATGATATTATATTATATTTTATTGAGCAAAATTTCAGATTAACTGCGTTCGATTATTTATTTATTCTTACATTTGAAAGAACAAAGCGTGAAAAAAAGACAACGCTGCCAAAAACTTGACGGAATTGAAGGCAGTCGACGTTAGGAGACGGCATATCCGCCCTCGAGATTAATATGATGGCCGTTGACAAAGCTGGACTTGTTGCTCAGCAGATAGCCAATGGCGTCGACCACCTCCTGCACCTCACATAGCCGATTCAGTGGTATGTGCGCCAGCAGTGGACCACTTTTGGCCGGATCCGACCAATTGTCACGGCCCATTTTGGTCAGCACAACGGTGGGATTCACCGAATTGACGCGTATCTGTCGCGGTCCCAGCTCCAATGCCAACGATCTGGTCAACGAATCGAGCGCCGCCTTTGTGGCACTGTACGCCGTATGGCCGGCAAAGCTACGGGTTGCGGCTATCGAGGATACATTCACAATGGTGCTGCCATTGCGCAACTTGGGCAGCAGCGCCTGTGTCACATTAAAGACGGCTTTAATGTTAACATCAAAGTGACTGT
The DNA here is from genome assembly GCA_035045305.1 of Drosophila maculinotata. Taxonomy (NCBI): domain Eukaryota; kingdom Metazoa; phylum Arthropoda; class Insecta; order Diptera; family Drosophilidae; genus Drosophila; species Drosophila maculinotata. Next base: position 800,528 of record JAWNPD010000679.1, on the reverse strand, counting down.
CAAAATGAAAGAAAGAAATATACATATGTATAAGCCATAAGTTCAATAATATATAATGCCTAATTGTTACGTACATATGTATATAGGCTTTAAAGTTTAGTTGTTATTTTCTTAAATTTAAAAATGTAGTTTTTCAAGTTTTCAAAATTTACATAATTTTTCTATAGTTCTACTTTTAATTTTTGTAATATTCAATTCAATTTCCTATGACGACTGTCTCGAATTCACATTAAATATATACATATAAAACTTTTCTATTAGAAATATAAGCTCAAGTCACACATACGTATCGAAATCCGGTTCGGTGAGCTGCTCGAAGGGTTTTATAATGGCCACGCCCGCATTGTTAACCAGTCCGTCGAGCTGTTGCACCATGGATAAGCCCGCGCGCACCTCATCCCAGTTGGACAGATCCAACAGCAGCGGCTTGATGCGTTCCACATTGTGGGCGGCCAGCTCGTCCAGCTGCTCCGCATTGCGTGCCACAGCAATGACGGTGACTCCGGCGTTGGCCAGATCTTTGACCAGAGCATTTCCAATGCCAGCACCGGCGCCGGTGACCAAAATCACCTTGTTCCGCAGATCGTCCCACATAATCGATGGATTTCAAAATTGATTTGCGAGTGGAAAATTTTCAGCTGCTGTTCGGAGTATGCTGCTTGCTCTGCTCCAATCTATTAACATGCAAATCTTATCGTTCTAATTCGCAACGAGCTTTATTTCGTATTAAGCTCGTTATTGCTCTCGCTACAAGGTGGCGGATATTTCTCTCTCCCATTTCTTATTTGTTACTATCTCAAGCTGTCTCTCAAGTTTCTTGCTCTCGCTCTCTTTGTTTTTGTTTACGTTTGAGCTACTGCATTGTGGAATTTTTATTTATGTATGTGTGCATTAATAGAGAAAAATCCGCCAGCTGTGTATTAATTCCATCATTATCAGTAGGGCATTCAATGTCATTGTGATATTGTTTATGCTTGTTGCGCTGCTCGATTGAGATGCGTACAGATGAGCAATAAGAGTAAGAGAATAAGAGTCCAACATCTAGAGCACGCCGCAGCATGGTGGAATTATAATATTATCGCAGGAGCTCAAAGGCCATCAAGCATTTACAGTGTGAATTTCACAGACAAAAACAAATTTTCGGACAGCGCAAATCGCAAGAAGCGCCGTTATGCGCTGTGCAGAATCCGTTGTTTGGCTTTCGCGCCATCTGGCCACATTTCCAAGAATACATTTTCGTGCAGTGATCGATCGGCTGTGGACTTTATGTGCTCAAATCTGTTTTATGGTACAGAAAAAAAGCGCTTGCACGCTAAACCAATTTATTTGAATTTTGTATTTATTTATATTTATTGAATGTTGACTTAGAATGAAGCATAAATGAAGAAGAATATTTAAATTTTAAAATGGTTGTTACAAAACAATAGTTTTTATTTGTAATTATTTAATATTTGGTTTGTTAAGCTTATATTTATTTTATATTTTTCTATTTATTTTAAATAATAATATTTTAATATTTTTGCTATATGTTTTACTTTATTTTTCTTCGATCTTTTCTGTTTTTGGTTATCGATAGTTGTCAGCACCAAAAAAAAATCATCGAAACGTTTGTGACATCGCTAGTTGAAGGAAGCGCCGGTAAAAACACAGAATTTACAAAAACGTAAACATTAGTTAAATCATAGCTTAAATTGGGAATTGGAAATGGCGCAAACAAAACCCGCAGGTAATTTTGAAGCCCCATAACATATAATATATATATAGCAATGATTGATTATCATGTATAATTGGCCAACAGCAAAGCGCGTCAAACTGGAAACGAAACATAAGAAATTATTGGAAGAGGAGGGTAAGATAAATAAATACATAATATCAATTGTTCATTAACAAATCATCGAGTTTAAGAACAGAAAAGAGTGCAGTCATTACGACCCAAAGGAACATTGCTCCCTATGGGGACAAAAGCCACGCTCTTTGAGAAAAAAGAAAGTAAACCTCTTGCCGAGGCAGTGCGTTCAAACCTCACTCGGTCCAATCCCAGACCAAGGCTGGTCATCCTCCCTGCAGAGATGGGTCAGGTACCATGGTGTGGTCATCCATGAGCTTAAGGCTCAACCTGCATGGTTTGGAGGATGATTTATTTAGGGAGGGGCAAGCAAGCTCTTTAGCTTGGCTCATCCCCGGTCTAGAGAGCCAATACCTAAATGACTCTCCAGAAGCCCACGTCCCAATTGTGGTACTACTGTACTACTGACAACAAAACGCAAGCAGATGCTATTTGTCGACCCCTGCTCTAGACTGGTCTTAAATAAATAACTAATAAACATAATTATAATATATTTCAAACAGATGTGGAGACACCGTCCGTGTTCAATCCAAAGTATCGGGTCTGCCCCTATCTGGACACAATCAATCGCAATCTGCTCGACTTTGATTTCGAGAAACTTTGCTCCATTTCGCTGACGAGAATCAACGTTTATGCCTGCCTCGTTTGTGGTAAGTATTTCCAGGGTCGTGGCACCAATACGCACGCCTATACACATTCGGTGGGGGAGGCGCATCATGTGTTCCTCAATTTGCATACGCTGCGATTTTATTGTCTGCCGGATAACTATGAGATCATTGACTCCTCGCTGGACGACATCAAGTATGTGCTGAATCCTACATTTCTACGGTCAGAGATCAGCAAACTGGACGTGGTGCAGCCAAAGCACTCACGCACCGTTGACGGCGTCCTCTATCTTCCCGGCGTCGTTGGTCTGAACAACATCAAGGCGAACGACTATTGTAATGTGGTGCTCCATGCCTTGTCGCATGTGTGTCCGTTGCGGGACTACTTTCTGCGGGAGGAGAGCTATGCGGGTACTAAGCGGCCGCCGGGGGATTCGATGTTTACGCTGGTCCAACGTTTTGGTGAACTGATGCGTAAAATGTGGAATCCGCGCAATTTCAAGTCGCATGTATCGCCCCACGAAATGCTGCAGGCGGTGGTGCTGTGGTCGAGTAAACGTTTCCAGATCACCGAACAGAGTGATCCCATTGATTTTCTGTCCTGGTTTCTCAACACACTGCATCGCGCTCTGAAGGGCAACAAGCAGCAGAATTCGTCCATATTGTATAAAATATTCTTGGGTGAAATGAAAATCTATACGCGCAAAATTCCGCCCGTTGATCTGGACGAAGTGGCCAAGCAGCAGCTGCTTGCCACCGATGAGTACAAGCATCAGGTGGAGGAAACAAATTTTATATATTTAACCTGTGATCTGCCGCCGCCGCCGCTGTTTACGGATGAGTTCCGTGAGAATATCATACCGCAGGTGAATCTGTATCAGCTGCTGGGCAAATTCAATGGCAGCGCCGAAAAGGAATACAAAACGTACAAGGATAACTTTATGAAACGATTCGAGATTACACGACTGCCACAATTTATTATCTTGTACATAAAGCGTTTCACCAAGAACACATTCTTTCTCGAAAAGAATCCCACAATTGTCAACTTTCCCATCAAGTGAGTAGTAAATCAGCTTAACTATCGAATCTTACAGCTAATTTTGTAATAATTTTCATTTGCAGAAATGTGGACTTTGGCGATATACTAGGAATGAAGCAGCGGGACAAGTCGCTCAAGGATAACAAATACAATTTGGTTGCGAATATTGTGCACGACGGTGATCCCAAGAAGGGCACCTATCGCGTCCACATACTCCACAAGGCGAATGGACAGTGGTATGAGATGCAGGATCTGCATGTCACCGAAATATTGCCACAAATGATCACGCTGACCGAATCCTACATACAAATCTATGAGCGCTGCCCCGAACAACCGCTGTAATTCTATTGTATATATTCGAATTGTATACCGATTTTATGATTAAGTTGCCAAATAAAGAGCACTGTCTATCTCTTTATGATGTCAGCTGTGTGTCCATGTGTGGCCCATGCCCAAATCACAGATTATGTGTTTTTGCCTATCCAGCCAGGCGCATGCGTCATGGCCCAGTTGTTGTCTCAGCCATTCATTCATACATTGCCGCAAAAATCGATGTGTGTGTGTGTGTGTGTACCTTCTTTTTTTTTTCCTAGTTTGTTGATTAGTCTAAGCTTGGCATCTCGACTTGAACGCACGTCATGGCGGAGCAGAATAGCTATGAGCAGGAGTGCCAGCGTGCCGAATTGCTGGGCCAACAGCCGCCGGATGAGGCCGAATTTGAGAGACAACGCAGCGAGCGCCGCGAACACCAACTGGCCGAACAGGAGGTTGCCGAGGCAAACGTAAGTTTCTTACCAAGATTTACTACTTAAAACAGAATCCAAAACATGATATACATATGTATGTATGTATACTGTATGTATGCGCTCGTGTCTGGGAAAGTCTGAAAATTGCATTGCCACGCCCACTTTGTGGCACCTCTCCTCAATCCCTGAGAGCTAGTCACTTCAAAAATGTGCAAACTTTCCTAAAATCAATAAAAATACATTTGCATTGAAGAAATTCTCTTCAGATTTGGCAGCAATATACTTAAGCATAGTATTGATTGGATTTACATCTGCTTTAAATGACTAGTTTAGAATGTAATTACAAAATATATGTAGATGTGTAAGGATTACTAGCTACATACATACACATAGTTATATAGATAGTTAACTACTTCTTATAGATGCTGGAGCAGCAGGAGGAGTCGATGCGTGGCGCCGGCGGCAAGCTGGATGAGCTCAATAGCATTTTGAGCAGCACGCAGCAGCGTTTGAATCGCTTCAAGCAAACTGCCTGCGGCAGTTTGTCCAATATATTTGCTCGTGGCGGCAGCGTAAGTGGTCCCAGTGCCAGTGGCTCCGTGGATGTGGCGAGCAATAATGCCGAGGAGCAGCCAATGGAGCCCGTTGAGCGGCAGCCACAGTCGCAGACGCAGCCGCTGAAGCCGCCAACTGCCGCTGAGGTGGCAGCCGCCAAGGCAGCCAAGAGTTTGCGAATGGATGGGCAGCTGGACAAGCTGGATGCGCTGATTAACAAGGCGGACAATGCCCAGGTGGCGATGAGCGAGCAGACAAAACAGATGCGTCGCATGGCAAAGTGAAAAACATTTTACTTGCTTATATATATATATATATATAGTATGTGTATATTTATTTTTGGGTAGAGGTAACTTAAAGCATATTCTTTATTTGTCTTTTTCCATCAAAAATAATTAAAAAAAAAAACAAAAAAATATAATAAAATAACATAACATTCATATTATATCTGAACACATCCGTTGTCGTCAATCACATAGTAGATACAAATTAAAATCTAAGTCGAGATTTCAAATCACAAATTGTGCAAAGATTTTCTTTGCAGTAGTATAAAAACTATATACTAATATATATGTTGTGTTGTTAATGTGTGTGTAACTATTGGTATTGGTGTGTCTGTATGTATGTTTTTGTGGGTGAGTATCTTATACTGAATACTTGTTGCTTAATACTAATAAAGTTATATGAATTAAATCAAATTACATTTCTAAAAAAAAAACACAAAATAATATAATGAAATAACAAAACATTCATAAATCTTGAACACATCAGTTGTCGTCGATCACATCGATACAAATTAAAATCTAAGTCGAGATTTCAAATCACAAATTGTGCAAAGTTTGTCTTCGCTTTAGTATACATATAAAACTATTACTTATATCTATATATGTATTTATATGTGTGTTGTGTTGTTTATGTGTTTGTCTGTTTTTTTGTGTGTGTTTCTATATGTGCTTGTGTGTGAGTATCTTATACTGAATACTTGTTGTTTAATACTAATAAAGTTATATGAACTAAATCAAATTACATTCTAAAAAAAAGTAAAAACAAAAAACTTAAACATGTGATTCATTTCACTTTTTACAAAGGCAACTTTGCGAACATGAGAACAAAAGAGATGAGATGAGAGATGAGTGGAGAAGAGCAGCTTAACGGTCCGGAGTTGCTCCATAGTCGTACTGCTCCATCTGCAGCTGCTTCTTCTGCTGCTGCTCCTTCTGCTGCTGCTCCTTCTGCAGCTGCTCCTTCTGCTGCTCCTCCTTTTGCTGCTGCTCCTTCTGCTGCTCCTTCTTCTGCGTCCAGCGCTTGGCCAGCTGCTGCTCATATGCCTGAATCGGTGTGGATTTACTTAGCAGCGATGATGTCGGCTGCTCATCGGAGTCCGTATCCTCATACTCATTATCGTCTTCCATGCTGGTATCACAGCCGACATCAGCATCAGTCTCATATTCTTCTTCAGCCATCGGCTGGTTCTCCGCAGGCTGTGGACTTTCCTGCTGCACCTCAGGAATTGGCTGAAAAAGCAACCAATAGTAATATTACAAATATAAATATTTATGATTTGAATGAAAATGCTTACCTGTGGTGGATGGTATTTCTTGTATTCGCAGAACTCCTGGTATTCGGTCTCATAGAAGAAATAGGTGAGACGGAGCTGCTCCTCGAAGCTATTGAAGCACCAGTCGTCCGGCACGAAAATCGTATTGCGTTCTAGACGCTTCTGCAGCTCGACGAATACATACGGCGATATTGCGATGTTGGGCACATCCATACCGCGCCAGTAGTCCAGACTTGCTTGCTCACTCTCGCAGCTGCCGACGACGCGGAAGTAGAGTTTACAGGCGTGATAGAAGCACAGACCCTCATCGGAAGTACCTGGATAGCCGCGCAAGGTGGCCAAATGTGGCTCAACCACTTGGAGGAGCATATAGTGGCTATGCCCGTTTGGCATTACGGCAGAGAGCAGAACACGGCTGGTGTCCGGATTGAAGATGGTCGTTGCTCGTGGCCACAAAGTTTCCAGCAAACGCAGCATAAAATGCGTCACGGATCCATGCTCAAACATTTCCCGTGTTATCGGCGCAATTGATGTCAAAGACGAGGGGCGTGGTGGCACCCAGCGGAGAGTATCGCCCCAAATTTTGGCGGCAGCGCCGGACAAGATGACGCTACCAATGAAGCACATGCAACGCTTGCAGAATATTCTATCATTATTTTTAATAATAGCGCCCTTCAGCAGCGATATCTTGAGTATAATCGCATTGAGGCAGTAGAAGAGATCCTTCGGACCCGGCACCAGTGTGGTGGGAGTAACCACTGCAGAGTGACTGTGGCAAAAGAACTCACATGGATCCATCAGTCCGGTAGGAAATTCGCGCAAACGGTGATAGTTCCGTCCGGGCACCAAAGTACTGTTACATTTGGAACAATGAAGAGCCACATGTCCGCTGTTCTCCTTGAAGGTTAACTCCAACGGCTGCATTTCGGTTATGGCGAGACCGTCACGGTTGCCCCGAGAGTTGGCGCCAGTTTGCTTCACTTTATCAAAATCAATATTAGTGTAGTGGAAACGGAAACTGATGGTGCATCCGCTGGCAGCAAAATACGTGATTTGTTGAATGTTCATTCCGAAGGCATCATGACGCAGCATAATGTTACTTTCGCTACAGTCTTCACCCTGCTCGACCAGATGCACGTCCCCCTCCCGGAGTGATAGATGCACCGAGCTACCGTAGCCCATTGGCTCGTCGAATTGGAGAATCATTCGTCCACTGGCCAGATTCGGGCGCAATTCAATACATATACCCTGTAGCGGCATATTTTCCCAGTTTGCGATTTCGTTGTAGTTGTTAATTCGCAGAAGCGCACCAAGCAAATAGGCAGAAAAATGCGTGGTTGGACGCTATGTGCGCGTGCTGAAACCGACTAATTATCGATATGTTATTGCACCGGAGAAGTGCTGGCGCGTGTGCGTGGCATCAGGTGGTAGCACTGGCACAAACAGCTGTTGCCAGCGACTGTGAACCAATTTATTTATGATCAAGCGCGCGTAAATTTAAATAATTTAATAAATGAAACAATTTGCAGCGCAATGCTTAATTCGTTGAAATGACCCAGAGCATTTAGAGCAATAGCATTAGATATTTAATTAATATTCAAAATACAGTGCAACAATATATATACATAAATGCAACAAATTAAATTGGCAGCGCTTTTGCAGCACAGCTGTTCCAAGCAACATTAACTATCATAATGCTTTTGTGTCCGTCTTGTTAGCGTCGATTTTCTGACATATCGGAACCATTTTTTAAACTGCAATTATTTTTGTTTTAATTGAATTTAATCAACAAAATTCAAATGCAGAATGGCTGAGAATTTAATTATCTATAATTTATATACAAAAACTTTTTGCGGTTGAAAATGAAAATTAAATTGAGTTGAACATGATCGACGCTGACTTGACGCATATCAGAATTTATCTCAGCTGTGTTGTGAAATAGAGGTGGAATGCTAACGATAGTCCAGCCGACCGATACTTGGATAATTAGTATTATCGCAGCTAAATCTAAATTTAAGTGAATAAGAAATGTAAACAGCATTTCAACTTATCTTAATTGTCTGTTTTATTGCTGTTGCAGATGCGTTATATGGTGCAAACCACTAACGATTGTTTGTGATAGCTATCGATACTTGTAGTTTTGTATCGATAGTGTACCAGCTCTATTGTGAAACGCGCATGAAACGTTTTTCGCGCAAACAAAAGAAAACGGAATTGTTGCCATGTCCGAAGATGATGCATGCGTGCATCGCTTGGAGGGTACCACGGGCCAACAGCAGCGGGGCGGTTTGGTCCTAAAGAAACCGAAGGACACCAGCGACACCGCCGGTGGCGGCGGTTTTAAAGTTCCCCAGGGCTCTCTGCTGGGTTTGGATAAATTGGCCGCCAAGCGACGGGCGGAAAAGGCGCGGCTGATCTCGTTTCAGGATTCCGAGTATGATGACGGCGGGGGCGGCACACCATCCAGCAGTCAGCCCACAACTCCCGCCAGTGAGTTTGCTTTTAAAAAACCGGATACGAAATGCTTTGAGAAGCTGAGCCGGCGGCAGCTGCGGGAGCACAAGGATGAGACGCCATCGCACACGGGTGGCGTCTCGGAGAAGGCGCGCGAACGGCTCCGCGAGCACATCCAGCGTGATCGGGATCGCCACAAGGGCGCTGTTGGGCGCAAGTCCCCAGAGACGCGGCGTGATCGGGAGCGGGAGCGTGATAGAGAGCGTGAACGGCACAGACAGCGTCGTGGCGATGAGCGTCGCAAGCGGGCACGGGAACAGGACGAGGAGCGTCACCGCGATGGCAGGCGTCGGGATCGCGATCGTTCCATGTCCGAGCGCAGCTTGCACACCCCCAGGGAGCCAGGCACACCGGGTGGTACCGGTGGCATAGCCAATAGCTCCTGGGATGAGGACGAGGGCGAAGGCAGCGGTGGTCGCAAATCCGATTGGGATTTTCCCACGCCACGCGGCGCTGGCGGTGGCTCGGGCTATGGCAGCGGCACCGGCACCGGCTCTGGCAATTGGTCCGAACGTGGCAACAGTCGCAGCCGCAGCCATCATGCGGATGACACATCACGTGCGACGCCGGCGCATCGCTATAATCAATGGGCGCACGATCGCAAGCGGAGCGGTGCCACACCCTGGACAGGCGATGCCGAGTCGCGTGATTTGTGGGAGGAGGAGCAACGGCGTCTGGATCGCGAGTGGTACAACATTGATGAGGGCTATGACGATGAGAACAATCCGTTTGGTGGCGTCAATGCCGAATACTTTAACCGACGTGAGGAGCAGCTGGAGCAGAAGCGCAAGAAGCGCATCAGTGCCCAGCAGCGACAGAATAATCGCGACAATGAGCTGTGGGAGCGGAATCGTATGCTCACCTCTGGTGTGGTCACCTCGATCAATGTTAGCGATGATTTTGATGAGGAGGCAGTGGAGCGTGTCCATTTGCTTGTGCATCACATTGTGCCGCCGTTTCTCGATGGTCGCATTGTGTTCACCAAGCAGCCGGAGCCGGTGGTGCCCGTCAAGGATCCCACCTGCGATATGGCGTTGCTGGCGCGCAAGGGCAGCGCCCTGGTCCGTAACTTTCGGGAGCAGAAGGAGCGACGCAAGGCGCAAAAGAAACACTGGGAGCTGGGCGGTACCAAGCTGGGCAACATTATGGGCGTACAGCAGCCGAAGGACGAGGACGATGCCAAATACGATAAAGACAACGATACGGCCGATTATCGCAAGGATCAAAAGTTTGCCGATCACATGCGCGACATGGACCCCAAATCTAGCGGTACAAGCGAATTCTCCAGAATGAAAACAATTGGGGAGCAGCGTCGCTTTCTGCCCGTGTTCGCCTCACGGCAGGAGCTGCTCAATGTCATACGGGAGAACTCGGTGGTCATCATTGTAGGCGAAACGGGCAGCGGCAAAACCACCCAGCTGACCCAATACCTGCACGAGGATGGCTACAGCCAGCGTGGCATGATCGGCTGCACCCAGCCGCGTCGTGTTGCCGCCATGTCCGTCGCCAAGCGTGTCTCCGATGAGATGGACACGCAACTGGGTGCGTACTGTACACTATATATATGTGCCGTAGTGTTGAATCTCTGCTTATGGCAATCAGAAAGGTTCAACTCTATCTAGTTTATAGACTAGAAGAAACTATCGAAAATTTCTATATATACGAAAATGATTCATTTTCCGTATTGCTAAAAATATGACTCTCTATAATCACTGTATATTGCTATTAGACAACTACATTTTCTATAGCCTAGTAGTCCAATCAAACCAATTCTCAAACTCCCTATTGATGAATTTAGTCCATTTAACCGTATCTAATTAAACGCTTGATTTATTTTGCAGGTGAGGATGTTGGCTATGCCATACGTTTTGAGGACTGCACATCGGACAGCACCGTCATCAAGTATATGACAGATGGTATTCTATTGCGTGAGAGTCTGCGCGATCCGGACTTGGACGGCTATGCGGCCATCATTATGGACGAGGCGCACGAACGTTCGCTATCAACGGATGTACTCTTCGGATTGCTGCGCGAGGTGAGTTTCATGTGTGTGTGTGTGTGGTGTGTGGTGTGTGGTGTGTTTGTCCCCCTAGAATTTCCGACCCTTATCAAACTTAAAACCACAGGCGCTTTTAGTTTCACAAAATTATAGATAGAAAATTACCAAAAAATACCAACAATAAAAATAATAGAAAATTCAACTTTTCAAAATAATCAAAGCCAACGTCTATTGCTTAAATTTGTAATCTTGTTTTATAAAAATATATTTTTGATTTTTTTCCATCAAATTGACAATATTTTTAGACCCATTATAAATTTTTTTTCAAGTTTTAACCACGATTGAAATTGCCAAAAACTAATTAATTAATTATCAGAAAAAGCTTTATACTAAATTATTTGCTTCTAACTGATATCTTACCATATTTTATATTAGATAGGAATTAATACGCTATTTGTATTGGTTTTTTTACTTTATTTTACTTATCTTGTTTTGATATATCGTTAAACTATCTGCAAAAGCTTTCAAAACATATATAGCAGCAGCACCTTGAACTTGTAGTTTCCCATCGATCAAATAAAAGACATTAGTTTTTGTTGTTGTCCGTTGGTAAACATTTAATAAGATCCAAATATAAAGCATTTTACAAACGTTTCATATTCAAATTTTACGTTGCCAAATGTATGTATGTATGTAGATTGGTATAATATATATAATATATAAATATTTTATAAATCGCTTAAAGGACTAAAACAAAAAATACACATATATATATATATATATATTCGTATATTTATGTATGTATGTATGTATGTGTATATTTCACTTAAAGACTAATTGCTTGATTGCAACTACAATTACGTTACGCGCTACGTTATGTTGCATTACGTCACGTCACGTAAGGCATGAATGTAGGTGTGATGAGTTTGGGTGTGGTGTATTTGTTGAGTTTTTTTTTGTAAATTTTTTTTTTGTTTTTTGCTCTGCTTTTGTACAGGATTTAAGCGCGGCTCTCAAAAGTATGCTGCAAAAGTGTTAATCAACACTGTGCGCCGCAATTTTTGTTGAAATTTGAATTTTGCATTTTGCATTTGCTTATTGATATATTGAAAGTTTATTAAAACATTCAGTATGTATTTTTTGTTTACATGTGTGTTTAGACTCGAGGAAAAAACAACAAAAAAAAAAAGTGCCTGCATAAATTTGTATTCCTATTACAACATAATAATATAATATAATAGGCGTATAATAATAGCTATGATATTACATAATAATAATAATAATAATAATAATGATAATAATAATAAAAAAAAAAAACAACAAATTGTTAATAAGTCTTTTCGAATTTCACAGTGTGTCTCTCTCTCTGTCAAATATACATATATAAATACAATTCGTATCTTTTGATATCAATATATATGTATGTATGTATTTATATAAATGTATATTCTAGCTCAAAAGTTGCAACAGCAAATATGAACAAAAGTGAGGTGTGTGTTTAGGTGTGTGTGTGTGTGTGTGTGTGTACTGCACGTTGTTTTTGGCCATTGATTTGTTTTAAATATACATATATATATATATAATTCTAATACTGCCAAATTAAATAAATGTAACAATTTAAGAGCCTGCTCTCTCTCTCTCTCTCTCTAACTAGCAATCTATATGCAACTCTGTCACGCTTTGTTGTGCATATATGTGTGTAAATAAATATACACATATATTTGCATTTGTTTGTTGCTGTTGTTGTTGTTTTTGCTGTTGTTAAACATGATTTATCTTATCACAATTTGCTTTGGATTTTGTTTGTTTCTCTCTTTTGCCTGCTGTGACAAAACCACAAGAATTTAAAGCAGTATGTGTATGTATGTGTGTGTGTTATATACTAATTAAAAGAGAGTGTATTTATGTGTGTGTTAGTTACTTTGAGTGGGAATAGCTTTTTTGCCTATTATTGAGCACCAGCAACATGCCCGCATTCATGCCAACGCTGCCCCATTTCACGCACTCCGACATCTGTAAGATATAGGATTACTTGTGAGAATGTTGAGAGATTTTCAAACACAGTTGTCAAATGTGAGGGAGGAGCTTGGATTACAAATATTATGCATACACTTGCTGCTGTCCCAAATGCCAATGATTTGTAATGATTTGTTATCGAAAGTACATTCAAAGATAAAGAAACAGATCAGTCCAATAATTACATAATGCTTGTATATGAATCAGTATATATAGCGTATCAGCTCAGTCGAATGCTGTCACATATGTACATATAGTAGTACACATATTGTATGATATTTAACATGAATTCAATTTAAATTGTATATATATATATATATATATGTAATTTGCTTTTTTTTTTTTCTTTTTGCTGCTCTTTTGTTACAATTTGTTGTCGTTGTTTGCTGTTCGTTGTGTCAGTTGGCCAAAAACAATTGTGCATGTATTGTATGTGTGTGTGTGTGTGTGTAAAGTCTTTGCTGCTGCAACTACAACAATGTGTGTTGTGTGTGTGTGTGTGTGTTGAGGATTAATTTTGTGTGTGGCGGGCATTTGGAATATACATATGGTACTACCTATATAAACCAGTTAAGTGTATATAGGCGGCAAACTTATCAGTTGATCAAATGCAGCAGAACGTGATTAGCACTCGTTGTTACCTGTCGCTTGCGCACATCCTGCTGGCGACTCCCATAGCGGCACCAGTACACAAAATGCTTGTTGTTGTTCCACAGACTCTGCCTGGCCTTGCGCGCCAGTGATACCTATTTAATGAAAGCAATACCACATTAGTTAAATATTGCAAATAAATTACATAATTAATAGGCGCATTTTTACACAAGAAAATCAATTAAAAATATATGTTATATATTTAGAAAATAAATTGCATAGCAAACAAATCGGGATCAGTCAAAGTTCAGTTTTATGCTTGGCTTCAAACTATAATCTTAAGATCATTAAGATTTATGCCTTATATAAACGATGCAAATATGATTTAAAAGTAACGTTATTCCACATAAAATCTGCTAAGTTGCATACAAATTTTTAATTTTTGATAATATTATTAAAATTGCAAATTTGCATTTTTCAATTGATTTTCTTGATACAGAAATGCGCATGTTTGTAGTTGTGTAATATTTACCTGATTGCGTATGTCCTTTTCGATATGTGGCGATTTCTCCTTGTCAGCGAAATTATTGATGCGCAACTCCCAGCCGTGGCTCCAGATGTCGGCCAATGACATTTTGATCAGTTTGTATGTGCCATTTTCGCGTATTTTCACAGAAAATATCTCAATGGTATCCGGTTTTGGTTTGTTGTCTATCGCAACGATTGAGAAATGCACATTTATTATTATTATTAATATATATATTGACATCAATTTAGACAATGACACAATAACAATTTCAATTCGTACGCTAACAAAACAGGTGCATTCAGCATTGCCCCACAATTGATTCCAGTTTAAATTCAAATTAAAATTGCAGCAGCGTTGCCCATTAGTGACAATACAGTTATATGCACATACACATATTATACAACACTAGCGACGGTGCAGTGCATGGCATATTAGCTGTGGCCGCACTGTTATCGATTGTTCGATATACATAACATATGCATGGGATTGCACAGTTTGTAGCCATTTTGCTTATGCGAATTTGCTAATTGCCAATTCTATTTCACAAATCAATGTAAAATTAATTTACATGTCATGTAAACTAAATTGTGTGTATCAGAAAGTTCGATTTTTCAAGGGGGTTTTGAAAAGTTGAGATGACAAAATATATTCTCTAAAAAAAAAATTAATGAAATTTTTCAAATTTACAATCTGCATTCATTTTAAAGAGAAGCTCGGGAAAAGAAAGGTATATGAGTTAAAATGTTGTAGTTCTAGAAAGTTACAATTTGAATTTGCAAGTAACCTTCGCTTTTTCTAATTACTGTTAAATGGCTAGTTAAGTTGGCTGCGCTTTGCCGTTTAAAAATGTAACTGAAATTCAAGAAATCTCATACATATATTCTCAAACAAATAATAATTAGCTTTCTATATTATATCATATACATACATACATACATAAATATGTAATAATTTGCAGCTATAATTAATTGTGCTTGTTTTAGTTGTTGCGCAATTTTTGTTGTTTTGTTTTATGGATGACATGGGCTTAAATCATCTATAATTAACATCGTTGATATTTCACACTTTACGAACCGGGCTCCTTTTTTCGCTACTTTTTTGTTGTTTTTTATTATTGCCATTTTAACGGCTCTAAGTATTTGCCATGCGCAACTAATTTGCACGCATTTGAAATTGTTTGCTGTTGCTTGAGGGAGCTTTTTAGCTGCATTTTTTTCCCACTGCTGGCTTATGTCAGTCAAATGTTGTAATCCTTACCCCAACCCCCCACCACCACCCCCTACATATTTCGTCATGTACTGCAATTGTGGGTCGTGAGAAAAAATGTGTAATGGGAAGAGGAAGAGCAATGAGCTCATCTACAGATAGCTCATAATCCTTCCTGCATACATACATATACATATATGTATGTATGTATGTATGTATTTTTTTCTGGTTCATTGAACGCCTTGCAAAAAGCGTGGTAGGGCGCGGCGGGGCGGGGCGGGGAGGGGCACCTGTTGGGGGCGCTTTGTGTATGCGATAAGCCGCATCCAGCAGTGAAACTGATAAGCGCTATTTATGACGTCACTTTATCAGCGATTCTATTCAAATGCAGCAATTACAACATGCACTGTTTCTCTCTTATCATTGCATGTATGTATGTACATATTTGTATATACTTAGTATGCCCATAAAAGGTGTGCAAACATTCTAAATGCTAAATGAGTGGAAGATTCTAATCGGATTCTTATTGGAATTGTCATATATGTATATACACACATACTTATTTGTATGCGTGTGTACGTGCCATGGTACAGCAATTTGTTTTGTCATGTCAACGACGACATGCAGGATAATCACAGCAAGGCATGCGATTAACAGCAAAAGCTTTAGCAATTGATTGTCATTTCAGGCACACACACACACACACACATGCACACGAATGCCAACACCCACCTTACATCTGGTGAATTATTGGCTGCACGAGATGCAACAGTCGTGTGCGCCGTGGTGAATGTCTATGTACAAATAAAGCTTTGAGCAAAGAGCGAAATCGTTTTTCACCTCGCATCACAAGACCAAGTCTGTTGGCTGGGTCGTGAGGGCGTGCGGAGAACAACAACAATAAAAATCTGCATGCGTGACTCAAAGCACATGATGCTGCCTATGGCAAGGCGCTCATTGTCAAAAGCTTGTGTTTTCATATTAAATATTCGTTTTGTTTACATTTTGTATGGGCGCTGCGCACGCATGTAAATGGAATGTTCTGGCAGCTGTCAGCGCAGCATTGTGAATGGTCATGTTTCTGCAGCAACTGCGAGACCGTGTCAAAAAGCACAAATTGTATGTAAATCTATATGTATGTGTGTGTGTGTGTGTGTGTGTGTGTGTGTGAGTGCCTGTGTGCGAAGCGAGACGTCGCAAAGTTCGCTGCTGCTGCGCTGCTGGCGCTTTGTTTTTGCTGCCTCTTCAAAGCTGAGAAGTGCCCATTGTTCTTGTCGGCCGCTCTCGACAATGTTACTGTCGTTGTCGTCTTTTATTTTGTTGTTGTCGCCTTCGATTAGATAAAAAAAAAGCGCCTACATATGAAATGTGTACCATGTACATACATACGAATTTTTGTTTTTATTGAATGTCATTTTAAAATATCAGCGAACTTGCGAGATTAGCTTAATTGCTCTGACGTCTGCAGTTCGATTAATCATCATTAAGCGAAAGAAAAACCAATTCAAAAGCACCTTTTTTTTCCTTTTCTTTTTGGGTCAAGTACACTATCAAAATGCCATTTAAGTGAGCTACATGTATCAATTAAATACTTTAAAAATGTGTCTTTAGTAATTGTAATTCTTAATTTTACCACGTGATAAAAAAAAAAAAAAAAAAGACTAGGAAAGTCAAGTAAAGTATGGCCACATTTTTTATTAAATTAAACTCGCGAAATAAACTAGTTAAAACGTGAAATTCTCACTACTGTTAAATCAAACTTTAGTGAAGAGCGAAATTTTTTTTTTTTTAATTGAAACTTTTTTTAAAATTATTTGAATTGTGCCTGGCTCTGAAAATAAAACATATTTTACGGCGAAATAATCAACACTGTTTTTTTTAAACTTTCAAAGCTTGTGTCAATAAAGGCTAAAATGAATGTTGCCATATTTTACGGATAAAAAAAGCTAAACTGGCATCATTGTCTGCCCGCTACAACTGTTTAAGATGTGAGCTTTTTTTCCCCCCCTCTCATTTGTCGCATTTTTTCGTTTCTGTTTTTATTTTTCTACATTTGCATTTGCATATATGTACATACATACTATGTGTGTATGCATGTGTGTGTGTATGCACTTTTTCGTACTCACCTTTCGCCACCTTGCAGAGTACGATGCCGTACCATGACGCTACCGGCGTCTCGTTCTCGTCCTGCGTTTCGAGAAAGCTTATGCTGCTGCTGCCATTGCGGGGTATTATCAGCTGCGGGGCCAATGTCAGGGCCGGGCAATCGATGTCCAGGGAATCGGCATCGCTGGCAGCGGCCGCTGCGGCGGCGGCGGCGGCTGCGACCGCAGCTGCTTCGGCAGCAGCGCTGCTGCGCACCTCCACAATGAAGCCGCACTCGACGACGGCGCAGAAAATGCGCTGCTCTTCGGGCTTGAACCATTTAGATTCGCGCAGCTTTTGTACGGCGACGCTGCTGCCAAATGTGGCGTTCACATTGGCGCCGACGCTCAGCTTGTGGTGCTGGTGCTGCAGCGACGGTGGCCAATTGGAAATCGGTGAGCTGGGCGCCGATTGGGAATAGCCGGCGCTGCTGCCGCCAGAGGGCGCTGTTGCTGGCGTTGCCTGATTGTTGTGGCCCTGGAGTGGCCACCATTTCAATGAGCTGACAAAACTGTTTGATCGGTTCATTGTGTGGGCGTTGTGGGCGTGGCTGGTAACTTTCACTAATTCACACACTTGCAGCAGTGCGCGCGCGTTTTGTTGTTGTTGTTGCTGTCGCCTCTTCTTTTTCTTTTTACTGTTTCAAATGCGTTTTCTTATCGCTTGTTGCCTTAGGCTTGATCCAATTCGAATTTCCTTTGCTTTTGTTTTTGTACAGAAGACAACAACAAACAGCAAATTAAATACGAAAAGCTTTGCACTATTTCTTATTTCAAAAAATGCCAAAAATAAAAAAAAAACAATTTACAAAGCACACAAGTTTGTGTGTTCAATGAAAATAATAATAATAAAGTCAGTTAAAAAAATTATTATTTTTTTTTTTGTTTGCTTGTGTTTGGTTTTTATAATTATTTTTTTTTTGTATTTTCTTTTCACACAGCGGTTATGATTCGGTTTGTTCGTGTTTTTCGCCTGAACGCCGTTTGATGATTTTTGTGTTTTGCTCGCTGCTGCTGTTGTTGCTACTGCACCGCCAGAGACTCGAAAGCCAAATACCAGCATGGCAAAGGTTTATTTATAACCAAAGCCGGTTTCGGTTTGTCAGCTAGCCAGCGAGTCGTCGGCTGCGTCGTCGTCGTTGTCGTTGTTGTTGCTGTTGTCGGCAGCGTTCGCTCTCTTTGTGGTGGTCTTTGCACTCTCGCTCTCTCTCTCTCTATCTCTCTGTCTCCCTATGTTTGCCGTGGTGAGTTACGTTGCTGCCGTTATACCCCCTGTTACGGCTACGGGCTTGTTGCACGTTCCGTTAGGCATTGCGTCTTATGCTGCTTTACTTTTTGTTTTTGTTTCATTCTTTTTTTGCTGTAATTTTTATCGCTTTAGTTGTTGGGATATCAATTTAATTATGTGCCTGTCGCATATGCAGTTACTAAATCGCTCACCTGGCGACGTCGCCGACAACAGCGTCGAGCGTGACTGCGACATCGACAGCGACGTCGACGGCAACGGCGAGCGCGACATCACTGGCTGCCTGACCTTCTTTTTATTTTATTTTTATTCTTATAAGAAATTTGTATCGTTGTATTTTTTTTTGTTAACGGCGTAGTTTTTGTTGTTATTGCCATTGTCTCCGCGCCCTTCACACAGTACGCCACAAAATGTTAAATACGTGTGCATGTATGTATGTATGTACATATGTATGTATGTATACGTCACATGTCACGCCGCCCCGAAAATATACTGAAAAATGATTGATTTATTTTATTATGCGAGCTTGTGATGATTGTTTTGTATTGTATTGTATTGCCAATTGTTGATAATTTCGATTACAAATAATTATTGATTAGTATCATAAATAGATACATACATATTTATGTACGTATGTATGTATGTACATACAAACATATGTACATTTATTAATCACATTCCATATACTTTTATCACAAAGGAAATTTTTTATCTTTGTACTAATTATTTTTATTTTTATAGACCAGCTTTCGGCAATTCTTAATTTAAAAGTAAATAAAATAATAATAAACGAAAACATTTATTACAATCATTACATTTTTTTTTTATTACATTTTTTTTACATACACATTTTAAGATTTATTAAAAACTACGATTTTCATTTGTAGACATTTCTAATTTCTGAAAGTAACAATTTTAGAGAGACTTTTTGCTATATCGGTATCCTATATAAGAACAACATTTTTGTTTCGGAATATTTCAATTTTTGTATGTTCCTAATAATGTAGTCGAAACTTATAATGGATTAATCTAACAGTTGCCATGAAAAAAAAAACGTTTTAATGACGTTATATTTAGGTATTATATAATATATTTGGCAAGGGTATTTAATCTTCGTTTTCGCAACGATAACATTTTTTCTTGTTTTTTTACGAGTTTCGTAACTCCCAGTTTCGGGCATTTCACAATAATCCCTCAGATACGCTCGTATGTACATATATGTATACCATATGTACTGTATATATTATATTAAATACATATGCATAAACCTGTGTGTGTGTGTGTGTGTGTGTGAGTATGTGCTTAAGCGCTGAAGTTAAGTGCATCGCAAAAATACCAAACTTGTGAAAATCTAAAAAAAACATGCGAAATATGGCCCCAAACAATAAAAATAATGCTATTTTGTTCATCATCATTTTATAATTATTATTTTTTTTTGTAGTTCATTTTTTGTGAACAGAGTGCTAAAACGTCTGGAACAAGTGCAATTTATATATATATTACATACATATGTACATATATATATGTATATTGAACTACCCCACCGCAACGCCCCGCCCTCTGTCTATTCCATTACTAGTGGTCTAGAAAGTTCCACAAACTCGTTCATATAAGCAATCTATTTATATACATATTTAGTATTTAGTATTTAGTGAGCATTTAGTATTTATGGTTTGGGTGCATTAATCACTGGTCAGGGACAATTCAATCCGTAATCGGATTATCAAGAGGCCGTATAATGCCACGATTTGTAACCAGACGCAGACGCAGACGCAGATCGATATTGTCGCCCAAAAAGAGCTCGAAAGGTCGCTTCGAGTCAGTCAGGCCAGAGACTGTCTGGCTTTTTCAGGCATTTCAGACAGAGGCATCCAAAAGCTTTGCGCTGTGACGTCGCAGCTTTCGTTCACACACACACACACACACGCACACACAGAGAGTACATGCATGCAAGCTGTGTCTTGCTGCCGAAATGAGTTCCGTTTGTTTTGGGACATCGCACACGACAATTAATTTGACCTATTAAGTTGCCAAAGCTTAAAACTGGGCCAAGTAACGGCGACTGCGACGCCAACTGCGACGCTGCGCTGCTGACGTTGCTATGTTTGCTTTTTTCTTTTTCTTTTTCTTTTTGTTATTTTTATTTCTTTTTTTGTATTTCATTTTCAAGTTTTTCATTTCAATTGCCCTTGCCAAGGCCATAACAGCTACGCCATATTGTTTGCAACGCCAAATTGAGTGCATCTGACATTAAGTTAATAACATGTCATCAAAATTGTCTGGCATAGTCATTTTGCAAGTACATATGTACATACATACATATATAGCGTGTTGAAAATGTCACAAATTGACGCTGTTATATTGATGGATTGATGGATAAATACATAAATCGACGAGTTGGCATTGCAAAAAAAATTCACAAAAATTTTCAGCATTTAAATCGATTCTCGAACGCAAAGATAATCATGAAAGAGATGAGAGATTTTCGATTCTGTTCGATTCTGATTCTGATTTATGCAATGAGGATATATAACCTAAAAAATGGGCAAGTTTGGCAAACTTTATAATTAAATAATATGGCTACAGTGGCTTATCGATAATTGTAATCTATTGTCATTAGAATTTGACAGAAATTACAAACTACAAAATGTATTTTTCATTCTCTTTTGAAACACTTTTTACTATTAATTAAAAAAATCGACAAAAAAAAAATAAAAAATGTTCATCGCTTTTTAATTTATAATATTTGTAGACTGTTTTAGCTGATTGCGAAATATGCAAATAAGAAGCGTTAAAATATGGAATTTTATTTTATTCTATTAATATTAAGTAAATTTGTTTTACGTTAGTTCCTGCGTAGGTAGATTTTGATAAGAAGCTTAGCTGAAATAACGGCACATATTTCTCAAATATTGTTGTTGCAGCTGTGTAAAGAGTATTCGAGATGCGGTGCGATCGACTTAAGCTTGATATTGTTTCAAGTTTTTCATTTACTCGAGTATTTTACAGTCGTCGCCGTCGCTGTTGTTGTGGTTTCTGGTGTTGTTGTTGTAGACGTTGCTATAAATACCCGCAGCTCTGCAACTTGTTGTTGTTGTTGTTGTTGTTTCTGCCGTTTGCCATGTTATTCTCCATATCTATTTTTAGTCTAACCTTGTCGGCACTTGGGGAGCATGTCAAGGTGTGGAGCCAAGGGGAGGATCAACTCAGCCAGTGGGGCTTTGGAGAGGAAGCGGGTGATGTGTGACGTAGGGAGGGGGGGGGGGGGGTGTATCATGATTATGCCGTGTCGCATTTTTCGCTGCCAATTGACGTTCAGTTCAACTGCGTTTAATTAGCTTTGCCCAGTTGCAGTACCCCACCCCCCCACCCCCCGCCACTCTCTACGCCCCTGGCAGCCATCACTTGCAGTTGTTTTTTGTTTAAATACAAGTGCGTTGCACTTTCTTATTGTTGTTATTGTTGTTGTTCTAGCTGTTAATTGCAATCGTAGTTTAACTCCCGAATTGCGCAATCAAACCAAAAGCTTCGCCAACAACTACACACATGTGTATATATATATGTACATATATGTATATACATACATATATATATATTTAAATACATTCAACCTAAAAAGTGACCACAGCTTTCTATGAATTTGAAAAGTTTTTCATGCCCTTTTTATTGCATTTTTCTGATTGCATGCAACTTTATCGAGTATTCAATTCTCTCAAGTCCTCTCTCTTTCGTTGTACCATCAAGAACTCTATTTTAACCGCTATTTGGTTTTTAGTCCATAGCTTGGCATTTTTGCATGGATTTGTAGAGCAACTTATACACTACAAATTGTTACATACATATTTTGATTATTCATTATTTTGGGTCTGATTGGATTTTGTCGGGGTTTCCCCTAAACGTTTCTATATCTATACATTTGAATACTCACAGATAATGCTAATTTCAATTTGTCTAATATAATATTGTTTGTTTTTAAATATACACATTTTCTTAATATGAATTTTTAGTTTTATAAAAATCATAATCTTTATCATTTTTCTGTGTCAACAGTTGATAGTAAAATTAAACACTAATTTTACAGTTTAACTGTTTCGGTAATTCAACTTTGCGTTTATTTCGAATCTCGAGAATTCCCTATTGCCATAACTCAAACCAAATCGGAATTTGTTATTTTCTGATTAAAAAACTTGGTTTTTCATTTAGTAAATCTTAACTCCCCAACTAAAAGTGTGATTGCTTCTCCGATTAGTTAGGGGTATTCCATGAAAAAGCGTATACAGATTTCGTTGCGATATTAATGTTTTTTACTTTTGCATATTTTCCATTTCATTTGCCAGCGTGCATTGTTTATCTGTTGTTTTGCACTTATACAGATATTTCTATGTATGTATGTATGTATATATGTATATCTGCTCTCTTTATGCACTGTGCCAGTCTCTACAACTGCTACGCTCTCCGGCCGCCCTTTTTGTCCGTGTGTTTTCCAATAGAGAGAGAGAACAAAAAATGCCAACTGAACCACCTGTATTTGTTTATATATAGAGTCCGAGTCTATTGTGAACATTGGGCCAATTTGGCCAGACCATTGAATGTGTGGCGTGTGGGCCTTGTTCAGGAGCTGCATTAATTATGAATAATGAATGAATACAAAACACAAATTAAAATTGTGTCATTTTGAATAATTAACTGTGCCGTAGCTATCTAACAAGTAGATAAACAGACATGCATATATGTATATGTACATATACATATGTACATACATACATATATCTATCCTATCTACATATCTCAAATGCGAAACTCGTTTTGTTTGCGCTCTTTTTTGTGTGTTATTTTGTAAGCCATTTTGGACTTAAAGGCTTCGCATTGAGCTTTACGCTGTCGATATCTGGCCATAACCGGACTTTGGTCTCATGTCAGAACTTCTTAAACCAATTTCCGTTTTTTTGCTGTTGCAGCTTAACCAGGTTCAAGTAAACAAGCAGCAAAGTCTGGGAGTCAAACTGAAAGCTAATTAGAAGAGAATGCAATTCACACACGCACACACACACACACACACACAGTTACATACTCGCATAGTCATTCAATTGAGCGTCTAGTCAGAAATTCATTTCTTGCATAATCAAAGTGACAATGGCCCAGACGTGGGGTCTAGGTCTGAATATGAGTTTTGTGTCGCAATCTGATTGACATGATAAAAGGCACTTGAGCTTTTTCAAAAGCTTGCCCCCTTGGCACGTATTACAACCCTTTTTCATCCTAATATATATGTATGTATGTATGTACATACATACATATATAAAATGGCAGTTCTTGGTACGCTTTCAAAGCTGGCAAATGGCGGCCAGCAATGGGATCTAAGCAGCTTAGTGTGTGGTGAGCTTTCTGTAGCACAGATTTCTGCGAAAGCCATTCGATCTAAAGGTGTGAGTGAGATAGCATCAAATCTAAAACGAAAATACAATGTGCTTGTCTTTAAAGAGCTTTTTCTAAGCCAGCTCTAAAAACCCACCTGTTGTAATTGTATGTGTGTGTGTGTGCTTGTAATCCTAAACCGTCGCAGTCGACGTCGACGTCGCCGTCATCTTCGACTGTTTCTGTCATGTGCTTTGCTTTGAGCTATTTTTAGATTAACATAAAACGCGCGCAACATTGCGAGACAAAACAGCGACTAAAAAACAGCAAAAAGATGAAAGAAAAAAAAAACCCAGAAAATAAATACGCGTGTATAAAAGAAAAAAAAACAAATTCGCATGTTTTGACAGCCGTAGCTGCGACGATGTCTTCCTGTTGCTGCAAGAGTGTGGTGGGTTGGGAAGGGGGGGGGGGGGTGGTGGTGTTTGTGGTGAATAGATGCAAGTAGTTCGATATATTTTGCACATGGCGGAAGAAAAGGACTTGCAACAGCTGTTGCTGCGCTGCTCTTTATTGCTGTTGTTGTTGCTGCCCAGCAAATAAGCAAAATTGACTTGAAAGAGCTGTGAAGCGAGCAGATGGGCAGATATTGAGCTCCAAGCTTCCGCCAACCCAACCCCACCACACGTCCCCACTCAGACTTTCGCTTTAACTCGCTCGCGCGCTCTCCCGCGCTCTCCCTCTGCTGGCAGACTGGCTCTCTTGGCTGCGCTGCTGGATGTTATTCACCTTCGGCATCGGCATCTGCTGCTTGGATAGCTGCTGCGCTGCTCATAACTCGTTTTGCGGCTTCATTGTTTGCCGTTTGCCCGTTTGTTCTGCCTTGCAAATGTGCGGATAAAAACAAAATATGCAAAAAACGTCGACCATTGATTGTTGCTGCTGGGTATTGTTGTTATTTCGTTTTGCCACGGCTTTTTGTTGCTATTTTTAATATATGTACATATGTATGTATGTATGTATGTATATATTCGCATATTTCGCATTGCGATTTATATTTTTATTATGTTGTTGTTGGCTCGTGTTTTTGCTCGTGTCTGCATTATATTTAATTTCGTGTGTTTGTCTGTATGTGTGTTTTTGTTTACATCTTGTTGTGGGTAGTTTTGCCAAAAAAAATTGTTGATTTAATCGCTGACTACGTCATAGCGACGTTGCCACACCTCCAAATAGCAGCGAGTGAAACTCACCACAGCAGCAGCAGCGCTGCCTTGCTCTTTATATGTCTCTCTCTCTCTCTTTCTGTATCTCTCTCACTCAACTCGGGGCGCTCTGTCGGGGCAAAAGCTGCCTGCAAGTTTTGAGCCTGCATCGAGAAATTTTCAAATGGCTTTCGTGCAGTTGTACCCAAATACAACAACCAGCCACAACAACAACAACGAGACAAGCTACCCACTCAGTTCATCAGACTCACGCAAAAGCTCTTTCACTCACCCATTCCGACATTTTGCAATGCAAATGCACTGAAAATTGCATGCGGACATTAATTACATACATATGTACATACACTCATACAAATATGTATATAAATATGTATGTATATGGCCAGACATATCGCATAGATTTGTTCACTGGCGCCATGCAAACAAAAGCGACAAACATCACAAATAAGTACATACATATATAGAATTGCAATCTTTGTCATGTCGAAGCTTCAATACTCTAGTCACCAGCTAAAAATTACATTCAAATTTCAACCGTTTTTTTTTTTTTTTTTTTAATATTTTTGTATTTAAACTTGTTTGTTGACCCATTAAGTGAACCGATTCGACCGGTTCTAGATGTGCTTCCTGCAATGTCGAATCAGATACAAATTTTGAATACATCAAATCTTAATGATAAATTTATGACTATATTTTAAAACTAATAAATCAGTTTCAAAGAGTTAATCAAAACTCGTTACTGTAAAACCCGATAATAATTAAAAGAATCTTGTTAAAAATACAAATTATAGATTAACATTTTCAAATATTGATTCTAATTTCTGAACAATATTTATTTATGAAAGCTCTAATCTCTAATATCATATTAATGTTTTGATGTGTTTACACATTTCGTTGTATAATTATGGTATCATTAAGGGTAAGGGTATACTTTCATAAACAATAAAGCTTGTTTGGATTGAACTGATTGATATTATTTGCAATAAACAATTTGTAGATTTTCTGATTTAGTTAATTTCATACAATTCTCATTTTTATAGCCTATAACATAGTATTTTTAAAAAATACAAAATTTTTTTTTTTTTCTTTTACTTTTTATTTATTTGCGCCAAAATTGCATTTGCATAAATTTCACAGTTAATTAGGCTCGTTTAGCTGGGTTGTTCTCGGGCAGTCAATCAAGAAAACGCCAAGTGGGAATTACTTCCAGTTTGAAGATCAAGCGCACAAACCCACAACGATCAAATTTGACAGCTCATTTGGTGTTGCGGCAACCGTTAACGCCCCAGTATAATATATTACAGATACATATAGATATATATGTATTTCCGACTGCTTTACGTGTGAATTTCAACCCAAAAGCAAGTCAAACACTATAAAGATAAGCATTTCTAAGTACATACATATTTCACTCGGCTCTGGCTTTTAGTGACCCACTTAAATTTCCTGTATGCCCTTCAATCAAAATAGACTGTCATCATTTTTTATATATACATATATGTAAACAATATTTATTTGTTTTACTCTCTTAGTAATTTTCTTCTTTTTTTGCCACTGATATCTAAACATCTATCTTTGTATTACTGTATGTATTTTTATTTGACCCCATGCTTGTCATCTGAAATATTTCTTGGCTCTGTGCCCATCAAAATTCTACAAATTACAACAATTTTGCCATACATCTTTTTATTTTATTTAAATTGCATTTTTTGTATTTTGTTTTTTTTTTTTTATTTGAGAATTGTGCATTTTTGATTGTCAGAGCTGCTTGCAATTTCCTGCTAGATATGATTATATATATATATGTGTATTATTTATTTATATTGATTTATAATTTATTTATTATATATATACACACATATATACACAAATATTTGTTGGCGCGTGCAGTCGATTTTGAGGAGCATTATCTACCCAAAATTTTTGGGATGCACACTTCCTGCTTCCATATACATGCATACATACATACGTTTACTGCTGACAAGCACTGTGTGAATGTTGTGAATGAGACATTGTCGGAATCAAACTACATATACATAAATACATATGTATGTACATATCTTTGTACTAAAGTCTCTAACTAAAACTTAACTCAAATAGCTCACTGGTCGCGGTTATCGCTATCAAAAATTGATATACTACATAGAAGAAGAAGAAGAAGAACAAACGCATACACATTGATATACATATGTATGTACATTCATAAAAGCACCTACTAAATGTATTGCTTACAATCGAATAAGGCTAGTATCAGTTGACTATATATATATACATATATATATATACTTATGGTGGGTGTGTGGTTGACTATAGCTCGTGATTTGTCTTGGTCAGTGCTAGTCACAGCTAATCCAGCTGATGAAATATGGTCAGTAATCCCCAAAAGTGAGTCAACTACTCCAACCACTCATAGCAATGTTCATCACATAGACTAGCTGATATAACGTTAAATGATTTTCATGAAATTGTTATCACCCAATGTTTTAGCATTTTCCATCATTTTTGGGTGGCCCAACTTTCTATGTAGAGCAGTAAAACTCAATTTTAGTAGATAGTATTTTCCATCCAAAAGATTGAATTTTCCAAAGAGAGTAATTTTTACATAAGTAAACCAGATTCCAAATGATTTTGGAGTCGATCAAATGAAGAATAAAAAGTTGGATGCAATAATTTCCACATCTTTGCCAACCATATGGCTGGAATTTATTAAAACCCCATAGCATGTATAAACATAGTATATGGAATTAATTAAAACCTCATAGTATGTACATATGTTCATATACTCATACGTCATTCAAAAAAATGATTGTGGAAAATTCCATGCAAATAGTTTATACATTAATTGAATTCATTCAACTTTAAACTTGAATTCCTACAATGATTAAATGACAATCCGGATGTGGAAAAGTCAAAAGAAAACAATTGATAATATCAGTTTTTCTGTAATCCAATTCGAAATCTATTTGTTTTTTTCTACCAACTAGATATCAGCTACATCATTTTGTGGTCATTTATTGTTTTTGTTTATTTATACAGTAGAGTTGTACGTCAAATTGCAATCGATTTTAGATTGCTTTATATTCGATAGGATCATAAAACATTTCACAAATATGAGCCCCATTAAATACGACCTTGAACAACAGCATTGAATGGTGTATACATACATATGTACATGTATTATACATATGTATGTGTGTGCTTTCAAAATTTTCCCATTGATATCTTGACTACTGACAGTTAGTAGTATTCGATTTACTAATCGTAATCCTCTTAATCGCCATTGATTGTAGATCAACATTTTCAATGGACTCATAAATGTTTGTTTTTGGCTCTCAAGAGGTTGCAATTTTTACCTTAAATTAACTATTTATGCATATTTATTTTTGCGCCCAACTTTCTATTATTTTTTATAACGAAAATTGTATTTATTTCGAGTATTTCAACTATGTA
This sequence comes from Drosophila maculinotata, assembly GCA_035045305.1. Classification (NCBI taxonomy): domain Eukaryota; kingdom Metazoa; phylum Arthropoda; class Insecta; order Diptera; family Drosophilidae; genus Drosophila; species Drosophila maculinotata. The sequence continues at coordinate 771,906 of JAWNPD010000679.1, read as the reverse complement.
GTATTATAAAAATATTATTGAATTATTGAAAATTTTTAATTGCCAAGTTAATAACATTTTGGCAATATGCTGTATCGACATTTTATCATATACCATATTTGAATTGTTTTTATGTATCTTTTAACATTCGGAAATTCCATTTGATATATTTACCGCAATTTAGCGTTAGCTCTTGATTCTAGAAGTATGCCAACGTTATCTATCACGCTCATAAACTACATACTATAGTATCTAGTATTTAGTATCTGGTATCTATGCATTTAATGTGCCATAAAAATGTGGTATATCGAAACGATCGTATATCGTGTAATACCCGTGGATGGCATATTATTTCAACGTCATTTAACGCTTGACTTTCGAGATAAAAGTGGAATCAATGCGTTGGCGTTTGGAGCACAAACCGCTCCACTTGCATTATAAATACTTGACTCTCTATAATACTGTAGTTGCACACACATATACATACATATATATGATATATATGTATATGTGCATATCTCGATAAGACGCATAATAAAGCTCTTGTATGTATTTGTGGGCTTGTCTCCTCACCTCCCATAAACCGCAGCGGAAACTAATGCGCAATTTGCTTGCCAAGTTGCCCGTGACTCAAATACGGTACGCTGCTGCATCAGGTGCAGCTTATAACGGCATTACGCATACTGATTTTATTCATGTTTTTATTTATGTTGTTCCTATTTGCTGGCCCGGGCATGCAGCAAACGGCAATCCACATATACATATGTAGCATATACATATGTACATACATATATACAGGATCTGCTGCACGTCCTCAGCGCTGGGCAAGCTGCGTACGTGAGTCGCAGCATGTTTGCCACTTGCCTCGTGGCCCACCCCGCCAGCACCCCTCATCACAAAAAACCAACCCAACCACCCAGCCGGATGCTCAGTCGTGCGACAACTTTACGATTCGTCAAATCGTTAAATCGCTTGAGTCGCAGCCGAAGCAAAGAGAGCGCGTTTGCCCTCGCTCTCACTCGCTCTCACTCGCTCTCTCAAGCGCTTCGTGTGTGTTGAGTTTCGTGTTTGGCCGCAATTCAACACACTTGATGTGGTCGCAGCGCAGGATGAATATGCTGCTGCATGGACTTTTATGACTTTGTGTTGACACATAGAGCTCAGTGCTCGGGATTTGGGTCATGCTCGCTCGCTCGTATCACTAAAAGCCCGTTAAATGCCCGGGCTGTGGTCTGCGAGGGGCATTGCTGCGGGGGTTGCTTCCAAGGCCACCGAATCGAATCAAGCAGCCTTAAGTAGTGTGCTCTAGAATGCGTAACTAGCAGCAGCATTATAGATGCAAACTGCAAACTATTGACCCTAAAGGCGCCCACAATGCAACTCGGTGGTCGTGCGCCCCACTCCCCCAACTTTTGCAGTGCTAACTTGGCCAAGACTAAAACAATTTGAATGCGAAATGTAGTTTTGGCCTCAAAACGCAACACTTTATTTCTTTGTCTAAGGTCATTTTGGTCATTATTTGCCCACGTTAATAATCCTTAATTTGATGCACTTCATTTTCAAGGATTTCCTGTCATATCAATGACAACTGAAATGCCCAAGGCTCGGCAAATAGCCTTACAAAACTTCAAAGTCTAAAAGCTTTGCCCTAACTGAACCGATTTTCAATCCCGATATTATTTGTCAATAGTATTGATTCCACATTTAAATTTGATCAACTTAATTAGTTTTTGATTTTCTGTCAAATTTCAGCACAACAAATTTTAAACTCAAAAATTAACATACTGTTAAATTTTAGCAATTTTTATTTTATTAGTTATTATAGTATACACAATTTGTTTATAATTAAAATTAAAAAAACTCGAAAATTAATTTCCAATTAATTCGTATGTTGAATTCTATAAGAATCATTTAAGATTATTTGGCAAAGTAAAATCCCTGTTCATATTATCTCTTGATCTTTCAATCCGCATATAATTTTAACTTAAGATCTATTTCGATTTACGGCAAAACTCTGATTGTGTCTATTTATAGATTGTGGCACGTCGCCATGACCTGAAGCTGATTGTGACGTCAGCCACGATGGACTCGACCAAGTTTGCGACATTCTTTGGCAATGTGCCGACATTTACCATACCGGGCAGGACGTTTCCTGTGGATGTCATGTATAGCAAGAATACGTGCGAGGATTATGTGGAATCGGCGGTGAAGCAGGCGCTCCAGGTGCACCTGACCCCCAACGAGGGTGACATGCTGATCTTTATGCCCGGCCAGGAGGATATCGAGGTCACGTGCGAGGTGCTCGAGGAGCGTCTCGGCGAGATCGACAATGCGCCCGCACTGAGCATACTGCCCATCTACTCGCAGCTGCCGTCCGATCTGCAGGCGAAGATCTTTCAAAAGTCCGTCGATGGTGTACGCAAATGCGTGGTGGCCACCAACATAGCGGAGACATCGCTGACCGTTGATGGCATCATCTATGTCATCGATTCCGGCTACTGCAAACTGAAGGTCTACAATCCCCGCATCGGCATGGACGCCCTGCAGATCTATCCCATCTCGCAGGCGAATGCCAATCAGCGTTCCGGTCGTGCCGGACGCACTGGTCCCGGCCAGGCGTTCCGCCTCTACACCCAGCGCCAGTACAAGGACGAGCTGCTGGCCCTCACCGTGCCGGAGATACAGCGCACCAATCTGGCCAATACGGTGCTGCTGCTCAAATCTCTGGGCGTTGTCGATCTGCTGCAGTTCCATTTCATGGACCCGCCGCCGCAGGACAACATCCTCAACTCGCTGTACCAACTCTGGATATTGGGCGCACTTGATCACACCGGCTCCCTCACCACACTGGGCCGCCAAATGGCCGAGTTTCCCTTGGATCCGCCCCAGTGCCAGATGCTGATCATTGCCTGCCAAATGGAGTGCAGTTCCGAGGTTCTCATCATAGGTGCGTCACCTCAATTATAGTGGTAAACTAGGATCTCAAAGGATTAGGCTTTAATATTTAATTATAATTTCGAACTTCTTTCTAAAATTTAATTCTTAAATTAATAGTTTGAAATTGAAATTTCCACAAATCTTTGGGAGCTAAAAGTTTCATAAAGATCGGCAGTTAATACAGATTGGGATCATACGTTCTGAGTTATGGTTTCTATGCGTAGTAGTTATCGTGACCAAATCCGAAAATTCAAGTCACCTAAAATTATTATTGTAATATATAATCCACTGATGCTGGACAAGTCTTCTAAATGAGATCCTTTGGCTGCTTTTGATTCTTGCCATTTTGTTGATGATTTACTTTAATATTTGGCAAATTTTCTATATCCAACAGTTTCCATGTTGTCGGTGCCATCGATATTCTATCGTCCCAAGGGACGCGAGGAGGAGGCGGATGGTGTGCGCGAAAAGTTCCAGGTGCCCGAATCGGATCATCTAACCTACCTCAATGTCTATCTGCAGTGGAAGCAGAACAGGTAAGAGTAGTTGACTTACTCTCTGTCTCTCTCTCTCACTCTGACCATCTGTCTCTTTCTGTTTTTGTAGCTATGGCTCCACTTGGTGCAATGAGCATTTCATACACATCAAGGCGATGCGAAAGGTGCGCGAGGTGCGCCAACAGCTGAAGGACATCATGACGCAGCAGAAGATGAATGTGAAGTCGTGCGGCACCGATTGGGATGTTGTGCGCAAGTGCATCTGCTCCGCATACTTTTATCAGGCGGCACGTCTGAAGGGCATCGGGGAGTATGTGAATCTGCGTACGGGCATGCCCTGCCATCTGCATCCGACATCGGCGCTTTATGGCTTGGGCACCACACCGGATTATGTTGTCTACCATGAGCTGATCATGACCGCCAAGGAGTATATGCAGTGTGCCACCGCTGTCGATGGCTATTGGCTGGCCGAGCTGGGACCCATGTTCTTTTCGGTCAAGGAGACCGGACGCAGTGGTCGCGACAAAAAGAAAATGGCCGCCGAGCATCTCAAGGAGATGGAGGAGCAAATGTTGCAAGCACAGCACGATATGGAGGAGCGCAAACAGCAGGTGGCACAGCGGGAGGAGCAGCTGGCGGCCAAACAGGAAATCGCCACGCCTGGCAATGCAACACCCAGACGCACCCCCTCCCGCATCGGCCTCTAGTATCATCTCTGTATCTGTATTTTATGTATTTCAATTTATCTACGGGCTCAGCTCCCAGCTCCACAAGCGTGAAAAATCCTACTTTTTCATATTATACGATGCAAAACAAAAACAATAACAAAAACAAATTAACATTCAAATAGTTTTTTCGGGCCGAGACTTTTGATTAGCATATTAGCATAGTTATATTGTTGGATTTGGAAACTGTTGCATGTTGCTTTTCAAGTTATTAGCAAAGAAATCTATCAGAAAATAAAACTGGTTTTCGCCTGCAAAATTCCGAGTTCCAAGTTTCTTTATACTAACTGCATATTGCAATATGATCTGTGAATATGTTATTTGAAATGGATATTCGAGTCCTTGTAGAAACTTCTATAGTTGATACTCGAGGTTTGACTTATATATTTTGTATAATTGTTGAAAATAGATTTTGGAATAGGAAAGACATCACTTTATTGAATTTATTGAAAAGAAAACTGGCATTTTCGAAACGACTATCAACTGAATTCAAATTCATGCATTTTTGCAGCCACTTTTTGCATATTGACTTATTTTTTGTATATTTGTATATAATAAGAAATTGCCCAATTAGACTAGCTGACAATATGTCATATTAAAAGGATGTTAAAATTGTAACGTATATAATCTTATAGGCATGCAACAAAATTTGCCAAACTTAAACTTTGCAATATAGTTTTCCATTGAGTTAATTTTCGTTGAAAATACATTGTATCTAAACTAAAAATCACATGTAGATGGGACCCAATTTGTCGTAGCTTTGTAAATACTGGTTTCTTTTGATTTGTATATAATTGTTTATTCAATTTTCAATATACATCTTGCATTGGCATTGCCTATATACATATATACACTAGTAAACCAGACACATGTCTGTTATTTATATACAAAAATAGAGTATAGCCATAAATAGGATACGCAGTGACAAGTGACCATCTAGCTGTTTAGTTGCTCCACTGATCAGCATGCATTTCTCATTGTCCACCACTTTATGAGTGTCTTTGCAACGGCACTCGCCCCACATGCACTGCATGCTGGCCTCTAGTGAACGTTCTACTTGCCAGTTTTGGCAGTCCTCGTTGCGGCGACAGTAGGCACCGTAGGGCACAAGCGGCTCACAAGTGGTGCTCATCAGCTGCTGGTCGTGATCTCGCTTGGCTTTGGCATAGTGCTTGTTGCGGCAGCTGCAGCGATTGTTGTGGCAAGTGCTGCCGGCGCCAAGCTGCAGTTGGCACTGGGCAGGCGTTGCACAGCTGGCATTATATGCAGCGCCCGCCACGCAGACGGTCATGTTGTGATTGGGCACAGACTCCGCAGAGCAGGCGCATTTCTTGGCCTCGGGCAGGCAAATTGAAGCGCCCTTCGTTTCGCAATACGCGGTGCTGTTGCAGCTCAAATCTGTGAAGGCAGGAATTTAAATGCAAGTGTTATTATTATTATCATAAGAAACAGTCACAGCAGAGAAGTGTGGCGGCACCCCAAGGCATATTTTGTGGCTTAATTCTACCTTTGGGACAAGTACAACTCTACCTCTTTGTTAAAGAGTAGAAGTCTTGCCGAGGTAGTCCCCAACCCAAGTAGGTGTTTAAAGCTCAGATACTTGCCAAGGCTGGACATTCACAAACGCTTTTGGGAGTGGCAAACAAGCTTGTCTCATTCCTGGCCTAGAAAGCCAAATGCCCAAAGTACAGTAATTACTCACCGAGGAGCGCCAGGCATTGGCCCTGATGCAGTTCAAAGTGCTCTTTGCAAATGCAGCGCTTCTGGGATGGGTGACAGACGGCAAACGTGTCCTGCAGCTGGCATTGACGCGACATCTCACATTCTTCGTTGAGGGGCACCTCTCGCGGCATGCAACGGCGTCGATCCACGCTGGGAATATGGCTGGCGACACAGTAACATTGTTGCGTTTGTTTGTCGCATTCGGCATGCGGCTTGCTGCAGGGACACGGGCCGCCAATGATGTTGCTTATTTTCTCATCCTGGGGACGACACTCCACGTGATCCTTGCTGCCACGTGGCGTGCAAATGCAGACCGAATCTTGACAGCGGCCATTTTTAAATTTGGAGCACTGTTCGTCATTGATGCAGCCCAGCTCAAGCAAATCCTCAGCGGAACAGGCATGCAGTAGGCAAAAGCCAATCACTATTAATAGACTTAGTCGCATTGTCAACCTTATCTTTATGTACAAATGTTGAATAATGCATACAATTAAAGAGGGCGCCATTAACCGTTAATGTTGATCATTGATCGATATGGCAGCACTGCAGCAGACAGCTTTTACAGCACTGCAAGCCTCGATGACATCAAACATCGATAAAATGTGACAGCACTGCAGCAGACAGCTTTTACAACACTGCAAGCATCGATAACATTAAACATCGATACTTCAAAGTATTCGTACAAAAAGTTTATAAAGCAAAGCAAGCACTGGCAGCCGCACAGTAAAATTCTCGTACATAACATAATAAGTTGTGAATTTCAATTTTAAATAAATCCAACAAAAAAAGTAAATTAATCAAACAAAATGGTACGCCGTGGACGTTCAGCAAGCCCCCCACCATCAGCCAGACGGTAAGTTGTGTGCCCCATAAAATGCGACCGTAGAACGTAACAATAAATCCCATTGGACAAAAAAGACAACGGACAAAAGGACGTAACACAAACGGAAGCCCAACAAATGTGTAGTGGTTTTAGCAATGCAATCAATAACTGTATTTAGTAGTGTTGTCCCAAGCGCAAGCGATGCTGCAAAATGTAACGGTGACTTCTGGAAGTTTCCGCGTTACGTAACCTACAAAAAATACAGATAAATACGGAAGACTGTGCAACGAGCAAAGTTCAAAAGCGTGGCAACAACAACAAACAACAACAAACTAGTGCTATATTTATATTACAGCGACTCATTTTTAAATTAAGTTATACAGCTTATTTTTAATAATTGACATAGCTCATAATTATATATTTATTTAATTTAAATAATTTATTTTTATTTATTTATTTAATTAAGTATTTCAAAAATTAAAAGTAAAATTATTCAAAAGAGAAACTGAGAGAAATGAAAAAAGATAGTGGAAAATCGTTGAGCAGTAATATAATTTTCAAACGCTAAATACCAAAAATGATCGCGACAGTCATTATAATTCATAATAATATATAAATTGAAATTAGGGTCTATGTCTAATCTTATTCTATATCTAAATTCTATGTTTTGTAGCATTAGCTAAAATATCGCAAAAAATAAATAAAAATATATGTTTTATTTTGCATTTTACAGCAGCGTTCCATCGCGTGCACCGGCACCAGCACCAGCGCCGGCACCCATGCAGGCACGTGCCGCCGCACCGCCGGCACCAATGGCCGCACCACCCAGCGCCGTGGGCATGCCGGCAGCACCACAGCAGCCATCGATGTTCCAGCAAATGGCCGCAACAGCTGGCGGCGTTGCCATCGGCTCGGCAATTGGTCACACTGTTGGCCATGGACTCACATCGATGCTGGGCGGCTCCGGCGATAAGGAGGCTGCAGCGCCAGCCGCTGCCGCTCCGGCTGCCCAACAGCAGCAGCCATATTTTGCACAGTCGCCACAGGCTAATGAGCCGCAGGGCGCTTGCGCCTGGGAGATTAAACAGTTCCTGCAATGCGCTCAGGGTCAGTCCGATCTGTCCCTGTGCGAGGGCTTCAATGAGGCGCTGCGACAGTGCAAGGGTCAGAATAATATGCAATAAACAATAACAACAACAATAGCAACTACAAGGAGCAAAAACCAACATTAACAAAATTCTCATTTAAAAAGTCTACGATGGCGAAAATGTTGAGCAAAAGTTGTTAATTATTTTTTTGTGTTTCGATTAGTTTTACATATGTAATCAGTTATATTGTTAATGAGACAGCAAATTGTTTAATTTAGTAAATTGTTCAAATAGAAATTCGTGCAACAGCGTGCGGCAGTCAAACAAAAAAAAACTAACCAGAACTGTCGGCGTTGATGACACAAAAAAAAAAAAAAAAATTAAAAATTGTATTTATTTTGATAATGTAAGATGTAAATTTTACATAGAATTGCGAAATGTTCCATTAGCTGTTTGGGTGCCAAAAAAAAGAAGCAAAGCAAAAACAATTAGCGGAACACGTGAGCGCCAACGATGACCTTGCACTTTGACGACGCAGTGCGTCTTAAAATAGTTGCCCTGATTCATGCTGTAAGGGGAACAGGGTGGAGGAATGGGGGGCGTCTGCAAATATCGCGTGCGACGACGCTTTGTTTTTGTTTTGATTTGCTGCGCCAATTGGGGCTTGTTTTGGTGAAATGCTTCAAGCAGGCCAACTAAACAATTATGATGATAAACATGTTTACGGCGACAATATAATATATATATATATACATATATTAGTCACATTTATTTTCCAACCTTTCCTTATCTACTCTCTCTACCTGCTGCTTTCCCTTTCGCTTGCAATAGTTTCGGAAATTGATTTATTTTCTAGAATTCTTTGGAAATATTTGTTAACATCCAAATTTGTACGGAAAATAAAAAAAGTTATGGTCACACAGGAACTCATTATAAACTAAATAAATAAATATAATCAAAAGATTAGTACAAAATAATTAAATTATTGATTCTAAAATATAAACATATAAACTATATATATATTCTTATACTGCAACTTTATATATACATATATCAACATTCGTGTCTACAAGTTTCTATAAAATTATACCATGTGTTGCATAATCTGCTTATGACATAGATACCTGATTGATAATTAAAACATAAAAAACTGCATAGACCTTAGAAATGACATTAAAGTAAAGCCAAATAATTACCAAAATGTCCTCGGGATTGAAAATCGGTTAAGTTTTGGAATGTTTATTTGTAAGGCACTTTGCAGCTTTGTTTGTCACAGCAAAATTAACATCTCATAACAAGTTTTTCTGAAGTTTTGAAAAATAAAAATTCAATTTCAAGAATCTAATTTTTAAAAACCTTTTTTTTTTGAAAAGTAATGGGGTGTACATAATTTTTTCCACCTCAGAAACATTTTTCTTAGTTTTTTATTTCTAGAATCTAAATTAAAAAAATAGTTGTGCATAAAACTAGTGTCCAAATTGCTATATATTTTTTGAAAAATGCAAACCAATTTTATTTTTAAAAGTGAATAAAGTTAAAATATTGTATTAATGTTATAATATTAATTATATTATGAATGGATCGATCGCAAAGATTCAAAGAGCTCGGAACGAACTTTCTTCTTTTTAACTATACAATGTTAATTTTTTGAAAATGTTGCATAACTAGCCCGCTTGAAGGTTGTGAAAGAAATTCCAATTCTGTAGCTTGCCGCTCTTCCAGAACTTTTAAGGCTAGGGACATTAAACTTGGAATAAAAAGTCATTGAATATGGAGCCTTTATATATTTGATTAACATGTAATTAAGCGGAAGGGGACATAGAATTTAGTTAAAACATTCATATTGTATCGAATTGTGTGTTGTGTGAAAACAGTTTGGTTGGCTCCATATTTTACCAAAATTTTGTAGAAGTCCTGTAAATGGAAACGATGAAATGAATGAATGTGACAATGGGAAATGTGAGTCAGCAATGAACTTACAAATATTAACGCCGTTACTTAGTCATCCACGTCCGTGTCCTTATCGCTGGCGTCAAGGAGGGCCTGCAATTTGCTCTCAAAAAATGTAGTGCCCTGGGCAGCAGAGGATGGATGCGAAACAACCGGAGGGCGAGTTATGTTTGGCGTTTGACTGATGTTCCTAACAGTTGGGTGTCTATAAAGCGGAGGGCTCTGGAGCCGCTTCTCGAATGTGTTGTCATGCAGGCTGCTGCGTCCCTCCAAGCTGTTGGTAACCAACTTATACAGTGGAGCAGTCTTGCTGTACTCTATTTTCCCGCATGCTTGTGTGATGTTTTCCTGGCCCAATATATCGGACAACAGATGATTGATATTATCACGTTCCGGCTGTTTCTCGTCCAACAGCACCTGCGCCATTTCAGTGTCCATTTTCTTTGGTGCCTTATGGACAACACGTGCCGTCGCCATCGATCGCATCATGTTGTGTGACGTCACGTCGCACGGTCCGCCGTAGCTGGGCCGAAGACCGCACTTTTTGGCCAAACCGGCCACTGGATTGGGCAGCGTTGGCAGCTTCCGGCGATATTGCTGCGTTACATTCAAATTGCCGCTATGGGCGGACGAGCGCACCTTCAACTGCAGCGGCTGGGCAATGCGAGAGGCCTTCAGGCGTGTCTCGAATGTCTCCGCGCCGTGTTGCAGCTGATTGGCGGGCTTCAGTAATGGCAGCCGCGGTGCCGCCAACTTGTGCAGCATCAGCGGATGCTTCGTCATCACATTCTGCAGGCTGTTGGTGCGTCTCAGCTGCAAATGCTTTTGCGACACCGCCTCCTCCTCGGAGCCAACTTTCGACTTGTTGGTGGGCATACGCACGTTGGGCACACGTGCCATTGGGCTGGCATTATGCTCCTCCATGTCATAAAATCGCAGCTCCGGCACTTTTGGCCGCTCATTGGATGTCTTGGTCTCTTCCGTGACGCTGTCGACGCTGTCGCTGGCGACGCTGGTGACGCTGTCTGCTGGTGTATCCATGTTGCGTTGACCACCGTCTGCCACCTGGAAGGTAGCCAGCTTTGGCGTCTCGTTCAATAGACGGAACACCGGCACCTTTGGACGCTCAGTCAATTGGGCTGGCTTCTCCGATTGCCCTTTATATAGCTGGAAGAATGCCATTTTCGGCGTGTCGATCAATAGACGCGCCTTGGGTGCGGGAACGCTGTCCGTGCATGTAACGGGATTGTCCGTGTTCGATGACACCGGTTTCTCCTTCATTAAACGAACATTGGGTATCCGGATGCGCTCCGTCGATGTGTTGGGCGCATCAAGCTCCTTCGCCAGCCGCACGTTGGGAACACGAGGCAGCTCATTGGATTTGGAGAGCGCCTCGAAGCTTTCTATCTGAAAGTTGGGCAACTTATGGATATCTGCCATAAATTCGGGAACCTTGACACGTTCCTTTGAGGTGTCCGGCTTGTCCGATTCTAGCATGGACATTTGGAGATATTCAATGCAGCTGGTGTGCTTCTCTTGGAGTGGCTTGAATGTAATGGGCTTTGCGGGCTGTGCCGCTGGCTTTGACTGCATCTTCATCAGGCGAACGATGGGTGCCTCGCGGTTCTGCATGAATGTGGCCGGAATCCCGGTGTCCGTTTCGCTCGGTTTGAATGCGTCGCGGCTCAGTCGTTCCCGCGGCAAGCGGTGACCTCGCTCTTGCGGCCAGATCTGGGAGACAATCGGCTTGCCCATCTCGTCCGTAGTACGATAACGTTCCGCAGCTGCTGACGCCATTTCTCCATAGCCATCCAGCTGCTCAGTGCTCGTCGCTGAATGCAGTACGGGCACCGGACGTCGCAGCGTTGAATTCGATTTGGTATTCGAGTTTTGGAACATATTCGGATTTTCATCCATCATTTGGAGAACGGGCCGCTGAATGCGATCCTTGGACATCCGCTTGCTAGCCTTGGCACGTTCCAGCTTGTCGTGCATTGTCGCAAATGAGCGCTGCGAACGCAGGCACGCCCACACATTCGATGTGGGCAGCACCATTTCATCCCTGCCCAGCCCATCACCACGCCTCACGCCCATTGTCCGGGGATAAGTGCTCATTATGGTGGGCAGCCGGGCGTGCGCCGAATGCGACGATCTCGGCAAATCAATCGGCCGCTTGTCCAAGAAGTTCAAGCTCGATCGTCGTCGCAACATGTCACGCTTCACTTTGCGCCAGATGCGATGGCACACGGCTCGGTAGATGCCCAGCAGCGTTGAGTATGGACTCAATTGGCCAGCTGGCAGGCTGTGCATTCTGGTCAATGCGTGTGGCAACAGAAGATCTATCGAAATGAAAGGAGATATGGTATATGGTATATGGTATATGGTATATGGTATATGGTATATGGTATATGGTATATGGTATATGGTATATGGTATATGGTATATGGTATATGGTATATGGTATATGGTATATGGTATATGGTATATGGTATATGGTATATGGTATATGGTATATGGTATATGGTATATGGTATATGGTATATGGTATATGGTATATGGTATATGGTATATGGTATATGGTATATGGTATATGGTATATGGTATATGGTATATGGTATATGGTATATGGTATATGGTATATGGTATATGGTATATAGTATATGGTATATGGTATATAGTATATGGTATATGGTATATGGTATATAGTATATGGTATATGGTATATGGTATATGGTATATGGTATATGGTATATGGTATATGGTATATGGTATATGGTATATGGTATATGGTATATGGTATATGGTATATGGTATATGGTATATGGTATATGGTATATGGTATATGGTATATGGTATATGGTATATGGTATATGGTATATGGTATATGGTATATGGTATATGGTATATGGTTTATGGTATATGGTTTATGGTATATGGTATATCTATGGCATATATTGATGCAGTTACTCACTGGTCGGCTGCCGCAGATGGCGGAGTGTGGTAAGTCTCGACAGGGTGCTCAGCATCTTGGAATTTCTTGCTTACGGCTGGTGCGGAGTACTGAATTCGCTAAATATTATTTTTTATTAGTAGTGCTGTGATTATTCGTCTTCGAGTTTGCTTCGAATTTGTTTTGTTAATTTGGATATCGAGAAATTTGTGCGATGCTTTGTTAAAATAAATGTGATGTTTGTAATGCTGAGGTCTAACTAAGTCAATAAGTAAAGTTGTGTATGAATAGAACTGCCTGTCAATTACTGCAAAGGCAACTACGTTTCCTTGTCGACCAGTGTTGTATAAATATTCACATTATATATATATATATATATATATATATATATAGTATTGAATAATGAAAATCTACCTCCCGTTGGAATTTAAATACAGATCTCTGAAAATGATTTTGAAACTAATCTTGCTGCAAACATTTTCCGCTAACTTTTAGAATAATTGATAATTTGAAAATCACGTTCGTAATATTTTCTTATGTGAAGTTTTGAAAAAAAAACATTGAAGCCATTTTCCGACTTTGGGGGTAGATTTTCCAAAATTAATATTTTGTTTTGTAGAGCTTCGAAAATAAGTTTGAGGAAAATCGGATAAAAATTCATTTTGTGCCCATACAAGCTTGCCCCCCATTTTCCACCCAACGGGTGCATTTTCCATAAAATCGGTGTACAGCTAATGCATTTTTATAATGATCTTTGAAAATATGTTTGAACCCAATCGGATTAAAAGAGAAAAAGTTGCATACAACGGCTTTTCCTCATTTTCCGATCTTACGTATAGAATTTTCCGAAATCGCTTCTTAGTACGCACTTTCAGACTAAGAGAAAACTACTTTGAAAATTTCAGCTCTCTAGCTTTTATGGTTACCAAGCAGTACGAACTGTTTTATATATATATATATATATACTATTTAGCGACCGTTAAATTTAAATTTTCTGTCAAAAATCACTCCAAAAGTGACAAAAAAAATTAGCTTGTAAAGAGCCCTAACAACGAAAAGTTCCTTATAAATGACATTCCCCAGCTTTAAACAGCCAAAACTTTGTAAAATCTGAACTAAAATTACAATAAGTTAATAAGATATCGAAAAACAATGATATACTTGTATTGACCCGGCACTACGAAAACCTATATTCTAAATATGAAGTCTCTAGCTTTTGTAGTCTCTGAGAAATGCGCGTTCATATAGATGGACGGACAGACGAACTCGGCTATTGATAGTGATCAAGAATATATATACTTAATGGGCTCGGAGTTGCTTCCTTATGCCTGTTACATGCTTTTGCACAAAACCATTATACCCATTTTCAGGGTATAAAGATAAACGGCCCTCCTCAAGGCTTGAAGACGGACGGACGGACGAATGAACGGAATGTCCGTTCAGACATTGCACAAAACCACAAAATCTTTTTTGCTTCGTTAGCAGAGTATAATAAATGTACAAGTTTTTGCTTACCAATAATAATTAGGATGAGGAGTGAACTGTACTTCCAAAGAATTTTGTTTTAAATATTCTTCTTAGTATAGTGAATTTGGATTTGGTTATATATTTAAATATATGTGTAAGTATTTTCAACTTTGTAGAAATTTTGTCAATATTTGGTTAAAACAATTTAGATTTAAATACAGAGATGTAATGGCGTAATGAACTCGATCTCTAGGCTAGCAGGAATTACCTTAAAAATATGACTTTCAATTACGGCAAAGGCAACTACGTTGTTGCACGAACAGTGTTGCATGAAACTAAAACTAATTTCAATGCATTTTCCGCTTGCCATTCGACTATATGCTATAGTGGTCAGATGCGGCTTATTCCCAAGTATTCTATGCGTGCAACAGATATAAGCATCGGTACCAAGTTTCATCAAGAAAGCTTCAAAATTGAGAGAAACAGACGGACAGATGAACAACGCTATATCGACTCGTCTTGTCGTCCTGATCAAGAATATATATAGTGTATGGGGTCGGATATGTTTCCGTCTATGCTCAGTCTTCTGGCCATAATTATAATACCGTCTTCAAGGCTAAATCAATGTATATGTAATGTTGTTGAAATTGAATAGTACAACAGTAATAATGGCATAATGTATTACGACTGTAATTATTACTTAATCAGCACACTTTTTAGCGACAGTCTTCAAAGTTGCAAAACTAATTTCAATCAGCCGTTAGCAATTACAAAAATATGTAATGTTTTTTAAAGCTAAGATCGCATTTATTACGGTTTTGTATTACAAAAAGGTTCAGGCAGTGATTATAAAAATTTCTTGGCACGCTGCTGAGTTTGAAGGCGACGCTGTTCGCTGGTCTCGTTGCCGTTGAGTAGGTTCTCGGTGTTATTTATGATCCTGGTGGGCTCATCGGCGGATGAGCTGAGACGCTGTCGCTTATTGAGCGGCTCTATGGGCAGATTCTCGGCTTGTCGGCGTGGCGGCTGCTCCCCCTGCTTCTGCTGGCGATTGGAGCGCTGCATGCTGCGATCCAGTTTGCCCAGCTGATCGAGCGGTTCATTCAAAACGGTCAAGGACCTGCGCATGTTATTCTGCTGGCACTGGTCGAGCACGGCACGAGCCTTATTCAATACCTGCTCATATATGCATTGTTCCGGTGGCTCAGCCGCTGGCTGTTGCTCCGCCTGCTGATCATTCTCCTGCTCAACTGAATCTGTTGTTTGCTCTGCCGGCTGGATGTCATAGTACCATTGACTGGCAAAGCTGTTTTGCATTGTGTGACGCCGATAGACAATGGCCGCTGGCAGCGTTGCTTCATTGCGACGCATCATGTGCTGTAGCCGCTCCTTGGCAAAGATCTCCACAATGTACAGATAGTTAACGTTGCCCGTGAGCAGCTGCCGCTCTAGCGTTTGTATGGCTTCCAGTGCCACCGTCTCCACTTGCGATTCATCGACGCTCAGCTGCGCATAGTTGAGCAGCCACTCGCAAATCGCTTGCTTCTCCTGCGGCGGTGGCAGTGGCAGCATCTCCGGCAGCTTTGCATCCTCCAGCAGCGACACAATCTTTGCACGCTGCTCGCTTGTCCGCCAACCGTTGACAAAGTACTCCAGGCGATTGGGCAGCGTTGTTGACCGCTTGGACAACGGTTCCACAAAGCAGCGCAACTCTTGCGGCAGCTGCGGTCGATCCTCCAGCTGCTCGCCGGCTACCAGCTGCAGGCGATGCACTCCCTCATTGTACAGCTGAGCACAGAATTGCGGTGACTGGCGACAGCGGCGTCCAATTGTCGCATCCCGTTGCGCCGCATGACGCAGCCGACCAAAGAGCTCATCGCCCAAATGACACAGCAGCCACTCGTGCAGCTCCAGCTGCAGCAGCGACGCACGACTGCGATGCGGCAGACTGGCCAGATATTTAATGGCGCTGTGCATCAGCGTCACCAGCTGGACATGCTGTTCGCAAGGCGGCACAATGCGTCCAAAGATATAAATACTATACGAGCGTAGGTTATTTAACTGCAGCTGTTTCACCACCTCCAGACGATCCGGCGGATCCTCAGGCATATCTTGTATGACGAGTGCCACATAGCTGCAGCCGCTTTTGCTGCACAGCAGCTGCAATCTGTGGCGCGCCTCCAGCAGCTGTTTGCCGTCCACAAAGCAAACGATGCCATCGGCATCGGTCAATCTCTTTGAGACTGCTTGCGTCTGGGGCAGACCCTTCACTTTGTGCACGCACAGCGCCACATTGTGGGCAAGTCCATGTATATAGTATTCGGTGCTGGGCGTATCGTTCGCTGTCGGCGTATACAGCAGTCCACGATCCAGGGCAATATCCATGGCCTGACCGGCATGACCCTCCGGTAGCGATAGCACCAATTTGAAAAATTGACGAGCACCTGGCGTCGTTTTCAACGTGTGGGCAAGCAACTCCCATAGATTGAGCTGGAGCCAGCAGTGCTGCTCCATGCCGGTGAGTAGGCGGCGATAGTCGCATGGTTCGCCCTGACGATAGCGACGCATCAAGCTGAGCGGCTGTTTGGCGGTATCCATATTGACCAGTTGGCTGGTCGACTGGGCGCCAAAGCTGAGCGGCAAACGGGCAAAAAGCTCATCCTTGTGCTGTTGGACGCGTCGATAGTTGCGCCAGCGATGCCAATAGCGACGCATCAGTTCCAGCTCGTAATCGGCGCTCTTAAAATGCTGGTGTACCAGCTCGGCAATATGCTGCTCCAGCAGCTTCTCGTACAGTTCATCGGTTGTGTTGGCCAGCTGAAATTCCTTGAGGCACACTTGCTCCACCTCCTCTCCGATTAATTCGTGGACCAGTTGCTTACTCTCCGTATCCAAATCTCGCTCCTGCTGCACCTGTCTTTGGCGCTGTTGCTCGGCTGCCGCTGCTGCTGCGGCTGCGGCTGCTGATGCGGCAGCCGCTGCTGCTACTTTTGCTGCAGCTGCTGCAATTTGTGCTTCGGCGGCTGCAACTGCTGCTTCGGCGTCTGCCCTTTGCTGACGCAGTTGCTCCTCTTGGGCACGCCGCTGTGCCAGCTGGCGCTGTTGGCGCTCACGTTCCGCCTGCGCCGCCTTTGCCTTCACCTTTTGCAGCTCCAGCAGCTCCTGTTCACGGTGCTTGGCCGCCGCTATGGCCTGCTCCAGTGCAGCCAGCCGAGCAATCTCGGCTGCCTTATGCTGCCGCTGCTGCTCCGCCGGAGAGACTATGTTTGGCAATGGCTGTGTGGTGGGAGCCAAGCTCGGACTGGGCTTTGTGGCAAATATATTGCTGGTCTCTGTTGCACGCAGTCCAAAGCTGAATCCCTTGCTTATTTTCGGCACCGGCGGCTGCTGCTGCTGCTCCTGCGGCGGTGGCGTCGTCGCTTTGATCCTGGGTGAAATGTTCACCGAAAGGGATGGCACCTTGAACAGATTGTCCATTTGATTGTTGGATGGTGTTGTGGTTATAGTTTTTTCTATATTTGTGTTAGCTTTTGTTGCTACTGCGGCTTCCTGCTGCTGCACCTCCTCCTGCCCGCTATTGGGCAACTGGTCCTTGGCCGTCCAGGCGCCGCTCTTGAGATAGCCTTGCCCATTGAAGCTGTTGTGCGGCTGATGATTCTTGTAAAGCAATTTCGACGGCAGCGCCTCCCCACAGATGGTTTCACCAACGCTCTGCGTCCGCTTCGATTCCACCAACTGCACGAGAAAGAAAGAGAGAGAGAGAGTGAGTGAGTGAGTGAAAGAGAATGAGAGAGTGTTGGAGAAATTGATGATCCAGTCAAGCGAAACTCTGCTTTCAAGAGCAAACCAATTAATAAGTGCTATAGTCAAGAGTGACCGACTAACAGATATCCTCTAATCAGCTTCAAATTGCTGTTACATACTTGTATTCAGTTCTGTTTCGAATTCAGAACGTATTTCAAAAAGTGAAACCGAATACATTCCGAGAAACGTTTTTGGTGGTATCTTGAAAATATGTATACCTATCTATAGATTGGATTGGCATTCCAAATTTACGAATCAACATTAAAACGGTGTTTTTTTTGGTAACAGATTATCGGACTGGCTTACCTCTAACTGTCTGCGCAGCCTGTAATGATCCGGCGTGTGGATGCGGCTGAGTTCGACGCGTCTGGCCTCGCTTACATTAAGGCTGCAGGCCTCCAAAAATTCGATGGCTTCCGCATCGTTGGGAAAGAGAAGCATCTTGCGTATATAGGCGATGGGCAGCGTGGAGAGATCATGTTTGCGGGGCGCACGATAGGCGTGGACGAGGCGATGCATGGCAAGAATGCGCAGGCGCACAAAATATGTGACTAGGATGCAGGCGCTCAGGTATGTCGTCTGCGGTTCGCTCAGCAGTTGAAAGAAGCGCACGAAATTCGTGTCATTCAGCGCCAAATAGAATTTAATGGCCCGTCGGATTTGCGGGCATCTCTGCAGCTCGACGGGCAGCTGGCCAATGTCCCAGAGGAAGTTCGCATCCGCCAGATTGAGCAGCACAATATAGCCGCGAAATTCGGCCTCGCGCGGACATTGGATGCCCTTCAGGCGCAAATCATGATACATATACTTTAATGTTTGGAAACATTTTGTTAGATTCTCGGCATTGATCTTCTTATCAAAGACGCTGGGATCTTCGGCCACCAGGCGGGCATTGCAATGTATGTGAAAGCGGGCGCACTGCTCCACCAGCTTGACGGATGCCAGCGAGCACAGCTCCTGCTGTGTGATCTCCTTGCGTATGGAGCGTGTGCGATCCCAAATGAAATGAAACCAATCACCCAAATGCGTATCACCAGCCTCGCAGCGATCCATCACCTCATGCATCAGATAGCTCATGGTCATGTGCAGCGCCGGCTCTGCGCGCAGCTCGTGCGGTAGCGGCGTCTCCTGATCGGCGCTGCTGCGTGAATATTGCTTGAGCGCACGCTCATGTGAGATCAGCTCATCGGAGTTTGGCTGCAGCTCATAGCTGGCCACCTGGCGCTGAAATTCGCGCAGCACGCGCTCCTTCTCCGGACACATGTCCGGACAGTGGCCCCTCAGCCGCTGCTCCACATCACGTTTCTGCTCCAAACGCAACAGCTTATCACGTGCATCCAATATGCGATACTTTTCCTCGCTGTTGTGCGCCTGTTTGCGCATCACAGCCTCCAGTTCCAGTCTGGCTGCCTTGCTTTGAGGGGTCGCACGTACGCCAGATGTTGTTGTTGTTGCTGCTGCTGCTGCTGCTGCTGGTGCGACACTGAGTCTGACCGGAGCTAATCCAGTTGCTGGTTTAGCGGCGAGCTTGCCGGGATGTTCGTTGCGCCAGCCACTGCTCAGTGCATTCAGTTCGGCTTGCACATCGGGATCCACCCATTCTTCTGTCTTTTGAGCTGGCGCACTTTCCATTTCCGCATAGCTCATTTGAAATTTGTGGCCATTGTAGTTGCCGCCCTCTCGGAGCGCCAACTCAGCCTCCGCTTCGCTGGCATAGCTAACGGTGCAGGTCATGCGACGAGGACGAAGCACAAAGTTTACTAGGTTGCCAAAGCGTCCGAAATGCGAGCGTGCCACAAATTTGTCTAGAAACAATTCTGGTATATTTATACATCTGCAAATTGAATTAAAATCAGTTTATTATTATTTTTATAAGAGAGTCTCACAATAGAGAAGAAAAGTACCCTAAGGGATCTTTAGTGCCCTAAGTACAACTCTACCTCTTTGATAAATGACTCAAGATCTCTTGCCACTGCAGTCCTAATCCGAGCAGGCGCTTAAAACCCAATTGCAGACCAATGCTCGACATTTACAAACAGCTCATTAGCTTGTCTCATTCCCGGTCTAGAGAGCCCCTTAATGACTACCTAGACATCCCACATCCCGATTGTGGATTTAACATTTGGAATCAATAGACTCGATAAAATTAAAATAACGACCAATACCAATTCACCTCAGCGCCATATTTATAAGAACACACGTGCATATTTTTGTAAACAAATGCACACACAAAACCCGCATGCACACATATACATATGCATACAAATTACACTACACTTGAATTAATACTACAACTAAATTACGTTTAGTTATACTTACAGTAATGTCTTGTAGTTGAAGGCACCATCGGTGCGAGTTTCCACCATGGCACTCAACTATGTTTTAATGTTTTATACAAATGCCGGCTTTTGATCTTACATTACTTGCTTCCGACAATTTGTAAATTGACAACTAATCTGGCATAGAGTTGCCACATTGAGTATTTGGTCGCACTCAATATTTGTGGTTGCCACTTGGTAAAAGTATTTTTGCCATATCTTTAAAGAAGGTCGTTTGAAGTGTACCAACTTTTGTATGTACTATATTAATTTTAATAAGTTATATAAAATAACATTAAATTCTACGCTAAGCATATTACAACTTGTACCATTTTCCAATGCATAAGAGAATAGGAATGTAACAGTTTTAGTCCAATTGTACCATATGTGGCATTTAGGTTATTCAAATTGTATTCGATAGTACAGGCGATTTCGATATTGATAACTGCTGCAAATATGGCCACTCAAAATTTTTGAATTAATATCAATGATAATTGAATTTCAATCTCATTACTCATTACAATAAATTAAAATCATTTTATTTATTAACAGGTGATTGCATGCGCAATGCATTAAAACATAATTGGGAGCAATAATTATCACGTTTATAGTAACAAAATGCTAACTTACATATATATTTGTCTTTGCTCTTTTATTTCATATGTACATTAAACATTGTACATCAAAATTTAAATATATAATAAAACTAGCCATTTTGGCCTTAAATAGTTGTACGATACAACAAACGATATATCGTATACATAAGCAATCGCTTTTAAAAAAATATCGATGTAAAATTGACGATAAGGCGGCACAACGATAGCTCGATGTATCCCCAGCCATAACTAGTTGTTGTTGGCATTTAACGCGAAGACAGCGTTCGCAACGCAGCGCGATGTTCAACGCTAATAAATTTGTTTTTTTGTTTTTTTTTTGAAATAACACGTTAAGACCGACTAAATGATAATTGTGAACGAATCAAGTGCAAATGCAAACATATATTAACTGTAACAAAAGCGAAAGAATGCAAAAAGCATAACGACGCTAAACATACAGCAAATAAAACGAAGATAACCACGAAAAATATGATCGAACGGAATATGTGAATATAATGTGTGCCAACAGTTGGTAAAAAAAAAACCAAATAAAATAAATAAATAAAAAGAGACACAATTTAACTTTTGAATAAATTCCATTAAAACGAATTTTTTTCGAAATTGCAATTTGCTGTTGCAGTTTTTAGTTTCCAGTTGTTTTTTCTTTTTTGTTGTTGTCTAACGTGTTTCCGTTGATCTTGGCCAGTTGTTGTTGCTATTGTAACGCGTGTGATTCATACAAACAACAACAGTTACAAAGCAAAAAAAAATTCAACCGTGGAAATAAATGGTAAATAAATAAAAGCGACGCGAATATTCAACTAAAACAGAAGCGAGAAAAGTTCGTTGACGAAGTGCATCCTGCATTGAGAGATAAAAGAACACGATAACCAAATACAAAACTATAAAAAAGCAAACACACACACCGTTTCATTTTTTGTTGTTGTTGTTTTCTGTACAGCTGCTGTCAAGTGCGCAGCCGCAGCGCCGCTGTTAAAAAGTCCTTTGTGTACTGCATGCCATCTCACTCGCACACACGCCAATATGCCACTACTGGCAGCTAGATGAATAGCAACGCACGCACACACACACACTCATACAAACGGCATGCAGCTGCTGAGATGAAAAAAGCGAAAATGATGCCAAAGCCAAATCCAACAACAGACAACAAGCATAAAATGTATCTGCAATATTAATAGCCAACAGCAATAATAATACGAATAATAACAACAATAAATACATTAATATTCAAAATTAATTAAAAGTGTTATCGAACGAGCTTATCGATAACAATGAAGGTTACCGTTTGTTTCGGCGATCTTCGCATTTTGGTGCCCTGCGGCTCTGGTGAATTGCTCGTTAGGGATTTGGTCAGCGAGGCAACGCGACGCTACAAAAAGGCAGCCGGCAAGGTGAGTAACAAATAAAAACACCCTCCTCCCCCCACCCCTTACCCCTCTGTTGACACCCCTACACCAAACAATTTCATCCCCTTTGCTGATTGAACAGCGGATATGCTGCACTTGAGCGTCAGTTGCTCATAATTAACAAAACAAAACAAAACAAGTCAGTGATAATATACATATGTGCATATGTATGTATATACTCACATATGTATACATAAACATAAATGTACATAAACACATGAGTGTGTGTGTGTGTGTGTGTGTGCGTTATGATTATCGGCCCTTAGAAAGATGTTAGAGCAGATCGGAATGTGTGCGTCGTCTAGGTAAAATATTTGAATAATGATAAGCGACGTTCCAATAATAAAAAACGCTCCAAAAAAGTCAGGCAAGCCAAATGAATTCAAATATAAACGTAAACGAAACGGTTTAGTCGAACAGTTAATACTCTTTTTAGATACTACTTGTTATACTATATACTGCCTGTTTAATTATATTCTTTATTTATCTATTTAATGTGTTATAATGATAACATTTTAAATTTAAGTAAATGTAAATATACAGGCTGTACTTAAATATAAATGTGTCCAATATTTTGCCCATTACTGATCTAGTTTCTTAATTATAAATAATTTCCAAAGCCCTATTTTCTAAATAATGTTATGATTAAATAATTAAAAAAATGTACTGGGCGGAGATAAGACGCTTTGCCCAATATATGTTAATATGGTCCGACATCTGTTGCAAAGTTGTAAATAAAAACCTTAAATACACATAAAATATAAAAAAAAAACATTTTAAGGAATTGCCGTAAAAATTAAAAAATTATCCTTTATTAAGAAAAATTTACCACAAAACTCAAATTTGTAGAATATATTTTCATGAAATTTGTTTCATTATTATATTATCTACTTATCAGCATTAAGGAATCAAGCATTAACTTAAATCCCGAAAATAGGTTAAACAGGAAACATTATCTAATCTAAATAGATTGATTCTTTGTACACATATCTTGATTATGAAAGAAGCATACCTCAACGTTAGGGTATCCGAAAAGAAGATAGAAATGTATGTAAATGCTCAGAGAAATGATAACAACAGCAAACAAAATCGAAAAAGAGACAAGCAAAGCATATATGCGAAGACCACAGAAGAATACGAATTAAAACACAACAACAACAGCAAATAAGAGTAAATAAATACCTTTAAAAACCAGAGACTGGTGGGAGGGGGAGGGGTGGGGAAGAGCCTCGCAGTTTGAACTCATTTGAACCCGAAGAAGAAGAGCAGCTCTTGTAACTTCTCAACTTCTCACAGGGGCAACAAATTAAGGGCCCAACCTTCCTGCCGCAGAGACGCGACAGGTACAACAAGAAGAAGAACAACAAGAAAAAGTACGAGAAGAAGAAGAAGAAGACAAATGATATAGGGTTCTGATTGGGGCAAAGGGTTCCGGGCGGCTGCATTGGCAGCCTTGTAATTAATCAAAAAAGCATTCCTAAAACAAAATATATGTATGCTCCCAGGGGAAAATCAAATCAATTTCATTATGTTAATCAAGATGATGATGATGATGATGATGGCTTTTGAGCTGATTAAGTCATTAGATAGATTTGGTGTTTTGGTATTTCCGCTTGAGAAACTGTGTGTGCTTGTTCTTCTTTTTTGTTGCATATCTAAGTGCAACGTGTGAATTTATCAGATACTATCTTAGCCTCACTCTCAATTGTTTTCTTGTGGCTCGCAGAAACTGTGTCAGCTGCAAATGTGAAGCTCAAAAAATAAGATAAGACGACGCTTTCCATTTCGCGATCACGTGTGTGAAAGAGTGAGACAGACAGACAGACGGACGAACGAACGGACGGACGGACGGACAGACAGAGACCCAGACCCAGACCCAGTCTCAGAGCCAACTCTATCTATGGCGAACTTGCTAATTATGCAATTTAATGCTTCAACGGCACACACAAATTGCAACATCAGCTAACAAAAACACTCTAGCTCTGATTTCAAATTCTCGCACATGGTATGATGATATCCGTTAGCAACAGTTTCTCTCCTTCCCCTTCCTATTCAATGGATTCGCTTTCGCAGCTGGTATTTAGTTTTTATTTATTTATCTGCACACTTGGTATTTGGTACACTCTCTAGTAACTGGGCCAATTGTGCTGAGATTGCATTGAAACTTGGTATGCAGCCTGCGTATTGCACATGCAACTCATTAGACTTACGAAACTAAAGGTTTCTTGCAGTCCAACAACATAATATACATTTGAATACGAGTAACATACGTGTAACAATTAAAGTTCACACTGTCCTGCATCGAGTTGAAAGAACTTCTTCAAGGAAGAGCGTAGGCTTTGGCTTGGAGCATGTATCAACCATAGAAATCATAGATCATACTGCCAAAAAAGCCTCAAAAAATATCATATCTTAAAAATCAAGAACTTAACTTAAAATGTACTCATCTGTTTAGGAATAAGAACAGTTATCTGTAAAATAGATGAAAGATACAAGTTTAAAACCAATCAAATTCTTGCATTTCTACATTAAATTGAGAAAAAATATGCTCCTAAGAGAGATAACATTTATTAAATATAATCATATAATCAAAATCATTCTCATTCTTATATATAATTATATTTTATATAATTTAATTGAATCTGTATCATAATCATTAATTATGGTCCACTATTCGTGCTGTCCTAAAGCATATTCCCAAGCAAATTGATTATATAATGAATTGCAATAATTGTTTAATCAATCGCTTAGGATTGTCTCTGTGTTCGTTCGTTCGTTCTGTGGGCGTTTGTATCAACTTATCGCCCAGCGTTCAACTGGACAACTGGACAACTGGTCAACTGGTCAACTGGGCAAATCTGTTCAACTGGTCAACTGGGCGTGCCATTTGAGTCATTTGTTTTGTTGGTTTTCATTCTTTTTTGTTGTTGATTTTCTTTCATTTTTATTTTTTTTTTGGCACATCTGGGGAATCGCACCTCGGGAAGCGAACCGGCGGCAGTTGAAAAAGATTCATTGAGCATTCAGTTCTCGTTGTGAATTCTTTTGGCCACAAAACCGGTTTCACGCAATTTGTAAATAATTTCGTCATTTACAAAAAAAAAAAAACCAAAATGAGCGAAATATTCAATGGAGCTAACCTGATGCTGGCGCGAAAATATTTTGCCCGTTAAATATTCGAAAATGTGCGCACGCTAATTGTAGCGCATTTTAAGTGCGCTCTAATTTGGCCCCACACTTAATTATTCGATTGGGAAAACTTCAACACCTGTTCGAAACACACAAAATATGAAGAAAACAATAATAATAATCATAATTGAAACAAACTTGAGACGCGTGACAAAACGCCTTAAAGATATACATATATATATATACATACATATAGTTGCAGTTACCTCAAGGAACTTCACTTGGGGTCACTCTCAAGTATTTTTTGCGTAAGGAGATCAAGTTGGGATTTGTACACTATAATTGGCTGATATTGGCCATCGGCTACCATAAAGATAAACAATTTCATGTACATAACCGGAAATCTAAACCGGTTTTATTTTTTTTTTTTTTTTGCGCTCAGCAGCAACAGCAGCAGACAGTCAACTGTTGTCGCCTCCCCGCACTCTTTTAACCTTCATCGTAGTGCAAAACAAACCGAAACACACATTTTCATAATTATAAAATAATTACAAGTTTAATTCTAGTCAAGACACATACATATATAATCATCATTTGCTAGTTGGTTTCTAGTTTAAGAACTAAGAACTTTAGTATTTGGTTTGTGCTGAAAACTAAATATATATATATTTTTTTAGCTATTTCACCTTAATAATTTAATCAGCTTTTGCTATCGAAGTAAAACGAAAGTTCTTGGTATTAATTTCCATGTGCGAAACCCTTTTCCAGTTTTCTTTCTTCAAGGCTTTCTTTGCTGTTAACCTCAAAATTCCATGGTGTTTGGCTCAGAATGCAAGCCCATTATAGCTATGGGTCTAATGCCATAATGGCCTACCATTTAAGACGTTAGACGCGCCCCCCTTTGCCCCCCTTTGTACCCCTTTTACTCACCTCTGTGCAATGCAACAGAATGGGAACGCAAGAAATATGTTTAAAAACGTTAGAACATTATGACAATTGATATGTGCAACTAAATAATACTCTAGAGTCTAGACTCTAGAGTCTAGACTATATGCTTATTTTGTATAATTTACCTAGCAGTTTGTTGATTCTATTGATTATCATATATAGCTGATATACCCATAGTAAAAATAAATAAACTAGTTTAAATTGTTGTTCGTTACTGGCACAAAAAAAAAAAAAACTTTCTTGACTTCCAATTATACAATTTATATAGAATATCTATCAAATGTGGTATTAATCAAATACGAGTATCTCATCAATTAGTTTTTCTAGGGTATAAAAATCAATTGCGTTTTAATTTTTTTGCGCCCACCTTGACAAAAAGTCAGGCTGCCAGGCAGCTTTGGTAGTTGGTAAACTCATGAGGGTTGGCTGCGCTTTGTTGTTGTTGTTGTTGCTGTTGTCATGACAACAACCACAACATATGGTATATGGCATAGATATATATATATATATATGTATATCGAGTATATATGGCATACATAGTGTTGCGACTGCGTCATTGCCCATTAAGGGGCGTAGAAATACTCGCAATAGTCGTATAATATCTACCTAGATACTCAGACCCATACTCATACTCATACTCATACTCGTATTCGTATTCGTATTGCTATTCCTATTCATATCTATATAATGATTGCATTGTTGTGTTGCCTCTAGCTTGTGGGCTGCCTGCTTTAAAGCCTGGGTTGATTCATGCTCTTGACCAAATTAGGCGCGAAATTCAATTGAATTATTGTCTCAGTCTCCCGTCTCCAATCCGCTGTCTTTTGCTGTTATTTTTCGGGTGCTTGGCAATTGAAAATAATTTCCAACATCAATTGACCGCCCACAGCACACGTCGACACAACTTTGTATAAGCAATCGAAATGCCGCCCACAATCGCATTAAATTCCGGCTGTTTTCCACTGTAATGCATTCGAAATGCACCGGAATTGTAATCGAAACTTAACGTTTGATTATTTCCAAAGAAGTAATTGAGATATTGATTGATATGCCATATAAACATACTTTGTTGAATGTTCAGCTGCAAAGAATACTTACCGAATACTGCCCCTAATCTAAACAACAATATTCTGTGTACATAATCAACATAAACGACGTAGGACCCATTTGAAATTTCGAAAATCTTTATTAAAACGCTTACAAAATAGACTTATACGTATGTATATTCTTATCTTTATTGAACTGGTGCACTAATCATATATTAGTTTCGGAGCTCCAATATTTTATGAGCGGTGACTTATAACCTGTATACCCTAACTTTCGGTTTTATAGTTATGTCACAAAATACTTACGCAGTGAAGGTAACATTTTATTTATTTAATTATTAATAATAATTTAACAATTAACAGTTTACCATGAAGCAGGATATTAGAAAATAAAAGAAAGATCATTTTACATTTTATTTTATTATATTTTGCATTTATAATTTTGTGGCATATTTTAACATGAGTTTAATGAGTTGAAAAATCGACCTCATTTCGAGTACTCATTTGTGACGAAACTGTCAGTTGCAATTCATATGCCGCCATTGCAGTGCCCAAGTAGGGTATCTAGCCTACTACCAAACGCTACTGAAATTGCTCGCCTTAGCCTGCAATAAAGTATTGTTAACTGCATTTGGCTTTGCTGCCCCCTCAAAAGCGTAAAACTGTTTTGCCGCGGGGCTGTTGTGGCGAGTTTGGGGTGGGGCATCTATCTATTTGCATGCCCCCACTGCCACACGACTGCACGACGTTGGTTTGTTGCATTGCATTGTGTGGTTGCTACACCCGCCGCAGGGGCACAGTCGCAGCGAATTCCTTGGCCACGTCTCTGTCTTCTGGTATCTTCTACAATTACAATAGCTTTATTGCCACACTAATTGAGTATCTATTTTGGTCACGCACGTGTGTCCCTTGTCTACCTTTTGACTTTCTGTTCGTTTTCACATTTCTTTTTGTTCTGTTTGTTTCTGTTTGTTTCTGTTGTTTGGTTTTGTTTGTTATACCCTGTACTTAAAATGTGTTGGGTCACAGCGGGTATTATTAAGTTGCATGCAACTGCAAGTCTAGAAATTACATACATCTATTGTTGATAAGCAGCAGTTATGCAGTTATCATATATATTTATATCAACATCTGCCCCAACAACTACAAGTTAATAGTTGAGTATACCATATTATTATACAATATCTATCTCCCCACTTCACCAAATCGATAAGTCTTGATTTTAATCGTATCATATCGTTTTTCTATAGTTGTAGTTCTATATCTATAGTTGTATATAATTATTCTTTGTATAATTGTTTCAATTGACGAATTTTTAATATAATTTTGGTTTATTTTATATTAATAAGTGTTGAAAAAAAGATAATATTAGAAGAGAAAATATTGTGAAATATGCAAATTTGAGATTAAATTTCCAATTGCATACTAATAGTAGAAGTTTTTAATACATTTCTAATAGATTTTCGAGCTGTCAAGCGATCCCAAATACAGAGTATCTGCCAGTCGAGAACAATTCAAGTGCATTCTAACTTGTTTGTTTTGATAATGAGAACAAGACTGCAGCAGTGTGTGTGTGCGTGTGTGTGTGTGTGTGTGTGTTTGGTGTGTGTACAGGATTCGAATTTGGATTCGAAACGGACTTCGAGTGCCTGGCACATTAATTAAATGAACTTCCTGCCACTGGCAACTGGCAATGTGGCAACTGAAACGTGGCATAGAACTGCACCCATTGGTTGCCCTTTGCGTGCCAAGCGCCGTTACAGTTCTGCCTCTGCCTCTTCTTCATCTGATTCAATGTTGTTTGTTCGTTTTGTTGCATGCAATGCAGCTCAAATAACCACAGCAACAACAACAACAACAACAACTGCAATGTGTTGCCCTGGTAATATATCATTAAAATATAACAAAAAAAACATGTTTTTTTTTTTTTTTGTATTTTACCGCCTAATGACAATCCGGACGCAACGGAAGCGCCACGCCACACAACTCATCCCCCCCTCCGACCCGACCCCCGCCGCGGGCCGTAACCTCTCTCCCATACGCTGACGCACCCATTATAATAACAATACGGCAACAACTGCATTAATATATGCATTATCATCATTCTAATTAATTTGTTCACTTTGTGGCTCTCAAATTTTGATCAATTGAGTTTTTGGGCTTTACCTTTACCTCGACTTCAAGGTGAATATAAAGTAACACTTCATTTCCCCATCCTCATCTCCTCCACTACCTCCACTACCTGCACCTCCTCTTTCATTATTCTCTGGTTTGTCTTCATGTTGCTGCCACGCATCGCTGGTTAGACCTCAAGAGGGGGCGATTTCAGAGCATGTCGCTGATATGCTCCATTGATGTGCATTGGGTCAAGTGCAAAATTAAGTGCATATCAATTGTCAGGTGAAGGTGAAGTTCAAATTTGTATGCTATGTATTATATAGGAATAGATGTATTACAGTTAGGTACTTGAAGGTTCTTCTGCAGCTACAACTTTGGTTTTCGGTTGCATGTATTCTAGTTATCTAGGCATTTATAGCCTCCAATATCTTACTAACATTTCTGAAAGTGAAAAGTTTATGGATCATTTCATCAGCATAAGCTCATTGAAACACTATTTCTTTAAATACTATCATTTTCCAAAGTTTTACTTATTTCTTAATAATAATTTCTGGAAAAATATTTCGGAACGGTTAAGAATGGTTTTAGAAAAATCGTTTTACGCATTTACTCTCGCTCAAAATAATTTTGATTTTGTAATCAAACAATTCAATTTCATTAACATTAAATATGTATATATATTTTATGATGACAATAACTCCTATGTTTACTTGCAGTCGTAGTTCTAGCAGAATTTCAGTTTTAACTTATTTTGCTTATAGATAACAACTTGAGGTATACTTAATGCTATGAATGTTGTGTTGTCATAAAAATATTTGCGTTTTTGATACTACACGTTAAAAGTAAAAAAAAAAAAAAAAAAAAAAACATTATGATAAGTTGTTGAAGCCTATAAATTTGCTGCAGATTAGTTTCTATATCCATAGATAGCATTTGTATAATTTCAACAGCAGCAGATTTCACATAATCTTTTCAACTGAAATGATTATGATGTTCACGAAAATGTTCAACTTGGAGTTTGAGTTAGTTCTTTTTACAATTAGATAATAAACATATTGTGCTCTCAGTTCTCAGCTCACTTTTCACATTCATTCGTAGATAGTCGTAATCTGTTACTCATAATGATTCATAATGTAATTTGATTATGATTTTGTTATTGAATTACACTCATGCTTAACTTGAGAGAGGCTTCCGATCTGAGGAGGCATCCTACTATAAACCATATTTTAATAATAATAAAACTTAACGCTGGCTGAATTTGATCTGTTCCAAAGAATGCAGTAACAATTTGTGGCAATAACAGCCCCCCCCCCCCCCCTTGCTTGTCATGCTGTGAACACTTTTGCATACCAGAAATTGTCGTTACAATTTGTTAATTCTTTTCATTCTTTTTTGGTTCATTTTTTATGTTTTATTTTCTTTTTGTTTTGCATTTTTCTTTATTGTTTTGCCTTTATCGCTGAAACGTGCGCGACGTTGCGACTGAATTGTTGCAGCTTCAATATTGTGAATATTTTGCAACTGAGGTTTTGGGTTTCGTTAGCAATTTTGTTGTTGCTGCTGCTGCTGCTGCTTGCAAAAATTGTGGAATGCATTGGGAAATGTATGTATGGAATAGCTTTGGCATGGATTGTGAAGCTACCGATGCAGACGGAAAGCCGTCGCTGCTGATACAAACGAACAGCAACAACAACAACAACAACAACAGCAACAATAAACGGCAACAAGCAACAGTAACTGTGAAATGTGCTTATGACGTTGACGTCGTTGATCGTGATGATGATGTTGTTGATGTTGATGTTGATGGTTTGTTTGACGGTATGTTGACCCAGCCAACCCTTTCTACAACATTATACATACGTATGTACACGGAGAGAAAACCATAAAGTATTTGAAGTACTTTAGTAATTTCGTTTTTAGTATTTCCGACCAAAATATATTTAATTATAAAACATTATGCAGGACAAATTTTGAGAAATAAAAAACAAGCGTATTTATAAAATATTGTCAGTGGGATTTGAACCTGCATTTAAAGCAAAAGATTTGCACTCTTTTTGTTGGTAGTTTGAAACTATTTTTTTGTTTTCAGATTTATTGTGCTTTGTCTTAGTTTTTTTGTGCTTACTTTGAGTAAATCGATCTTATAACAAGTATGGTTTTTATAGAACTGCGAATATTTGATAGGAGATCTATAGTTTTTTTTCTCTCTGTACATTTCCCACAGTAGTATATCTGACAAATGCGATCGGGCTTTATAGCGCGTACACGTGTGCATATATATATATATATATGTAGGTTGTGTAAGTACCACTCATAGCGTGCCAATTTCGCGCTTACTCATGCTGCCGGTGCCCAGTCACAACAACAACAACAACAACAATAACAATAACAACAATATCAGCAACTACGACAACAACAGTGAAAATGCTTTGTCCGAAACGTGTACGTGTCAGAACCGAAGCGTACCGCACCGAACTGAGCCAATAAAACTAAAACTACTGCAGGTAAAAACCACAGAGATGTACGCCCACTGAAGAGCAGGGGTACGGCGGAGGGGTGCATATTGCAATAGGAAGTAAATGCTGACCTTATCGAACTAATAACCAAGCGTAACTAAATATAATTTCTTGAAATATGTCCACCTTTTTGAATGCAACTTATAATAACTAATAATAACTAATAACTCAAGCTGCAATCCAAGTTTCAATGAACGCATATCCGTCACATTATGAAATGTCTTTTATCATAGTTCAATTGTTGAATGAAACTCATCAAATATGATCATAAATTAATCTACAAAGTTGTAATCTGAAAAAGGTTTGATCCGGAAATGCCCAAAATGTAAGCACTTAAGATTATATGTGTAAAATGTTGTGTTTTATTTGAGCGAGTCCATGACTTCAGATCAATAGATGTAATCCCATATTATGAGTTAATTTCAGTTCTTACAGACCAGCCGGAAATGCCTAAAAGTTTGAGTAAAGAATTTCAAATGATGCGCAGACAGATTAAAAACTATTTAACGACGCTATACATAAAGTTAACCATGTCTAAATGACTCATAATCAAAAGATGTAATCCAAAAAAATCAAAAACTTCGTTTCAATCTCACACAGGCATTCCGGAAATGCTTGAAACTGTAGCACAAAATAACCGAAAAAGGTTTTCAATCGAAGTTCAAAGACTCGAAACGATTAAACAACATTCAGTGTTTCATATTTTGGTGTTTAACGGCACTTTGTGTGTATTTACAGAGTATTTATCTACATTATGTTGTCACACACACACACAGCATCCAGAATTTCGTGGGTACGTTGACTCACAATTAATTTAGTACGTGTACGAGATTGTATGTGTATTTATCCAGGTGTTTCCTCTAAAAAAACGTGAAATTTAATGCATGAATCATTCGGTAAAGTTAACAGCAACAACAATAGACCCGTTGTAGTTGCCACAGCGCATTGAGAGTGGGTGTGGAGACAGAGAGAGTGAGAGAATGAGAGAGAGAGAGAGCGGTAGAGCAAGCGCGCTCGCCAGTGTTGCCAAACGACTCCGTTGCGAAGAATGTTGAAGGCCACAAAAGGTCGTAAAATGTTCGGATCTGTATTTTTTTTTTTTTTTTTTTTTTTTTTTTATTTTTTTTTTTATTTTTCATGCAGCACGTTAATGCCAACGGCGGCTTCGACTTTGACTTCGACTTCGACTTTGGCATCGTCTTACATTAATTTGTAATTTCGTTTATATTTTTACGTTTTCGGTTTTTAAGGCAGCTTTTGCGCTGCTTCAAAGTATACAAACACTCTATATAGTATTTATGATCCAAGGCAGCAGCTAAGTTCAGATGAAATTCACATTAGCCAATGGCTGTTGTGAGAATTTTAAGTATAAGCTTCTTGTACACTAGAAATAAATGCTTAAAATATACAAATTTCAATATATTTTTATTAAATATTGTAAATACTTTTTGAAATACGTCTACAAATATTAATGCAAATTAATTGTCTTAATGTCTTAATTTTGAATAAATCTAAGTATTCAATTTGTGCAGAGTATTTAATTTGCGGCATGCCTTTAATAGATTTTCGCTTTTTCTTTGGTTTTTTTTTTTTTTTTTTTTTTTACTTTTATCAGCCTGCGCTTTGCAACGTTTTTCGTTGCCAGGTTTATTTATCTACAGTTGATTTTTTTTTGCGTTTCTGCTTTGAATATATATTTGTTTTTGCGTAGGCGCTGCACGTGCGCAACGCGAGCAACAACAACAAGGAGAACCACCAAAAACATGGTACCCCCCCCACTGGGCTCGAGGGCACGCCCATGCCAAAAGCATGGGCTATTGCGCATGTGCGCTTGCCTGTGCACGCTTAATTAATTAAATAATACATACATACATACATAAACAAATAATTGAGAGTTTTGTTGCTGCGCAGAACAAAAGACTGAGGCGACAAACTTGACGCGCCAACCACTAGAAAACGAAGAAGAAGAAAACGGTCGCAGAAATGTCAGCCGGGGCGTGGCTGCCGCAGCCGGCTGCTACGTTCCAGTTGACTGCTGCTATATATATACCTTTGATATGCAACCACACACACCAACACACACACACCAACACACACACACCAACACACACACACCAACACACACACACCAACACACACACACCAACACACACACACCAACACACACACACACCTGTCCACAACGACACCCCCACATAAGCGACGCCTTTGCGTCTTGGCCTTGAAATTGCCTGTGCAGCTATAACAAAAAACAAAAACAATAACAAAAGCAACAACAACAAAACTATTTTGCTCTTTGCTTACAAGTTTTTGCCTTGTAAATTCATGTAGACTTGCAGCTTAAATATTTCAATAAATGTGGTTCAGTTCGGTTTGGTTTTTTGAACAGGCTCAGAAATAATAGTTATTTGCCAATTATATATGTACATCCGGTCAGATACAGATATAATGGTTAATAGCTAGCTGATAATTCAGTTTGGTTCAATATGAACAGCTTCAAAAAAAAACTTTATTTAGGTTATGAACACTAGTTCGGTTCATGAACTGCTTTAAATTCCACTCTTGACATGGAACTTTGCAAAATTGTTTCAACAATCGTAAAGTTGAAAATTTGTAGGTTATGCAATGACTGCTAAAAATAGTTGCATCTTGTGAGTTTTCCGTGTGGTTCCAAAAACCGGTTCAGTTTCAGCCATTCTTCAGGCTGTTAAAAACAGTTTCGAATCTAGCAAGGTTTGGTAGAGTATTCAATGGAACTGGTTCAAAATTATGAAAACTATTCCCTCCATATATTAAATTTCCATCTAAATGCCATATTAAATATCATACAAGTTTAACAGTTTATTTGTAAACATCACAAAAAAAATTGATTCATGATTTGTTTTATACAATTTCTTATTGTGAACACTCAACGCTTTCATTTAATAACATCTTTTCAAGGCAGTTGACAATAAACCAAAGAAATATTACTATGGGAATTAAGTGGCCCGCAGCCCCACTGAACCCGCTTTTATTTTCACTTCCATAAAAAGACTTAAAATATATATATATGTGCATGTATATATCATAAATAAAAGTAAAATTAATTGCTTATATAGAAATTGTGTGTAAGCAAACTTTTTCCGCCTGCAAACACCCATAAAATGAAAAAGTTGTCAACGTTTGTTGTTGTTGTTGTTGCGCATGCGTAAAACGCAATTTAAGCTGTTTTTTAATTTTCAGTTTTTTTTTGTTGTTTTTTTGTTTTTGATGTTGTTTCTTTTAATTTTTGTCTGTCGTCTTTTGAGTTAATGTTTATTGTTATTTATGCTTTATGCGCGGACCACATGAACTTTTAGCGCAGGGTTGCCCTGGTTCAGGGTTGTCTCTCGTCTAAGTTCAACAATTACCATCTGTCAACAAAATCAAATCGCATTTGTTTATACAAAAATCCCATATATGATTTATTTGTCTACCAACAGGAAACTCGCATTTATCATTGCAGCAGAGAGAAACCTTAGAACGCGCCTTGAGTTTCTATAAGCTTAAAAAAAGGGTTTTTTTTTAGGGTTTTAAAGGAATACTTGATTACATTACCAAAATGTCAGTCAGTTCTGGGAATTTACCTTGAAGGTGTGTGCCTGTGTGTGTGTGTGTTTTATCTATTGTCGTGGCTTTCCGCTGAAGTTCCTGTGACACACCCCTCTCGCTCTCCCCCTCTCTCTCTGTCTCTCCTACTGCCTCTCCTTTCTACGTTGACATTTTCAATTTGTGGTTAAGTCGCATTTTTTTTGTTGCCTGCTCCCTCGCACCGCTCATAAACTGGCATTTTAGTTTTATGATCGTGCCTGTCCCTGTACCTGTCCCTCTTCCTGTCCCTCTCCCTGTTCTACCCATTGCCGTGCCCTCTAATTTCTTTTTAATGAACTGTCGTCCGTCACTCAGAGGCTCTTTTATGGTTTTCGGGTTCTTAGAAAGAGCGCAAAAGGTTTCATCTCTTTATAGAAATGATCAATGATTGGCATTACATGCTCGTAATCGTAATCGTAATCGTATTTGTACTCGTACTTCCACCCTTCCCCAGTCGCTGTCAGTTTTCCACTTGTTTTTTTTTTTTCATTTATTCCTTGGGGGCGGGGGAGATTTAATTGTTTTTGTAAAAAGCTATTGAAATTTAAGTGGCAGTTGCCATCCTTTGTTGCTGGCTGTGAAAGGTTTGTGCTGTCTTTAAGGCTACGGCTAGGGCATTTAGCTTTTAACGCTTTCTACAATACAGTGAACACTCTGCCAGAACTACATATACATATGTCAGCTATAGAAATAGCATTGCATGATATATTAAACGATTTTGTCTACTTGTTTTATTAATGTGTTTAAATATGATCAGAAACATTTTGAAACCTTGAAATAAAAATATGTATATATTTAATATTGAGCAGAAAAAAATCGATAGTAAATATTCCGAGTTATGGTTTATAGTACAAATATTGTTTTATTTTAAAAAATTATGAATATAAAATTATATATATAAATGAACTTTAGATATTTATGCCTGATATATATTTATGCCACAGACTGTAAAAGTTACAGTTGGTAAATTTGAAAGATATATTCGTATTACTATTTTTGATACTCCAAACAACACAGCTGTAAATTGAGAACAGAATATAACACGCCATAATTTGTAAACTAACCGAAATGATTATATAAACATGTACAATAAATAATCGATAATCGAATAGTATAATCTGAGTTATATTACATAAAGAAAATATACAATATATGTATGTGTACTAGTATGTTTACAATTGACAAATGTGTACAGTTTCACATATGGTATACACACTGTAGCTAATACTCAATTACATGTCTTGCAGCTTTTACTCTGTGCCCGTTCTGCACATTTGTCATCTGGTTAAATATCATTTACTCATCTTACGGTTCGGTTCGGTTCGTCCGTTCTTAAGACATTTTCATCAGCCGTTTCTGTTTCTCCCTCTCTCGCTGCCTCTCTCTCTCTCTCGCCCTCGCCATCTTTCACCCGCTAAGGTATACAATAAATTATATTGTTTTGGGGATCGCACCGTGGCGCTCTTACCCATATTGTACACAAAACAACAAACAAATGTGGGGATTCGCTTTGTTCTGGCTGTGTCTGGTCCAAAAAGCGATTTCGAATCCGGTTACCAGCATTTAATACCTACCCTTTTTTTTTATTTTTTTTTTTTTTTCATCATATATGTATACACATACTATGGCCATATATAATGTGAATAATAATAATAATAATCATGATAATCATTTTCCACTGAATGCTGTTTTTAGTTTCTTGTTTTTTTTCATTTTGTTTATTGAGGTTTGCATTTCACAAACGGATGACAAAGTTCGCAAGATGAAGCTGTAAGCAAAGCTTTTGTTGCCTTTAGTATTTTAGCTGATTGATTGATTGATTGATTGACTGCTTGGCTGATTGATTGATTGATTGATTGATGGAGTGACTGTTGCTGTAGCTGGTTTGCCTTGAAAACGCAACTCGTTTCCGTCGTCATCGTCTTCGTCACCTGTTGCCATCACTTTCACTCGTCTAACCCGCTCTTTGCATAACTCCCCCGGGGCGCTTTGAGCTTTTGCAATGAACTTTAACTGACCCCGCCTGGCGGGTAGGGGGACTGGCGCTGGCTTACGACGGCATTGCGGAAACTCTCAAATGAAAAACAAACACAATTCAAATGAATACCAGAAAAACAAAATAACTCGCATTGCGCAATATCCGATAGGATGACTTTTGTTGTTGTATTGCATAGTTGTTGTTGTTGTTGACGGGCAGGTTGTCGCTGGTATAAGTAAAGCCGCTTAGCAATTTGTAGCACTTACTTAGTTGGGCTTTGAGTTTTTTGTCTGTAGGTCAGCAGCACAAACTGGCAAACAGGATGACAGTCTGAACAGTCTGAACAGTCTGCCGGCAAACTCCGTTCCTATAACTCTCTGGGTTGTCTGTCTGTACTCTTTTTTTCTGTGCCTGCTGCGTCACGTGCGCAGGATTTTCATAAAAAAAAGAAGCTGGCTAAAAATAGAGACGGTCAGTAATTGATTTCTGCAATAAACTACTTTGATCTCGTTCAATAAATTCAAGTGCCTTTAAACACTGCAAAAAAGCCAGCATGCTCTAAATATGTTTGTATACCCTGATCCCATTAAAAATGGGCAAAGGGGTATAATGGTTTTATGCAAAAGTATGTCAGAGGCATAAGGAAGCATCTCCGACCCCATAAAGTATATATATTCTTGATCACTATCAATAGCCGAGTCGATATAGCCATGTCCGTCTGTCCGCGTTTCTCAGAGACTTCAAAAGCTAGAGATTTCATATTTAAAATATATTATCTCGTAGTGCCGGGACATTACAAGTTTATAATTGTTCGATATCTCGACCGATTTCATAAGATTTCACACCAGTGTTTTTTAGGTATAGCTTAAAAGTTAGAGGCACCAAATTTGGTAGGTATATTCCCCTATAGCATACAGAATACTTCTGCCAATTTTCCACAAATCGAAAAATACGTATTTTTAGAAGTATGACGGATTTAACATATGCCTTCTATATGTCCTACAAATTTTATTACGATCGGATAGAAAACCAAGAAGTTATTGAAGGAAGAAGAAGATGCAAAGCAATTGGATTTGTATTTATATTTGATTTTCCTAAATTTTAATGGAAATTACATTTTACCTATAAAACCTATATGCTGAAATCGATCGGTCAATAATTATAATAAATAGTTACTTCTGAGACATTATCTCTACTTACGAAATTCAATATGCAGTTGCTCAAACTCGACTTTAATTCTTTATAAACTTTGTTATCAATGACTTTAAAGCAAAAATGTGCAGTACAGAGTTTTTAGTCAGAATATAGTTGATATACATATGTATGTATCTATATTAGCTAACATTTCCGTATAACTGTTACTTCAGAACTGAGGAATTAATAGTGCTAGAGTTACGAAATTTGCTATGCATTATAAACTGAAATATGCATAACTTTGAAGAGCAAATGTGCCGGTGGTGGTTTACTTACATGCCATAAATATAACAGTAAATATAAGGGTAATAACGATAACAGCTATCTGAACTCGTTAATTATACGAGTTAGAATTACCAAATTTGATATGCAATTGCATTGAAACTGTGATAACATGGACTTTAAAGTGAAAATGCAGTGATTTTCAAGAAAACAACAATATAGCATTGCAAACTTTATGTTATTAGCCGATTAGTTGCTTAGCTGCCTGTTGCTGTTGGTTGTTGTTTGTTGTTGTTGTTGGCCACGTCTCATTTCACTCGACGCTCTTGAGTGCCTTGTTTGGCTTCCTCCTGCTGCCTGCTGCACGCCTAAGTGGATTTGTTGTCGCTGCGTGCGTTCGCCTTCCATGCGCTTTATTAGCCACCGTGCACCAGTTGGCGGCGTCTCTTGGCGTGTTTCCCATTACATTTTCATGGCAGCCAAACAAAACAGACAGACAGACAGACAGCCAGACAGACAGACAGACAGACAGACAGTCGGAGAGACAACAAAAATGTTTTCTAATGTCAAAGACACGATCAATTACAAGCGGTTTAGTCGACGGCTCGTGACGTTATCTATTGCCATTGCCTTTTGTCGTGTCGTATCGTGGGTGGAGTGAGTGTAGTGGGGAAGGGATGGGGGGGTTGAATTAGTGTATTTGTTGGGGGTGGGGCGGCGGCCTAGCCCCTGAAGTGAGTCGCAGTTGAGCTGCATTGATTTGACAGGCGGCAGCAAACGTGATAAGCATATTGCAGTTTACTTGCGATCGCAACTGAAATACCATTATAAATCACCTACCCATCAGAATACCCAATTGTGATCGGAATAATGAGCAAAGTTCAACATTGTGTTTAGGCAAACCCTTAAATCCATAATATCCATAATATTAGTGCAGTTTTATTATACATATTAGTTAGAAATTGATTTGATTTATCAAATAACATTTTGCTTGATAACAACTTTGGAATTTCCCCTCAATTATTTTGTAATTATTTAACAAGAAGGCCGCTGCAATATTCAAAATTAAGTATTGGGCTGATTAATTGTTATGATAAAGCTGACAAGTGTATGGAAATCAATCACAGTCAATATAAGTTTTTAGATATATAGAAAACCCGATGACAAATACTACTCTAAAGCGGATTGAAGCCAAAAAGCTTAGAGATATTTAATCATGCAATTTCTACAGATTTTTCGCATTGCTGAATATTATTATATTATAATAATTAATGGCACATTCGAACAAAACGAAAACAAGAGACAAAAATAAATATTTAGTAAAATAAAAAGGAGTTTTAGAGTTACATTTTGTAATGCTTAAAATGATAATTCCGATTTTTGAACAGTTTCAGATGCTCAAATTTTTATTTTTTTATTTTTATTTTTTGTTTTAAATACTTTAAATAAATTCCAATTTCCTACAGCTTGTTAAGATTATAGCATAGCATTATGGGTCAAGTTAGTTTCTTCAACGAGTAGATTATAACTTGGCTGATTATTTCGATATTAGGATATGCACTTAAATATATTTGTGCTTATAGATAAGCATTGGTTGCATATCGAGGACTCATCCTACCTACCCCAATAGGCTATCTCATTTATTTTCGTAACATTGATTAAACATATATTTTTGAGATTAATATTTTGTTTTTCTCTTCTATCTTTGCAGGTAAGCAACAACTACAACAACTTTTTTGTTTGTGTATCTATGGTATTTGCCTGATAAGCAGTCAAGTGGAAGACCGAAAATTGTCGCCTGGCTGATAGCACTGCAGATTGTATGTGGGATTGGTAATAAATAATGCGTCGAGTTGACCCAATTGAATGCAATTCGCTTGGGCCAATTTGACTAATGAAATGCAGCTACAATGCTGACACATGCCACAGATGCATCGAATCGTGAATCGTGAATCTAAATGTGTGTGTTGCTGCCACAGGATGCCACGATCTTGTTTGACAATCTGCTTGCATCCAGCTCTCCAATAAGTGTTTATTGATTTTATATCTAAGGTTTGACTTTGCTTCTCTCCCTCCCTCTCTCTCTCTCCCTCTCTCTCTCTGCCTTGCACAATGTATTTGCTTTGCGGCTTTGTTTTTTCACAACGTATCTTATCGCTGGAATTTGTTACCTGGCCACATTGCCATCAAATCGATGCATGTTGCAAGTACAAATATTTGGGTAAATGGGCCAAAAAACAAAAACAACTAAATAGCAACAACAACAACAACAACAACAAACAATAATAACAATAGGTGACGTTATTTACATGGCTGACAGAAGCTTTTGAAAGCTCTGTGCAGCAAACCAAAACGCTGTGCTTTAGCCAAGACACACACCTTTCCTAGTGCATGTGTGCCTAACAGTTGGCGCCAACGGGCCATAGATGGCGTTAGCAAGTAATGTGACGTGATCTTTAAATATGTCGCGTAATTGCGTTATCGTGGCGTATACGTATTATTTACGTGCGCTGCTTCATCATAATATCGTCTATCTATCTCTTCATCTCATCTCTACAAATGCTGAATGCACTTTTACCATGCTAAAAATATAGAAACAGATGAACCAAAAGAGAATATCTTTATCTGATCGCTAGATAAAGTAACAGATGGATAAGAAATATAAATTTTAGAAAACAAATTCAAATCAATTGTGAAACGGAATTTGCAAGCGACCACTTATTGATTATATGTATCTCCCATATATTTGTACTATAATGAACCCGATTTCGTGGCAATCGATAATAACCATTTATTATCGTATAATTATATATCTCTGTATTACAAGTACCTTGTATTTATTGACGGTTCGTGACGTCACAAGCTTAACAAAAATCTGTTTTGTTTTCGTAAATGGAAATCTGTGTTGAGTATTATCTATTAGCTATTATCTATTCGATATGGAGCTGGTTTTCCGAGCTGATAGATAGATTAGTTTGTAACATATACATAGTTG
The DNA here is from genome assembly GCA_035045305.1 of Drosophila maculinotata. Lineage (NCBI taxonomy): Eukaryota > Metazoa > Arthropoda > Insecta > Diptera > Drosophilidae > Drosophila > Drosophila maculinotata. The sequence continues at coordinate 729,868 of JAWNPD010000679.1, read as the reverse complement.
GTGGGGGCGGGGGGGGGGGGGGGGAACCAAATGCACAATTGCTGTTCCACTTGCTATTATTATATTTGTGCACGCCTCCGAGTGTGCCGCTGATTGCTCGAGTTGTCATTCGAGTAGTACTCACTGTATTCACAGTATTCACACGCCAACAAAATCAGCATTCGCAATTCACACGCACAACACTCAATTGGGTTGCATGTGGCGACATCTGGCGGGCGACACGAGCATATAAACATATGATGCATAGTTTTTGTTTTTGCTGCTCGGGAAACTGACAGCCATTAAATAACGGTAACTTATGCTTGCAACACGGTCTTCTTTTAATTGTTTTTTTTTTTTTTGTTTTGTTTTTTTTTTGGCAACTTTGCTTGCTTGCTGCGACGACCTTGAGGCCGCATGTCAAGCGAGACAAACATTGACAAACACACCGCTCTCTGCTCTTCACTCTCTGCTCTCTTAGTTTAGCTGTGCGATTAAAAGCAACTGCAAACAAAATAAACTAAAAACGGAACCCAAATCAAAACAAAAAGCATCGACCAAAATTAGGTGAAATGGTGAATGAACTTGCCCGCCTTTTGTTTTAGTTTAGGCCAACACAAACACACAAACACACACACACACACATACACATACATGCGCTGTTTAAAGCTTAAACCAATACAAGTCGCAAGCCACAAGCCGCCAAATGGACCAGTCAAACCGCTTGAGCAGCAAACACGCGACTCTAAAACGAGACCAGCTCTAAAAACTAAGAGCAGCTGAAACAAAAAACTCAAAAAAAAAATACAAATACAAATACAAATAATAAAATACAGTGTTAGTGCGTTAGAGTGAACTAATTGCAATCCCAGTTTGTTCACTTTACTAATAAAGTGTGCTCCAGCAATTTTTGAAATTATAATTATTTTAATGAAAGCATAATGATAATATAATATCCTTAAGCACTTGTTTGCATTCGAAAAAATTGCAATAGATAAAAAATAAAGAATATTTATTAACAAACAAATTTAAAAATCATTAACGTTTTTGACGATTGTTTAATTTTGTATGTTACGAAATTGTACTCTAAAATATTTGCATTTTGATAGACCAAAAAAACAAAAGAAAATAGCAACTTAATTAAAAAATCTAAAGTAAAATGCTTATGACATGCACAGAAATTCAGCATTTCAATCCAGTAACTGAAAAGCTTAAACTGTTTCTCTCTTATTTATTATTTTTGATTATTTCTTACTGTTACAAAAGCAAAAAATTAAGTTGCACACCTTTAGTTTGCTCAAGTTTCAGTTCAGTTTGTTCGCTATATCGAGCGTGTACTGCATAGAAATGTACAAGCAACAAAAAAAAGCACAGCTGAGTGAGTGCTTGATGTGAGAGCGAGCTTGAGCAAAGTTTTGTGCAAATAATGAAAAGCATTTGTCATTTACATTTCAAAGCTGTGATTGAGAATTCGCCAAGCTGTTCGCTCTCTTTCTGTTGCCTCTCCCTCCCTCCCTCTCTCGCTCTCTCTCCCTCTGTATTTTAGCTTAATTTAATTTTTTTCCTCATTAGTTGCGTGCGTGTTTTGTTTGTTGGGTGGGTGGCTGAAACGGCGATATGTTGCTCTCTCGCTTTTTCAGCTGCTGACACACACACAATTTTTGTTGTTGTTGCTGTTGTCTTTATAATAGTGTCGAACGGAAGTCTTTGTGCGCTTTTCATGAGACGACCAACTGTGCAAGTCGCACACAATCAAATTAACGGTTGTTTCATTTTGGGTGTTGAAACTTTGTGTGTGCGAAATCAGCTGTTGGCTACAGTTTGTGAGCCATTGCGCTCGGGTCAGTAAACTCTACGCAAATTAAATTTGTCATAAACAAATTACATACGTTGATAACTATGAATATTATGGAATTCGATTTGTGTGTCGAAACAAACGTTGGGCAACTAACTGCATTTATTATATCAAATTTTCAAAAATAATATGCATTTTGGATTTGGGTTACGAATTTTCATGTTATGAATAATACACTCACTTCTATTTACTTCCCGTTTCATTTCTAATTATTATTGTACACACAAACACACACACACACATACATATACTAGAGAGCAACTTTTTCTATTATTTATGCTATTAAAATTACAATAACAAATTGAATATATGCATGTTTGCTTTTATGTACATATGTATTGTTTGCTGCTGTTTGTTGTTGTTGTTTTTTTTTGCGGTTTGGTTTTCTCTCATTAATTATGCCAACGATGCGGAGGCTTTTCATGGAAAAAGGAAGCTTTCCAGTTCGTTTAATTTCATTACGTTTACAGGCTAGAATTCATTAAAAAAACGCCAACAACAACAACAACAACAACAACTCGAAGGCCAATTCGATTTGATGTAAGGGGAAGTGGAAAAGGAAACGATTGCCATCGTTTTGCAACGTTCTTGCCAATTATGCAACACCCCTTTGGTACCCGCTGCGAAACCACCTTACCTCTGCATGCACTTACTGCGCTCCGCCCCATCTGCCGCCCTCGGCAATTGTCTATTTTATGCATCTATCTATCTGTGTGTGTGTGTGTCTGTGTAGAGTTGCCACCTGTCGCCATCCTGTGGTTGCCTGCAGATTTGCATTCTTCTTCTTCTTTAGCTATGCTATGCTTTGTTTTTGATGCGCTTTTTATGAGCTGCCAAGAAAGGTGAGTCCATTGATTCTGTTAATAGGTTTGCCACAGCAAACTTTAAGACACAACAATATGTATAATAATAATAATAATATATATATATAATAATATATATGAAATTAAATGATTTGAAACATAGTTTAACAATTCTCAATCAACAATTAGTTGGGAAATTTTAAAAATATTTATTTTTTAAGACACTTGTATCTTAACTGAAAGTATTCTTGTGATGTTCCTATCAATTTCTGCATGAGTCTAAACCAATTGCTTCAAAGGCTTGGAAACGTTAAGATCCATTACAAAAAAAAAAAACAAATTAAATTCTGAAATTATATTCGGAAGAAATCATTCAGTGAAGAATTAGTACCTATTAAATTCAGCATTGGCGCATATCTTTCAATCTTATCTTCTATGTAGAATTATTGAAAATTAAAATAACTCATAATATGAAGAAAAATGAAAGGACTCATATATATTAAGTAGCTCAAAAACTATTTATAGACTAAAAATAGATAGTATAGCATTAAAAAAAAAAAAAAATGTAAGTAGAGAAATTCTTGCAGAAAGATAAACTATATAATAAGTCGTTCAATTCCAATCAATATTTTTCCATGTTTACATGTTCTACAAATATGAAGTTATCTTCATATCTTCTTTGATAGAACATCAGTTGATCGACTTGCTAAAGCAGCGCTGCCTTTGATTGCAGCTTTGTTGTTGCCTGCTGCCTGTTTGCTGTTTTTTTGTTGTTTTTGTGTTTTGTTTTTGCGTGCTTATTTGCGTTACGCTTGACAAACTGCTGGCCCTATGCGCCGGCCCCGGCCCCGGCCCCGGCCAAGAGGCGCATTTCAGCTGCTTTGCTGGTCATTCATTGTTCTAATCGGGTTCTGGTCAGCTGCAGTTTGACAGCCACTGGCCGCCATGCACGTATGCATGGCATGCATAGTTGCACAGCCATTGCTTGCACTTGTTTTTTTCATTCTATCTTATTTGCACTCTCTCGTACGGAGAGAGAGCGAGCGAATCTTTCGTTGGTGAGCGCTCCCACTCGCTGTACAGTGTACACCTGTTGCTCGCTGCACGATCGTCGTCGACGTCGTCGTCGCGTCGCAGCGTTTTCGACGTTTTGTGTGCTTGCGCGACTTCAGTTTTAAAACGAAACGCGAGCGCAGCGCACTTCGCTCATTGTTCGCTCGCTCGCTCGCTGGCTCGCTCGTTCGTTAGCTCGTTACGTCGTTTCGTCGCGTCGTCGTCGTTTGGTTCGTAATTTCGTAGCTGTGTGCTGCTGCTGCTGTTGTTGTTGTTGTTGTTGCGTTTGTTACGCAGTTTTTTATTTGTTTTTGTGTTGATTTAGTTTTTAGTTGTTGTCATTTATTTAACACAACAAGTGCGCGTAATTGTTGCTGTTCGGCTTTTTTTTTGTTGTTAACAAGTGCTTGCCAAGGCAATTTTTGTGAGTGTAAGCAAAAAATGTACTACGATTTAATATGAAAGTGTTGCTTAAACAAAACAACAACAAAATGCAACGCCCGCCACAAAAATTCAAAGAAAGAATTTTCTTACATTTTTATCTAAAGTTGAGGCGTGTTATCTAGGCATATATGTACATATATACTTACCTCTTTTTTGTTGTTGTGCATAAATGCAGATTAAATGGCAGATAGAGCAAATTCTTGCTTAATTTATTATTATATTATAACATTATATATGTATGTATCTGTATTTGATGTACCATCTATATAGATGTATGTATGTATGTATGTAGTATTCTTATTATGCGTCTTCGTCTGCTTGGCTGTGCTTAGCTTCCCATGACGCTGAGTTCCACGGTGCAGCAGGAAATGTCGAAAGACACACACTGTGCTTGTGTGTGTGTGTGTGTGTGAGCAAGAGGGCGACAGTGGTGGCGAAGGCGGAGGGTTTTAAACGCAAGGAAGAATTTCAAGTGCGGTTCTTCTGTTTCCCAGACATTATTATCGTTATATTTTTCTCATTCTTTCGTTGATTTTTGTATTTCTACCTTTTTGGATGGCTTCTTTTTGTGTTTCTACCTAACCAGGAGTCACAACTTGTGAGGATCTTTTTTTTGTTGCGTTTTCTTTTCTTTTTTTTTGGTTTCCCAGCAACACACACACACACGCACACGCAGACACACACATCGGTGGCTAATACAGTCACTGCATTTTCAATTAAACGCGACAGCTAATAAATCTATTTGGGTCTCGGATTACGCAGGTGGGCAACCAGCCTTGAGTAGTTCTCTTGGCCAGACCGACTTTCACTAGTCAGGAATGCAACAAACCACCAACAACATACATCAGCAGCAGCAGTCAGTTGGTAGTTGTTCTTGTTCTTGTTGTTGTTGTTGATCCAGCTGTTGCAGTGCTTGTTCTTGTTGCAATTCAAGTTGCTGTTGTTGTTGTTGTTGTTGCTGGCCTTGAATACTTGTTAAATCGCTGCTGACCCAGTGTGTGCAGCTTGGCCAACATACCAAAAGCTCAAATCATAAGTTGAAACGACTCAAAATGTCTAGAATTCAATTGCTCGACTTGAAGAGCAAATTTGCCAGTAGAACACTTTTAAAAGTTGTTCAAGCCGAAAATGAAATACCCTTGTGGACATTTTGAAAGATATAGCAGACTAGATTCTAGCTCGCGATCATTTCTATATTCTGGAGGAAATTTACAAATTTAATGATTTCCATAGGACAATTTCAACTTGTATACTCAAAAGTGTTAAGAATAGATTGTTGAAAACGGATCAATACATAATAAAATTTAAAATGACGATTACTTACTTTATATCTGGAGCTGCACTATTTTTGCAATTTAATAATAAAATGCAAAGTCTGGTTTAATATCTGGATAGTAGGGTTATGTTTGTAAGCTCTCATTTCCAAGAGTATAACAACTATTTCGATCGTGTTTTTTTTAATTCAGCACAAATATTTGCATATTCACAGGCATTTTCACATATGTATACCCTATGTTTTCGTTGGGTAACGTGAGACGGCAAGTTGTTTATTTTCGTAACTTCGACGGTGTTTACTTAATCTTATCATTTCCAGTTGGGTCCTTCGTAGATAAAATAACTCACGCTAACTAAATATGCTGATAAAATATTTGTGCTTTATGCCCGAGATATTCTTGGGTGTGAGTTGTTGTTTGGGTTTTCAACCCAAATATTTAAAGGCTCAATGAAAATAGAAAAAGTTGTAAAGCTCTCAAGATTGTGCGATGTGTGTGTGTGTGTGTGTGTGTGTGAATATAGTGAGTGTGCTGACATAATTGATTGTATTTGGAAATTCCAAGTGAATCAGCCTATAAGTATTTTGATTAACTATATTTATTTAGTACGACAGTGAATACTGTTTAATTTAATCAAATATTTTGTATACATTTATGTGAGTGTTTTTTATGAATACCTTGACTGTATTGCTGAATACTCCAGTTAAACAAAACAAATATATTGCAGATATTTATGAATACTTTGAATACTACACAAAAGTTGCACTCAAGTTTTTTTCTCTCATCTGTTTGATTGTGGCTACTTTTCCCCTATCTGTATTATCAGAAACCCTTAAGCCTAATTTTATCTTTTGGCTACCAACATTTGGCAACGGTTCAAGCAAATAAAAAAACGAAACCAGTTAACACAGCTGATGGCTGAGACAAACGCACATTGGACATTGAGCAAAAAAGCAAACAAACAAACAAACAGACAAACAAACAAACAGCAGCGAAACATAAACATAAGAAACACTTGAAGCACTTGAAACACTCGAAATGCACAGTTAAATGCTGAAGCGGTCAACTCACGTCATCTTTTGGCCTGCCCCCCCCCCCCCACACCTCTTGCTCTCTCTGTGCTCCGATTAACTGTACTCAGCTCTTGGCCAGCGACAGAAAAACACATCGATTAAGGCTGCGGCAAAAGTGTCGCCTGTTGCCACCAGCTGGACGAGGAGGAGCTGCAGGGGGGGAAGCTGAAGCAGGAGGGGGAGATGGAGATGGAGGTGGTAGAGGAGGAGATGGAGGTGGAGGAGCACTGAGTGAAAGTGACAGTGAACTCGATTGACCCGTTGCGGTGTTTTCCGTATACCCTGCACATGACAAACTCAAAAGGGTTGTCTGGGATAGATATATATATATATATATAGATAACGCTAAGATTACTGGACTGATAACAGCTAGTAAATAGCTTACAAATAGCTTAAAAATTACAATAGATGTTAGATAAGTTTGAAAAGTTATTAATGTTGATTAAAAATATATTAGAGATGGCTTAAAAAAAACTCATAATAAAGCATATATTTAGTTAACTTATCAATTAAAGCTCTCGCTCTAAGCTGTTAAATTGGTAACTGTGTAATATTACATTTAAGACAAACGATTTTTAAATTTGCTGCCACTTGTGTTAAAAAAAAACGTTTTTTTTGTAAAATTTTTTTTTTTTAATTTTTAAAGTTTATTTTGAATTAAATTGGTTTCAGGGTATTTCTTTTTAGGTATTTATAAGTCTTGCAATTAAAGCCATAGTAACTTGGTGCTGGGTATTTGTTAGTCGTGTACAATGTTTTTTGTTTAACCATCCAAATGTCCAAAAGGGCGCACATATGTATGTATGTTGTTGTTGCTGTAGTAACTCGTCTCGTTGTTGTTGTTTCACTTTCGACTTGTGCGCACAGCCTCTGTAATTATAATTGGCCGCCGTTTCTTAGCTGTTTATGTGCAATTAAGCAAAAGCCGCGCATTTAAATCAATTAAATGTGTGTTACTCAATCAGCAACCGCAGCGTTGAGGTTCAATCAACTTTTCGGGTGCCCCCAAGTAGCTAACCGGTTCATACACGTACATATGTGGCTAATAACTTAGTTACCTTCCTACCAGCCATTTGGCTGTCTACCTTTACACATTCTCCAGCAACACGCTAAAATGCTGCCTGCGTTTTTTCGGCAATCGCAATTACGAGCAAACTTTGTAAGCGGCTTTTGTTGTTTTTCTCTTTTTTCTTATATATACATTTTTTTAAAGTTTTTTATTTTGCTATTGCTGTAATTTTAAGTGCACTTTATGAGACTCCATTTAAATGACGACATGCCAAAGAAAGTTATTTTGGTTTTTCTTGTTGCTGTTTTTGCCATGTTCATTCATTACATGCCTCAAAATTACAACAGCACGCAATGAAACTAGGAATCGGAGGATTGTAAACCAAAAAAATAGTCTTTGACAGGCAATTTATTACGACTAACCCACAACAATTTGTATTTATGGGCTAACCAATCCATCTTGGCTCACATTTTATGCCATTGCATCCCATTTATCAGAATCAGATGTTGTTAAACTTGTTGTTCACTTTTGCTAATCGGCGGCACATGCTTCATTACGTAAGTCTTGTGATTTTTAGCGAACACGCTGACAGACTGTCAGGTACTTAGATCTGTTAACTGATCTCGTCACATTCAATTTATTTTGCGAGCTGTTTGTTTACCTGGGCTGGCTATACAAATATTGTTTAATAAATATGTACTGATTAACTCTACAAACTTTTGTAGATCAAAAAAATCTAAAGAAAATACTTCTATAAAGAAACTCTAGAATAAGGCAATGATACTTATTGATTGAAATTAAAGAGCTAAAATTTCAACTGTTGTTGATATCGATAAACTTCTTCAATTAATTAATTAATCCTTAATGATATTGATTTCAACTATTTGTTGCACATTTATTGGATGTATATATATGTATGTACCTAGTGCATATAAGTTTACCATCCGATATCTGATATCCGCTGACTTTGGCCAACTACATATCTAAACATTGTTAAAAACATTTGGAAAACATTTTCTCCAATGACAAAAGCATTTTCATCGTTTTAGTTAGAGAAAGCGTTATTGAAACGTTTGTCGAACATTAAGTATCATTAATTTGCTGGAATCTATCACATGTCGACGCTCATAATCACAGACGCAAGAAGAGCAGAGAGAAGCGACATCAACATCATTGATCGATTTATGGTGTTTATGTTTGTTTGTTTGTTTTGGCGAAACTTGTTTAGTCATCGTTCAGCTAACAACTTCATCGGTTGCGGTTGCTCTTGGCGATTAGCTCTCTCCCCAAGTGCTTTGCAAGTTCTTTACTCTTTAGAAGAGTGAAACATTATTTGCCCATATGCCACCGCCACCGCCACCGCCACCTGTGTCTTGAGCAGCCGGTCTACCCGGTCTAACAGCTCTACCAGGCATACCCTGCTGCTCTACCGGGCATACCTGCTCTACCCAGTCCATTGTTCGTCTAGTCTTAAGGCCCAGCAATTAAGTGCACTTTCATATGGAAAGCAAACGGAAAAAGCAGAGCAAAAGTTGATGAGCCGCTAAGTTAGCAGTAAGATACTACTGCGGCACCTCTCAATGCTGTCCAAGTACCGATATACATACATACATACATACATATGTACCTCTATGTTATGGGAACTCGCCACCCAAAGTTGCCAACTTGAATTTTTGCCCTGTGATCGCAATTATGATTGCGCTTTCTTGTCCATTGCAATTGTTGTGATACATATACATACATACATAATTATATATATATATATATGTATATATATATCTGTAAACTGTAGCTTGTCTGTTTCTCATTTGTTAGATTTTCACCGCTTGTGAAATATTTCATAGACTCCATTTGTTGTTTGTCAATGGCAGCAACCTCGACGCGTCATTGTTTCATGTACTTATATAGATGAAATTAGCTTTAGGTTTACCCATAACAAATTTGGTTGCGATAAAAGCGATTCGCTAGCCGCTGACTAAGCTGTGAACCACCCACATCATAAAGCAAAGCGCACCACGCAACCACTCGACTGATAATGCACAGGTAGAAGTGCCACAGTGGAGTGTGCCTGACTGGCAGTTACCCTGTAACGAGGCTTCAATATTTCAAGATACTTTTCTATTTGTATTTGTATGATATTGAATTGATATGACAGTATATATAAATACGTATACTTAATATTCAAAATACATCTCTTTCAAAATGAACAACTTTGTTGATTATTATTTTTGTTAACTCAATTGAAGCTTACCTCTTTTTACCACACTTTAAAAACTATAGGGTATACATATTGTACACATGTCTGAAATCGGTTGACAATGAGACATTTGAGACATTGCGACTATAACTCACATTGGCCATTGGAAAGCGTTGACATTAATCACCTTAAATGGTAAATTCACTTGGCATTGATTTTTTCTTTATATACATATGTATGTATATGTATATATACATATGTATGTATATGTATATATACATAGTTTCTCATTGTTGTGTCGGCTTCGCGATAAGCAGGCGGCAGAGATTAAAGGTTAGAAAAGAATTTCTAGTTTATGGCAGCTCTTTGGCCAGCACTGCTCTAGGCCAACACGAAATTCTCTGCCGCTGTTAGTCACAGCACTCAGCTGATATCGCGTATATGTTTTCAGCTGTTTCTGTTTTATTAAAAATACAAAAAAAAAAAATAATACAATTAATGGAGAGAAACGAATAAATCGTTAAGCTCAAGATCGCAAAAGAGAATTGGCTGTTAATTATTTGTGTACACATATTTATTTCTCGTTAATCATATGCAAATAAGTTACGCTTGCTTGATCCCTGAGATCCCTGAGAGAGTTGCGACCCTAGTTTGTGATAGCCTAGGTTCGTTAGAGTTGCCTGCAGCGTCTCCTTTCACTTGGCCTCCCATATTCACATGTGTTGCCTTTAAACGAGGGGCGTTCAGTTAGAGCTACTCTCAAATAAGTTTAGATTGAAAAATTAAAATATATATATATTTGTTGTTGTCTAAAACATCTTACAAACACTTCGGCGAAAGTTGAATATCGCACAGAGAAGCACGAAATTCTGATTTCAAGAGCGATTTCTGTAATACCGAAATTTGTTAATGTAGAATTGCATTATAATAAGTTAGGATGGTTTTACTTTTAAGATAGTTGCATTCTTCAAATATTTGCACATATTTCCTAAAGCAAGAACTTTGATTTTTGTAATTAAATATGTAGTAGATATTTGAAGTACTCAAGAATTTCGGTTCATCTTGAATTATAGCTGCTTTTTAAAGAAGTGAGGTGAAATAAAAGGTAACTTTTCGGCTCTTGTAATTAATGCTCTTCAAAACTATATAGGTTCATCTTAAAATCCAAATTTAGTTGGATACGAAGGGAATTTATGTTTATTAAAGCATTTAGGCTTATCCTGGAATCAATATTTATTTGGATAAGCATGAAACTTTGCGGCGCTACTGCGCAGTTGATTTAAACCGTTGAAATTTATGAGTGTACCTCGTGCACTCACACTCACACTCATATTCACTGCTCATATTCACACTCATGTGGCTAACTATAACGTTATTCGAATCAACAAACAGCAAAATATGCTTGTTGCATGCCTTTTGCTACACTTCATTATGTGTGTGTGTGTGTGTGTGTGTGTGTGTGTGTGTGTGTGTGTGTGTGTGTGTATGTATGTATGTATGTTTATTTCTCCTGCCCCCTTTTGCATAATGACAACATGTAATTTGGCCTTTCTTTTTGCCTGCTTGCATATTTCTTGGCCGCCGTTGTTGTCTTTGTTGTGGGTTTCTTTTTAGATTTCTTCTGCTTCTTCTTCTTATTTAGCATGCTGCAACGTTGACGTCGGCGTCGCGTCGTGGGTTGTTAAGTCTGATTGCAAATTATTATGGATAGACCGACCGACGCGTCGACAGAGCAACCAGAGCAACTAAACCCAGACCCAGACCAAGACCGAAGGAGTCGGTTGAGGGCGTGGCTACAATCCCTCTATCTCTTTATCTCTCTCTCTCTCTCTATCTCTCTATCTCTATCTCTCTCTCACAGTGTTGCTTTTACGGCAATCTTGTTATTTATTTTTTGTTTTGCTTTCATATCTCAAAAAGTGTATATGGCATTTTATGCTAATTTATGAGTGCTCACATATTTATATTCTGCTTTTGCGCATGCAATTTTTAATTAATTTTTGCACCAACCCCCCCTGCCCAAAAAGGGACGGGGGAGGGCCTCGACTCGAGTCTATTGTCAGTTCATTAAAATACTCTATAAAAAAATGCATTCGTTACAGTTGCAGTGATTGCAGTTGTTATTGTAATGCTGTAGTTAATTCATCTTGACGAAGGATCTTTTATACATATGTACATATATTTTTATGGTTTTCAATAACTATTTCGAATGTGTTGCGATGATGTTTTATAAGAATTGTAGACAAATAAGAAATACATTTATTTTAATAAAAATATACTCATGTAAATGTGTGCAGAATTGCATATTGAAAACATAATGAGTTAAAGCAATCAATAAAAAGTTTGCATCTCAATTTTGTACGCTATGTTCCACTAGGTACTAGGTTATACAAATCCCGATGAGGAATCGCTTAAAATGCAGTCCTTTGAATTCAATGTCAAACGCCTAACTAATTAGTTTCCATGTACGACACGAACTTGAACTTAATTATTTGTATGCAAATGAATAACAATGAATGGGTTTTTGTTAGAATGAATGGTGAATGAATTGGCAAATGATTAGTGAGTGCCTTTTGTTGTTGGCTGGTTGGTTGTGTAACTGTTATTCAATTATTGACTTATCCAACTAACAATTTGTATGAAATGTTGAAATTACGACGCTGCATTTGTTTGTGGCACATCATATTAATACCCTGTACTTGTCAAATGTATACAAACAAAAAAGCTAGATATGTTGGCAAACTATTGTAGATAATGAAAATTGTGATTTAATTTATTTAATAGCTGAGTTTCTATCCTATATTCTCTATATCCTGAAATTTACATAACGTTCTTATAATAAAATCAGCCTATTGAATAAATAGTATTTATTAAAGAAAGCTTATTATATCTTGAACAATCAGATTAAAAGTTATCATAATGAAACATGCTAAATAATGTATTTTTTATTTTTGACTAATATAATAGAAGACATAGAAACATTTTTATACTTGATTACTTTTCGCTAAATTAGTGTTTGTCATTGATTTTGATCAAGAACAGCTTTTACTGTTGCATTTCTTTAGCTTCCATATAGCTGTTAACTTTCATATACATATACAATATATATATATATATATATTTACATATGTATGTATGTGTGTAATACCTTAATTGGCACGGTTTTTTATGTTTTCATTACCTGCTGTTTACGTTGAAAATTTCTAGTAAGCAAATGAATCGCAAGCGCCGCCACCGCCCCCATTCCACCTGCGTTCGCCCCCTTAACCCCCTCTGCCACCCCCCATACACGCCCTCAGCGACAGAAGCTGTGAATTTTATGCCTCAGTGCGTTTGCTTTGCTACCAAATGGCTGATGTCTATTGTTGCTGTTGCTGTTGTATCAGTTGTTGTATCAGTTGTTGTTTTAGTTGTTGTTTTAGTTGCTGTTTTAGTTGCTGCTGCCGTGCGTCAGTCAACGTCACCTTTATTACAGGTGTGTCTGAACAGCTGCATAATCAATGTGAATTTGTGTGCGAATTGAGTTCAAGTTGTTGCTTCTCTTCTTCATACATACACATACATACATAGTTTTACTATGTACATATGTACATACATAAACAGATCTCAATATTTCTGTTTTCTTCGCATATTTCATTTAATGCAAACTGTGCACGGCAACTGCATGAAAACTGTGGGAAAACAGGGCAAATTGTTTTGGGGGGAAGGGGGGGGGGATTGGCGGTAATAATAGTAAAATGAAATAGAAAGACAGCTATTCAGTAATTAGTAGTTAAGGTCTTAGCTAACTTTCATATGCATTAATTAGTTCTGTAATCTTTTATTTAAATAATAATTGCTTAAATGAAATCAAATGATCTTTCCCTCTAATCTGTGTCACACAGTTTTCGAATAACTTTTCAGAAATTGTAGCAAATTGTAGTAAAATTCAAATTCCATTTGAAAAACTCTAGTTGTATATTTAATATTCTATACTTGGTTATATTCGATATGCAATACTTTGAAGTTTCAAGGTCGTTTAACTTATTGGGGTTTCAACTAAGTCTTGCACTTAAGTTCTGAGTGTACAAGAGGGAAGGGGCAAGAGATGTTATCTATGAAAACTTTCAAGTGTTTTGCACTCGATTCAATGCGCTAAAATTGAGTACAGCTGTATTTAAGGCTCTGATATTTAACAGAGTAGTGCAAACAAATAAACAAGAAATATACAATTTGTATTAAAATATGAAATTTCGACTGGAATTACAAGAACTTTTGCAGCGCGTTCGATGTAAATTGCCAAGTTATCTGATTTCCGTTCGTCAATTAAATGACAAAGAATTTCTCTTCGATTGATGATAAGCTGATAAGCGTGAACGACTTTTTGCATTGTTAAGGGCGATTGCATTGATAAGCCAACTTCTGTTGCCACTCTCGTAATTGCATCATCGATAAGAACAAAACCAAATAAATAAAAGACTCGCGTGTGCAAACAACAACAACAACAACAACCAGCAAATACAGTGTGACTAATAATAAACTGACAATTATTAATTGATATGATGTGTTAATTTTAGAGTTTCGAAAACGGTGCAATGTTCCTCAGCGTTCTACGCGTCGAGCGTTTTAATGCCAAAAATGACCAACAAAATAATCGGCTAATAATCAGCATAAAAACGAGCGTCGAATCTGTGACGATTGATCAAAGTGTGTGAGAATGTTACTATAACAAAACAACCAACTAACAATAATAATAATAATATAAATAACAACGACAACAACAACAAATTTGCGCAATCGTGTGCTAAGCAAAAGAAGAAACCAAAGAAGAAGCGTTTTCTTTTTTGGAATGTTCGACGTGCCGCCCAAGTGTCCAGCGCTGGCTAACAAATTGAGCGGTCTCTTTGGCTGGCGCCACACCTACAAAGTGGCCGCCAAGCATGAGGGCATACCCCATGGCACCCTGCACAAATCCTACTCTCTGACGCTGCCCAAACGGCCCCCATCCCCCAGCTATGCTTGCGTCAAGGTAACTAACTTAACTTAACTCCCGTCTCCCAACTCCCAACTGCAGCCACTAATTGAAATGTGATACAAAACTGAACTGACCCATTAATGGTTTTAGACATGACACGCCCACTTATTGAACAGCATACACATGTTAAGACGCCCACATAGTTCGCTCCACATACTTATGCTAATGTTTATGATATACGATCCATTGTCGCATCATTTTCATTGACAGATGACCATAGCCATAAAGAAACAATCAGCGATTCAGATACAACTAACAATGGGCCAAATCTATCAAAAAAGCAACAAGTTTTGTCAGTGATAAAAATCTTTTGATCGATGTTGAATTTATATATTTACCAATATTTTATTTCATTTGATATAATCTTATTTCGTACATATATATATATATAATATTATCTGTTCAGTACAAGTTTCAATTTATCGATTTAAATCGATTTAGACCATTAACCGATAAGCATAGCTATCGATCTTTAAATTTATCGATATATTATTTTTGAAAATTAACTTGAAGTATGATCGTTATCAATGTTCTGCTTATGTCAACTTTTTGATCAGTTCTTAGCCTTTGCTTGCACACTGTGCTCATCTGTTAAACAAATAAACAAAGGCAACAACAAAATCAAAATCAATTTCTTATGCTTTACTCTCACTGCTTATAAATCGATAAATCGATGTTTATGCTATTTCTGTTTTACTATCGGGCTGTCAAGTGGCAAAAGAAAAAACGATAATAAAAAGAGAGCGAAAACTAGAAAACAAGCTTCCAAATTGTTGCGCCAAGTTGACGTTCCAATTCTCCAATTCTCCTATTCTCCAATTCTCCAATTCTCCAGCTCTTCAGTTCAGTTCAGGGAGCGAAGCGCACGCTCCGCTGATTCCATGACTGGTTTCATGGCATGATGCAATTCTTGTTGTTGTTGTTGTTGTTGCTGGCCAGTTTTCGGCATTTGGCATTTGTGTGTTTGGTATTCAATGGAATGCCAAGCAACAATGACAGCAACAACAACAACAACGCCGCCAACTTGATTCGTTTTGCCTTTTTACGTTGGCTCGCTGCAATTTTCATTATTATTTCGTCGCTTTTGGGAGGCTGGAGGTCGTCGCTTCAACGGCTCACTCATACATAGTCTCTAAATGGCTTTCCATAGATCTCATAGGCCAGCTGAGCCAGCGCCAATGACTCAACACATGGCCAATTGGGCAATTGTCTCTGTGGGCCCCGGAAGCGCAACACGCAACTTGCATTCTCCCAGGCTCGTCTTCAACTTGACTTGATTGTGTTGCGACTATGTCTCTTTATCTCTTTATCTCTTTGTCTCTTTGCAACCAAAGTCTCTTCCGTACCAAAGTACCAAAGTCAGAAAACAGAAAACAGAAGCTTAGGTGTCGCTGTTTGTGGTTAAGTTAGTTACAACCTAAAACCTAAAACCTAAAACCCAAAACCAGCCTCATTCCAAACTATTTGTTTTTCCCAATTTAAACATATATATATATATATATATATATTTGTAAATTGTTAATCGAAGTGACCATACTCTGATTAAGTCGTTGTTGCTGAAAATAATTAGATAAATGAAAAGTCAAAGGGTTAAATGAACCCTGTTTCTCTTCAATAAATAATAATAAAAAAAAAAAAAAAAAAAATTTAAATTTTTTGAATTTTTAAATAATTTTCTCCAGCCAGGCGGAACTAATTCGTTCTACATATTTACCGCTCAAGCGTTAACTTATTTGCATTATAAATATTTTGGGCAATACAATTCTCAGTTTAAGCCTCATAGTTTGTAAACAGAAATCAAATGAATTTGTAAAATAATCCAGTGAAAACTAGTTAGGAATTATAAGCACATATGTAATTTATATACAGCAATATAAAATATAATATGACAAATTTAAAAGAAAAATAAGCTTTAAACTTTTCAAAGAAATTTGTAATTAAAAAAATATTTGTAATTTTAAATATATAAAACTTGCTCATATTTGAATTCATGCCATATATTTATTAATTCTTTTTATCTTTTGCTCTTGTGATTGCAGGAGGCGGATTCCTGGGTGGCGGTGCATCATCTGCAGACACAGTCGGGCATCTTGGATCCCGATGATTGTGTGCGCGATGTGGCCGACGATCGGGAGCAGATACTAGCGCACTTTGAGGACTCCGGACCCGATCCGGGCGTGCCGCAGGGCGGCGGTGATGGCGCCTCCGGCAGCTCCTCGGTGGGCACCGGTTCGCCGGACATCTTCCGTGATCCCACAAACACAGAGGCGCCCACACGCGATCTATCCACGCCGCACATTGAGGTGACGAGCACAACGTCCGGCCCCTTGGCCGGCCTGGGCGTCGGCCTCATGGTGCGCCGCAGCAGTGATCCCAACCTGCTTGCCTCCCTCAAGTCGGAGGGCGGCAACAAGCGCTGGTCGGCGGCGGCGCCACACTATGCCGGCGGCGATTCGCCGGAACGCCTGCTGCTGGACAAGGCTGGCGGCCAGCTGTCGCCACAATGGGAGGAGGAGGATGACACGGCAGCGCATCTAAAGGAGCAGCTGCAACAACAGCAACAGCAACAGCTGCCACCACATGCGACAACAGCTGCTGGCGGTCATCAACCATTTGCCCGCTCCGGCCGTCTGTCCATGCAGTTCCTGGGCGATGGCAATGGCTACAAGTGGATGGAGGCCGCAGACAAGCTGCAGCATCAGCAGCACCATCAGCCGATGCCCACATCGCTGCCCAACAGCGCCTATTCGAGCAAATCGCTGCCGCGCGAGAGCAAGCGCAAGGAGCCGCTGGGACAGGCGTACGAGTCCATACGCGAAAAGGATGGCGAGATGCTGCTGATAATCAATGAGTACGGCAGTCCGCTGGGTCTCACTGCCATGCCGGATAAGGAGCATGGCGGCGGACTGCTCGTCCAGCATGTCGAGCCCGGCAGTCGTGCGGAACGTGGCCGTCTGCGTCGCGAGGATCGCATCCTTGAGATCAATGGCCTCAAGCTGATTGGTTTGAGTGAATCGCAGGTGCAGGAGCAGCTGCGTCGCGCTCTCGAGTCCTCGGAGTTGCGTGTGCGCGTCCTGCGCGGCGATCAGCAGCGTCGCCAGCAGCAGCAGCAGCAGCGACGCGACTCCCAGGTGGCCGAAATGGTGGAGGTGGCCACCGTTTCACCCACACGAAAACCGCACGCGGCGCCGGTGGGCACATCCCTGCAGGTGGCCAACACACGCAAGTTGGGCCGCAAAATCGAGATACTGCTCAAGAAGGGGCCCAATGGCCTGGGCTTCTCCGTCACCACACGCGACAATCCGGCGGGCGGGCATTGTCCCATCTATATTAAGAACATATTGCCACGCGGTGCGGCCATTGAGGATGGACGCCTGAAGCCCGGCGATCGCCTGCTCGAGGTCGATGGCACACCCATGACCGGCAAGACCCAAACGGATGTCGTCGCCATTTTGCGTGGCATGCCCGCCGGAGCCACGGTTCGCATTGTCGTCTCCCGTCAGCAGGAACTCGGCGAACTGCCCGTCGGTGTAAGTTTTTTTGTTTTGCACCCCCATCTCCATTGAAACCCTAGCTAATCTATTTATGTTCATTGCAGCCGCCAGCAGCAGAGCTTGTGGAGAAGGCAGCGCCAGTCGTCCCGGCTCCGGTTTCCGCTCCCATTCCGGTGCAAAAGTCAAGCAGCGCCCGCTCGCTCTTCCAGCAGCAGCAAATGCAGCAACAGGCACAGCTCAATGAATCTCAGCATTTTATTGATGCGGGCAGCGAGTCGGCGGCTTCCAATGTAAGTGGCTTAAGTGGCTTAACTTGATCAAGCTAACTACGGCATTGAAAATCGCATCAGTTTTGGCAAAGGAGTTATTGCAGTTTAATGTCTCTGGGATGCTCATTTATTTTACACAAGCGTACAGGCTAAATTTGTTTGTCATTTTTGGCGTGATTTTTACAGAGAAATTAACTCTGTCGCAAATCACTATTTGTATAGTTTTTTATACTGAGATCTGGATTCTAAGTGGCGGAATTTGATTTGAAAATTTGCAACAAATCTTGCAATTTTTTTAATCTTTTGCTATAGTTTTGTATACTGTTTTTCACACCCATTATCAATTAAAAATACAATTTCAAGATTTTAATTGTTAAAAAAAAAATGTTACGAGGGGGAAACATGTTTTTTTTGCAAAAAAAAAAAAAAAAAAAATATTTTAAAAAGTGCATAAGTCTTAAATGTGTAACTAAAGTAGAGGACCATTCACAAAATGACATTGAGCTTGCAAATCGGTTAAGTTTTAACAAAGTTATAGGGGTATGAAGTTTTAGGGAGTTGGGCACTTTACAAGCCAATATTTTAGTAATTTTTGACGTAATAATTAATTTCTCCAGAATCACTTTTCTATAGTTTGATATACTATTTTTGATAGCCACAATCGATTAAAAATGCACTTTCGAGATTCTAGATTAAAAAAAAAACAAAAATTTCCAAGAAGAGGGTGTATGTTTTTTGGCAAAAAAAAATAAAAAAAAAATATTTTCTTAACTGTATAACTGAAATCAGAGCATAGGTTAAATAATGTCCAAAATGAGCTTTGAATTGGATATCAGTTTAGTTTTCACAAAGGAATATTAGTTTGAAGTGTGGAAATTTATAAGATACTTTAGATAAGCATACAATTGACAATAGCTTAAGAAATTGTAAAGTGATTGTAATTGCTTACCGAATCCGAACTTTTGTTTGGCACCCACAGGACAGCCTGCCGCCGAGCAGCAGCAGCTGGCATGCGCGGGAGGAGCTGACGTTGCACATACCCGTGCACGACACCGAGAAGGCCGGTTTGGGCGTCAGTGTGAAGGGCAAGACGTGCTCCAATTTGAATGCATCGACGTCCAGCGGCAGCAGCGCCATCAAGCACGACGGTGATCTGGGCATATTTGTGAAGAATGTCATCCATGGTGGGGCCGCATCTCGCGACGGACGCCTGCGCATGAACGATCAGCTGCTGAGCGTCAATGGGGTCTCGCTGCGCGGCCAGAACAATGCCGAGGCCATGGAGACGCTGCGTCGCGCCATGGTCAACAATCCGGGCAAGCATCCGGGCACCATTACCCTGCTGGTCGGACGCAAGATTCTGCGCTCGGCTAGCTCCAGCGATATACTGGAGCACAGCCATAGCCATAGCAATAGCAACAGCAACAGCAATAGCAGCAGCAGCGGCAATCTTAACAACAACAACAACAGCAGCTCCAATGCCAGCGACAATTCCGGCGCGACGGTCATCTACTTGAGCCCGGAGAAGCGAGAGCCGCGCGGCAGCAACAATGGTTCCGGCAGCGGCGGCAGCGATATGAATAGGTTAGTTGGGCGTCATTAATCTCTATTGTGGACTTTGATATCACAGTCGAAACATTTGGCCGAATATAATTATAAAAGAGACTCGAGGATATATTGGAAAATAGGTACAATAACTGAACGGATGCTGATGAAGAACATATAAACTTTATGGGGTCGGAGATGTCTCCCTCACAAATATATGTAACTGCCACTCACTCACTGTCTATTTCATCCACCCACTCATTTACAGATGGAGCAATCCCGTTTTGGATCGTCTAACCGGTGGCATTTGCTCCACAAACTCAACGCAGCCAATACAGCAACAGCAACACCAACAGCAGCAACAGCAGCAGCAGCAACAGCAACAATCGCAGTCGCAGCAGCGTCGCTTGCCGCCACCGCCGCTGGGTGGCAACAATGCGCCATTGCGCAACGAGAGCTACTATATGGCCACCAATGATAGCTGGTCGCCGGCGCCGCTGCAGCTGCAGCTGCTCAATGGACATGGCAACACGGCGCTGCTCATCGAGGACGATGCGGAGCCCATGTCACCGTGAGTGCACCATAACTTCCAGAGAGTACTTGACCTAATCCATATTCGTATTTTTCCCCTGCAGCACATTGCCGGTGCGTGCCCACGATGCCCAGCACTGCAACTCGAGCAGCGCGAACACATCGCAAACGAGCGCCGGCGTGGCACAAGTCGGTATCGGTATCGGTGGCGTCACAGCGCCCGTTGTGGCAGCCAATTTCGATGCCACATACTCGTCCCAGCTGAGCCTGGAGACAAACAATTCGGGCGTGGAGCATTTCTCACGCGATGCCCTCGGCCGTCGCAGCATCTCGGAGAAGCATCATGCGGCACTGGATGCCCGCGAGACGGGCACCTATCAGCGCAACAAGAAACTGCGCGAGGAGCGCGAACGCGAACGTCGCATTCAGCTAACCAAATCGGCCGTCTATGGCGGCTCCATCGAATCGCTGACGGCGCGCATTGCCAGCGCCAATGCCCAAATGGCGGCGGCAGCGGCGGGCTATAAGCACGCCAAGACCAGTTCGCATATTGAGCAGCGGGCACAGCAGCAGCAGCTGCAGCTGGCCGCCGAGGCGGAGGCACGCGATCAGCTGGGCGACTTGGGTCCGTCGCTGGGCCTCAAGAAGTCCTCGTCGCTGGAGTCGCTGCAAACGATGGTCCAGGAGCTGCAAATGTCCGATGAGCCGCGTGGCCATCAAGCGCTGCGCGCACCACGCGGACGCGGACGCGAGGATAGCCTGCGTGCTGCCGTTGTCAGCGAACCGGACGCAAATAGTGAGCACATACTAACCAACTGGCTGGACTTGTCTGAAATTCTGTTTACTTTGGTTTTTAGAGCCGCGCAAGACCTGGCTGCTGGAGGAGGGCGATCACGATGGCGGCTTTGCCTCGCAGCGCAACGGACCGTTCCAGAGCTCACTGAACGATGGCAAACATGGCAGCAAGTCGCGCGCCAAGAAGCCGAGCATATTGCGGGGCATTGGACACATGTTTCGCTTTGGCAAGAATCGCAAGGATGGCGTTGTGCCCGTCGATAGCTATGCCACATCCTCGATTGTATCATCCACACCGCCAACGATTGCACAGCCGCAGCCGCAGCAGCAGCCGCAGCCGCAACCGCAGCAGCTGGCGGCACAGCAACAGCAGCAAATTCCAGTCGCTGCACTGGCAGCATTGGAACGGAACGGCAAACCGCCAGCATATCAGCCGCCGCCACCGTTGCCAGCACCAAATGCAGCTGGCATCGGTGGTGCTGTGGGCGCCCCAGGCGGTGCGCCACCTACCGGTGGCGGCGTCAATGCGCTCAATGGTGGCATACATCAGAACGATATATTCAATCATCGCTATCAGCATTATGCCAACTATGAAGATCTGCATCAGCATCAGATTAGGTGAGAGGCTGCTTGGTTACATTTCCCTCATACTATGTTCATTATTTGTATATATATATGTATTGTTAAAAGGTGCTGGTTAACATTTAACTAACTTCAAAGTAGACAAATGTGGTGTAGTCGGTATTTAAAGCAGTTGCTCAATGAATTTAGCTCAAAGTTTGAGTTTTTGGAATTATCAGACGAATTACAGACAGCATAGACAGCGATAAGGGCTCTAATTTCAAGATATCAAGTTGCTTTAGCCATATAGAAAACACTTAGCTAACATATACATATATTTGTATATTGATTATATACTTTCAAAAAGTTTAATAATACAAAATATCTAGGCACAAATCAAAATCAAATGTTATGCTAGGATTTTGTGATCAATTTTGACACCTTTTTTAAAATTTTGTTACTTATTTTTAGTCAGCAATCAAGCTTTAAGCTAATGAAAATATCAAAAATAATCACTAATCGCAGAATAGTATTTCTTTCTATCCCAAAATGATAAAAAATTCGGCTTTTAAATAGGTATGCATAAATAGATGATATCAAATGAATCTGCATGAATGAAACCCTGAACAAGCAGGCATAATTATACAGGCAAAATACAATTTCGTTAGACAAAACTCATGAATATATTTGGGAATATATTATCGGTTAAGTGATTTGAAACCAAAGGCTATAACTGTTTTTGTATTCGTGTGTATTATTAACCCTTTGTCACTTTGTCTCGTGTTTCTATCACTCTCTTTCTCTCTCTTATCTGTGTACCACATATGTATGTATGCATCTCTCGCTCACTTGTTCATACACTACTCACACACAACAACAACAACAACACTGCGAGAACAACAACAATAAATCACATCATACCATCATGCCATGCCTCATAATTCAAATATATATTTTACACAAAAATGCATTTACCAACACTGGACAAACGACAGTGATGGCATTCAAGAGGCGCTCTCGGAGTCGACGCTCGAATGCATGCGACAGCAGGTGATCAGGCAGCGCAACAAGGTCGAGGCCGAAAGGTAACACACACACACACACACACACACACACACACACACACACACACACACACACACACACACACACACACCTAACTCACTGCTTTGGTTTTTGGAGTAGAGTATATATGCTGCATACAATCGAATACCACCACACTCATTTGTATTATATTCGAACTGTGCTTTCTACGCTTAACTTACAGTCGCCGCCATCAGCATTATCACTCGCAGCGCAGCGCCCGCTCGCAGGACATCAGTATGCATTCGGCCACCCACAGTCCACAGCAGCCACCGCAGCCACCGCTGCCGCTGCCCCCATCCGCCGCAGCGGTGGCCGCCGCAGCCAACGGCATGCGACCGATGAGCAGCTACTATGAATACGATACGGTGCAGCATCAGCAGCAGCAGCAGCAACGTGTGGGCAGCATCAAGCACAGTCACAGCCATAGTCATGGACTTGGCCATCACAATGGCAGCTCGACAGCGTCGCCGATTAGCGTGATTGTGGCACAGCCGCACTGGAAGGCAGCCGGACTCAATGGCTACTCGCCGGCATCGCTCAACAGCAGCGCACGCAGTCGCGGTCCCTTTGTCACCCAGGTGACCATACGCGAGCAGACGGGCATGCCACAGACGCTGCAGCAGCAGCAGCAGCAGCAGCAGCAGCCCACCTATCAGACGGTGCAGAAGATAGCGACGGCGCAGTCGCAATACGGCAGCGCTGCCGGCGCCCAGCCGCATGCGTCCAAGGTGTGACTATAGGTGCTGGCGCATGCGCGCGCCACACGCGACATTCTCGTGGAGAGCCAGCACAGCCGCCACACGGAGCTGAGCGAGGTGGAGGTCTTCTACTATGCCACCGAGTGCTGAGCTCCGGGAACGTATCGCATTTGTGAGGCGCAAGCGGCCGGCAAAGCAATCAAATCTACAACTGGCCAGCAGTTGCAACAATGTTTTTTTTTTTCGTATACATAAATCAAATGAAATATATATATTTTTACAACATTTGACAAGGGCAAATGCGCCCACACACACACAAACACATACATATGCTTATAGTTAAGTTCATTAAACATACATACAGTTAATAAAGTATTCCATATAAAGCGCATATTTGAAGAGCAAAACAAACGTAGAATTCATATACATATATCAAATGTTAAATTAAAAAGCGATAAAACCAATGCACTGCGCTTAAATTAAGTTCTATTATTATTGTATTAAACGCTAAGTCTAAGTCAAAGACCATGTAAATAACTATAAATTCTAGTTGTTATTGTGCAAACCTAAGTAAACGATAGAAAGAAAGCGTGGAAAGAAAAAAAAACAAAACGAAATATTATTTCATACAACAATATATTTACATATATATTGTATGGGCTGCATTCAAGTCGCAAACACGAAAACCATTTCCAGACATTTCTTTGAATATTCTATAATCTAACTTTAAATCAATAATTCACTTTGTTTGTATAAAAGAAAGAAAAAAAACACTTGAAATTGTATTAGGCGCTTCAACCAAGCCAAAACCATGCTGTAAATATATAACTGGCATATACATGTAGACATTAAACATATACTATACCTATACCTATACCTATATATACCATTATATTTATATATAAAATGTTTATTTTTTTTTTTTGTTTAGCTTTAAAGCAGACGCCATTTTGTATGCAAAAGTAAAACTTGAGAGTCCCAATTATTTTTTTTTAACATATAAAATACATACAATTATCATCTTTATTGTAAGCAAAAGTTATGCATAAGTATAACTTAATTATGTATTAGCATTAAACAAACGTTGGCCCCAACCGATAATATTGGGCGCGCTTATCAAAACGGCAACTTCATATTAGATTCGTATAAACATAAATCATATACATACATACGCTACATATTGTAAATTTTGTATATTGCAAAATTCTGTTGCGAATTAAATATTTAAGTTTCTATAAATATCATTATAACAACTTTGTGTTTTTATTTATGTGCAAGAACTGCCGGCCTGACAAAAGATCTCATAGATCAGCCCCAACTTTAATTAATACATAGTCAGCATTTATTATGTTCATTTTCTTGCATTATAATTTCTGATATTTCTGAGATTTATACATTTTTGACTAACAATTTATTGACATTATTTCCCATATCATACAATTAAAAATTTGTGAGCTGAAAAAATGAGATTTATTGAATTTGTTGTTGCATTGTCACTGAAATCAAATTTATAAACATATCTCTGGTAAAATTAAAAACAATTTATGGATCGTTAAGGTACTTACCCCCAAAGTATTATTCAGTTCTGATACAATTGTTATACGTCGACTACAGCTAAATGCATAAATAAGTTGTGTACCTAAACGTGTACCTAGCTAATATCTGTCAGCTGATTGATTTGAACACATATTTTGATAGCCCAGTTAGCGTTTCGATAATGTTTTCGATTTCTTGGACAATGTCTTGGAATCGGCTGACTTTTTGTTGGCAAATGATGGCTTCTGCAGGTTCGATATCCGAGGAGCCAGTTTGAAAATCGATGGCACTTTGCACACAGAGATTGGGATCGCACCACCGACTAAACGCTTCACAAAATGTTTGCCTCTGCGCTGACCGGATGCTCCCGTGCCGCCTCTAAATGCTGCTCCGGCTAGTGATGGTGCTGATTTTGTTGTTGGCACCTTTCGGGTCTTTGGCAGCACGACCGGCGTTAGCAGGGTGAAATTCTTCAGCGACTCCTTGCTGGGCGTTTTGGTCCAGAGTTCGCTGTTTACAAAAATTACAAAATGTTATCAGGATTTAGGTACAGAAAATACCAAAATAGTTTGAACTGAAACTTATGATCGCTCAAAAGATCATGAAAATCATTTTTAATAGTTTTTGGAAAATACAAATACAATTAAAACTAAACTAGAAAACTCCTACTCCTACTTTATTTAGATTCAATATTACATATTGTACTCAAAAAAAAAAAAAAAAAATTAAAACAAATTTTCAAGTACGATACATAAACGTTAATATGGATAAGCCAATTTTACTAAATAGAAATATACAAAAAAAAAGATTTGTATGGTTTTTGAGTATGATGTGAATGGAGAGATTAACTTACTCGGGCATGCCGCTAGGTGGTATGACCACATCGAGGACATTATCAATCAGGCGTGTCTTCAGTGTGCAATCGTTCTTGGTCGTCGAGTGTATCGATGGCGATGTATTGATCTCGATAAGCCAGGGCTTTAGATTGTTATCAATAATGATATCATAGCCATAGACCTCAAAGCAATGCCGATCGTTTGCCATCACCGGGGCCACAGCGTCCAGGGAGTGGCGTATCGTCTCCGAGATGCGACGGGAGAGCTGCTCCGAGACGCCCTCGCCCCGTATGCTATCCAGATAGAGGCAGAGATTCTGCATGGACCACTTGCCGCCATGTATGGTATTGTACTCTTTCTGCAATGGAACACTATCAGCGATCAACTGTATGGATCGATAACCTTATCGAGCTTACGTTATTCTTTTGTATGCTAACATTTGTGAGATGCATGAAAACATTATCGATCTCGGTCTGATCGTATCTCTGGGTGCAGAAGCGACAGAAGCCCTCATTATACAGATAGGCCTTGATCGGATTGAATGTGGTTACCAGGACGTAGAGCCGCAGATCGAACTTCTTGCCGCCAATAAGTAGGGGATTATCAATGTATTTGGAGATGACGCAGGTGTCGCGATGGAAATGCGGATAGAATGTGCGCGCCTCATAGGCGAATCTCTTGAGCTTGGACAGTTTGTTGACCAAATAGATGCCAACACCTTGCGACTTATCCGACGGCTTGACGATCCAAGTGCTCGCCGGATTCTTGTGAAACTCCTCCACAAACAGATTATAATCGACGGGCAGCACAAACGTCATCGGTATTATGTCCAGGTGCATATAGCGTGTACCACCAATGCCCAGCTTCGTTTGGATTGAATGCTGGTCGGCCAGTGCGTCACCTTTGCGCTCCAAATCCTTGCGATATCGCTTTATGTTCTTCACCAACAGATCCTTGCGCGACAGTTCCATCGAATTGGGAAAGTGATTGATAATTCTGCAAGACATATCGATTTTAATCGGAAATTTTCACAGTAGTTTTTGTCATCTGGAAAATTGGTTGTTTTCAGTGTGGATTTCAATGAATTATGCACAGGTGCAAGGTGTAGAATATTGATGGATATAATTTCAAGTATCACTGTATATATTTGATATATGCATATATGTACATATGTATACTCACTGATCGGCACGCATGCGATAGGGATGATCGACCCCAAAGATGTAGCGACAGTTCTGGGCACATGCCCAGTACAGATTCCATTCGCCATCGAAGGCGGACACCTTCTGCCAGCCCCGTTTCTCAAAGTTATTAATCAGCGCCGTCTTGTCACAGTCGGTGCTATAGTATACACAATGGCGTTCCTTGCGCACCCTGGCCCTGTCCCTGTCCCTGCACACGGGCCCAAAGATCGGTGGCTGCAGCTTTGATTTGCTGCTGCTGCTCGGCTCTATCTCTTTGTTTTGGCTTTGGCTGCTGGTAGTGCTGCTGATCTTCTTCATCTTTTTGAAACGTGTATTCATAGCTGTAATTTGGAATTTCGTGTGTCCTTGAATGGGTCCGAAATGGTTCAAGGTGCCTATCTATTAAAAACTGAGAAATTTTGTGTTTTCTATTTATAGAGCATGTGCCCTAACTATGTAATTATTTCTTGAAATACGATAATTTCCAGAATTCATAGTTCATAAAGTTAAAAGCCTGCTGCCTCAGTCAAAACCATAAGCCCCAAAAAAGGCCGAGATATTTTATTATGCAAAATTTAAAAAATAATGTTTTGATGTAATTTTTAAATTTATCTTTACAAGTTTACTAGTAATTTTTGTAATTTAATTTAAAAATCGGACAAAAGCAATTATAAGAAGAAGAAAGTCTGATTGAAGTCATATTCCAGGACAGTTTAATTGCTATAAAATGTGACCATGTTGTGATCATTATTAAAAAAATAAATATGTACACTAATAAGTGAGGTTAGAGCTGAAAAGCGAGTAACAAATAGTAAGTAAGGGAAAAATCCTTATCAGATAAACATAAGCTTATAGGTTTCAGATGAAGAGAAAGATAGAGAGAGAGAGAGAGAGAGAGATAGAGAATAAATTATTAAAACATGTGTATTGATATCACAAAGTAAAGAAAAGGCTAGCTGCCTAATTGGATAGTGATCAGTGATCATCTATTCTAACGATCGATAGAAACTGATGTTTGCATCATCTGTTTGGTGGCATAACAAAGAGCTAACTTCATATAGGTATAGGTATTGTGCATATAAATAGATATAGATATATAGATATAGATATAAGTTGAGCAGCTGTTGCAAAGTGCAAACAAGTGGACAATTGGGCATCATGTGTATCCAGCTGATCAAGTATTTGCATGATCGCTGATCATTAGATCACATTATGCAACTCCCCCGGACACTTCCTTAATGGAAAACGAAAGTGTTAATTCCATTTAACGGCCATTAGCAATTACAATAGACGCATTCTCCGTGCAAAAGATGAGCGCATCTGAAGTTTTATTTTTTTTTGCACATTTTTCGCATTTTCTGGTTTCGGGTTTGAAAATATATGTATGTACTTGGCTTGGTTCTAAGGGTAAGCACCGCGTGGCAAGGTAACCACAAGCTGAGCAAATTGACTTTGACATATTTCCAGCAGTGCGTACTGAGGTTCAGTTGGTTAGTTGGTTGCTTGGTTGCTCATTAAGCAATTCACACGTTAGCCAATGTCCGCCAAAAAAAGCCAAATGGAAAAAGGGCAAAAGTGGGGACACCACACACAATAGCCGGGCATTGTGCGTGCCCCTCGAGCTGTTGCCTATAAATGCCTAGCGGCGGTCAGCAAAGTTCAACAGTCAGCCAGCAGCAGTTATCCAGTCCAGGTGCAGAGATACAGCGATAGTGACAGCAACAACAACAACAACATCAGTGGATACATTCAGCTTGAAGGTGCAACATGAAGATCTATGCCATAACACTGCCCGTGCTCCTGGTGGCGGCCACTCTGCTGGCTCCCAGTGAGGCCACCTTTAACAAACTGGGTCTGGTGCTGGGCAGCACTGGCGGCGGCGGCTACGGCGCTGCCTATCCATATTCCGCCGGCGGTTACGGCGGTGGTTACGGTGGTGGTTACGGTGGTGGTTACGGTGGCAACTACGGTGGCGGCTATGGTGGCGGCTATGGTGGCGGCTACGGCAACGAGAATGTGGTCAAGGTCATCAAGGTATCGGTGCTGCCAGGCGGTGGGTATGGAGGATCAGGCTACGGCGGCGGCGGCTTTGGCAGCGCCTATGGAGGCGGCTATGGAGGTGGCTTTGGCGGCAGCTATGGTAGCAGCTATGGTGGCGGCTATGGCAGCGGTGGCTTTGTGGGCGCTGCGCCAGCCATTTCTACATCGGCTGTGGTGACCCCCGTGGTCACATCCGTGTCCACAACGCCCGTTATTACCGGTGGTGCTGGCTATGTGAGCGGCATTGGTGGTGGCATTGGAAGCATTGGAGGCGTTGGTGGTGGCATTGGAGGCATCAGTGGCATTGGAGGCATCGGTGGCATTGGTGGCATTGGTGGCATCGGTGGCATCGGTGGCATCGGTGGCATTGGCGGTGGCTACGCTGGCGGCGCTCCATTGCCCGCTTCGTATGGCTTTGGAGCTGGTTACGGCGCCGGCGGTGGCTTTGGACTTGGCTTTGGAGCGCCCGCAGCTTTGGGCGGCGGCGGTTGGTGCTAGGCAGTGAAGACTGTAACGGCTGACAGCAATTCGATTCTATTTGCTTAAATAACTTTTTTTTTTATAACTATAAATAAACGAAATGTAATTAAAATGAGACGAAAATATGTTTTTCTTTACGAAATAATTATAAAACAAATAATAAAATAAAATATAAAATAATAATCATATACATATTTTATATTATTTTTATTTCATATAATTTTTACAAGACACTTTCATAGATTTTGAAATTATGTGCCCAATAATTGAAATCGATTGTGTAAATCAAATCTGAATACTGATAACATTGTGTATAACATAGGATCGGTAGATGCTACCAGTAGATACATATTTATTTTCAGCACTCGCATTCAAATTGAGTTTCATAATGCGGCGATTACCCAATCTCTTGGCCAAACAATACGCGCCGGCCAAAGAGGTGCCACAATGCGTTGACCTTGAATTGCAAAACGGTGGCCGGGGGTGGGAAGCATCCCGGCTTAAAGAGAGAGAAGCCGCCACTAGCATCGCACTTCATGTGGACACATTCACTTAGCTCACAATAGTCAAATGGTAATGAAGTGCCAAACGGGCATAACCAAACCCAAACCCAAAGCCCAAACTTAAAGTGGCCCAAGAATGTAGTACGCCACTTGGCTACAAATTGCCTCAAGTCGAGAGGCAATGTGTAAATTAGCTATGATTTCATATTTGCCAAGTTCGGCAAATGACACAGCAAAAAGCCCCAAGTTGAGCTATAACTGAACACATTCAGATAGCTGAGGTACTTACAAAAAAAAACACCCATATTTGCATACATATTTGCGCTTTCTTCTCTATAGATCAATCGTTATATTTGAGAGGTTTTGAGTTCTTTAATTTTGTCACGAAATATAAAATTTAAAAAAAAAGTTCCGATTGCTTGACAAAAAAAAGCAACTTCTATAAATATAATATCAAAATTTGTATTTTTTTCTGTTAAACATTTTTTGATTGTTTATAAATTTTGTTTTGTTGTAAAATGTACTACATAATCTAGTTTCTGATTCACTTTTTTAGATATCGAAATATTTTTGAAATATAATAAATAAAGTTGATTACTTTTGTGATCAGCAGATTATAAAAGTTATAAAAGCTATTTAATTTGTTTGCCACCCAAAGAACTAACTCTTTTTACTACCGATTAGACTAAGCTTAACTATCCAGGCCTTGTTTTATGTTATGATAGCAGAACTGAAAACAAAACCGGTTGATTTGTGTAGCTCGTTAAAATTATGAAAATGTTGCACGTGTCGTTTAAAGTTTAAAACTCAGCGGCAACTGTTGTAAAACGATTTTTGGCCCAATTTGCATACGCGTTTAGGCCAAAACGAGCATAACTAATAGGCCAAGGGCCTATCTATCTACATACACAAATGTACCCTTGTCTGTCTGTCTGGCTATCTCCCAAAAAAAACCAAAATGGATGCGAAGCGAACTTGGTACACGTTTCATTTTCGACTTGACTTAGCTTTTGAGTTGACTTGCGATCTATTTGCACAGCATTCTGCTCGATCGGTTAGCACATTCAATCCCATATAGTCATAGCCATAGCCATAGCTATAGCCATAGCCAGAGCCATAGCTATAACCAAAGGCAGTAGCTATGTACGTGTAGCCATGCACAAAATCTTGAGTGAATGAATGACAATACGGGTGTATGAGTATTAGTATGTGTATGAGTTCCTCTATACATACACTCATGTATGTATGTAGACAACACATGTAGCTATGCATGAGTATATACGAGCATGTATGTAGCTTTGTGCACTGCGCAAAAATATATATACATATGTACATATCTATATTGGTAGCAATTGGGAGCAACCTCAACGAGTGTGAATCTTTACGTACAATTTTTACTGTTTTTATATGGCAATCAAATTTAACAAAATATTGCAAAAAATCTTTGACAAATTGCATTCATTTTATTTTCATTTTTTTTTTTGTATAACAACAGCAAGTTCGCAGCATCTATGCAAAAGCTCTTAAATACTATATATTTAACATTTATTTGAAATTAACATTCTTCCACGCGAATCGATAATACACTGAAATCGAAGATATTCGCCCCAAATGATTCATAGAATTTGGCAAACAAGTATCAGTAATATTTCTTAACTTGATGTATATAATAAGTTTAACCGACAATTATTTTCTTGATTATCATTACAAAAAGCTGCAATAAAATAATTAAAAAAAATCATATATGGTGTTCAGTATTTACACCTGTGCTTAACAAATATATTATAATATTTTGTATACATGTATCCAAACAAATTTCACTAGCAGCGTTTGGTTTTTTTGGTTCCTTCTAGTCTTCTCTTAAGTTAGGATTTGTTTTAGTTTTACTTGCTGCTCCATCTTAAAGTTAAGTTTGTACTAGTTTCGAAATAAGCAACAACGTAAACTACAAATTTTCTTTTTGATACTAAAAAAAATATCAAACAGAAACTACATGCCAAAGCTATATCTACTATAAAGGTATTAAAAAGCATATCATTTAATTATAAAGCGGGTAATCTTGTGATTTAATTGCGATTTCTGCCAGTGTAACGGCATTTTGGGAATTACCTGCGCTTCTTGCGAATCGTTTTGACGGCTGACGGCAAACCAAGTTTATTTGCGCAGAGAGGTGAGAAAATATGTGAGTTTATGGTTAAGTAGTTGAGTCGACAGACAGTCAGACAGACAGATAGCTGGATAGATGAAGCTATGTATATATATATACAGATCGATAGGTGTAGATAGGCGGACGCGCCTTAGTTTTAGGCGTTTTGGTGTGGCCCATAAGTAACTATTTATGAATTAAGCAAACAACTTGACGAGCTCCAAAGTTTCGCTGGCTGCTGGCTGCTGGCTGCTGGCTGCCGATGTTGTCGTCGATCGGGTCCAGCGTTAAGCATAAGATTTGTATTATTAGAACTACACACACATAGATACACACACACACACACACACAGACACAGACATACAGGCAGACAGGTAAGGGACAGCGACGCCGGCTGCTGTGGTTGGCCTATAAATTTGTGCGTGTCGCCATCTGTGGACATCAGTTGAGTTGTATCCGAAGCAGGCAGCAGACGCATCCATTGTCCACCAACCAACACACACACACACACACACACACAGATTCCTGTGAGATGAAGCTCTTCGCCTGTATTGTGATTACCCTGCTGGCGCTCGGTGCGCCTGCCAACGCCTTCCTGGGCGCCAAGCTGGCTCTGCTCAAGTCCATCAGCGGTGGTGGCGGTAGCGGTGGTGGTGGCAGCGGCTATGGCAGCTATAATGGTGGCGGCGGCGGCGGCGGTGGTGGTTACGCCAGGGGCGGCTACTCGGGTGGATATAACCAGGACTACTACACGCAGTCGAGCCGACCAGTCTACAACAACTATGGAGCTGGCTACAGCAATGGCGGCGGCTTCAGCAATGGCGGCTACAGCAATGGCGGCGGTTATGGCGGTGGCTATGGTGGTGGTTATGGT
Organism: Drosophila maculinotata; assembly: GCA_035045305.1. Lineage (NCBI taxonomy): Eukaryota > Metazoa > Arthropoda > Insecta > Diptera > Drosophilidae > Drosophila > Drosophila maculinotata. The sequence continues at coordinate 696,589 of JAWNPD010000679.1, read as the reverse complement.
GGTGGTTATGGCGGCGGCAACGAGCAGGTGATCAAGGTCATCAAAGTGGTCGAGCAGCCCCAGAGCTATGCCCGCTCCAGTGGCGGCTATGATGGTGGTTATGGCGGTGGTTATGGCGGTTCTTATGGCAGCAGCTATGCCACCTCCGGCAGCTACTCCAGCGCCGTTTCGGCGCCCGTCCAGTCCATTCAGACCAGCGCTGTGGCTCAGGCGGTGCCTGCCATTAGCTACTCGGCTCCAGCACCCGCTCCCATCACATACTCCGTGCCCGCACCACAGCCCCAGGTGGTGCGTGTGCAGCAGGCGCCAGCGCCAATAACCTACTCGTTGCCCGCTCCAGTGCCAATCAGCTACCCGGTGCCCGCTCCAGTGCCAATCAGCTACCCGGTGCCCGCACCACAGCCTCAGGTGGTGCGTGTGCAGCCAGCACCAGTTGTCTACCAGCAGCCGCAGCCACAGCCACAGCAGTACGTGAAGACCATCAAGGTCATTGTCGATGATGACAACAGCGGTGTCAACCATCTGCCCAGTCCCGTTTATGGTGCACCCGCACCGGTGGCTAGCAGCTGGAGCAACGCTGGTGCCAGCTACAGCAACAACAACGATGGCTGGAACAACGCTGGTGCCGGCAACTACAACAACGGTGGCTGGAACAATGCGGGCGCCGGCGGCAATGGCGGCTTTGGCGGCTATGGCAGCAACGGTGGCGGCTGGAAGAGCGGCGGCATCTGGGAGAAACTGGCCGCTGGCTGCTAAGCCACCTCGTCGATCCTGGATCAACACACCGTTAGGAAACACCCCGTGCAATCCCTACCAATCCCTTGTTATGCTATCTCTGCCTACGATCTACGCACCTAAACTTACTCAACTGTTTATATAATTATTATAATTTTTTTTTTTTGTTTTTGCTTAGTTTTAAATACATCATCAAATACTTTTTTCCCCTCCTAATTTTGTTTGTTTTCCTGTTTTCCGCTTTTCCGGTTTTCCTGTATTCGCACTTATTGTTGATCTACAATCTATCGCTGTCTATATACCGTATTGTCGAGAATAAAAAGTCATCCTATTGTATAATATCTCCAAAGAGCTGCAAATTGTTTTGACCTTATATGGTGATATAATCGAGAACTTGAATCGCTCTCGTTGTATCCCAAGTCTATACTTTTTTCGGGTTTTTTTTAGCTGGGGGTTTTACTTTTTTTGTTGAAGTTTTTTCTCATGTTGCTCTTTGGGCCATGGGCTGAGTTCGTTGGGCTCTACAAATATACAAGCCTACAAACGTATTAGACGAGTTATCACCTAACTGCTAACTGTGATCAAGAGCTGATGCTAACCAATCGATGCCAATGCCAATGACAATGACGTGGATCTCGATGAGCCATTCGGCATAGATCATGGGAAACTTTTCAATTTGTCTCTAAGCAATATGGATACGCCAAAAATATAGCTAAATGGAAACGGGGTGTTTTCTTGAAGAGCCACGCAAGAAATACATCTTATGTTCAAATCCTCAAAACATATCTTAATGCTAATTTTGATTAAAATTTAATTTGCGGAATGGTGGCTTCGGTATCGCCATGGACTGACTCCGTCTTGTGAATATCTATTTGGGATCTGACGTGCCTATCAATTTTCCTTTTCAGTTTCTCAGATCCACAGGCATAGTTATTTTCATTAATATCCATAGTATAGCTATGAAAATAAGAGGGCTATTTAAAAATTGATTTTACGTAATTATCTTTGCACTTACCTCTCAAATATCTCATGGTCAAATAGCAACATGGATAACGGATAATTTTTAAATGTGTCTTAAAATAATATCGAAGCTCCAAAGTATTTTAATTGGGTTGCGTAACGGTAGCTTCGGCACCGCCTTGGATCTCGTTTTGTAAATATATTTGTTGGCCTTGTTTCCAGATCTAGACTATCAGATCCACGGACATAGTTATTTCCAATGACATCCATAGTGCGTGCTGGAAAAAACGTGATGATATTTAATAAGATATCTATCCAAAACATCTTTGTACTTACCTTTTAAATATTGGAAAAAAAAAGTTTCTGGATCACCTTTCTAACATCTAAGCTCCGAAATATAACCAATTGGAATAAAGTGTCCTCTTGAAGAGGAAGGCAACCACAAATTTGAATTTGTAATCTATCTAAATGCTAATATTTATTGAAGTTAAGTTGCGGAACGGAAGCTTAGCCATTGACTATCAATCATCCTTTTCAGATTCTCAGATTCGCGGGCAAAGTTTTTTGATTGATTGATTGATATCCATAGTGCATGCTGGGTAAAACAGGGTGATATTTAAAAAAACAAAACTTTCCAAAATATCTTTGAACTTACCCTTTAAATATTGGAAAAGGTTTTCTGATCACCTATTGGTTTGTCTTAAATTAATATGGAAACTCCAAAGCATAATCAAATAGAATAGCGTGTCGTCTTGAAGAGCAAGGCAACCACAAATTTGAATTTGTAATCTATCTAATTGCTAATATGTATTGAAGTTGAGTTGCGGAACGGAAACTTAGGTACCGCTATGGATTCCGTCATTGACTATCAATCATCCCTTTCAGATTCTCAAATCCGCGGGCAAAGTTTTTTGATTGATTGATTGATATCCATAGTGCATGCTGGGTAAAACAGGGTGATATTTAAAAAACAAAACTTTCCAAAATATCTTTGAACTTACCTCTTAAATATTGGAAAAGGTTTTCTGATCACCTTTTGGTTTGTCTTAAATTAATATGGAAACTCCAAAACATAATCAAATAGAATAGCGTGTCGTCTTGAAGAGCAAGGCAACCACAAATTTGAATTTGTAATCTATCTAAATGCTAATTTGGATTTAAATTGGGTTGCGAAACGGTAGGTTGGGGATCGTCTTGGATTCTGGCTTGTAAATGTATTTTGGAGCCCTCAGTAGAATTGCATTTCTTTTGCCTTTTTCTTGGAATGGGACTGTCATCATTACGATTCTTCCTCTTCATATTTATATAGACATTTCCATTGATATCGATGGAACTGCAGAAACCAGATGGATTTAAAAAACAAAATAACTTTCGAAAATAGCTTTGCACTTACGTGCTAAACATATTAAGGCGTTCTACGATTCGTATTCAATATTCTCGATTCAAGCCCAGTAGTGTCCTGTAAAAATCCTAGCGAAAAATAATCAAAATATATAAAATTTGTGCGTCAAAACATAATTCAAAGGCTACTCACCTCGCAAATAAAATGTTGATGAACAAAAAGTTGCTTTGGCGTTGCCACTTCGGTGAAGTTTGGCCTATTATGTGGAATCTATTTTTCACAGCTGAGACAATGAATTTGAATTGTTTAGACGGTAAAAACGTCGCTTTCCAAACAATATTTAAAATCAAGTTCAGCTTAAAAACAGCTGCACTGTGCAAAAATCAACTCCAGACTTTCCTGTTGTATAATATAATAATAATAGCTTAATAAATAATAATAATAATGCAAATAATAATGTCCTTATTTTCTTCCTTGTAGAGCAGGCGTGGCCTCCTTCAGAGCATCAAATTTCAATGCTGAATTACCTCAATTTTGCAAAATAATATTCCAATTCAGAAAGCAAAATGACAAAATGACAATTACTTTGTGGTAAACAAATCAAAAGATTGACCAGCCCCAATTAATTATATTTTAACCAAAAAAATATTGTGAAAATATTTCAGATTTTGGCATGTTTTAAGAGCAAGGTCACACTGTTTTGTCTACTGATCCAAGCAGTTCAAATATTGTGCTTTTGGCTCAAAAACAGTTTTAAGCAGGTAAAGCAGAGCAGAAATCTTCCATTCATGGTATGGTATAGGGTATTACGTAGTCGTATACGCTTTGCCTTGCCATAACACTAATATCAAATTACTGCGGTATGTAATGTAAATTCTTATCTACAATTCTCACGCCAATTGATGGCCAGTGCTGTAAAGCGTTACGGGGTCTACTTATTGGAGGTGCCCAAGTGCAGATAGAAGATGTCAACGCTGGCTGGCGGCCCCGATGGGCGTTCATCCAAGACGTGGGACATCCGCTAAGCAAACATACATATAAATAACAATTGAGTGCCTTCCACCGACAGTTGCCTGCTGACACTGGACACAATGCGCACACGTGGCAGCTACTTGACGCATATACTTTTGCTGCTTGCGCTGGCAGCGAGTGAAGCTTTGCAGCAGCAGCAGCGGATGAGAGGCGATGACAAACACTTGAGCAATGGTGCGTATGCGCAATGTCAATAACAATGCAAATAATCCCGTTTTTTTTTGTTTTGCGCCCACAGATTATGGTCCGGTTATACACATCAGCTCCGCCGTGCTGCAGCTGGCGCCCGATGAGCAAACGCAGCTGCTGCTCTTGCCGTTGCCCGAGAGCAGCATCAGCGGCGGCATCAGCTCCGCCCACCCATCCAGCGGCAGGCTGCCCTGGCCGCAAATCTATGAACTGGACGAGCTGCCGCCAAAGCCCAAGCCCAAGCCTGCAGCACATGACCCACGTCTCACAGTCAGCGGTAATCTGGACTTTCAGACACACGTGCAATCCCATGGCCGTTAGACACAATTAACAATCACTTCAATTTCATGTTTAGCTACAATTTATGCGAAGAGTTTTCAAAATAAAAAATAGAAAAGTTTCCACATGTTTTTTAAAGGTATTTATTTATTTTTTGCAACTTCAGAAGTTCGCTTTTCTGAATATTTACATACATTTTTATAACCTCAACTTATTCAAAATGGGAATAAAGGGGTATAATCGTTTTGTGCAAAAGTATGTAACAGACATAAGGAAGCATCTCCAACCCCATATACATATGTCCGTCTATCCGTCCGTCAGTATATGTAAGTTCTCGTATTGACGGGTCAATACAAGTTTTTTATTAATTTATCGATATCTCGTCGCGTTCAAAAGTTATCAATTATTTTCGATTTCAGATGAGCGTTTTTTGAGCAAAATTTTAAAATTATAAGAGCTAGAGTGTGTGTGTGTGTGTGTGTGTGTGTGTGTGTGTGTGTGTGTGTGTGTGTGTGTGTGTGTGTGTGTGTGTGTGTGTGTGTGTGTGTGTGTGTGTGTGTGTGTGTGTGTGTGTGTGTGCTTTCTATGTATAAATGTAGATAAATAATTATGAATGATTGTAAGGCCTGGGTTCAGGGTATCTCCAAGTCTGGCACTCTCGACTAGAGCACACTTACTTGTTTAAAATGATATACAATAGTATTGCACCCATTTGCCGACCGTGGAGGCGTATCGATGAAGTCGATAGTTTTTGAAGGAAACAAAGAGAATTATTAAGTATCCATCTGGGTATATGATATAGAGTATCGGTTTCTTATAATACTGAGAACCTTTAAAGAGGAGGCCGAAACTATTTCCAGATAATTCGGTATTTTCTGCAAATTTTTATTAAAAATCAAACAGTAAGTACAACTTCAGTTTTCAAGCTGTATTCAATTAATCCATCAGTCAATCAGCCCAAATACATATAGAGATATATAGAGATAAACTTAGCTGATTTATTGCAGAAAAAAAAAAAGTTTATATATAGTATGGTATAAAAAAAAAAATAAAGTAGCTAGTAGAAACGGCAACTATCACAGGCTTAGTGCAGATCCAGCTGATGCTCGAGGACATGCTGCTGGTGCTGCAGCTCGAGCTGCTGCTCGATGTGCTCCTCCTCCAGCTGATGCTCCAGCTGGTGCTGCTCGTGCTCATCCCTATCCTTGAACTCGTAGAGCGTGCTGTAGCTAAAGGCGCCCTTGCCATGATCAATGCCAGTCACCGGCTGCTCATCATGGTGCTCATGGTGCTCCTCATGGTGCTCCTGGTGATGCTCCTCCAGCTCCAGCTCCGGCTCGTAGTGCTCATGATGTTCACTGGCCTCGGCATACTCCACGCCCCCATCGCTGCTGCCATAGTCCGCCGGAAAGCTATGCTCGCTCAGGTGCTCACCCAGCGCACCCAGCTGCTCATGCTCCGAATGAGCAACCGCATCGCTGGCGCCCAGATCCAGCTTGGCCAGTGCCTCGCCGCCGCTGAGTGCGCCCGCATAGGTGCCCAGCAGGCCAGCCGAGTGAACGCCAGCGGCTATTTCACCACCAATGTAGCCCGCCTGGCCGCTCAGCGCCTGGGCCAGCAGCAGGATCAGTTTCAAACGCCAGGTGAACATGTTGACTATATGCCGTTGTGGATTTGTGGACTCTATGTGGTTGTCTACCGACGCGGCGAAATGGTGCAAGTCGACTATTTTCTTTTCGGCTAGAGCGCTGGCATTTATACGCTGGCTTTTGGCACACATTTTCCTGCATTTTCCAGCCGCAGCAACAACAACAACAACAACACCAACAACAACAATATTTAGCTGCGCTTTTGTTTGGCTTGGCTGGGCCATCCATGTTGCAATGGACATCTGCCGACGACGACGACGCCGACGCCAACGAAACGGCCGCTTTGCTGCAGCTGATAATTTGGTGCACTTATTGTGCAGATTACGTATACGCCAGCGCGGCCACCGATTGAGCTGAGCTGAGCTGAGCTGAGCCACCAAGTCGGTGCCAGTGAAGTCAGCCAGCCAGGCTGACCATTGAATAGCCGCAATTATATGAGGCGCCGACACCACCGTCAACGCCACCGCAGCAGCAGCAGCTGTTGCAACGTGCGTATACGTAATATTTGCGGCTGGCCCCAGTTCTATGCAGGCGAACGAACGCCTGCGTTTACTTGGTTGCTGTCCATGCTGATCTTGTCAAGGCACCAGCGACGCGGAAGCAGCGACAGCAGCAACCACAAGTTTAACACCACCCCGCACCACCGCGCACCACCTTGCACGCATACGTGCCAAGTGGCAGCTAATTGCGTTGATCAACAAAACGGAAACGGATGGCCAAGAGCGTAGAATAGCCAAAAACAGTCAGTGACGAGGGTTGCTCGACAAAAGCTTCTCTGCTCCATATATATATATATATATATATATGTATATGTATATATGTTTTGTTGGGGGAAAGTAAGAGTATTGGTTGCGTTTACTCCATTGTGCAAGCAGCGCATACGACACGCATTCGAGCAGCGGCAAACAACTGGCTTTGGGGTGGCAATTAAAAGCGTTAGCAGAGCGACCAAAATGCACTCATAGATACAGTTACAGATACAGATACAGATACTGTTACAGTTACAGTCACAATTACACTGATATAGAAATATAGATACATTTATATTTGCAGTGCATCTAATTTGCCCCATGTATCTCAATGATTGCAGAAGCCATAATAACACAAATAACACAAATAACAAATAACAAATACACATACAGATAGACTCATAGATACAGATAAACATCTTTGTAGACAATCTTTAATGTGGCTGGCAAACAATTTGTCATTGCGCAGAAAATGTGCGAATTTTGTGTTGTGAACATTGTGAGTACCCTATGCACAAATACGATCTTGATGAGTATTACAAATAAATAATATTATTAATATATTGGAATATATATTGTTCGTATTATACGACATGATAGATATAGCTTGGTATTCGAAATCCCGTTTGAAAAATATTTGAATCCGTTCTCTGCCTGATGCGCATTTTCCAAAAGTTTTTCAAACGCTTTTATATTGAAGCAACAGAAACAAAAATATCCAAAAAAAACAATAAATTTAATTTGAATTAAAGTACTTAATATGTATACTATAAAACAACACATTTATAAAGATATTGTTATCGGAAGCTCTTAAAAATTTAATTGATTTATATACATGTATATTTATATTTATTTATACATTTTGAAAATCAAATTAATGAAGACTGAATAAATACTTATGTAAAACTCAAACTATCAAATTTAATTGAATACCTTTCAATATTAAAATTGTATGGATATTCTCACCATTTATTGCTTATTCCAAATAATTTCAATCATATTGTTACGTGTCCAACATATATCAGAATAATGTGCATAAATTATAAATGAATTTGCAGTTTGCAGTTAATCAAAATATAAGAGATTGCAATTGCAATTGCAATAGTAGTGAATATATCGTGAGTGTTATAATTAGCTTACACTTTTATTCGTCAAATCTTTTGACACGTTGCCTGTTACAAGTTTGCGGCACATCAGCTACAAGCAACCACTTACCGTTGCCAGTGCTGCCGGCGACTGTTGCTGGTAGCGTGCCACCAGCAGCAAGTCAAGCGGGGCAGTGGGGCGCCCCACAAAACTTTTGCGCACACAAATTACCAATGTTATAAGTTGTTGCTATTGTTGTTGCTGTTGCTGTTGTTGTTACTGGTGATTGCTGCGCGTACACCCACAGCAACAACAGCAACAACAACAACAATCAGCGCCAACGAGCTACTTTGTTATTAATTCGCATTTTGACGGCAGCATTTCCTAACATAAATATTTCAATTTTTTTTTCTTTTTTGGTTTTTGTTGTTTTTACTCAATTCGGGAGCACCCACAACGAGTTGCAGCAATGGGGCAGTTGCTGAGCTGGGAATGCAAACTGATCGCTGATCGCTGATCGCTGATCACCGATCGCCGATCGTTGATCGTTGAGCGTTGGGTAAGCGTTCGGACAATTAGATTTTTGTTGGCCTGGCTATTAAGCAGCTGGGCACGTGTTGTGTGCCCATTGTAACGGGAGCAGCTGATTAAGCGGAATTCTCATGCAGAAGACCGTACTACACAAGCGAATATAGGCGACGATAAACATTAAAATGAATGCGTGACCATTTGCCAATGGCCCTGCCCTATATAAGGGTGTGTCGCTACCTCAACCAACCAACAGAACAACAATCGCCCCCAGCACATAATGGCGCCCTTGGCCTCGTTAAAGCCGTTGCTACTGCTGATCGCACTGCAAGTGGTCAGTGGTCAAAGGAGTTCGGCAATTCTGAACGTACGGCGGAATCTGCTGCAGGACCAGCTGCGTGGTCTTGTACTCGGCTTGCCATTGGATATTAGCTCGTCCACGCTGACATATATCTGCAGCACCATCATGGATCTGGGACTGGTGCAGTCGAAAATCGTGCCGGACATGTCGGAGATGAGCTTTCAGCTGCGCCCCGATGCGTGCACCAATATCAGCATACCACTAACCCGGGCCAATGAGCTGTGGAATACGCAGGGCTTCGATCAGGCAAGGCCCACTGTCATCTTCATCACCGGCTGGGGCACAACCATCGATCGTTCCAATAGCGCGCCAGTGGCTAAGGCTTATGCCTGTCGCAATGACACCAACTTTGTGGTAAGTCTTTCTTAGTAGTATTGCAACAGATCGATGAGAATATAATTACAAACAAATTATTAGTTCCATGACAATTAAAAACACACATTTCAATCATTCAAACTTTATGATTTTCAAATAATGCCAGCATGGAATTGAAACAGAAGCAGTTTATCAGCTTATATTATAACAGTTTATATAACAGTTTAGCTTATGGCGAATGCTTATGTTTATTTGTCTAATAAATATATTTAGCACTCTGTTATGATATTGATAATATGACTCGGATGCCTAACCAATTGTATCAAGTTCACATATTATTAAATAATATTATCATCATTTTTGAAATGAACTAATTTGTATATCATTTTGACGAACTGAATGTTCAAATTCGTGTATATTTTGAACTAAGCATAAATGTTTTTGTTGTTTTGGGCAGGTGTTGGATGCAGCCAACTTCATAGATACCCTGTACAAATGGTCGGCGCTGAACACGGAGGCCATTGGTCTCTATGTGGCAAAGGCGCTGCTCCTGCTGGATCGCGACTATGTTACGAATCGTGTTCATCTGGTTGGTCACAGTTTGGGCGCCCAGATAGCGGGTGCGGCGGGTCGCAATTTCAAGCTGCTAACGGGTGGAACGCTGCTATCGCGCGTCACCGGCCTGGATCCGGCCAATCCGTGTTTCTATGATGGCAATGAGCTGCCGGGCGTGCGCAGAGGTGACGCCATCTATGTGGATATCATACACTCGAATCCGGGCGCCGCCGGCACCGCAGATAGCACAGGCGATGGCGACTTCTTCGTTCAAGGATTGGCAGCCATCAAGAGCGGCTGCCTGGGCATCAATAGCTTAAGCTGCTCGCATCAGCGTGCCGTGGACTACTACGTGGAATCGGTGTATCCCAACAATACGGCCAACTTTGCCGGCAGGCGCTGCAAAAACTATGTGGATCTATGGACAGGCAGAAACTGTGGAGGCAACAACACGGACGTGATGGGCTATGCGGCCTCAGCACTGGGTATCTTCTATGTGGATGCGAACGCAGCTGAGCCTTATGGCACACGGGCAGATCCAGCGACCTTTACGTCCTCCGACAGTGCATGTGGCCTATGCGATGCTGAAGCCTAAGCATCTCTATAAACCATTCGTTCTTTCTCTCTCTATATATATATATACTATATACTATATGTCAAAATAATCAATAACCATATACTAAGAATATAAAACCGTTCTCAATGGAACGAGATGTGCATCAAGTCAAGAACCTTCGGTATTTATATGTAGTAGGGTAAGTCTGCGTTTTACTTATATAGAGAATGGGGCTCGATTCTTTCATTCCCATTTACTGAACAATTTCTTCTCGTTTTGAAAACATTATTGCTTAGTTTTGCAACCTCTTGTTTTTAATATATAAAATATTTTATTTTATTATTGGCCAGAAAACATTGGTTCTCTTTTTTTCAAACACTAAGAATTTATAAGAAAATGACCGATTGCCGAACTTTTGATAACACCGTTTGGGATTGTATTTAATTCCGGGCATGCCATATGTTTGTAACTATATGTTATAGACAGGAATATATCTAGTGTTGTTAATTTAATTTAATTTGAAAAAACTTACGATTTGTCATTTTTTTGCAGTTGAATATAAACTCTTTCAATAGTTTCAACTATTTAGCTAGAGTCTCTACGTTATGTGGTAGGTTGTTTCCAAGTTCCAAGTAAGCCATCTTGTTTTTACCAAAAGTCTTTTAGCCATATTCTAGTGTATGTTCTTGAAATCAGTGATCTCTTGTTTTAGTGCCCATGAATAGTCCATAAACGCCATCTCAGCCGTTGTTGCATAAACTTTTACATGGACTGCACCAGCATCAGCAAATCGTCCTTGAGGAAGTTGACATCAACAGAGATCGGAAGGGGCATTGATGGCACGACAAAGAGTAGGCTAGCATTGGGGATGAGCTTGCAGGCGTATAGGCTCTTCTCCATGTCCTGTTCGCTGAATTTGCCTACACTGCCGGCGACCAAGTTGAATTCCAGTTTTTCATCCGCAAGGCAAGATTGCACAAATTGGAATATATCCGCCAACTTTTCGTAAGCGTTGAAGGTGCCCTGTAAGTAGAGACCATTGGGGAACTTGACTCGGACCAAGGAGTAGCGATACATGCGCAGATTGCGCTGCTCCTCGCGCTCCCGCATCGCCTTCGTCTTCAGCATATGGCAGCTCTCAATGGCCTCGGTGCGCTTCTGTTGCTCCCGCTTGATCTCCGTCGGGGAGATGCGATAGAAATCATCGTGGTCCCGTAGCCCAGGACAGGCACTCGTTGCCTGCGACGGCAGCAGCACTTTGATATTACGATCCAACTCCAAGTGTATGGGCTCCGAGATCTTGAGAGCATTGACTAGCGAGGTCAGATCCAGGCCCTCCTCAGTTTGTTCCTTTGTCCATAGGAGGAAAGGCTCACCATCCAGTTGCACCTCCTTGAAGCCGGCGGCATAGAGCACATGTAAGGCGCCATCCACGTAGCGCACCTTCTCGCTAAAGATCCTATTGGCCATGCGTATTTTGCAGAACTTCTGCTCGCCGGGATTCTGGATGATGTTCTCCAGATAATTGATCAATATGGCTGTGCAATCGTCTGCCTGATCCTTGACATTACAGTTATGGATGATCAGACAGGCTGTCAAGCCACGCTCCAGCGTCAGCTGCTGGTAGAGAAACTGCTTGATTTTTATCTTCCAGGTCTCCTTGGCCAGCACCTCCTCGCTGATAAGCGGACAGCGAAAGTAGACATCCTCCTGGCAAGCGAGATTCTTGCTCTGGCCACTGCTGCTGCCGGTGGCACCTAGGGTACCCAGGGCACCCTTGGAACTACTCCTGCTGCTGCACAGCTCCTCCTTCTGGCGTCGCTCCGCCTCCAGTTCGCGCTTGGCCTGCGCCTTGATCGCCGCCATCGAAGTTTTGAAATCCCGGGAATCCCTGCGCTCGATGCGCGACAAGGCGGCATTAGCTGCGGCGCGTGCCTCGCTGCTCAGCTCCTTGCGCTTGGGCGGCACATAGACATCCAGTTGGCGCCGCGAGCTGCTGCTGGTGGATGCCTCCGGATTGGTCTCATTCAACTTATGCCCCGCGCCCATGCCGCCACCCAGCCTTAGTTTTGAAGCGGCCTCCTCCTTCTTCTTGGCAAAGAAACGCTTGATCTTGGGCATTGTTTGACGCTCGCTTAGATGGGTTTATGCTCCTTGGGCAACTTCAATTCGGCCACAATTAGTTCAAACTCCTCAAGTTCCTTCTGTGTTCTGGGTCGGACAAACTGTTCGGTGATCAGTTCACCGTATACGCTCCAGGACCAGGCAATCAGGACGCCCACAACCAGCAGCAACACCAGCAGCACCTTCAGCAGCGTTTCCTGGTGGTCCGTAAATTCGATGGGACTCTGCCACTGTGGGGCACCAGTTGGGCTATCGGATTCGCAGCGAAGGTGCTCGACAGCCTGCAGAGCAACGCCAGCAAAATGTCCAACTCGTTGGGCGAAGGCCTGTAGGATTAGTTTGAGGGCGTCCAGGATTAGCTCGATATTCATTGATTTTAAGTGTGTTGATGTGTGTATTCTATCTCTTAAAATTTAAATGTGTTTTGTTTCCGAGAACAAATGATTCTGTACTAAGCCTAGTCAATAGCTGTTTTATAAATTTGTACTTTTGCACATAGCCTACGTATGTACAAGTGATTGTATTACTATCATATAATAATGTATAGGATATAGTTATAAACTAACTTGGAAAAACACTAGCAATTAGAGCCTACGGCTAAGACATTGAAAACACCCTACAAGGGGTGTGTAATCTTCATTTAAAGTTAACATCGACCTTGAGCCAGCATTAAAAACAATTCGTTTATTACAATCATTAATTTGTACATCAATTCTGCTCGCAAATGGAAATATAGTTTTTTAACTTGGGAACTATCTAGTATTATGAGACTTAATTTGATGGCCAAAACATAATTTGCCGTTTCGTAAACGCAAATCACAAAAAATCTATCATATGTGCAGCTTTGATGTCATAGTTTCACAGATACAGTTTAAATAAACAGAGTATTGCACAGTCGGAAGTTATTTCATGTTTTATAGAAAAGAAGTTATAATTATTCGCCAATTAGCATCAGTTCTAAAATGGGTTATAATTTTTGAGTAGAGATCTTCTAAAGATGTGATACATTTTGAGAATATTTGACTAATTATTATTGAAACATATAATTCTTTTTGATAAAGTTTGTGCAACATTAAAGTAAAACTGCAGCTGTTCATATGTATGTATCCCTTCAAGATAATTTAAGGCACAGCTCGTTGCCTGGATAGTTGGGCAGATTTAGTTCGTACTTGCGCTGCAGAGCCGGCGGCACAAAGCGTCCGCCCAAATAGTGATGCTTGCCCTTAAAGTGTTTGGCGCAGAGCTTGGGAGCCGTCAGTGAAATGAGCAGCGTCGGCTCCAGGTCGCAATCATTGAGCTTGCCACTCTCCACATCCCAGCCGCTGGGTATGTCCACGCTGTGAAATTACAATGAATTAGATAAGATTGCTGTTTAATCGGGTAAGTATCGCTGCATTGATACCTGGCTATGGGCAGCTTTGTCTGCTGCAGCAACTCCACGACGGGCACAAAGTCAGCGCGCACTGGTGGCTTAAAGCTAAATCCGAAGAGGGCATCCACAATTAAATCGAAGCTATCGGGAGACGTCTCCACGCTGGGACACTCGGTAATGCTGCAGATCTCCATTAGCCGGCACTGATGCGCCAGATTCTCGTAAAGCGGCTTTGGTGTCGGCTTCGGATAGTAAATGGTGGGTGTGTAGCCCATCAGGGCCAGATGGCGGGCACAGACCAGTCCGTCGCCACCGTTATTGCCGGGACCGCAGCAAACGAGCACCCGGCCAAAACGATCCGCCGGAAAGCATTTGTTTACGGCGTGCGCACAGCTGAGCCCGGCTAGCTCCATTAACTGATCCACGCTAAACTTATACTCATTGAAGAGCTCAAGGTCGACATTAATCGCCTCTTTTTGATTCAAATATTTTAGCATACTGCTGCTTTCGCTTCCGCTGCTGCTGCAATGACAAAATGGTTTCCGTTGTATTTGTTGTTTTGTTTGTTTTGATTTAACGGCGCTTGCCAAAATGCAATTTGAACGATTTTGTAGAGGTTGAATGGCCAAGCGGGTTAACTTTACAATTTTCCAGTAATCCGCTTTCATTTTTAGAGTAAGTGATTTTTCAAAATGATCAACGAGAATTAAAAATATTATTACATTTTGATTTGTGCTTGTAATGATTTTTATTTTTTGTCGCTTATCAGTTGAAACCTATCGATATTTAGGCTTTTGCTCAGTGTGACCAGTCAGCTGAAGATAGATAGCCGCCACTTTTTAAATACACATATGTATGCGCAAGCCAGCACCTACTCTGTAGATTGTTGATGTTGAATGCACAGTTTGCGACTGTTCGCTCAGTTCAAATAAATTCAACAAAATTCATAGTACACTTGAAAGGTATTTGTGCGCCGCCTCTAGCCGGCACTATGGCCTGGTTTCGTAAGGAAGGCACAAATCGCGCCGACAAGAGCGTCCAACAAAGCGAAAGTCGTGTCCCCGAACCCCAACAGCCGTTGCTCCAAGGTAATCCGAGTACGCAGCTTAGTGCAATTGAACAGTAATTTGCCTACCCACAGAGCGGAAAGAGAGCAAAGAGGAACTGAGCGATCAGTTGGATGCGGAGCCCACAACGACCCGGGAAACTGGTTTGTTCAGTGCAAGATTTCAGGGGATGCTGGCACCTGTGTTCACCTGCTTTAAGGATGATGCGTGAGTAAACTGATCCCTCACAGACAACAACCAACTATTGACTCGCTCAGTCGTCGTTCCCTGGACGTGCGTCCGATCAATCGCTACGCGGAGTGGCTAAAGGGCCAAACGATCTCCGGTGTCCTCATCAACGGCGTCATCGGTGAGGGGCCCATAATGCGTGTGCGGGAGCGCAAGGCGAACTGCGAGTACTGGCAGCGTGCTGCCATTCGTCACAATCTGATGATCATGGTACAAGTGGGCGGTGCTCCGCTGCCCGACGTCCTCTCCCTGGCCGCCCATGCCGAGGAAATTGGCGTCAGCGGCGTGGCCACACTACCTGAGCTTTTCTATCGTCCCCGCAATGTGGATCAGCTAGTCAACTATTGCCAACATGTGGCAAGTCGATGCCGGACCCGACCATTCTTCTACTACCACATGCCCTCGATGACGGGCGTGGATCGTAAGTGCATCTCAATCCAGATAGTCACATAGTATTATTTACATTTACATGTCTGCCTTGCCAGTGGACATGGTTGAGTTTTGCGCCAAGGCAGAGCGCATTATACCCAACTTTATGGGCTTGCACTATGCCAGCGCCGATCTGGAAATGGGTCAGCGGTGCCTGCGATTTGGACGAGTTGTTATACTGGCCTCCACGGCGCTGCTCGCCAGCGGTCTCATGTCCGGCTTCAGCTGCACCAGTCTGGTCGTCGTCAATATCCGACCCGATCTCGTGCGCCGGATTTGCGAGGCCTTCGATGATAACGAACTGCAGCTGGCCAGGGACTATCAGAAGGAGCTGAATCAACTCATCGAGATACATACACATGACAGCCATCTGGACACCTGGGTGGTCTGCATGAAGAACTGGTTCAACAAGGAGTTTAGCTCCCGTCAAATAGGAAACTTCACGGCTGGCCCAGTACGCATTGTCTATTAGCATTCGCCCAACTTATCCACATTGTTGAACACTTCTGACAACCTATATATTATAGTGTATTATCTTTATACATATACATACATATATATTTTAAACTGTTCGTGATGACTAATTGATATTCAAAGCACAGGCCAAAAGCTAGGAAGTTGCGTTTTTCACACAAGTAACTAGTTTCTCCATATGACGTAAGTCGGGAAAATGGGCGGAAAACGGTCGTATGCAATATTTTTCACAAATTATTCAATACAGATACCATTCCAAAGAGTTTGGAGTACAAATAGTAACCTAATATCCGCCAAGCTTCAGCTTAATGATCATAATATTCCTAATATAAATGCACATGTACATATAATTAAGCAACACCTAGGCAATTTCAAATTTTTTAAGTTTTTTGTCATTTGTTGTGCAACACATATAAGTTTAGCTTGTTATGGTATGTTGCAAAAATATATACATATATTAAAGACATACATAATTGATAAATATAATAAAGCTATGCAAGTCATATTATGTATTTCGTATACGAATAAAATGTTAAGGACTTTATAGAAAAAAAAACGAAAATATCTTTAATAAATTGGCACATATGTATAAAGCAACATATAAGTATAAGTCTAAATAATACGAAAATATTACGAATAAATAATTGCTAAATATACAAAACATCTGCGCTTTTATACAATTTTTCAATATTTCACTTAATGATTTAATAACGATAATCTAATTAATTCTAGTGTCGATAAAAAGTTCTCTTGACTTATGTGCTATGTTTTCTGTGTTCAATATGGTCGGCACAATATAACAATTCATAAAATATATATAATACATAAAATATATATATTTACTTATGTGCTAAGTTTTCTCTCCAATAGCAATGTGATTACATAAAACATATAGTAAATATTATAACTTTTTGGAATATACATTCATTGGAATATGTATATAGTATATATATGTATGTGAATTAAAATGAGTCAATGTGCAGGCGCTCGTGTCGCAACTGGGAGGCATGGGTGCCGAATCTCTTCTGGCAATGGCCGCATTGGAAGCGCCGCTGTCCCTCGTGGACGACGCGGACATGGCGACTGATGGCGCTCTTGTGACGAAAGAGTTGCGGACACTGCTTGCACTTGAACTTCTCCCAATCGGGATTGTGGATCCGCAGATGGGTAAGCAGTTCAGTGCGCGTCACCTTCGCGACACCGCAGTGCTCACAAATGTGCGGCTTCTCCTTTGCATGCCGCTTCAGATGCTCGCCCAGAGCATTTTTGGTGCTATACCGGCGATTGCACTGCTCGCACATCAGTTCAAGCTCCTCGCTGACAGACGTTGGTGCCGTTGCCGCCACAGCCGGATGCACATTACGCACATGGGAACGCAGCTGCTCATAGCGTGTGAACGCTTTATCACAGTTGCGGCAAAGGAACGGCTTCGGGTGTCCCTCGTGCACGCTGCGTATGTGCGCCTCCAGATACGGCAGCTTGTACACCTGCTTGCCACACTGCTCGCAGGCGAGCAACTTTCGCTTATTGGCCGCCGCCACACTGTTAACATCGCTTTCCTCATCTCTCGCATCGGGATCGGCATCGGGATCGGGATCTGGATCAGCAGCGGCATCTGCAGTGGCTTCGATGTCGACGTCGGCACCTTCGTCTTCCTCTTTGTCTGGCTGGTAATCGTAGAGCTGCAGCCGCTGCTGCTGCTGGTGGGGTTCGTCATCCGCTGGCTCGGATTTCACGAGCGGCAACTGGAAAAATGCTAGCTCAGCCCAAGAACAAGCTGATTCAACTGTACACAATTGTATATACCAACCAAATGATTGTCAGCTTCAGCATCTCTGACCGGATGTTGTCCCGGTTCCTGTTGCTGTGCCGGCTCCGACTGATCAACGGAAAGTTGCATCAGTATCTGGTTGCTTTGGTCAGCAACAGTGCACAGCTGCTGAAAGTATTCGATGGCATTGTAGCACAAGGCACAAATGTGCTCCGGAAACATGTCCGGCTGCTGAAAAACGTCAATTGAAAAAAACTGATTCAACATGTTTGCCAAATTCGGAAGCGTCCTTGGATTGTAGCTGGATTTGTTGCGCTGTGGATGCAGCTCGTTTCGTTGGCGGAGATGGCGCAGGCAAATGCGACATAACTGGGAAATATTTGCAAAAGTGAACATAATAAACAACACACACAATTTTTTTTAATCATTTGCGCACGAAACGCATATCTGTTAAGTGTAACTGTTAAACTGGCAATTATAGTATCGATCGGAAGCACGATTGCGATCGATAGTTCGCACAATCACAATCGACACAAAATTTGTCCGTTATTTTTAAATTTGTATGTAAGTTTTAGCCAATTATCGTAAACTATCACATAGCGTAAAGTAGAGCATAGCGGCTACTGTGTCAATAAATTTGTGCCATCGGTTCAGAGTTTATTGCCATAGTCAATTTAATGTTTTATATATATTATATATATATATAATATGTGTGAACAATAAATAAATAAATAATAATTATTGCAAGTTACTATATTATGACAGAATTAATTGCAGATTCATTATGTTTATTCATTGAATTTGTAGCAAATAAATTAAAGGAAATAACAGTGCCAGCTGAGTACATTTCGCTGATTGCCTATCGATATTTATGTAAATTTATTGACTAGTAATCGAGTAGTCGAACTGCTCAATCGTGTTGACAAAATTCAGTAAATGCGAGTTTTTGCTCGTTTCCCGCTTTCGGTCACACTTGCCAGTTTGTCATCTGCGTTTTCAGCATCGGGAATTGCCAAAAAGGTGTAATCAAATTTTGTTGATTAATTCTTTGGCTGGCAGCACCTCGCAAGGGTTTCACTAACCCGATATCGACACAATGGCACTAAATCCACAGTACGAGGACATCGGCAAAGGCTTCGTTCAGCAATATTATAGCATATTTGACGACCCGGCAAATCGCAATAACGTGGTTAACTTTTACAGTGTAAGTAAAGTCTCAAGTCTCCAAATATCCAAAAATTATCATTCGAATTTAAAATTCACATATTTAACCCACATATGCACACATTAACCCACATGTATGCACATTTCTACAACGGCACATTGTTTCATTGTTGTTGCTGTTGCCCTTGAACAATTAACAATTCGTCGTCGCAGGAACAACAAAGTTTTTTGCATGGAATTTTTGTATGCGAGCAAAAAGAGCGCGCAAATTATATATTTGTTATTTGCTCACATATAAGCATTAAGCATAGGCATACATATGTATATACATACATATATAGATATATATAGTGTTATTTGGTATTTTGAGTAAAATTTAATATATTTAGAAATGATTAATTTGATGTTGTTTATTTTAATTTACTACATTTGCTAGTAAAGGACAATAATGTCACGTGATATGCTACACACACACACATACATGCATACATACATACAATCATAAATACATAAATTTTCTCGAAATTTCCGATGATGACACACACATCCTCATACATACAGTGAGTCATATAAGTATAGGCACACTCACTTATTTTGCTTTAAAGAAATGTGCTATTAAGCACCGATTAACAGATATTTACAATCTCGGACGATTCAAGCAAATAATCACCAATGGGGAAGAATACGAATTTGGACAAACTGCAACTGGAGAGCTGCATGAAAGCAATAGAGTTATGAGAGCTGTGTCAATACTTTTCTACCTGACTGTACATTCATAATTCATGTTTGTATGCATATGTATACGTATATACATTTGTTTTTCATAACTAATCGAATGTTTCGACATATTTCTTGCAGGCGACTGACAGCTTCATGACCTTCGAGGGCCATCAAATACAAGGAGCTCCAAAGATTTTAGAGAAAGTTCAAGTAAGCTCAACATAAATCTTTAATGCTTATATACCTAAAGTCATACCGTATAATTACAGAGTCTCAGTTTCCAAAAAATCACTCGTGTTATCACCACAGTTGACTCGCAGCCCACATTCGATGGCGGCGTGCTGATTAATGTCCTTGGACGCCTACAGGTGAGAATAATGTTTAGGGTCTTTCTCTTAAACTTACTATATATATACTGTACATAAATGAACATGCAATATACATATATGTATAAATATAAATATATGTATTGATGCAGACCGATGAGGATCAGCCGCATGCGTATATTCAGACCTTTGTGCTCAAGCCTGTGGGCGTTAGCTTCTTTGTGCAGCACGATATCTTTAGGCTCGCGCTGCACGATGTGTAGCCAAGCAACTCGGCAGAAACTACAACAGCATCAACCATCGAAACACTCAACAGAGCAATGCGAGCCAGGCAAAGTAAAAAGCATTTTGTTGCATCTACTCGTAACAACAAAAAAAAAAACAAAAAATAACTAAGTGGCAAAAACAAGCAACACGCACAACTACAAACATTGACTTACTAAATGAGTTTAATACTTTTCTACAATTATTGTTCTATTGAACTATGCTAACAAAACTTAAAATGTGTATATAAACATATATGTACATACTATGTAGTTAATACAAGCAAGCCAGCATCTACTGCTGCTGCAGCCCTGTTGCCGACTCCAAACTCCGGCTATGGCTACAGCTACGGCTACGGCTCCGGCTCATTGCGATCATCGTGTCCAATTTCTACAACTCTCCGCGCATGGGTTGCCGTTGCAGTAAGGTTATTGTTAATGTCCAAATAACATTTAACATGCACACATGTCGACATCCATCCAGACACAACAAATTCCAGTTTCTAATTTAGCTCTGTGTTGGTTTAACAATTTGCATAGTACCCTTGCAGTCACTTTACCCATGCCTTGATCAGCTTGTCGAAAAGTATACATACTAATTTGAATTTTTGAAGAAGTTCCTTTATATAATGACGCAAATGAGTTTGGATATAATGCTTAGCCAAGCTAATATTATACTTCACTTTAATTGCTTATCTGTGCTTTTCCCCCCCACAGTTTCTATGATTAGACAACTTTAGTGTTTTTTGATACAATATGTATATTATCTTATCATACGGCATATTCCTTCTTTTTTATAAATGGCAAATGATATACACATACACATATTGTATATAGCTGTCATAGAAAGCAAATCCATACCACATATGTACATATGTATGATTGATTTGTTTGTTTAAGATCGACATCATATCGATATCATATAGCATACATATGTAGATCACTGATTGGTTTATTTAAGATCGACATCATAGCGATATCATATAGCATACATATACAGTTTTTTGTTTGTTGCTTCATAAGATCTGTTTATATGTGCCTATAGTCTTTGTCCATTCGAGTAAACAAAGCAAAAATTCTTGCACAAATGTTTATTTAAATGCTGAATGGAAAATTTTCGTTTAGATTAGTCTTTAGAGTTTGGTGTTTATTTGTTTGCTTATGGCGGATGTCAACAATAAATGAAATAGATATCATTTGATGCCTGCAAGGGTATGCCAGCTTCGGTGCACCGAAGTTAGTTCGTTCTTTCTCGATTTTTGGTGAATTTGCTGTATGTATTTCTGTTTTTAAATTCTAAAACTACCCTTTAACTACCCCTACATATTTGCACGCATACGCACAAACTTTGCAAACGTTTAATATTTAATCCGCTTTTATATTGAGGGCACGGTTATTAATATGCATTTTTTATTTCTAAACGTTTTTCAGTGCGATGATGATCCTCCACACGCTTTCTCCCAAGTGTTCATGCTGAAAGCCAATGCCGGTACCTTTTATGTTGCTCATGACATTTTCCGCCTTAACATACACAACTCTGCCTAAGCACCGCGACACATCCGACAATGCAACAATCCAACAGCAAGCGCCCACATCCAAAGATGCAGCCCTCCCCCCCGCTCCGGTTAAAAGCAACAGCAACTCGACGAATATGCCAAAAAGACGGTGTTGCTTATTTTCCCACGTCTATCAAACACGAAAATCATTTAAACAACACGACAAGAACAACAAATTAAAATCTAACTACTACAACAATGTAAAAAGGGCGTCCAAACTATTTATATAATTTACATGGCATCGGACGATTGATATATGTATGTGTGTGTGTGTGTGTTTGTGTGTGTGTTTGTGTGTGTGTGTGTGTGTGTGTGTGTAGAGGGGGCAGTCCTCAGCCTAATTAAATTCACTTTTAATGCATGTTGCAGGTTTATACATTTTTATTGACACTACAACAAAGAGAAAAAGAAAAAAAAAAAAACACAATGGCACACTTAATGTATAATTTAAAACAAAAAGACTAAAAAAAAAAAAAGAAAAAAAATTTGTATGTTGAAAAGACAGCAAATAACTTTAAAGAAAATAAACGCGTTTTTTTTTTGGAAATACATTGGATAGAAATATATAAGGCGATACATAAATCTTCACAATTGGCAGCTCTAAGCATAAAGAAGTATTTGTGTTAAGTATAAATATAAATATGAATATGAATGTATGTTTGTAGTATAGTATGCTTGTTTAGGTTTAAATGCAAGGGCTGTGTGGGCGGCGAATAGATCAATAAATAGTTCACTTATCGCGAAAGGTGAAAATGGCATCAAAGCCAAACAGGACGCCATTAACAATGGACAGCGATGCCTTGATCAGCGCCAGGTCCCGTGTACGCGTCCGGAACGAGAACTCCCAGGCCTCTATAATGAAGACGCCGCTGGCGACGAACAGGGCGCATCCCAGGACGCTGAAGAAGATGTCGATGCGCTTATGAATGGGTGCACGCATTAGAACGCCTCAAATGAAATACAAATTATTACACTATATTCATATGTATGTATGTATGTATGTATATTCGAATCGATTGTTGCCTACCTGCAAATACACCGAGTACCACAATAATGTAGCCGGTGAATGTGCCTGTTGCCATGAATGACGTCATAATGTCGCGATCGTTGAAACTGTAGAAATGCAGGACGAGGCAGGCTATTGAAAAGGCCTAAGGATAAACACAGTTTAAGAACATCATTAAAATATATCCGAAAGTACAGCGCACATTATTTTACTGTAGAATGCAATGCATTCATTTTATTCGTTAAGATAACTTTTCGGTATTAAGTTAATGTTCGATCACAACCAATGCAACAGTTAAAAAAAAATGCAGAAAAAATTACATATGTATGTCTGAAGAATGTTTACCAATTCCAAAAATTTAACCACGTTCAGGCGACCTTTGTGTTCGCCGTGTGACATTTTTTCAAAAATTAGCTTTTAGTTAAATTGATATCCTTAACAGTTTGTGAGTTCGAGTTCTCCAGCACGTGGAGGCTAACTTGTTGTAACTGGATTGCTGGTCCGGCGGAGACACGTGTTCGCGACCAAAGTAGAACGATCACTGAGCTGCAGTCGTTGCACCAACGAATGTTATGCAAATTTGCACATTATGATTTATGCTTGGAAGCAGCAGCAGCGGCAGCAGCAGCAGCAACAACAATGGGCACATAGCAAAATGAGCGCAAAATTAATTAATTACACTCAAGAATCGGAGGAAAAAGCCATTTCATTTTGAAGTGCATGCCGCCTGCCGTTTTTCTTTAGCAAAATGTTGACAGAGCCAGCCAGAAATACAGACAATGATAAAGAAACAAAATCGGAGACAGAGATGAAGATGAAGATGCTGATTTTCAGCGCACTTTAGTTTAAGTACTAATGCTGCAAATATTCACTGGTTTGTAGTGCATCTGCATCTGCATCAGAATCTGAGTTGAGTTGATTTAAGTTGGAACTGCAACTGTAATTGAAGGTCTCTTGGTGGAGCAGATCTCGGCTATGTTCTAGATTCTAGATTTGTATTGGGTCAACAAAATGTTATTCAAACTATTGCAAAAATCAAATACATGGTTGTTGAACGATATTTCATCAAATCTTGAAAGACTTGTACTATAATGGAATCCCCCCCCCTCCCCTCCTGTCAACCAACCCGTTTCTATGACGTACACCTGTAAAATATGTGCTTATAAGCCACGTGTTATCATTGTAACGATTGTATGAATGTACTATATACTAAATACACATACTCATACAAAAGAAACTAAATAAATTAATTCATATACAAGTTGGATAGACTTTTAATACTTTGGACCGAGATACATCTAGTATATATACATACATACATATGTATTCCAGTCGATCCCATGCAACAAGTTCATTTATTTTGATTTTGTTTCTTATCTGGCATTTAATCAATATCAGGTCTTTAAAAGCAATTGCACAATTCTAGCTTTTTTTTTGTTTTTAGTTCAGTAGGTAATGCGGAACGCTTAGCATTTTGTCTATATACCTAATCGCAGCTGGCGGGCTAATTTAAAAATTATTCGCTTTTTGTTTTCAATTCACGGTAATTGCAGTAATTTGTTAGCTTTTGTATTTTCATTTAACAGCTGCATTTTGTGTGACAGTAAAACATTTAGCAAGTCTTTAGAAGCGTCTGCTCCACTCTCAACTACATTTCAGTTAGTTGTCGAATATTTGTATCTATTATAATAAAGATTTGCATACATATGCACATGTAAGTACACACATACATACATGCATGTAAGTATGTGTAAGCTTAGCTTAGCTTTAAGCTTGCGTGTTGCAATTGATTTAATTGATTGACAGGTGGGAGACTTGCAAGTAAAACAATAAGGAATAAACTGCTTAGATTAAATAAATATTTCATTTAAACGGCATTTAATAGCTAGGCATTAATACATATGTATGTATGTGCACATGTTTATGATTATATATTCTATTAGCTTGCTTAAACCTGCAAGTGAAATTAGTTAAACGCTAGGTGCAAAAGCCAATCAAACTAGCGAAGGCAAAAAAAAAAGCTTCAGTCAGCTTCACTTACAGCGCTGACTTTGACGAAGATTCAATCATCAAGTGAATCTCTGTGCGGCACAATGTTACATCCGGAGCTGATCTCATTGGATAATGCAGTGTTCCGCTGCTATATGGGCTGGAGTGCATTATTGGTATTGAAAATGTTTGCCATGAGCCTTCTGACGGGCATTTGGCGATTTGGAACTTTGGTGAGTCCATCATACATACATACATATGTTCATATTTCATTGGTCTAAGTTTAAGTTTTTGGTGTTGTCAGTATGACACTGCGCTTTGCATAGAAACACACACACACACATACATACATACTGCTGTTAGTTATCAGCGAGAGAGTAAACTTTTTACGCAGAGCGAGAGAGAGAAAGAGAACGCGACAGATGCCGGCATTCACACATATGTATGTACATATGTATATTAAGAATGTTCGATGCGCTCACGCGTTAGTTGAAAACTAGCAACGCACGACGAAGGTTCTCCTGCATTACAAAAAAAAGAAAACATGAGTTTGGAACTATTGACCCTAAGCAACCCGGTGTTCAAGAGCTATGCGTTCTGGACCGGTGTGCTGGTGATTAAATTGTTCGCCATGGCTTTGCTAACAGCCATGCAGCGCTTCAAGACAAAGGTAAGCGGAGGGAGGGGGACAACATATACATACATACATATATGCATATACATATAGGTCAAAGTCCGGCTGAAAATCAGGTGAAAGCGAGCAGTGATTGTAACTACGAGTTTCTTGAATACCTTTCAGACATTCGCCAATCAGGAGGATCTGATGTCACCGAAGCTCAAGGTCAAATTCGATGATCCCAATGTGGAGCGAGTGCGTCGCGCCCATCGCAACGATCTGGAGAACATTCTGCCATTCTTCATTATCGGCCTGCTGTACACATTGACCAATCCGAGTGCCTTCCTCGCCATCAATCTGTTCCGTGCCGTTGGCATCTCCCGCATTGTGCACACCCTCGTCTATGCCGTCGTCGTTGTCCCTCAACCCGCACGTGCCCTCGCCTTCTTTGTGGCTCTCTTGGCCACCGCTTATATGGCCGTCCAGGTCGTCCTCGTGGCTGCCTTTTAAATAAACAATTGTATGAATTATTATTTTATATACTATATGTATATAGTTAAGTTAACGTAGTACCGATTTTGCATACGGCACGCGGATTTCTCTCAGCACAGCAACAACATTCGAAATTTCGGCCAATTGTTAATTTTTCATATTTTTATTTGTCCGCAACGAATAAATTGTATTTTTTTACTAACTTTTTCATAGCAGTTTATTTGGTTTTTAATAAAGTTGCTGTAACAATTAAAAGTAAGGCTAAACAAAAATAAACCTATTTTTTCTTGGCATTTAGCTTTTCCAATTTTATATTTCGAATATTCGATCATTTTGTTATTAAAAGAATTTATATAATTTTGAGTGTCATGCTAGCATAAAATGGCGGTCGAAAAATACCATATATCGATATGTACAGGTAGGTCGCAAATAATTTTATTTGAACACTGTTAAACAAGCTTAAATAGATGAATAAATTTCTATATGCATTGTGTAATAATTTCTCTCTTATTGTCATTTAATAACGTGAAGTAGATATTATTATTATTATTATTTTTTTTAGTTTTCGAATTTCTAATATTTATAAGATATCAAAAGTATCGTTATTTTACGAAATTGCGATGAAAGCATCGATATATCGATACGATATGCGATATCAACATTTCGTGGTCGATTGTCGCAACCCATCAAATTAGAGGCATATCGCCATCGCTTTGATTCTGGCTAATTTATACATTGCTGTTTTTTTTTTATTACAAATAATTGAAAATTTTTCAAGTGACATTTAGAGTGGCACAAGTAATATTTATAGTAGTGCCTGTTTTATAATTTTTTATTGTTGTATCAAACAATAATGCGTGTGCATATGATACGTTTTTAGAAGGTATGTATATATAAATATGTACATTTGTGTGTATCTTTTACGTTGTATGCAAACACACACACACACGCACATACACATTAATGCCAGATCCAATCAGATTTGCCTTGGTGAGAAAAACAATGTAAACATATTTCAACTTAATCTTAAGTTGGTGAAAAACTTTTCAACAACAACAACAACAGCTCATGTGACGCCAGTAAATGAGAGTTGATTTGAGTGTGACCATAAAAATACAAAACAAATATAATTGCGTACCGTTGACCAAAACAAGCGAAACAATAACAGTAACGTAACGTGTACACAAATTTGCAATTTTTTGTGTGTGTGTGTGTGTGTGCTATTTTGCATGTATCCGTGTGATAATGTATCGTATGCACCTACGTGTTTTTACATACATATATGTACATATGTACTATGTACGTGAGATGCAAAGTACGCACATAGACTAAAGCTGAAAGCTCGACTGAATACAGAATTTACGTGTGTATGCACATATATATATATGTATATGCATGTATGTGTGTATGTACAAAACGATTAGCGTTAGTAAAGCCAACCGAAGGAAGGTACTAGCAGGTATACACAACATTGATATCCGCAACCGATTGGCAACTTCTAGAGTCGTCCGTCGTTATCTCTTAAGCATCACGCGATACACGTTTGTGCTTTGTAAGCAACAGATCGTATACTTGATATGTACATATGTATGCATGTACGTGTTGGGATAATGATGCAATCTAGTCCGCTTAAATGTTAATTGAAATTAAGCTTAAACTCTGGACCCTAATTGAAAGCAACATGGAAATCTTAAATGACATATAGTTTTAAAGCACAGCTCGATAATGAACTATATACATATGTATATATATAACTGCTATTTTAAAACACTTGAATTTAGAATTAAGAAAAATTCAGTTATTTATATATGTATGTATACACTAGTATTTCCCGTCGTGAGTTGCTGCTACATTTTTCTCCTTTGCAATTTGTTTCACCACCTTTTCATTTTCCTTAGGTCTCGCTCATGTTGAAAATAATTTTGGAGCTGATCAAATTAAAAATCCAAAAAGTTGCATACAACATTTTTCTCGCCATTTTCCAACTTTATTGTTTGAATTTTCCAACATTTATAAGTAATGTTCTTAATTTTTGTTATGTAGAGCTTTAAAACTTATTTTGAAGAAAATCTGACGAAATTTGAATTTTCATCCTTCACACACCATTTTACTCCGAGGGGGGTAAATTTTTTTAAAAAACTGATGCATTTCATAGTGATATTTGAAAATAAGTTTTAACCCCATGGGATGAAAAATGGGAAAAATGGGTAGCATACAACAGTTTTCCCGCCATTTTCCAACTTTAAGGCTGGATTTTGCAATATTTTTCAGTCATGTTGTTTATATCTCGTACAATCTTGGCCCACCATTTTACTCCAAGGGGGTGAATTTTTTTAAAAAAAAAACTGTTATACAGTTCTTAATGAATTTTAAAAATGATCTTTGAAAAGAAATTTGAACACGATCGGATAAAAAACAAAAAAGTTGCATACAACGGTTTTTTCTCATTTCCCGAGGTTCTGTATTGAATTTGGCTTCTTATTACGCACTTTCAGACAGAAGAGGAAACTTCTGTGAAAATTTGAGCTCTCTAGCTCTGCGTTGATCAACAATAACCAATCGCCAATCAGGACAAACTGTTTTATATATAAAGATAAGAAATACGATGTATGTATTCAGTTATAAACTATCATGCTTACGTGGTAAAAATCACTCGCAACTGAGGAATAGGCCGTTAAAAATGATCAGTAATATAATCAGTGCTGTATAGATATGTACATATATTTTTCCATAGAATATAATAATAATTGAGTGAAACTTTAATAGCTTTTTAAATGCTCTGTTTGTGTATTTCCTAAACACTCAATTTCATAATCCTTAATTGCAATAATAAATTAGGATTACTCGCAAATTGAAACAACTACAGTAGTATGCATATATGTGTATGTCTTGGGATAGATCTGGATACAGGGTAGTTTCAAGTCGAGCACGCACAACTCGAGCACTTCAATTTTGTTTAAAGTAAATATTTATATCGTGCTCCACAGGTCGTTTTCATATGTCTTTCATATATGTACTGCTTCTTACAATAATTACATATGTATGTATGTATGTGTGTCTCATATATGTACATAGTATGTACAGTGTACACAATGCTTACATATGAATTAAACTTAAGTACCGCACAATTACCGCTGATTACAGTTTTCTGCGATAAACATGCGTAGCTACGTTTGTATATGGTATATACATATACATATACATACATATATATCGCAATATGAGAACATGCATATGTAGATATGTACATTTTTGTATGTTAACAAAGTCTGTGCGCAATCCTTTTATAGTGTTTCACTAGTTCAATCCAAGTAACGATGGCTTAGTTTGTATCTGTATAAATAAGCCAAGAGTAGTAGGCTGTGTGTATTTTATGTATCAAAACTGAGCGTAGTCTAATTGTAAAAATTTCAAATTGAAGTTTCGTTTCGGCGCTAAATCTAAACCATATTTTCGAATATATATATATATATATTAAATACATAGATAGCGGATCTGATAGTTTAACCACTTTATCCAATAATTGCCGTGGCGAGTATTTGTAGATTTTCAACCCACACACCCCTCAACCCACATTCACCCTCTTGCACGCACACATATATACATATATATACATATATACATATACATATAGTAACTGGTAACTGCCTGCTGCTCCAGCTCAATTGTAATACGTTTCTTTTGCATTTATCTTTTAGAGCGTGCACTAGAACCGAGCAAATCTGCCCTGCCAGGCGACAATAATCTGAGATCCATTCGAAGCAACGTGTGCCGAGTGTCGACCATGGAAGCAGCTACAGCGACTCTGGTTGGCGATGCACAGCTGCCAACGGCACCTGAATTGCCCACAACATCATCCAATGTCAACAGCGGCGACATCAATGCATCGGATCGTGTCGATACCGACAATATTGGCTGGACTAAAACTACAACTGATGGCACATCGGAGCTGCGTCAGCGTGCAACATCATATTCTTTCACGGGCAGCGCCCTAGCCAGTAACAACAACATGTCGGACCTCAATGAGGCGGGCGCGGCTGGAGCGACGTCGTCCTCATCGTCAGCTGGTCCGAGCAGCGACAACACTGACAAGGACAAGGATAAGGAGAACAGTGAGGAATCGCTGTATGAGTGCAACATCTGTTTGGACACAGCCAAGGATGCGGTGGTCAGCATGTGTGGCCACCTCTTCTGTTGGCCCTGCTTGCACCAGTGGCTCCTCACACGACCCAATCGCAAGCTGTGCCCCGTTTGCAAGGCAGCCGTTGACAAGGACAAAGTAATACCGCTTTACGGTCGCAACAGCACACGCCAGGAGGATCCTCGGTAAGCCAATTAATTTGCAAGCACAACTGTGTAGTAATTTGCCAATTAATCAAATGCATTTTTTATTACCCTGTTATCCTGTTATTCTGCCATGCAGCAATAAGGTGCCGCCACGTCCAGCTGGCCAGCGCACAGAGCCCGAGCCGGCACCTGGCTTTCCGGGCTTCGGCTTTGCTGATAGCTTCCACATGTCATTTGGCATTGGTGCTTTTCCCTTTGGCTTTTTTACATCATCGTTTAACTTTGGAGAGCCGCGCCCCGCAGGTAAGCACAATTGAATCGCGCACCAGTTTACCAGTTTATGTATATACTTATTTATATATATCGCATTTATCTTGGACCTTTAGCGGCTAATCGCGGAACCACACAGTACGACGATGAGCAGACACTGTCCCGACTGTTTCTGTATCTCGCTTTCCTCTGCATCGGATGGCTGCTGTTTGCCTAGCAACTTCATGAGAAGGCGACACGGCAATAAATACAACAGCAACAACAACAGAAGCATACACAAGAGCAACAGCAAAAGCAACAGCAATAGCAACGAGATTAACAACAAACACAACTATTTAAATAGCAACAACAGCGTAACATAATTACATCAAGAATACACTAAAAGACCCAATTAGAATTAGGAGCATCCTTCAACCGCAAATATATATATATATATATTTATATATTCTGCAGCTCCGCAGCTTGTCAGTAAACGACTTGATATCCCTAAATTGTATTTCAACATTAAGTTGACTACATAATTTGATGTTGTGAGTGATTGTAATTGTACTTTTTAAAAGTTTTTGCGTGCTAATGTTGCAAGATCGTAGAAAGGATACCCCACCCTAAAGCTTCAGTTGTGATTGTCAATAATGCAGTTCCGTTACTAAAGTGAACATTTCTCCAATCAATTGTTAGGTATATCCGATTTATACAAACACAATTATTTCTTCATGTACTTCAATTGCAATTGATGAAAATTAAAATATAATCAAACATGTATTGTATAAAATAATTAAAATATAGAAACACCCAAAAACAATAACACAACAAAAGACAACCTATCATCATATGAGTGCGTACATTCATATATATATATATATATAAAAATATATTTGATGTATGTATGTATATTGTATGTACGATGCCCAAGTGAATTATTTACGCAGTTTCAAGCTTTTGCGTTTAATATGTATGTATATGTATGTACCAATAAACTATAGTTAATGGCAATGCAAATCGTGAGGTGTCTGTTTTGTGTTCAAAGTCGCTCGCTTGTTTCAGATATAGAATGGTAGACCCATTGTATAACAGTTAACATATTAAAGGCAGACGTGTACTTACTAATCTCGAGCCTGTGGCAAAACCAATCCATGCCTTTTTTTGTCAAGAACTTGCTAAATGCAATTTTTCCAGATTTTCTTGGACAATTTTACCACAAGTCTCTGCAAATCAAATAACCATATATTATCCGCTTCGTGATTCGGTGGTCTGGAGCTTACACATAGTATATATAAATATGCATTCCAAAGGACGATCGTATATGTATATCTCGTATTATTTATTTATTTCATAAGATTAACATTTTGATGTACCCCCCGCACATATGTTTTTATGTATCAACGTTTTTAGAACCTCCGATGCAGCAAATAATTTTTTTTGTGGAAAATCCTTTTTAGGAAAAATAATTGTTAGCTTGATCTGGCCGCAGCAGATATATTTTTACATGACTGTCTAACTTATTACAGAGAAATTAATTGTGCTTACGGTAATCAAAATAATAAGAATAAATAAATAAAAATAAAAATACAAATACCCAAATTAAAAAATAAAATACATTTTATTTTCACCGATTTTCAAACTTACACACATTTTTTATATGTAGAACATATTAAATCAATATGTGTTGAATTTATCTGCAATTGAAGAGAAATTGTAATCAAAAGTCGAGTCCAGGTTTTTTTAATATATTAAAATTTTTATTAATGCATTTCAGTGTAAAAATTAAAATGACACATTTTTTCCTTACGTAAATTTCACATGTTTCTTTCTCCCTTACTTGCACTCGTTCGCTTCCTTGCATTTTGTTGAACGATAAATATAAAACAAAATACATATACATATACATATATATATTGTATATATATATACTTATATCATCAATTGCAATCATTTATGTAAATATAATTGCAATTTTATTGTTTTACATATTCACTGTTCATCCTTGCTTTGTTATTGTTTTCAGTTTTCAGTTATCTGTATATATATTTATAAATTTATTAATAATTCATTTAAGCACTATTATTTTTGCTGATGATGATGTTTGCTGATTGATGATCTCAATATTTCTTATTACGTACATACGTGTACCTAAATTTTCTGCATAAATTACAGTGTACTTTCACAAAAAAAAATATTAAATTTTCTATTTAGCAAAACCCAAACATAACTTAAAATGTACTGTGGAGTGTGGGGGAACAGGATTTGAAGGGGCTGGTTTGTCGGGTGGGGATGATCATAAAAACATTACACATGTCCTGCTTTTGCACATAAGTATATTTAGTAACTCTATGTATACATAGATTGCTTACAACAAATTATTATTGCATACTGAAACTAAACTTGAGCTTAGGAAAAAAAAAAAAAAAAAAAACAAATTGAATCGAAGCACATCGAGTTGAACATATGTAGTTAAACTCGTCAGTTATTAGTTTAGTTGATATTTAACTTTTTTACAGGTTACAAAAAATAATAATAACCAAATACAATGCAGATTTGCAAGCCAAATGACGTTGGGCTAGAACTAGATTGATATCTATAAAGAGGTCTGTCGGCCAAATTGCTGTGCAAATCAGATTTGTCCATCAAATGCCAATTGATCAGTTAAAACAAATTGAAAATTCCAGTGTGTGTTCCGAGTTGCTCGAATTTGTAAACAGTTTAAAACTAAGTAGCTCTCCGATTGCTTTGTGGTATGAATGGGTTGGATGGGTCAGGTGTGTGTGTGTGTGTGGATAGAGGGTTTGAGGGAGGGGGGGCAATATACAAAAATATATATATATTAAACTAAGATCTTAATGTGGTTACTCTAAGTCGAGTGTAAGCTATTTATACTGAACGGATTTTTGTTTGTAAATATCGTAATTCAGATTCTTAAATAATGTGAGATTTTCGCATCAAACGGATTGAAACAAAAACGAAAACGAAAAACGAAAAACAAAATCGAGCCTGTACAAAATACATAGTTTATATTGTACATATGTATTTTTCAATTGTTGTGAGAGTTGTGTGAAATTTAAGTGTTGGTATATTTCTGTGTAACTGTAAATCAATTTGATAATGTTGACTTGGAAAGAAATCGTAGAATTGCTCGTGATTGAAACAAATTGAGATGGCTGTAAAATCAAATTTAGCTGCATGCCACTTGGCTTGTAATACTTTGCTTCTGTTAGGCACTATTTTAGTTCATTTCATTTCATTTTGTTTTGTTTTGTTTTGTTTTTTTACTCTATTATGTAGTTACACTTATGTTTTAGCTTGTATATCTTTTAGTTTATTATTTCTCTCATGATTTTTGTTTGGGCTTTTATAAATCGGTATTTGTAATTTGTAATTTGTAATTGTAACTGTTTCGTGATTAAAATTTTTAAAATAGTTTATTCTCATTTTTTTGTTTCGTTTAGATTTATTATAATTATTGTTACTTTTTACCCCTTTTCAAGTGTTTTTGTATGTTTTGTATATGTGTGTGTGTTTGTTTATGTGTGTGTGTGTGTGTGTGTGTCATTTATACTAATGATTACATAACCAAATTTTCGTCAATATTTCTTACTATTGTATTTGTTTTTCATTATTGTTTATGCCTTGTTGTCGCGATAAATGTACAAATTTCCTTAGAGCTCTGCATTCAATTTTTGTTTGATTTATGCATGCAGTTGAATTTCGTTTTTTATTACTAACAAAAAAAAAAAAAAATGCGTATTTGTTTTAATCGTACAACAACGAAATACTTTACATTTATGTATAAATATGTATTATACTTTCTTTACCTTTATATAGTTATAGTTTAGACTTAGTAACTACATATACATACGAAAACGATACTATTTTACATTTACAATACATTTCATTTATATTAAATTAGTATAAGATTTTTTTTTTAATCATTTTTTTTTGTTTGTTGTGTTTTTTGTTGTTTGTTGTTGTTGTTGTTTTGTATTTCTTTGTAATTATCGGTGTCATTCAGCAAATGCAGCACCAACCAATCAGCGCAATCAACGCAATCCACCCAAGAAGTGACCAACCAAACTGAGAGCTGCAACCGGAAGTGCAAGTGCAATTATGAATTAGTTCGCAGCATTTAATATGGCATTAGATCACGATACGGTACACGATACGCATTACGCATTACTCGGAAAGTAAGACGACTACACAGCTTTTGGGTAGGCCAGCCAGCAGCCATTGCAGCTGGATGGTCACGACTTGCCGAACTTGATTGGAGTGCACTTGAAGCCAAGTTTTTTTTTTTTTTTTTTTTTTTTGTTTGTTTGGGTTTTTATTTGTTTTTTTTTTTTTTTTTTGTTTGCTCACATTGAATTTGTTCTTGGTTTTGTTTTTGTTTTTGTTTTGTCCCTTTTCAAATAGGATTGCGTATAATAATGCATTTAAATCAATAGTTAATCATTTTAATAACGGTGGATCGTTCGATTCATGCTTAAATGAATTGTTTTACACATATACGTTTATACTATAGTTACATACATAAGTATATAGAGAAATAACATCGTGGTTTATACACACACAATCGCAAGCTGTTCGTGTTGTTGTTGTTGTTGCTGTTGTTGTTGCCAACAGTCATTTCAGAAAAATGTGTTTCGAGTTTTCATTTTGCTTGTATGTTTTTATGTTTGCTTGTTTGTTTGTCGTCGTTGAGCATATTTCTCGTACTGTTTCTTTAGCTGCTATCAAAGTGTGTGTGCGTGTGTGTGTGTGTGTCCTTAAAGGAAACAACGCTTCTACCCAATGCACTCTCAGCTCAGCTTGGCTAATCCTAACAATCAACTGCAACTGCTGTCATCATCATAAATGTTGCTTAAACTGCGATTTACGTTTAATTAAAAATAACTAATGTAATGTTACTATACATTATTTTCCATAACTCTAATAGCTATAAACACACACAAAAAAAAAAAAAAAACTATTATTTTCATATATGTATTTGTATGTATAGAATAAAATATAGAATACAAGATACACAAACATATCCATGCTTATGCTTGTGGTGTAATTTTGTTTTCTCTGCTGTTGTTGTTGTTGTTGTTTTTTGTTTTGTTTCAATAACTTTTCTAAACTTTCATTTTTTCTTATTTGAAATATTAGCGCACGACAGCTGCATCGCCTTTTTATATGTTTCATTTCGCATAAAAAAAAAAACAGAAAAAAAACTGAAGAGATGAAAATACAAATTACACACAAAAAATATGTTTTAAGTAACTTTGAGATCATTTAAATGTATTTTTTTAATGTATGTAAATATGTATGTAAAAAAAATTACTTTGCTGACAGCGGCAACAGACACACACACACACACACACACACACGCAGACGCACAGCACAGCAGCAACACGGCACAGACCACAAACACAGGACTATAACTATAGAGAAACTATTCAGCTGAAGGATTGTCTAATTGTTGTCAAAGGCAAATGCAATTAAGCGACAGGATTTGTTTGATCAGCTATTCAAGTTGCAAGCTACAGGCTCGATTCGAGTTGCTGATGGCGTGCATCGTAAGAACCATAAATAAATGTGCGTGTGTGACTGTGTGCGTGTGTGTGTATATGTATAATAAATGTATGTGGCCATAACTACTATAAGCAAAGTCCAACAGCTGCCCCATTGCAGCAACTATTGCTCACAGTCGGCATCGCGCACATCTTCATTCGCATTGGCGGCCGAATTGACTGCCACGTTCACCTGCCGCAGCATGCGCAGCTCATGCGACGCCTCATCGGTGGCAACATCATCATCATCATTATCGCCAGCTTTGCTGGCGACACCCATGCTGCTCAAATTGAGAGCCGCACTCTCAGCGGCAGCGTTCAGTTGAGTGTACTCCTGAGCGGACAACTTTAAGAACTGTTCATAGGTGGTTAGATGTTGCTGTTGTTGTTGTTGATGTTGCTGCTGTTGCTGCTGTTGTTGCTGCTGCTGTTGTTGCTGCTGCTGCTGCTGTTGTTGTTGCTGCTGATCCACCTCAAAGTGCTGTTGTTGTTGCTGTTGATGGTGTTGCTGTTGCTGTTTACTGCTGTTGTTGCTGACACAGGTGTTGTAGGGCGGCGGTGGTGGACGGTCCTGGTAAGTCACAAGTTGCTGCTGCTGCTGGTGTTGTTGTTGTTGTTGCTGCGTTGTATGTTGCTGCAGTAACATGTGAGTGCTTTCACGCAACTGTTGCTGCAATTGATGATGTTGCTGCTGCTGTTGCTGCTGCTGCTGTTGTTGTTGTTGTTGCTGCTGCTGTTGTTGTTGTTGTTGCTGCTGCTGCTGTTGTTGTTGCAGCTGGTAGCTATTCTCTGGCTGCACCTGTGCATACAGCACTTCATCTACTTGCAACACTGAGATGCCACCCAATTGTTGCTGATGCTGCGGCGATGTTGGCGATTGTTTGATAATGGCCGAAACCGTTTCCTGACCACCTTGCGGCGTTTCCTCTGTGCCACTGGCTGCTGCATTGCTGTTGCTGCTGCTGTTGTTGTTGTTGCTGTTGCTGTTGTTGTTGCTGTTGCTGTTGCTGCTGTTGTTGTTATTGCTCTTGATGGTATTATTATTATGGTTGCTGTTGCTTGTGTTGTTGCTGTTGTTGTTGTTGTTAGTTGTGCTGTTGCTGTTGTGGCTTCTACTCGTATTGTTGCTGTTGGTGTATTCGCTGATTTGTGCATTGGTGGGGATCGCGGACAGATTGGGCGCTGCTTCATGCAGCTCATGCTATTCCTTTATAAGGCGATAGATGTGGTGCGTGGTACCGCTATTCTGCGCTGCCACCTCAAACACATACGCTATGCATAGCAGTGTCTCCTTCGTCTCTTGCGCACGCATTACCTAAACGAACGAGCGAGAGAGAGAGAGAGACAGGGAGAGAGAGAGAGCGTTAGTGAATGTTGTTGTTCGATTGAGAGGTCTTCAACTCACTTGCAGTATTGTAAAGTTCTCGAGCACACTGTTCATCATGTAGCGTTCAGGTAAGTTCTTCAGCTTTTGTATGAAATTGATCATGTATTCGCACATGGGCGAGCGCTGAATGCGATAAACGTAGCGATTGTTCTCCAGGCGCGAATATTCGTGCTCTACCTTTTCCACAACCTGTTTGCCGAACGAGCAAACGATTGTCGAGCAGACGAGCTCGATGTTCTCATTGCTTTCATATCTGCAGGATGGAGACATGAGTGGTTTTAGTAAAGCAAGCAATAAGTAAGAGAGAGCGGGAGAGAGAGAGAGAGAGAGAGCACTTACTGGCTGGTTACGCCATAGAAATCACCCGTTTCGCTGCCGGTCGTTACGTCCGTGTTGAGATCCGCCCAACATTTAACAAGGTAGAACGCATTCTGCGGACCCTGTTCGTAGAGCTCTTTGAGACCGCCGGATTTCTCCGGAAATTTGTCGAATATTTGTCGGATGTCAACCGTCTGGAAAATGCCAATTAAATGTTAGAGCCCATTCAGCGTATACAGTGTGTTGTACTCACCTCAAGTAGCGGATCGGAGAAGGATGGCTTGCCGCCCAGCTGCACGAACAGATGTCGGTGATACTGAGAACAAATCAGAGCAAATATATATATACATAAGTATTATAGCATGTGTAGGCTGAGTAGTTTTACTTACGATCTCATCTCTTTGGATTTCCATGAAGGCCGTGAACTCGAGCAAGCGGAATTTCTGCGTGGCAATGGCGCGACCCTCCCATGGCAATTGTGCGGGCGGAATACCAGACTCGATCTCGCCGGACACCGCCGTCGAAGGCTTGCCGGGCGTGTAGGGCGGCTGGGCGAACGGCTTGATGCTGTAATCATAGAAACTATTGGTCAATGCAAATGCGTTATGTTTTTCGCTAATGGGGCTTTCGTGGGGTTCAATGCGACCGCAACGGGTGATGCCAACTTACTCTTGCGATGTGCTCGGCTGCAGACCGGGTTGCCAAAATTGCTAAACCATCCAGGAAGCGAGTGAGAGAGAGAGAGCGTGAGAGCGAGAGAGAGAGGGGGCGATTAAAAAAAAAAAGAGAAAAAGAGAGCGAAAAGTTAATAATAATTGTGTGTATTATATTATAGTATATCAATGTTATACGTATTAGAACACTAAAGCTAAGCACGAGTTCTTTTAATTCACATGGTTACACAGCTGATGATAGCACGTATAAATGATTGAGCGATTGACTGATTGATTGATTGATTGATTGACTGATTGATTGATTGATTGATTGATTTTACATACATAAATGCTAAATACTTGTATTATATACAACTAACAACAATTATTTTTAAGTACAAATAAATATTGATTGGTCTATATGTACATATATATATATATATACTATTATTATTATATACATATATATATATATATATTATTATTAATTATTCTTGTTGGCATGTAAAAAAAGCAAGGAGTCGATTTCAATGAGCAAGCGAGCGTTGAGCAGGTGGGTTTGGGCCTCAATAAACACGAACACGAATAGCGAGTGGCGAGTGGCGAATAACGAATAAAGAGTGGCAAGTAACAAGTGGCGAGTGACGAGTGGCGAGTGGCGAGTAACGAGTAAGGAGAGACAAATGGAAACACAATGAAAGTTAGGTGACGATTAATGAGTGAGCTCAAGAACTAGAAAGTAGCAAACTAGAGCGAGAGGCGAATGTGTGTGTGTGAGAGAGAGAGAGAGAGAGGGAGAGAGGAACAGGAACAGGGATAGTAAAAGCTAATATGTGATAGTGTAAGTTTCGTGAGGTTGAGTGTGAGCAATGAGCAACGATTAACTGCAATGATAACGCCACAGCCGAGAGAGAGCGAGAGAGCGAGAGAGAGAGAGGGAGACAGCGACATTTACGAGAATACACAATAACAAAAAACACATGAGATCGCCAGAGCAACAGAAAGAGCACACATTCGATGAGCTAATGACTTGTGCTTGTGGTTATAACTAATGAGCGTGAATCGAGCGACTGTGGATGTTATTATCGATGTGGAGATGTGGAGATGTGCAGTGAATTTGAGTTTAGATTTGAGATTGCGCTGCCAGCGAGCTGAGAGCTGATAGCTATGCCAATGCAGTTAGTGGTTGTTGCTGTTGTGGTTGTTGTTCGTGGCGAAGGAGGATTGTACACCGATGTGATGTGGCATTTGGCGGTTCGAGTGGTACGTATGCTTAGCTTGGATAACTTGAACTAGTTGCTTACGCCCGGATACAATGGCGGATGGTGCAAGGGCGGCGCTGGTGGCGGCCCATCATCGACAGATGGTGACACTGCACCTGTTGTTGTTGCTCCATTTGCTTGCTGGTGCTGTTGTTGTTGTTGATGTTGCTGTTGTTGTTGTTGCTGCTGTTGTTGCTGCTGTTGTTGCTGCTGTTGTTGCTGCTGTTGCTGCTGCTGCTGTAGGTGGTAAACTGCTGCAACGGCCGCCGCATGGTGGTGATGGTGTGGATGCATGTGGTGCTGCAAATTGTGATGGGAATGGTGGGCGTGGTGGTGTCGTGGCGACAACGACGACGGCACTGCAACGGAGTTGGACACACCAGCAACAGCAGCAGCTGCTGCTGCTGACGGGGACTGTGACTGTGCAACGACAGCAGCAGCAGCAGCCGCTGCAGCAGCGGCGGCGGCAGCAGCAGCGGCTACACCCACCTGATGGTGGTGGTGCGAATGGTGGTGGTGTTGGTGGTGTTGTTGTTGTTGGTGGTGGTGTTGTTGTTGTTGGTGGTGGTGGTGGTGTTGTGGATGCTGATGGTGGGCAGGATGCGGAAGATGCTTCGAATGATGCACGCCCGCCGTCAGCGCCGAGGCGGCCAGGGCAAGATTATTGGCCGCCTGTGCGGAGACAATTTGTGAACTGGTCATTGAGCTCATGGCCTGCAGGGTCTGCTCTTTCTCATTGAGTAAATGCAAGGAGACACCATTGGGTTCCTGGAATAATAATTTCATTTTTGGTCTGGTCTGGTCTGGTATGTGTGTGTGTGTGTGTGTGTGTGTACGTGTGTGTTGTGACGACACACTCAAGCATAACTAGATAAATAGTAGTAGATAGAGTTGCTGACGTCACACAGCTGTGGAGGGGTGGGGGGTGTGGGGGGGGGGGGGGAAAACTCACATATGGATAACATGAAAGCCACAAACTCTCTTGCTTTGTACAGCCAAACGCCATGTACACTAATACACGCACACACCCGTGTGTGTGTGTGTGTGTGTATGTGTGTGACTGAAAAAGTGATTGAATGAGTTGATTCGGTTGCCTAATCCCTAATCCTGATGCTGTTTCTGACTTGCAACTGAGACACTCTTCCTTGCTTTTCATGCTCATCGGATACTTGCGAAGGTAAGTCTTAATCTATTATTCATTTCCATTTTCCAATGAACAGCAAAATCAAATACTGAAATTCAAGTAGCATAGTTAAGTTCACGCATAATAAATATACATACATATATATGCATAATATTTTACGAAATTTACTATGTGTGAATTCAACTTTGCTAACAATTGGAAAAACCAAAGAAAATAATAAAATGGGAATATAAACAACTTATGTATGTACTTCTTATGCAAAGCATGTGGACAATGGACAATAGATGGTAACACCATCTCACTCTATATCTGAACGGTTGTTGTTGTTGTTACGTTGATATATATATATATACATATGTATGCACACTTACGACTTTGATTTTGGCTTGGATTTCACGGAGTTTCCGCCGGGCGAGCACTTGAATGTGGGAGCTCACTTGTTTACGGGTTCTCGTCTTGCCCGTGCGCAATTTAATGTAACGCGCGATTAGCTCGTTGCGCCCTGTAAAAGAAGCAATGCACAAATGAGAAGCAATTAAATAATTGATGCAATCAAAAGTTTACACAGTTAGACAATCAAATGTTTATACAAGTTTGCATTCGGATTTTTGATTTCAATTTTAAATAGTTATGCACTTTGGATGTGCGTATATGCATATCCATCCTACCCGCCCCTCCTCACCGACATATATATCGGTACATATGTTAGTCTGCATATTTCAAATATTATTGTTACAAATCTATAGATTTCAAGGTCTCATAGACAAACATATACATACATACATATAATTCGATGTCGGAAGTAAAAGTAATAACATTTTAGAGACACAATCATTCTTGTCATAAAGTTCATTAAAAATACTTGACACATTTTTCTATAAATACATATTCTGCATTCCGCTTATGGTTAATTTCCAGGCTTAAACTAAGGAAATTCTAAAGAAAAACATTTCTGTCAAGCTCAAAGAAATTATGGTTTCAAAATAGAATTCTGTGCATTATTAAAGTGCTTTGTAAGTACATATGTATGTATGTACATAGGATATACATACATACATACATACATACATACATATTGTGTTTGCATTTACATATCATAAAGCAGGGAATATATTTTTAGACTCTGCCACATCAGCCCCATGGGATGGAATCAAATGCTGCCTCAGCTCAGCTCCACTCAGCTCCGCTCAACAGACGACATTTTCACGTGAAAACTGAATTTTCATCGACTGACGTCACTGTCGCTGTCGCTGTTGCTGTTGCTGTTGCCTTGCCATTGCTCCATTGCCAGCGGGTGGATGGAGGAATTGTGGGATTGTGGGAGTGAGGCAGTGAGGCAGTGCGGCAGTGAGGGCGGGTGGGTCATCCTTTAGCTTTTGACTTGGCAGCAGTAAGGCAGAGCCGGGCGGCTACGCCTGCGACTCCCGCTACTCCCGCTCCAGACAGCGATGCCGCTTTTATTGTACACACGCTTATGCGTTCACTAATTACATTCTTGGCATAGTTTCAGTTCTAACCGAATAAAATTATTTTCAGCGACTCAAACCCCGTCGCACGGGCAGCCAAGCACACGCATATTGCCGGATCCGGCGCACAAAGTCCGGGCCCCGTTGGGTGAGCTTTGTTTCGCTGCGCTGCGGGGACGCCAAAGTATTACTGGCACACAGAGAGCAGACACACAGAGACACAGCCACCCAGCTAACCCAAGCAAACCCACCACCCAATGCTTTGTTAACGCCTTTGGGGTTCCCACACCCAGCCAGGGAGGCATCCAATGAAGCTGCATGCTGTGCCACGGAGCATCGAGCCAGTCATAAAACTTGCTGCTTCAAATGGAACCGAATCGATGCTGGGCACCTGACACTTGTGAACTGGAACTGGAACTGGAACTAGCACTGAACCAGTTTTGAAATATGCAAAAATGCAAAACTAACAGCTGTCGCAATCAGAGCCGTATTTGACTATATGCAACTATAGACTTGAAATATATTAAAATTTTATTAAACAAAAAATGTATCAAATACTCGAAATTAGTTGATAAATCAGCAACAAATAAACAAACTCATTGCAGTCAATTAACTACAAAATTACAAATTTTAAATATGTAAATGGAGCTAGTTCTCAGCGTTCACATGAGTGGTTCATTAAATGTTTTGCTGCAGCCCTAACAGTGAATAGATGCCAAGTAACTTTGCGAGTCCTCACACACAGGCAGACACACAGACACACAGACACACACACACACACACGCACACAGAGATAAGCGCGAACAATACGTAGACACTTAATATGAATAAGAAGAGCGGAGCATTTCAATTTCTTTACGCTTTAAATCTTTGCAAATCGATGGGCCATGGCCCAAAAAAGGAAGAGCGGAATTCAAATGGAATTTATGGCGAAACTTTGTGTGCGACACAAATATGCAAAGATGTTGTATGTGTGTCTGTGTGTCTCCGTGTGTGTGTGTCTGTGTGTGTGTAAGTACTGTGAGTAACATAGATAGTTAATGCTTTAATTACAATTTTGAGCCGCTTTCATGAGTAATACAAAATGAATCACATTAAGTGCTGCCAAATGATTCAAATATGTTGCACTATTTAATATATATGTCAATATATCAATAATCAATTAAACCAACAACAGTTTCAATCATTGACATATGTATGTCAATTGAATTGTTGCTATCTACCATCGAAAATCTTAATTAATTATGTGCAACGCTGACCCCAAAGTTTATTGCAGTTCACAATATTCAATTGTTACTGGTAGACGGCGGTAGGTGCAACTAATTGAATGAACGCAACTGTTGCTCAAAGCATCAAGTTTGTTGCTCAGCATTCAAAAATAATATAATATCTGATTGCCCCACAAACATATTATTTCATGCAACAGAAATTCCATTGCTCTTTATGCGAAACGAATGAAGTTATTTGATCCAAATCACTTGATAATTTATGATTTTCACATAATATTCGAAACTATAATCAGCAATTGCAGCTAATTTTATTATTGTGCAAGGTAAGTACAATTTTTGGATGTTTTTTGTATGCGATTCAATTTGTTATTTGAACATCAGAAAAACACACATATTAAAGCAAGCGTAAAATTGCAATTCAGTAGTTGCTGATGGAAAATGATGTTGTAGTGGAATTTGGGTATTAGACATTTAATTTTGTGCCTGTTTGTTCTGAGCACGTTAATATCAAAATACTCACTGAAGATAACACATCAAAATGTTTATCGATATAGATAAATAAAATGTGCGGTGTATTAATTCCGATTCCGCTTTTAGCCGGAATTTAGTCGACTAGTGTCTATGTTGTAGATAAATTACGAGTACCATAGTACACACACACACACACACATAAACATAGAGAAACACAGAAACACACCCCACCCAGCGACAAATGTTTAATGTACTCATATTTAAATGTGACAAAGGTTAATCGGTCAATTAAAGTGTCACTGCTTTTCAAATCATACAAAAAGATACATACATATATATGTACATATGTATATCTGAACATTTATACATGCACATATGTTATATATCTATGTATGTAGTATTATGTTTAAAAAGTTTCTTAGTGACTTCCAACTATTGACTAATTTGATCACACGAAAATCAAGCCAAAAACGGTTTCGATTTAGTTACAGACTAAGCAAAGAATTCAAATTAGTTTCACTCTCGGTTCGAAAAACATACAAAAATTATATAATCCGCACAGTAAAATAACACAGATATATGTAGATATGCAGAATTGCGTTTTCACATTAATA
Organism: Drosophila maculinotata; assembly: GCA_035045305.1. NCBI lineage: Eukaryota > Metazoa > Arthropoda > Insecta > Diptera > Drosophilidae > Drosophila > Drosophila maculinotata. The sequence goes on along the minus strand of JAWNPD010000679.1, from coordinate 652,012 downwards.
AAATTAAGATGCCAAGAGTCAGTCAAGAGAGCAAAACAGGTTTCGAAATGCATTCATTAAGCTGTAATGAAATTGCGGTTTTTTACTAATTTTTTTTTTTTTTTGTGATATTGACTGACAATTAAATTACGGGATTAAGAATAATTTGTAAAATAAAATATGGTATAAAAATATAGTTTTTGCTAAATTAATAACATTTTGATGACAAATATGTAGAAATTACAATCGTTGACCAAAAATGTCATGAGGCAAGGTAGAAAATTGGTTAAAAAATGTGTAATTGACCAGTGAAAAGTGGTTGCAAAACTGGTGCAAAAATGGTGTTCAAACTGGCACAAACGTTTGGCATAAGTCGTATTAGATTAGGGAACTTGGAATTTGTGCTAAATTTGCCAGCGAACTGCCCTTAAGCGACTTCTACTACTTGGTACGTAATGCATGTTTATTAAGGGTACTTCAAATAAAATAAAAAAATAAATTGTTGTTGTAATTACACGTGTGTAGGCGATGAAAACATTGAATCCTGCGCAGGCAATTTGACTGCCATTTAAAATCAGTGGCCAAAGCTAATCGAGTGAAGTTGCCACACAGCGAGAAAATGCATTGATGTGTGTGTGTGTGTGTGTGTGTGTGTGTGTTAGTGTGTGTGTGTGTTAGTGTGTAACAGCTAAGTCGCCACTAGCAGCGCCGCATATTTGTGGCAGCAGCTAGAGGAAGCGGCAGCCAGAAAGTTTTAGGCCACAATGTTCACAGGAGGCGGCAACAGCAACATGGCAACATGGCAACAGCAACACAGCAACACAGCAACAACAACAGCAACAGAACATAGCAGTTGCCCCCTAGAAAGCGTTGCATGCAGCTGTCCATCCGCTTGTCATGTGTCATAACCAGTGGGTGTGTGAGAGTGGGTGTCTGTGTGTGTGTGTGTGTGTGTGTGTGAGTGTGTGAGTGTGTTCGGCATGCCCATTGAGTATGTAAATATTTTGAAAATTAACAACCAAACAATGGTTATATTTTCACACATAACGCAGCGACGACAGCAACAGCCGCAGCAGCCCGACAACATCACGCCCCCCCTCCAGATCGTTGGGCGTAGGTAGGGGGGCGCCACGCTTTGGCAATATTTGGTGGCCAGTGCAGGCAGTTGTCTCGTGTTTAGCCTGCAGCCCAAAACATTTTTCCGATTTCCAAACAACAACAACAACGACGCGTTTTTCTTGTTATTCGCTTGCCGCTTGCTGTGGCAGCCACTCTTGCAGCTGGCGGGCGTCAAGGAATTCCCAGTGTGGCAGCGTGGCAGTGTGGCTGCATTAGCCACGTGTTGCCAATAAATAAAAGTTTAGCCGCCGCTTGTCACAATGTTTCGCATATTTAGCCAAGCCGCGAAAAGTGAGTGCATCGATTGCAGTTATAAAGTCCAACTAGCAAAATATTCCCCACTTGCAACACTTTATTATTATGCTTATTTACATACACATACATATATATAAATAATAATTCATAAGAATTAGTTATGGTAGTTGTTCATTTTGTATTCAAATATTATTGTTTTCTATTCACATATGCTGATTAATTTTCAAAATATTATTACCCCTTTTAAATCTACCACATGCATATGCAAGCGCAATCAATATCAAAGGATTTATTCCTTAAATTTTTATATATATTAATATAATTAATATAATTATGAACCGCAAAACTTGAAATTTTAGCCTTAAAATGCAACAACATAATTTTTGCTTAATGCAACTGTAATAAAAAAATTAAATTTAAAAAAAAAAAAAAAAAGATTTTATTACAAGGAAGGTGGATAATAAAAATATATAAATTAAAAAAGTTTTAGGATTTTATTTTGGCATTTAAAAAACAACATTTTGTATATCTCTAACTCCAGCTTAATGTAAATAAACCTCTTTTAGAGATTTGCGCAAAATGTATAATTATAATTATAATTATGCACATATTTGGTTAGCTGTACCAAGTTTACTAAAAATGCCTGCAGCAAGGAATAAATGTATATATATATATATCATATGAATTTATGTGCTATAGGCACGTTTAATACGGCAGTAACATGGATTCGTTGCCTTGCCGGTCGATGCTTGTAACTGGGGTTATGGGGCCATTTGCTGCCCCCCCCCCACCCCCATGCAAAGCTACATAAACAAACCGGAGCTGGGGAAGCGGTGCAATGAAGGTGTCAGCCCGGGCTAAAGGCAAGGTGAGCCCAAGTGAAAAGTGAAAATTAATTACTTGCTCAAATACAAAAAGGATGCAGGCAATGGACACGAACACGAACACGGACATGGATGCCGCTTAAGCCGTTACCCAAAAACAAAGTGAGCTTCCATGCAGCAGCAGCAGCAGCAGCAGCAGGCAGACAAAGGACGAATGAACGGGCGAAGGGGAAGTGGAGGTGGAGCAAGTGGAACTGGCATTGGGCGAGTCCGAGCATAAAATGAAAACAATATCCTCTGGGACATAAATTACAAAACTTGTTGTTTATGCGTGTAGACGTCTCAAATAAAACACACACAGGATGCGACTAGCAGCAGCAGCAACAACAACAGCAACAGCAGCAACAACAGCAGCAATAGTGGCAACAAAACATCACCAGGCCGTGCCTATCTCTGTGTGGGGTGGGTCAGAGGCAGGCACTGGGCAGTGGGCAGAGGGCCGAGGGAAAGGGGCGCAGCATTCTCACAATTTGCTGTCGTAATTCCATTGAGCCGCCATTTGGGTGCGGCCAACAGCAACATCAGCAGCAGCAGCAACAACAGCAGCAACAGACGAAGACAACACGCCGCCGGCGTCGTATGTCCTTTTAGCTTTTATTGTAAATACTACAACTCCCGCTTGTGTGTGAGCAAACACACACACACACACACACACACACACACACACACACAGACACAGACACAGTTCACGTTTACAATTTTAGTTGTCAGCACATTTAGCCCGACTCCAACGTTTTGCCGTGCACGGTGTCAAACTTTGAACGCCGCTGACATCGCCTGTTGCCGTTCCCAAACCAAAAACCCAACCCAACCCAACCCAAACCCTGCCCAGCCCAGGCGCAGCCCAACCACCCACTGAAAGCAACCTGGGCGCACAAAGCGCTTTGACACAACTTTCAGCTCAAGGTTCAAAGTACGGAATTTATGTTTTCTTTACACGGGCCGCCGCAAACATACGCCAAAAAACAAAAACAAAACAGAACAACAACAAAACCAAAAATAAAAAAAAAACGGCGTAAGAATGCGGCGAGCTTTTAAAATGCTCGACTACGCCATACTCTGCATGAATCGCAAATTTGGAGCCGCAATTCTAAACCAATTTAGCATTTAATCATACTTTGTTTTATTTATGCTCAATTTAATCGAATCGATACACTTAAAAAAATTAAAAAAAAATACTTGTTTACACTGTGCAAAAAAGATAGCTGCAAAGCTTTTTAAAAATGAAACCGCTCAAAAAATTGATTTTAAAGCAAATTATTTGTTATTTAATAGACATTTTCAATATAATACTCAATGTTTCTATTACTTTTGATATATACATTTTGTTATGTTAATTAAAAGGAAGCTTTTCTGTCAGTTTTGATGTACTATTTACAGGGTATAGGAACACAAACAATAAAACCAAATAGCGGCAACCGCAAAATTCCTGTTTGTTTTCTGTTTTTACCCATCCAACCGATGAACACAGCGAAAACACACACACACACACACACACACAGAGAGAGAGAGAGAGAGAGAGAGAGAGTTAAGCTTTGTAGGCACTTTGTCGTGAAATTCATAGTCAACCAAAGTGGAGCGCTCAAGTATCTATGTGCATATGTATGTACATGAATACATACTGTATATATATATATATACAGCTACACCTTTGGCTATATAGGAGAGGTATTGTACCAGTACATGGTTGCCCGCAACGCGGCTTAAAGGATTATGCTATAGAAATCGAAATGATGCACTTACCATACATTTTACCCTCATCGGATAATATAATCTTTCTGCGTCCACATGGTGGATATATTGACAGTGCCTCTTGAAAGCTTTGCTCAATGTCCGGACTCCAGACACCCTCGGCATCGGCGGATGATAAATCCTTTTCGTCCTGCAACATGTAAATATCAGTTAGTTAGCTTGCAAATAATAGTGAAAACATCAGACTACAAATATAATTTTATATAATTGGCAAAAGTGGTCGTTTAAATAATATTGATTGCTTTTCCTGCACATATATTATTCAGTAGCTAATAATATAGCATGGCGAAACAAACAAGGATGTACGTTGTGCAGGATCTGCGGCCAAGTAAACCACAAATGTCACTTGCAGATGTCGCCACAATCATATATATATCATATCATATCGATTGACTTTCCTTCATTCCTGCATCGAGTATTCATCGTAGGCACCAATTATTTGCAAATTAAACCAGGAGTAAGTCAAAGTAAACCTCGGTAGTTTGGCAAATATTAATGGAGCCTGTTCTGTTTCTCACATTTATGTCCATGTTCGTTGCTAGAGCTACAATTATCATTGAATGTGGCTCAAATTGTGTGAGCCTTTAATTATAGCCCACATTTTAATGGCTTAAATGGCTGGCAAATTCTGAACTGTATTTATATGTATGTATGTATGTGTGAATCAGCTAAATAACGGTTTAAATTTGTAGTTGCCACCTGTTGTGTGTGTGTGTGTGTGTGTGGTAAATTGTAGTACTTACATCGCTCATATCGCCAACATCCAAGTTTTTACTGTCCACCATGCTGCCATTTGTGTCTGCCGATCCCAGGGGACCAGGAGGACCGGCATTCACTGGTGGCCACGGAGATGGTATGGTGCCGGGTCCAACTGTAACGACAAAGCAAACAGAGAGAAAACATTTGAGTTTTTATTTTGTATTTTTTTTTTTTTTTTTTTTATGTTTGTTTTTTATCCTGTCACACACTACTTGCAAAGTGTGGTTTAAGCTCCATAAATCGGTGTCATAGTGAGCGCAATCCCCAATCCCAAATGTTCAAGACACCCCCCCCCCCCCCACTCCTCCTCCTACACGTTCTAGGCTAACCTGTCCAACAAACACAACCGACCGACTGTCCGGGTGTTGATATGCATTATGAATTTGCGTGCTGTGTCAGATGAAAAGCGCTTCAGCCACGCACTTAAGTACGTTTTTCATTTGATATGTATGTATATTCAACAATGGCGCCAATTGCTACAGGCGAGCTTATACACCAGGGGGGTGGGGGGAGGTGTGGGGGTTGTTGGGTTTGTGCATGGCTTTGGTTAGATGCAGAGACAATCAACGCGCCAACTGCAAATTGATAATCATCGTGATAGCATGTCGGACAACTAAGCACTTGGCTCAATACATGCACAAGTGTCACACACACACACACACACACACACACAACACACACTCTTGGCTCCTGCTGCTACCTGCTGTCTGTAATCAGCTCAATAATCATCTCGGGTTCAATTACCAAGTAACTTAGATATTACTAAATAGGAGTTCTATAAAGTCTTCAGATTTACTTCTCTAAATATCATTTTTGAAAGTCTAACAGGCAATTATACATATATAGTACAGTTTATATAACACAATTGTTCTACTCTCTTTGGTATAGTATGGTAAAGTATAGTATAGAGATCTGTAGGTATATTAGTTAAATCTGATTGGTTAACGAAAGAACTTAAGAACTTAATAGTTAGCATATTTAGTCTAGGTTCATTCGTTGATTGATTGCCTAAAGTTTCCTTGAAAGATGATGTATTTAAGTGAACGAGATCAAAGAGTTAGTTTTGAATTTCAGTCTATAGAGAAATCTAGATAAAGCTTTCGAACTTTATAATCTCTTTAGGACAAGGGTTCGAGTTGATATTCCTCGACTAAAAGGTTTTACTGGTTAAAGTTTCCTTGAAAGATGATGTATTTAAGTGAACGAGATCAAAGAGTTTCTTTTAAATTTCAGTCTATAGAGAAATCTAGATAAAGATTTAGAACTTAATACTCTCTTAAGGACAAGGGTTCGAGTTGATATTCCTCGACTAAAAGGTTTTTCTAGTTAAAGTTTCCTTGAGAGATGATGTATTTAAGTGAACGAGATCAAAGAGTTAGTTTTGAATTTCAGTCTATAGAGAAATCTAGATAAAGCTTTCGAACTTTATAATCTCTTTAGGACAAGGGTTCGAGTTAATATTCCTCGACTAAAAGGTTTTTCTGGTTTACTAAGACAACTTATCTAACTTATCATATAATAGGTAGGTAATATATATTATTCAAGATAAATGATGATAAAAGACTAAAGTTACATTCGGAATCTAACTGAAAATAGAAAATGTTCGAGTCATTTCTGAAATGATGCACTTATCGACCTTGCCCGCCGGCAATATTATCTAATACTCGTCTCATTAGCTGACAGAAGTTAGAAGTTAGCAAAGGCGGCGATAAGGGCTGCCTCTACCTGTGTTGCCCCGCGGCGCTCAGGTAGCGAGCGCTGCATGCACTGAGTGGCATGTTCCTGAAACTCAGTGCGGGCTTAAGACTGCCACTGCGGAGGTGTCAACTCACCGGATAGTGTCTTGAACTCCTCGAGGGAATCCAAATGTTTGGAGAACGGCGCCACTTTGGAGCCGTTATCTGTGTCGTATTTCAAATAAATTTTGAAAACTTCTTCAGCTGGCAAACACACAAACAAACACTGAGTAAAAAGTGAAAAAATTGCACAAAATCGAGTTATTTCGGATCATCAAAGATGAATTAACACGTTGCTATTTACGTCGTTTTAACGGACTTTGTCATTTAATTTGATGAGTTTAACATTTGTCGCATTTTGATGGCAATTCGTGATGCTGCCATGTGGGTGGGGGTGGCTAAAGGGGGTGGTGTGATTGGGGGCGATAACAGATTTGTGTAGCCGACCGCGAGAGCGAGAGAGAAATGTATAAGAAAACGCGTCTGTTTGATTGGAACGCGCACTGGAAACTGAAATGCCTTTTATATTTTTTCACTAATTTTTGGTTTTTGTTTTGTGCGCTCCTTTGGCCTGCTCCTGCTGCTGCTGCTGCTGCTGCCACAGGGGATGGTTGGCAGCGCGACAGGATGCAGTCGCCGTCAGAGTCCCAGCTGAAGGCACAGCCAGTGCCGCACACTCGCACACTCGCACACTCGCACACACAATTAAGGGAAGGCGACCAAAAATGCCAGTGTCGACGTCGCCGTCGACGTCGACGTCGCCGTCAACTGCAACTGCGACGCGTCGTGCGTCATGGTATATGAGAATCAGGGAAATTCCAAGAACCGCCAGCAAAGAAATTTCATTTCAAATCATTTGTTTTTTAAACATGACAACCCCCCCTGCCACTGTGCTCCCCTGCCCCTAGTCAAACCCCAAAAGTAACACCCTTCATGCTAGCTGCAACGGTAAATGGTCAAAGCTTTAGCAATTCTCAACTGTACACATATTGTTCAGTTCAGCTAGATCGGGCATACATATATACGTATATGTATGTATGTATGTATGTAGGGGGTAACAACAACCCGATAAAAACTGGGCAACTATTTAATAATAATGCACGGCGGCTGCATTGTCGGGGTTGCTCTTCTCATATGTGTGTGTGTGTGTGTGTGTGTGTGTACGCCTCGCTTTTAGGGGTGACTATGCCATTTTTCATAATCTCATACAGACACACACACACACACACACACACACACACGCGCATATTATCATATTCAGTTTTGGGCTGCAACGTTTCCGGTTCATTGTAATTTCCAATTAGATAAAACTAGGCTCGACTCGGACTCGGACTCGGACTCGAGCTCAGTTCCAACACACAGCTGCTGCTGCTGCTGCTGTTGAGGTTGGGAATTAATAAGGGAATGTGTGTGTGCATGTGTGTGTGTGCGTGCTTGTCCTTGCTACCCTTGCTGGGCAATTGGAATTTATGGTATTTATTATTTTGCTAGCATTTCACTATTTTCTCCTGCTTTATTCACGCTTCTGACTACGAACAGCTGTAAGCGGCTCTTTGATAATAGCAGCAGTGTTGGTGGTGGCAGTGGTGGCAGTGGTGGCAGTGGTGGCAGCAGGCAGGATCAGTCACCCCACTTGAAATGCCCATGTATGTAGTACGTGCTATGTGTGTGTGTGTATGTGTGTGTCTCATGATGCGTGAGCAGAAATACGGTACACTAATGGGGTGATCCCTATTCAAATCTCTACTGCACCCCACAACAACGAAAATGTCCTGCAATGTGCCAAAAACGAAAACGAAATGGAATAGGCATAGAAAAAAAGCCAAAGCCAAAGCAAAAGCGAAAAGAAGGCTGTGCAAATTAACCCCTAACCTACACCACATACAAAGCACAGTGTACAAGCGAAGCCTGCACAGTGGCACAATCGCCGCAATCGCCGCAATCGGCACAATCGGCATTCCTCAGTGTGCGCGAGTTATCAAAAATATGTATGTACATATATGCATCGCAAAATATTTAACAGAACATGCACGTATGCCGACACAACAGCAAGGATACACACACACACACACACACACACACACATGCATACAGCAATATTGTTGTATAGCATAAAAGAATATATGTACATATGTATATGTATTTATGTCTCGATAGCACTTTTTATATATATTAGGCTCTGCATTGGTACACTGAGAAAAAATGTGTATGCTAAGAATTTGCAATTTTTGAATATTAAATCTTGTACATTCTTAAATTTAGAATGTTAACTTACAAACTTGCAACTTAGTTTGAGTTTGTCCATAATAAAAGTTTACTTGCTCAAATCCATCAGTTATAATGACTTGCAAACATTGTTAATTTCTCTAATAAATAGTTATAGTTCATAAAAAGAATCTTACGTGTATAACAAAAATTTGATATACAAAAATGCATTTTTACAGTTTCAAGGGTTTTTGCTTTGGAAATGTTTTGTGCATGAATCAAGAATATATACTTGAGTTTAGGTTGTTTTTTGTTGCTGTGTATCTTTGAGCAGTTAGCAACCCCTTTAAGGGTCCGCCCTTTGCATATTCAATGCCATAATAGGCAAGGTGGTGATAGTTCAACATCAATCAACTGCTCAGCTCTTTGTGTGTGTGTTGTGTTCATGTGTGTCTGTCTCTCTCAATGTATGCGTGTGTGTGTGTGTGTGTGTGCTTGTCTGGGCACTCGAAAAATCCAATCATCTTATATGAAAGCGCCGCTTCACAGACACAAAACTCTTCTCAATTCAACAAAAGTGCCAAGTTTGCTTTTTGAGGGGGGGTGGGGGTTAACCCTTTGATGACCTGATGTCTGGCGCAATAAAATCTGAAGACAGGTTAGTTCCCAGTGAATTTAGGGGGTAGCAAAAAAACAAACTGCCAAAGCTTCACAGATCCTTTGCGATTACAACTACTGCACTACTTACTGAACAAATAAACCAAATGATACATGAAATTACAAGGGTTTTTGGGGTGCCAAAGTTTGAATACCATTGCAGCGCTACAATATGCAAATCCGATGTAAAGATATACGAAATAATGAATAACTTTTGTTACGGATCGTCAAAGTTTTCATTCAAATGTCTGCTGTACAATATGATAATCTTATCTTAAACAAGCTGTTTGTTTAAAGTAATAATAAAAATTAAAAAAAAAAAAATGATATACATAAAGTTACGTTTTTCAATGATACAATTTTGATAATTTAAATGTTTAGTTTGTATAGAAAACAGAAGTCTGCGAATTTCTAAACATAATTAAAATATAATTAATGAACTAACGCAGAGAGTATAACAATATGTTACATAATACAACAAAAAACCCAAACTAAACTTAATAAACATTTCAAAAGTATAAGTAAGAAATGTAACTGTTATTTATGTAATGGTTGAAAACTCCATTAGCTGTTATCAGTATTGGACCAGCAATTGGAATTTGTAATTTAAGCAGCACATGTGAAAACTTATGAAATTACGCAAGCGTTCGATAGTTATGCCAATCGATAGTTACAAATGCTCAACACCGATAGCAAATTCGATTGGAATGTGTTACTAGTTTCCAGTTGCTGTAAAGCCGATTTATCTATTTAAATATTACCATAGTAGTACATTAAATGCAAAGTTTGCTTTAGAACGAACTATTTACAAAATTAATACTTAGCTGTATAATTTATGCGGCTGCTAATTGCCATAGTCTAAGAGTAATTAGCTGAAATCAAGCATATCCACTTTGTTACCAATTCCTTTTTTGCAGCTGATAAGAATAAATCACGTGGCATTCAAAACTCAGCAGGTTGCGCATGTGTCTAGATCAGCAACAATAACAACAACTATATATATGTATGCATATATATATATCATGTATATATATCATGTATTAGTCATAGCTCGTATGGGGTCTATTGTTGTTGACATTTTGGCTATGGCCACAAAGTTCGATCGATTAAACCGGAAAGAAAGCCATACTCATGTGTATATGTATGCATGTGTGTGTGTGTGTGTGTGTGTGTGTGTGTGTGTGTGTGGCCAGTTCTTTTTTCTTTAATATTATTAATATTGCTGTTGTTGTTGTTGCTGTTGTTGTGGGTTGCTTTGTGAAAGGATGCATCTAACAATATGTGCATGTTCTCGATTTAGCTTTCCCTTTGGCCTGAAGCTGTCGCATCTGTTGGATGTGTCCAGCTGTCCAGCTGTCCAACTGTCCAACTGTCCAACTGTCGAGTTGTCGAACTGTGAGCGTGTTTAATTGGTTTAGCAAAAGTCGCTGCGACTTGGGCATCGCTTATGTATAACAGTTCTCAGCAGCAACAGCAACAACAGCAACAACAACAGCAACAACAACAACAACCACAGCAACCGCAGCAGCAGCAGCTTTTTAGTCTGTTTCTAAACCGGTTAACAGATTTTTAGTCGCTTTGCCCAGCTGGAACTGGTTTACGTTTAATGGGCAGCTGGTGATACATCAGCAGCAGCCAACAGTCAACAGTCAACAGCCAACAGCCAACAATAAAAAGATTGTTGGCCAAGTTTAATTTTATTTGTTTTCAATATCGTCGTTTGATTTGATTTCTGATCATTGGCAGCAACACCAAAAAGGAGCTATAGTTTCTCAGTTTCGCAGTTGAGCCTTCAGCCGGGAGTGCTTCTCCTGCAGCCTGGCTAGCTTGTTGGCCAGCGAGCGCAGATGAACGCTGGTGCCGCTCAAGGAGCTAAGGCTGCGGCCCGTGCTGAGTGCACTGTGCGAGCTTGGTTCGCTGGGCACATCCGTATTGTAAGCAGCCAGCTGCTGGACACGCACCTTTCTGGTCGATCCATCCACCAGTTGCTGCAAGTACTGCAGCCGCGCGTCGCATAGGAAGCCAAGTTGGGCGCGAACCAGGGGGGTGGCGGGCGGCGACGGATCGAAGGGCATCAGTTGGCCAAAGCAGATGTGACGCAGCAAATGGAACTGGCAGATGACCTCCTTGAGGTACATATTGTGCATTCCCTCGTAGACGTCTTTCCACGTGGACAGCGCCCCAACGCTCCACAGCTGGCTAGAGTGGGCTGTAAAGTTACCCGGCTTGGTTTCGGCCACGTAGGCCACACAGTTGGCCAACAGATACTGTTTGCTCCACTCCGCATAGATTTGGGGATGGAGCAGCTGCTTGGGCTTAAAGGGCGCCTGGTAGCACAGTTGGGCGGCACCCCACAGATAGGCCACAAACTGATAGTCATCGAGGGAGTAGGTGCCCTGGCTGCCCGCCGGCTTCAATCCAAACTGCGTCTGCAGCAGGCGCACACAGTGCAAGTAGCGATTGAAGAGCAACAGCGCCGCCGCTGGCTCATCCTCCGGCAGCAATATATCCGCCCGGAACAGGCCGCACAGGAAGAAGATAAAGCTCAGCTCGTGCCCGGTGCCATAGTCGATGCGCGTCTGATTGCCAAAGGAGCCGGCCAGATACTGGCCCAGCTCACCCACAAACTGGCACTTGTGGACGGGCAGCGCCTGCTCCAGCAGATTGAAGATGCTGCGCAGCATCTGGCGGGACCAGTTGCGATACAATTCGGCATGGCCCGGCTTCACATTGGCAGCAGCCGCGGGCAGCGCCGTCAGCCACTGGAGCAGGCTATCGAAGATGCCGCACAGATTGCGAACGATATCGCTCACCGGATAGGCGTCCAACTGCTGCTGATATACGCCCTGAATCGCCGTGCTCGTCCGGTTGATGTAGTCGAGCAGCTCGTGGTAGGCAACCGAATTGTGCCACAGCACCGTGTCCGACTCCTTGCGCACCCGCATCACCATCCCAAAGCTGCTCTTCTCAAAGTACTTCGATACCATCACATCCATCGAATCGCACTCCATTTTCGGATTTCCTCTGTTTCTATCGTTTCTTCTCGTGTGTTTAAATGTGTTTGCCAAATCGATGAATTTATTCAACTGACTTCAATTTCAGAGTATAAAACAGCCTCAATATGGAACAAGTGATAAGCTCACATCTGTACAAAGTATCTAACTTTATTCGCACACATTTATTTATTGACAGTATCTATATCTATGTATGTATATCGAGCACTTTTCACTTCTAATTACAAATCTATACTTTTTTCATGATGTGTGCATAAAAACTTTACTTATAAAAGCCACCTTTTTTTCTCAGTGTTCAGACGACATAAATATCTCATAAATATATTTTGTGTATAAAAATGTTATGCTTCAGATTTGGGTAATTTAAGAATCTTTTTTTTTTTGTAGATGCCCCGTAAATAGTTTTGGATACTATAATATATGTCTATGCCATTTGCTTCTAGAAGATTGCAATATTTCAAAAATATCAATCAAAATTTATAATTCTTCAATCTAAATTTTTTTATTTATTATTTATTTATTAACTTTTTTTTAGACACATTTGTAAACAGTGTTTTAAAAGCCCAATTAAATTAGTCAATTGAAATTTATTAATTATAAAATTTAGCATTTTAGTTAAAATATAGCATGCAGCATATTTTATTCATTCACAAACTAGAATAATGCATTATGATTGGTTACATGACAAAATGACATTTTTGTTACTCATGCGACGTGTTGGCCAATGATTTAAAAAGTACTTGAAATATTATGCATTCATAAAAACTCGAAATAATGATTGATTGTAACAATATAACTAACTCATAAAATTCGATTTCAATATGTTTTTTGGACAACATGTTGTATGATTAATATTTATTGAAACCACAACAGCTGAAATAATCAATTTTTGTTCAGATTAATCGAATGAAACTAAAAGACCCGCATATTTTCGTATACATCCATTCAAAAACAATACTTTCAAAGAGTTCACAACTAAGAAAATCGGATGGCTTTTGTTATTATAATTGCTCATATTGTGGATACTATTTGAAAAAAAAAACGGCAACAATACTGTCATTGTTATCGTAAGAATATTGTTCACAAGTCATTGATTATGCCTTAGAGAAGTTATCGGAAGCAATAACAGTAACTGTAGCATAAGGTGAGCGTAGAAAATGTCACGTGCAAAGTACATACATACATATGTACATATGTATGCATGTGCATTGCCAGGCACTGTTACCATTAACAGAGCGCGAGAGCAAGCGAGCGAAAGAGAGTCACAGGGTGGGAGCGTATGGTAAGAGGAGGAGAGGAGCATAAGCAATTTACAACGCAACGCATCATTTTGCAATAAGTCTTGTACAAAAGCAAATTTGATTAGTGCCCCCAAGGAGAGAGCGCCTAACAACAGCCTCTGCGCCTGACTTCGTCATTGCCTTCGTCTTCTTCTTTGCCTTCGTCTTTGCCAGCGTCTTTTGCCCAACGGCAGCATTATCGGTGCTCTTTCTCTCTCTCTCGTTGCGCGCACGCCGCGTTCATTGACTAAGGTCTCGGGAATAGTGTTTAAAATTAAATCGATGAGTCAGACAGGTGCCCGCGTCCGCGTCCGCTCAACTGCTCACCCCCTCACCCGCTCACCAGTTCAATCGCTCACCCGCTGTCTAGCCACACTAAGCACTTTCCGAGTGGGCTTCGTCCCGTTTAGCTGAGTTGTTTAGTGAGTGCATGGATGCGTTGATGTCGTCTCACTGATTTTGGATTTGGACCAACGCGGCGTGGCGACAACAGCGACAGCAGCGACAACAGGCGGCAAATCGCCGACTCACTCTCACAATCATACGTTATTTCGCTCACTTGTACATACATACATACATATATATAAATATGTTTGTGTGTGTATTTATGTATGTAGTTGTATACATGCTTAGTTATTATTTGTTTATTTTATTTGTCTGTCGGCAGCAGCAGCAGCAGCAGCCGCCGCACACTTTGAATAATTGGCAACATTTCTCCGGCCAACAAAACGAAACAGGAAGTGCGAAGCAAGTCACGTACTTCAAAAACAGAACAAGCTAAATGAGTGCAAGAGAACAGCAGCAGCAGCAACAACAACAGCAGCAAGCAGTGTTGCAAACTGTTCGACAAATAAGAAAAGCTAGTTTTAGGAGCAATTAATGAGGAGCTAAGTTTATAGTTATTTATTTGCTTATAAAATTGGTATAATTCGAATTGCTTTGACAGTCTCATCATTAAGTTTATGCGATTTTTAGGTATTTAACAGAAATTTGAAAAAAAAAAAACTATCTATATTTTGTGCACTCTATACCCAAATTTTGCTCATATTAATTTTATGTCAGAGTTTTATTTGTATGATATTGAGTCTTGACCTCGACAAAAACTAGTTGAAAACCGCATTAAGTCTGTTCTACTGTACTTCCCCCCAAAACTCCGATTTTGTTTTTGCCGATGCTAACATACATACATTATTGTTAATTTAACGAAAAGTGCTAAGATGCAAAGTATCTCTTAAAAAAGCTAAAGATGTCACTGCCTGCTGGAAAAAAAAGCCACACAATTGACAACACTGGCAGCAAGTGACAAAAGAGAGCCAAACTGAGTTGATTTGGGAACATAAACTGCAGTTTCCCAGTTGTGTGTGTGTGTGTGTGTGAGCAAACGGCTGTTGTTTAAACTTTAAATGCTCTCGTGGGTGTTTCGCACATGATCTGCAATGGCGCTTGAATTGCATGTTAATAGCACTCGTTGTCATCGGTCATCATCCAGCTGACAGGCGACAATACTTTCACAAGCTATATGCATACATATGTATTTTAAAAATATATGTGTGTGAATACAGATTTTTGTGCAGAGTGGATGATATGTGATATACTCACAGACAATATATACATATATACATATATACACATGCATGTGTACATACATATGTATGTAGGAAGCTTAAGTGGAATATTTGCCAATTCGAAAAAAAAGTAAGTACATACATATGTATGTATATATTTTTTTGTGAATGGAAGGATGAGGGCCAGCAACGAGCGAGAAATGAGAGATGCCAGACCGCAGATTTACAAAGAAATTGCTAACGATACGTGTTACGTAGAAATTCGTCGGTAGGAAGCAAAGATAAGAAAAAAAATAAAAAATATACACTGTATACACACATACATATGTATATGTAAATATGTATGCATACACACACATATACATACATAATAGATTTAGAATTAAGATGAGTTGTGTCATCCGTGAGGAAGTATTCTGCAACTAGCCCCCATACTTATGTTTCTAGGTTAATGTGAATATAAAATAAAAAACTGTGAGTCATCAAACTCATTAAAATGCAATTTTGTTTGTGTTTTGTTTTCGCTTTGCTTTGCGATTTGTTGTGTTGGTAAACAGAGACGGACAATCTATTAATGTACATACATACATACATACATAATGAACCGAACTTCTGATTTTTGTGTCTGATGGGTAGAATTTGTTGAAACTTTAGTGTTAAACCACAGCATACTTTTTAGGTGTCATTTAGAACTTTGCATACTTAATGTTTATAACTAATTGAACGTAATTTACTGTATAAGACAATTATATTTCAATTCAAGAAGGAAAACAAAACAAAGAAAACATTTTAAGATGTGGGAAATCGATCAAACTTATACATATGTACATTAATGTGCATATATTTATATTGTCAATTTAAATTAAAATCTTTAAAACTGGGACTGGGGATAATTTTTTTTATTTTATTTTCATGCTTTTGGTGTAAATTTACATATTTCTGATTTTATCATATGTATGTACATATATATTATTTTTAGAGAAGTTATTGCATATCTAAAAGTCAAATATTATTGGTGTATTATGAAAAGTATAATAAATATATATATGTACATACATATGTATGTATGTAACACTCGCCAAAGGTAAAAAGAAGACTATCAAAAGCCACAACAACAACAACAACAATAAGTCCGATCAATTGTAGACAACAATCAGCAAAACGAGGAAGAAGAAGAAGAAGACGAAATCAAACGACAACAATTGAAACTTTTGTGGAGTTTTCGCAGCGCAGTTTGATTGAAAACTTCTTGTCGCCTTGTCGCTGCTGATTGCAACGGTAGACGAAGAAGGCAAGGCGGCAGCAGAAAGGGGAAGTGGAAAATGTTGAGAACTGGTTTTAGACTGCTGCGATTGCTGTTTGTTGTCTGCTGCTGGCAAGAGATAAAGCCAAATGATGTCTCGTGGCAAACGGTGCTAACCGTTTGTTCGCTAACTGATTGAAAGAAACAAGAAAGCTAAATATGTATGTATATATGTATGTATGTATGTATGTGTGTGTGTACATTGACAGGGAGGGGAAACGAACAAAAGTGCATAGAACGGATCGAATCGATTGGAAATCCGACAGGATTGCGTAATTGACGCTCGCTGCAGTTAGCAAAATCCATAGGGAAAGGAAATGCTGTTGGTGTGTGTGTGTTTGTGTGTGTTTGTGTTTGGAACCGTCCAAATCAAATTCGTCGCGAGTACCAAGGTAAACACACTCGGCAAAAACAACGAGCAGATACAAAGAGAGCGAGAGCGCGAGCGAGAGAGAGAGAGGAAAACAGAAGAAACCACTACAAGCAACAACAACAACAACAACAACAGCAGCACACGGCACACAAAAAGAATGGCCCCAATAAGCAAAAGAAGAAACAACAAAAAAAATAGAGAGAGAGAGAGAGAGAGAGAGCAAAAAAAAACTGGTAGGACAACTTTTTGTTTCGCCTGATAGAAATCCACACACGTCCAAGTCAAACTCGAACCGAACTCAAACTTAAAGTCGAAGCTAAAATAAAAATACAACAAAATAAAAAAAACCCCCAAGCTTATTTTGCTATTGCTAATGCTATTTATTGCTGACTTGGCTTGATTATTGTTGTTGTTGTTGTTGTTGGTTGCAGCGATCGCGCCTAATTTTGCATAACAGACTGTTATGTTATTAACAGTCGAATGATGGCAGCGATAACAGCGCAATCGCATGCAAACTCATAGTGTGGGGGGGGGGGAGGGAGATGAGCTTGCAGACGACATGACTTATGAGAGCAACTCTCAGATACTTCAGAAAGATTGAGAGAGACTGAGAGAGGGTGAAAGAGAGAGAGAGCAGGACATGGGCAAAAATTACATTGCGCAAGACGGAGCCGAGATCGGGTTCTGTGAACCCCACCTAACACACGCATACAACCATAAAACGCACACACATGGAAACATACATATGTACATTACAAAGGCAGCGCCGAACTGTCGTTGTTGGTGCTGTTGTTGTTGTTGTTGTTGTTATTGCTGTGACTCGCTTCAATAGACAGCAAACGCACACACGCACACACACACACAAATATAAGTGTGCATGTTTGGTATAAACGTAAGAACATGCAAAGGTAGAAAAGTACGTGTGTGTATGTGTGTGTGTGTGTGTATATGTGGGTAGGTAGAAACCAGTATAGTTGTCGTATCCAATGTGATTGTTGTCGTTGGTTGTCTTTCTTTGTCACCAGCGTCGGACTTGATTTAAGAACGTGCGTGCTCAGCCCAAAAGAGAGTTCAAAATTCAGAGTGAGAGCACAAGAGCGCAACTTAAGAGTAAATCGCAGCATGATCAATACAAACTGGTGGCCAAGGTGTAATCGACACACACACACACAGACACACACACACACACACACACACACACACACACACACACACACACACGTACACTCTCACCTCAGGGGCCCATTGCATCTGTTTGTTTTGACCCGTATACACAAGAAATAAAAAACATACACACACACACACACACACATACAGTTACACAGATGTTGTTTGTCTTTCTTTTACTCCAGGATAATTATTAACCATACTAAATTGCAATATCAGCTGATTTCCTTATTATGCAAATAGGTATCAATTTGAAGAAAAAGTTCAAAATACAATGTAAATGAAGTTACTGTATGTAATATGTACAAAAATATCGTTAATCGATATAAATACATATATTTACATACAAAGACACATAGATAAATATTTTAAGAGTGTTCGGGCTAGCTTTGATCAGATTTATTATACAGACTATTAAGCTACCTCTCTTCTAAGTTTTTCCAATATCAATTACATATATTATGAAATATTTTTATCATATATTTTTACAGCTTTTTTTGACGTTAGTCATTATGTAAAAGTGGTTGTAAAATCTGAATTAATTGCAAATTCCTTAAGTTTTCTTATTATTGTAAGCCTAATTAGTGTTAAGTGAAAACTTATAGATTCTTCTTCTTCGACCCATAAACTATATATGTATGTATGTATATTACGCATACAAAATGAAAATCTTATTGTCTAAGTGGACGTTCCGAATACATCTGATTTCGTTAGGAAAGATAATGCGACATATTTTTTAGATGATTCATCTATAAAAGTATATGTACAGTTGAACTTTTCCAACTCGAAACAAAAGACTTGAATAGCTCACCAAATTAGTACAGATGCTATTTTAAACGATACTTAAAGAAACCATCACAATTTGCAGTTAAAATTGGAGTTGTGAAATAAACGTTATAGTATAATATTATACTATTATATTATATTATATTGGACTTGGGCTAGTTTGAATATGTTTCTGAGCATGGGTGTTATAAAACGTATATTATATTAATCGCCAGTCGACACATTCGGTTTCAACAAAAATGTAGTGAAATATAATTTGAAAATAGAAAGGAAAATGAAAATAAAATTGATGCTATGTCGATAATTTACAACATCTGAATATCGAAATCGAAGAAATCATCAAATAAATATAATGATATTTACCGATAATATCTAATTTCAATAGCTTAAAGTTTAACATTTTGAATAGAAAGATATAATAAATGTTAAGGGTGATCCGCGCTGTTATCGGTTACGATCCATATCAGATGTTGATGGCAGACAGAGAGGGAGACAGTTACGAGATGCAGAAACATACAAACATACATATGTATGCATATGTGTACATATGTATGTATGTGTGTATGCATGTATTTATGTAATTAAGAGAGCAAGAGCTAAAAGGTAGCGGGAGAAGGAGAGTGAGAGTGAGAGAGTGTGTGTGTGATAGAGAGAGAGAGAGAGAGAGAGCAAATAACGCACCTGCTTCTGGTTTGCCAACAACAGCGACGTCCAATTCGCTGTTGCTGAGATTGTTCTGCAATTGCAGCAGCCCCGTGCCGCAAGTGCTTGAGCTGGTGATGTTTTTCATGCAGCCAGCTTATGTTTATGTATATTGTATGTATTGATTGATGTACAGTGTAGTTGTAGGCGGGATGCTGATGTCACATACACACACACACACACACGTGCACAAACACTTTTAACGCTTGTTAACTGTTTTCTTTTGCACTGTTGTGCTTTTGTTGCTGTTGTTGTTGTTGTTGTTGTTGCGTGTGTTATCAGAATTTTGATAACGCTCAGCGCTTTACGCGTTTTACTTGTTACCGGGTTTCAAATCACTTTTCTTGTCGTTTGCACTTCACACCGTCTGTTGAGCACCACTATATATACATACATATGTACATACATACATCACATATACATATGTAGAAAATTGCAAAGATTTATGAAATGCCAATTGGAGTTGAGATCTTTTTAACATGAGCGCTTCTGCTGCTGTCTCTCTCTCTCTCTCTCTCTCTCTCGATCGAACTTTGCGTGTATGTATGTGTGTGCCTTTCAGCAGAAAAAAGGTGCAGCCAGTCAGTGCGCGAGAGGAGAATGGTGAAAAGAGCGCAAAGAGCGCAAAGAACGAACGCGGGACGCTGCTTTGGTAGTTTTCTGCATTTCTGGAGTTGCGCTTAATTGAAGCTTTTTAGCTTTTTAGCTTGTTGCTGTTTTACTTTTTTGTCTCTGACCCACGCATTGTTGTGTTGTTGTTTTGCCTATGCACATTACTTGTATGTGTGAGTGTTTGCAAATATGTACATACATACATATGTACATATGTATGTATGTATTTGTGTGTGGTGCGTATTTCTTGAGTGAGTTGAGCCTCTTAACACACACACATATGTAACTTATCTTGTCTTGGCGCTCACACACACAAACACACACATACATACATGTATTTGCATTTAAGCTGCACACGCACACAAACTAATTGCAATTGAATGAAATGTCAACAGTGCGTATGTGTTATTTATTAATTGTTTAACAAATGTTTACATTGCAAGCAACAAAAATCAAAACAAAGTAGCAGAATATGAACAACAATTCAACATGGCCAGAAAAACACACGCGCCTAAATTTAACTGAATGAATACACACAAATACACTGCAACAAAAAGATCGAGACAACAGCAAAGAAATTCAATCCAATTCAAAACTTAATCTTAATTATTTTTTATGTTTGTTTGTTTGTATTTCAGGCTAAGCAACAAAATAAGTACACACATCAAAAAAAAACAAAACACCGTAAAAAATAAAATACAACTATTTATGCATGTTATGCACATACATACATACATTTGTACATATGTACATCAACTTTAATACACACAACACTATGACAAAAGGGGGCGGCGAAAGGGCGGTGGGGTGATGCGAGGCGAGGCGGCAAACGATGACGACAAACGAAAAAATCGCGGAAACAGTGCGAAAAACGCAACGCGCAGAAGCGAGAGAAACTCATCGACTGAATCTGAATCCGAATCTGAACTGAATCAATCCAAAGAACCGAACGCCAGTCGAGCTCCGTGTCTGGGGCTCTGCGTTGCTGCTGCCTGTTTGACTGGCTGCCTGGCTGGCTGTTTAACTGGCTGGCTGGCTGGCTGGCTGGCTGGCTAGCTGGCTAGCTTGCTGGCTGGCTGTTTAGTTTGCTAACACAAGCGAGCGCACAGTGTGATCAGTGCCACAACAACAAAACAACAACTCACCAATACCACAAGATCATAACGTGCACACACACACATGCACACACACATGCACACGCACAGCGCGCGCGCGCTCTCTTCATTCTTCTTATACGCCTGATACATTGTACATGTATATTCACATACATACATACATACATACGTACATATGTACGTGTGACTAATACAGCGTGGAGGAGAGCCAAAGTCGAGTTGCCGCTCATTTACTTTGCGCTCGATTTCGCTCACTTGTTGTTGGCGCGGCCAGGGCATAGAAGAACAGCAACAGCAACAGCAACAACAACAGCAACAACAAAAACAATCATACACTCTGTGCTTGTGTGTGTGCGTAAAGAAAAGCAAAGTACCAGGCATCGTCGACAGTGGCGCTGTGTTGTTTAATGGCATGGTGTACGCTTGGGAAGGGAGGAGGTGTGGGGGGAAAGGGTAGCATTTTGCATCTGTACCCAAAACAGGCTAAAGAGTCCACAAAAGCAGGTAGGCCAACTACACACACACACACACACACACACACACACACACATGCAGACATATTCTAGAATATGGGGCAGGTTCGATTCAACTAATACTCTGTTCGGATCGTTCAACACATTTTTCAAAACTTGTATATTTTTATTATGTTCAAAAAAATATCCGTTGGTTTTATTTAATAATTAAACTGGATTATTGTTGCTGCTATTTTGAATGCTACCTTTTTTAAATAATATTTAATTTATTTAAGATTTTCTACACAACATTTTAAATTTAATGATTTATGTAGACCAATTTTGTAGTTTTTTTTTTATTTTTATATTTTTTTAGTATTTTTTTTTTGGCTAGAAACAGGCTCCATTTAGCACATGGAATAAACATTTTTCTAATTATTAGTTATAAGATATATTTTTTTTTTTTTCAGATTAAGTTTTGAAAGAGCTCTTGATTAAAAGGATATTTGAAATTTTTAAATGTATTTAATATATGTACATATGTACATAGGTACATATGTATGTATGTATATTAAAAAAATGTGTATGTGTGTAGGACAGGTTTTCCGATCATTCGGCAAATAAATAAATGGGTAAATTTGATGACTGGGATAAATTAAAATGAAGTGGCAATCATTTGTTAGAATACAATAGAATTAAATGTTCGAGTTGGAGAACATTTCTACACACACAGGTACACATATGCACACATACATATGTATATATGTATATATATATATGCGTATATGTGTATGTACAAGAGTATACAAAGTTAGCAAGCAAGTTTAACAACTACTAGATATGTATGTATGTATGTATGATTGCATGTATGTATCTGTGAGAAAGTATGAATGCGTTTTTCTATGTTTGTTTGCTTGCATGTATTGCGGGTACTGTCAGACAACAACAACAGCAACAACAACAACAGACACGGACATGTGTGATTTGCTTTTGTTGCACGTTTGTGTCGTCAGCTGGTGGAGAGGCTGGTATACAGGTGGAGCTTGCAGTGGCAGCGCAAGCGACTTGTCGCTGTTGGCCAACTGATGTTGGCAGCGGCAGCGGCAGCAAATGAGCGGATAAGGCATAAGCCGTCTGATCTTGTCGCTTATTGTTAGAAAGGAACAAGTTTTTTTTTTGTTTTTCTTTTCTTTCTTTCTTCTTTTCTTGCAATGTTTCCCCATTTTCTTAGCAGCGCCAGCGTTCAACTTTGCATTTGTGTGTCGCGTCTATTGTCTGTGTGTGTGTGTGTGTGTGTGTTACCAGAGAGCTCAAGAGAGTAAAAGAGCGGCAGCACCAGAGAGAGAGAGAGAGAGAGCGCGCGCAGGGCGTAAAAAGCTTACGCGTGTTGCCTATGCTGAATGAGATCGCTTGAAAGCTGTGAGCGCGCCTAACAGCGCTGCTGTTAGTTAACATACATTTTTGAAATATTTTCACCATGACTGTGCCAACGTACAGCAACGTACAGCAACAACAGCAACAACAACAACAGCAGTAGCAGCGACGGCGGTCGGCTACTGCGCGCCAATTGCTGACGTTGAGTTGCTGTTATGTACATACATACATACATATGTGTATGTACTTATGTAAATATACATACATACATGTATGTACATATGTATGTAGTATGTGTGTACTGTGGCTTATTTATTTTGTTCAGACTTCACACGTGTTGCATGTGTATGTGTATGTATCTGTGTGTGTGTGTGTGTGTAGTCACTAAATGGCCAATAACAGTTCAAACGCTTTCTTACCAAATTTCTATTCTCAGCGTAACTGGTTTTAACTTGATGACACATACATACACACATACATATGCATGTATGGCACTATTTAAAGTGAATTTCGTGTTAAATATCTATTAATTATAAATTTGTGCAGCTAGCTTTGGGCTGCGCTCAGGCTTTCGATTAATCGCATTGCATATTTCTAAAGTTCTCGAACTTTGTTACTTATGGCTCTTTCAATCACTTAATGCTTGGCCAAACTTTGTACAATCAAAGAACACTCAACTATTTGAACAAAAGAGCCAGCCTATCAACTTGACACACAGGCGTAATTGAATATTATATACAAACTCTTTGATTATCAGACTGGCTGTCGGACAAGCATACATACATACATATGTACATATGTATGTATATTGGGCTTAAGGTTCAAGTTGGCTATTAATTTCTTTGGCAATTGGAATCGCATGGATTGGTTTACTGTATTATTTCAGTTATTATTGAAATGTTCATATGAGCTTTTTAATCATCATATGTTAATGAGCCTCTTGGGGAACATACGAATCTGACTTTTGGCGGGATAAAACATGATTTGTGATTTGGAAATACTCAAAATATATTTTACTACCTATTTCAATATGAGTACCTATTTCAATATGCTTGTGTGTCACCTGGTATAACGTGTCGTATACATAATATTGTATATATGTACATATCTAATGCATAATTTTATTGTTGTGAACTTATTGGAATATCTTACTATGGAATGGATAGTATAAAAACCTATACAAATACTGTAATTATTTATTCAGTTGTCTTTGAGTGAATCCCATTTGTTGCTTTTGATTGACTCAAAACGAAATACAAATAAAATACACACGCGTATTCACATGTTTGGTTGTATCTGTATCTCATTAAGAGACGAGTTCTTCAAATACAAAAGCTTTAAAAACAACAACACCAATAGGGAGTCATTGCAAAGTGCGTTAAATTAGCAAAAATGTATTTATTGATTGGATTGTATGTATGTATGTACATAAGTATGTAGTTTACTCACAAGCAAAGCACAGTGCGTATGCAACATGTATCTAGATACATATGTATCTATGTATAGCTGCCAGTTTATCAGCTGCCACAACAATGATGTGCTGTTCCTTACGAACTTAACTTAACATTATATGTGTAAAAGGCAAAGAAAAAGAAGCAAAAGTTGAAGCTGAAGCCAAAGCGGCAGTGACAGTGGAAATACAATAAAAATAACAATAACAATAACAATAACAATAACGACTATATCAACAGCAAGAACAACAACAGCAACAATAATAATAATCATAAGTTGCGTGAGACGGACTACCACACCATAAGTGTGCGTGTGTGTGTGTGTGTGTGTGCTTGCTTGTATCTGTGTGTGCGCGTGTTTGTGTAGAAATTAATAAGTTCCAGTTAAAGACCAACTGAATCATTTGTTGTCGCACAATCAGACAAGCAAACATAAAACACAGATGAACACAAACACACTCACAAAAAACAGCTGCGAATTTTGTGTGCAAGAGTAGCAGCAATATCAAGAGCAAAAGCCACAGCGAGTGCGAGCAAGAGCCATATAGCCACAGATACAGATACAGATACAGATACAGATATAGATACATATACAGATGCAGATAGAGATACAGATAGAGATACAGATAGCGATACAGATAGAGATACAGATGGAGATACAGATACAGATACAGATACAGATACATATACATATACATATACATATACATATACATATACATATACATATACATATACATATACATATACATATACATATACATATACATATACATATACATATACATATACATATACATATACATATACATATACATATACATATACATATACATATACATATACATATACATATACATATACATATACATATACATATACATATACATATACATATACATATGCATATACATATACAGATACAGATACAGATACAGATGGAGATACAGATACAGATACAGATACAGATACATATACATATACATATACATATACATATACATATACATATACATATACATATACATATACATATACATATACATATACATATACATATACATATACATATACATATACATATACATATACATATACATATACATATACATATACATATACATATACATATACATATACATATACATATACATATACATATACATATACATATACATATACATATACATATACATATACATATACATATACATATACATATACATATACATATACATATACATATACATATACATATACATATACATATACATATACATATACATATACATATACATATACATATACATATACATATACATATACATATACATATACATATACATATACATATACATATACATATGCATATACATATACAGATACAGATACAGATACAGATACAGATACAGATACAGATACAGATACAGATACAGATACAGATACAGATACAGATACAGATACAGATACAGATACAGATACAGATACAGATACAGATACAGATACAGATACAGATACAGATACAGATACAGATACAGATACAGATACAGATACAGATACAGATACAGATACAGATACAGATACAGATACAGATACAGATACAGATACAGATACAGATACAGATACAGATACAGATACAGATACAGATACAGATACAGATACAGATACAGATACAGATACAGATACAGATACAGATACAGATACAGATACAGATACAGATACAGATACAGATACAGATACAGATACAGATACAGATACAGATACAGATACAGATACAGATACAGATACAGATACAGATACAGATACAGATACAGATACAGATACAGATACAGATACAGATACAGATACAGATACAGATACAGATACAGATACAGATACAGATACAGATACAGATACAGATACAGATACAGATACAGATACAGATACAGATACAGATACAGATACAGATACAGATACAGATACAGATACAGATACAGATACAGATACAGATACAGATACAGATACAGATACAGATACAGATACAGATACAGATACAGATACAGATACAGATACAGATACAGATACAGATACAGATACAGATACAGATACAGATACAGATACAGATACAGATACAGATACAGATACAGATACAGATACAGATACAGATACAGATACAGATACAGATACAGATACAGATATAGAATGATAGCGATTGATTGGAGCCTAAAGAGACGGCGTTGCTGTGACTTAATTGTTGCCTTAGCAAGTGAATAAAGATAGGAACTGATATCTACATATGCATATAAACATATATACATATATATATAGAAACCATATATATATATATATATATTTTATTTTAAATATTATTTATTATATATATTATCACAAGCCGACCGAATTTTTGAAATTGCACTACAAAGTTGGGTCCAAAGTTGATACGTGTGTGGCAAAGGTACAACCGCAGCATGCAACTGGGTTGTACAACTAGGTTGCAACGTGTATGGGCTGGCTAAATGTGTGTTGAAGGTTGTTTGGACTTGAGTTTCATTTTAGCGACAAATAGATGGAAAACTGACAGTTAAAATTTATTTAAAATTAAAATACTTGACTCTGGCAACGCCGGCTAATAACTGCTAATATATACATACATACATATGTATGTAAACATATACATACATACATATGTACATACCTCTTAAATGCTGTAGAACGAAATGGACGAGTTGCTCCTGCTGATCTTCTGTATGCCCAACAGTGCGTCCAATTTAAATACATCGTTGTCCGATTCAGCCGTTTCGAAGCTCGGATCGGTTTGCAGCACTATGGGCTGTGGCAATATAACTGTCGATGACTTTCCTACGATAACGTCCTGAACGGCACGCCGCTGACGCAGTGGATGGCTGTGTTCATCCTCGGCGGGATCACTTCGCCTTTGGGGATCCTGAAAGCCCAGAAAGACGTCCGTGTCGAGGCTGTGGTGTGGACGAAGGGGCGGATCCGCTGGTTTCTTCGGCTGCTCCTGAGCTTGGGAGTACTCTTGATTTTCCTGATCCTCCTGCTCCTCCCTATGCTGCACCTCGTTCTCCCCGTCAGTGTAGTGAGCGGAGTCGTGGGAGGAGTCGGAGAAGGAGGAGGTCTCGGGTCGTGGCGGCTCGCCAAGATGAGCCCGCTGCAGCTGCTCCATCGGGTGAGGCTCAAAGGACATCATCTCGCTGAAGATCAGCGCATTTACAGTGAAAAAGTCGTTCAGCACATGCTTGAGATAAGCACCCATGAGGCCGGCATATGCATCCGGCCAGTTGGACAGCGAGAGAACGCACCACAGCTGATACGAGTGAACGCCGAGTGGTCTCGCATCCATTGTCTTCTGCAGATGGTGCAGGCTGCTGAGCAGCATATAGTCCGGCCGATGCGTCTCCATGATGCCCGGCTGATCCCACTGCGATGGGAGAAATGGCGCCGACCGGCACAGCTGAGCACATCCCCAGATGTAGGGCAGCACGTTGCGATCATCGATGGCGCTGTTGTCACGCACTTGGTCCGACGACAGACGGAAGAAGCTAATCAAGCGACGCACCAGTTCCAGATAGCGTGTATAGAGCAGCAGGGCGGCGGCCACGGTATCGTCACCATCGAGTACGCCGGACTTGAACAGGCCGCACAGATAGAAGAGGAACATGAGCTCATTGCCCGGACCGTAATTGTAGTTCTTGAGGCTGCCAAAGGAGCGCGTCAGATACTGGGCCAGCTCATTGATATGCTTGCAGTGGGGCTTCACCTGGCGCTCCAGTATGCCGAATACCTTCTCCTGCATCAGCTTGGTCCACTGACGGTATGCGCGATGGCATTTGTGGCGCAGCGAATTTGTCGACTCCAGCAAATCGAACTTGTCCTCGCCAACGCATCGGAGCAGTCTCTGGCCCACGCCCAGTGGATGACACTCGTACACAAGGCGATCCATCCAATTGAATATCTTGCACAATCGCTGCATCTGTTTGCTGATCACATAGCCGCCAGTCTGACGCTGCCCCTGAATGGCCATGCTGGTGTTGTTGATGTAGGCCACCAGGTCGTAGTAGGCACAAGAGCGCATCCATTTGCCCAGATCCTCCGGCGTGTGCACCCGTTTAGTGTAGATCCATTTGGCAAACGCCGCTGCCTTCAGTGCATCCGCACTGGGCTCACTCACTTCGTACATCTGTCTGCTGCTCATCTCAAACTGTATATATCGTATATCGTATATTGTATATATGTATATATATTCTGAATATATATTATTGTAGTTTCAGAGTTTATATTAATACAAACTTTGTATGTTTCTTGACGTTTCTGTCAATTAAACAATTGAGGCACAATTCGTAAATGTTACTATTTACCGTTAGTATTTCTAACATGTTTGATTCACTTTTTGAATGATTTATGTTTAGTCTTCTATGCGATTTTTATTTACTGGAGTAACTTTAAAATATATTTCAAACTGGGGCTCACTCTGTCTTTCGCTCCCTCTCCCTATCTCTCTCTCTCTCTCTCCAATACCTCTGGCTATTTTTGTTTCCTACACTCACTCTTTCGTTTTCATTTGCACGCCTCTCTATGCGATTCTCATGGATTTAAAGGCTAGTGTATTTTAAGTTTCTTGGCGTTTAGTTTGTTGCTTTAAAAGTTGTGTTTTAGTAATGCTATAATACATTTACTTTTTTTCTTTCTCTCTCTCTCTCTCTCACTCTCTCACTCTCTCATTCTTTCACTCTAGTACTTCTTTTTCGTACTGCTGTTCTCTTTGTTTCAAATATCATGCATCAAATCAAATATAAAAAGCAGCAGCAATTTTGGTACATTTGTACCATACGTGAAAACCATGATGCATGTTGCAGGTTTTTTCAGCACAAGTTTCATGCTTTTTCTGGGGTAAGTTGCTCTGTTGCTCTAAGCTGCTTAATCCATTATAATTTCTTTGTTTTCTTATTAAATTTTAATTTTTTTTAAATATCAACGCTGGCGCTGGTCTATCTGTAGTCGTTCATTCACACATTATGGCCGTAATCAGCTGAAAATAAAGCCACATATCCATATAGACTGAAGACAACACTCAGACGCCCTATCGCAACAGCCGTCGGCTCTCGATTATCTCTCTGTGTGTGTGTGTGTGTGTGTGTGAGTATTGGTCGATATTGCCGTAGGAGTGCCACTCAAATGTTAGATAGCCCGATTACAGCCGCAAAGCAGTCGTTTATAAGACCCAGTTAAGACCCAGTGCTGGTAGACGAGACGTCAGGTGAAGTTGCGTTTGTTTTGACGATTCTATCTACTGCTGTTCTTGTCTGGTTTAACTCATCATATAATCATCGCAGATATACAGATTAATATGAGAAATCCGCTGTGGTTCATCTTCTGGCTGATTGTCCTGCTACTGGTGTCCTTCATTGTGGCCTTTCTTGGCGCCTTCTTCTACATTTTCACATATCTGTTAGGCCAATGCTGCGACTGTTTTCGGGTGAGTTAACAATACAACTAAATCGATACATGTGCTATCATATTTATATTGCATCCTTCACTTTCTTCACTTTCTTCACAGAGTGTGGCCGACTTCTTTCTGAAGTGCGCACAGTTTCCCGGCTACTGTGTGGCCGCCATGTTGAACTGCCATTCTCTATGCTAAACCCGTTTATCGGATCTTGTTCACATCGATATATAACTGCTAGAGATGGCATTTTGCTATGCACTCGAAAGCTCGTCACACTTACGCCCACATAAGTGCCAGGCAATCAGCTCTAGCTGCCAAATAGATTAGTCTTTCAGATAACGCAAAATGGGCTTTACCCTAAGTATACCCCTTCTGGCGCATACACACTCACATACCCTATAAAAAGACATGGCTGAGTGTAAATGTACATATGTATGTACATATGTGTGCATCATTCATCAAATGTAGATGAGTTTGATTACTTTGTTATTTTGTTATCATCTTAATTTAATTTTATAGACAGAATATACTTGCATAAAAGATAATTATTAAAAAGAAATATTTAATAATACAAAATAAATAAATAAATAATCAACTATTTAAAAAAAAAGTCCGAAATTTTTTAAACACACAAAAATCCTTAACTTGAAATCCCGTTAAGATTTAAATCCACGAACATTAAGTAAATTTAACCCCAAATATAAGTTAATACTGTGGCATTAGAAAAGTGAATCAATAATTTTTTTTTTATTTATTAATTAATTACGACTTGAAACAGTCAGTCAACGAAAATTAAAATTCAAAATGATATGACAATAAAAGATAAATGTATAAAATATATTAAAATTTTAAAATTTGAATTTAAAACAAGTAAGTGCAAAATTACATATATAAAGACTGTAGCGCTTATGACTTTCAAACTATGCCCAAAAACCACTGGCCTGGTATCGAAACCGGGACGAGATATCGAAAAAAAACCATAAACTTGATCAGTCCCGGCAATACGAGAACTTATATTTTAAATATGAAGTCTCTAACTCTTGTATTCTCGGAGATCAGCGCGTTTATACAGATGGACAGACAGACAGACAGACGGACATGGCTAGATCGAATCGGCTGTTGATAGTGATCAATAATATATATACTTTATGGGGTCGGAGATGCTTCCTTTTGCCTGTTATATATTTACCAACTTTAATTTTTCAAAATATAGAATCTTGAAATTTTACGTTTAACTGTTTGTGGGTGTCTCAATTAGTATAAAAAACTATATGAAAAGTGACAAAAAAAATTGGCTTGTAAAGTGCCCAAACAACGAAAAGTTCCTTATAAATGACCTTCCCAGACTTCAAACTGCCACAACTTAGACAAATCTGAACCGATTTTCTGATCCCGAGGCCATTTTGATCATTATTTGGCATCAAGTTTGATTCTATATCTCAAGTTTATAAAGTTTTTTGGTGTCTCAATTAGTATAAACAGGTAAGAGTGCTCAGTCGAGAGTGCCCGACTAGGAGATACCCTGAACCCAGTTACATTCATAGCTCCTTATCTGCATTCATACATAGATGAAATTGCTTTGCTTCTTGAGAGATTATGTAATACTACTAAGACTACGTATTTTCAATTTCTGGCAGATTGGGGGAAGGTATCCAAAAAATGAAATATGTTTTACTGCTGTATGCTATAGAAGAATTATGTACCTCTAGGTATACCTCTTATACCTATTAAGCTACCCATTTTTCCATTTTTAATGGGTGCAAGGTATAATTATATAACAAACATTAAAATATATTTAAAGATAAAAACATAAAATCAATACTAATAAACAAATTAAATAAATAAGTAAACATTTGAAATTCAGTTTTACACAAGAGATTTATAAAAAAGGTCTCTTTTTTTTTAAGTATTATCAATCAAGTGGATTACAGATACATATGTGCTAAATATCGATCACGTATAGGGTATCTGCTTGTCGCGCACTTTCGACTATACTATTTATACTTGTTTTAAATACACATACGTACAAATTGAAAGTATTGAGAGTAGCTATGACTTGGTTCCAAGTTAGTACCAATGACATCATAGCTTTATCAATTTTCGCACACATTATAAGAATCTTTAATCTATATTAGTTTCAAATACATGTGAACGTCATAAACGAAATGTGTCCAAGCAAAAACGATTTCTCAAGAAGTGCATTGCACTACTGTATTTAATAGTAGATCTAGCACTACTACTATATCTAGTATGGTATGGGGAAGGGCATGTAAACTTCGGTTCATGATGAGAAAAGCGTTTTCCCTTGTTATTACTATTATTATTGCAAAAATCTTGAATTTATTTATTTTTTTTTTGCTTTTGGATCAGCGCCAAATGTGAAGAGGAAGAGCAATTATCTAAAAATAAAATGCGCTGCGCTGTGTCGGCAATAGATAGAGAGCTAGAGCTAGATCTAGATAAATACATACATATACATACATATATATATATATATATATATATACAGATATACAGATATACATACTAGCATCTGTGCTCTTGCTTAGCATGTATGAAAATACACACTAAGCTGCCAGTATGTACATATATATGTATACATCTATATAGCATATGTATGTAGTATATGTATGTATGTATGTATGTAGGCGCACATATCCACACAATAATCGTATGCCACGCAGTGTAGACCGTGGGCGCTTGTATTGTACAATGCCCTGCAGCCAAGTCGAAGACAGCAACTGATGCGACGACTGCGGTTTGGGTTTTATGTTGGATTTGTTAGTTGTCATACCCTTGCAGAGGGTCCTTTGATAGACTCATCCCATCGATCGCAAGCTGAGTTGCATGAAAATCTCTTTTGTTACTAGATTTATTGTAAAACTCATCAATCATAAATCATATTGTCAAAGTTTGAGGAAAATTGTACAACCCCGCCTTAGCTTTAGCCTAGCTTTATTATTCGAAAAAATCCATAATGTATTTTTTTTTGAATATAGAAATCGAAAAAATGCCAAATATATTTTTTTAAATATATGTGCTAAAGCATAAAAACCTAAACTAAACATATCGCTGTTTTATAGCTGTCACTTTTTGTATGTAGTTAAATAATATAAAAAAAAAAAACATAAAAATAAAAAATAATGATTAAAATTCGACCAAATAATTTGAAATTTGATTATATGTCATTAATATTTCAATTATATTCAGAACTAATTTAGCATATTTGCAACATGCAAGGGTATTAATTCTTCGGCACGTAGCAACTAGCTTCGTTGTGTTTTTATGTTTTTTTTTTTATTTTGCATAACCATCCCATACCCAGTCCCGTTGCCATTCCCATAGTCATGCCCAGGCGCAGGTCCGTAGATGATTATGGCTATTATGCGATCGCCCACGCATTGCGAGTATCTGTGCCACATCGCGCAATCCGCCGCAGAGTAATGACTGACTAGCGACTCTTGTCTCTACAGACTGTCTCTCTCTCTCTCTCTACCCTTCGCTCACTCTCTCGCCTTTGGTCGCTCGATCTCTGTCAGATGTGCCTATGTTTTATTGCCAGCCAACATTTATTTTCGATAAGTCTATCGTAGTTAGCAGCAGTGCACCTGTCATCTTTGCCAAATGCTATGACGCAAGACAGCCGATCCTCGGCACGAGGGGATAGCATACAAACTGGACTGCCCCAGGAGGCGCATCAAGCAACTGTACTATGACAGCAAGGCGAAACTATTGACACCGACTGCCAGATACTCTGTTTGCAGAGTCTAATTTAACTTATTTCTCAAATCTTCTTACATCTAGCCTTATATAAAGAAACATTCCTAACTATACAAGAAATAACGGCTAATTTCGCCTTACGCCATGTTAAATTGAATAACTTCTTTGTTTTGTTGTCCGATAGTATTTGTAGGATATGTATGCCATATATAAATGTGTAAGTATGCCGAATCTGAAGGTATGACCCTCCAAAATTACGTCTTTTTCGATTTTTGGGGGGATCGGGGGATATATTCAAATAGTCAAATATTCTTTACTTCTATATGCTATACGAAAACATACATACCAAATTAAGTGCCTGTAGCTCTTATGACTTTTAAGCTATGCCCAAAAAACACTGGCCTGGAATCTACATTTATCGACCACTTTTGAACGGGTCAAGATATCGATAAAATATGATAAACTTGTATTGACCCAGCAATACGAAAACTTACATTCGAAATATGCTGAAAAAGACTGGTCTGGAATCGAACTTATTCGATAACTTTTGAACAGGAGTTATCGATCAAATTAAATAAACTAATAATTTTCCGGCTTTACGAGAACCTGTATTCTTGAAGTCTCTGACTACGGACAGACAGACGGGCAGACGGATATGGATAGATCGACTCGGCTGTTGATAGTTTTCAAGAATATACATATATACTTTATGCTTTTTAATTTCAGGTTCAGGGAGAACTAATTAAGCTTGTATTTGTATATGTGACTAAAATCTGCGAGTTTTTCGGAATTCAGGAAATGTTGCGTTTCTATAGAACAAATTAACTATTGTAATTTACTTAATAAAAAGGTTGTCGCAACCATGGAGGACATCAGCAAAGGGATTCAACTTGAACACGTCACGGAGACTGGAGCGATCATTCAGGGAGCGCAAGTTGCGGACGGTAACCTTGTGGGGCTCCGAGATCAGCTTGCGCATCTCCTTGGAATGCAAGAAGCGCGTCAGATCTGTGATGGGTATCTGGGGTGGTGGGATAGTGTGCTGCTTCTTATCCCAGTTGACCAACAGATCGTTCAGGCGCAAGCAGGCCGATTCGCTCCAGATGATAAAGCGACCGACATGACCGCCAGGTGCGAGCTGCAACAAGTTCAGTTGGTCCACGTTGGCGGTCTCAACGCATGGGATCTTGCGGAACGCCTTGAGCAGACCCTCATCCTCCGCATATACCACAACTGGGCCGAGGTGGGCAGTTGGATCGCGGCCAGCACCCAAGCGCTGCGACTTGTGCACCCTCTGGATATCGGGCCAGATGTTGAGGCGGCGTAGGAAGTCGATTGCCTGACTGGTCGTCTGCAGCTTCTGCAGCTCATCGGTGACAACCAGCGGCAGCTCGGCGACGCCATCGATAATGTGTCCCTTGGCCTGGACAAGCGCTGGCATGCCGGAGGCAGCAATGGCCGACACCAGACCGAAGCGCAGTCGGTTCACATAGGTGTTGTTGTGCCAATGTCGGAAGTTCTTGACAATTTCGAATATGCGACGTTTACGATTCGGGAAATGTATCAAATTACTAGTGCGATGAGTGTCACGGTGCAGCTGGTCCAAGTCGCGTACCAAATACGGACAAATGGGCGCCTTGAACACTCCGGGCAGGCACATCTCCTTGGCAACCTCATTGTTCGCCGTGTACACGGAGACCAATTGCCTGGTGTTCATTTTTTGCTGATTTTATATCAAAATAAATTATTGCTTTTTAGTTTACACTACTTTTGTGAGCCGATTTCACTGATGGTTTTGAAAATACTACAGAATACTGCATAATATTATACTATACTATATTATTCTTACAGCTCTAGCAAAGCTGATTATAGAGCTCAAATCGGGCTTAGCTATAATTTTACATTTGGTGTACATACAACATTAGCGGTTCCATTCAAAATCCAATCAATCAGAAAATCATCAAAAATATCTGGGCACACAGCTAATCAACTTTAAGTGAGACACTTCATTTATTACAAAAGTAAAGAATATTTGACTTTTTGAAAAACTTCCCTCGACCGTATTTTTGGTATGAGGTATGATCTTCTGATTTGACATAC
Source organism: Drosophila maculinotata (assembly GCA_035045305.1). Classification (NCBI taxonomy): domain Eukaryota; kingdom Metazoa; phylum Arthropoda; class Insecta; order Diptera; family Drosophilidae; genus Drosophila; species Drosophila maculinotata. The sequence continues at coordinate 616,206 of JAWNPD010000679.1, read as the reverse complement.
ACACACATTGATATGTCATATTTATGTCCTACTAGTTTCAATAGGATCGGTCTATAAAAAAGAAAGTTATTGAAGATTCAATGTAATATTGTAGTAAGAAATGCACAAAAATAATTATGAATCCTCCTCCTAGTCGGACCCTCTCGACCAGAGCACTCTTACTTGGTTTGAATATATTTTCCCTCGATATACAAATGTTATATGCAGTCTTTGCTAGATGAGTTATCCAAGTCATATATCCTATGTTATAGTAATACAAATACTTGTACATAAGTAGGCTATGTGATAATACAACTATTGACTAGGCTCAGTTCGACAGCAGTGAATCATTTGTTCTCGGAAACTTCGTATAGCAAAGCACATTTAAATTTTAAGAGAAAGAATACACACATCAACACATTTCAAATCAATGAATATCGAGTTAATCCTGGACGCCTTCAAACTGATCCTACAGGCCTTCGCCCAACGAGTTGGACACTTTGCTGGCGTTGCTCTGCAGGCTGTCGAGCACCTTCGCTGCGAATCCGATAGCCCAACTGGTGCCCCCCAGTGGCAGAGTCCCATCGAATTTACGGACCACCAGGAAACGCTGCTGAAGGTGCTGCTGGTGTTGCTGCTGGTTGTGGGCGTACTGATTGCCTGGTCCTGGAGCGTATACGGTGAACTGATCACCGAACAGTTTGTCCGACCCAGAACACAGAAGGAACTTGAGGAGTTTGAACTAATTGTGGCGGAATTGAAGTTGCCCAAGGAGCATAAACCCATCTAAGCGAGCGTCCAACAATGTCCAAAATCAAGCGTTTCTTTGCCAAGAAGAAGGAGGAGGCCATTTCAAAACTAAGGCTGGGCGGCGGCAAGGGCAACATGGGTGAGGGGCATAAGTTGAATGAGACCAAGCCGGAGGCATCCACCAGCAGCAGCTCGCGGCGCCAACTGGATGTCTATGTGCCGCCCAAGCGCAAGGAGCTGAGCAGCGAGGCACGCGCCGCAGCTAATGCCGCCTTGTCGCGCATCGAGCGCAGGGATTCCCGGGATTTCAACACTTCGATGGCGGCGATCAAGGCGCAGGCCAAGCGCGAACTGGAGGCGGAGCGACGCCAGAAGGAGGAGCTGTGCAGCAGCACGAGTAGTTCCAAGGGTGCCCTGGGTACCCTAGGTGCCACCGGCAGCAGCAGTGGCCAGAGCAAGAATCTCGCTTGCCAGGAGGATGTCTACTTTCGCTGTCCGCTTATCAGCGAGGAGGTGCTGGCCAAGGAGACCTGGAAGATAAAAATCAAGCAGTTTCTCTACCAGCAGCTGACGCTGGAGCGTGGCTTGACAGCCTGTCTGATCATCCATAACTGTAATGTCAAGGATCAGGCAGACGATTGCACAGCCATATTGATCAATTATCTGGAGAACATCATCCAGAATCCCGGCGAGCAGAAGTTCTGCAAAATACGCATGGCCAATAGGATCTTTAGCGAGAAGGTGCGCTACGTGGATGGCGCCTTGCATGTGCTCTATGCCGCCGGCTTCAAGGAGGTGCAACTGGATGGTGAGCCTTTCCTCCTATGGACAAAGGAACAAATTGAGGAGGGCCTGGATCTGGCCTCGCTAGTCAATGCTCTCAAGATCTCGGAGCCCATACACTTGGAGTTGGATCGTAATATCAAAGTGCTGCTGCCGTCGCAGGCAACGAGTGCCTGTCCTGGGCAACGGGACCACGATGATTTCTATCGCATCTCCCCGACGGAGATCAAGCGGGAGCAACAGAAGCGCACCGAGTCCATTGAGAGCTGCCATATGCTGAAGACGAAGGCGATGCGGGAGCGCGAGGAGCAGCGCAATCTGCGCATGTATCGCTACTCCTTGGTCCGAGTCAAGTTCCCCAATGGTCTCTACTTACAGGGCACCTTCAACGCTTACGAAAAGTTGGCGGATATATTCCAATTTGTGCAATCTTGCCTTGCGGATGAAAAACTCGAATTCAACTTGGTCGCCGGCAGTGTAGGCAAATTCAGCGAACAGGACATGGAGAAGAGCCTATACGCCTGCAAGCTCATCCCCAATGCTAGCCTACTCTTTGTCGTGCCATCAATGCCCCTTCCCATCTCTGTTGATGTCAACTTCCTCAAGGACGATTTGCTGATGCTGGTGCAGTCCATGTAAAAGTTTATGCAACAACTGAGATGGCTGAGATGGGGTTTATGGACTATTCATGGGCACTAAAACAAGAGAACACTGATTTCAAGAACATACACTAGAATATGGCTTCATGACTTTTGGTAAAAACAAGATGGCTTACTTGGAACTTGGAAACAAGCTACCACATAACGTAGAGACTCTAGCTTAAAAGCTCTCTATAGAAATATATAAATATCAATAATAGTTATTTGATAAATAAGAAACAAAATTAATAAATATACCGTTTCAGTATATAGTAAAATGTAAGCAGGTGATTTAAGTAATGATTAATTAAAGCAAGCAATTAATAAATAATAAATACAAATAAATAAAATAAGCAAGGAGAGAAAAGTAACTTGTTTTAAATATTTTGTTTTGCATTTAAAATTTAGTTGAATTTATGTTGATTTCTATTTTGCTAGTGCAACAAAGTTATGCGCGTAAAATATATCTTTGTTATTTAGTTAGGTTTTGTAAAAGATACATTTCGTCAATACGCCGATCAATCCAAGAGTGAGTAGCTCAGAGTTACAAATACAGGTACATGCTGTACTGTACTCTTTGTATAGTATATCTACATACATACATATGTATATGTATATATATACTAGTTGCGTTACATAAGTTAGTTTATTGGTCGAGGAACGTGTGTGCGTGTGTTTTTAATGCATTCGATTTGGTATTGAATATTTTTGCCTTGAACTATGCAGAATTTTGTGTACGTTTCTTATCAGCGGCTTTCTCGATTGTTGCTGTTGTTGTTATTGTTGTTTTCGCTTTTTTTTGCTATCTTACGTTTTGTGCTCTATTCCTCATCACTAATGTAGCAGTAATTGTTCAATTGCACACCTGTCGCACTGTGTTTTGTTTTTATTATTATTTTTGTTTGTTTGTTTTGTATTTGGTGGCATTTAGTGGTGGATGAGGATGCACAGCAAGTGCGACAATTATGGTTATCATTGGATAAATGAAGCCGTGCGCTAATTGTTTTCTCTCTCGCTCACTCACACACTCGTTTAGTCACGCCGCGTGCCTGCTAACGCCAATGGTGCGAGCAGAGCAGCGGTTGGGCTGTGGGTGGCCTGGTCGGTCTGGGTGAACTGGGTGAACTGGGTGATGTGTCCCCGCTGGGGCGATTCGTGCGTTACGTGCTCCAAGTGCTCCAAGTCGTAATGTGCAGCGCAATGTCAAGTGTCATAAGCAGACGCCGTCCGATGCGGATAGCTCATGCTGTTCTCTTCTCTTCTCTTCTCTTCTGTTCTCTTCTCTTCTCTTCTGTTCTGTTCTGTTTTGTGAATGCAGCTCAAATTTAACCCATGCAAGCACACAAAGTGTATTTAATACAAATTTGCACTTGAATGCTCATTCAGAAATGTGCACATACACCGATTACCGTAACGCCAAAGATGATGATGATGATGATGATGATGTTGATGATGTTGATGATGTTGATGATGTTGATGATGTTGATGATGTTGATGATGTTGATGATGTTGATGATGTTGATGATGTTGATGGTGTTGATGATGTTGATGGTGTTGATGATGATGTTGATGTTGATGATGATAATGATGAGCGTGACTAAGAGTAAATCACTCGACTAAGTCTTACTCTGTAGTTCAATAGTTTTGATTAAAATACCAGGTATGTTGGTAAAAATGACAGTGGATTGGCTTTAAGCTTCATATTATATAACATTTAAAGCTTACATGCAATGAGATAAAGTTCTTAAAATATAATAAATTATTGCAAATTTATCGTATACATTTTGTATCTTAAGAAATATATTTGATTCGATGCCTTTCGGGCAGCTGCGACTAGCTATATTTACAAAACATATAAATAGATTTTGATTGATTGATATTGGGTACTACAAAACAAAGATACATAGATACAAATGTATATCAAAATATATATATATATTAGAAATATTGCTTAAGTTATTGTTTTGGCAACTTTTCTAGCATCTAGAATATTGTTGCACAACATATAAACATTGTCGTTCTGTCTATCGTTCAAACTGCATATAGTTTGAGTTGTTTCCTTGTTCGATTAAAAGTTGCAAAATTTTAACAAAGTTTCTGACTTCAAGCTCCTTAGGGCAGCTTTCTCGTTGTCTAGCTAAGTTTGTTCCTTACAATTTTCCCGAGTGCGTATTAAATATATATCTATACTAAAAATGCAAATTTCATAGCTTTCTTGTTTATGTTGTATGAAAAACTAAATTTCACAAAATATTTGTGACCTGCACTTGGCACAGTACATTCGTTTCCGCGAAATCTCTTTTCTGAGATTACAAAAAAAAAGTTGCACAATCACAGATACGAATTGAAATTGGCCTTCAGTGTTGTCATAAATGTAACATTATCTGACAGACTTTCAAACGTACATTGAGTAAATACAAAAACATAGACGAAAGAATTTAGCTAACCGCCAACCTAACTGGACAACGTGCGAACCGGCCTTCACTTTTTTCTTCGACTCCCGAAAGTATGCTATTTAAAATGTAACTTAATCCTTTAGAAACGAGGCAGGCAGGTCCAAGTATGAAAATATAGGGAAATCATTTTAAAACCATTTGTTAACGTCAATGATAGCGAAAAAGTAACCATAATATTTTTAAAAAAATAGTTTATGTGTTTTCTGGTCGATATTTAAACTGGGTAAAATTAATATTACTTTATTTTGATATAATTATAAAGATTTCTTTGTTGTACGCTTTTTATTGAATTAAGTAGTTGCTCTAAACAACAATGTATAGATGACCGTTATATGCATATTTCAAAACTTGCACACACATACAGCGACACACACACATACACACATACATGCAGAACCGCAGAGTATAAAAGTGCTCTGTACGCTGAACGGGTTCATTTGACCAATTTAATTATGAAGTTAATTACGAGTGCAGTAAAATTCCATGAAAAAAGAACGTGTGTCCATTTTTCAGTATTGTACAAACGAACAAACATAACAATATTTATACACCGAAATGCACAACAACAACAAAAACAAAAACAACAAACCAAATTGCAAAAGAAAAGGATGCGCACATGAATATTTATTGTTAATAATAGTGTGGAGTGTGGTGTGTGGAGTGGTGGGTGGTGGATGGGGCAGGCGAGTGGTTTATGCTGCTGCTGGGCTGCTGGGATTCGTTAGGTTACCAGATGCAATGCGTCAATTAAGTAGATGCCACGTGTACGCAGCGCAACGGTTAATGAAATTCTGTGCGCCAAAATGCAATTGCAAAATGAACAGCGGCTCAAAGGCAAATGTGAATCCACGTATGTATGTATGTATGTGTGTGGTTGTGTTTGAATAAATCCTGCTGCCGGCTGCCGGCTGCCGTGGTGGCCCAAACATTTCATCTTAAATTGGAATTCAATCAAAATTGTTAATTAACATGTGCTGGCACAACATGTCTGCCCTTACCCCCGTACACCCGCGCCCCTTTCTCGCGGCCCCAAGCACCCCTCAACCCGCACCGCAATACGCCCGCTAGCTTGAAACCATAACCCGAATGCCAAGCGCCAAATGACAGTCCACTGAGTCTGGGGCCAGGAGCAGGCAACGGTAAATGGCCATTGCAATTGGAGTTTGAGTTGGAGCTGTAGTTGGAGTTGGTGTAGCTGATGCAGTTGGAGCTCAGCGGGCGCTTTGTTCCGACATTTAAATATCAATGAGGCCTGACCGTTGGCCATTTGATGGCAGCAGCAGCAGCAGCGGGTTGTGGATGGGAATGGGGATGGGGATGGGGTAGCCGTGTAGGAGCATGCACTAAAAATGCTGCCCCATGCAGTTGCACACACAAACACAACAGCGGTATTCACATATCAAAGAAGCAGAGGCAGTTGCTCTACGGTCAACTGATGCGACGACTGACAGACAGTTGTTGTTGCTGCTGTTATTTTTGTTGCATTCTGAGGTTGGCTGGCCAGAGAGACACCGAATTGAGTTGTGTTGTGGATGTTGACAACAAATTTGTCAGATGTGTTGTGTGCTCGTTTCATCCTGATAACGGATGATCAGCATTGCCAGGAGTAGCAGACCAGTACATACATATATGTATGTACACATATATATATTCAACAGCGGCGCAATGAAACGACACGGAACGAAACGGAACGGAACGAGATGGAACGAAATGGAACGTAGCCAAATGAAAATGCCAAAATGTGGAAAGCTACATACCGAGCTACATGTGTATAATACTATACTATACAATACTATACTATACAATACAATACAATACACATACAAACTACACATGTATATATGTATGTTTCTATGTGTGTGTGTGTGTCTGCAAAAGAATGCAAATTTTGTTTATAACGCCGCAACAATGGAATTTCAGCTCTCAGTTCTGCCTCGATTATATTTTCCTCACTCTGATTTTCGGTCAAACAATGCGCAACTACGAATGGCAGACAGACAAACAGTCCGCCTGGTTGACTGACTGACTAAATGCTTGGCTGAATGACTAACTGAATGACTGCCTGCCGGCCAAGCGGACAGCAGCCAAATAGCCAAACAGCCAAATAGCCAAACAGCCAGCATCCAGCAGGCAGACCTAGACCCAGGCCCTGGCCCTGGCCGTATGGGATGCATGAGCTGAGCATGACACAGAATGGAATTTTGATTGTGTATGTTGCATCTGCATCATACCAACTACAATTCAACCACCCACCCACCCACCCACTCACTCACTCAACTCAGCCAGCAACGGCAAAGCACAGCAAGCACCGGGCCAAGCTGGCCAGCTCCACCCACCCAAACACCCAACCACCCAACCACCCGGCCTCGAGCGGAGTCTGTGCGCTCTGATTGTGCAGTAACGTTGAAATTAATGCTGCACATATTTTCATTTACGGTTCATACTCCATTCTTTCATTCATTCGTTTTAAAAGCCCGCTACACACATCAAATGCAAACCGAACTATTGACCGAGCATATCAGCTACGATCAGCACTATGATATTGTTATTTTTTTTTTTTATTCAAGTGACAAGTTTCTGTTCAATAAATAATAAATTCAATTACAAATTTTTATTTACTTTTGGCAAAATATTTCTTATATATATTTTATATCAATTCCTATGCATAAACATATTTAAATATTATTTATATACTCACAAACAGTCAAATAAAAATTTTCAAATTAAAATTAAATATATCCCACATTAATTAATTTTAATTTACTATTGGCAAACTATTTCTTATATGTATTTTATATTAATTCCTATGCATAAATATCATTTATATATTCACAAACAATGAAAAAAAAATCTTCAAATTAAAATTAAATATATCCCACATTAATTAATTTTAATTTACTATTGGCAAACTATTTCTTATATGTATTTTATATTAATTCCTATGCAAAAACATATTTAAATATCATTTATATACTCACAAACAATCAAATAAAAATCTTCAAATTAAAATTAAATATATATGTGCGGCCTTAAAGTGTTATTCAATATTCATTATAGTAAATATCGATAATATTCATTACCTTAACTTTTATAAATTACAACAAATGTCTTTCCAATTCAACGTGATTCAACACATACTAACTGTGAAGCATAGGAAACTTCGGAGATCAAAGGAAAACAATCCCCTGCCTTTATCCTATAATTCAAAAACAAACCTATTTTTGCCAACAATTTCAAACGCATTTTAATTTGTTTTTTTGTTTTGTTCATACAAAAACATTCTCATAACAATAGATGAGCAAATCAAAATATTTATTTAAAGCAGCGTTCGAGTTTAAAATACAAAAAACAAGCTGTCATGTTTACACTTTATTATATTGACATATCTGATTTATATTCCTTTGTTAGCCTGTGGCATTTACAGCAGGGTATTGTCATATTGGTGTTGACTATTTGTTCGACTTTTTTCGCTAGGTTTTCGTTGTTGTTTGTTTTTGGAAATCTTTTGCATTGTTGCCGTCAAATCGGTAGGCAGACAAATGAACAGCTGAATGAATGTCCGTGCGGAGCGACCGCTATCCAACAACTACATTTTGATTTGTGCTCCATTTTGGGGCATTTTGTGCACTGATAACGTTGTTATCGTCGCATAGCAACAAAATGCATACAAAATAAAAAAGTTACAATGCACAAAATGAAGGCAATGAGGCAGCCGACAGTCAGCATCCAATACTTGCAATTCAGAGATAGATTTGCCAAATGGAAGATTTAATTGGGAATACGTCAAGCAATTAAACACATTTCTAAATCGTTTAGCAATAACAAAAAGCATTCTAGATACAATTAATTTGGTATTTGTGAGATCGCAAGCGCAGGACAACAAAACTAAGCTGAAATGAAAGAGCACGTCGGAAAGTAAACTAATTGCATTGTCAACTTTGTCACGTAGTTGTCAAAAAATTGCATGCTTGTCATCACATTGAATGATTGATCAGCGCCAACAACAACTACAACAACAACAACAACAACATGCAGCTACCGAATCGGGTCAACAAGATGAGGAAATGACACAGAAATCAAAGCAAAATGAAATGATGTTTGACATAAAATCATCAACAGCAAATCAAGCTAATTTTCAAATTCAATTGAAGTTCGTAAATAATTTATTTAAGATTTGTTAGCAGTTGCTTGAAAAATCTATTACGATATACTAAGAATTACAATGCATATAATATGTAAAATAACAAAAGGTATATGGGATATACACACACACATACATATGTACATACATTTAACCCGGATATGTGACTGTGTTGAATCTTAATGGTAAACAACGAACAGCTGCTTAACATAATTCATAAGTAAATGGAGAAAATAATATGAGAACTTTGTGAAGATCTTTTTAATTGGTTCAGAAATATTCGGTGGGATTTGGCTTGGTGCGGATTGGATTGGATTGGATTGGATGGCGTCTAATGGCCTTCTAAAACCGTTGTAGTGCTTGTTTAAGTGGTTACATTTCAGAATTGGAAACATTTGCCATTATTGCACGTTTTAAAGACATGTCAGCGTGATAATTGAACAACACCATCATACTTACAGACTTATTTTGCACAAATAAATTGTGAAAAGTCACATAGTTAAATGCGGCTGTCATCAAATTATGCGCTTTTCGTGAATCTCCCGCTATTCTCTATCACTAGCCCAAGCTATCTCTATCTCACCCAGTCTGTCTCTCTCTCTCGCTCTGGTGTGCATGAATCATTCGGGTAGCGCCTGGAACCCAACTGGACACAACAGCAACTACCCCGCTAAACAACCATGTAATCCGCAGCACATCGCATAAAAACAAGTAAGACCACACTGTGCAGAAGTGATCGGCTAGCAGATACCCAGTACCCAGTAGCCCGTACCCATGTCTTTATTTTATGGGTATCAAAAGATATGCTTAAATCAAATCTTATTGAAGTTCAAAAATATACCAGAATACCTTTAGTCTATTATACACCTTTAAGCCGATTACAGGGTGTACCAAAAATTAAACGAAATAAAAAGAAAATGCGCTGATTGTTACTAAAACGCTGCGAAAGTGACAAAAAATAAGCAAAACAAAAAGCAGAAAACAAGAAAAAACGAAAAAAAAAAAAAAAAAAAAAACTGCCAACGATTTCAAAAAGCAGCTGAGCAGCTTTGGTCTTGGATGGCAGTAAACACATGTACAATTGATGTCCACACATGTGTGGGTACAATTGCTGTTACTCGCATACAGCAGACCCCGCTGTAGTAAGCTCTGGCTCCAACTGTGGCTCCGGCTGCGGTTGCACTTTGAGTGGGTGACTAGCTGCTGCTCATCGCTTATGACTAATAAATGCATAAATGTGCTGTTTGTTTGCAGTTGCTGTTTGCAGTTGCTGCTGTTGCTGTGGCAATTGCATTTGGCCTGACGCTGCTTGCAACAGCAAAATGAGTGCAAAACGAACATTTTGAAATGCACATAAAGACATAAAACATATTGGAAAATGAAAATGAAAATGCAACAAACGATTGTAAGCATAAATAGCGCGGCGGCACAGCAGCAACAAAAAAAAAAAACAACAGCAACGACAACAACGACGGCTGCAGCAGCAACTGTTGCTGTAACGGCTGCGCGCTGATTGCGCAATGGCGCAAGCGCAACGTTGCAAGCGCAAGCTTGCAGTCTTCTCTCTGCTGCTGCCACACTGTATGTGTGTGTGTGTGTGTGTGTAATCGGCGGCTTGCAATCGAAATCGACATCGACAACGAGGCGACGCGACGCGACGCCAGCGAATTTGGTTGACGAAACACGAGGCGCAAACAAAGAACACAAAAACGTGCAACAAATCAAATGAAAACGAAAATGCGAAAATTGTGCGCATTCGCAACACACAACAGCAACAACAACAACAACAGCAACAACAAAGAGCAACACCGTCGGTTGCAGCAAAAGTGAACAACCAAGCGAAGCAAATACACAGAGCGAAAATAATGCTACATAACATGAATAAAAATATTGAATCATATCTGAATTGAATCACCAATGGAAAACTGTCTGCAATGTTGTTGTTTTTTCCCTCAATCGACTGGTAGTTTATTATCAAAAGCCTATAGCCTGGAAGCTAGCGAAATAAGGACTTTGAATCCAGGCACGATCATTGCATTCCTGCAGATGATAGTACTGAATACCAGAGAGAGGCACAAGAGATCCATATATAAACATAAATATTATTATTATTATTATTATTATTATTATTATTATTATTATTATTATTATTATTATTATTATTATTATTATTATTATTATTATTATTATTATTATTATTATTATTATTATTATTATTATTATTATTATTATTATTATTATTATTATTATTATTATTATTATTATTATTATTATTATTATTATTATTATTATTATTATTATTATTATTATTATTATTATTATTATTATTATTATTATTATTATTATTATTATTATTATTATTATTATTATTATTATTATTATTATTATTATTATAATTATTATTATTATTATATTAGTATCGTACTAGTATTACTCTTAAGGTTTCATGTACTTAGACATTTGTAAAATAAGCAAACTTTTTGAGATTTCATTTTTTAAACGAATCTTTTCAAAATGACAGAATGTGTTTATTTCTTCTCTGGTAAGTGAAAAAAGTAAGAAGTAAGAAAAAGGACTTTTTAATTTTAGTTTAAGTATTTTGCAATTGCTGACGACCTTTAATTATTCAATAATATTTCAAGCTACATTAAAAATTAAATAAAATTAAATTTAGTTTTGTATTTGTATTTTACAAAGCATATCCTTTGAACAATGCCATAATCAATTCACGATCGTGTATTAAATCAATTCACAGCATACTTTTGGGAGCATACACCAAATATTTGCAATTGTCATGTATCTGAACAGATTATCCGTTCAATTTCACTTGAATCATTTCAATGCCACAATTTGACATAAACATTCTTGAAATATACACACTCTTTGCTCTAGCTGAGCTATCACAATAAGTAGTTCATTTATTATGTAGAACTCTGAAAATTATGCAATAGAAAAAAGAGCGAAAAGGAATTCAGAACCTGGGCGAAATTGTAAAGAGACAACAGCAGCAGGAATGCTGTTGTTTTTTGTCACTATACATATGTATTTATTAACTTGGTTGATTCGTAAACTTGGCAAGGATTCGATAGATGCTCCACCGGCTGCGACGTTGACTTTTGTTGCACTTAAGCACTTGTTTACTCGTTGCAAATTTTGGCAAATCAAACGATGATCACCGATCACCGATCACCGATTGCCAAATGCGAGCAGGTGTCCCCAACTGGCCCACAGTTCAGCTGTGGCCACTTCCGTTGCGGCCGTCCGTTCGTCCGTCCTTCCGTTGCGGCCGTCCGTTCGTCCGTCCTTCCGTCCGTCCGTCCGTCCGTCCGTCTCTCCCACGCTGCCACGTTCAGGCAGTATATAATATTGACATTGTCATTAATGCTCTTTATTAAGCTGCGGCGGCACATTCGAAAGTATTTTGTGGTTGTTGCTCATGTTGCTGTTGTTTTTTGATTTCTGTTCATTTTCGGTTGTTTTTGCGCCAAAGCCAACAAAAAGCTTTTAATTTAAGACGGATGCGGCGGTCACGGCGGACAAACGTGTGGAAAATGGCGACGACGACGGCAACGCTGGGCGGCGGTGCGGCTTTCAGTTCTTTTGGCTACGGCCAACTTAGTGATAAGGGGTTAAGTAAAAATTGTTTCAAATGAAAAAAAGTGAAGGAAAAAAACCAAAAAAACGAGCGTTTATCGTTGCCCTTGCCATCATTATTGCGCGCCAAGTTTCCGCTCCTTGGTTTCCATTGCCGCGCTGCAATCTCATGGATATGCATAGAGTGCTAAACTCTGGCGGAGCGGTTAGAGGCGTGGCGAGGGGGGGCAGGCGTGCAGACAGACAGACAGACAGACAGAGGTACAGACAGACAGACTGATGTATGTATGCTATGCAGCAGTTGTTGCTATATAAGAAATTCTTTTATCCCATACCAGAGCCGGAGTGAGGCGAACTCGGAGCAGCGGTGGGCAGCGGTTGGCAGCGGATGGTAGCGATGGAACCAAAATAAATGCGCAATGCATACAAGGAGCGCACAACGCGCCGAGAGTTGAGAGCCAGAGAGCCGCTACAACGTGACATTCCTTAAATTATTTTCTGTGCTCAAGAAAACATTAAAAAATATTTTTATCTTGTGCAGAAAAGAAGCGGCAACAGCAGCGGCAACAGCGGCAACAGCAGCAGCGGCGGCAGCAACAACTTTGCTGGGAAGAATCCTTTTTTAACAAAGTTGCCTCAGATTCTGTTGCTTGCTTCAGATTCTGCTTTTGCTGCGAACGTTTTACGTTCGTTTGTCGCTGCTTTTTATATACTTTGTTGGATGGAAAAGAAAAGAAACGAAAAGAGTAATACGGAAAAAATGCGACTCTCATTAATTTGTGGAAAATTGATTTTGTAACAAGCAGATAAAACGAAAACAGGCATCACAAGCCGCACAAACAACAACAACAACAACAACAACGGCGACGCCACAAAATCGCCAAGTCGTATAAAACAAGAAGTCAGCAGAAGCGCCAACTTCTAAGCACAATGAAACTGCACTTTATACTCCTAAGAGTATCTTCTTTTTTCTTTTCTTTTTTTTGTTGTTGTTGGTTCTTTATTTTTTTGTAACCCCCAAGACACATGGAGACCCGGTCAAACTGTCTTTAAACTGCTACAGCAATTTGCTTTACGACGAACCACAGAACCGACAGCTGATGGAGTTTACACTGAAAAAAAAACACGGCAAGAAACAAATAGCAATTCAAAATGCTAGTAGCTTTTATGGTCACCCCCTAATTTATAGTACATTTTTTTCAAGAATATCTTTCGCGTATCTTATCTTCAACATTAATAGTACTTATAAATACGAATTTGAATATTGCTTAAGTACTTTTCTGACTATCAAAATATATATATATATATATATATATAAAAATACAAATTTTATATATATTTGACTGTGAAATTCCTAAGCTTTTCTCCAAGTGAAAGAGCATAAAGAACGTTCCATTTAATCAACATTTAATAGCACCGCAAACTACGAGGAAGTATTTACATAAATATTTAATGAAATATAAAAATAAATATTACATAAGATTAAAGTGTGAATCAGATGACAGTCTACAAAACAAACAGGGAACAAAGAGATATACAAGCTTAAGGAAATGTTAACCTGAGCGTTGAATCAATCATCAATTAATGTAATCAAGTTTGATTGCAAGCTTACATTTCTAACGATCTTAAAAATACAAAAAAAAAAAAAAAAAAATAATTCCGCCTTAGGAGCAAAATGACACTTGTTTTCTTAGGCTTCCTTTTGCAGTGTTGGTTTTTTATTTGTGCTTCGAAAATTACTATATGATATGTGTACATTTATGAAGACGACAACAACTGATGAGCGTATAAATGCTGACAGGACGGCATCCATGCGGATGCTAGGAACGAGCAAATGATAACAATCACAATTCCTAGCCAATGGCTGAGGGGTGCAATCTGAAAATGCGCCCCTCTGAGAAACATGCTTGGGTTTCAGTTATAAAAACAAAGCGTAGAACAAATCGAAGCGAAAATCGAAAAAAAAAAAAAAACAAAAAAAAAAACAAATCAAGAAAGAAAAGAAAAAAGCGGCGGCCAAGCATTAAATAAAAACAAATACCAAGTGGAGAGTGGAGAGTGGCGAAGAGCCGCTCCACGTTTTGAAGTTCCCGAGTTCCAAACTGGCCGGCGCGAAGACAGTCAGAAGGGGCGACGCACAGCTTTCAAGTGACGGAGACGGCAGCGGTGCAGGGGTGCAGAGAGGGGGGGTTAGGGACGCAGGCTTTGGCTCTGGGCCATTATAACATTGGTTGGGTCCGTTGCCGCCGCAGTACGGCGGCAAAAATAGCCAAAGCCAACATGGCGGATGTTGCATGGAATTTATTTTTACTTTAAAGTAAAGAATTTTTGGAATTCCTGAACGTTGAAAAATGTTGAAAACGACAAAACAAAGTATGCACGAGTGTGCAGTCTGTGTGTGTGTGTGTTTCTGTGTGTGTATATGTGTGTGTATTAAATACTTTCAAGACGCTACCAAACGGCAGTGCCTGGAGGGGATAGCTACAGCTACAGCTACAGATACAGCTATAGCTACAGCTAAAGATACAGATACAGATACAGATACTACGTGCGACCGGCCGGCAATTCAACTGAAATGACAGAACAGCTGACGCGACGGCAAACGGCAACGGCGCATTGTGCAAGGGGGTATGGGGAATGGGGGGCCAAACACACACACACACATACACATACAACTGTGTGGCAGCAACAGAGAACTGAGAAAGACCGATTAAGGACGCTGCTGCAACACTGGTATCCCGTATCAAATATCAAAGCAATGTGGCTACGATTTTTCGCTGATCGGCAGATACTGATTTGGATTCTGCTGATGTACGCACATTACATACAGACAGACATATGTATGTGATAGATAGCAGCAGCGTGATAAGCTGGCCAGCACTAACCTCTAGTTAGCCAGATCGATTTCATATTGAGATACACTTCAGACATCGATCGATGCCAATAATATGTCTCTCAACATGCTGTTAAACCTGCTCAACTCATGGGAAACATAGGTTCCAATTCCAGTTGCAGTTGCCGTTGCAGTTGCAGCAAGTGCACAATCCCTCCTTGGGGGCGGTATCGGAGTCACATATGTTCAATCCAATGATGCGTAAAGGCATCGATGTGTTCTTCCCTAGGCCAAACCACTCAGTGCGTATGAATGCACAGCTAATTCTAATGAGATACATAAATGTTCCAAATGAATATGTACATACATATATGCATATGATGATGCATATTGTACATATGGTGTTACTTATGAGTGCATACATACAAACAATACAACAGACCTGAATGCTCTGATATTATTATTATTATTATTTTCAATAAGTATATTTCTAAAATGTAACTAAATTTATTTTTTTTGCTATAATTTATTTGTCCCTTTTATGATGTATAGTGTATAATGTATAAAGAGAGTAGATTGCTTAGGTTGTACAATTATTGAAAGTAAGGGTTGTTAAGTTTCGAATGGGTGAAACGTTTAGAAACTAAATGATAACATTTCTAAATATTAGCTAGATTTTTTGAAATTAATTTTTTGAATTCCAAATTATTTCATCATAAAAGTAGAAATGTACTTTATGAGTAGCATAGATATTAGTACGTTATTTCAATGAAATTAGTTCAGGAACATTGAAATTTTAATTCGATTTACCTTATTTCGAGTAATATTTAATCAGCGACTAGAATATCTCAGAAACTTGCAATGGATTTCAACTAAATGTACGGCTAACAAATTATTCGCTTTATACATACTAACCGTATATTTTGTTTGTACTTCCAAGAATGAAAAACATAATATTAGTACTTGGAATTTAAATCGGGAGTCAATTTTAAATTTCCACTTGGATTTATTTTATTGCATATTCCTAGAAGAAATGTGTAACTGAGCTCAAAACCAGAATCGTAACTTGTAATGGGTAATGGGTAATGTGTAACATATACTATCATATAATATAATAGTAGTAGTAGTTACTATATTCTAGATATGGGGACTAGAACAGCCTTCAAATAGCCAGTCCGTTATCAGTTATGTGACGTCTTCGAAAGACGTAATCGAATTCTTTTGCAAAATGATTCACGTTCTTTTTTGTTAGCCATCTAAAATGTTTAGTATTTTCTGATAATGTAATGTAGGCTAGGCAACTATCTATATCTGAGAGGTGTCTGCCATCGAGAAGGTTTTTTGGAATACGAGATAAGAACTTTCAAAGGTAGATATAGCTATGAATGCAATCTCAAAATAGAACATTGCTAAACTGTGATGCATATTTGATAAATTGTAGGTACATATATTACATAAAAGATTACGAACGGTTTAAAAAAATGCACTTTACAAGACCACATATTGTGTGCAAGTCAATGAGCTTGAATAGTTGTTGTAGTTGCCTCGAAATCGACCTTCATCGGAGCACTTTCAGTGGCAATAATATAATAATAAACAGACATAATATATAGTAGTAGATAGTATGATTACAAGTATGAGTACTCGTTTTCGTATATGATGCATGAATGCTATGATAACAAAAAAAAAAAAAAAAAAAAAAAAGGTTATTTGAGAACCTCGCTGAACCGGCGAGACGTTGACGTCTGCGGTTCGGTGATTGGATTCGGATTGGAACAGCACTGGGCAGCTAATACGATCAATTTACGGTGCGATCGTGTTATTCAAAACTGTCAATGGAGCTCAACTATAAATACATAGTACATACGATCTATATATATATATATATATATATATATATAGATATATATACATATATGAACATGCAATTCAAAGAACTCCAAAAGAATTATATTATGATATGACTTTAGAAAGTGCCCGGCAGTTAGCAATAGCAATGAATTTATATATATACATATATATATATATGTTTGTGATGTACGTTTTGGGAAACCCCGCAAGTAGCCGCACCTCGAGGCAGTCAAGCGAATTATTGCTGCAACATATTGCAGCAGAATTAACTAACAGCTAACAGCTAAGAACTAAGAACTTAGAACTAAGTACATTCGCTTGGGTCTTAAGTGCCAACGCATTTCGATGCACTTGGCCCTATAACCCAATAATTACTTGGCGTTGTCCCCAACACACACCTACCCATTCCCCGCTCTCGTAGACTTTAGTAAATCGCCCTGAAAGCGATTAGGAATTCTTTTTATTTTTCTTCACAACCGACAGTGCTAAAAATATCCTATTTACTTTTCCACTTTTCAGAAATACTTTTTATTATTAGAGTGTATAATTCCAAAAATTCGAAATGTCAACCCCTATTTTAGATTTCTAGAAATTTTCTATATAAATGTTACAAACTATTTTCGTGGAATATGTTTCTTAAGTCTGCAAAAATAAGTAACTTTAACAAGAATTATTTATATTAATAACCTTGTTGCTAACTTAAGCTTAAGAAACGCCTTTGGCGATTTTCGATATGCTGCGGCATATTTTATTCTGAGTGTATAGTGCACATAGATCTTACATAATATACATACATATACGATACAAGCGCAATTTGTAAAACAAATTCAATTAGCTGCTGCTGCCTATCTGTGAATGCGACTCAAGTAATGTGCAAAAGGAAAGTAAAATGCAAAGCTGCCACACAGAGAGTGACGGGACAGACTGACTGACAGTGTGACTGACTGAGTGACTGATTGACTGATTGACAGCAAGGCGGCGGTTGACAGTCTGATGCGACTTAGCGCCTCTTTTGATTAGCCGGGCAATTCGATGACGATGACGATGACGACCGTAATGTAAACAAATACAGGCGCAATCATTTCACATTTCACATTTCATTTCATTCAGCCCGGCAGCAACATCATAAAATTTCAAAATCGATTAGCGGCGCGTGGCGCCAACTGTTCCTGTTTCTGGTTTCTTCCGCTCCAAGCTCAACCCGAGCCCAAATCCAAACAGAAACCTCAACTTGCCGTCGCCGTCGTCGCGTTGCCAGCGGCAACTTTTAGCAAGTGCAAAACTAATTATCCGTATGAATAATACTGATACTGATAAAGTAGCTGCAGATTCAATTTCCTATGCCAATAAGTGTTGCAAGTCGAGCCCCATACTCGTGCCCCCTCTCCCTCTTCCTCTCCCACTCTGTTGCTTTCATTCTTAGAGCGCCCAAAATCGATCTGGCAAATCTGGCGATCTTTAGTGTGTGACGCATGAAAATGCTGATAATTCTGTCAACTAACTAGCTGCTAATGAAAATCTGTTTCAAACATTGTTCATCAAAATATCGTATATCCATTATTATTATAGTTTTCTTTCATTGATGTGTATTGATGGGTATCGCATTACACAAGAAATGTGTCTTAAACGCTTGCATTTGAATACGAAAATTAAATTGCATGCATTTGAATTTTGCAAATATCATTTTAATTTTCGTATAAATTGAATCATAATTAAGTTGAATCATAATCCTAATATAGGCATTTTCAGCATTCTAGATTCTAGAATATCATTTTAAGTGGCAAAACTTAAGTTTTTTAGTTTGAATTATTATTATTATTATTCAGCATTGAACAACTGAAAATCGAATAAAACAAATGCATTTGGTTGTATAATTTAAGTGCATGTGTGAGTAAAATAATACGCCTAATTCAACCTCTATAAAATTTCCAACTAACATGGATTTTGGAGCGCAAAAAAAAGAGAAGATCTTTGATAGATGAGAATATGACTACAGCAGAATCAAAGTCGAAAAGTCGCTGAGAAATTAGATAACGCAAATCTTATCGTCAGTTAGTTTTGAAGACGCTGGCTTTTTTGGTGTGGAATCTTTCTAGCAAGATAACTTTTTTGTTACAGTTATAGACCCAATGTTTAAACTGGGATGCACTTATCTGTTGCAATTAAATAAACAACCAGAATGTGTCTACAAGTGAATATACATATACATATATATGTATAGATAAATTCTGGTTACTCCAATTTAACTTTGAAATTTAGAATACACACATTTCAATTATTTCAATTATAAGCATATTCATAATTTCCAATTTCTTCTGACCACAACAACCGAATTGTTTTACGTTCTTGAATGCAATATTTTATAGAGACTTGATATTAGACAAAACACTGCTGACAGTGCAACGTTTAAGGATGTGGCACAAAGAAGAATTGTAAAAACGTTAAGGAATATTTATTTTAGAGCAGAGCAAATGACAAATTGAATGCATACATACATATAATAATTACTCATATGCAATTAAGACTGTACTATTTTTGTGAATGATGCTGATTATGTATGTACATAGAACTATAATATGTGTATATATGTATATTTATTATGAATGGTTGGCAAACCATTTTGACTAAAGTCTGACCGCTGCTAAAGTCTGGTCGTGCTTTCTTTGGCACACATGCATGCACCATACCATACCATACCATACCATACCATACCATATCAAAGAGATTATGATTATTTATTTTTTCGTTCTCTTTTTTTGTCGGCTGATAACAATAGCCACGCATCAGATTAAGCGATAGCCGTCGCTGATGTAATGTGATATGCCGCTGGTATATGAATCATCCGACGGCTTTTTGATTAGCAGCGTTTTTTTTTTTGGCAACAAACAATCAACAAAAAAACAAAAAAAAAAACCGAACCACTCAAGTGCAGAGTTTTGGGTATTTGCTTATGTGAACTTCTGTATTTATAGTACTTTATATATGTATGTATGTATGAAAAAACTTTACTTACTTTTGTATAGAAATTTCGAATAATCACAATCCATGTTGTTGTTAATGGTGTTGCTGTTGCTGCTCTTGTTGCTATAGTGAATGTCTATTGTTGTTGCTGTTGCTGTTGCTGTTGTGTTGATATAGACATGTAGCCGCTTTTAGAGTTGCTCAATTGATGCGGCGATTGTTGATGGATTTCATTGATTCACTGCTGCATTCGCACTGATTTTACTTGCGTTTTTCAGCCACCATTCACTTGACAACAATTACAAAAACAAACAACAAAAAAAAAAACATTAAAAAACAACAGTAAAAAATTGAACACACACTTAAATGAATTATTAAATATATATGTGTGTTTATATATGAAATGCCGTTAGCCGGGGCCGGGCTGAATAACTGCAGCGTTGTCACAAAATTTTGAAGATTGCCGCCGGCGGCGGCGGTGTAAGAAAAACTGAAATTCGAAGTCGAGTTCGAATTCGAATTCGAGCTCGAGTTTGAAGCTCGTGCAACCTTCTGCTGCCTGTGTAGATTTGTCTTCTTTTTGTTTGGTCGCTATTGTTGTTGTTGTTGTTTTATTGACACTTATTGCCATGCGTTGTTGTTGCCGCTGTTGAATATTGTTATTGTTGCAATTTAATGCCACTTTACAAGCATGTATAACATTGTGAGTTTTTTTGGTTGTTATGCGTCTTGTTGTTGCTTTCGCATTTTGTTTTGCTTTCATTTACACAGTTCTGCTAGTTGCAGCAGCGGCAGCAGCGGCAGCAGCGGCAGCGGCAGCAGCAGGTGTAGGCTTGTAACAATAACACACATACGCCATGTATATGTACATACATATGTATGTATGTATGTATGTATATTATATTCTCTTCTTCAGCGACGACTGTCGCCGCAGCACAATTCTAGAATCTATATATGTACATATGTATGTATATGCTTCTTCTTATTTCATTGTAAGCTTTTCTTGCTTTTGGCCCCAACGTCTCGTCTGCAGGTGGAGCTGCTCTTGTTGCTCTTCCGCTTAACTGTATCTTATCTGGGCGCGCCTTTTGTCTTCCTTTAGCTAAATTGAAATTTGAAAAACCAACATCAACATGTGTTTGGTGGCTATTGTTGTTGTTGTTGTTGTTGCTACACAAACACAACAACAACAAAAAGTAAAAAAACTAATGAAAAAAGGCGCGCAATCTCTGGACGAGACTGTTGCTCGATGGCTGTTGTTGGTGTGCGTGGTGGAGTCTCTGATTTGTGGGATTTGCTGGTGCAACAGTTGCTCCTTTTAACGGTAAGCACAAACTGCTGACTGTCACACATGCGGCACCGGAAAAAAATGCACAAAAAAATATATATATATGTACAAATTTATTGTTGCCCAAATAGTCGTGTGTGCCAAGAACAACAATACTTTTCATATAGTAGCACAAAATACAAAATTCAAAAAAAAAATACAAAAACTATATACATACGTATGTATATATGTCTAACACACACACGCACACGCACACTTATGTATGTATGTATTCACGTATGTAGATTTGTATATGCAATTATAATTTGCTTTTTCGCGCCGCCAACCGTCGCTGCCGTCGCGAATTTCATTTAATTTCTTTTGCTATACTTTGTGTATTGTTGATTTTGTTTCATTTTCATTTTCATTTTTGGGTTCTTTTCTTTTGTTGCTTTGCGCCTGTAGGCGGCACGCGCTGTTTCAGTTTTCATGTACTACATACATACATATGTATTTACATATATTAACAGATGATTCTAATTCTAATTCGGATGCGGATTCCGGATTGGATTCTCTTTCGACATTTTTTGTTGAAACGGTTACGGTTTTTCCTTAGACACGCCGCTCTATGCTCCGGCCAGAGAGTCAAAGACGTAATGTGCTTTTAATACACACACACACACACATACACACACACACACACATACATAGATACATACATGTGGCATGTACAATAAAGTTAGAAGATATTTTCAATATGCGTATTGTTTCGGCTATTTTAGCTATTCGATTGAAATTTGTTAACTACGTGCTGCGCTTGCTTTCGCATACAAAATGTGACGCCAACACAACCGACGGTATAAACAAAACTACCAATACGAAATTAGCTCAAAAAGTATTTCAGGCAAAAATTAAAACAGCAAAAGCGCTCATTGCGCGCGAGCGAGCCGTGCAGTAAAACTGCCAACCTACCCACACACGCACACCAGCACACCAGCACAAGCAGAAACAGAAACACACTCACACACACACACACACACACACACATACATATACAAATCATGCCCGAAGACCGAGCCCCAACAGTTTGTTGGATACGCGGGCGACACAGAGACAAACACACACGCGCACATAAACACATACAGCAAAATTACTCACCGAGTTGGTCCCAACCAGCTGAATGGAGTGCATGCCGAGAGCCAAATACGAGTGAGAAAGAGATGGAGAGTGCTTGAGACACAGCGCGTTAGAGCAAGAGCTGGCGACTGAGAGAATTCTGCCGCTGTCTATACCGCAAGAGAGCGAGCAAGCGAGCGAGTGGAGTGTGCACAGCGCATGAATCAGCTTCCGCTGTTTCTGTTCACTGTTGTTGCTGTTGTTGTTCTTGTTCTGGTTAGCTGCCGAAATGAGTTGTGCTCAAACACGTGTTGTTGCTGGCGCGACGCAGATTGAGTGCTTTTGCTTGAGACGCCGTATAAGAGACACAACACAACAGAACACTTGCTGTGGCTCAGTTCTCAAAACCCATGCATGCTAGTTTATGCGCAACACGATATTATGATCTATTTTATTTTTTTCATTTATTGTGTGTAAACTAGAGACAGTCACATATAAAGTTGAACTAAATTGTTTGATAATTAAAAGTAAAACTATAAAATGTAATATATATTTATAAAATATAATTTAATTTTTTTATTTTATTTTATTTATTTTTCTTGATAGTGGGTGTCGAAATGTGTAAAAAATTCTATACGGAAATTTATTCTGAGCTGGATTATTTTTGTGTCAAAAATAAAGCCGAAAATTGCCTTGTAAATAGCCCAATTCGCTATAATTGGCCTAATAAATGCCCTTCTAAGACTTCAAACACCCATAACTTTGTCAAAACTGAACCGATTCTCAACCCCGAAGCCATTTTATTCATTATTTATCATCTTCTTTAATTCTAAATTTAAAGCTTATTCATTTTAAAAAATATATTTTTTTTTCGAATTTTTGTTGTGAACAATTTATGTAACGCACTTGTCAAACTTTTTTTTCAAAATGTGCAATCTTTCAATTTTATTTTTTACAAATTGAGAGACAAGTTTGCGTAGAAACAAACGGACAGACGGACAAAGCTTTATCGTCCTGATCAAGAATATATACATATATATACTTAAAGTATATGTTTCCTTCTATGCGTTGCAAACTTCTGGTCATAATTATAATACCCTCTGCAAGAGTATACAAATCGGTCGGTTTTGTGTATGAAATAAAAAACTTAGATGATCACCAGTTCGAGTCCTGTCTACAAGTAAAATATCTGAATTTCTTTGTTGATATTAAATGACCTCATGTTACCAACACATCTTAAAACACCATTTTTTTTTTTAGCAAACAAATTTGAACTTGTATTATAGATATTGTATAACCGTTTAAACTTTTGCTTTAAATTTTTTTAAATATTTTGGATTAATAAGTGGGGCTCTGAAAATAAATAAATGTGTATATTTTTACGACAAGTAATATCACGATATCGCACACATGCAACGGGATCGTGTAAACGGCATATTTCTAAGGCTCCGCTAAACCACTCAGCCTCCACTTGCGCCAGAGAGTGACAGAGAGCGTGAGAGAGCAAGAGTGTTATAAGAATTGAGTGCGATTGCACGTGCGTAGTTGTGCGTGTGAGGGTGTGAGTGTAAGTGTGAGCGTGAGTGTAAGTGTGAGAGCAGCTCCTGTAAGATACTTGTGCGCCGATTGTCAGGCTCTCAGCGCGGCACTTAACACAAATCACTTATATTATGTTTTTTTTTTTTTTTATTTCTATTTTGGTTTGAACATTTGATGTTTTGGCGCCGGTTCTGACCAAAAATTGACCTCGTTCCAATGCCAGGGATTTATGAATATCTAAAGCAAAGAAATCAATTACTAAACATGCTTAAATATATTTTAAAATCATATATGTACTATATTTTGATTATGTTGCAGCTTAACTTTTTCCGATTAGTGTGGCAATATGCCAAGCTAACTAACATGGGAAATTTGCATGCTCTGTGAAACTATATGATCTAGTTATTATAAGTACTACCATGGGTTTATGCATCCTGTAAATGTTATAATTGCAGTGTAGCCAAGGCTTGACTCATTTTTCATTCATAAACTATTTATGTACATATGTATGTATGCATGTATGTATGTATGTATGTGCATGTTGTGTATTGTGTATGAAATTTGCGTTTGTTGAACCCCATCAAATTGTCACTGGGCAGAGGCATTTAAAATGCACGCGCCTCCTCTGCTGCTGCATTAATTGCTATAAATTGAACAAAACATACGCACAACCTACACACACAAACACACACAGACTAGCATAAATATGTGTGTGTGTGTGTGTGTGTATTTAAATAGCGCCTAGTGGGGTGCGACATGCGATTTGAAACTACAAAGCGGAGCAGTAGTTTTTGGGTGGTGGGTGGTGGGGGGTGGGGGGGGGGGGTGTATGGTAGGGAATGGCCTGAACATCGACATTGTTGCGCATATTGGCGGGGAGTTCGTAAATTGCCGCCTTCAATGCTGGGTCGCCCAGAACAGCTGTTCCTGCCGACGCTTACACTCATTGCGCTGCGACTCACTCAATTGAGTGGAGTGGCAAAACTGCGAGAGCGCACATTGAGCGCATTGCGGTAAAACGCTCAGGGGGCGGCTGGGCGATGCATCAAAGACGCACAATTTGCGGCGAACGTCAAACTTAAAATTATGAAATGGCCATAATAGTGTGGCACACACACACACATGCAACACACCACAATTGAATCAAGTTGCAAAGAATTGGAAGTCACTCAAACCACGGCTCTCAACCGCATGATGAGTTTGTTGTTGTTGTTGTTGTTGGTGGACACCCCGGGGGTTGGGATTGTGTCGCATGGGTCGCCCAGAGCGCGCCTCGGCGGCAATGCAGCTTCGTGTCTTCTTGCTGCGCACGTCGTCTCAGTCGCAGTCGCAGTCAACGTCGACGTCGTTGTCAACGTCAACGTCAGCGTCAGCGTCGACGTCGAAGTCTTGAGCTTTTGAGCGATTTAACGGCAATCGACTTGACAGTTGCAACTCATTGTCTGCCACTGTATCTGACCCCGAACCGCCCACTTTGCCCCATTGCGTACACAAACACACTTGTGTGTGTGTGCGTGTGTGTGTGTGTTTTAGCCTAGTGCATGGCAAAATAGGTTTGCACCTCGTGTGACCGGCTGGGATGGGATCACACGTTAAGGCCTTACCGATTTGGGCTCGCAAAACTTTGCCGCATTATTTGATTTGATTGGATTCGATTTTGATTTTGATTTTGATTTGGATTTCGATTTCTTTAGCGGGGCAGTAAAAATAATTTTCTACTTCACGCGTGTAAGGGGCAAAACATCATTAGACATTAAGGCTAGTGTGTTGAAAGTGAACAAAACAGCTCAGCATGTGTTCAGACGATGTCGATGTCTATGTCTATGTCGATCCGCAGTCGGTCTGTCTATATATAAACGCAGCACAAGACAAGACAACACAAGACATACATACATACATACATACATACATACGTACATACATACATGTACATATAAACGAATAAAATACGAGTACAATTCAAGATGAGATATTCAGATACATACCCATATTCTACATACATATGTACATACAAACATACATACATACATACATACATATGTATGTACATACATATACTCATACTAAGCAACAGCATCAAAGTCTAGCCAAAAAGACTTTCGTATTTAAATGAACGATTCATTCACTTGTATTTACACATTTGCCCAAATGTACATATGTATGTATGTACATATGTACATATGTATGTATGTATGTATTTGTATACATTCGTGTGCATAAATTTGACCTTACATTATAATATTTGGCACTGAATTCATAAGCACGAAAGTATCGGTTTAACTTTTTGTTACCAACGTCTCGACAGCTTGGAAATTCTGAAAAATTTACAAGATTTGCGCTCATGTAAGAAGGCGTAATTTCTTTCTTTTAATTGATTTTCATCTATGCTAATGTTATACTTTTCAGTGTACTACAAAATTAAACGGGTAGAATATTTTTAAAGATTTAAAAATATTTATAACCGCTTTCCTACGTATTAAATTTAATGTTATCAAATAAATTCACGATCATCGGATAAGATGAGATATTATTTTGACCAAGGTTTAAATGAGATTACAATAGCTAGTACACTAGATGTCATTATAAGACAGTTGTCGTTCAAAAATTGTAAGCTATTCAAATCCGAGTTTTTAATATTAGTTTACAATTGATATTACCCTTGAATCTAAAACTCGAAAATTCATGCTATCTATTTTTGTAGTTATTTGTTATTTATTTATTATGAATTTCTTTGTGATATTAAATATACATAGAAGCTCGATAAGCTAAGGATATTTATGTATATTATCGAAATTCAAATAAAATAATAATTTATGCAAAATAAAATTAGTTTTGTAAACGAAGCAACCCTGTAATTCCATTAAGTAGCAGAAATATGTTTTCGATTATTAGTAATAATTGCATTTCAAATGAATGCTTCAAGTGTACGAAATAAATTTGAAATTATGGCCAGTGTTTTTGTTGTAACCCTAATGGCGAAAATGCTTTACATTAAATGAGCGCTGTTCACGAAAATTTTCTTTTGCGCTTTGGAATTTTTAATATGACTTTAGCTTGAATTTGTTTTTTTTTTTTTTTTTTTACGGAAAACAGCAACAGTTGGAAATGTTTTGTGTTGGCAGCTCCTCAAAGTTTGCACGGATGGAAGATCTTTGGACAACTGCGTTAACTGTGAGTTTCTGCAATTGTTGGGTCTTGAATGTTTTCTTGTTTGTACATATTACATTTTTAAGTATTTTCCTATATATGTATATATTTATACATACATACACATATACGGAGATGTGTGTTGTGAAATAGCTTTCTTTGTTAGTTAGTTGGCTTACATTAGGCCATCTAAAGAGCACTTTGAAAAACACTTGGAATTTTTCATTGCCAATTACAACTGGCTAGGCAAATGCAAAATGCGAAGAGAAACAAAAAAAACAAACGTGTATGCATTCCGCGCAGTAACAGACCCAAGCCCTCAGCCCACCCCAGAATTCGCCGCCACCCCCCCCCCCCCCGCGAGCCAACAAACCCAAACGCAAAGCGTGTGCACTGAGTCCAACCCCAATCGTTCGACTTGGGCCGAACTGGGCCGCCAGAAAAGCTGCCGCAAACGTAACCAAGAAAAAAACAAATAAATTCCAAAACGAAACGTTAAGAATTTTACATTCGAGATACTTTTATCAGCTGCTTCTGCTGCTGCTGCTGCTGCTGCTGCTCCGCTTGCATTCCCGGCTACAAGCCAACCTGTTACAACATGCAATCGACAGGCCTCAAACAAGGCGGAAAGCGAAACACAGCAGCAGCAGCAGCAGCAGCAGCAGCAGCAGCAGCCTGCAATCGTTGATTTGTGAATGGCTGAATGTATCCAACCAGGCGTGGCGCAAATATCTTCTTCCTTCTTCGCTTTTGGCCACTCGCAGGCAAATGGCAAATAATCTGCAGGCACTAACTAAGCGGCAATCGAGCTGTCTAATTGTAATCAGAATGAATAAATATTCATTTCAATACTACTCGCATATTGCAAATATGATGAAAACTATAAACGGTTAGCAAAATATACAAGTAAATAGTAAGAACTATAAGGTTTCTATATATTTGAAATATGTAGTATATTGCTTGCTGCTATGCAAATTATTATAGTTTACAATCTATTTTTCTTATTGAATGGTTGGTTATCTTGCATTATGACATATTCACTTAACGGTATAAATAACATCAAGTTTCACTTCACTCTTATTAACGCTTATCTTAAATATTAAAAAAAAATCTTGCCAGGTAAAAAATAGCACATTTAACATTTAATTATATTTTTAAATCTTAATCAGATTTTTATCGTAATATTAGCCCGCAAAAATTGTTTAATAATATACAAATATATGTACGTAAATGCCAAACGCATCTACGCCAAAATATTAAAAGTAAATTATATACATTTACGAAGATATCGCTCTTTAAATTTTATTGTAAGCAACACAAATTCCACCCAGCAAGATTAAATAAAAATGAAAAATATCTCTACCCTGCAAAATTTGCTATTCTTCGCTAACGTTAATTTCGTGGTTTGCGTTCGATATTATTGCCAGTCAAAATATAAATCTAATGTTTCTAATAACATAAAACTGGAAAGCTTTTATTTGAATGCAGTTTGTGTTTGAAAATGTTTGCTTTCTTTAACGACATTTTGGATAAACGGTCATAATTGTCAGTTCGGGTTGAGGCTGTTAAGCAGCAGTGTTGCCAAATCAGCTTTTTCCCGTCAGATCTAGCTTTTTTTTAAAGTCAAACAGCGAGGGAAAATCGAAAACAGCGGGCAGCGGGAAATCTAGCTTGTTTTTAGTTAAGTCCGATTTTTTCAGCTTTTTCCAAAAAGCCATCTTTAAAATTAAATAAAGATTTTTTGTTCAATCCGACAATTAATCCGAAAATAATAATAAAAAACAATTTGTTAAATTTAAGCTATAAAAATTTTAAAAAGTTAAATTAGCAAAAAAAAAAAAAAAAAATTGTGAAAAAAAGTCGGAAATTGGCCATTTTAATCAAAAACATTTTTAAAGAAAATTTTAACCGGTTTTTAACGATTTAAAATCATTTTTTAAAAAAATCTCAAAGCAACGGGAAAAAAGAAGCAGGTCAAAAAAGAAGCAGCCCAAAAAAACGGGAAAACATGCAGGTCAAAATAAGCAAGCCAAAAAAAACGAATACAAGCAGCTTAAAATAGAAGCAGGCCAAAAAAACGGTAAAAAAAAAGAAGCAGGTCAAAAAAGAAGCACGCCAAAAAACGGGAAAACAAGCAGTAGTAATTCCTAATTTTTGTCGGTCGGAGTTGAGCAGGGGTGAGTGGCCTGCTTACATTTTGAGCACATGTCAAGCAGTCCAAGTCAACAGCAAATGCTTTAAGCAGTCTTTTGCACTACTTTGCAACGATTTCACATTTGAAAAAAATACGTTGAAACAACAGTTGGTAGCAGATACACAGAATAATAATCGATATGTGTGCAAAAGTGCTATCGATATCTGTTCGCATCTCTAATGCATTTGTGTATGCAATAGAGACATTATGTGTATGGCAAAAAGTATCAAATAATTCCTTCAGCTGTTGTTGATAATCGCAAAAATGGAAAACATGGTGTTGAGGCGAGGGACGCGACCCAGCAGCAACTGTAAGTAGATTTGCCCAAGCAAATGCTAATTTCAACTATTACATTGTAGTGTTTTTTTTTCCATGGTCATTATATTGTTGTTAATATTATGTATAATATGTGTAGTCAACAATATGACAGATGAGCAGCTGCAGGAGTGGCACACAGCCGTCCTCTCGGAGGCGCAGCGGGAGAATTATGTTAATCACAATTTGGAAATAGTGCGACACTATCGCACAGAAGCAATTTCGCGGGCTCCCGCCTTTGATCTGGAGCGGAATGCGATAGACGCAGCCATTGCCCGCCATGGGCTCTGTGTGCCCAATGAGAGCGACAGTGCCGACACAGGCACAGAGCAACAGGCACAACCCGCTGCCCAGGCCCAGGAGGAGATGCAACCGCCACCAATGCGTCGTCCACGCATCGAACAACCCCAGCCACCAAATGATTCAGTTGCGACCAGCTCCAGTTTCAGCGCCAGCTCCACTAACGGTGGCCACTATGTGGCACTGGCACACATCTTCTCCGACGCATACACCTCACGCGCGGAGCCAGCTGTCGCGACCAGCGGCACTGTGAGCATCATTAATAATAATATGCAGCTGGTGGAGAATGCAGAGATCAATGATGTGGCGATAACAAAGACCATTGATAGCATGGGACTGCGTCGCGCCTAATAAATTACGAATGCGTATTGATGAATTACATTTAGATATTTGATATTTATTCAACAAATTGTTTGAAAAAAAAAAGATCAGAGTGTGCAACATATTGTTTAGATCGTCTAAGTCTATTTCTATATATGTATTTATGTAGTGCAAATCCCAACAATTGTTTCGTTGGGAGATTGAAAAATCAAATCAAATCAAATCAAAAGAAAACAAAACAAAAAACAAAACAAAATAGTAGCTACTGTGCAATGTAAATAATATCAGTTGACTTGTGTATATAGTGAGTGCATTTTAATTATAGTTGTGTAGCATTTAAGTTTAGAGTACTTAACCGCAGTTATGTATGTTAGTGTACATATACATACTTACTACAAATACAGAAATATATAATATCTCATATGAGTTTAAATCAAATCAAATGGTCAAATTGAACTCGCGTCACTTTGTGTCGCAGAGTCAACAAACAAACCATGTTAAATTAACATTAACATACTACATACATACATACATACATACATATATATATATATAACTATAACCTATCAAAAATAATAGCAAACAAAAATGTTTAATGTATTTAATGGCACCTTTTGGCGAGCTACAAATTAAATTAAAAAGGAACAAATGTTTTAATATCGTTATACACATATTGAATCACATACATTTACTAAAGTTTTGTATGTATACTCTTTAGTCTCTGAATTTTGACATCTATCTGTGGCACATCGACGCTGCAATTTGGGTAGCTTGGGAACTGCATTCGTATGAGTGCAACAATCCATTTGTGGAATGTCCTTGGGTGTTTTCTTTCAATAGGGGAATGGGTGTGTGGTGTGTTTGGGGCGGTGGTGTGTTGTGGGTCAGGTAGCAGTCCTGTGGACTGTGCAACGTCGATTGCCACACATGTACATATATATATATATATATATTTATGTATATATATATATATATATATATGTAAGTTTGTATACATTGATAAGCTTACATATTGACTAGATTTGGTTATATTGCATTAGATAGTATTGGCGCCGTTGTTGTCATGGCGATTATCACCGCTATCATCATCATCATCGATGCTATGATTTGCTTCACCATTATCCCCAGCAGCAGCACGACGAGCAGCAGCAACACCACTGATAACGCCATCAACAGCAGCAGCAGCTGCTGCAGCCACAGCAGCCGCACGCCTAGCGTTTGTGGCAGCTGCTTCTGCGTGTGCGGACTCGTGACGGTTGGCGTCTCTGTTGTCCGCTGCCGCCGCCGCCGACTCGGCCGATGTGTACATTAGACGACGGTACTGATGCAAGCTGGCCAAAATGCGTATCATGATCTGTGCAGGTACCGTTATGGTATCGCGTGTCTCCACCAGCATTATCTCGTTGCTCTTGATCAGCTGCAAACAGAAGTCAACAAGATTAGCCTATATCGCATATACTATATCTAGTGTAGCACATACCCCGGCTGCTTTGTTCTCGTCATGGGTGGGATTCGGTTGGATCGGTGCCCAGATTTTCACATTGTAATCGATGCCCGAGCTGAGTAGATAGGGCAAGGTGGGATGCGGCTGCACACGATTCACAACGCGATGATCGGCCAGCAGCGTCTTGACCACTTTGCCTGTCTTCCGATCCCAAACAAAGATGTGGCCGCAGTCCGAGCCGGACATGATGAAATCGTCACCCCAGAAACAGGCGCCCTTAACCATTGTGCGCGAATTGCGATGGCCGCTAAACGACATTTTCACATAGTCGAAAGTCTCTAGCGGATACTTTGGCCCCTCCTCCGAGCTCGCCGCCTCTCCGGCGGTGTCCCGCTTGGCATCTGTACCCTCGGCACCCGCCGCTTCAGATGACGTGGCTGCTACAAAAGTGCAGAGAATTCAATAAAAACCTTTTCGTTTGGTTTTTCTTAAAGTTTAAAGTGCCCCTAAATCAAAATATCGAATGTGTATAAAATTTTAGATATATTACTAAACTAGATCAACGTTTTATGTGCTAAATGTTATATGGGAAAGGATTGCGTCAACACTATGAAGAATTTATATAAGATTTCGATTTTTATTTTAAAATTCAGAATCTATCGATTTGATTTTCCATTTGTCTATTACTATTTCTCTAATACAGTAATCCTACGCAAATTTTAATTCAAGAATAATTCAAAATTTCGCATATTCTATTTTTTTTTTTTTTAATTATTGATATACTAAATGTAAATATATTCAATTTAATGATTTCTCAAAATTCGTATTTTTCTCAAAAACGGGAATTTTAAGTTCTACTAGTTTTTCGAAAAGTTTCAACTTCCGACCGATCACTGATCACTGTGTATGGTGATGATATCGAAATAAAAATTGGTGCATATAAATTTTTTTATTATAATGATTTGGAGGCCTTTAAATAATATGTATGCTTATGAAATATGTTGTATAAAGTGTAAATAATGTTTTGGAATAACATAGATAAAACTAAAACACTATAATAATGAATGATTGTTGGTATAAAAATGTCTTAAAAACTGCAATAATAAGTAGCTCAAGATTAAAACATTAAATTATTATTTATGTATAACTATCACAATTTGTTGTTGGTTCAAAATGAAGCTATCTTTAAATTAAAAAGCATTTCGAGCTTAAAGACGGTAGGCACCCGGGGGGGGGGGGAGGGGGGATATATGCATTTATATATCTTGTATGCTCTTAGATTTTAAGGTAGTAAAATAGTTTAGATAGTATGCTAGAGCTGGGACTCTCACTATGGTACATTTCAAGCGATTTGGCAAAATTTGTAAATAATAGTAAAATAATAAAGTAAACTAAATAAATACTTTTGACGCCCAGTGTTGTACGTCTGAGAACTGCTGCACTTACCATCACCAGTTGACGCGTTGGAAACTGATGGCCGCGTCTCTATATGACTGGCGGCAGCACTGCGGACTCTGGCGAGCAGATTGCTGTTGCGACTTGTTGCCGTCTCGCTCTGATTGTCCAGTGTGCGCAGGACGGCGTCTTGCCAGGACAAGTGACCGGTTGTCCGTGTGCCGGTGCTGCCACTGCTACTCATCGGCGTGAGAGCGCGTTGCTGACGGCTTTGCGAGTTGAGCATGCGAAAGATTTCATCGCTGAGGCGACTGAGCACGCCGGGCTCGAGTGGCGGACGGGCCTGAGCCACATTGAGATGGTTGAGCCCGTTATCGGTGTGGGCCATCGAATTGGGACCTGTATCGGACCAATCGCCGCGGAAACGCAGTCGCGGCATTTGCGGCTCCGGATCGTCGTCGCGCCGTAGCTTGGGCGTATAGCAGCCGCTCTTGAGCAGATCGGCATCCTTGTGGCCGGGATGGTGCAGATCGAACAAATACAGCTGCTCCATGGAGTAGCTGACTAGCAGTTCGGACTCATCGGCGCTAAACTTAACGCAGGTGGGACGGTAATGACGACGAGTATACTTCATGGGTATCGGATAGGCCCGCAGTGGCCAGGTGATGCGCTCCCTGTCCGCGCTCACCGACAGCATGCGACGATCATAGAGACGGACTATGGAGTCCGAGCAGCCGATGGCGACATTAAATGGATTAATGGGCGCCACATCCATAGCGGTAACGGCACATGGTGCAGTTATGAAGATGTGCTTGTCGCAGACGGACTCCGCACAGCGGCTGCTCACGCGTAGATCGATGCAGCGGACGGTGCCATCCTCGCCGCAGCTGAGAAAGGTGCGTGGTGCGTCCGGCAGTGGCAGGACGTCGTACGTGCTGCCAAAGGCGTGACAATCAAAGAAATTGGAATTGCGACCGGAGTCACCAATGACCGCCTCATCGAGAGTGCGGTAGGGAGTGTAGGGTGCCAAGAACTCGGTGTGCATTACGATGCCCTCGCCGGAGCACGAGATGACCGCCTGGTCGTTGGTGTGCGGCATAAAGCGAGCACTAAATATGTGACGCTTGTGCAAGGTCTTGCTCCTAACTGCCACCAGGCCGCTCTTGGTCTCCGTGACAACCAGATGGTTGTCATCGGAGCCGGACACAATGAGCGTACCGGTCGCATTCCAATTAACCGAATTCACACATCCGTAGTGCACATTCAATGTGCTCATCAGATTCAAACGTTGCACAAAGTCCAGCGAATCTAAAATATCAACAATGTACAATAAATAAATAAATAAATAAATATGTACAGTGGGGCAGATTACCAAAATCATATCGCATGGCAACCATATCATATCCCCAATCACCCAATCACCCACTTTCCGTTATCCCCCCCCCCCCTCCCTCATTCCACACACTACTTACTCTTGCAGCTGGCCTGCATATTCGCCTGAGCAGCAAACCCAGCATTGTACGGATAATTGCTGATGCATCTGTCCACACTACGGCGTTGTCCTGGTTCGGTCATCTTTGAATGTGGCCTCTCTATCTGTAGGTAGTTCATTGGTATTATTACTATTATTATTAGATGGTTGCCCACGACACGGAAATAACAGAACTAATATACCAGATAGAAAATGTTGCGAGTATCGGGCGTTACGATCTTGACATATGTACATACATACATATATTTTCTTTTTGTCAAATCTACTGTCAGTGACTTTATTTCACTTTCTCTCTCTCTCTTTCTCTCTTTTACCAGTCTTTTTTTCTCTTTCTTCTTACATCTTTCTCTCTCTCTCTTTCTCTCGTCTTCTGGCAGTATTGTTATTTTGCTCTCTCCTTCTTCTGGCAGTGTTGGTATTTCTATCTCTCTCCTTTTCCGTCACTGACTTTATTTCTGTCTCTCTTTCCCTCTTCGCTACTCTCAGTGTATTTCTCTCCTTTTTTGTCACTGTCGTTTCTTGTCTCTCTCCACTCTTCTGACAGTGCCTTTATTTCTCTCTGGCTCTCTTTTTCTGCTCTCTCTTTCTCGCTCTCTTTTTCGTCTCTCTCTCAGATTCGTTTTTTCTCTCTCTCCTTCTTCTGGCATTGTCTTTATTTCTATCTCTCTCCTTTTCCGTCACTGACTTTATTTCTGTCTCTCTTTCCCTCTTCGCAACTGTCAGTGTATTTCTCTCCTTTTTTGTCACTGTCGTTTCTTATCTCTCTCCCCTTTATTTCTCTCTCGCTCTTTTTCTTCGCTGTCTTTCTCTCAGATTCATTTTTTCTCTCTCTCCTTCTTCTGGCAGTGTCTTTATTTCTATCTCTCTCCTTTTCCGTCAATGACTTTATTTCTGTCTCTCTCTTCTGTCAGATTCTTTTTTTTTCTCTTTCCTCCTTCTATCAGTGCCTATATTTTTCTCTCTTTCTTCATCACTGACTTTAATTCTCTCTCTTTTTTTCCCTGAATTTTTGCCAGTAAGAAAAGCTTACTCTATATATTCTCTTCTGTCAGTTTATTTTTTTCTCTTTCTCCGTCTCACTTTTGTTCTCCTCTTCTGTCAGTCTTGATTTTTCTCATTCTATCCTATACTGTAAGTTACGCTTTTCTCTCTTTTCTACTGCCCATGATTGTCTCTCTGTATCTCTCCCTCTCTCTGTTTCTCTCTCCCTTCTCTAATTTCTCCAATTCAAAATTTTTGCATGTCACAAATATAATTTTTTTATTATTATATATATATGTATGTATATATGATATATTATATACACAAGCGAGGATCGCTAAGAATTGATTTAAAACGCCATTGTAGCCATTGGAAGGGTATCAACAAAAAAGAAAGAGAAAAAAACCAAGCACTGCAAAAATCTTGTACGTGTGCTTGCGCATGTGTGTGTGTGTGGTTTGGTGTATGTATGCATGGCCGGGTTCGCGTCCACTTATATGCATGTATGCAGCCGTGGGTGTGTGGGTGTTGGGTGCAGAATGTTTGTGTATACGCGTAGAAAATAAAATACAAATTACATAAAAAAATTCAAAACAAAGCGCCATACAACAATTTGTATTTAATATTTACTATTGGATATTGTTTTTCGATGTGATGACTTTGCACTATTTGAATTTGGGTGATTTTTCTTTGTTGTGGTTTTACTTAAAACGTTTACCTAGTTTGTACTGCCGAAAAACATTAGAAGTCACTACTTGATGCTCCTAGCACACAAACACAAGTTCGATATTTATTTTTATTGCGAGCTCAGCTGTCACACAGTGATGCCGATTGCTATTTGTGTCGAAATCCCAAAACTTATTCACATTTGTATATACCAAAAGCAAAATGACAAAAAATACTGGATGGTTTATACGAGTTACTTTTCACGTTAGCGTCGATTTTTTGACATATTGGAACCTTTTTATAAAATGCAATTATTTTTAGTTTAATTGAGTTTCATCAGAAAAATTCAAAAAACGGATTGCTGAGAATTGATTTATCTATCATTTATAAGCAAAAACTTTGAAATTAAAGCTTTTAATGTGTTGAAATTATGGGTTTGAAAATGAAAAATAAATTGAGTTTCCACAATTTTCATTATATCTCAACTCACAGGTTCTGCTTACGTAAGTTGGATATACAGAATTAAAGCCTATAGTTTCTAGAAAACTTGGTTAAATTTTCAAATAAATTCTCTAAATTGTTGATTGAGAAATATACAAAAGAATGCACCAACCTCGTAAAAAGTCCCATACAAAATTGACTCGAAAAATCAGCCTGGTGTTTGAACGCAAATATCTCGACTCAGGGGTACTGCTTATCAATGAAAGTTATATCAAATTAAAGATAGATGTTATAAGCATTGCTTAAGATATAAATTAAATTTCTCTAAATTTTTAAGGGAGAAAATAATTTATTTGTAAACCATCCAAGTGCATTTCATGCATTGCCGTATATTGAACTAATAGTTCGCTCGTGAACTGAACCATTGCTGAACCAGTGTTGGATAACAGTTGGCGGGAAGCGCGATTTTTGAATTTAACATATATATAATAGAAAGAACAGATTCAAATAATGTCATGAGTAAACAAAAATCGGTGATTATATAATATTTAGCTTAATTAATTGTGGTGCGCTGCCATTTATATTAATATCATCTTACATTGCAGCTGTGAACATGTCCATATTGAGTAAATGACAATGTGAAATAATATAAAAGTAAAATAATTTTAGAATTGATAAAATAATTGTAAAAATAACAATCATTTTGGCATATGAATTAGTATTTTCTCTATGTTTTTAACTGAAAATAATTCATTCATGTATATTCAATAACATGTCAATGTGACCATCCACTAACATTTCAAGATATTTAACAGAAAAAGTTAGCGTCGATTATAGATTTAAAGCCTGCTTAATCTTAATAGAAAATTAATCAAATAATAGAAAAAATAACTATAATTTTGACACATAAATTACAAAATTCTCTAAGTTTTTTATTGAGAATAATTCATTCATATATTCAATTACATGTCAATGTGACCATCCACTAACATTTGAAGATATTTAACAGAAAAAGTTAGCGTCGATTTTAAATTTAAAGCCTGCTTAAACTTAATACAAAATTAATAAAATAATAAAAAAAAAAACAATCATTTTGACATATAAATTACAAAATTCTCTAAGTCTCATACCTATAATAAAAATTGTGGAAACTCAATTTATTTTTCATTTTCAAACCCATAATGTTAATACATTAAAAGCTTAAGTTTTTAAGTTTAAATGATAGATAAATTAATTCTCCGCAATTCTGCATTTAAATTTTTTTGATTAAACTAAATTAAACTAAAAATAATTTGATTTTAAAAAAAGGTTTCGATTTGTCAAAAAATCAACGCTAACATGATCGACGCTAACTTGACGCACATAGGCAAATACCATTTGTGGTATATTTCGGGGCAATATTTAGTGTGATCGTAAATAGGTGAACAATTTGCTGTGACGCTGCCATTTGGATTTGGATTTGGGCCCCTGTGTCTCCTGCAATAATCCTCAAAAAATAATATAAAAAGAAACAACAAGCGATTAACGCAAGTGTTCGGCAACACAAGCAGTCAAAATCAATAAATTGCAACTGTTGCATGCGCACAGCGCCACACAACAACAATCAATGTGCCACACATTGCATGTTTACAAACACAACGACAAAAATTGCAGAAAACAAAATACACAAAACTAACGCAATATAAAAATATCAAATTAAGAAAAAAATAAATACATTAAAAAATCTAAACAAATTTGTTTATAAATATATATAGTGTATATAAGAAGTGTGTCACTTGCTGCTGCTGCTGCCGCTGCTGGTGGTAGCAGAAGCAGCTCTGCCTGCCCGCTGCCTTCCTCCTCCCACTCCTCCCTCCCGCCAGTTTTTCATTCTTCGCTGCCAAACAGTTAGAAACGATTATTTGAATCCTCAAGTGGTTTTTGAACACTGCTCGTGACCTCATCAGCTGCCAACAACAATTAACAACAACAAAAGGCGCGTGGCGCCTATTCCAGTTCCCGTTCCCGTTCCGTTCCATTCCTGCAATCCGCAGCTCCTGGACAGGTAAGCAACACGTAGCTTTAAAAACAACAATAGGTTTTAATTTATATATGTTTTTTTTTTCAGCTTTAAATATCCTGTACAACAACAAATCCGCAACAAGTTTGGGCACTCAGCAGCAGGTAAGCCGAGTCCTGCGAACCCTTCTCCGTTCAGGCTTAGTCTACTATACAGCAGCGAGCTGGAGAACTTAGTTTGTTTATTATAATTATCATATACAGCATGGGATATAGCTATAACAACATGCATATACTGAGTACCTTGGAAAACTCATCTACCGAGGACTGATTTTTATTATTATAAGAAAAGTAGGCTCACAACAGATAAGGATGGAGACTCGACGACTCGACGGGATCTTTAGTGTCCCATGGGGATACAGAAGCGTAGATCTCTCTAATCTGAGCAGACGTTCAAAAATCACTGCCTAGATACTTGCTCATATTCCAGACCAAGGCTGGAAGTTCAGAAGCGCACCAACCTGACCTGATCGATAGACAACCTTCGCTCATTCCCTGTCTAGAGAGACAGAGAAATACTTAAAAAATAATATAAACAGTTAACACTCGCTAAAAATAGCTTAAAAAACATTTTGTCTTACTATCTTTTAAGTCTTTTGTACATAACATTTTTAAAAGCACCATGAAATTAGTTAGCTAGCAATCATCTAAGCATTAGAATCATAATGTCAAGTGCTGCAGACAATTACTTTTTATTATCTTGTATTTCAAACATCAAATTACAAGAATTTTTACTACAAGCATTCAATATTTATTTGCTTGCATATGAAATATGATGTTAAGGCATTGGAATTATCAACAACTTAAGCACTGCAACTGAATCTAAATTGTTGTAATTTGCGAGCGAGCACTGTAATTCAATTGATGATATTTGTTTATCGCAGACATTTGTTTGTACTCAGATGAAAAATGCTATTAAGGTATTTGAGTTATTGAATTTCCTGCATTACTGAACCTAAACAGACCGGATTGTAATTTGTGAGCGAGCACTATATATCTATGTATGCAAATTCGTATAATTATTAAACGTATCTATGTTTTACAGCGCTGCTAAAGCCCAGTAGGAAGGAAGGAAGGAAGGCAGCTAGGAGCAGACGTCAACACCGAGCCCAGTTGCATGCTGCAGCTGGCAACAGGACGTTTAGCAAATAGTTATCATGGATGTGGAAAGGCGGCGTCGGTGAGTATTAACAACAACAACAAAACACAACAACACACACACACACAGCGAGACGAGACGAGAGGAGACGTGCAACTGGTGTTCAATTAATTGTCAAACCGAATGACCGCTGAGATTTGTTCAGTTAGGATTTACAAATTTAGAGAAACATCAGTGCCAAACACCTTCCATAATCATGTTCAAAGCGGCGGCGGCAATCAAATTGACAAGCGAGTGAGCAAAACGTTTTGGCCGACGGGCGACTTTTCATAAATTTGCCATTTTCGCATTAAAATTTGTAAGCCAACCAAATGGAAACGAAACCAAATAGTCGAAACAACAACGTTGCAACTGGCCAAAAACTCAATCAGTTGCAGGCGGCGCATCGCAGCGCGTGAAACGCGTTTCCAAACGATATTCGCTAAAGTTTGACATATATATATATATATAGTCATATTATATAGTTTATTATCTTGGCCAGCGGCTGGCGTAGGGCCCATCCAAATTGCTGGCCAAGATGTGGCAATGGGTGCCAACTGCTCTGCATTTGTTAGAGCCACAACGGTACGATTTGTGTTGTTCTTATCACAATGCATACGAATTCTTGCATTCTTATATTCCCCAACTCTGTGTGTAAGAATCATAAATAGTTGAGTGCTGCAAAATAAGTGCATATGGGCCATTAAAATGTGCTGAAAAACATTTGGCCATAACAAAAGCAGATCCGCCACTTGCATACTACATTCGCACATTGCGCACTTGGCCATTAAAAATGCAAAAATTGTACAGTGGTCCCAACGCGGTGAGAACGCCATTATTTTTGTAAGGTTAAAAATGCATGATTGCTTAATAGTTGATTTCTGCTTGTTTTGAAACCGAAAGTAATATTTAAAACTCAAATCTAAAATCTAAATAATTGCATTTAATTTACAAAAAGTTGTAAATTTCGACCACTGTTTTAATTGCGCATATTCGCTTCGCCTGCGCCCATTGGCACGGAAATGCATTTGAATTCCGAATTGGAATTTATGCGAAATTGTTTGTTGTGCTCGAGCGTTTTCACTAAGAATAATATGCATAATAGTGCAACCAAGATGCGCCAATATTTATTCAATACCCATTCACCAATTCTGTATGTGTGCGTAAGTGTGCAATGTATTAGTGAGCTTTTGCCAGCTGCCTGCTGTGACAGCTTTATTCGCGTCTGTGTGTCGCGTCTGTGTAAAAGCAAAAACAAAATAGCTAAAATGTTGAGCCTGAAAAGCGTTAAATACGAATATATGTATGTATGCTTGAAAGCAGCGCCTTGTCTCTATTTAGGTGCTTGCATAAATTAAATTTACAATTATATTGTCTCTAGGTGACGATAATGTTGTCGTCGTCGTTTATTATGTATTATTATTTTTGTGCTCGATGCTGTTGTTGTTAATGTTATTGTTATTGCTGTTCATAATTATGTTGTTGTTGCCATTGCCGAAAAAAAAAAATACAACAAAAAATACCAAAAAAAATTTATCGCAAGCATTTTTGAAAATTCCACTTTTCCAAGTTTGTTTCTGTCGCTGCTGCTGTTATTGCTGCTGCTGTTGTTGTTGTTAATTGTTTTTGGTTTTTCTGTCATGCCGTAAGTGGTGATGATGAAATCACAACAATTCAAACACCTTTTAGTATCAATTTTGCGCCGTCTGTCATCGGCTCAACAACTACACTCCGAGACTCTCTGCCTCGCTCACGCTCTCTCCTTCTCTCTCTCTCGCTCTCTCTCGCTCTCGCTCTCTCATCGTTGACGTCTTCGGCTTTTCAGTACCCGCAACGCTTCGTTTGATTCTGATTTGTAGCATACGCCATGTGCCAATCTTAACTTACATACATATACATACTTATATATACACACATTCATACATACATATATACATATATCTGTGCATAACTTGGTACTTATGTACTTGTATAGACAAAATTGCTTTTCGACTATTACCGAACGTTTTGAAGTTCAAAACAAATCGTTCAGCATTTCTCAGAACTTAACAATATGTAGAAAGCTGTACTTTTGTATTTCCAAATGATTCTTGATCTCACATCATACTTTGTTATGTCATCTTTTTCCTAGATGTTTTGATTTGATCTATGATCGCCGCTGAATTATTTATATTGATCTTGAGAACTTCGAATTTCTTCAAGAGACTTAAACCTTGTTGATCGATATGTAAATGTGTTTCCATTACAGTTGTTAGCTATTATAGATCTTTAACTTGAAACTTGTTACATCCATATACATATGTATTCTTCAAGTAATTTATACAGAAATCTTTAAGATATAGAATCAGACAGTAATACTTGAAAATTGGTATTTGCTCTCAAATATTACCAACCTACTTTATTTACATATCTAATATGAAATATAATATTTGGACGTATTGCTTAGATAATAACAGCTTTATTTTCATGAGTATATTGTTTGTTGTCGTTGCATTTATTTGTATAGCAGATAAGTCAGCTGGTTTCCTAGTCAGTTAATCAGTTAGTCATTCAATCAGGCAGTCAGTCAGTCAGTCAACCTTGCCAATTTTTTCTTCTGCTTTTCTTCTTCTTTTTATTCATGTGCTGCGCTTTCAATGAATTTGCAGCTGCTGCGATAGTGAACCAACTTCAGCTGTTGTTAGCGGGGTGAAGAAGCGCTGTGTGTGTGCGTATGTGCGTGTGTGTGTATGTGCGTGTGCGTGTGTGCTTGCGCTTGAGTTCTCGAGTTCATTCAGAAAAGAACGCAACAACAGCAACTAAAACGAGAATGAAATGTTATCTGAGGGTTGCCGAAGAATAAATACACTTGCCGATACCGATAGCAGAGATCCGATATAAGATTCGATTCTAAGGTGTTATTTATATAAATGAATTTCCAAGCGAAAAACTTGTTAGCAAATATGCATAAGCTTTGGGTTGAGAATATTTCCAGAGGACCTACCATGCATAAAATGGCATCGAGCTTGAAAATCGGTACAGTATTGGCAAAGCTATGGCAGTTTAAAGTCTGGAAAGGGCATTTGCAGGGCTGCGGTCACTTTACAAGCCAACTTTTTTTTGTAATTTTTGGCGTGATTTTTGACAGAAAAATTAATCACTCCAAAATCACTTTTCCTTTAGTTTTTCATACTAATTGTAACACACAATTGATTAAAAATAAAATTTCGAAATGCTATTTTTTTAAAAAAAAAAAAACAGATTGGTAAGGGTGCCTTCTTATGCTTTTTTCTTGAAAAAATAAAAAATTTAATTTTTTAAAAAATTCATAAATTTGAGTTGGTGAATTAAACTTAATGCCAAATAATGATCAAAATGGTCTCGGGTTCAGATTTGGCAAAGTTTTGGAAGTTTGAAATGTTAGGCGTGCATTAAGGCGTTCCAAATATGGTGACAAAAT
This sequence comes from Drosophila maculinotata, assembly GCA_035045305.1. Classification (NCBI taxonomy): domain Eukaryota; kingdom Metazoa; phylum Arthropoda; class Insecta; order Diptera; family Drosophilidae; genus Drosophila; species Drosophila maculinotata. The sequence continues at coordinate 572,967 of JAWNPD010000679.1, read as the reverse complement.
GGAAATACTCTTTGCAAGGGAAACGAACTGTATTCGCGGTGATCTTCCTTTTGTTGTTGTTGTCTGTCTCTCTTTCTGTCTGTCTCTCTGATTCTCTGTCTGTCTGTCTGTGCATATGCACAAAAAGAAAGCGCGACGCGTCGTCGCATAAGTAAGCCATATCAACGATTTTCACACACACACACACACACACACACACAAACGCACACACACACATACAGAAAACATTCTTACAGCAATTTATCAAAGTCAACAGTTGAGCGCTGTTTGCTGCGATAAAGTCAAGGCTCCCCCTCCCCTCCCCCCCCAACAACACGCATTTGTTGTTTTTATTGCAACTGCAACAAGCAAAACGTTTCTCAAGTTCTCAAAAAAAAAAAAAAAAAATAGGATTCTCAAATGCATAAATTGAATGATGATAAAGGGGGAGCAGGGTTTGCCAAAAGGTTGCCAGACTATCCAATTGCATGGCGCCCATTTGTCTGTAGGCCTATCAAAAACTCAACGGGAGTTAAATGTTGACTCATTCCGATGCCGAAATGTCTATGAAATTCCCTCAGCTGCTGGCCACTTGTTTACTAACAAGGAGGGGCTGATCTTAAAGTTAGGGGGGGAGGTGTAGAGCATAGTTTGTTTATGTGAGTAATCAAACGCATTTATTTAAATGACTTGCTCTTGGCGGGGCTGATGTACTGTTTGCGATTACGAAACTTATTTTGTGTAAACAAACTTTTCAGCACTTTTTTGTTATTGCTTTTGTTTTTGTTTTGTTTGATTGTCGGAAGTGTGCTATGATATCTTGGCAATGACCTAACAACACTATACAACACAAGACGTGTTCATTTTTGTGGAATTATTTTGTTTTTCTTTTTGTAGATCAAGTCAATTCAAGTTGAATATTGTTTTAACATTGCTAAAAATCATTTGTAGCTAACATTAAATATTTGTATTATTTAATTTTCAATATTTTGAAAGTTTTTAATCATTTAAACCTCAAGTGCTGTGTTGTGTAGTGTTGTATATCACATATATATATATATATATATATATATATAACTGATCGGCTCTTGTACCATCTATTTGATATAGAGCGACGGCGCTGGAGCGCGAGATGCGGGATCTGACCAGCATATGCAACGTGGACTGCCTGCTGGACACGGTATCGGCTCTGGTCAGCGATTGCGAGCACGATTCGCTGAAGCGTCTCAAGAACATTGAGCAATATGCATATAAATGTGAGTAGCTGTGAATTAATTGCATATCATTTGATATAAACTGAATCTCTATCTCTCTCTCTGTCTCTCTCTTTCTCTCTGTGTATCAGATAAGCCGCTGGCGCAGCGGATCAATCAGCTGCGGATGAATGTGGATGATTTTGATTTCATCAAGCTAATCGGAGCCGGCGCCTTTGGCGAGGTGCAGCTGGTGCGGCACAAGTCCTCCAGCCAGGTGTATGCCATGAAGCGTCTATCCAAATTCGAGATGATGAAACGTCCGGATTCCGCCTTCTTCTGGGAGGAGCGTCACATAATGGCACATGCGAATTCCGAATGGATTGTCCAGCTGCATTTCGCCTTCCAGGACACCAAATATCTGTATATGGTGATGGACTTTATGCCAGGCGGTGATATCGTATCCCTAATGGGCGACTATGAGATACCGGAAAAGTGGGCCATATTCTATACGATGGAGGTGGTGCTGGCACTGGACACCATACACAACATGGGCTTTGTGCATCGCGACGTCAAGCCGGACAACATGCTGTTGGACAGCTATGGCCATCTGAAGCTAGCCGATTTCGGCACCTGCATGCGCATGGGCGCCAATGGACAGGTGGTGTCCAGCAATGCCGTCGGCACACCAGATTACATCAGTCCCGAGGTGCTGCAGTCTCAGGGTGTGGACAATGAATACGGACGGGAGTGCGACTGGTGGTCGGTGGGCATATTCCTGTATGAGATGCTCTTCGGCGAGACGCCGTTCTATGCGGATTCGCTGGTGGGCACCTACGGCAAGATTATGGATCACAAGAACTCGCTCAGCTTCCCCTCCGAGGTGGAGATCAGTGAGCCAGCCAAGTCGCTGATACGCGCCTTCCTTACGGATCGCACACAGCGTTTGGGCCGCTTTGGCATCGATGACATCAAGGCGCATCCGTTCTTTCGCAACGACACCTGGTCCTTTGATAACATACGCGAGAGTGTGCCGCCCGTGGTCCCGGAGCTGACGTCCGACGATGATACGCGCAATTTCGAGGATATTGAGCGCGATGAGAAGCCGGAGGAGGTGTTTCCCGTACCCAAGAGTTTCGATGGCAACCATTTGCCCTTCATTGGCTTCACCTACACGGGCGACTATCAGCTGCTCTCCAGCGATACGGTCGATGCCGAGTCAAAGGCATCGCAATCGGTAAATAGCAGCACCAGCAATGCTAACAATAATCATGGCCACAATCACCGACATCGCCCCTCCAATTCCAATGAGCTGAAACGCTTGGAGGCGCTGCTCGAACGGGAACGCGGACGTGCCGAGGCACTGGAGCAGCAGGACACGAGTCTGCGGCAACAGATCGAGTTGAGCACGAAGCGGGAGGCGGAACTGCAGCGCATTGCCAGCGAGTATGAGAAGGATCTGGCGCTGCGCCAGCACAACTACAAGGTGGCCATGCAGAAGGTTGAGGTGGAGATCGAGCTGCGTAAAAAGGCCGAGGCCCAGATGGTGGAGACGCAGCGCAAGCTGGAGAATGAGCAAAAGACGCGCGCGCGTGATCTGAATATCAATGAGAAGGTGCTGTCGCTGGAGAAGCAGCTGCTCGACATGGAGCTCAGCTTCAAGAGCGAAACGGAGAACACGCAGAAGCTCAAGAAACAGAATGCCGAGCTGGGCTTCACGCTGAAGACGCACGAGGAGAAGGTGAGCGACATGGTCGAGATGATCCAGACGCTGCAGAAGCACAAGGAGGAGCTCGGCCAGGAGAATGCCGAGCTGCAGGCGCAGGTGGTGCAGGAGAAGAATCAACGATCCCAGCTGAAGGAGCTGCACAAGGAGGCCGAGAATAAAATGCAAACGCTAGCGAACGATCTCGAGCGGACGCTCACACGTGAGCAGAAGGCGCAAGAGGATAATCAGTCGCTGCTCGAGAAGATTAGCGAACTGGAGAAGACGCACGCCAGCCTCGACTTTGAGCTAAAGGCCGCCCAGGGTCGCTACCAGCAGGAGGTCAAGGCGCACCAGGAGACGGAAAAGTCGCGTCTCGTCTCTCGCGAAGAGGCCAATCTGCAGGAGGTGAAGGCACTGCAATCGAAGCTCAACGAGGAGAAATCCGCACGCATCAAGGCCGATCAGAACTCGCAGGAGAAGGAGCGTCAACTGAGCATGCTCTCGGTGGATTATCGCCAGATTCAGCTGCGTCTCCAAAAGCTAGAGGGCGAATGCCGCCAGGAGTCGGAGAAGGTGGCCGCATTGCAGTCGCAACTGGATCAGGAGCACAGCAAACGCAACGCACTGCTGTCGGAGCTCAGTCTGCACAGCTCGGAGGTGGCGCATCTGCGATCGCGTGAAAATCAGCTGCAAAAGGAGCTGGCTGTTCAGCGGGAGGCAAAGCGTCGCTTCGAGGAGGATCTAACGCAGCTGAAGAGCACATATCACGAGGCGCTGGCCAATAATCGGGAGCTGCAGGCGCAACTGGAGGCGGAGCAGTGCTTCTCGCGCCTATACAAGACGCAGGCCAATGAGAATCGCGAGGAGAGCGCCGAGCGTCTGTCCAAGATCGAGGATCTCGAGGAGGAGCGCATCTCGCTGAAGCATCAAGTACAGGTCGCCGTTGCGCGCGCCGATTCCGAGGCACTGGCCCGCTCCATAGCCGAGGAGACGGTCGCCGATCTCGAGAAGGAGAAAACGATCAAGGAGCTCGAACTGAAGGACTTCATCATGAAGCATCGCAACGAGATCAATGCCAAGGAGGCGACGCTAGCCACGCTCAAGGAAACCGAAGCGGAACTCCACAAGAAGCTCAAGCTCAAGTGCAACGAGTGGGACGAGCTGCTCGTGCAGCACAAGAAACAGCTCGACGAGCTGCAGCAACAGCGTGCCACCAAGGACGAGGAGATCGTCAAGCTGAGCGAAAAGTGCAAAAACGAGGTGCTGCTCAAACAGGTGGCCGTCGCCAAACTGGCCGAGGTCATGAATCGTCGCGACTCCGACCTGCAAAGTGAGTATCAAACTCAGCTCCAAATCTCTCTCATAATCATCCCCATTCGTCCATCTGATGATAATAAACCCAATTCTATTTTTCAGAGCAAAAGAGCAAGGCACGCTCAACGGCGGAGCTGCGCAAGAAGGAGAAGGAGATGCGTCGCTTGCAGCAGGAGTTGTCGCAGGAGCGCGAAAAGTTCAACCAGATGCTGGCTAAGTGTCAGGATCTGCAGCAGCAGGCCGTCGAGGATCAGCAGCTCAAGCAGAAGATGACCATGGAGATTGACTGCAAGGCAACCGAAATTGAGCATCTTCAGAGCAAACTCAATGAGACCGCCTCGCTATCATCTGCCGATAATGATCCCGAGGATAGTCAGGTATGCCACACTCACACATACACACACATACACACACACACATACACACACACACATACACACACACACATCTCTCACACACACAAACACACTTTTCTCTCTCTATCTCTCTCTCTCTCTGTGTTTTTCTTTCGTCTCGTTACTCGATTCGATCCTGTTCTGATTTAGCACTCCTCTCTGCTCTCACTTACACAGGACTCGGTCTTCGAGGGCGTCCTATCCGTTCCAAATAAGCAGAAAAGCCGTCGCGGCCAAAGCTGGAAGCGTCAATATGTGATCGTCTCGTCGCGCAAAATCATCTTCTACAATTCGGAAACCGACAAGAACCATACAACAGATCCAGTGCTCATACTCGATCTGAGGTACGTGTCAAATCCTGCCACATATTCCACATGCACATTCCATTCACGATCCCATCTTCTTGATATAGCAAAGTGTATCACGTGCGCAGCGTTACCCAAGGCGATGTCATACGCGCCGATGCCAAAGAGATTCCGCGCATCTTCCAGCTGCTGTATGCCGGCGAGGGCGCCTCCCATCGTCCCGATGAGCAGCTCGATGCGACGCTTCATGTCAGCAGCAATGAGGAGCGACCCGGCACCATAATACACAAGGGTAAGTCAACACACACACACACACACACATTCTATATATACAGTACTGTTCCAAATTTCCACTCAATTCCGATTGTTTTCGGTTTTTCGATAACGTTTTCAAAAGCGTCCCGCACATGGCAAAACATTAATTGAAAAAATTCCAAATTACTTCAATCAAGACATAAATACTACTATTCAAAATGTTCTATTAGAAAAATACATTTATATTCTATGTGTTGTTTTGCTCTTTACATTCTCACTACTCGACTGTATCATATAGCTTCCATAGGAACAATCCCACAGTTATTTTTATAATAAATAAATACATTTACAAGGGTTTGTAATCTTTGATATGCCGAAGAAAGCGTTTCTTGTTAAATATTACTTGATATGTTTTTACCTACTATAATCGCTCCTCTCTCTCTCTCTCTCTCTGTGTCTCTCTCACTGTCCCTTTCTAGGTCATGAGTTTGTGCACATTACGTACCATACGCCCACGTTCTGTGATTTATGCTCCAAGCCGCTGTGGCAACTATTTAAGCCGCCGGCGGCCTACGAATGCAAGAGGTAAGTTTCTCATCATCATCGGATCATTATAATTATAATAATTATTTGCCTGTGCAGATGCCGCAATAAGATACACAAGGAGCACGTGGAGAAGCATGATCCGCTGGCGCCGTGCAAGCTGCATCATGATCCTCGCAGTGCTCGCGATATGCTCCTGCTGGCCGATTCACCCGAGCAGCAATCCTTGTGGGTGGCGCGCCTCTTGAAGCGTATCCAAAAGAGTGGATACAAGGCCAACTCATCCAACAACAATAGCACCGATGGCAGCAAGATATCGCCCAGGTAATACAGCTGCTACCCAAAAACACACACAAGCTACACGCTAACGCCCCCCTCCGTACACCCGTACACCCCGAACCCCCCTCTCTGAACCGTACACTAATTGACGTTGCCAAAAAAAAAAACATAATTATAATTCATAATAACAAGGAAACTATCATTTAGAAAAACCCGCTGCTAATTGAAGGCTTTCTGTGTGTCTAATCTTAAGCTAATAAATCTCCGTATTTTTCTTCTTCTCGCTTGTTCGATCTACTCGCTCGTTTATTGTACGCTCGCTCGCAATAATATCCACCATCATAATCATCAAAAAAAAAACACAAATCCATCATGAACATCTCACAATCGCCGCTCGCCGCTGCAGTCAATCAACCCGTTCCGCCTACAAGCCGTATGCGGCGAACGTGCAACGCTCCGCAACGCTGCCGGCCAACTCTTCGTTGAAACAATGAAGAGATCAAGTAAAAAATATGCGAAAATGTGAACGAGAAATTGAGCTAGAGATGAGATCAGATGAGATCAGATCAGATTAGATCAGATGAAATGAGAATATTTGTTTTGAAATTGTTGTGGAGCATGTGGAGGCGCGTTGGAGCGGATGGAGATGCGAATCTATACACATATATGTAGAATGGGAATTTGGAGAGATAAAACAAAAGAAAAGTTGTCTTCTAACGATTTATTTAGACTGCTTTAACCAACAAGATTGTATCTAATGTTTATACTTACCAACTACTTATAACTAAAAATATTTACTTAATTTATCGCTATACATGCATACTATACTACTATCCTACCTATATATATATATATATCATATACACACACATATATATTTTTTGATTAATTTACAAAACTACAGCTACAACTCTTATTTAAAATGTAAAGTTGGCCCTTTTACTTCCAACTTCCAACTTCCGAAACTCGTTAGAACCGCTTTATTAACAACAACAACAAAAACACATAAATAATTATTGCTAAAAATGGCAACGTCAACTTCCACAACCTGAAACGATAACTGAGTTCTCTATTATATAATCCATAGGTTCGTAAATTAGTTGTACTTATGTATGTATGTATGTATACCATATACCATATACCATATACTATATATATATATATGTATATGTAGCTCATATCATGTAGCAGCTTATACATGTAAAAAAACTAAAAAAAAAAAAAAAAAACAGTTACACACATATACTAGGGTTTTTTTTTTGGATTTTGCCTTGGTACCCAACATATAGTTAGTTCTTAAGCTACCCAAAGGCAAAAGCAAAGTAACGAGACAGTTACGAGAACGATAAGGATATATCGATAACGATTACGATAACGATAATGATAACGAATAGGAGGAGTAGAAGAAGCGCTGTAATTATGTAAAATTATGTAAGCAACGAGAGTCGAGTGACAAATTCTATATACCATATATATACTATATACATATATATGTGTGTTATCGATACACGTGTCTAGTTGTGCATGTATGTGCCTTGTATTTTTGTTGTAGCGAATTTCATTGGCCAAATTTTGTTGTTGTTCTTATGTAAAAATGAAATATGTTTAAGATAAAAGATCAGATAACGAAGTATAGACGTTAAGCTATAGACAGGCATACAATATATATCCATAATATATATATTATTGAATTGCTGTCAAAACAGTAAATGATTTAATTTTGATCTTACAATTTCGATATGGTATAAGTATAGTGTTTTGATTTCAGTATCTTTGGCACTTTTATGTTGATATAGGTTTTTTTTTATAATCATATATGTTTCGATATGATTGTTATCGTGATTAAACAATTCAATGATTATTCAAGAAAGTTCAGATCAGTCACAATGTTAAAGCTTTTTTGGTTTCGAGCTGATTTTAAACAAATTCGAAAGCCTTAGGCTTTTCTATTTCGAACAATCTCCAATTGTATTCCGAACCCAACAATGCCATTTTCTGAATCTCTGAAGATTTGTCAACAACAGAAATATATACTAAAAATAATCCTTATTCATTATAATTCCCAATCAATAGCGCTGTGTAGTTTATATCTCTAATAGGATAAGATATCCAAGATAAAATATATTATTAGAGATATGAACGACACAGAACTATTGATTGGGCTTATGAGGGAATTATAATGAACAAACAAAACGAAATTAATGATTAAGGATAGTTTGAAAACAAAGAAAAAATCAGATGAAAAAATCGCAAATTTCAAGAAACTTTTCAATGAAAGGATTATGACAACCGAGATTAAAGGGAATGGAATGCGAAGGATAAATAGAATATGTGGATAATTTATTACCAAGAAACAAGTTTTATTTTCTTTGTTATGTTATATCATACCATACCATACCATACTATGCTAAGGTCGCATGGCAGCTTAAGTTAGTTACAAATCGTTCATTTGAATTCCATTTAACTAACAACAAACTCAAAAACTATAACTTAAATCATATCGCAGTTACTTAAGAGCAAGAAATACCATATGCCAGAAACAATGAGACGGATAGAGATAGAGATAGAGATAGAGAGAAAGAGAAAGAGGAGATAGCGAGTTATTAAATGTAAACGATGATTGAGAAAACGATAAGAAAAACGTGGCACAAGAGTTTTTGTGTAAAAGGCTACATCTAAGTATTAAATATCAAATATGTTCTAGTTCTTAAGTTAAACAAATTATTTATTTTCAATGTCCTTGTTTTTTTTTCAAATGTGCGCACGGCATGCAGCAGCGCCATCTAACGTATTTAATTAATATAATCGAATCTATTCTGATACTCTATCATTCTGTATTATTTTCTCAAGTGTGTGTGTGTGTATGTGTGTGTGTGTGTGTTTATGTCTGAGTGTGTTTTAACTGTATAAAGTATATAGGCGCTGCAACTGGATAGCAGGAGAGGAACAAGAAAAACACATGCATTTATCGTGAAATTCGCATCTTTTTTTTTTTAAGTCTTGGACGTGTTTTTTATATATACCTATACATATATTAGATTGTAGTTGGAGTGTGCCTAGAAATTGTTATATCAAAAATCCAAAATTGGCAAAAACATATAAAGTACGAAACGATACGATACGAAACAAAATCAAAATCAAAATCTACATAAAGATCTATCAATTAATCGATAAATGTATCGATGCAAATACAAAAACATTCTACATATTTTGACGTCTTTTAGTATTAAGTAACGAAAAAAAAAACAAAAACAAAGAACCTTGATTGAAAGCGCTGCTTTTTTTTTAATTATTATTTTATTATTATTATTATATTATTAGTTGTATTACGTTTATGTTTAATGCTATTTTCTAGTTTAACAACGTATGTAATTACATGTCTCTTAAAATCGAATGGATTTGCCCAAAACGCAATTCTACGAGTAAATAAAGTAATGTGTACAAAAATCAACTGTCATCAAAACCGTTTGTTTCCCTTTTGCTTTTCTTATCATTTCGTTTCCTTTCGAGTTTCCTTATCACATTCTTTTGCCTGTCGCATTTCACTCTCGTTGGTCCTATCTAGCTATCCTTGTGTTTATAGAGTTTTCTCATTTCTTGTCAAGCAGCCCAGCATTGGGTAACAGCATCCAAACCTTGAGACTGTCGAATCGGCTCCTGAACAGCTTTAAGAAACGTTTGCGGGCCGTCAACGTCGTCAATAACTAAACATAATCACACAATATATACTATATACATATATGTATATGTATATTCCTAATTCGAATACCTTGTATTTAAATGTAAACCCGACTTTAGTTTTAGTTCTGTTCAAGTCTGAATTATTTGAATGAGTGTAAAGCAATTATTTTAAATAAATGTTGTTGTTCAAACGTAATTTTATTGTGGTTTTATTGGAATACTAAAAAATAATAAAAATATTCTTTACAATCCTTAAACTTTTCCAAGAAAATCTTTCAGCATCAGGTGAGTACAAAAAATCAGCTAGGATTTATCGCCAAACATTCTCAGTTAGAAACTCTCATCTCTCCCATTTCCAAACTTGATAAATACTGAAGCGGTTTGCGATCGGATTAATTTTTAGTCAGTGTTTGATTGATTTGGCATCTAAAACGGGTTTATTTGTTTTATGATTTCAATGCATGGGTTCAGCTTGGCCTCTATTTGAATACTACTTTTAAAAGCTAGCAATAAAGTTTTCGGTCAGTCATGGCCTGAGCTGGGTATGGGTAGTCTTCTAGTGGGTCAAAATTCGTAAGTAATTATTTGTTTGGCTTAAACTTTGTTTAATGCGATAGATAACTAGAGGTGCAGATAGATGGATAGATTTGAAAGATTGCCCCTGAGCGCGGTTGCAACACGCAACACTTCGAATTGACATTTATCTTGGATGATTGTCTCCAAGATGATCGTGTCTGGGGTTGGGCTATGTTTCTTTTGTCCGACTCTCTGATGGGACGTCAGCGGTGTTTATCATAATCGTTATTAATTTGTTGTAATGCATAGCAAGTTGTATGCATAAAAGATTAGCATAGACGAAAAGTTTCTTATAGTATTTGATTGGATTGCATTTGCATGCGATTCGATTTCTGAGATCTGATTTCTGATTTCAGATTTCGGATTTGATTCGATTTCAGTGTCGTCTTCCACAAATGCATGTTATTAATTTAACAAGTTTCTTATTTCTATTATTATTATTTGTTTTTTTTTTTTATTATTGTTGGCTTTATGTTTTACAGGGTACACATACTAATAAAAATGTTGCCCCTGCAGACGATGACAGTTTGTAGTTCAAGGCAATTTGGCCACGTCGGCCAGTTTTTGGAGTTGAAGGCAGTGACCACATAATTAGCTGGAGATGGAGCTGGGGCTGCACTTGGCCCAGTCACATGCACAGTTGGAGTCAAAGTCGGAGTCACGCCTTCGAAACTGGGCAGAACATCTGTTAAAGTTCAAAGATGCAATCATTAAGATCATTAGGCGGCACCTCATATATGATGGCTCTTCTGCCCCTATGGTGTGGGTTTTTTACTAAGACCCAAATTCGTTTGAGTATTAGCTTGATTATCATTATTATATCATTATCATTATCATTATATGATTATTATTATTATTATCATTATCATTAAAGCTTCGCCCGCGCCCAGCATTTTCAAATCAGTTCAAGGCCGCGCATAATGGCATACGAATCTACCAACTTATACCAATCGACGAATATATATATATACAATATATATATATATATATAGATAGTTAGACACGTCTGTCGTCTATATGCATATGTTAATCTGAATATTTCTGGCTTTTTTACATGCCGCATCTTTATTTGGCGCCGGCTCTCAGACGCGGGGTTCCAAAGGGGTCTCCAAAGTCGGGATTTACCAGCGATATTTTTTTAAAACAACAATTGGCCCAAAATCAATAAATTAATTAATAAAATTCATACATAAAGCAAAAAAAAAGAAGTAAAACACGCAAGAATTCTCCAATCGTAAGAACGCGACTTCCAGATACCCTGTATGTATGATTTTTATTAATTAAATGAAGTTTTATATAGTATGTATTTTGTCTATATTTGGCAATTTATAGAATTCAGAAATAGAAGTGCGTGACTTGCAAAAACCCTGTACGTTTGATTATTATTAATTAAATGTAAGTATTATATAGAAAGTATTTTGTCTGCAACTTTATCTATTTTTGAAAATCTATAAAATTTAGAATAATAATACAATATGACCAAGCAAAATTCGAAATATCGTCAACTACATCTTAATAATTGAGTATACGCAATGTATAACAGTGCAAAATAAAACATAAACTTATCGAATTTATCATCTTTAGTTTCTGATATCGATAACATCATAACGCAGGATAAGATAAGTAAGTACACATTTTTGAATATTATCTTTCTTTGACCACTTTGAATTTAGACTTGAAATATAAAGTAAACACTTTTAAAATATTTTTAAATAAATGGGTAACAGCAAGAAGTCCTTTTGCCTGCACAGCAGGATGATAAGCCACTTTGAGGCCTTTGTATGTTTACAGGGTATCATAAAATAAAAGCCAAACCTAAAAGCCAAGCGGCTGCGCTGCTGCTGCGTCGTCGTCGTTGTTGTTGTTGTTGTTGTTGTTGTTGTTGTTGTCGTCGTCGTCGTCGGCTGCCGAAAGCCAAAGAAAACCTGTCACTAGCACAAAAGCCACAACTGGCGCCGGCAGCGCTGTCGGCGTCGACGTTGGTGTTGGCGTCGGACGTCGGCAACGTTGGCAGCAATGACAAATTGGCTGAAACCAGAAGTGCTCCTGCACTCTTTGCATATAATTACGAGTGGAGCCTGCGTCAACAGCAAGCACCTCCACCCCCTGCAACCCTCCGCCCTGGCTGGCCGACTAGCAGCTCCTCCAGTTGGCATAGTTGGCTGCTTGGATTAGGGCGGGCACCAACCTGTTGTCGCTGTTGCCGTCGCTGCCGGCGTCGCAGTCGACGTCGCTGTCGACGTTGTTGGCCACAAAACGCTGTTGGCAGCCACAAAATATTGGGTGGCCGTAGGTTAACTCCATGCACACGGCATAAGTAACGTTCAGTCAGCCTCTAGAAGTCGATCGTGATCGTGGCTTAAACAGCATTCAGTTGTGCCCCAGACTCAGTCTCCAGTCTCCAGTCACCAGTCACCAGTCTCCAGTCTCCAGTCTCCAGTCCTCAGTCTCCAGTCCTCAGTGATTTTTACCCCGTGCGTCTTCCATTCCAATTTAATCGTCGTGCATTTTTTGTTCGTTTCGCGCGTTTTCAAATTTTTGATACCAATTTTTTTTTCAAATTCAAGTTTTTTAAATACACACACACAACACACACACAGACAAAATGAAGTACTTCAACATGTGAGTGATATATATTTTCAAATTATTTTACATACATTTTGTGGGTTTTTTTTTATATATTTTTTGCAAAACTTCTTGTGATTCCCGCGTTGCGAAAACATTTATACATTTTTTTTTTGCTGACGTGTTTGAAATATTTATTTTATATTATAAGACACAGAATCACCGACAACTGGTAATATAATTATGGAAAAAACTTGCAGAACTTTAAGAACACATTTTAATTATTATACTCATTATTTGAAAATATGTTGAATTAATTTTTAATTTGCTCAAGTTTTTAAGTTATTCTTTTCCAATACTTTTATAAACTTAAACTGACAAAGAAAATGGTTTTTGACTTTGAGAAGTGTTTTACATGCTCATTTATTAAGTTTACATAGTTATTTTATTCGATATCCATATCTAAACCCATTGAACTCATGACCTATAGGGGCATAGCTTATGAAATTTGGTATGTGGTATATTTAGCACGGTTATAGCAAATATATATCAAAATATATATAAATCTTTGGGAATGTGACGATTTAGCCAAGTTTCAAACGTTTGTCTTGAAAATTTAACAAGAAACGCATTATAAACAACTGAGTTACAAGAGTTTGCTTTACTTGATTGCTTAGAATTAAGAAACTATATATCGATATATAAACTTTTGTTTCGGCACGATTTCAGCTTTAATGTAGGTGTAACAAATCTGTGAACCGAATGCCAAAACTGAACTTTAACACGCCAACGTTTCAAAACTTACACACTCAGCAAAATGTCAAAGTTTGGTACAATAATCATGATGATGATCATTACGATGATAAACATTATCATGACGTTGTTTTTCTTGTTGTTGTTGTTGTTGTAGTTGCCTTGTGGCATTTGCCGGCACAAAGAAATGGCAAATGCCAATTCCCAGCTGCAGTTGCCAGTTGCCAGTTGCTGTTGCAGTTGCAGCTATGGATGAGCAACAGCAACAGCAACCATCCATCTGTCGTCTGTCTGTCTGTCTGACTGACTGTCAAGCTGTCAGCTGCATTGATTGAAAGAAATGTTTCAAGGTCGCCAGCTGATGCTGCTGCTGCTGTTGCTGCTGCTGCTGCTGCTGCTGCTATTGTCGTCTGCACGACAGCAACATATGGCGGCTGTTGCTGCGCTGGCTTCCAAAATGGCAAAAAAAAAACACACAAGTAAGGGGTAGGGGTATGGTGGGATGGTGGGGATTTGGTAAATTAAGTGCGAGTATATTGGATTAATTACCAGGCCGCCGCGGCTGGGACTGTTGCTGCTTGCTGCTTGCTGGTTGCGGTGTTGTCTTGTAAATTAACGGTTGCACTTTTAATGCAAGCTGACAGACACATACACATGCATGCACAGCAATATATATGTATGTATATATGCATATATATACATACATATATACAAGTTGTAGTTTTCTTTAATATGCATGTTAATCGCATGGCGTATGGGGGAATTAATCACAGAGAGGCAAAATACAAAAAAAAATACAGAAAAAAGAAAAATCACCAGCAACAACAACAACAACAGCAGCAACAGCAACAGCAGCAACAAGCGCCAATTTGACGGCAAGATCAGGATTTTAATTTAGTTTCGCTTGCGTTTCGGGGGTTTGTCATGTTGCTCTTGTTGTTGTTGTTGCTGTTGTTGTTTTACATGCGTTTCATTTCAGTTTTTTGGCGCACAAATCGCTCGCATTATGCAATATTATTTAAATAAGAGAGATCAGATCATGTGCATGCCAAAGAAAAAATACCAACAAAAAAAACCAAAAAAAAAACCGAAAAAAAAGAGAAAAAACCCAAACCAGAATACGCTGTACATATGATAAATATGTATGTCTGTTTTGTCAATTATTGATGTTGCTATGGCAACAACAAAATTCGCCCATATCTTTTCAATGTTTTTTTTTTGTATTTTTTTAAAGTTATTTTCAAGGACTTTGCCAAAACGGTGCAAATTGGCAACAAGGTGTTAAACGCACACACACATAATACAAATATCACATACATGTGTGTGTGCGTGTGTGCATTTCATAAGTCAAATTCAATGTAAGAGCAAACAAACAACAAATGAAAAAACCAAAAAAAAAAAGAAACTGTAACACAACAAATATCAAATCAAAAGACTCAGGCAACGAACTTGCGACTGGTCGCTGACTTGACTAACTGATTGGCTACGACTATATGGCTATAACTGTGACACCGCCACACGTACTTGTCGCCGCCGCCGCCACAATGCACCGTTATTGAACCCACTTACGCGAACAACAACAACAACAACAAATGCGCACGTTTTTTAGTTACTTGTAATTGTATTTAGCCATTAGAAACGACGTCCCATATAAACATATATACATATATATCTATGTATATAGCCTCTGGCCATAAGCCATGCATAACTTCAACTATAGATGGGCAATTAGCATAGTGACCCGTTTTGGGGCATGGCTACATATACATAGTATTGGCGAAAAATACAAAAAACCTTTTTAACAACATCATAAAGTTCAGTCCATGACGCCATCGCCATGAACTAATTCCGCAAATGCAAATCATAATCATGTGATAAATAAACTAAAAGGAAAAAAAATCAAGATAAAAAAAGAAAAAAAAAAAAAAAAACAACACACTGAAAACAAAAACAAACTATGCGTTAACGAAATACTTAAAACAAGAAAAAACTTTTAACTCAAATGTGAAGTTTTGTTGACCAAGCTCTCGACTACCAAACACTCCAAATATATACAAAAACAAAAAAAACTAAAGTGGACAATCGTGGAATTGATGTTTCTCTTTCCTTAAATACACTTTTACTATATACATAAAAATATATATTTATTTAACTACACACTAAAATCAACCACAGTGTAAATAATCTTCATTTTAGTCTTCTTTTCTTTAAAGATATTTTGGCAATTGTAAGCCTATAAATAATATATAGCCCCATTGAACTCAGTGTTCATAAGTTTGGGAGCTAGCAAATTTGGTATGTAGATGCCGTATACCATATAGAGTTAAATTCTGAAGATACTTTTGAAATATACTCCCAACCCTAAGATTTTCGTATAGGGTAGCTGCTAGTCGCGCCTGATTGCTTTTAGCTATTTCTTGTTTATAATGATGATGATGCAGCATCATTAAACAAGTGGTTCCGCCTTCCACTTAAAGATTCTCAGCGCTTCGCTGACGTTTTCCTTATCATAAATTTGCAACTAATGTTTGCTTATATAACAGGTTGTTGCTGTTGTACGTTGTATGTTGTATGTTGTAGTTGTAGTTGCTGTTGCTGTTGTTGAACAGAAACTGTTTTTCGGGGCTTGGCTAGAAATGTGCGGCATTGTTGTCTCTAAGAGCGTTTCGAGCAGTTTCCCAGTTGCCACCCACCCGCTCCCAAGCCAAGCCATCATGCCAATAACCGGTTGGAGACCAGAGGAGACGCCAAATGTCATATAGACATGGCAGGCATTGGACATGGATTCCAACTCCAACTCCAACTTCGACTCCGACTCCAACTACAAGCTCAGCTCTTGACTTGAATTTCGATTAAGAAGTAATGAAGAAGTTAATAATGCCAGGCACGACAGCAACACGCACCCACAACAACATCAGCAACAACAGCAACAACAACTGACAGCAACGCCTTTCACCTTTCCATGCATGTTGCATAAGTTGTGCGGCGATTGAAATGCAAAGAGTCGCTTGGACATGCCACAGTTGACCCTAATCAATGCGAAAAGATGCAACCCGGCGGCAACAGCAACAGCAACAGCTCTAAAAATAAAAATACACAACAGCAACAACCACAACAACAGCAAGAGCAACAGCCCGCGGCAATCAGAGTGGTGGGCGGAGCAAAGTGCTGTTGGTGGTGCTGGTGGAGGGGGGGTGCTGCGGCTGCGACAGCGACAGCGGCCTCTCCCTGCATGACTTCAGTTAACTTGGCTTGGCGGCTTGCACATTTTACCGTTATTAGCCAATTGCATGTGCCGATCATGTGCGCATTTAAATTTATTCTGGCGCTGGCAAACAGGCAACTGGTTTATAGAAGTTGTTGTAGTTGTTGCTGCTGCTGTTGTTGTTGTTGTCTTTTGCATAAGCACCTGCTGCCTTTTGGAAGCTGCAACAAGGTATATGGTGTGTGTGTGTGGTGGGGGGGGGGGGGGTGTTGGGGTTGGGTTGTGGCCTTACACTTAGCTACAGAGCTACACGTTTCGCTTCCAGAAGTATTTCAAAACAAGTTCGCTGCCTAAGTCTTTTGTTTAGCTAGCTAAAAACTACAAAATAGACGAGGCTAGAAAAACTGACAAACTTTAGCGAAACAGTAACAAAAACCGAAAACGAAAACCGAAAACCGAAACAGCAACAGAAACAAGACCAACATTAGTATTCGTAATCGCATAAATTTAAAATCGAAAGTGAGAGACAAACCCGTTTAGCTGACCTTTAAGCATTAATATTTGTTAGCACATCTCAGGCGCCAAAAAAAAAACAAAAAAAAAACAACAAAAAACAGTGACAGAGACAGAGACATCAAAAACTATGCAAGAAGAAGAATAAATGAAATGGAAAAAACGTAGATATCTTTATAGTTATCTCTTAATATATTTATTTATTTATGATCATACGAATATGTATTAACAATTTGATCATACACATACATTTTATGTATCGTACGTGTTTAATAACCAAGTCCGGTTCAGGTTCTCAGCACAACCCGTTCAACCAGACAACCTCAACTGAAAGAAATCTCACATATATATTCATATATATGTATATATATATAAGTGTACATATACATATATGCATATAGAGATGCCAGCTAATGGACTATGGAGAATTTCAATTGAAATTGTGCCTCGTGGTCGTTAAGCAACATATTTCGCTAGCTTTCGGATCGGTTTTTTTTTCTTTTTTTGTATTTCTTTCCCAAAGCCGGCTTTATTTATGTATGAATTTATAAACAACTTTGCTAAAACTCTAGAAGATTTCTGCAGTGAATCAGCAATTAGATGTCAAGTGGGCGTAATATATATCAAAATTATAACTTCCCTTTTAACGCCTATAATAACATTAATTTCTATAATCAGACATGTTTTTCTTGGCATTCCCAACAGATTTGCAATGATTCACTTTCACTTAACAACAGTTCCTTGCTGAGTACAAAACATAACCTCGTACTTGGTACATAACCTTAAACTAACTCGTTTTACAAACTGAAAGATAACAGTGATTATATTGTAGAAATAGTTTTCGTTCATATCTACCTTAAAGTGAAATACTGCAAGTATTTCTTTCTTTCGAATAAGTTTAAGCCCATATCTAGCGGCAAACATAACCTCAAAACTGTACACATAACCTCAAACTAAATCTTAATGCTTATACATCTTGCAGCTGCCTGCTTTTCATCATCTGCGCACTGTGCTACGGACTGGTGGCGGCCCAGGATGAGGCTGCGCCCGCTGCAAACGCATCGCCCGCGAAGAGAATCGCTGCACTGCGTCGCCCCGTGGGCAAAGCGGCCAAGCCAACGACAACGACAACAGCGGCACCCGCCCACGATGATGCCGCCGAGGAGGATGAGTACAATGAGGAGGCAGGCGCCGGCGAGCATGGCCAGTACGGTGATGAGCAGGATGAGGGCGCCGCCGGTGCCAGCTCCACGACGACAACAACCGAGGCGCCCAAGAAGGTGGGTCCCGTGATCCGGCCGTTCCGCTCCAACGATGATTTCCTCAACTCGCTGAAGCGACGCCAGCAGAACGCCAAGAAGCATCGCTCCGAGAAGGCGCCAGCCAGCAAACCGGCCAAGAAGTCCGACGATCAGGAGTCTGCCGACCAGGAAGAAGGTGGTGCCGCAGCGGCGCCAGCGCCAGCACCAGCAGCCCCTGCACCCGGCAAGGGTTACAAGGGCAATGCGGCACGTAAGTATTCCTAATCTGCCTAATCCTGCCAAGCAACATATCGACTGATTCTATTGTTCTGTTGCATCCGCAGTGAACCGTCGCAAGCTGACGAAGCCCGTGAAGCCTGCACAGCCGGAAAACGCTGAGGTGGACGCCGCCGCCGAGGAATCGGAGCAGCAGCAGAAGGAGGAGGAGCCGAAGCCAAAGCGTCCGCTCAGCAGTCGCCTGGCCTTGAGGAAGCGCAACTAAAATATTATCTATCAGTTATCTAAAGCACACACTCCCCACCCTGCCACCCACTATATCCCTCTCTCTCTCTCTCTCTCCCTCTCGCACACTCTATGTTGCCCTCTCACTCACACTCATGGCTAGCTATAGGCAGCTGCAGATCTGCCGTTTAGTTTTTAGTACACAATTTGATTTTTAGTGTGTGTGTGCGTGTGTGTGTATGTGTGTGCAGGATTCACCTTCAACACAAACACACACGCACACAACAGAACACTACAACAACAACAACAACAACAACACACACACACACACCCACCCACACAACCCCCCACCCATCTCTGTGCTTATGTATTTGTGTATGTATATTTATATTGAATATATATAGCTCATATATGTCGGCACAAACATTTATTTCCATATTCACCTATTCACCTATTCAATTTATAAACTAAAATAATAATTAAAACCAACAAACAACAAACAACAACAAACAACCATTACAAATAAAAGAAAAAGAATGAAAAAAATGTTTTAAAAAAAATTCCACGCTGTTTTCATTATTTTTTTGTGGGTATTTTGTATTTTGACCGAAATGTTTGGAACCCAAAACAATGATATTTGATGTGCTTCGAAATCTTATCTTGAAGTTAGACCGTGGGTTTTAGAAATGTACTTTCCCTAAATTCGAGGATCTAGAAGATTATAACTGAAAATGTAAAAATTTAAATGTAGTAATGACTTTTTACTTTTGCAAATCGGTTCAGTTTTTACATAATTTGGACACAAGTCAATTTTAATTTTTGAATTTGCTGAAATAGATGTCTTATTACATAGCTAAAAATAGTGTAAAAACATTTTTTAGTACGTTTCATACCTGTGTATTTATTCGTTTATAATTACAGAACACTGTATACTAGAATATCTAAAAAAAATATATTTATAATTGGGTATTGGGTATTCAATTGGGGGGGAATGTATTTTGTAATCTTGGGTTTATAACAGTCCACAAATGTCGAATCTGTTGCATTCGTAATCGAGCAATTTGAAATGAACTTGTATAATAGATAATAGAACTTATGTATGATATAAATATTTGCTATACATAGGTATATTATATTATATTATATATGGAGCCTTAGCTTGGAGCATGCGTTCAACTGACAACAATAAGTACAGACTTGCTTATGCATATATTTTATAAATATATATATATGTGTGTATATATATATTTTAACTGTTATTCCAGTACATAAATTTCGATGGATGTGTGAGCAATATTCATGATAGATATTCGTTGTTTCGCAATACTTAAGATAATTACTCGTTAAAATACTATACTCAATTCTCTAACACACGCGTTTAATATACGAATATTCGAAGTGCAGCTCTCAACATTAATACACAAACAAAAAAATTACAAATAATAATAATAATAATAATAGAGTTAAAACATTATATTGACAAGAACTGTGACCGCTTGCGCTTTGAGACAGTGATAAAAAGAAAACAAACATGTAAAAGAAGAGAGCGCGAAATGCAGTTGTAAATTTCATAGTTCTGATTTGGTTTGGATTTAGAGCACTATAATCGAGTATTAGCTGTTTGTTACCAAATGGCGCTTGTATAAAATAAAAATAACATTTGCAATGGCTGCGCATTGGTTAAACGGCATTAGCTATCGAGTGCTGTCCTCCATGGTCACATTATTATTGTATAGTATTTGTTATTAAATGTTTCTTAAGTCTGTTTCGAGAAAGGCACATTTTGCGTTCAAAAAACATATTTTTAAAAAAATGCTACAAATTACAAATTACATGAATTAACAATAACAATAATTTGTTGGTATCGGGCGTGGTATAGGGGCGCAAAAGGGTCGGGGGTGGGACCTTTACTACTAGAGTTTTAAAAATAGAAAATATTTTGCAGCATTTATGTGGAAATGCCTACATGGAATACTTAATGAACATCATAGTACATAAAATGTGTGAGGGTGTGGCTCAAAGACTTTACAAGGTTGGAATGGGGGGGGGGGGGGGTGTTAAGTATTGTATATACTGTGTACAGTTTACAGTTTTAAGTAGCAATAGCCGAGAACTAAAAGCGTAGACAATCAAATATTAATAATACTACTTTTAAGTGGGGTTTCGAAAAAAAACTAAAAGAATAGCGCTTATAGCATAGTGGCTGCAGTGCATCGTCGTCATCATCACCATCCAGCTGGACAGTTAGCTAAATGAACTGTTTGTCCACTGGCTTAGGTGTGATGCCGGGAGTTGCGCATCAGCGGCACCAGCAGCGATGGCGGGCCCGCTTGCCGCAGAAACGGATGAGCCAGCAGCTCGGCGGCGGTGGCACGCTGCGCTGGATCACGGACCAGCATGCGATCGAGAAACGATTGCAGACGCGGCGACACCTTGTGGGCGTTCTTCAGATTCGGCGGCTGCATGTCCCGTATGCGTCGCATCGCCTGCAGCGGCGGCTCATTGAAGAACGGCGGCTCGCCGTCAACCATTTCGATGACCATAATGCCCAGCGACCAGATGTCCACCTCCGGTCCGTACGGCAGGCGCGATATAACCTCCGGCGACATCCAGTACGGTGTGCCCACCAGCGATTTGCGCTTGGGCAGCTCCTGCGACACCTGCGCGCAAAACCCAAAGTCCGACAATTTCACGCGCCCGTCGGCGGCCAGCAGTATGGAATCCGATTTGATGTCACGATGGATGACGCCCTGTGAAAATGAGAAGGCACAATAAGTAAACAATCAAGTAACAAGAGAGCTGGGCTGCTAAGCGTGCAAGACTGTGAGTATACCCTATATTAGTTTCGCCTTGCTTATTATGCTTGATTGGGAAGAGATTTTGATTTTAACTCAGTTTTTTTATCTGCATATATTCAACTAAACATTCGAATATGAATTTCAGTTCCAGGATAATTCTAGATGATTTCCGAACTGTATAATGAACTCGAATGGCTTTAGCCTATTCATAATTCTTTAGCTGTATACTTTTAAAATAACAAATTGAAATTGATAAATTATATAAATCGAATAGATATTCACGGGATCAGACATGGTTATATCAGCTCAAGTAAAATATAAAATATAGTAGATAAACACAGTCGAACTTCTCTAATGTAAAGTTAATTACATCACAATTGAATGAGATATTAGTTTCCAAACCGTTTTTCAAATCAAAGCTAATATTTTGAATTGAATTGAATAAGAAAAGTTCGACGGTGTGAGCAAAATGTGTAAATGACTGGCTTAAGCCAATTATGCCCTTTAAGGTTATACTCGTTTACAGGGTAGATTAGGTCAACAACTATGTGGTTTTCTCTTTGCGCACAGCACCACCCACTTATTGCATTACCAGCACACAAAGACAAAGACGCAGCGGCGACAATTTCGAAATTGAAACCAAACCACAAAAACGTTGCGAAAGCGGGCCGCAAAGAAAGCGACAAAAGAACCGAATAGAAAATAAAAGAAAGGCAAAGAAGAGACAAAGGCATTGGGCGAGGCTTTGGAGCTGGTTGTCGTTGGGTGGTTGGTTGGTTACTTGGTTGCTTGGTTTGTAGTTGCTTATGCTAGTCACGCACCTGTGAGTGCAAATAGGCCAAAGCCTTTAGGCACTGCTTGCAGACGGTGGCTATCTGCTCCTCATCCATGCGCGAATGTGTGACAATGTCGGTGAGTGCGCCGCCCTCGAGATATTCCATGACCACCCAGAGCTCATCGTTGACCAGAAAGCTGGAGTATGTCTCCACAATGTTGGGATGATGATAGTCACGCATGATGACCACCTCATTGAAGAGCAGCTCGCGTCGCTGCTGCTTGCGCAGATCCATTTTCTTGACAGCCACTTGGCGACCTAAAACGGGAAGAGAAAGGCAACTGTTAAACTGCTCAACTCTGGTCATATTTGTACCCTGTCCACTTGCCTGTTGACTTGTCGGTGGCTATGCAAACGGTGCCTGTGGAGCCTTCACCAATTTTGTTAAAATGATCGAGATTCTCGCGCGGATCGCCCGCAGAGACAACCATTTGGAGTGCGGCACGGAATTGCTCGTGCGTCAGACGCTGCTCCTGCTTGGGCTGTGCCTGGGCTTGGGCAGCCAAGGCTGCCGCATTGCCGCTGGAGCTGGAGGCGCGCGATGCGATCTTGTGGGCATGTGGATTCTGATTCTGATCGCCGATCAGTTTTGGTTGCTGCTGTTGTTGGTTTGTTGGGGCAGGGTACATGGGAAACTGTTGTTGCCCATTGTTATTGTTGTTGTGATGCGAATGCGTGGAACGCGTTGCGCTGGCCACCGAGCTCACGGGCGACGTTTGCTGCTGCTGCTGTTGCTGCATGCCGGGCACAGAGAGATTGCCGCCGGCTCCGACACGATATTGATCGGTGCGCACGGCCAGCGGTCCGGTGCCGCCATTGGGATGCGGATGTGCGTGCGGATGTGTGTGTGGATGATGTGGATGATGGGCATGTTGACTGGGATATAGCATGTTGTGTGGCATCGGCTGTGGCGGCTTAAACCCATGACCAGGCATTGTCGGTGTGGGCGTAGGCGTGGGCGTGGCAGATGCCACAGATGTGGCAGATGCATCCTCCTCGGGCACCGATGGCGGCACATTGGCCACTCGACGCACACGCGGCGGACTGGAGCTGCGCAACGAATTCGAGCGTGCCACATGCGATGTCTTGGGCAGCACCAACTGCTGCTGCTGCTGCTGTTGTTGCATCATGGAAGTTGCTCCCAGCATAGTGCTGCTGCTGCTATTCAGCGATGTGGTGTCCGCCTTGTTGTTGTTGTGATGCGGACGCACAATGGTCTTCAGATCAAGTATCTCGGTGGGCGTAATCTCTGAGGGATCGACCAAGGGCAGGGGACGATTGCTTGACTTTAATATTTGATTGTTGCCCACAATGGAGGCCCATTGCAGCGGCAGGCCCACATATTTATTCTCCCGCTTGTCGAAGCCCGTGTGGACGCGATGCTCGAAATTGCTCGGCATCGAGATCAGCGGTTTCTTCTTCTTCTTGGTAAACATTTTCCCGTGTTCCGCTATGGCGTTGGTGACTTTTGGGTAAGGGAGGAAGAAGGAGGCGGACCAGCAAGCGGAGTAGGAGGCGAAGGCGGTGGCAGTGGCGCAGGAGGAGGCGACGGAGGAAGAAGGAGGCGGAGGCGGTGACTTTGTTGACGTTGGCTTTTTACCCGCCCTTTTGGGACGGACGACCAAAAGTCACACACACCGTTAACACACAGACACAGACCCACACACACACACACGCATAGCGATTTATGTAGCGATTTCGTGTTTATTGACTTTCACATGCAACAACTATTTGGATGGGTCAATTGTAGTCGTTGTCGTTTGATTTGATTTGTTAAAGTTAACGTAAATATACACTTGGGAACGTAACAAAAAAACAAACACAATTTGATATAACTAATAAAAATAAACTTAAAACATTAATTGCCGATGCTAGCAGTTATCGTTGCTCTTCTGTTGCTATGAGAGCGCTGCAAAACTATCGTCGTGTGGCGCGATAGTATCGCCATGACACAAATATGTCCAATGCAGTGCGCCACATTTAGTGCATTTTTAGTTTTCGTCATTTGACAACACTGGCTTAGCAAACGGTCACTCTCAGCACGTTCGCTTTATAGTTTGGTATAATTTATTAATTGTAAAAACAATATATTTATATATATATATATAAAACAACATGTCGAAAGCACATCCACCAGAGCTGAAAAAGTAAGTAATTCGCGGCAACAATGTGCATATTAAACACTAATTATTGCTTTTAGGTATATGGACAAACGCATGATGCTCAAATTAAATGGCGGTCGAGCTGTCACCGGTATTCTGCGTGGATTTGATCCCTTTATGAATGTTGTCCTCGATGACACTATTGAGGAGTGCAAAGACAACACCAAGAACAGCATTGGCATGGTGGTAAGTGTGTCCATATTTATATATAACTAAGTTTCATATAATCTTAAAGAGCATTTTGTATTTGCCAATTATTATTTATGATTACAGTGGGTATCAATTATGTGCAAATATTTTTTTTTTATCCAAATTTTATATTGATACAATCAAAATCTAAAGTTTCTGGGGGGTATTTAAAATGAACATTGGTCCAACATTTATTGCAAGGATTGAGGAAAACTCAGAAAGAGCGCAAACAAAACACTTACCATTTATTATTGTTTATTATTTATTAATATGCATTTCTTTACTTTCCAGGTTATTCGTGGCAACAGCATTGTCATGGTGGAGGCATTAGATAGAGTCTGACATTTGATGTTCCGCAGCATACCTCAGCATTATCGTATATTCTCGATAATGTGTTAAATGTAAACTATTTAACATACAAACTAGTCCTAAGGCTCTACAAAAAAAAAACATTCATGAACGCCTTGTGTTCATAAAATTTAAATAAATATATTATAAAAAAGAAACTAACCATTTTCATGTCTGTTAAGGCTTCTAATCGTATATATTGCGACGACATGCATATATGATATATATAAACATATATTTTAACTTTTTCGTAGTGTGTAACGCATTGAAGAAGACATCTCGACCTCATAAACTATATATATATATATATATTCTTGATCAGTATTAATAGCCAAGTCAATAAAGCCATGTCCATACGCCTGCTTCTCTGCAAACTAATCTCGAAGTGTGAAAGCTATCTTGATGAAACTTGCCATGGACTCTTTTTGCTGTACATGTCGAAGTCAGTCGGATTAGATTGTATCATAAAGCTGTCATAGGAACTATCGGTGGAAAGACAAAATCTTCTATGAACAACCCATTTCGTTTTCCAAGATAATATCGTAACTAAACATACCAGTTGAGGGTTTAAATAACCGTTCTAGTTTTTGGTTTTTTAAGTTCCTATAGACCATCAGAACATGATTCATCAAGTACTAGCTTTGACCTGCAGCGGATCCATTCTTCAATTCGAATTTCATACATGTAAACCAAGGAAGGCTTGTTATTAATTGTGTAGCATAGATTGCTGCTTTCTTCTCATCTATTTTTGTTATACATCAAAGTGAATATTTCCATGGAGACTTCGATCCCATCTTAAGACTTACGTCCTAAACTGAAAATGCTCTTGGTCAGCAGTCAGTCTCGATTATTTAGGTAGATAATAATCGGTACACAAAAGCACTTAATGCTGGCTAAGATTGAATGCAGTAATCATCGGTGAGTCCAAGTTCCACAGGCGCTAAGAAAATCAGTAGATCCTGTTGCTTGCTGAAACCTACAAACACCCAGATTGGATAGATTTCTCTAGATGCACAGTGGAGCCGGGCATAGATAGTTTTAGCTGCCGGATTATGCCCTGTAATATACTACATAGTAAGAAAACAGAATTTGTACAGATTTACATTTTTTTGTATTGTTTTGATTGGTTTTTATATTTTCGTATTTCTTGTAATGTGTCTAGCAAACAAAAAACGCTTACAGTAGAAGCCTAAAAGCAGACACGAGGGGTGTTTTTAGAGTTCGATTGTAAATCGTTAGTTTTACTTGGAAATAACAATGGGACCAGTCAGTTTGGCGGCGTCACGCTGCTTGGCGACAATCTGGTTTGCAATGCGATCCAAATCACGCTGACCAATCGAGCTCAGCTTGCGTCCACCATCCGGGTGCTTCTCGACAAGGCGGGCATGCTCCAGAGCTTGCAGCGCTTTGCGGGCGGCACCATCGGCGGCACGGCAAAAGTGCGACGGATGGACACCGTTACGTTTGCGTCCACCATAGATTTTGGTAATGGAACCAACACCAGCCGGACTGCGATGATACAAATGACGTAGGATCGAGGCGCAACGGACATAGAACCAATCGGGATCATAGGGTGCCAGCTCCTTGAATTTGGCGGTCTTAATGATGTCCATCTGGTCGGGCACCTTCAATTTGCCAGTCCTATACAAAATATACGAATAAATGAGGTTATGTCTGAGCACCACAAATTTCAAAATACAAACAAACGTAAATGTGAGGTTATGTACGAACACACCATCACCATTATTGTTGTTGTTTTTGTTGGTCAGTATACTCACTTCTTAAGGAAAACGGCAACCGCCTTGGTAACGGAATGCTGATCAATATCCTTCACTGTGACGCCTGGCATCTATAAATATATACAAAAAACAACACCAAATATATCAAAATTAAGCTTTTTTTATAAAATAAGAAACACGTTGCTTGCCATTCGCAAACTCTCACATGCACACACACAGAGGCAGCTACGCACATTCATACACACACACACACGCACACAAACATACGAATCAACAACATTTTTTGCGAATTCACGCATTAAATTAATATTTAACTATTTTGAACTAATGCAATTGCCTCGTTCACTCAGTCACTTGTTTAAATACACATCTTCATTTATTGTACAACAAAAATTGAAGCATTTAAAAAAATATAAAAAAAATATTCACTTAAAAGAACGAGCGCACTACCTTTCTTGTCAAAGTCAACCGGAAAAAAGAACAAGACGAACGAAGTTGGCTGCGCTTATTGTATCGCAGGGAGCTGCCACCTGATCTAAGTAAATTGGCCAGTGCTGGCAAGGCTATTAATCAGTTATCGATAAATTATCAATACATGACAAACGGATGCATGCGATAAAACGCTTAAATTTAAAACGATGCTACAATTTCAATTAATATGGCTTTTATCGCTTTTAGTCACATATTTAGATATTCTTAAATCTGCCTTTTACAAATTAAATGAATGAATGCTTAAACCGAGTTTTAACTTTGAATTTAAAGTTATTTTAATTTTGTTACTTATAAAAATTTAAATCATTTTGTAAGAATTTTACTTTTAAACAAATAAGAGTGCTCTATTCGAGAGTGCCTGACTAGGGTATACCCTGAACCAAGGTATTACATTCATTAATAAATCTTTATCTGCATTCATACATAGAAACACACACACACGTACAAACACAAGCTGCTTTGCTTCTTCTTCTCTCATTGGCCCCAAACAATGTTACATTGAATCATAAATAACTTCTTTGTTTATTGTCCGATCGTAATGAAATTTGTAGAACATAAAGATGGCATATAAATATGAAAAATCCAAAGGTCATACCTCTTAAAATACTTATTTTTTGATTTCTGGGAGATCGGGGTGAGGCATCCTTAAAGTGAAACATTTTTTACTTATGTATGCTATAGGAGAATATACATACCAAATTTGTTGCCTCTACCTCTCAAACCTTTTAAGATATACCTAAAAAACACTGTTCTGGAATCTGACTTTATCGATAACTTTTAAACAGGTCGAGATATCGAAAAAATGATAAGCTTGTATTGAGCCGGCAATACGAGAACTTTAATTTAAATATGAAGTCTAGGGTTCAGGGTAAAAATAAATAAGCAGCAGGCAAAACTCAAGTGAAAACATTTATTTACAGATTTCACATCATTTTAAGTATTTTCGATTTGAGGGAGCATTCGTTAGTTTTAATCTATCTACGTCAATTTAAACAGTCAAATTTCCTAAGATTATCTTTCAATTCTTTAATCCTATCAGCGTAGTTACGTTCAAGGGGTGGGCTATGCCACGAGTGCTTATCCAGCCCTAATATTGTTAAGATTATATCCTAGAATTAAAAAGAAAGAAAATTAATAAGATAATGGACATGATGCTGTCAGCTAAGTACGAACATGAGCAAAGTCCTCGGGAAATCGTTCGTCATCTTCGATAACGTGAGTCATGCCGAATTTGACGCCAAAGTGGACCCAGAAATAGGGCAGACCCTTGGGAATGGATGCGCGCAGGGATTTCTCCTTCAAGGCAATGAGCTGCCGGTTGATACTCCACTCCGACTCGGCTTCCTCAATAGCTTTCTTGAAATATAAGGGGGCCGTCGCCGCCCGATCCTCCGGTATGGGTATGCAATGGACGCTAAGATGCTTTTTACGCCTGCTGGCAAGCTCATAGAAGAGAGCCACCTTGCCCTGTGCGGCAAGCATGCGCGTCAGCGCCTTCCTCATATTCTCCAAATCAGTCCAGGCATCCTCGTCGAGCTGCGTGCAGGATGCTGAATGTGACCGGCTTCTTATTATGCAATGGCCTCTCTGCAGACCCACGAACCAGGGCAGGCTTATATAGATATTATCGCGCACCAACACCAACAGATGGGTGGGATGGTCGTAACATTCCAGGCAGCGCTCACAGATTGACCGAACCTTGGCCTTCCGGCGCTGGTCCTCCAGATCATCGTTGTGATTCTTGTGCTTCGATGCCATATCAGCAAATTGCATATTTGAATCAGCAGCTGTCGTAGTTTTCTCGCGCTCGAACTGCAATTAAAGGAACAGGATTAGCATATATGACATGGATAACAAATCAAAGTCTCAAGGAACATAGATGCCTATAATCAGGCATAAATTCAAAAATGCAATTAGATGATACTTACCATCTGATTGAGACTATAGCGATCATCGTCCGCAAAATAGCGAACGCGCTGTCCATCCTTATGTGTGTCCACTTTCTGCTTAATATTATGTTGTGTTTCTTTTACATTATCGAAAGTCATCATGCTCTTGATCCGCGGTTTGTATCTGTTCTTTCCTGGTACCGGGTTCTGGGGCACTTGTATCTTGGGCACTCCATCTGTATGGGGCCAACCTTCCATCCTGGGGTTCTTTGCTGGTGACTGTGTGTAGCAGGCCTTTAGCTTTTCGCGCTCCTGCCTTGCAACCGCCATCTTCGATTGGAGTGCACTCTCCAGACTGGGGTTATCCTTAAATTGCACCTTTAATATATCGCCAGCCAATCTGTTCATTTCCGCATCCGATAACTGTCCCGTGACCTTGCTCGATGAGGATGCGGCGGAGGGATCACACTGCTTGCTAGTGCTGCTGCGACTGGCAACTGTGGGGCCCTGGGCGACTGTGGGGACCTTTGCGACTGTGGGGCCCTGGGCAACTGTGGGGTGCTGGACGACTGTGGGGTCCTGGGCAACTGTGGTGACCTTGGCGACTTTTGTGGCCTTGGCGACTGTGGGGCCCTGGGATACTGTGGGGCCCTGGGCTACTGTGGTGACCTTGGCGACTGTTGTGGCCTTGGCGACTGTAGGGCCCTGGGCTGGTGTGGGGACCTTGGCGACGGTGGGGTCCTTGGCGACGGTGGGGACCTTGGCGACTGTGGGTGCCTTGGCGAGTTTGGGGGCCTTGGCAACTGTGGGACCCTGGGCTACGGTGGGTGCTTTGGCAACTGTGGGGCCCTGGGCTACTGTGGGGGCCTTGGCGACTGTGGGACCCTGGGCTACTGTGGGGGCCTTGGCTACTGTGGGGGCCTTGGCGACTGTGGGGACCTTGGCGACTGTAGTGGCCTTGGCGACTGTAGTGGCCTTGGCGACTGTAGTGGCCTTGGCGACTGTAGTGGCTTTGGCGACTGTGGGGCCCTGGGCTACTGCGGTGGCCTTGGATAGTGTGGGGCCCTGAGCTACTGTGGTGGCCTTGGCTACTGTGGTGGCCTTGGCTACTGTGGTGGCCTTGGCTACTGTGGTGGCCTTGTCGACTGTGGTGGCCTTGGAGACTGTGGTGACCTTGGCGACTGTTGGGATTGTGACTGGCTTTTTCCATCCGGGCGTGCTGCTCGTCGGCTGCTGCCTGCCTGTGTACACCTCCGGCTTGTCATCAGCTGATGGTTGATGTAAGGTCGGCAGACCGGTGCCATTGTTTTTCCAGTAGGGATTCAGTTCTTGTTTGGCTTTGGTCGGATCATAGGTATCAATCGGCTGCATCTTCTCATTGGGTTTAGCCGGCTCCTTGCGCTCCTTGGCAGTGCTCTTCAATATCAATGAATCGCCTTTTGCCTCAGTCATCCAGCTGTCGCGCTGCACAGCGCCTGGCTTTTTCATTCCGGGCGTGCTACTCATTGGCTGCTGCCTGGCTGTGTACACCTCCGGCTTGTCATCCGCTGTTGGTTGATGTAAGGTCGGCAGACCGGTGCTATTGATTTTCCAATAGGGACTCAGTTCTTGTTTGGCTTTTTCAACGGGCTCAGGGTTAAGAGGAACAGTGGTACGTTCCACCCCCACATTCGAGATGGCATCCTTCTTTTTGTGTTTCTTATGACATTTGTGGTGCTTCCGTTTGGGGCTCGAAGTGGAGCTGGAACTGGAGCTGGAACTGGAGCTATCGCTTAGGCGTCGCCAGCATTCGGGTTTGTGCTTCTTCTTTTTGCTCGATTTCTTCGACGACTTTTTCGACTTCTTCGATTTTTTCGCCTTTTTCGATTTTTTCGGGTTTGCTGACTTTAGCTTGTCAGATGTAGTTGCCACAAATTCATTTTCCTTTGCTATTTGTGGTTGTTTTTCCATCTCCAATTGCTGACCAGCCTGTTGTAAGTAATTTAGTTTCTATTATTATAAAATATAGTGACTTTTATTATAAAGGTGTAGCATTGGATACAGTAATTAACTGTCAGCGTAACTTGGGAAAGCACTACATTTTTTAGCTTACGAATTTTGGGTGTTTTCTGCGCTGGGATTAGTTTACTTTGAAATATGCAGTTTTGAATTGTAGATACATTTATGTGTTTTTTAAGATTTTTTTTACATTTTTAAGTGTTTGCTAGGAAGGGATTAGATAGACAGCTTATTTAAGCTAGAACTAGACATGAGTTTAATTTATATTTTAATGTTATTCTTCTGTTTGGCAAAGGGCGATAAGTTTGTATCTAGATAAAGCTAGTGTGTGAGATGGTTTGCTTTTTATTAATATAAGATAGAGTCTATATTCTTGATCAGGACGACAAGACGAGTCGATATACCTTTGTCCGTCTGACCGTCTGTTTCTACGCTAACTAGTCTCTCAACTTTGAAGCTATCTTGATGAAACTTTAAAATCAGACAGATCGGACTACGATAGCATATAGCTGTCATAGAACAATCAGTTGAAAAATTAGTCGTTGTGTGAACAACTTTTTTGTTTTTCAAGCTATCCCAATCAAACTCAGTATTTGCAAGTTGTATCTAATTTTATATAGATTGATTGAATTTCGTCTAAATCTGACGACTATATCTTATAGCTGTCACACGAACAATCGGTCTGAAATATTGATTTAAATAAGAAAATTCATTTTAAAGGTAGTATTGTCATTCTTTTTTGTATAATCAACAGTGTTTCATTATATTAAGCAACTGCAAGGGTATACTACCTTCGGAGCGCCGAAGATAGCCTATCTTTCTGGTTTTTTATACTATCGCTCACCTGTTTTACTGCTTCGTGCTGAGATTCTACCGGCAACTTCGGCCCATATGCCTCGGTAGGTTTTGTATTTTCGCTCATTTTTATTTTTCTTTTTTTTTTCAATTTTTTTCTTTTCGCAATTTGCACCAATTGGCAATTGCTTACTTCAGTAACTAATCGAATGCTTACTACAAATACAAATGACAAGTGACATTTGGTTGCCAGGGTTGCTTTGTGTAAACGATATATATAATCAGCTGACTGTGCTGGTATCGATAGCATTATTATTATTATGTGCAATATATGAATATATAGGCAATTTAAATATTGTATAACCACATAAACACTAACGTCCCCGCTAGATTAGTTAATATTACATTGTAATACAATTACCGATCGATATATTCAATATCGTATACCGTAAATGTTATTGACGTCACTATTTGCACTAAATGCATCGATACGTTTAATATCGTATGCAGCAAATGTTATCGACGTCACTATTCGCAGACGCAGCTGTTTGTTACCAAGTTGTGGCTTTTAGCTCAAGTTAATAATAATACAGTATTAGTTAATAATAAATAATGCCACTGTACGAGACTGTGATGCAGGAAAAGCCACCAATTGTTCTGGACATTGGCAATGCGTATACCAAGTGAGTTTAATAGCTTTTTTTTTGGTTTGCCTATCGACATTGTTGTTGTTGGTGATATCATCGATGAATTTTGATGCTTTTTGTTGTGTTTTCCCTTTTTTGTAGGCTGGGCTTTGCGGCGGAGCCGTATCCACGTAAAATCATACCCACTGTGGTGGTGCTGACCACAACTGGAGTGACGAAGCGACTCTTTGACTATGCGAACACCGATCAGCTCTACGATCAAATTGTCGACTTTTTGCAAATCATATTCTTCAAGTAAGTTTTCAATACTCTATTTTAATTTGAAAATATTTACAATTTAAAGTAAACCAGAACCAGGCTTTACCTATTAGTATTAAATGAATTTTTACATAGATAAGCAACAAAAAAGTTATAAACCATAGTTTCCTGTAAATTTTAAACTTTGCGCGCGTATTTTTGAAAGCCGGGAATTTACAAAGTTGTCTATTTTTATTGTGAACTTGAAGTTAAACCTTGCCCACCTATTTGTTAACCATTGCGATAGACTTTCCGAAGAAAGGAAAACGTATCTCTAATAACTATACACTTCAATCTTTTACATAATAATAATTATTAAAGATGATAAATTTACAGAAAGCAATCCAAATAATGTGTAGGATTGTCTGCAGAGGTCTTCGGCTACATTTGAGTGTAGGTCAGTGGGATGTTAATATTATTATGTTTTTCTGCTAGCTATGTATCACAATAAAATATCTTGGCTCTTGGTCGGCTCTACAGATAGCTTGAAATGAAACTGATATAAATTTGTTGCTCAATTGTTATTGCAGGCATTTGCTGGTCAGTCCCAAGGAGCGTAAATTTGTTGTTGTGGAGAACATCTTTGGGCAGACGGTGATCCGCGAGACTTTAGCCCGAGCGCTGTTCATTCACTTTGATGTCTCCTCTGTGCTGTTTGTGCCCGCTCATCTGATAGCGCTCTCGACGCTGGCCGTGCCCACCGGTGTTGTTGTGGACATTGGCTACAGCGAGACGACAGTGATGCCCGTGTTTAGCGGTGTGCAGATAATGTCCGCCTTCAAGGATCACAGCTATGGCAGCTGTGCTGTGCATGAGGAGATCAAGCGGCAGCTGCTCGCGTCGGGCGTCAAGGAAACGCTGCTGACGGCCAGCGTGCTGGAGGACATTAAGGTACGCACCTGCTTTGTCACCAGCTACGAGCGTGCCCAGGCGAACGCCGACAAACAGTTGGAAACGACGCCGCCACCCAGCGTCGACTATGCGATATGTGATGACGATGCCGTCATCAGCATAGCGGGCAGCGTCCGTGAGTCTGTCTACGAGCTGATGTTCGAGCAGAACAACGAACGGGACAGCCTGCCGCATCTGATACTGCGTGCGATACTCGACTGCAGCATGGATGTGCGGCACGCCCTGGTCGAGAGCATATTTGTGATTGGTGGCGGCGCCATGGTGATGGGTCTGCTGCCACGTCTTAGGCAGGAACTGCAGCATCTGCTGGCCAACGATAACTACTATGCGGAGCGTTTCCACGGCGATCTGCAGTTCAAGTTCTACAACACAATTGGCAATAGGAACTTTACCGCCTGGCTGGGCGGTGCTCTATGCGGCGCAACCGATCTGATACAAACGCGCTCCCTGTCGAAGGAGGCGTATCTGAGGAACGAGCATGTGCCCGACTGGAGCAATCTGTGCGACAACCGGCATGGCAGCTAATTGAATGGCATAAATATACACACACATACCTATACATCCGCACGCATTTTTATTTCAATTGCATTATTATATATGTATATACATATATGCATATATATATATATATTTATATATTCTATAAACTTAATTCTGTAGTAAGCTAAAAGTGAACTTCGAGTAGGAAAAATTACACACGAATATAAAAATGTTAATATTGCGCTTAAAGCTATTATGTGTATATTTCTTATGACTTTATTGTGCATTGAGAAACTCCAGATGCATACGAATATGATAATTCATATTCATATATGTATATATAGTGGTCGCTCGGCAACTATCATCTGAAATTCTACTTATTAGGTATATTGCTTTATCAACTTTGTCTGTTCTCTTAAACACTATTGTGAAAATCCCTGCGAAATCATTCAAATTCCACACATTATTTATGCAAATGTTGAATTTTGTTTTTTATTTTATTTATGAAATAAATAGGATTTGCTGTCAAGCATTAGGAATCAGAATTTTGAATGTATAAAATTTTTGGGTATCTATTTTTAGTCTTCATTTTTGAATTACAAATGAAAAATGTTTCTTTTTTGTTTTTGGCATTATAATGATTTTAAAAATGAGATGTAGTTTTCGAGCGACCACAAATAAGTGTATATTGCTATATCTTTAGTCGGTGACTTGGAATAACTAGCGAAGGCTTGTAATCGTGTTTTGAACTGGGCTGTGTTTAATTACATGATATATGTTTACATAAACACGATTCTTAGGCAGCTGATGTTTTCAATTTGTATGTACGTATATTTAACCCGCATTATGAGCGATACCCAAACATAGGATGCTCGAATAAATGTCTGTACTTTTCGGCACTTTGTGTTTATTTTATTTGTTGCTTTTTTTTTTGTATTTTTGTATGTTTATTTCAGTTTTTTCGATTTTTCTCTTCTCTTTTTGTGTTAACTTTAAATTTATAATTTCAGTTTGAATATTGTATATATACTCGCATTACATTCTTTGAATCCCGATAAGTGTCTTAGATGTGTATGTGTGTGTGTGTGTGTGTGTGTGTGTGTGTAGGTGTGACTGTGTGTGTGTGTATGGGTATTTGTGTCTGTTCATATACAAGATGCATATTATATAATAATAACTCCTGTCTTATAAACTAAACCCTAAGCGTAACTTCAATATTTCTTGAAAATATATTTATATATAAATACATTATGTATACTATAATAAATGTATGGGTTTGTTTTTTCTTCTATTTGTTTTTTTCGTTTCCTTTTAATATACAAATTAAAAAGTTTTCTCTACATGCACATATAGTGATCGCTCATTTCTTGGAACTAAAATTCACTTCACAATTTAAAACTCCTAAATATTTAAGAAAGTTTTCTTTGTTGTATTCAAAAATATGTGCAGTTTAACGTATATATTCAAAAGCGATCACTATATGTATATATAAAAAAAAAAAGGAAAAGGATAAACTGTGCTTCACCTACTCCTGCGTTTGAAACACAGCGCGGATACGATTTAAATACGATCCTCAATTGCTTTTTTTTGATCGTCATTTTTGTTAACTATTTTCGCTTTCGATTTTGGTGTTTGTTACGTGTTTGGGATTGTTTTTTTTTGTTTTGTGCAAAATAAGTAACAGTTTTATGGAACAATAAATAACAAAGTAGCTGTGGCCTCTGGTACTTGGAGTAGGCGTTAGTTTCGTGCAGAGGTTGAAGGAGTGGGCTAGGGGCTGGGGGAGGAGGAGGTGATCACGCATTGCGAAGGAACTTAAATTTAAATGTTACACAATAAATAATAGTTGTTTAAAAAAAAAAAAAATGGTAACTAATCATAAGCCTTGAGCACCGCCAGAAACAAGAACAGGAACAGACGAACGCAGCGGCGGACGGGAGTCCGAGTTGGGGACAAAGTTCGTGTTGGAGGATTCGGGGAACTGTTGAATTTGGGATACGCTGCGGCGGCTGCTGCTGCTCAACTAGTTGACAATTAATTTAAGTTCAGTCGTCGTCGTAGTCGCCACATTTCGGCGCTGTCACTTCTCGGTAAAGAAGAGCTTACTGAGGCTGGCATTTTGATTGCTATCTATGATATCGTTGGTGACGTTGGTTTTGCCCGTCGGCTTCTGGCTGTTCATTGGCGGTAGATTGGCGATTTGCACCTCGTGGCGGAACAGTTGATTGACGCTGCGTCCGACCAGCTGGGCGGTCAACTTCTTGAATATATCCTTCTTGGCGCGATCCACTTTGTTGCCCTTGACGGACGCGACGGCAATCTTCTCATCGAACTTCTGTATATCGGCAACATTAACGCTGGGTATATGCTTGAGCACCTCACTCAAGATGGGATACTTGGGACGCAGCAGCTCGTAGAACTGTACGCCCAGCGTAATCAATCCAGATTGATTGGCCTCATGCTGTCCGTGCACCTGCATGCCCTGCAGCACAGCGGTAAATGCGCTCACTGCCTTATTCTCGTCCATCAGTTGCTCACTGTTGAGGAACCGCATTACGGGCGCCGCTATATTCACAGCCTTCATGTTGCACATGCCATCGTTCCAGGCGATCGCCTTGAGCAGCGTCATCAGTATATAGTTGCCAATTAGACCGTTGCGCAACAATTTGCCACCCAGTTCGCTGATGATGTCCGACAGCAGGGCGGATTGAGCAGCGCGAGATTGTGGTGCACTGTCCATTGAATGCTCCTCGTTCTCCATGGCCACAGCATTGGCGCCGGCGGCATTGGCATGATCAGCGCCTAGTTGCCCGCCGACAAGGGCGATCTTCAGCACATCCAGATACTCGCGAGTGAGCGTGCGATTCAGCTGATCCTCGAGCACCTCCTGGGTGTCATTGACCTCGCCATTCAATTGCCCAGACTCGTACAGCGACGAGATGTACAGCCAGCGGCTCGTCAATCTCTCGCACATCAGGGGCGTGAGATGAGCAAACATCGGCACCAGCACCAGATCATAAAATGTGGGCGGGCACGAGTAGACGAACGGCTTGAGAAACACACGGATAATGGGTCGCATGCGATAGTCTGGTATGATGTCCATGCAGCAGAACACATTGCTTATTATCGCATCCGCTAGGCCCATCAGCTGGTAGAGATCACGTCCGAGTGATGGACCCGCTGAGCCCATCAAATGGTAACAGCCCTCCGTGATGAGCATCAGGAATATTTGCATCTTCTCGAAGGCAGTCGGCTCGCTTTTAATTGTCGTATCTAGCGGATCGGCTGGTATGGCACAGATGCCCATTAGTAGCTTCTTCTCGTTCTCCATCATGCCGTATATGTTGCGATAGCCATCGGAGAGGCTGGCCAGCGCTTCGGGGCGAAAGAGCTCGTTGAGGACGCGCATCATGCTGAGGACGTGCGAGAGCAGCGGCACCACATGCTTGGTGGCCGGATTACGGCAAATGGGATTGCCCAGATCCGTGCAGCCAATGACAAAGCCACCGCGCTGCGCACGATCCGGATCGTCGGGCCAAGTGCAGCGCTTGACAACGCTCAGAACCACATGCAAGGCATCCAAAATACGCGAACGATTTATAGCTGTCGGATCGCTTTCGATGTGGAATGTCGGCGGTTTATCCAATCCCACAAAGCGTATGAATTCCAGTGGGGATTTGAAGGCGTCGCCAAGGCTGAGCCATTCGCTCTGCTTCTTCTCGACAATGTGCTCAATGAATATGGTTTGGCGATCGAAATCACAAAAATGATTGGAGATTAGGATGAGGGCCTCCTGCAATGTGGTACTTATCATGCGGCACAGCTGCGTGGATGAATCCTTCATAAGGCATTCGACATGGTTGTTGATCTGCTCGAAAACAGGCAGCAACAGCAACGGATATTTGTGCGCCAATTTGACCAGCAGTGAGGCGGCATGACGGCGCAGATTCTTGGCCGACTTCATCTGTACCTTCTCCAGCTCATTGGGCGGCTTTAAGACCAAGGCACGAAAGATCTTTTCCAGAACGCGCGGCAGGAGCGCCACACCGCTCATGGCGACACAATTATTGGGCGTCAACTGGCAGGATGACATGCTGAGGAATACGAACAGCGCCGAAATGCACGACAGCAGAATGGAGTAGATGAGTGGATTGTTTGTCTCCAGCTTGAGGCACTCCTCAAGCAGACGCAATCCACCAGCAACCGATGGACGCTCGGAGACGAGCAGAATGCGACTCAGGACGCCATCGAGCACACTAACAAGTGCATCCCATTCGAGGTAAATTGGATCGAGGACACTACAGCCCAGATTGGAGGACTCGCGTTCAGATTGGGCATGACGAAGACGCGACTGCAGCCACTGTTCACAGTAGCCATAGGTGATGAGCGGCTGCACAAGTGTCGATTGTCGAAAGATCTCCAGAAAGTCGGTGCGACAGCGAAAGAAATAAACGGCATACTCCTCCTCGCTGTCGTACTCCAGGCGTATATAGAATTCGGTGGTGCCAGGAGTATCCACGCTGGAACGGTTGCTGATGGCGCTATTAGTACTGATGGTGTTATTACTATTGCTGCTAGCGTTGCTGCTGGGATAGGGCATTTTGACAATGCGCGGCGCAATGGTGTGTATGAGCTTGGGAATGTAATTGACCATAAGGTAATCCTTGGAGCAGGCATCATGCTTGAGCAGCAGCTGCCAAATGAGCGCAGCACCATGGGCTACAGTCAACGATGGATGCTGGACGAGCAGCAGCAGACATTCAAACATTATCTCCAAATGTGCCGGACGCTGTGTGGCATCATCCTTGCCCCAGAGTGCCACCAGCTGTTGCACCATCCCATTCAGCACTTGTATTAGCTTCTTGAGAAAATTATGCTGTTGTTCGATGGCCTGGGAACTGGTGTCTGCTGGCGGCAGCTGGCTGGATGTGAAGATATAACGCAATGGCTCCTCACCATATAGTTGCAGCAGCGGTTTGCGCTCCTTGCTCTGTCCCTTGCGATTGGTGATCTGTCCGAGGCATTCGGCGGCATTGCACTGGAATGCTCTGTCGTTGAGTAGGATGCAAAGGAAATGCATCAGTTTGCCATTGCTGGACATAATGTGAGTGATGCTAACCCACTCCACAAAGCCACTGAGAGTCAGTAGGACGATCTCAACCACGCGACTGTGAGCGTTCGCTTTTACATAGTTGCCCAAGCGGGTTGTCTCTCGAAATGCATTCACATGCTGCTCGACGAGGCCTAGAAAGAATTCGAATATGTCTGTCATGTTGTTGTTGAGCGCCTGGTACATGTCCTTGCGTCGCTGATTCGATTCGATTGTCTGCAGCAGTGCCACATCCTCAACCAGACGTAGAAATACGAGCAGCACCAGCTCCGTCTGGGATTCTCCATTGTTGCATGCCTGCGATAGTTCGGGCAGTAAATCGGACCATTGTTGCGGCCACTCGCGCTTGATCATCTCGACAATGATGCGCGAGAGGGCATCCTTTAAATGCAGCAGGCTGCGATCCTCGGCAGGGCCGACACCAATATTGAGCATCTTGATGGCATTATCCTTAATGTACACCTTCTCCTCGTGCGTTATGCAGTTCCATTTGAATTTAATCGTATACTCAATCAACTGCAGCCCAAAATGACGCACCTGTTGATTGAAGTGGGCCGAGCTGGCCAAATAGAGGCCCACCTGGGCGCACAGCGGCGACTCCTCCTTGAATCGCTCACAGGCCATGTAAGCTTCCATACGCGCCTGCTGCACCGTTATCGGATTCATAATCAGATCCACCGCTTTGGACAGCTCTGCGGCCAGAGCCTCCGTAACGCCGTGCTGTGCCATCTATATCTGTATATATATGTGAGTGTATATATACAGAATATATCCTTCGATCTCCTCGTACCTAAAAAATAAAAATTCTTTATTAGTGATGCAATTTAATCAATTATATTGCAATTATTTGTACTGTCATCTCCAATGTAGTGGTAAGTACGAGGGTAGGCCCAAAAGTTGCCGAATTGTGGCAAGTTACTACTTTGCTTTAAGTATTGAACAATCGGCTTTATTTATGGTTTTTGACTATCGTGATATCAATACTACATAATGCAAACGGAATTAATTTTAAAGGAAAATTAATATTTTAATATTTATCACTTGAGAAAATATACATTTTAAGGTAATATTATTCCAGAGCATATTCAAATACGTTGCAAGCGAAACAAAAATTTGTTGTTGGTTTTTGAAATCATGCAAAAAAATTTTAGTCGTAATTTAAATTTTTCCCCCTAATATTGTTTTTTTTTTTTTTTTTTTGTAAATC
This sequence comes from Drosophila maculinotata, assembly GCA_035045305.1. Classification (NCBI taxonomy): domain Eukaryota; kingdom Metazoa; phylum Arthropoda; class Insecta; order Diptera; family Drosophilidae; genus Drosophila; species Drosophila maculinotata. Next base: position 532,102 of record JAWNPD010000679.1, on the reverse strand, counting down.
GTAAACTTTTGGGAATGCCCTCGTTTTGTTGCAGAGTTGCTCCTTCGAAATGTGCGTTTGTGTGTTAGTATGTGTGCGTGTGTTTGAAGTAACGGCGCTACTTCCATGTTTTGCATTTCGCTTTGCTGGAATGTTTACACACTGTTAATTCTCTTACCCGATTTGCCGGTATAGGAAAATTATGCTGCTGCTGCTGCCGCTGAATGCTCCTCCCTGGATAGATGCTCCGATGCCGCCGCGCGTTTGTACTTTCGATTTCTGTTTTGTGCGGAATTTTTCGCCAATGCGGTTTTAATGCCAGACGTATGCGATTTGCGATTAGTTTCTTGACTGCTCTCTCCTCTCTCTCAGTCGGTTCGTTCGTTCTTGTTACTTTTGGCTTGCAAGTTGGTATTTCTCTCTCGCATTAACAATTATCGCCAAACCAGAAGCCACATTTGAAATGTAATGTGTTTCACATTTGAAATATTTTGGGGTCTGTATAAATCTGTCTTTTCCGGGAGCTATTTTTTTGTCAGCAAGGAACGCAGCATGCTGAGTCGATTACAGATCTAGTGCGATATCCGGGCCTATCGATAGCTGCCAGCAAAACGCATACAGAGTTGCTGCTTGAATATTTGCAAAGTTGCCAAGCTATCTACATATATAAAATCCTATGCATTTAAATGTTTTAATATAATAATATTAATAATGTGAACGGCTATTTAATATGTATATACGACAGAAAATCAGTAATACACTCGATAGTTTCTTATGAAGAATAGAGTAAATGGTCACACTTTGAATAAGATGGCGGGAAAAGGTGTCACATTCAGAAAAAAGTAAAAAAAATAGCAGAACTTGAAGCCGAGTTTTTGTATAAAAATATCCATTGTGGTAATTTAAATTAGCTGGCCAACATAATTCAAAAAGTTTCTGTTTGAAAATGTTACTAAAAATATCGATATTCACAAAAAAAAAAAATTCCGATATATTATTCTGCATCCCTGCATTGCAAAACGCAAAGTCTCGTGGAACAACAACAACGACCGGCATGTGTGCAAAAACTTCAAAGCAAAGCAGGCCGTAAAAACTGAAAACCGAAAGCTAGCTTCATGTCACTATTGTAATCGAGCACTCACCAAGCGTAGCTGCCTCGTCGAGAGTAGATCATGTATTTAGCTGTAAAAAAATACAATTTTTAACGAAATCATAAATTAGTACAAACTATGGAGTGGATTGAAATCGAAAACAAACACGAACGCAGTTCCAAATTCCCGGTACACTCAATACCACACTATGAAGAGTTGTTTAGCAAGCCTCAAGGCCAGAGCGCCATCTGTGGTAAGTTTGTGACATATGTATGTATACACATACATAAATGTATGTACTGTTTATAGATGATAGCTATATTGGTGGCATTTATAGACGCTATACAACAACACTGGTTCAAAAATAACAATAAACGTAAATAATAATAGTATGTTCACATATGTATGTATATGTGTATTGTTAATAGATGATTGTATTGGTGGCATCTTTAGACTCCATTGTTAAACACAAACAACAACAAATCAATATCATACTATTTATAATATAATATTTGTTCTCTTTGCCTATATGGATTAAACTGGGATCCCCTCAATCTCCGTTTGCCGTCATACTCCAGTCGGCTTCTACTAATCAATCGACCGTCATTAATTAACCGTAGGGTAACCCTTGGAGTTCACATTTTCTTAGATTCCTAAACTTTTTAGTACCTAGTACTTTATCTAGAAACTGTCGTATTTTGTTTATATATTGTTGTACAATCCTCATTGTGTACTTTTTAAATAATATTATGAATACATTATTGGCGAAACTCGCTCTCTCTCCCCCCAAAATAATAAGATCACTCTTACACTTATCCATCTCTAATAATAATAATGTGCATTATTTATAGATGATTATATTGGCGGCATATTAAACGATGGCGATTGGGGTTGGTTGACCCGGCAGAATGCACCGACAGCCGAAATTGCCATCTATTGGCTGAGCAGCGGTCATCTCTATGCCAACTACACATTCCTACGGGAACAGAAACACAGAAAGACCGATCATGGCTACATGGGATCATCAGGCCAACGCTGCAGCATTCGCTCCGTTAAGGAGCTACTGACGGTATCGCAGGGCGGAAGAGTTCTGCTGGCCGTATACATTGAAACACCAAAGGCGAAAAATTTGATAGCCATATACACGCCCAACAATAGTCAGGTGCTGCGCTATATTGATATTAATATGCCGGGCATTAATTCGCGCACATTAACCTATGTGGATGCCAGCATTGTCCGCAAGACAGTTTGCAAGAAATATGATGGGTGTCTGGCTTTCGGCACCGACGAAGGCAGCGTGCTGCTAATGGATTTGAATGTCACGCAAATGGTTGACACACGCAGCACAAATCTGATGCTCCCCGATTACCATGTGTATCACGCCGATCTCATGTGCGTGCATAGGAAGGATGTCGACAGCGTGGAGAAGATGAATGAGAAACTGAAGCGCTGTCGCCAGCTGGACAAGCATTTGATGCTCGTTGTGGACTTGCCGATATTTGCGCGTATTTCCATTACCAATATACTCGTTATTGACATCATTATGGGAATTGCCGCCGCCCTAAAAGATGGTCGCATAATCCTTTATGATCTCAGTCGATTTGAGCTGGTCGCCGCGCTGAACCTGTCGCCCGATGAGCCGCCACCGGTTGTGCAAGACCTTAGCTGCATAATGCCGCCGGATGATCCCAAGCCATGCTTTTTCATATGCGTCGTATTCAATCTGGAAGAAGCTCTGGCATATTCACTGATCTCCGTCAGCTACAAACGCTCCGCATCGCGAATGAACGAGCTGTTTCACCCGTCCGACTTTCTCAGCATCTCGTCGCGCCTTCGCCTCACGCTGGACCCTGGCATCAGTCGGCTCATCCACTGCTCCACTGTCTCAACATATCCCTACCGCGACGACGACGGCACTCTGCTGTCAGTTATCGGCTGGCACTCGCTGAAGGAAAAAGCTAATAAAGTTGTATTCTTGGACATCATCCAGTGGTACAAAGACGAGGTGCCGTGTCAGATGCGACCACACCACCAATTTAACTATATGTGCGGCTATAAAATGAAAGGACAGCACGCCGGCCTTAGTCTCCAGCTGGACACTGAATCTATCATTAATTTTAGGACACAGCGGCGCCAAGATGCGCACTTCTATCCCAGTGCACTATCATTCGGTAAGTGAATGCTTTCAGCTGTAACTATTTACAATTTGACTGATCGATTCTTTTCGCTCTCTGCAGATTGCTCCCTTATGACGACTTCCGGCTGTCGTTACTATGAACAAACTGGTGTACAGATGAAGTTTCTTAATACGCTGTACGACAACAAGGCGAATGTATTTCTTAATCCGCAACCCTTTGTCGAGGAGATTATTAACCGACAACTAGTGCCACAATTCTGGGATAATATGGAGATTGACAAGCTCACGCGGGTAAATCCCCCTTACCACATCCTCTCCAGCCCACACTCACTGTGACATTTCTATTTTGCTTGCAGCGCGATATGTATGAGGTGATTCTGTCGGTGGCACTGGAGCAGAGTCAGACCGGGCTACTGAATTGCTGCGTACGGTACTCTATGGATGGCAGCTTTATGTGCAACAACCTGTCGCTGGCCACAGTGACCAATTGGATTGTGAACCGTGCGACACAGATTAAGAACCGCTGCTCGGAGCTCTGCCAGGGCGTTTTTGACTGTGGCGGCTATCCGCTGGAAGAGTGCGAGATGCAAGAGTTCCATGAGCTCAAGAAACAGCTGTTTGTGCTGCACATGCTGCAGACGTACATTTTGGATCTGGGCACGAAGCATTGTACGACTGGCACCCTCACGGCTCTGCGTAAAACTGAGCAGGCTCTGATGGTCCTAGAGGAATATCAGCGTTTGCTCTACTGGCTGATGAAGCAGCGCGTCTTGCCCGCTGAGGGCAGCGAGGATCAGCAGCCGCTGCAGCATATCCATCGCCAATATATGGAGCGTCGCAACAAGTTGCAACATATGGGTATTAAGCTCTACATTGATGAGCAGCTGCGGCATACTGGCTTTGCGGCTGCACTGCAGAAGCATTGCCAGGAAGATGGACTATATCCACCAAAATCGATGCAGGCGCTGATGCGCCTCATTCTGCTCCCAGATGTGCAGCTGGTTCACAAGCATCAGTTGGTGCTCTATCTGCTCTTTGACCTGGATCAAGTGCTCTCGCATCCGAATGAAAAGCTCGTCAATGACTTTGCCGTAATCTTCAGCATCGGCGAGCCACACGTGAAATCCGTACGCTGCTTTTGGAATCTCGATAGCGGCAACGTTAAGGTGAGCATTCCTCTCGTTACCCATTAAGAAAGTTGCAATTTTCCACTGCCGATTGTCAATCCCGAGGCCATTTTGGGCTCTATAATTTAAATACTTCATTTAAAGCTAGCAACATAATTTTTGTGTCGAAATGCTCTAACATCAAAAAGAAGAAGACACATAGTCAGCTAGCTCGCTCTACTTTTCGCTCACTCACTGACTATCTCTCTCACTCACTGACTATCTCTCTCTTTCTCTCTCTCTCTCTGTCTGTTTCAGAACACAATTAGTGCATTGTATGGAGGACATTACGATAACAATTTTGCGGATTGGCAGGTGCAAATGTTGATTGAGGTGCTGCTGGCACATGGCGCCCATTTGGAGGCATTGAAGGTGGTCTCCGATCCACCTGGTCGCATCAGGTGCAAACTGAAACTGCATGTGATGCTGCTGAACAATCGAGTCGCTGAGGCATTTAATTATGCGAACTCATCGACGGATGAGGCGGGTTGTTCGCTGGTGGAGTTCTTCCTCCGGTACTGCATAGAGGTTGGCAAGTTCGATGTCCTGGCCACGCTCTACTTGAAGGAGCAAGAGGAGTATCTCGTCTATCGTCTGCTGCGGGAGTGCAAGACACCGCAAACAGATGGCATGCATCTGTATCTGTTGCTGCGACGTGACAGATATATTGAGGCTGTGTCGTTAATGGATGAGGTGGCGGCGGAGAGACAGCGCTATAACACACCACTGGGCGAAAGCCTGCGGATGGATATGAGCAACATAATGTCCGCCTATCGCAAAACCATGACGCCCCTAATTCGATCCCTGAGCGACAAGTATGTCCTCATACGCGACAAACTGACCGGAGACCGGCTGACGAATGAAACGCCGATGCCGTTGAGCAGCCAGCTGGCCAAGCAGAATGTCAACGGACAACTGGGCGACTTCTTTGAGAACGCCCTCCTCAATGCACACTGGGTTAACAGCAATGGGAGCACGGATGAGTCTCGTTCTCTCGACGGTCGCAACGTGCCCTTCCTGTGCAATACCATACACACTGCTCTGGAGCCACGTCGCGTGGTGAGTGTCATGCCCCATTCCCAGCTGGAGCCATCCCGACCCGACAAGCGTAAGCGAGAAGGCGCAGACGTGGATAAAGATCCGCCAGCGCTGCAAGATGACAACCTAGTGGCGGCTCTGCTCCAGCCGCCCGCATACCTGAAGTTTGTACCAACTGCGCCTGTTGAAAGCACATCAAGGGAGCAGCGTCCCTTGGCGCGGGGCATCTTAAAGAGACGTCTAAGCAATCTGGTAACGTCGCTCCTCCAGCCAGAGGGGGAGCGAAGAAGATATAGTTTCCTGCCGCCCATTCTCCTAGCTGAAACCAAGCAGCCAGAGGAGAAGGAGGATGCGCAACAACAGCAGCAGCAGCAGGAGGAGCAACAAGTGGAGCTGCTAGGGGAGGAGGAAGATGAGGATGAGGAAATGGATGAGATAATCATGGAGATTGAACAGCAACCGTCTACTCCCGATCCGGAGACCAGTAGTGATATCACGTTAGATTATCACTCCCCGCTGACCTCGCCCATTCGCTTTGCCGATGCTACTCAGCAGTTGTCCGCCCAGCAACCACCAGCAATGGCACCACCTACTGGGCCAACGCCGCGCAGCTCGTTGCTGCAGGCGAGCAGCGGCTATAGTAGCTTCGACACTGTCCAGGTGGGCAACACCTGCTCGCTGCAGACAAATGACTTCGTGCCGCCCGTTTGCTCCTCGAAGATGTACTCCAGCTCGCAGATCAAGTTCTCAGAGCGCACCACCATCTGTGGCGAAGTGGATGATCCCACTGTGGTGGTCTCCCATTCGACATGGTCGACACGTTCCACACGTTCTATGCCACCCATATCACATCCGGCGGCCATCGCACAGATGCTGGACACCACGCTGGGCATGTCCACCTATGACATTACGGCCATGGAACCAGATGCAAAGCGAGTTGAGCAGTCACCTGAGGAGGATCAAGTGATGGAGTGGCAATTGGGGGAGGACCAAGTGGAAGAGGAGTCGGAGGTGGAGTTGGTATCGCAAGAAGCGGAGTCGGAATTGGAGTCACTTCTCGCCAGCAGCAGTTCCAACAATCAGCAGATTATCGACCTGACTGAATGTTCCCCAGATATGTACCAAGCCCAAACAAGTCCTTATTTCGATGATGACGATAATGACTGCCTGCTAGTGACAGTCACCAGTAAGGAGCCGGAGCGTCTAGAGGAGGAGCAGCTGGAGGAAGAACAGGTAGAGGAGGAGGTTCTAGACGAGGAGGTTCTAGAGGAAGAGCAGCTAGAGGAGGAGGTTATAGAGGATGAGCAGCTAGAGGAGGAGGTTATAGAGGAAGAGCAGATAGAGGAGGAGATTCTAGAGGAAGAGCAGCTAGAGGAAGATCAAGTGGATGAAGAGGTTCTAGAGGATGAGCAGCTGAAGCAGCGGCTAGAGGAGATGGGGCATGAAGCAGAGCAGCTAGAGGAGAAGCGTCTGCAGGAGAAACGTCTACTGGAGGAACGTTTAGAGGGGGAGGGCCTAAAAGTAGAGCAGCTAGAGGAAGAGCAGCTACAGGAAGAGCAGATAGAGGAAGAGCAGCCAGATGAAGAGGGGCCAGAAGAAGTGCAGCTAGAGAAAGAGCATGAGCAGGAGAAGGTTCTAGAGGAAGAGCAGTTGGAGGAGCATCAATATGAGAAGCAGCTAGAGAAGGATGGAGTAGAACAAGAACAGCAGGAGGAGGGCATAGAAGAAGAGCAGCAGAAAAAGGTACAGGCGTTAGATGAGCTGGATGACCTCATGCCCGCAAGCAAAAAAGCTCGCATACTGCGCCCAAGACGTCTCAGCTCAACCGGCTCACCACCAGTGCCGGATCGCATTGCCCGCTTACGCAACCTAGATCAGCGTCAGAATCCACCAGTAAGTCCTATGCGGCTTCGCCTAAGGCGTAGCAGTCAGGCAAGCGATGAGTCGGCTGGCCGGGATACCCCAACCATGGCCATTGGACGTCGCCTCCGGAGCAGTAGTCAGGCAAGCGATGAGTCGACTGGCCGGGATACCCCAACAATAGCCGCGAGACGTCGCCTGCGGAGCATCAGTCGGGCAAGCGATGATTCGTCAACGCATGAAGCTGTCTCAACACCAGGCTGGGATACCCCCACAATTGTCACAAGACGTCGTCTCCGGAGCAGCAGTCAGGCAAGTGATGAGTCGAATGGCCGGGATACCCCAACAATGGCCATGGTACGTCGTCTACGGAGCAGCAGTCAAGTCAGTGATGGTTCACCTGCCCAGGATACGCCAATATCCACGATGCCTCGTCTCCGAAGGAGTAACAGTCAGACAAGCGGTAAGACGCTAGCTCACGACAGCCCCATATCCACGAGGTCGCTTCTCCGGAAGAGGAGCAGCAGGCAGGTCAGCGAGGAGTCGGATGCCCGGGATATACCATCAATAGCCACGGGACGTCAGCTCCGGAGCAGCAGTCGTACAAGCAATGGTTCGCCTGCCCGTGATACTTCACCAAAAGTCAAGGGACGTCGTCTCCGGAGCAGCAGTCGTGCCAGCAATAGTTCGCCTGCCCAGGATACCCCACCAAAGGCCACGGGACGTCGCCTCCGTAGCAACAGTCGTGCAAGCAATGAGCCGCCTGCCCATGACAGCCCAATAACCACGAGTCTGGGGGGGCGCCAGCGCCCGAGACGCTCCCTTTCACTGCCGCCAGGCGAGACCGATGAACCAGTCAAGTGGCGCAAGCAGGCGCTGCCCAATAGCTTAGATATCATCAAGGAGGAAGAGGAGCTATCCGTGCCGGCTTCTCGCCTTGTTGGTAATCTGAAAGATGATGATGATGATGATGAGATGTCGCGTCGAAAGGTGCGCAGCGTCAGTGAGCCCGCTAAGGCAGCTGCAACTAGACGCAAAAGATACCACACTCCCGATTCATAGGGAACCCCCACAAGGTAAGTGACTATCGGTTATCGGTAATCGGCATATATGTTAATTTTCTGATTTACATTTCAGTTGGGCGCTCGCAACACAAAACGCATAAATACTTGGTGGCTTGCACAATACAACTACAAACACACACGAACACACTCAAACACACACAAACACACACAGACACACACAAACACACACACACGAACACACACACAAATGTTTATTGTTTAGTTTGTTAAATGTTGAGCGATAAATTGCTAAGTATTAATACCATATGTAAATGTTAATAACAGACAATTGAAATGCCTAACGGTTGGAATGTGTGTGCTTAGCGCTGCCCAACTGTTTTCTTTGGCACGCCTATCGATAACAGCGGTTGTCGTTAAATATCGCCAAATAAATTGTTCGGTTCAAAACGCGTTATATATAAATATATTAAATATGTATTTTTTAATAAACATAATTATATACAAATATGTACAAGAACGGCAAGTAGGGACATCATTAAAGCTAAGCACTTAACGGTGGATGTCATCTTTATATATATATAACTGGAAATGTATCGTGTCTCGGTGTATTTATCGATTTCGATCTCGGTGTATCGACTTCCATCTAACGGCTAAGCTTAATTCGAATTTGTATATGGACACGCCTAGGACTAGACCTAGACCTAGACCTAGACCAGTGTGGACAGCTCGTGCAGCGATATGGTTATGTTGCTCATATCCAGCGTGGGCGGAATACCTGGGCTAACGGATCCGCTGGCCTCGCGTCCCACCAGACAGCCACCATTGGCCGCAATGGCGATGGGCTTGGGCGTCGGCGGCGTTGCCGTCGCTGGACGCACCAGGAACGGTCCACCGATGCCACCATTGTTGTTGACGGCGCACAGCAGCGGATTGAAGCTGCCATGCGAGTGATTTGGTGACACGGGCGTCACCGATGTGGGATGTGGCTGCAGCATGGAATGGTTCTGTTGTGCAAACAACGGCATACCCGTCGGACTGCTCACAAATTGCACGGGCGGCGTTGACAGCAGCGACATGTTCAGCGGCAGCGGTGGTGGACTCCGATAGCTGATAGTCTTCTCCTTCTGCCAGACAAACACATTGTGCACCATCGCGCCGCCACAGAAGACGATACCGACGCCAATCAGCACACTCGTGATGATCGCCGGCGTCGAGTGAAAATGATTGAACGTATACAGTATGATGCCGGTGAGGAAGACGGGTATCGAGATGAAGAATCCGCTCACCGCGCACGTCCGACTTGCGCTCGACTTCTCCAAGTACTTGTTGTCACGGCCATCGAACATCGGGGAGCGCAACAGCTTCACGGCGAACAGAAACTGAATGGCGCAGACGAGCAGGCAGCAGAGATTCAGGGAGAGCGACAAGGCGCACAGCGCCAATGTGACATCATAAACGATGATAAAGTCCTCGCTGCTAATACTCCGTGTCAGCGCATCCTCGCGACTGTTTGGCGAGATCTTCAGCAGGAAGATCAGCGAAAGCAGCGCCAGCAACAGCGAAACTGCAAAAGATATATGTTTATATACATATATACATATATTATAGTGCATTTTTAGTCTTAAGGTTATCTATATATATATATATATAAATCAGTTTGTCCTGATTGGTGATTGGTGATCAACGTACTAAGCGATAAATTTCTATACAGAAACTCGGGAAATGAGGAAAAACCGTTATATGCAACTTTTTTGTGTTTCATCAGATCGGGTTCAAACTTTTTTTCAAAGGATCATTATAAAAATTCATTAAGAACTGTATACCAATTTTATAATTTTTTTAGTATAAAAATCACCCCCCAAGAGGAAAATGGTGGGTTGTATGTGGAAAATTGAATTTTCGTCCGATTATCTTCAAATTGATTTTCAATGCTCTACATAACAAAATATTAACAACAGGACTTTACAATTTTGTAAAATCAAATTTTTGAAAATGGTGGGAAAACAGTTGTATGTAACTTTTTGGTTTTTTATTATATTGGGTGCAAACTTATTTTCAAAGAACATTATAAAAATGGAAATGTGTACCAATTTTGTGGAAAATGCACCCCCTGGGAAGAAAATGGTGGGTTGTATGGGTGAAAATTAGATTTTCGGCTGATTTTTTTAAAAATTGATTTTTAAAGGAAATCGCTTGGAGGGGAAATCGCTTGGAAAAAAACGAGCTATTTTTCTCGATCTCTATGGTGGTATGAGATATTATAAAAGTAATATTCAAATTATTTTTTTTTATTGTTTTAAATAAAGAAGGATGCGTTTCCGATCCCATAATAGTAGTATCTAACCATATGTAGGCAAACTTTTCAACACTTTCCATAACTTTGTCCAAACTGAACTGATTTTCAAAATCAATGTTTGGCCGGTTTTTTAATGTTACATTGAAAACGGTGAAATACAATTTTTGATCGAAAATCAGTTTATGATTTAACCCCATCTCATATATCAAAATATGTATAAGTGGAGGAAAGTGTGAAACTTTAAAGAACTTTTTATGCCGGAATGACGAAATACGAAATGAATAGCGCTACACAGAACACTGGTAACTCACCCAAGCAGAGCAATCCGAGGCTGGTAAGCACTTCGCGGGGTCCTGGGCCATGTTTTGTTGGTTTCACTGTCGTCTGCAGCACGGAATTGGGATGAATGCCCAAATTGTTGCACAGACTATAGTTATGCATATTATTATTATGATTGTTATGATTGTTATGATTGTGGTTGTTGTTGTTGTTTAGATGATGTTGGGGCAGGTGTTGCTGCTGCGATTGTAGCAACTGTTGCTGATGCTGCTGCTGCTGTTGCTGCTGTTGCTGTTGCTGCTGTTGCTGCAGCAGTTGGTTGCTGCTGCTGCTGCTGGCCAACATATGCTGATTGGTATAGGTGTGATGATGCAGACTGTTGCCATTGCAATGGCCATTGGGTGTGAGCGGTGTCAGCGGCTTCATTGGCGCCGTGGCAATGTTGAGCAGCGTGGAGGCATTGGCCACGCGACCGGTGGCAACCATGCCGTTGAGCAACGTGCTGCTGCACGTGGATGCATTTAGCGCCGATATGTTTAGCGGCTGCGGCGGTCGCAGGTGAATATTGCGTGCGGTGCTTGCAACAGCAGCTGCTGCCGGTGTTGGTGACGCACCCGCACCCGCACCCGCTGCTACTCCCATTGCAGGACTGGTGGTGGTTGTTGTCGCTGTTGTTGCTGCTGCAGTTGTTGTTGCTGCTGTTGTTGTTGTTGTTGTCGCGGCCGCTGTTGTTGCCAGCGCTGACGCGGAGGGTGCATTGCTGCTGCTGCCATTGCAATTATTGTTGCCACTACCGCCGCTGCTTGTACAATTGCCATTGCTGTTAGCGGTACGCAGCAGCTGTCCGCCGACAGGGGCAGCGGCCGTTGCGCTGCTCGCATTCGAGGCGTGTTTCAGCATTTCCTGTCCCTCGGCTTCGGCTTCTCTGCTTCTAGTTCTACTTCTTCAACGTGGTCGTCGCTTTGCTGCCAAAGGCACCTGCCGCTGCTGCTGCTGCTGGCTGGCTGCTGGCTCCTGGCTAAGTCTGCTCCGCAAGGCAATGTTCCATGGGTGGGCTCACATAATGAATGCCTGGGCACCGAGCTGTCTATGCTAACTGAAATTATGCACAATATATAAAACATACTCCATTTAAATACAGTGAAAACATTAACTGAACGACATTAGTTCCTTTCAAAAAAACGCCAGCAAATTTCAACTCATAACTGTCCTACATAAACTAATGAAATATTTATTTTAATTGCTGAACTCAAACCAAAATTAATTCTTAATTTTAACTCTGAGTTACGCAAACTAAACTTCATATTTGCATAACTCGAATTTCTCTATAAATCGAATTATGTTCGTATATTCAAAAAAGTTTTTACACTTGGCACTTTTTGAAACTCGATTTATTTGCCATTTACTAGCATCCTGAGAACTAAGCGAATTGCAAGGCATCTATATATCTATATAGATAGCCTAATATATTATATATGTATTTCTCAACTGGCCAAGTTTCAGCTAGCCACTAACCCTATAAATGAGTAGGATGGCCAAAGAACTGAATTCATTTAGCCAGGCACCGTTTTAATGGCTTTCTTCAACGTTGTTAATCATGCAGCCAGAGGGTAGACAGATACAAAGATACTGAGATACTGAGATACTTATATACTTATATACTAGGCCCAGTTGCACGCTCAGTTTGAGCCAGAAATTGCTAGCCACAAGAATTAAGTGGCTAAAAACACGGACCAATGTGCCCGATAAGGCGGCCTTTCTCAAGTCTATAACTGATATGAAAACAGTTCCAGTTTCGATCTAGAGCTTGCCATTTGTTTGTTGTAGTTCCAACAAAAAAAAAAACAAAGTTGCTTCAACTTTAATAATCCTTGAGCCAAATTTCGGTGGAAATCACAGTTCCACTGAATTAAGTACAATTTGAAGCTGAGCCAATTTATTGTTGACTTTTTCATTTTTATACCCTTGCAGGGGGTGTTCATATTTTGTCACTAGCCCATAAATATACTTATATTCTGGATTAATATCATGTATCTTAATGAAAGTGAACACAGAATTTTGTTGTTTTCCGAATCCGATCACTATATCATATAGCTGTCATGGGATTTATCGGCTAAAAATAGTGAACTTTATAAAACATATTTTTGTTTTTTATTTCAACAATTACAAGTTTTATTTGCTGCTAAAATGTTATTCATAATTGACTACAATATATATATGCCATTGGAATAATCGGTCGAAAAATTACTTTTTGCTCCAAAAACTCTTTTCTTTGTTTTTCCAAAGATATTTTGATTAAGTTTATATATTATAAACTTTATGAAAAATATTATTTTTATGGCATTATTTATTCCAAAACAGACTCCCTGAAGAAGGCACAATAAGATGTCGAAACGCGTAGGAGGACAAATTTTAATAATTATAAAATAAATGAAAAATTATTAAAATGAACCACAATGGGCTAAGTAACTCGCATAAAATTCACAAATTATTGTTTTTAGCTAGCAATAATTGTCTGCAAGAGTATTAAATCTTCGGCCAACAGTTCTTTTCTGACGTTGTTTTTTTTTTATGTTTTTATACTGAATTCAGAGATGAGTTGGGGCAAATTTTGATTACCTTGCAATTTGGCACATGCACAAAACACACAGAAAAAAAATCACAAAGTTAAAAAAAAATAAAAAAAAATATATACATGCATACATGAAAGTATGTATGTATATGTATGGTAAACACTGTTGGCCAAAATGCAATTTGGCGAGTTGTAAAACAAGTTTACCTTTTTTTCAATAATTTTTTAATTTCCGCTTAGCGGCTGTAACATTTGCATAGCCATGGCTAACTAATAAGTAAGTAGTTTAATCAGTTGGCCCAACAATTAATTAATTGAAAATCTTGTATGGGAATGAATCGATGAACACAACTACGATGACTACGATCACTTTGGCCAACGCAGCGGCATCGTCATGCTCTATCTGGCCAAGACGCTTCCCCCAAAAACAAAAACCGCGAGACGCTCTAAGATCGAGACACGACTGGCAACTGGACGCCCGAGCAAAACAAACGGCCAAGCAGAGAGCCCGGCCCCGGCCCCGTGCCCAGACCCCAGGCCCAGAAGCGACGGCAACAAAACCGCTTTCCAGTTGTTGTTGTTGTTGGTGGTGGTGATGTTGATGTTCAAAATACATACAGTCGCACCTCGCTAACTGTAACTCGAACGAAACTGTGCAAAAGCGAAAGGAAATTAAGTTTGAGTTTTTTTTTATGTATCTAGTGTTTTTTTTTATATAAATCAAATTACAATGTCCCGAAACTTAGCGAAAATATTTCGTAAAATTTGAGATAATATCCTTTAAAGACAGGGATTTTTTTTAAATGTATAACTTAAATTTTGAGTAATTAGTTTACTTTCAAAATATAAAATTGCGATTAGTTATTACACTAAAATCTTTTAGCTGAATTGAAACAGTCGCAGTTAGTTTACTTTAAAAATAAGCAAATATTTTCTGGCTAATATTTAAGGTTAAATTTCGCTTAAGGTAGACATATTGGTCTTCTTTCCCTATAACTAAAAAAAAGTTTAATACGATTTTCCAGTCGAATGAGAAATAATAATATGTGCACATAATGACAAAGTTTTAAGTTTGATTGTTAAAAAAAAAAAAAAAAAATCCATGCAATTTTCTTTGATTTGATCTGTAACTCAAAGTCGCTATAAGTCGATTATTTTCAGATGTTGGTGCGCTTTAGTCAAGTTTGACTGTATATAAACATGTGTATGTATGTATGTGTGCATGTGTGTTTGTGTGTAGCCAGAGTCGAAGTCGGAGTTGGAGTTGGAGTCGAAGTCGGGCGACAAGTGAACGATGAGCGATCGAGTGACAAACAACAACAACAACAACAACAACAACAATAGCTATAGCTGTAGCTATCAGTCCAGTCGTCGCGGTCAGTTCGATAGTCGGCAGTCGGCATCAGCCGTTGGTTCTAGCCGCAGGGGCTGCTGGTTGCTGAAGCCGCCACTATGCGCATAACCAGTTAACAAGGCAACACAAATATACGTATTATATACACAAATATATGTGTGTGTGTGTGTGTGTGAAGGGAACGCGAGAGATATTAAGAGGGAGGGAGAGAGAGGGAGCGAAATAACAAACAGAACCGTGGCAACATTTACCTGTGTCCAGTGGCCAGTGCTGCCAACTTAGCATTTCTTTTCAACCCCCACTCAAAAGTGGCTAAAAAAGGTCGATAAAACCTGTCGACTTTTAGCTACATTCGAAATTGTGTCCTTCGCTAAACTCGGCAGTTTTAACAGCTACAGACAGCAAATTTGCTATATAGCTTCTTGTATACCAAAATGAGGTAAAAGTTAAGCTTTTCCCCATAGATCCAAAAGAGTAGTTGAAAAACTCTGCTGGTAACCAAGAACTAGCTATTTGTTGCTTGCCAAAATGAGCAGCACTGGCTCTAGGCTCAATTGTATATGGATAGATATTCCACTGTGCAACAAGCAAATAACCTGAACCTGATCGGCGCTCTGTCTATGTTGCACATCTGCATTTGTATCTGTATGCTGTATGTGTAGGCAAAATGAGAGCGTGTTTGCGTTTTGTGCTACCATCAACAACAACTTCAACTTGCTAAGCCGCATTCCACAAGTTCCGGCTGGATGTGAATGTGGGCAGCGGGGCGCGCGCTCTTTTGCATTTGCTTTCGACTGTAGTTGCTGTAGCAACTTGCCACATAACAACATTAAGTGTCTACTGCTCCCTACATACCGAATATTTATAGCATATACTTGAATACATACTTTTGAATATATGTAATGAAAAGATTTTCAAAAGCAGTATCGAAAAGTACAAATACATTTTCTTTGTCAAATATATCAAATATTGTAAAAGCTAAGCTAGTAAAATAAGCGTTTTTATTCAAATTGTGTATAATTTTTGAAATTGCGGTATTTTAAAATACCACTCGCAGCGTTAACGTCTGCAGTTTTGCAAGCTTAACGCTTGAACATTTTTCTGGTCACTCTTATCGCGCATTCATTCGATAGTCTGCGCCGTCAATCATCGTTCATCGGCCGACCGCCATTAGTTATTGCCAGTCTTACCTTACCTCACGCTTTGTGATAATATTATCCGTTTATTATTTATTGGTTACCGACACTGCCAAAAAATCATAATAAAATAAATAAATCAACAAAAAAATGACTGACCCGAGCAAACTGTTCGTGGCCGTCGTCTGTTCGTCGAACATGAACCGCTCCATGGAGGCCCACAATTTTCTAGCAAAAAAAGGCTTCAATGTGCGCTCCTACGGCACCGGTGAACGGGTCAAATTGCCGGGTTTGGCGTTTGATAAGCCAAATGTGTACGAATTCGGTACCAGCTACGAGGAAATATACCGCGATCTGGAGAACAAGGACAAAGAATTGTATGTTATGCGATATACAATTGAAATATTGACAAATTGAGACCTGAAATCTGATATCCGTTATTAGTTATACACAGAACGGACTGCTGCACATGCTGGACCGTAACCGGCGTATCAAAAAGTGTCCGGAGCGTTTTCAAGAAACCAAAGAACAATTTGATATTATAATAACAGTAGAGGAGCGTGTTTATGATTTAGTTGTCTTACACATGGAGTCGATGGATTCCGTTGATAATCGACCCGTACATGTACTGAATGTGGATGTTGTGGATAATGCGGAGGATGCATTGATGGGAGCATTTTTAATAACGGACATGCTTAATTTGGTAATTTCATGTGATTTCTTTTTCGTTCGAAATAAAAATATAATTGCTAAACATTTGCCTGACTCAATTCCAGATGGCAAAATCAAATGATATCGATAATGATATCGATGAAATGATACAGGAATTTGAAGAGCGCCGAAACAGGGTGATTCTGCATTCGGTACTCTTTTACTGACAGCCGAAGAACTTTGGTAATGGTACAAGTCCAAGCAAACACCTGCGCTCTACTTACCAACTGCAATCGATTGTGCCAACATCGACACGATTGCACTTATCGAAATGATAAAAAACTTGAGGAATGTAAATATTTAAAACAGATCAATCAGTACACACTGTCGTCATGCATGTCCACCAATAGGACGAATCGAAGAACACACACACACACACACAAACAAACAAACAAACACTCACAATCGAATTTCCATTAAGCTACAAAAAATTTGTAATATTGCATGTGCTAATATTAGCGATGGGCATTCAATGACCCTTTGCACCCTCAATACCCGGTCCGTTATTTGCCACAGAAACGAAACAAATGCCAAAAGAGAGACGAGAGAGATTATCGGAAAAGAAACCAAATGAACAGCGACATAACACCTGTGATCGGGATATTAGGACAACAACAAATATTTCATACAATAACTATTATTTTAACCGATTGTTCCTGTGGGAACTATATGACACAGTGCTCTGATCCGACTCCGACATATGTATGTACTGCCTCCAGAAAAAAAGGTTAAATTAGCTTCTGTGTACACTTGAAAAAAAATTGATTTATCAGAAATAGAGTGCAGCAAGTCCACTGAAAAAAACGTGAAAATAGAATATTTGATTAATGAGTTTTTTAATTTTTCACAGTATACACAGTTTTCTGCTCATAGCTAATATAAAAATAAAGACAAAGACAATCAAATCACAACAGCATCGACAATAAACTTTTTGGTCATATTTTGTCTACATTTTTAAACTCGCAATGAAGAAAATAATATTTGTGAAAAATTAAAAGTACAAAAAGTTAAACATGAAATCCATATATGTATCCATATATTTTCACACACGTTCTAACTAAATCCGCTGGGCACTATTCAATCAGTTCATTTCTTCAAGTGTATACAGATCATATTGTGTTTTCTTCCTGAGTTGTCTTTTGACATCCGACTCATCCTAACCCAACCTAACCTCTCTTTGAGTATTAAACTTGTTTCTCCACCGAATAACGGATCAGGCGCTGAGTGGTAAAGGGTCACTGAGTGCGCACATCTGCTTTAGACTGTTGTACTAAGAAAATCGTGAAAAATTTATTATATGTATGTAATTTTATCTTGTTTGCAACGTTTATTCCTATTTTGACTGTAAATATAACATACAAAGATCAATTTCAATATATTAAATGGCTTATTAGCATAAGTAAAAGGTATTTCGCGGCCTTTCAGGGGACAAATTTTATAAAAAGAAATCGGTATGCATGGTTGTCAATGTAATTTTAGTTGATTTCTGAAAATGAAATTTTCCCAAATCCCGTCTTAGTGCTAAGCTAGGCCCTACAAATTTTAGATCAGTAACAAACCTACAACTATTATCAACAAACAGTGGCTGGTCAGAAATAATAGTTTCCATAAATGCTGTCTAATATTATTATATCTTTTTTTTTTCATTGTTTTTAAACACTTGTGAATATTGAATATTCAAAACATCTTTGAAATACGGCTATAGAAATAACTCAATCTAAATTATATATAAAATTTTTTTTTTGGGTGGTTTTGTAAAGAAAAATATGTCTTCCAGCAGTTAGAAACGTATTTTTCAAAACGTATTATGCATGTACTTCCAAATTCGTATATTTGAGCTCCACAAATAAAATAGCTATTAGGATCTGAAAGCAAAGCGTTCTAATTTTGTACTACTACTAATGTATTTATAATGTATTTAACTTGTATGATTAAGTGAGCTCGTTGTCAGCTTAACAAACTACATGTAACGAATTAGGAATGATGGTTTTCGGTGTGAATTCATTCACCTGTTTATAGATTCGCCTCTGGAGAGACACTGATAAGCGTTTTTTGACAGTAGAGCATTTAAATACAGCCTAAATACACTCAGTACATACATATTTATATGTATATTTATACACAAATGTGTTTGTGAATCACCAGCTTTCGAAGAAGACCTTTAAAAATCCTCTGTTGGTGGCAATCATTTGTTTCTGATATGCCTTTTGTATGACTTTCATCAGACGGGCGCTCGGCAACCAAATTTGAAACTTGACAGCATAAGCTTTTGCCGAGAGACGTTTTTAAAGTTTGCGGCACTCTTTTTTTAGCGCATATTAATAGTATAAAGATTTGCATGCAACAACATTTGTGAATCCATGCATTTTCTAAGGTCTAGGTCTATGTAAATGTTATCGCAAGCATGACGCTGCGGAATAAACGCATTTTACAATTTTTAAAATGTGTACTTTTCTTGATGTGGCAACACTGGCCTCTCTTTTGAGAATAGGCTCTCACACACTGACCCACGTGTGTGTGTGTGTGTGTGTGTGTGTGTGTGTGTGTGTGTGCGGGCTTTTATGCACAAACAGAAAACCGGCACACTGAAAATATCGTAACTTTGTGTGCTCTCTCTACACCCTGTAACCCATACAAATTGGGCATCATGAAATAACGATTTTCGGCAATAGCTTTGTGGGCACACACTTGTTGAATTTGATATGTATGCTCTCGAAAACTACAAAAACGATGCTGTAAATTGCATATGTCAAAAAAATAAAGTAAAGCAACAATTAATATCTATATATGTTAAATATATTTTCAAAAAAGCTTAATTGCGACATTTTTTGCTTACAGCAATAAATAATTTAATGCTTACAGGATTTAATTTTGACACTTTCACTGTTAATTTGTAAAGTCTTACAACACTGCATTAAGAATCAAAATGTGTATACAGATAAGTCACTATTCTATATATGTATAATAAAATTGCTGGTGTCGACTGTCTTTAGATAACATTAAAAAAAATAAACAAAAAAAAAACCATGAATGAATGTAAAGTTTGGGTACAGGGTAGCTGCCAGTCGGACACTCTCGACTGAAGCACACATTTTTTTTTTGTTGGTTGCTTGTTGCTTTTAGAAGGCGTGCGTTCATATTGTTGTTGTTGTTTATGGCTGGCATTGCCCATTGTCGCTGTTGCTGCCGCTGGCTGGGTTCATGTACGCTTTGCACATTTAGTTTAGCGCATTCGCGCAGCGATCGTGTTAAGCTACATATCGTGTCTGTCTTTTTTGAGAGGGCTCCACAACTTCGAAAAACAGCATCAAACAAAACCGTAGCATAAATATAAACAACAACAAATAAATATATCATTCACGTTGCGCTTGCGTGCAAGTTGCATGTGTTTCTTTTGCTTATGTGCGTGTATGCGTGTGTGAGTGTTGCCAACCAAAGCTGAGAAATCATATTTCTGTGGACTTGACCTTTATTTTAATTATTGGTCGAAAGCTTGACAAATTGCTTTAGCCTGAATTAAGATATAAACAATCACAGCAACCGTCTTTTTTTTTTAACTGCCTAAAATTACTATAAATCATAGCAAAGCTGTCAACAAAATAGGTAAACAAGAAGTAGTTTCAACACACAGAGGAAGTTAACAGACAGAAGACAACAGACAACAGCCATGTTTAAACTCGGTAAGTAAAAAATGTTAATGTACATTCCTCAATGAATGCAGAGTGTGTGTGTGGGTACTTGCGACAGGTGGGTCACACTTACAAGAGAGAGGAAGAGAGAGAGAGACGAGAGAGAGCGCGCGCGCGCGCGAGATCGCCCTTCAAATAGTGTTTTTTAGCCGAAGGGTCACCTACAAAGCGGCGAGCTTATCACAATTTCCAATCACTCCACTTCACTCTGCAATTATCTACCAACGACGCTGACGTTGTAGTTGTTATTGCTGTTCGCTCCAAAGATTAGAGCGCCAGTGTTCACCTTTCAAGCTAAAGTTAAACAGAGAGAGAGGAAGAGAGCGTGCGCAAAGTGGCATTGAGAATTAGCCAATGTTAATGACATTGAAAATGTACACGTAAATAAATTACACATGTACATGTAGGTAGTATCAATGGTTTACACATACACAGCCCTGAGTGTGCGTAAGCAAGTGTGTACACAACAAGCCTTTCATAATTCAAATGTCGCGGTTTTCAATTCCAATTTCAATGCCAATGTGAAACACGACAAACGATGCTGAGTCATTTGCGCAGGAGTTCACTTCACAAATGCCATATTGTTAAATTTAGATATGATTGCAATCAAGTGACATCAAACAACAAACTGAAAAGGCAGTTAAAAATTTAATTTTTGAGTTATTTTATTATTTTATAATTATATATTTTTTTTTATTTTATATATAAATGAATATAAGGTGCATTTATGATTCAAGTCAGAATAGACAATAGTGGGTTCAAAACAATAAATAGTATAATATTTATTTAAGTATATGCCATTTATTGTCCATTTTTCTATTGTCCATTTTTATTATCATATTTCCTCATTTGTAATGTAATTATTATATCACTGTCACATATTTTTTTTATCGTTTTTCTTTATCACATTTGTAACTATAACGTATACTTATTTTTTTATAATATTTTTTGGGTTACAATCATTTGCACTGTTTTTATTCAGTTTCATCAATTGTCGAAATCTTTCAGCACGTATTACTTGTAAATCTCTGCTCTCAGTTTTCTGATTTGCCGCAGTATAGTAGAAGCGTCGTATCTATTCGACATATCAAGAGCTCTACTCGTTATAACTACTCAGTATATACAGGTGCTCGTGCATCTTTATTTCTGAGTTCTGAGTACTTTGTGCATTTGCCGATTTCCAAATAGCAACAACAACAGCAGCAAAAATCCAAAACCGATGCCAACAATTTCCGCCTCGGGTTTTCTGTCTGTTCGGCTTTCAGCTTTCAGCTTTCGGGTAACTGGGTGTTAGATTGCTGGCCACTTAACTTATCTGGCGTTCGAGGTATGAGGTATGAGCTAGGGCTAAGATATAGTCGCAGTCGCATAAATACGTTTGAAAGTCAAGCGATTTATTTCGTATTTGGAAACGCATCGAACGATGCACACGACATAGAACTGACCTCTAAGACGTTAGATCCAAAGCAAGTACCAGGAATAGCTCTACAACTTGAATAATGCTACCAAAGTGTTGTTTGCTATAATTGAACGTCTATAATATCTAATGTCTGCGTTTCTTACAACAGAGAGCAACTGCTCCCAGGAATCGGGCACCCTGGATCTGATCATCAAGTCACTCAACTCATCCACAATGATATGCGAGGGCACTCATTTTGATGGCAAAATACCGCACACTTTTGTCGTCTTTGGCGCCTCGGTAAGTACATACATGTAGCTGTAAATATTCGCGGATTGTGTATCTAATTTTGCATTTTCTAAACACTTAGGGCGATCTGGCCAAAAAGAAGATCTATCCCACATTGTGGTGGCTATATCGCGACGATCTGCTGCCAAAGCCCACCAAAATCTGCGGCTATGCGCGCTCCAAGCTAACGGTACAGGAACTTAAAGACAAGTGCCATGTCTACATGAAGGTTAGTGTTGTAAAACGAGCAACATTTTTTTAGATCTTGATGGAAACTAAGTATTGTAAGAAAGCTACATTTGTTTTGGGTATATATTATTTCGAAATACTATTATGTTTTATATATTTAATTCAAGTTTTTCTGGAGTCTCTTGACCTTTCTAAATACGCTCTCGATCTTGCAAGATCTTTGAATCTGTTAAAAGCTTTGTTTTCAATTTTATTGATTTCCAATCTGTCCAATATTCTATAATTTCATTTACTATTCACCAATTATAGTTGTATGCCAATATCTCAACTCAAAATTTAAAAAATATATAACCCTTACAAATATGTACATAGAATTTGTACCATATATTTCTCATCTTAGTCATATTTTTGCGGTTTTATTGCAATATTGTTTAAAATTAGAAACATGACAAAATGTTAAAAAAGCAAGTTTTGAAGCGTAATACCAGTTTGGACCTTGCCTACCTACAATTTTGTGGGGAATAATTTGAACTTGAATTTTTATCGAAAATTTCGTTGTAAGATTTAAATGTGATTTTCAAATAAAAGCTTAATCTTTATTAAAAACCCTATATTTTGGAAAATCGGTTCAGTTTTGACAGAGTTATGGATGTGGAAAGTTTTATACAAATAAATTGTATTCCCTCTCTTTTTTAGGTGCAACCCGATGAGCAGGTGAAATATGATGAGTTCTGGAGCTTGAACGACTATGTCGCCGGTCCCTACGATGTGAGAACTGGCTACGAGCTGCTCAACCAGCAGCTGGAGAAGATTGAGAAGAGATGCAAGGCGAATCGGATATTCTATCTGGCGCTGCCGCCGACTGTCTACGATGAGGTGACGCTGAATATCAAGAATCACTGCATGTCCACACGGTAAGTGAGCTCACCCACCCGCTCAACTGGCAATCTCTGTTGATCTTGTCTGGTTTGTCTAGCGGCTGGAATCGCGTGATCGTCGAGAAGCCCTTTGGGCGGGATGATGTCACCTCGAAGGCGCTGAGCGATCATTTGGCCAGTTTGTTCGATGAGGAGCAGCTGTATCGCATCGATCATTATCTGGGCAAGGAGATGGTCCAGAATCTGATGACCATACGCTTTGGCAACAAGATACTCAGCTCCACATGGAATCGCGAGAACATCGCCTCCGTTCTGATAACATTCAAGGAGCCCTTCGGGACACAGGGACGCGGCGGTTACTTTGATGAGTTCGGCATCATACGGGATGTGATGCAGAATCATCTGCTTCAGATACTTTCGCTGGTGGCCATGGAGAAGCCATGCAGCTGCCATCCCGACGACATACGCGATGAGAAGGTCAAGGTACTCAAGTGCATCCAGCCGCTGCAGCTAAGCGACATGGTACTGGGTCAATATGTGGGCAATCCGTCGGGCGAAACGGAGGATGAGCGCACTGGCTATCTGGATGATCCCACTGTCAGCAATGACTCCACCACGCCCACCTATGCCATGGCTGTGATCAAGATCAACAACGAGCGCTGGCAGGGTGTGCCATTTATATTGCGTTGCGGCAAGGCGCTGAATGAGCGGAAGGCGGAGGTGCGCATCCAGTATCAGGATGTGCCCGGCGACATCTTCGAGGGCAGCTCGAAGCGCAATGAGCTCGTCATACGCGTCCAGCCCGGCGAGGCACTGTACTTTAAGATAATGACAAAGAGTCCGGGCATCACATTTGACATTGAGGAGACCGAACTGGATCTGACGTATGAGCACCGCTATAAGCACTCCTATCTGCCCGATGCCTATGAGCGTCTCATACTCGATGTCTTCTGTGGCTCCCAAATGCATTTCGTGCGCTCCGACGAGCTGCGCGAGGCGTGGCGCATCTTTACGCCCATTCTGCACAAGATCGAGCGGGAGCATACGCCACCGATACCATACCAGTACGGCTCCCGCGGCCCCAAGGAGGCCGATCGCAAATGCGAGGAGAACAACTTCATCTACTACGGATCCTACAAGTGGCACGGCAACAAGCCCGGCACATCCAATCTTTAAGCGCTGCCTCCACGACTTCTCCTCTCTTCTCCACTCCACTCCACTCCTCTCCACTACTCTTCCTTTTTTTTTTGTTAGCGGGTATACATTAATAGATTTACAACAACTAGAGCTATATGCAATTTATCATACATATATCGGTTAATTCTATTTGGTTATATACAATCACTTTTGTATTATATTAATCATGTTTAATAAAATTAATTTTGGACTCCTTAGAAACCACTTTTTGTTTTCTTCACTTAAACATAGCTAAATTTATTAATTACAAATTTATTAATTAATAATTAATAACTTTTGCAAATTGGTTAATGAGCATGAGAGATGAGGTGATAAATTCGAAGAGATCTGAGTACATGGGTCATGGGTCATGGGCCAAATAAATAAATTTCGTTTTATATAGATTCGTTATATACAACAAGATTACTCAAAAAAAAAATATAGTATAAATAATTCTTCTTAATATACATTTTCTATATATAATCATAAAATATATACAAGTTTGGAGAATATACGAACTATTCGAAGTTTTGTGATGCTTTTTTTTTACAACTATTGCCTTTAACTTTAGCTCAGTGTCAGCTAGGATTTTTATAACGCTGCAAAAGTTATAACCTCAAAAAACAGTATCTTATAGAGACGAGAGCAAAGTTACCGTTAAAAGCAGTGAGTATTACAATTTGTTGACGTAAATTTAAATTGTGATAAATTTGACAACAATTTGAGATAAAAATTCGACTTCATTTTGGTTCTTGCAGAGAAATTGGAATTATGCGTGCATGGTGTGACCGTCACGATGTCACTTCGCTATTTATAATATTTAAATAATCGGTGGTGTCACATAATCCGATGTGACCCCATGGCGTTGTCTGCTTGACTGCATGCTGACATAGCAGGAGACTGCTGGATTCGGGAGCGAATGCAGGTTTTTAGGTAGGGGCAACTGCAGAGCAACTGCAGCTGGATGGGGCTGCATGCTTATGTAGTCTATGTGATCAGCAGCTGGAGCTGGAGCTGAAGGTGGCGTAGACAATGGACAATCCAGTGGCTTGAAACTGCCATTCAGCACGAGGGGAATGTCGACGGTCAGCGGCGCCAGCTTGACCACGGGCACACTGGTCACCAGGGGCATCTCCTCGGGCGCTTTGGGTGTCTGCCATTCCGACTGCATTTCATGTTGCCTGAAAACGCCCTCCGGTATTTCCACTTTGATATCGGACATGTAGCGACATTTACGTATGATCAGAGATGCCATTGTGCCGAGCACGAGGAGTGCAATGATGCCCTCAATGCTGTGTATCGTGTCCGTGTGGCTGGTACTCCGTACCTCGCTGACGTGTAACCATTCCAGCCAGCTCATGCCACCGCTGCCGGCGGCATAATTGGCGGACACGGCCCATTGGTAGGCGTCGACCTTGGCCTTGGGACTATCGAAGTGGCATCGGTCCCTGTCCACCTGCTCGCTTTCGATGGGCTGCGTCTCGTTGCAATTGGTGCGATCCGTTACATTTGAGAGGCACCAGTAGACGGTGTAGCCCACCAGATTATCATGCTGCTCCGGCCGCTGCCAGGTTAATCTGCCATCGATCTTGGAGACATTCAAGTCTGTCGGCAATCGTTGCTGGAATGCGCCGCGATTATCTACCACCAATTCGCTGCTCTTCTCCGACATTCCAACGGCATTTTGACTCCGTATTATTATTCTATAGCCATCGGTTTTCGTATTCAGATTCCGGATTATGGCCATATTCGGTTCGATCTCAATCTGTGCATGTCTGAAAAGTAAACAAGATGCAAATTTTATCACAATTCGTCTACATTTTTTAAAATACTCTATTATATTTGTACTACATATTTAAATACATAATCTCTATATACATATAAAAGAGTTCGTACTGATTGGCGATTGGCGATTGGCCATGGCGATGGTGATCAACGCAGGGCCCAAACCATAAGAGCTAGAGCGCTGAAAGAGCTGACGTAAGTGCGTACTAAGAAGTGATTGTGGAAAATTCTATACCCAAGCTCGGAAAATGAGGAAAAACCGTTGTATGAAACTTTTTTTGTTTTTTATCCGATTGCCTTTAAACTTAATTTCAAAGATCATTATAAAAATTTATTAAAAACTGTATACTAATTATATGGAAAATGCACCCCCCCCCCCCTTGGAGGAAAAAAGGGGTCAAGGTTGAATTAATCCGATTTTCTTTAAACTTATTTTAAAAGCTCTACATAACAAAATGTTGTATGCAACTTTTTTGTTGTTCAAACTTATTTGCCAAACTCTTCAGAATAAAATATTAACAATGTGATTTTTGAACTTTGGAAAATGCGGAAAATTGTCGCAAAATTTTTGGAATTACCATGATTTATTGGGAGATTCCATTTGTGTTAAAAACTGCTAGTAATGCATTATTGTAAAAAACTTCTTTCTAAAATATCAACAATCCCAAAAATGTACTTTCTGAAAATTAAGCGAGCTGCCTTTGGCGATAAGAGTATGGCTCTTTAGCTTCAAAAGCTACATTTTAAAGTGCAGGCATACGCCCACAATTTGAAGATACAGTAGAACTTCTCTAACACAAACTAAAATAATATACAATCCCTCTGTCGAAAATATTGCTTTCCAAAGCGAAAGATTTAAAAAAAAATAATTATAAAATATTTTGTATACCCTGAACCCATTAAAAATGTATAAAAAGAGTATAGCTAGTAAAAAAGGATGTAACAGACATAAGCAAGCAACTCCGAACCCTATAAGTATATATATTCTGGATCTACCCATGTCCGTCTGTACGAACGCGCGGATCCCAGAAACTTAAAGATCTAAACATATTTGGATTATAAGTTCTCGGATTGCCGGGTATTGTATCGATAAGTTTCGATTCCAGACCATTGCTTTTGGGCACAACTTGAAAATTATAAGAGCTAGAGTCACCAAATTTGGTATGTATATCCTCGTATAGCATACATAAATAAAAAATATTTAATTTTTTGATAAACTTCCTCCATATTTTCAAAACTGAATAAAATTTAGATGTGGACAGATAATGACCAAAAAGAAGGGCATTTTTATGGGATTTGGTCAAGTCCATTATTTTTGTAATTTTGGTGAAATTTTTGACAAAAAAAAGAAATTTGTTTTAGTTTTTCATATTAGTTTTGAATAAAAAATAATATTTCAAGATTCTTAGATTTGAAAAAATATGTTAACATGAGTTTAACAAAATTGGAAAATAAGATACTTTCAAAAGTACATAAACTTTAGATGTAGAATTGAATAGGATGCCAAATAATGACTAAAATTACTTTGGGATTGACAATCGGTTCAACTTTGACAAAGTTATGGGTGTTTGAATTCTTGGAAGGATCATTTCATGACATGCATGAATGTAAGGCAGGGCCGGGCTCAGGGTATCTTCTAGTCGGGCACTCTCGACTGGAGCACTCTTAATTGTTTTATTTCGATTTCTATTCGATTTTTGGATAAATCAACACAGCAACGTTATCGTTAGCGAGGGTTTACTGTATATTCGTTGTTAAGCTGATAGGGAAAATGGGATTTTGTTGACTCACTTGATTACGCCGTTATTCTTGATGTTGTGGATGCTGAGATTGTAGGTAAATTGTGGACCATTCCATTCGAGCGGGTGGAGCTGCTGCCAGTAGACGCGCAGCTCGCTGTGATTGCGAGGATTGAGATGATAGCCACCTGGCCACACCACTGGTGGTCGGCGGGGCAGCGCTGGAGCTGTGCTGAAGCTGTAGTTGAAGGGTTGGCTCCAGCGGGCGGAGCTGTCATTGTAGCGTCTCTTGATGGTCAGATCGTAATTGTAATGTGGATGGGGAAGATGTTGGATGCAAAAGTTTTGATGAATTGGCAGCGCCACCGGCGGCTGCCAGCTCCAGGTTTGTGGATACAGGTCTGGCTGCAGCTCCACGGACCACGAGCTGTTGAAGCCAATGTGATTGGTCAGCTGCTTGTCGGTCCACTGCAAACAGATGGCATCGCTGGTCCGATTCAGCACCTCCACCTGCTCACCCGGCCGGCTCAAAATGATGCACTCCTCCTTGGACAGGCTGAAGTTCAAGGCCGGCTGCGCATCCAGCTTATCAAACATACGCAGCGTGAAATTGAAACGTCTGGCGAACTTGTCGTATTTATGCCTGGACATGGCGCAGTGCATCCGGTAAGGCATATCGGCGGGCAAGCAGTTGACCACATGGTAGCCATGCTGCAGCGAGAAGTGTGTGCTGGCGTCCACATCAATGCTGAGCGGCGGTGCAGTGAAATCACACTCCAGTGCCGCCTGCTCCTCATCATCCCTATACTGGCAACCAAAATCGTGCACCTCGAACCGTACACCGATCATAAACGCAGCGGCCTTGAGTACATGCTGCCGGCAGAAGCACTGATAGATATAGTCCTTGGCATGCTTGGGCTGCGCGGAGATCACCTCATGGTAAACGGCCGTGGCGTTAAGTATACGCACCGTGAGATTCGCATTGCCATGTGCCTGCATATAGAGATTATCGACGCTGCCGCAGACGGACTGCAGCGAGCTGTGCGTCTGGGACCAGCAGGTCACATTGTAGGCATCACCGGTGCGTAGCTGGCGGCTGGACGGCTCCACATGGAAATCGCCCAGTGGGTTGTATACTTCCCCGGCCAGGCACGGCTTAACTGTATTGCCGAGACACGCGACAATCACAAGTACGGCGTAAGGCAATAACATTCCGTTGACGACAAGAAATACGGTTTTTATTGAGTCGCTGCTGCTGTTTTATATTTTATTTTACTTTTTTTTTTGAAAAGTTCCGCAATCTGAACGTCACGCAATGGCTGCAGCTTTTCAACTACGCTCAAGACGTAGTCCGTAATCACTTTTGATGTATGCTCATACATACATACATATATATGTGTGTGTGTATATTACGGTATAAGCACATGATATGATCGCTGTATACTTGCATGTACTCTGTGCTACACTCAGAGAGAACGAGAGAAGAGCGGCTCTGAATTCAAATATTTATAAATTCTTAACGTTTTAATCTTTTTCAATTTCCAATTGAAATTCGCTTTAATAAAAGATGAACTTTATGGAGGAAAATTAGCATCAATTCATATTTCGAGAATAATTACAACTTAAATTAATTCTCAATATGTTTATAATTTCTATAAAATAGTTAACAATTGGAGAATATTATGCACAATTCAAGATTGCATTTTCTTTGTATAATGGAAACGATTTTCTTGAAATGAGAACTATTTTTAAATAGGTTTAAATCATTATTGATTTCAAAAATCAAAGGATCCACTAGATTTTGACAACAAATGCACAATTGTTTCTCTGAGTGTAGCATTTCGATTCTAATACCTTCTACTCGGACATTCATAGTAGTAAAAAACGAAAATGGCATGCAAATATGTGTATATATATATTTAAATATTCAAAGCCCATTCTGCACTGTGTGTATTGTGTTTTATTGCACGTTCTCTTTTTCCATTTCCACAGACAGAGTATATAAGATTCGTGTATGCCATTATTCCCATATAATAGGCACCACGACAATAACAATAACAAATAAAAATACAAATACAAATACAAAATAAAATCATATGAATATATAGTGTGTATAGAAAGCCTTGTTATTGGGCATATTATTTTTGGACAATGCAGCTTTTTATAAAGCTTTTAAGATCTGTTGGCATTCTATGAACAATTGTAGCCAACTTGTAACCTACTTTTGATGCAAAATTTGCATTGATTGCATTTAATTGATCATTAAGAGCGTACGCATCATTTTTATACCCTTGCAGAGGGTATTATAAATTTGGCCAGAAGTTTGCAACGCACAGAAGGAAACATTTCCGACCCCATAAAGTATATACATATATTCTTGATCAGGACGACAAGGCGAGTCGATATAGCTTTGCCCGTCTGACCGTCTGTTTCTACGCAAACTATCAACTTTGAAGCTATCCTGATGAAACTTGGTGCAGATGCTTACTATGTCGGAATCAGCCGGATCGGACCACTATAGCATGTAGCTGCCATAGGAACGATCGGTCGAAAATGTTTGTTTTTTAAAAAAAACTCGACCAAACTTACCAAATATAAGTTTTAGCATTATTTAAGCACGCTTTCAAAATGTCATCAAAATCGGACCACTATATCTTATAGGAACAATCAGTTGAAAAATGAGTCGTTGTATGAACAACTTTTTTGTTTCACAAGCTATCTTAACCAAACTCAGTAATTGCAAGTTTTAGTATTTTTTATATAGATTGATTGAATTTGATCAAAATCAGACACCTATATCTCATAGCTGTCATAGGAACGATCGGTCGACTATTTTTGTTTTTCAAGATAGCTCGACCAAACTTCCTAATTTTGGGTTTTAGCATTATCAAAGCACGCTGAGAAAATTTCCAAAAAATCAGACTACTATATATTATAGCTGCCATAGGAACAATCTGTTGAAAAATGAGTCGTTGTACGAACAACTTTTTTGTTTCACAGGCTATCTTAACAAAACTCGGTAAGTGCCAGTGTTATTTGACTTTATATAGATTGATTAAGTTTCGTCTCAATCAGACGACTATATCTTATAGCTGTCATAGGAACGATCGGTCGACTATTTTTGTTTTTTCAGATAGCTCGACCAAACTTCCTAATTTTGGGCTTTAGCATTATCAAAGCACGATAAGAAAATTTCAAAAAAATCAGACTTCTATATATTATAGCTGCCATAGGAACAATCAGTTGGAAATTAAGTCGTTGTATGAACAACTTTTTTGTTTCACAAGCTATCTTAACCAAACTCAGTAATTGCAAGTTTTAGTATTTTTTATATAGATTGATTGAATTTGATCAAAATCAGACACCTATATCTCATAGCTGCCTTAGGAACAATCGGTCTGAAATATTGATTTAAATAAGAAAATTAATTTTAAAGGTAGCATTGTCATTCTTTTTTGTATAAACAAGAGTGTTTCATTATATTAAGCAACTGCAAGGGTATACTACCTTCGTAGCGCCGAAGATCGTCTTTCTTTCTCGTTGCTTATATAGTACATTATTTGCGATAAGCGGCCGGAATGCGTCAGTGTCCGGGCTTTTTGTACGCATAAATCGCTTAATAAGAGGTCAATAAGGGTCAATCAATATGCAAATATCAAGGAATTCAACTGAAACCGTAAACCACAATCAGGGATTTCCAGCCTTCACATCACAATCGCAAAGTCTCAGCGCTCTGAAATAGATCATTCAATATTTTTGTATAATCCGGGCATGGGCAGCGATAATCTGAACCGGAAAAAGCAAATAGTTTATATTCAATCGTAGACAAGAAATCATAATCACAATTATTCATAATAATTGCAATTCGCCGGAAATGGCAGAAGAATCGAACTTGTAAGGGGAAATATTTTCTCAAATGAGTTCACTGATGTTGAAAATTCGCAATTAAAATATAAACTAGTTTTCGGAATACGGTACATTTTCGGAAAACTTTCTGATTTTGCTGGAGCATATATTGTCACAATTTTAATTCCCTACGGAAATCTAGTGAACTTTTAGAAGTAGGAGCAGCTTATTTTGTAAATCTGGAAAAGTCTTAAATGGACTTAAAAAATACAATTGGTTCTTCGTGAACGTTTAAATCCAGACAATCTGAAAGATTTGAAACTTTCACAAAAAGAAATTACTCCAAAATGGTACATAATTAAAATGTGACACAAAAACCCAATATTTGTGTATCTAAGGAGCTCTGGTTAACAAACAAAAATAATCGAAATCTTTAAAAAAAAATATGCATATTTAAACTTAATGAATATGTTAAATAATCGATGAAATACTTTAATGCCGAGATTGTTACAGTTTGATAACGACTTTAAATAGCAAACGTGGAAAAAGTTTAAATGATTTGCGATTAAATCTCAAGGCATGTGAGTGCCAATGAACCCGACCCAAACAGCTCAAATGTCAAAGGGTATCAATTATAGCCATGTAAACGTTCAAGTGGTGTGATTAATTGAAATGCCAGATGTAATTTGTTTCTTTTTAAGTAGTAATATTTATGTATATATGTATATATATATATATATATATATATATATATATATATATATATATATATATAGCTCTTAAATCAGCTTGGTGCATCGTTTAACCAAACGTTTTTACATATAATGTATGTATAGTCGTAAAGTATATAGTTGGTAGTTCATTATGTATAGATAGTTAAAACAATACTAAAGCGTCAAGAGTAAGCTCGAAGTGGCTCATAAGAACTGACACAGTGCACGCGAAAAGTATGCACGCCACTCGCAGCATACAAAATACAAAATAAAAAATGAAATGAAAATACAAAAATTAAAAATAAATTAAAAATTAAAAAAAAAAAGACGCTGCACATAAATGAATTGATCGATTCAAATCGAACGATTTCAAAAGGAAACGTCACAAATTACAATTACAATTACAAAGAGTAGTTTTGTTAGATTTTGTTTTAAATACAAGTGCCCCGGCTTTGTGAGTGTGTGTGTGTGTGTGTGTGTGTGTGAATAATGAGTTTTATTAAAATATGAATTTGATGCGCGTGTCTCTGTCTCTCTGTGTGTGTGTGTGTGTGTGTGTGTGTGTGCGTGGAAGGCAAAATTTAGCTGCTAGCTGAGCTGCACTGGCAACAACAACGTAACGGAATCAAGAGCGAATCCCAACGCTCGCGTGATCCTGCTCGCCAACCGCTTACAGCATTTGACGATTCACATAGCCACCCATATGCGGTGGCAGCTGATGTAACGTCTGTTGTGCAGCTCCTGCTCCTGCTCCTCCTCCGACTCCTCCGATTCCGCCGTTTCCAGCTGCTGCCACGGACGTTGCCGGTGGCTGCGCTGAGATGGGCTTCATTAGGCCATTGCGCTGCAGCTGCTCCATGGACGTATAGCCAAAGCTATTGGCCATCAGCGGTGCTGTTGGAGGCGCTGCTGCTGCAGTTGCGCCGTTTGTTGTTGCTGTGGCTGCGCTTGCTGCTGCCGCTTCCATGGCTGCTGTCGCTGCTGTTGTTGTTGGCGAAAGTGTCTTGAGCTTGTGCAGATCGGCTGCCTGCACATAGTTGCTGGTATTGAGCAGATGCACGGGTGAGACGACCACGGGCGGCGTGGGCGTGGGCGTGGGTCGCGCCTGCAACACCTGGACGGGCACATAGCCACTGAGTGGCACATTGTCCAGCAGCGATGATTGATTTAATGTTGGACTTAAGCTGGACACTGTATTGGTCAACGGTGTGGACCAGTTCTTCATCTGTGTGGGCTTGATGTAGCCCGTTGAAGCGGCAGCCACGGCAGGACTATTTCCGCTCGCCTGCAGTTCCGTAGCACCTGCTGCACCCTCATCGTCCAGTAGGAAGCCTTGGCTCATGGCCATGTAGCTGGCGGCTGGCGGCAGTGCTGTCGTCGCCAGCTGCTGCTGTTCCTCGTAGCCGCCGCCAAAGCCGCCGCCAAAGCCGCCGCTGCTGGAATTGTTGGCCAGCAGCAGTTTGGAGCTCTCATTGCCGCTGCTAAAGTCATGTGGCGAATACTGCGGCATGTAATCCGGGGACGGGTCAATGCGTGCGCAAATGATGCCATTGGCGCCGCCACCGCCGCCGCCACCAGGGCCGCTGCCATCCGCACGCGCGCCCATCTCCTTGGGCTTCTTGAGGTCCTCGATGACGCCCGTTGGCAGCATGACGCCAATGTCGGACATCTTCACGTACTTTTTGTAGGCGGTGACACAGGCGACGCCGATAATAATCATCGCAAAGATCCCTTCAAAGCTATTGATCAACATTTGCGCATTGCTGCGATCCGGCGAGCAGCTCACCTCGTGCATCGCCCACGTGGACTTGTACAGGCGGTAGAGACTCGCGTTCTTATAGTCACGTATGGTCCTCCACTCGACATCCGTTAGCGGCGGATGAGCGACGCACTTCTGCGACTCCTCCGCCCGCCTGCCATTGGCCAGCGCTTTCAGCGATTTCGGCAGCAGTGCCTCCGCATTGACCGCGCGCACCTGATAGTGAAAGCGATGCAGTGGCGTGCAAATGGGCGTCATCATCACGCACGTCAGATTCGGCCGGGCGCTCACATAGCTCATCGGGTGATCAATTATCGTATTGTTGAAATCGCGCTCGATGATCACCACCTCGTAGAACTCCAGGCGGCCGGCGGGTATCTGTGGTGGCGCAAACTGCAGCTTTGTGCTCTGCAGATCGCTGTCCACCCACAGCGTTGGCTGCGATGGTACTGCAATACAAAATCAAGCAATCATTAAATAACAGCACATTTCAAATACTACAAAATTTGAGGAGTTTCAGATTTTACAATTCTTCAGATGTCGTCGAGTTTATTTCCCTTAACTCATACTTTAGGTTTAGCAACAATGAATCCCATTTCTAAAGGTCCCAATTCTCCAAACCAAAACTAAAAAACTAATGATTGTAATTTACTTATTGACATTTTTGCGATTTACAAATATCAATTTAAAAAAGGTGTTGCTAAATAATAAATGGAACCGTTTAAGGTTTAAACTATATATCTGGACGATCTAAACCAAATATAGATAAGATTTTTGAATGAATGCTTACCTCCGACACTGGTGCGAACGCGTATGGTATTGCTGGGCTGTGAGTTGAGGACGGTGCGCGCCTGGATGCTGATGTCGTAGTAAGTGTAGGCTGTGAGATTGGTGAGCTCGTAGTAGATGAGCTTCTCGTTGTCCACCAGCTCGTCGGTGGAGGCGCGCAGATCAAAGTGCTCGGTTTTGTTGTTATGGCGGAAGATGCCGCGATATTCGCGCACCACACCGTTCGCCTTGAGTGGCGGCTTCCAGGCGAGCAGGACACTGGAGCTGCTCATATCGAGATACTGGAGCTTTCGTGGGGAACTGGGTGCACCCTCGTCGGTGCGATTGATCAGCTCGTCGCTGTATTTACTGGCGCGACTGTCGGAGTACATGAACATCTTGACGCCGTAATAGGTGTACGGCTCCAGATTTTCGATGGTATGTTCCATGACATCCTTGTTCAGCACAATGGTGCTACAGTTGTCCGCCTTGCCGGCGGATCGCTGGCAATAGGTCAGATTGTAGCCGGCAAGTATGACCGGACAGACGCGCTCCGTGCTCCATTTGACGACAAGCGTTGTGTTCGTTACCTCATCGATGACCGGATCCATTTTGGCCAGATCATCGTTGCCATCGCTGGTGCACGTCATCCAATGCATGCCCGTATTGCGGCCGACAAAGTTCGCCGATACGGCCATATTCAGAGATGCGGACTGTCCGCCCTCTGTGCTGTACTGCAGCTGATCCTTGGGCACGTGCTCAAAGTGTAGGGAGCCATTGCATTTGGACAGCAGCGCCGGTTTCGCATTGCACCAATAAACTGTATAGTCCAACAGACCTGTTATGTTCTCCGGCGCCGTCCAACTGAGCTTATAGCTCGAGTTGTTCGATATATAAATGCTGCGTATTTTCTTGGGCACCCGCAGATGCGTATCCTCATCACTGATCGGCGGTATATAGAGACGACTCGCCTCCACGGAGCTGTTCACAATGTTGCTGCTGCTTATGAAGATCTCGTGATAGGCATTCTGACTCCAATTCTGTATTGTTGCCGAATTCGTTTCCAACTTGATCACCGAGCTGTCACTGTGGGGAAGAGCAGACAAAAAAAACAACAGATTTAGCCAGGATTAACAAAGTATCATAGCATGACTTTGTCAGCAGTTTGTCGGCCTAAAAGGCAGCACCCCAAAAAGTAAAATCAAATAAAAGAAAAACAAATACAAAACTAATTAAATCCAACTGACTAATAGATAGAAAAATTGCTTGTCATGCAACGAGTCTAAATAAATACTCAAAAGATTAATAATCGAAAGATCAGCAAATTCAACCGATAATCTTCTTACAATTAGTACATATAGAAATACAATTTTCGACTAAACGATCAGTCAAGAATATTATATAGTATTAAAAAAACAAGTAAGAGTGCTCTAGTCGAGAGTGCCCGACTAGAATATACCCTGATCCAAGGTCTTAAATTCAGACTATGTAAAATAGGAATCCTTACAAAAATACGTATTTTTATTTCTGGGAGATCGGGGAAAGGTATCCAAAAAGTGAAATACTTTTTACTATTGTATGCTGTAGGAGAATATACATACCAAATTTGGTGGCTCTACCTCTGATAGCTTTTATCGAAATTTATCGATAACTTTTGAACGGGACGAGATTTAGCGCGTTCATACAGACAGACAGACAGGCAGACAGACAGACAGACTAAGATGGCTAGATCGACAGATAGACAGACAGAGATGGCTATATCGACTCGGCTATTGATAGTGATCAAGAATATATATATAATTTATGGGGTCGGAGATGCTTCCTTATGCCTCTTACATACTTTTGCACAAAACCATTATACCCTTTTTCCCATTTTAATGGGATCAGGGTATATAAACATTTTTGAATGGTAAATTGAGCAACTCTGAAACAGATTATTTTTTAATGATGTTTTCAATTTTCGTTCATTTATTAAGGTTACTGGGGCATTGAATTAACAATATTAGTAAATAATAATGAGTGCTGCATATGTTACATAACACTTGCCAATATATACATATATACATATATGTTTATAGAAATTGAACGTGATCGTTGTTTATACACATGAACGTACATATGTAACTCAAGATATCTTTCTGAGGCAGTAAGCTATTCAGGCGAAATACGCTCTTCGAAAAATGATAATATTGTACATACAATATGCATGTGATTGATTGATCGTATGCTGCCTAGTTGTAACTTACACACCACATATCATATGATATCATAGCATTCATTGTGTAAACGTTTCTGTCGAATTGATGTCTCTGCATTGTGTTCGACGTAATTTAGATAGCGAAAACAAGACAACAAGACAACAAGTTCACAACCATACATTTGTATAGTGTAGAATGTACGTGATTTAAAACATAAATACAATTTGCAAGTTTTCCACACAACCTACACACACACACACACCGCAGCGAGTACAAATTTCTTGAAAATTGTTTATTTTTAACAATTCCCTGAATTTTCACTGTATGTTCGGCTGGCATTCATTTCGTTCCTTCTTCTTTAATTGGAATGCTTTTAATAAGAAATGCGCTCTTTTTTTTTAATGTAAATGAAAAGTAAGCAAGCATACATATATGTATCTATATATGTGTATGTGTATTTGTATGTCTGTGTATATGGGATAGATTTAAATTAGTAGAAATTGCTTTTTATTTCAGTGCAGTCCCCAGTGTGGGCGTGTGTAATAATTAAGAATAACTGAATAGGAAATACAATTGAATTGCATATAAAACTCAAATTAACTTGAAGAACGTTTCTCAAGTCAATACAATTCTTCTTCGAAAGAAGTTCTTTCTTCAACACTGCGACAGAAAATGCATAGCTACAAAATTGTTTTAGAATCATTTGAAATATGACAATTTGTTGCGGATTTTTAACCATATGTTCTGATCAAACATAATGTGTAAAAGTTGAGTAGAGTGCAGAAATTGAAAGACTCTAAACGAAAATGTTTAATTGGGATGCGAATGCTTATAGAATTCATGGTAAAAACAATAATCTTATGAAAATTATATGCGATCTATAAATATTTATATTAAAACCTGAATCTAACCTGAATAGGATAATAAATTTGGAACAGCAAAAGGCTAGAAATCAAGCATTAAATTTGTAAAGCAATAAAATATCATTTGAAATCCTTTCTCAATATTATCTCAATTGGTGTGCATCATGAATAACATGATTAATCCTAATGTTATATGTTATCAATCACAGAAAAAGGACTGATTTATGATAGCCTATTCTAAATAGTCACGATAGCTTTTACAATCATATAAAGAGAAGGCTGGCAGATGATATCAATGTGATAGCTTGACCCAGTTAATCACGATTTGGAGTGCATCGTGTAAATAGTCAAATAGTAATTACTTGGTGGTATTAATAATCGTGGGTACTCACGGACGCGTATTGTTGTTTTTATATTTGACGATATAGGTGAAGTTGTCGCCGTTGAGCTCGTGCTGCTGCAGCTGCTCCCAGTAGATGGTGACGGTTGCGCCCGATGAGTACACATAGAAGCTGCCGTTAGTGATGCGAGGCGGTCTTCCAGGCCGCTCGGCGAGTGTGCGAAAATTGTAATTGAGCGGTTTGCTCCAGCGGGATTTGGTCTTGTTGTTGCGGACACGCAGCTCCAGCAGATAACTGTAGCCGGGATAGGGTAGCTCTGTCAGGCAGAGTGTATCCTTGGCGGCCGAGGAGCTGTTGCGCCACATGGAACGCATCAGCATTGGGAAATTCTCGGGCGTCACATGCACCTGCCAAAGGACGCCGCCAATAAAATTGCTGCGTCGCGGCATTTCCCACGACAGACAAATCGAATCCTTTGTCCTGTTGAGCACTCGCAAATTCTGGCCGGGGCGGGCGAGCACCATCCTTTCCACATTATTTATCTCGATTTCCTGGGTCTCATTGCCCAGACTGTTGGCAATATCCAGGCGAAAGAAATACGTCTCCGAGAACTTTTTATACATCTCGCTGGTAATGTTGCAATTGACAATTGGCGATGCATCAAAATTGCAATCAACATTATAGCGATAAAAGGAGTTCTTTTGTGTGGCAAAGCTGACATTATATTTGTTATTGATGCTGTTGCGGGGTGCGGTAAAATTGCAAAACATGTAATCCCAATCGTAGCTGGTGCAATCAAAATCTTGCACAAGCAGCGGCCGGGTGCCCACATCCACCTGGGACGTAAACATGCCCATCCTTTTGCACATGCACAAATATTCGCCCTCCTGATCGCTAAGATTACGAAATGACATTTGTATGCTTGTCTCATTAATCCGCTGCAAGTTCGTGCCATTAAAGATGCGCTCCTCCCCATTGATGTTCGCCTTAAAGTACAAATCGGAGACATTGCAGGATTCGTTGCTGCCGTAGCCGGAATCAAAGAACTCCTTGTTGATGGTGCAACTGATATTTAAATCGCTGCCAACGGGTAGCTCGGCTTTTTCCGGCACCACCCAGCCGGGCGAGGCCTGTTGCGCTTCGATTGCTAGAAGTTGCAGCAGCATCATAGCCATCATTAACAGGATCCCACATTTATTTATTTGCATCTGCAATTTGAATATTTGAATTTAATATATACCAATTTTAATAGGGACACACTTGCACTTGAATAGTGAGTACACACCTTGATTGTTGCTTGGCTTAATTCAATTGAAAATACCTGGGCACACACACACACGGTTGCTGGTACGATTCACTTGTTGGCACTGGTATTGGTAATTCTCGGAAAACCGTTTTATATATGTTACCAAATTCCAAGAACTGATTTTATGGCATTTTGATACGTATTCGCCTTCGTGCAAATAACTACTTGGTATACCTTCACATTGACTGTTTTATTTTCGTTTTTATTATTAATCAGCAGTATTTTGTTTGTTGTTGATCTGCTACGTTTTAACAAACAGTATACAAGATCTCACTATCCCCAACCGTTTACTTTGCTTTATGCGTTGCCTTTGCTTTTCGTTTAACGCGCAGTGTGACCGTTTTGCGCGTACCTAAAACGTTAATTTTTACAACAAAAGTACGCATACGAATTTAAAAAAAATACTCATAGCTGCAACATTCTTCACTTAACTTAATACTTACAATACTTTCAAAGAAAAAGAAGCAATTTGTTTATAACATATAATACGCCACATCAAGTTATAAACTAAAAACTATATAGGTATAATAGCAACTCTGTTTGCATGTGACCAGTCCCACCAAAAAACCAGCAAATCCACCGATCTGGCAGCACACATAGTGGCTGCTTTTCTATTTGTTTTTTGGGTATTTAATCACCTGTTTGCCGCTGGTCACACCACTTTGTATGTGTCATATACGTGTGTGTGTGTGTGTCGTATGTGAGAAAGTGACGAATTACTTTTCATCAAATGGAAAATAATTTAGTTTGAGAGCACGTATAAATTTCCATAGGCAAACACAAAAAATAAAAAAAAAACAAAAAAACCCAACATAAAGACACGCTTGCAAAGAATAGAAAAAGCAACGCAAAACTAGCGCTGAAAAACAATCAAAATGGCCGAAGGCGGTAGTAAGCGCATCAACGTGGTAGTTAAAACGCCAAAGGACAAGAAAACGGTTGAAGTTGATGAAGATTCTGGAATAAAAGATGTGAGTATATTGAAATGGATGGATTATGGGATTGGTTAGGAGGGGGGGAGTGGACGGTTGGTGCTATAAAACATAATTATTGCGGCGGCTACTGTCCGCAGGTGGGGTGGGCACACTTGTACCACGTAAGTGTGTGAGTGTATGTGTGTGTGTTGAAGGTACAGTGCATTTTTTTTGTTCTCTTTTTTCTCGAAAGGATGACAAAGTGCAAAGTGTGACCATATGCATATAAATGATGTTTTCTTTTTTTTTTGTCATTTTTTCACGCATTTTATTTTGTGTTTACAGTTTAAAATTTTAGTGGCGCAAAAATTTGAAGCGGAACCTGAACAGTTGGTTTTGATTTTTGCTGGTAAAATCATGAAGGACACCGATACTCTGCAAATGCACAGCATCAAGGATAATTTAACGGTTCATTTGGTTATTAAGGCGCCAACACGCACCAATGAGACTCCGTCACGTGCTCCGGCAGATGTACGCCAGACACCATTTGGTTTGAATCAATTTGGTGGATTGGCCGGCATGGAGGCTCTGGGAGCCGGTTCTAATACGTTCATGGATTTGCAGGCTCGTATGCAGAATGAGCTGTTGAATAATGGGGATATGCTGCGTTCGCTGATGGATAATCCATTGGTGCAGCAGATGATGAATAATCCAGATACGATGCGTCAGTTGATCACATCGAATCCGCAGATGCAGGATTTGATGCAGCGCAATCCAGAGATATCGCACATGCTCAATAATCCGGATCTGTTGCGGCAGACCATGGAGCTGGCACGGAACCCGTCGATGCTACAGGAGCTGATGCGTTCGCATGATCGGGCCATGTCCAATCTGGAATCGGTGCCGGGCGGCTATAGTGCGTTGCAGCGCATCTATCGTGACATTCAGGAGCCGATGTTGAATGCGGCAACTGAATCTTTTAACCGCAATCCGTTTGCCGGTCTCGTTGAAGGCGGTGGAGGTGGTGTCGGTGTCAATCCCCAGCAGGGCACTGAGAATCGCAATCCGTTGCCAAATCCGTGGGGTGGCACTGGAAATCGAGCCGGCGGCAGCAATGGATCGACGGGCCCAAATCTTGGCGCCAACAATCGCACCGGCGATCAGCCACCAAATAATGTACTCAACTCACCGGCAATGCGCAGTCTGCTGCAGCAGATGGCCGATAATCCGGCACTAATGCAGAATCTAATGAATGCCCCGTATACGCGCTCCATGATGGAGTCCATGTCACAGGATCCCGATATGGCGTCCCGTCTGCTCAGCAGCAGTCCGCTGCTCTCTAACAATGCGCAGATGCAGGATCAGATGCGCCAGATGATGCCACAGTTTATGACGCAAATGCAGAATCCCGATGTAATGAACATGCTTAGCAATCCGGAGGCCATCAATGCCATCCTACAGATCCAGCAGGGCATGGAACAGCTGCGCACCGCCGCACCAAATCTTGTCGGCACTCTCGGCATCCCTCCGCCGCCGCCGGGCGTCAATAATCCAGCAGATCCGGCCAGCGGCGATGGCTCCAGCGCCGCTACCACCAACAACACCACGCCGAACAATATCGCTGCTCCCACAGCCAATTCCAATTCTGCAGCCGCGCCCCCATTGGCGCCTGGAGGCGGACCCAATGCGCAGCTATTCAACGATTTCATGATGCGCATGCTCAACGGCATGTCCAACAATGCCGACAGCACACAGCCACCAGAGGTTCGCTATCAATCGCAATTGGAGCAGCTGGCAGCCATGGGATTTGGCAATCGTGAGGCCAATCTACAAGGTAAATACTTTCATATTGTATTTAGTATATATATATATGTATATTTTGAAATCAAGGTACATATATATTCTCGATCAGTATGAAGGCATGGGTCCAAACATTTCATTGCCTAAACCGATTTTTGATTTGACCTCTATTCTAATACAAAGTTCAAATCCAGAAACACAATTTTTAGTCATGTTACAATAGTGCCCTACAAAGTCGGACTTGGGTACAGGTCCAAACTTTCAACATCCACAACTTTGTTGTCAATTGCCACCTAGTGCATACATATGTATATATATATATATATATATGTATTTATAAATTGGATTTTTATTTACACCTGTTTACTGACTAATCGTTCTCTTTCTCATCCTTTACAGCACTGATTGCCACGTTTGGGGACATTAATGCGGCCGTCGAGCGTCTGCTGTCGCTGAATCAGTTATCTCTAAGTTAACGCTCTTAAGGCGAACGCCTCTCGTACACGCCAAACGCAAACAATGTCTATATACATATATATGTATATATACATATACGCAAATTATATGCTATATCGCTTTGTAAAAACTGAGGTATATGCGCCCCCTTAAGCCCACTTAAAACACAAACACACACACACACACACAACCCCCATCACAAACCCGTTACAAAACCCCCTTCAGGGGGCGCCTGTCTCAGTTATAAGTCAACGCTGATAAAGCTCCAACAAGCATACACTCACAACTAGCGAAAGAGAAACAAGACAGCAAGAAGAAGCATAAGAAGAGAATACGTCGTCTTGAATCCTATAAATCAAATCACAGAAACAAACACACACGCATGCACATACACAATGGGTCCGCCCACGCACAGACACAACACACAATTTCGCTTGAAAATTCCCAAAAACTAATCTATACAAGAAAAAAAAAACAAGAAGAAGAGAACATGCCAAAGTCTGGGCAGAGTATCGACGATCGATATTACTGAATTTAATCGATAAATTCATGTTCAAAATGTAAACTTAATGAACCTAATAGGGGGTGGGGGGGGTACAACTTTACTGCATATATAAGTATATATATATATATCGGTATACATAATTCAATTTTCAATGGAAGACACACACGCAAACATACCGAGAGCAAAGGATTCAATTACACACACACACACACACACACACACAAACACGCGTCTCATGAATTCGAATCACGTGTTTGTTGAATAAAATTCTTGTGCTCCTGTTAAATGTGAAATTTATTCTTACTCTAATCGTACACGTATATACGTATATGTATATATATTCATATGTATCTAAACATATATATAAATGGAATACTATTTTTTTTTTTTTTTATTTGTAACTGTTGAAACAAATGTTTTGTATTTGTTAGTTTGCAAATGTAAATTTCTATAAAACAGAAAAGAAAAGATACAAAAAATAACATTTATGCATGTGTGCGTGTATATATTTATATATATATATATATATATATATATATATTTATACACATATATATATATATAGTCGCGTCTGGCGTTACTTGCGGCAGTTTTGGATGCATTGGATGCTATATTACAAAAATTGAGCTTTTTATTTTATGCTACTATATATAAAAAGTAAATACGGTAACAAACCGAAAGAAACACTTACATATGTGCATATATGTATAAATATATATATATATATCAAATATTCCATGGTGTTAAAAAAAAAAAAACAAAAAGACGTA
Organism: Drosophila maculinotata; assembly: GCA_035045305.1. Lineage (NCBI taxonomy): Eukaryota > Metazoa > Arthropoda > Insecta > Diptera > Drosophilidae > Drosophila > Drosophila maculinotata. The sequence goes on along the minus strand of JAWNPD010000679.1, from coordinate 488,076 downwards.
ACTATTTGAAATTCCTTAGTACCAAAAAAAAAAAAAAATACAAAAAAAAAGAAAACAATTTCTTTTATGTGTTAAACTACTAATGTGGGTCGGCGGTAGTGGGGGGGCAGCTTTTTTTTTGTTTTTGTTTAGTGGGGAGCTTAAAGTTGAGTGTTCCAAGAAAATAACTTTTACTTTTAATTTAACATTCTACAATGTATATGGAGACTTGGGAAGGAAGCCGCCGAACATAACAAACAAATAAAAATAAACAACAAAAAAAGAAAACAAGAAATTATTCGATAGGAAAACTACGTTTACTGATTTCGGTGTGAAAAGCTTAAAAGTAAATAAATAAATGTAAATGGTCACATGTTTTTGAAAAACCTAAAAACAATTATGATGATAATAAAACTGGTAACCATATGGGCATGCCTGAAATTGGTATATCATATAGTAAGCTCGATCAAAGAGTTGTTTGACTTTCTAGGTTCGTTATAATGAGCTTATAACACTATGCTCCAACTTATATATTCCTTATAAATAAATTATGTAACTGTATCAAGTTTCTTTAGCATAGCTTTGAAATTAAAAGTCTAGATCTAATGCAAATAAATGTGCTTCATTGAACTTGCAAACTGAGCAAGAAGAAAATCTGTTTCGCTGTGCCGAATATTTAATACTCTTCCAGATACCCATACGCATTACCCAAGTAAATGATCAATTTACCATCAGATGACAGCGCTCGCTCTTATGTATATATGTATGTATATGTGATGTTAGTTTTTCCATTATTACAGATCGCATGGAAGCTATATTATTTAGTAGTCGGACATTGATGCGACTACAAGTGAGATATTTTGCAGTAAAGTTGGCTCATGATATATTTTTGGTAAAAATCTTTTTCTATGGAAAGTCCCTTCACTATCTAGAATTATCGACTGATTGTTTCAATGGCAGCAATATTAACTTTTAAAATAATTAAGATCAATTTGCACAATCTATACTAAGCGTAGTAAAACACGTTTTTCTAAAGATTGTTAAATTTGTTTAATATTTTTTTTAGGACACCTATGTGATACAGTAATCCGATCTTGACGGTTTTCACATGTGTGTTGGTTCCAACAAAAATTAGCACTTGCCCAAAGATTCACCAAGAAAACTAAGCGAAGCGCCTAATTCCGAAAGACAAGCAGAGAATCGTATCGGCCAGCTACTTATCCCAAATATAAATATTTATATATATATTTTCAGTAGTTCACTGCATTTGAGAGTCTGAACCTCTCTGCAATATAACGAAAATCGCAGCAATTATATAGGGATAGGTATAGGCGAAAATAGATTAGAGCAGGCGGGAAATAGTTGTAGCAGTAGTTGCTGAAGCACATTTCAAATATATAGCATACAATCTGTTATACACAAAAAAACACATTGCATCACAATAATACATATCTCCAAAATCTCGTCTTAATAGTATCAAGCTAGTGTTTTTGATTCTTAACTGTTTAAAAATTCTCAATGTTTTCGTTGGCCAAGCGAATAGGCACACTCAGTCAACGCACACGGATATCCGAATTGAATTCCCAGGACAATTCGTAAGTATTCTTGTTGGGATCATCAGCCCATCATAAAAATTAGTTTTGGAGTTTATTGAATCGGAAAAATGCCACCGATAAACATTGTATAATTGGCTTAGAGCTATTGACATCAGATATGCATATATTCCTTTATATATATATATATAAGCACGGTATACACAGATACACATATACATACATACATACATTTAAAAAATGGCATTGACATGGTATATATACATACAGATATTGGCATGGTATACACAGATACACACAGAGATATACAATACATAGATACAGTGAATTTTCGGATTAGGGTTTCTTCTTCTTCGGCTGCGTCCTTAGAGCTCCTCGAAGAAGGCGACTCGCGCCTTTGTCGAACCCGATTTGAGCTTTTTCAGCGTTGAATATTTATTCTCGCCGGCCTTAATCTGCGCCTCGCTGAGTATATCGAGATTGCTCTGATTCTCCTCGATCTTGTGCGGCGCTATCTCGCTGCGCAGCGTTTGCAATTGATTCTGCACCTGTTTCTTCGATTTGCGCAGATACTCCAAATGGCTGCGCTCCATTTCGTTGGTGATCTGCTCCATCTCATTGTCGGTGAGTATAAACTCCTTTGGCTCGAAGTCATCCGAAATGCCGCTGGAGTTGTCACCGAGTACAATATAATGCGATGCGGATGTGGTCAGATCGGCACCACCGGCCGTTTCCATATCGTTTGTGGAGCTGCTCGTCGTCAGCGATGGCGTACTGATCGCCGCAATGCTGGAGGCGTTATTCACATTCGCATGCGATACGGTTGAGGCAGTTAGCAGGCTGTCTGTGGAGGATTTGCGGCCCCTGTTCAGGAAATTGAGCAGACGGGCGGTGGCCTCACGTTCGGCCATTTTGGCACAGATCAGCTCCTTCTTGAGCTTCTCGGTCTCCGCTTCACGCTTGTCGTTCTCCACGGTCAGCTGCAGCACATAGAAATCGGCATCGCGTATCTTCTTCTCCAGATCGTGCTTCTCGCGCTCCACTTTCATTTGGCGCTCGCGCAATCGATCCATTTCCGTCTTGAAGTGATTTGCCTTGCATTCGGTCAGCTGCATTTGCTCCTCGTTGACGCGACTCTTCTCAAAATACAGCTCCTTGGTTTCCTCGGAGCGGCGCTGCCAATGTTTTCAAAGAATGCGCATTCAATTAACTGCTACACATATTGTGGTACTGTGACTCACCAGCGCATCACCAGCCATACGCATCTCGTCCTGCAGATGCTCCAGCCGCTTCTCCATCTCATAGCGCTCGTGCTCGGCCTTCTCGCGCAGCTGCTTCTCCCGGATGAACTTCTTCCGTTCGATCTGACGACGCTGCTTCTCCTCTTTTGCCTGCGCCTTCATCTGCTGTATCTCCATGGTATCCGGTTTGCGTCGTCTCATGTAGAGATCATGATTGCCCTTGCACAGATCAAGTATCTGCACAGAATCAACCATGCAATAATAATAATATTTAGTTTAATACACACTTAAAACAAGCCCAAATATTGTATAATTCTTAAAAGAGTTCGAGGAGTTTAAAGTTTAACGATCTTTTATCTCACCATTTTATTGATGTGCAGGTCCTGCGAGTAGAATATAAAGTTCGACACTTTGGCATCCACTAGACGTATCGTGAATTTCTTGTCATCGAAACTAACGTGTCGTATCTCGTTCCACTGGAACGTTGTCTTTGGGGTTAGCTTATCGCGCTCATCGTAGATGTTGAGTCCCACCGCTGTGACGCCCAGCCACAATTTGGTTTTGTTCTTATTCTGTGGGAAACGAAACGGGATATGTGAGGTTAGGTACGGCTTAAGGTTCCCCGATCCTCGATCTGACTTACTGTAATAGGAAAGTAGTTAACACCATACATGTCCAGATCTTGTGCGATTTTAAGATATTCCATTTCGACTTCATCGCGAGTCATGGGCTCGTGATCCATATACCTGATTATATATAATCACAAACCAAAAAATGACTAGGACTAGGAAATAAACTGTAGTCAGCTATTGGTCTAAAGTAGTAACAAGTTTGGTATGATAGGGGTTGAAATTATTGAAAACTAGTAAGAAACTTGATCGGTTTATTATCGTATGATATACGAGAATTTACATACCAAATTTCTAGTCTCCAAATCTTGTACTTTGCCAGTTCGATGAGGTAATCGATAGTTAAGCTTAGCTTAATGGTTTTTGGCGAGCAGGGTGTACGCTCTTACGGGTACTGGGTACAGGGTTGACTTACCAGGTCTTGATGCGCTCCTCCCACATTTCGGGCGTCATCTGGTATTGATCGGTAACGCCCTTGGGCAGCAGTTCGCCACCGGCTAGCATGCCATCCTTGTAGCTCTCGTAGTCGTAGGGTCCGTACTGGACATGGACAGCATAGGAGGCGAGTAGGACGGATGCCTCGGGACGGCAATAGATGTCCATGGAGAGGATGCTCTGTTTAACTTGCAGAAAGAACAGATGCTGTGTGATCTCCTGGATGAGCTCCTCGCTAACGTTCTCCGGAAAGAACTTGGCATAGAAACTAAACACATAAATGCTGTTATTCGCATGCAGCTCCACCCGCTGATCCTTGACCTTCTTCTCCATCTTCAGCCAGGACACATTATTCCGCGTGTCCACATACTGCAGCCCAAAATACCATGATTCCCGCAGGCCAATTGTCCGGCAAACCAGATCAAATAGCTCCTGTCCCGTGGAGCGTGTCTCCAGTTCGAATTCGAGTTCGGAATCGAAGGTGCTCACCCGAACCGGCAGCGAACGGTTTTTCTTCGAACCGAAGGGGCTCATCATCGATTTCGATAGCGCTTTCGATTGTGATGTATTGTTCTTCTATTACTATACACAAATAAACATATACATACACACACACACGCACACGCACATATTTCTATATACAACAAATAATTAGCTATTTATGTTTACTTGTTGCACATTTTCCATTGCGTTCATTTGTGGTGTGTAAATACTGCACTGGCACTTCAATTTGATACTTTTTTCTAACTAACATTTAACAAATATAATATTACAACATTTAACGTTGTCAAAAATAAATCGCGAGCATATAAATAGCAACAACAAAGAATGAGTGAGCATCGTTGTGTGTGTGAGTGTGTGAATGCGTATCTGTGTGACTGAGCGAGCGATTGAGAAAGAGAGAGAGAGTTGGCAGGCAGGAGAGCGGCTGTCAAAATTGAGAACAATGTTCGGTTGGCGAACGCATGCACAGTGGTATGCAAGCATGGAATTTTATTGAAAAATTCCTATAATACTTTATTAACAGTATTCCTGCTACATACATGGCTTAAAGTACATTGTCTTATTGACATAATGTTTAAAATGTATATTAAATTGAACGAAGCTTAATTAACAGTTGTACACATGTGCGAACAAATTTGTAGTCTTATCTTGTGATATATTTACGAAGGTATTTTAGAATCATTAGTGGTCTATTATTACAGTTGAATCGTTTGGTTAACACTTATGTATGTATACTTATGCTATTTAGAACACAGCAGTTGACTCATTTTGCAGAAATTTTCAATGCCAGCTAACGCAAGCATTATGAATGAGAGCTTCTAATATACGATAAAAGATCGGCATATTATTCCATCTGAGATATTCCTTGAATTATTGGCACTATCAACTATTAATTATTATGTATTCTGTTCACGAATGGACAAGGCAAACGATTTGAGTTATCTCTTTTGTTTTTTTGGTTTGCTTATTCCATTTTATTTGTAGCTTATATTTAAATGTATTTGTTTTTGTGTGAGATTTTATGCTTAATTTTAATTTAATTTTTTTTTTCGGTATCACTGTAGTTCATCGCCTTTTAATATGCATGCACAGCAGACTTGATATTTTTTTTTACAAAAATTAATGATTGCTGCGTTTAACACGTTCAACGTGCAAGTCATACAACATTTTATTTTTTTCATAATAATATGGATTTTGATCGGCATTTAGCTCCGGACTATACTCATATCCGGCTGCTAACACCTCAGCTGGTCCGATCCCACACCCAATTCCTCCACCGCCTGTTATCGACGGTAATATATAGTTGTTGTTGTCATTGATTAGATTTGGAATACTGCAATTACTGCTACTACTGCTATTCCCATCATCGTAATTTAAATGCAGGTTGTTTATGCGCTTGGACAGTGGCATAGATTCACATGGCAGTTCATCTTCGCGACTACGTTTTCTGCAATAAAAACAGCAAAAATATATATTGATATTGAATTAAGTATTAAACTATATTTAAAGAAATAGAAACAGGTTATTGCAATAGTATTTTAACCCCAATGCAAATAAACTGCAGGTCACTGTAAATGCGTATATATGTTTACATATATAAATTTATAGAATGCATGTCTGCATAAGACGCAATTCTAAGTGGGCGTATTGGTTTTGTTATTTGCTAATAATTTGGTAATAATTCACATACCTTGTTCTCAGAAATGCATCCATTTTGTTGACATACCCCTTGGTTCTTTTCTATGGCTAACGATTCAGTTTGGTTGCTCACTTTGTTGTCGCTGCAATTCTCATGTCTTGTTCTTCGCTACATGTGAGCAGGGTTGTTTGAATCAAAATATCGATTGGCGACAATATCAATATCGGTATTTTTAGCAACACTTTCAAATGTTTAACTTATTTAACGATTATTTTGTAGAAGAAGACGGAACAATTACCAAATGCAAATTGTGCAAAAGGCAATAGACCCTTTGGCAATCAATAAAAAGATATATTTTTAACAAAAAGTTTTAAAAACAAAAGATATAAATATCGATACTATCGATATAGCATGTAAAGATTGATAGTGGTGCCACTTGTAAACGTCAAATCAAGCGATAGCGATATTCACAGTGGCAACCCTGTGCTTCGTCATTCGCACGCATACAGATTACTATTGCTGGAGAGAACGAACACACAAAAGAAAAATAGTAGTTTTCTATACGAATCGACGCCCAACCCAGCCCAAAAAAAGTACATATTTGTTGCTGTTTTTCAATAGAAATCACTTGTAAGTAAAATTGCGCAAGTGGGCGACTCAAACGCACTAAATACGACAATAATCAATTGCATCTGCTGCGCAAAGAAAGAGAAAATTCTGTAGTGAAAAGTGACGAAAAATGTTAACGATGACTGCTTTGGCTGCTTGTCTGCTTGCGCTGCTCTCATGTCAGTCTGTGTGTGTGCCAAGTGCGTCAGTGTGTTAGTGAAAAACGATTCGTTTAATTTCATTCTTGCTGCTGGCGAATTTTCGAATTCGAAATGTGCCTATAATTTGTGCATTTCATTTGCCTGGCTTTCTAATAATTATAAACTTGTATGTGTGTGTGTGTGGGCGATGCAAAACAATACACATACACATGTGCACATGCATGTGTGCATGTGTATATTTATACACAAGTGCATTTGTGTCAAAATAAATTAGCATATTTGCTGCAGCAAAACTATATAACTTAAAAAACCCACACACGCATCCACATAAATACATAAGCACTCACTGGTTATGGTGTTGTAGCAGGATGGTTGGGGAGGGGGGAGCCAGGGCTGCATATATTTCATATTAGAACTGCGAGCTTATCTAAGTACTTTCTGTGTGTGTGTGTGCTTGGTGCTTTTTTTTTTCTTCTGTCATTCTGCACAAACACATACACAGTTTGAGTCATCGGCTCTCTTTTGCTTTATGCTCCACTAAAAAGGAAGCCGCCGGCTGTCATTGTATGTGTGTGTGTACAAAGTTCTACAGATACAACTCGTTCGCATAGATAAGACAATAGTTGAGCAAAAAGTATAAAAATAAAAATAATATTTACAAGTAAATAGGAATTTGCGTCTCGGCTATGGCCTGATATGTGCATATTAATGTACATATGTGTGGCAACACTGGTGCAATGATAATAACAAAGCGGCGTATGTACTTCTAAATGCGACAGCAGGGCCAGTGTGTCCACCCCCCAAAGTTACAATCACTTGGCCGGGCAAGGGCTTTCCTCCGCACACACTTCCCCGCTCCCCTCCCGCGCTCTTTTGCGTCGTTGCGAAAGTAATTAAGGCATATGAGCACACACACACACACACACACATGCTCGTGTCTGTGTAGCTACAGCGAAGCCTGCGAAGTTGGCCACACTCGAAATAGCTTTCATAGTTTAAATGCCTTAGCAGACGTACGATATATGTACGATCAGAATAAAATCCTATCTTAGCCAAACACAATTGGGATTTTACAAATCTTTCACTCGTCCGTTGACAGAAGTTCCAATATACATAAATACATATATGTATAATATAAGTTAATACACAGTCGGACTTCACAGACTTCAACGACTATCTGCCATAATAAGGATTATAGAGACTTCGTGTTCAAGAAACATATAAACGATCGTTAGTCTGGTTTTTGTATGAAACACTTTTGTTTTGCAAAATATATAAACCAAAACTAAAGAAGACGTAACCAATTATCATTTGGAATTCGATATATAAAGAATTTTAGGTTATTCTACTCCAAAATATATTTGGCTTGGGGAAGTTCGACTTTGATTCCAGCATTAGCTGTGTTCCAGATTTCACTGTACTCTGTTTTGATTGAAGCTGGGGACAGTTGAGTAGCCAGCCAACAGTGGGTCTTGAATAAAGTGCAACCTCAAGACTAGAATATTCGTACATTGTTGATGTTGCTAACTGTATTGTTTTCTTTTAATCGATTGTGTTTAGCAACCGTTATTCAAACTCGTTCGGTATGCAAACCATCAAGTGCGTGGTCGTAGGAGATGGCGCTGTGGGCAAGACGTGCCTCCTCATATCGTACACAACCAACAAATTTCCATCGGAATATGTGCCCACTGTATTTGACAATTATGCGGTGACGGTGATGATTGGCGGCGAGCCGTATACGCTGGGACTATTTGATACGGCCGGACAGGAGGATTACGATCGGCTGCGTCCGCTCTCCTATCCGCAAACGGATGTCTTTCTCGTCTGCTTCTCGGTGGTCAGCCCCAGTTCATTTGAGAATGTCAAGGAGAAGGTGAGCTGCAAAGAAAAACTATCTCTATATATATATATATATATATATACATATGCATATAATATAATATATATATTATTTATTTGTTTTACAGTGGGTGCCGGAGATAACGCACCATTGTCAAAAGACGCCGTTCCTGCTGGTGGGCACACAAATCGATTTGCGCGATGAGACAAGCACATTGGAGAAGCTGGCCAAGAACAAGCAGAAGCCCATCACATCCGAGCAGGGCGAAAAGCTGGCCAAGGAGCTGAAGGCGGTCAAATATGTCGAGTGCTCGGCCCTCACACAGAAGGGCCTGAAAAACGTATTTGATGAGGCCATTTTGGCCGCACTGGAGCCCCCAGAGCCATCCAAGAGGAGGAAATGCAGATTCCTTTAACTTTTTTTTGTTCGTCTGTTGTTTTTTCGGTTGTTTTTTTTCTTCGCCCTCAACAAAAACAAAAAAAAAAACGAAACTAAACATAAAAAAAAACGCGTACTATATATACTACAATATACTATATATGTATGTTACTTTTTCTGTCCTTTATTTTTTTTATTTTTAAACTGTATCCATTCTCGCTTTCAAGCTGTCCTCCTGTCCCCCTTCTTCTTCTCTCTTGGAGCCCAGTGCTCTGCCCTAAGCAAAAGCAAATCTTTTGCTAATCCTTAAATTTGCATTAATCTTATTTTTATTATTATTTTAAAATGTATTTTTACATTTAGTTTTTTTTTTTTGTTCGCAAATGAAATTAAATCAAAAGTTCTGCTTGTGCTGCCCTCGCCCCGCCCGCCCCGCAAATCCTTACCCAACCCACCTTTGGATCCCCTTCATTATTGTTTTTGGCGCAATTTTCTTATAAGATAAAAGGGAAAAAATAAGCAAAAAACAAACAAAACAACAACAATAACAATATAGCAAAACAAATTATTTATATATACATATATACAAAATTAAGAGAAGGAAAAGAAGGAAAAAAAAAACAAAACAAAAAAAAAACAAGAACAAAAAAAGAAAACTGCAATTTTCTGTTTTGCATAAATATAAATATATGAAAGAAAGTAAAAATTAACCTAAAAATAGGAGCAAAAAATAAAAAAGCTGAGCACAGTGTGAAGAAGATAGCTCACAGCAATAGAGAGAGAAGCGAGCAGAGAGACGAGAAATATTATATAAAAAAGAAGAACACATATATATAAATACATACATACATACATAAATACATATAATGCATATATGGAGCAAAATAATAATAAATACACATATAAAATTATGTCTACCATTTGTTTACACACACACACACACACACACGCAATAACAACGGTACACAAAAATCGCGCTCGCGTTAACTAAAAAAGAAATATAAAATTGCGTAATGTATGTAACGCTATTATGTAATAAAAGTAAGAGTATTGAAGTAATTAAGTAAAGGTTGCAAAAACAACTCAAAACAAAAGAATTGAAAAAAAGATAACGAAAAAAAAAGCAATTCAAGCCCTAAACTATATAAGTATAATCAATAAAGTAACAAAGCAAAACAAATAAAATAAAAAAACAGCAACAAACGACAACAACAACAACAAGAAGCGAAAGATAAAATGAGAAAAAAATTGTATTGTAGTTCAGCATAAAAACAAAGAAGAAGCAGAAGATGAAGAACTAATGCATTTTTTAATATTTTTATATGTATACATTATCAATTTTTACATTTTTTTTGTTAGACCTTAGACATTTGACATTTTTGATTTCAGATATTATAATAAAAAAAAACACAAACAAAACAAAAACAAATATATAATGTAAAAAAAACAACCGAGTTGCATTACTTTTTAAAAGGGTTTATTAAGGTTCCATACTTGTATGCCCCTAAAGGACAACGACCCCAGTCGCTATAATCTATCTGAACTGGGCTGCCCGCTGAGTGTTATTGCTGAAACTTGGTACAGATGCAACTTTTAGCTGCAGTTAACACATGTGGCGAAACCGGTAGGATCGGTCGAAAATTGCGTTTTTTTTTACCATTTTTTTTGCTTATCCTATTTATACAACAAACATTTGGTCAAAAGCGAATTACCATAATATACATAAAAGGAACAATAAAACTGTATCTTCAAAAGTATGTTTATAATATACAATAAAATATATGGTATACAGTTTTAGGATTTATGTAGACCAATTTCGAGGGGTCTTTAAAAGTGCTTAAGAACAGATCCGAAAATTTGCAAGTCTCTAAACATTAGAAGGATTACAAGGATATTTAGAAAAGTTCTGAAAAATAGAAATTACAGACTCAAGGCGTCAAATTGAATTCGAAGATTCTGAATTTCTGAACACGTCTAATTACATCTGACTGCAAGGATATTTAATTTGTTCTTCTGTAGTGAAGTCACCGTTCCCGTTGTTTTTAGAGTGGCTTGATCCACTTGCATTTGATGGAGGCCAGCGTCACGTCGCTGACAGCTGAGACATGGAAGCCAGCGGTGCCAGCGATGTCAATTTGATCGATGTCCTGATGCAGGCACGCATCCTGCTGCTGCAGCAGCTGCTCGATGCCATGCCAGGCGATCATGACGCCATTGTCGGAGCAGTAGCGCTTCGCCGGACGAAAGCAGCGGCAATCGTACGCGAGCGTCAGATGCTTTAGGTTCTCATATATCACATCATTGTTGGCCACGCCTCCAGAGATGACCAGCGTGGGCGGCGACGCGCCAAACAGTCGCCGCTGCAGGCAGTACTCCAGTGCGCGCTGTGTGCGGTGCATCAGATGGCGACTGACCGCACGGAGGAGACCCGCACAAAAGTCGGCATAGTTGCTGATGCAGCCGTCGGGCGGAGTGCGCTCCTCCCGCTCCTGATGGCGTATGGCGCGAAAGGAGTTGTTCTTGATGCCCGCAAAGCTGAAGCTGCAATTGCGCAGCCGGGCGAGCGGCAGGGGGAACGCATAGGCATCGCGATTCTGAGCAAGCTGGGCGGCATGCTCGATGGCCCGGCCGCCGTTCCACTGTCGATACTGAGGCAGCACATAGAGACGCAGTCGCCGAGCAATCTTATCGAATGCCTCGCCGGGCGCATCGTCCAGCGTTTCGCCGAGCAGCGTCAGGCGGCCGGGACCGTGCACCAGCGCCAGCTGACAATGGCCACCGCTGATGAGCAGGCACAGGTACGGATAGCTAATCTCCTGCAGGTGCTCCATGCGTGCCTGCAGCGCATGTGCCTCCATATGATGCACGGGAAGCAGCGGCAGTTGGTGTCTGCGTGCCAGATGGCGGGCAAAGCGCAGGCCGACAATTAAGCTCAAGGGCAGACCTGGTCGTGTGGTCACCGCAATCGCCTTCAGCTGATCCGGATGCAGTTGCGCCTGATCCATGCAGCGCTCGTAGGCGGCAACAATGCGCGCCCGATGCAAATCCTGGGCACGTGGCGGTATTATGCCACCATAACTGGAAATGTTTATCAGATATACATATTATATAATATATTTAAATAAAATTAAAATAATTTATTTATTTAATGTCAACATTGCAAATTGAATAAAATATTATTAGAAAATTATATAATAATATCAGGGTATCTTCTAGTCGGCCACTCTCGACCAGAGCAATCTTACTTGTTTTGTATACGTTTGTGCAATCTCTATGTATATGTGCATATGTGTGAGTGAGACACTTATGATTTTGGGATCTTGTTTATGGATAATTGGCCTTAGTTTCGTTTGACAATATTTATGGATTGAACTTATAAGTATTGGCTGCTTAAGATATAAGTGGCAGGTATATTACTACATACATATATCTTAACTACTTTCCAGTTATATTTTATTTACCGGGTGTGAAACTTCTGCTGGGATTCGAGCACATTGGCGTGCACATGTCCTGTTGTGTCCACAATGGCAATGCCGGTGTCATCGCAGGATGTCTCGATGCCCAGCACATGGCTGACGAGGCGTGTGGACAAGCGACGGCTTGTTGTCGGACATTTGAGCAGTTGTACGGCAGCTGCATACATAATAAAGGCAGTGTGCCGGCTTTTTGAATAACAAACAACACACACAACAGATGGCAACGCTGATTCGCTGCCACTGTCTGGCAGCACAGCTATCGATATAAATATATATGAGGAAGGCCCGTGTTGCATGAATAATATATATTCAATTTATTTATAATGATGAATGCAAGTTTGTATGCGCTTTTTTGTTTTTTTTTGGCATTTCATACTAATTACTAATTTATTAAAATAGTTCATAGTTCGCTTGGGCTGTTAGCTTTGTTGTGTTGTAGTTGGCGCAATATTTGAAATTATGCATATAAAATGCATTTATTCTTAATCATTTTGCTAACGAGAAAGTGTAAACAATTGAATATTGAGTGAAAACAAACGCATTTAAATACATATGAATTTATTTTGAAAACTATATAATAAATAATATTGATTTTATCATGTTGCAAATTGGAAAAGTGCATTTTCTATTTGTTGTATGCATTTGCTGCATAATCAGCTAAATATACGCACACACATCACACATTACACACGCACACACACGCACACACGCACATGCACACATAGAACACATGGAACACACGAACCCCTTTGAAACTTTATCCTTGTATAGTAGGTGGTAAGTGGTAAGTGTTCCAGAATTCAATTACTGGACGTATTTGGCCTTATCGCTCGTAATAGACGCGATAATAGAGCGTTTTGGAACGCCAAATGCTATAGCTATTGTCAAATTTCAGCAAGTAGACACCCTCGCCGGGATAGGAATGCGAACCCACATAGACCTCGTTGTAGCATTCGCGCCGATAGATTGGCACTATGATGGAAATGGGCGCCTTTAAGGCGGCAGCCGCATTCTGGGCGGCCAACACACTGCGCTCCTGCGACATAGATCCCGACTCCAGATCGTCCGTGGTGGACAGATAGTCCTCGTCGACGCAATCCTCATCCTCATCGCTGTCGCTCACGTGCACCGTCACCTCGTTGGTCACGGGCTTTGCCCACTCAAAGTAGATGCCGAAACCAATATCGTAATTATCCGTGGCAAACTCCCAAAATATGCACTTGCCATTCAGATTTGTGGGCACACGCACCTGCAGGATCAAGAAAGCAAGTTCATTAATTACATTATATATAACATATATACTTATATCAATTATTTCATCAACATACGACACAATGGTCGCTCGCAAACTATAACTCTTCGGTTCCAAGAAAGATTTCAATAAGATAATAATAATTAGATAATAAAAAAAAAATATTTTTAAAATTGCATAAATTTTAGATGTTTCGTGACAAAGTCATTTTTATTGTAATTTTTGGCGTTAATTTGACAGACAAGTTAACCACCTCAGAATGACGTTTCTTATAGTTTTGTATAAGCAATTTGACATCTAAATTCGAAAAAAAAAAAATTCAAAAATCTATTTTGAAAAAAAAAATGTTAACATGATTTTTTCCCAAAAAAAAAATAGAATTTTCAAAGCGCATAAGCCTTAAATGCAGAAGTAAAGAAGAGCACAAATAATGACCAAAATGGTTTTGGGGTTGACAATCGGTTCAGTTTTGACAAAGTTATGGGAGTTTGAAGTCTAAGAAGGGCATTTATATGGGATTTGGGCATCTTACAAGTAAATTTGTTTGTCATTTTGGAGTGTTTTTTGACAGAAAAATGAACCTTGTCAGAATCACTTTTCCTATATTTTTTTATACTAATTGAGACACCCACAATCAATTTAACGTGAAATTTCAAAATTCTATATTTTGAAAAATCTTAATTGGTAAGGGTCCCCCCTTATGGTTTTTTCGCCAAAAAAATCCATAACTTTATTTTTTCAAAAATTCATAAACTTGAGATGTAGAATTAAACTTTATGCCAAATAGTGATCAAAATGGCCTTGGGATTGAAAATCGGTTCAGATATGACAAAGTTGTGGCAGTTTGAAGTCTGGGAAAGTCATTTATAAGGAACTTTTGGTTGTTTGGGCACTTTACAAGTAATTTTTTTGGTCACTTTTGGCGTGATTTTTGACAGAAAAATGAACTACCGCAAAATCACTTTTCGTAATGTTTTTTATACTAATTGAGACACCCACAATCAATTAAACGTAAAATTTCAAGATTCTATTTTTTGAAAAATCGAAATTGGTAAGGGTCCCCTCTTATGCTTTTTTCGCCAAAAAAATACTATATTTTATTTTGTCAAAAATTCATAAACTTGAGTTTTATAAATAAACTTGATGCCAAATAATGATCAAAATTACCTCGGGATTGACAATCGGTTCAGATTTGACAAAGTTGTGGCATTTTGAAGTCTGGGAAGGTCATTTATAAGGAACTTTTCGTTGTTTGGGCACTGGAGTGATTTTTGACAGAAAAATTAGCCTTGTCAGAATCACACAGAATATACAATTTCAAGATTCTAAGATTATTACATATGATTATTTTCAAAACTGAATAAAATTCAGATGTGGAATTGAAGTAGAGAGCAAATAATGAATGGGTTGACAATCGGTTCAGTTTTACTAAAGTTATGGGCATTTGAAGTCTTAGAAGCTCATTTAACGATCATTTACATTGTTTGGGAACGTTACAAGCTAGATATAGCACTCACCGTTACGGTGTCGCCATGTCCGATGGTAATGACGCCGTCACCGTCGCCGGCGGATACTTCAGTCTTGAACTGTTCGATGTCGGGACGCGTCCAGATCTTGGCCGGACGTATCATCACATAATCATCGTAATCATCGTTGCCCAGCTGCTCCGACTGCGCCAGCTGCTCTCCGGAATCGTGCTGCTGCTGCTGGTTCTCAAATTGATTGAGCTGCAGTGCACCCATGGCATTGGTTAGGTCGGCTGGACTGTTGTTGTTGTTGGTGATGTTGCTGTGACTGCTATGGATGTGATCCTGCTCCTGTTTCAGCATCTTGGCCTTCTCCTTTTCTTTTGACGGTGGCTGCTGGCTCTGATTCTGCAAATGGAGCTGCTGCATATACTGATGATAGTGCTCCCGCTGCAGCTGATGGATGAGCACGGCCTGTTGCTCCGGATTGCCGGGAAACTGCTTCTCCGCGTACAGCTGCAACAAAGTAACCAGACAACAGTTGACAGTTAGCAATAAACACACTAAACAGCAAATAACAGGCAACAGGCGAGTCCTTGAATTTGAGCCATTATCGAAAAGTTGGTTGTTGTGGTTTGCCTAATTGGGTCGTGACCTCATTCGAGTCGAATGTCGCAGACAATTACCATTTATTATTGACAGCAGGGTTGGGCAACAACAGGTGCAAATGTCTATGCCCACGAACATCGAATTGTCGCGTGGCCCGACTATCATATACTCCCTAGAACATTCGAAAGTGTTCTTTTTAGTTACATAATACGTGGTACAAGTTATAGCTTTTTGAATCTCTCACCTAAACCAACCGAGTGCGGCGGATTTATAAAAGCTGTATCGATATTATTGACCTGTTTCACCAGATCAGACAATTCGCTAAAATTATATTGACTAGTTATCGTTCGAACATTCATTTTGTTTATATAAAATACTCTACCATAAATACTACTAAATCGGACCTGCATTTAATATAATAATATACCTTTATACTACCTGTCGTACTCTATATTTATAGGCAGCCAACCATTTTTTGATATATACATAATTTCAATGATAATATCGGACAGAAAATAACATAGATTCTACAAAATCGAACATTCACATATGGTCTATTCGTTAACCTTTTATATTTTCCAATTGTGTATACCCTGCGGACATGGTCGGATTGTGTACGTGGTATTAGAAAATCGATAACGTTACCTTAAACTGCTGATATGTCTGCTTGTTGAGGGCATCCTGCAGTTGACGTCGTTGCAGTTCATCCTTGTATCCCTCCTCAAGCAGCTCCTGCTGTTCCCGTTCCCGTTTCTCTCGTCTATCCTTCTCCTGTTCCATCCGACGCAGTTCCGTCTTCAATGTTTCATCCCTATTTTGGCGCACGGCTTCAATGTAGGGCCGAAAGGCACTGCACATGGTGTCCAGCAAATCGATGAAACCCTCCATTGCCTGCTCCCGGGTTATATCGCCAAGCAGCTGCCAGTGCTGCTGCCGATCCCGCCCAATAACGTCCAGGACGCCCAGAGCCGGCGCATCCTTTGTGTTGAAAGCGCCCAGCGCCGCCTGCTGCTTGAATGCGATCAGCTTGAGATTATCCTCGTAGGACAGGTGTATCGCCTTGCCCGAGTTCTCTGTAACATGAATGTTAGTTAACATTAGCATATGAATGTTAATTAACAATATATCTATATTTGTATATTTGCTTTACGTTTGTAGAATGTAAACGCGAGACGATAGAGCTCCGGCAAAGGGAAGCCCCACTTCTCCAATGCCGTTGTGCTGCTGTTGTCCATTCTCTTTCTGGGTGTGGGAAATATATGTATCTTTGGCGCTACAAAATATATAAGCACAGCAGAAAACAAAAATAAATAATAAAAGCTGACTGTGTGTGTTTCAGAACTACAAATCTATCGATGCTACTTCTTTTGTTATATATCGAGTATTTTTGTGGGCATTCCACTATCGATAATTTTTTCTACTATCGACACTTTCTACTATTCAACACTTTCATATCGTACACTTGCGTTACAATTTGAATAAGAAAATAAATATTAAAAAAAATGCAATATACATTGATTGCTTGCTAAATTTTGACTAATATTATCAACACTATTTAGTTGCAGCACAAACCATATTGTGACAGAGTCAACGCGTGTCATTATTATGTGCACCGTCATCCAAGGGCCAACGGTGCTACAAAACTGATGACGATTTGCAGGAGCAAATATGAGTAAAGCATCGGGCTTATCTCAATGAGATGTATCACTTAGATCAATTTTTTTATTTTGATAGCGCGCAGGGATGGGTGCACTCATTGCCAGCTTTGCGCCGCTTGCATTGAGTTTTTGTTTGGACGAGTGGGAGATGGCTCGAGGAACCGTTATTTGATTCAAAAGTTTGAAAGCAACGACCATTTTGAATGGCGCCACATCGATTGTTTTGCAACTCAAGTGTGTGTGTGTGGGAACAAAAGTGATCGATAGTTCGATTAAAGGGCATTAATAACCATATTAATCAAATTTAATTATTTCTATATGCAAATTTCGTAGAAATTTCAAAAGTGCTTTTAAGCAGCAGATAGGAATTTTTGATTCTAATGCAATGCAAAAACATGAGTCTCATAACTGTTTGGTGTGCTATATATTGTTAACGTCACAACAAAACTATCGATTAAAGCTAATACAAAAACAAGTTGCTGAAATTTAATCGATAGCTAGATTATATTTAACAACACTGGAGTTCAATAGTTGTGTTATTTCTGCTGTTGTTGTTGTTGGCTTGCCCACACGTGCACTTTATTTAATTTGAATTTTTATATTCAAATATGGGCAGCACACGTTTCTTCCTTGCCGACCTGCCTGGCAGGACCACAGAGCAAGATCTGAGAACTCTCTTTCAGGACTATGGCGACGTGGAAAGTGTGGAGCTGAAGACAAAAGAGCAATTTGGGGATTCCGGACAAACTACGGCAAAAGTGATTGCCTTTGTCACCATACAGACGCATGACGCCGACTACTGTAAGCGTCTCACATGGACACAGGCTTCAGCAATAATAATTGTGGTCTTTATCCTATTAGGCGTCAATGAACTCAACTGGCAAAAGCTGCACGGCTCCAAATTACGGGTTACGTTAGCGAAGGAGTCATTTTTGGATCGTTTGAAACGTGAGCGAGACGAGGGCCAGCGGAATGAGCAAGAGCAGCAGCAGTGGAGTGCCGGGGAATTGAATCAAGGCAGTTCCCGTTTGCTGGCGCAGAATACGCAGAACAAGCGACGCATCTTTGGAGAGCACGAGGAGATCAATGATGATGAGGTGGCGCCCGAGCTGCTGATAACCAAGAAGCGTGCCGCACACTCCATCCACAATGGCAAAGTGAGTGGCGAACTGTGGTCCCTTCCAGATCTAAAGCAACTCCTTTTTCTATTCCTGTAGATTGTTATCCAGCAAGAGCATAATGTGAAGCCGCTTCACATCATAGAGCAGCACAAGCGGGTTGTCAACAAGAACCTCGATGCCAAGGCCACCATAGCGGATACGAAGCGCAAGGAGTCGCTTAACAAAATGCAGCAGCAGCATCAGCAGAAAAAATCAGCCGTGCAGCAGGCACTAGCATCCTTGGAGTCGGGGCAGGTTAAGCGCATCAAGTTCAGCGATGCCGAGGAGGAGGAGGAGGAACAGCCGGCGAAGCAAACACAGCAGCATACCAAAAAAGATCTCTTTGAGGATGCAGATGATGGGGATGAGGAGGAAGACGAGGAGGTGTTGCTACCGCAGCACAGCGGCAAAAAAGGCGAACGCCTGGTCGAAATGCAAAGCAAACAGAGTTTGGATCCCAGATTTCGTATAACAGCCAACTTTGCGGCCGGCGACAAGTACGAGGAGGAGGAGGAGGAAAAAGAGGACCAGGAACTGGAGCAGCAGCAGGATAACGAGCGCAATTGGCAAATGGGCATTTTGGAGCAGGTGATTGGACGCAAATTAGACACGGCCAATGCACCCGGCACTAAAGCATCTAAAAACAAGAAAATGCTGCGCTTTGATCCCGCCAAAGAGGAGCACCAAAAGCTGCTGCGCGTCAAGAGCAACAAGGAACAGCAGCCGCATCGGGAGTCGGCGGCAACAACAGATGCCAACGCTGGTGCCTCCATGCCGGCGCCCGTCTCGCAAAGTTCCTTTTATGTGGTCACCGATACGCTGAAGGAATCGCTGAAAATGCGCGGCGAGGGCTTCAGTCTGCTGGACATGTTTGGGAGCCGTCATGAGGAAGCGGTGGCCGAGCGACAGGATCAGCTCGAGAAGCTAAGCAACGAGAAGATACTGGTCAACAAGTCCAACAAATTGGGCTTTTCCTCGGTGAATCCCTTCAGCTATGATTCCTCCGATAGCGAGGACGACGATGACGCAAGTCCAAAGGAGGGGGAGGAACAGGAGCAGGAGCAGTCGGTGCCGAATGAAAATGCCAAGGAGCAGGGCAAACAGAAGCAAAAGAAGGCGAAAATCTTTATAGAATCCTTCTTTATACCCAAAAACGATGCCAGGCTTAAAGGTAACATCTAGTTAATACTATCTATCTCTATCTCGATCTAACTAAATTGAAACTTTACAGAAGGCGCCAATTTCTTCAAGTCCAGCAAACCGGAGCTGGAGGTTGACAATTACGATGTGGTTAAGAAGCGTCTCAAGTTCCTTATTACTAAGAAAATCGCCAAGACGCAGAAAAACCTGGCCGGCATGGATGCCAAGAAAAACAAAAATAATAAACGTAATAAGTTGTAAATTTAAAGGCATTGGTTTTTATTTTATATTTATATAGTTGCCATAACTATCGATCGAAAGATGAGTTCAAAACATTTTTTCTTTTTCAAGACATTTCGACCAAATTTGAATGTGGTATGCAAGGGTATATAATCTTTAGTGCGCCAAATTTAGCCGTTCTTGTTTGAATTTGAAATGTAGTGAAATTTCCAATGCATATATTGTGGCAGCGCCAGTGCAGCGGGCAGTGTAAACATATCGATATCGATACGTGCATCTCAGGCCATTTACAAATTTACGCTGTGTAAAAATGAAATACAAAATTTTTTCCAAATTTGTGTTTTTTGTGTACACATACACACACATACTATGCATGTAGCCCCAATTCAGCTGCAACTTATTCATTTAGCATAGCATGCTTTTAGGCTTGTGTTTAAAGCCCGTATGCAGTCATTGGCTTATCGATACATTATTTAAATTTAAATTTTGCTGACCTATCGAAATAATTAAATCGATACATGCAGCGTTGGCCATTTGAATTCCGTACTTTAAAGCTGACAAATAAAAAACCAAATAAATGTTTTCTCAAAATTTGGCTTTTGTGTATTTAACTAAATTAAAAAAAAAATATGTATACATAACATACACACATACATATTAATATGTTCCTGCACAAATGCATTTGAGCCCCATTTCAGCTCCAACTTATTTGAAATATAATTTGGTATTTGGTTAAACTCAAGACAACAAAAAAAAAGAAAATATAATTAGGTGGATAGAGATCGGCTTAAGCCGAGCACACACAAGGCAGACTTGCCGGTTAACAGACATATTAAAAGCTATATATGTATATATATTTATGTATGAACTTAGATGATAAAATGCACAAAATCAACAAAAATGTAAAACAAAGGCAACGTGCACAAATATGAAAGATGATTGAAAATATATATGTAAATATGTATATATGTAAATGTATGCATAAATCAAGTGCTGCAAGTCTGCGTTTATAACTAAAGAGGATTCAGTGATTCACCTTAAGGCTATGTAAAATTAAGTTAGTGCTGGCACAAATATTGCGTCGGGCAATATTAAAACTTAGTTAGAAGAAAGGATATGTACGTATGCTTAATATATATGCATGCGAATCCTTAAGCACAGGGGCTATTTAAGTAAACTTTGCAAATCTCATATAGATTCGAGACATGTCTCGTCTTTGGCACTGCGTTCAATTCCATTTTTGATTGCTTTTTACGTCTGGTCAGGATTTGCTGGTGCTATGGCAGCAATCACTACTTCCTCATTGTTTTCTTCGGGCACCAGAACAACGATGCCATCATCGGCATCGGCATCATCATCATCATCTGCAGCAGCTGCAGCATCTGTTCCTGCATCCATGGGTTTGGCGACATTGTTTGTCACTTGGATTGCACTTTGGTTTGTAGTAGCCGAGTCCGGCTCGGTCGCAGCAGCTGATCCTGCAGCTGTTTCACGGTTGGCGATGGCGCTGGCGCTGCTTGGAACCACTGGAGCTGGTGAGGCAGCCGTTGATTTGCCCGCAGCGAGCGTCTCAATGGCAATCACTGTGCGCTCCAATAGATTCATAAAGCGCTCCTCGCGCGCATCCATCCGCTTGAGCAGCTCCTCGTCGCGCTTCTCGCGCCGCTTCAGATACTCGATCAGTTCGTAGTTGGTGCTATCGCCATCTGTCGATGTGGACATCTTCCGCTTGCCGCTCTTCAGTGACGCCGACGTGCTGCAATCGGACAGATTATCCGTGTCCACAATCACATCCGGATGCAGTATATTCTGATCTATGCTCGGCGAGTAAAAGTTTTGCGCGCTACACCAAAAAGTAAAATAAATGAATAGAGATTTTCAATTTTCATTCATAATTTATCAGACTTGAATTTGAACTCTCACCCATTGTAATTGGTTTGCATGAGCTGAATGTCATCCGGGTTGAATTCACCCTCGGAGAGCGGCTCGGATCTGGTAGGGAAAAAAGCGAACAAATTAGTGCTGGGTTCGGGACGGAAATTCCCCCGGTCTCCAAAAATATTTAGTGATCGGGACGAATTTAAAAATCATTTTCCAAAATTCTGTATTTTAACAAAATCGCAACTTATATAAATGTAACCGTAGTTATTTAGGATTATTATACAAATATGTAAATAATGAAAATAAAACTAATAAAAAAAAGTTTGAAGATTCTTCGGAAATGAGATAATGTGTGGGTAAAGAGCAAATCTTTTATTGACAGGATGGATCCCAATCGAAGTTTAATCCCGAAACCAACTCATTGGTTTGTAAGAAAATCTATAAATACTTTGGTATCGGTTAAAATATGCTTAGTCCTAGAACAGACTGGGAATGAAAAAATGTTTTTGCTACGGGCTGACTGAGGATCGGATTCGTATCCTAGCGTAACGTTAGTTGCTGGGGATACTCACTTCATGGATATGTTGTTATCGTTGGCATTGCTGCTGTTGCCGATATTGATATTGTGATGATGATGCAGGTTGAGGGGACCGTTGCAGTCCTTATCAAAATCAGGCGCCTCGGGCGGCTCGTGCAGTCCATGTCCATGATCCTTAAATGCAGCACTGTGATTGTGATTGTGACTGTGGCTGTGATTGTGACTGTGGTTGTGATTGTGCTGATGTTGATGCTGATGCTCCTCGTCCTGATTGTTTTGCAGCTGGGGCTCGTGACGCAGTTGGGCAGCGACGGCAGCGGCGGCGGCTGCAACAGCGCCGGCGACCTGCAGCTGGAGAGGATTATCATCGTAGACACTGGGGGGCAGGCCAACTACCGAGGGCATTCCTCCATTAACACCAGCAGACGCAGCAGCAGCAGCAGCAGCTGCGGCGCCTCCTTCGGTGAGCTGCGTCTCCACAAAGTGATTGGGCATAAAGCGTTCCAGTTTGCTGGCCCCACTCTGCGAGGAGTCCGTGGAGTGGGCATGACTGAGGCTCTGCAGCAGGCTATGATGCTGATGCGGCGTCAGATTATCCTTGTTCAGCAGCACGCCCAACTCGGCCGCCTGTCTCCTCCGCTGATAATACGACAACTCATTGTGATTCTTTGAGATGAGGGCCAAACGTTTGCCATTTGAGCCCCAGCACTCGCCGCGCTGCTCCTCGATCTCCTTGAAGAGGAACATATACGGCCAGTTGCGTCGCACATGTCGCTCCGGATTCTTCTTGAGCTGCGTGTAGATCTTCTTGAGATTCTCGTAACGATTGCAGCATTGCTTTGCCGTCCGCTTTCGTGCACTGAACCGGTTGAGGACCTCGGCAACCATCTCCCAAACGCTCGCATGATTCTTCCGGTTCGATTGGAAGGCGCTCTGTATCCGCTCCGACTTGACGATGTTCAGCAGCGCCACAGACTCCGGCACATTGAAATAGCTCTCCGGCGTGCGCGGCGCCCGCTGATGATGATAGCTGCTCGTCACTGTCGGCGTATGCTTCGTCTCCTGCAACAGACAGAGACAGACAGAAAGAAAGAGAGAGAGAGACAGAGAGAGAGAGAGACAGAGTGAAATAGAAATTATAGTAAATATCTGGATACACGCATTGGATAAAAACTCATAACAAAAACCAAATTTTGAATCTCGATTCAAAAATATTTATAAAATATTAAAAGAGAGAGAGAGAGAGAAAGAGATAGAGAAAAAGAGAGAGAGATACAAGGAGAGTATCAAGAGAAAGAGAGAGAGTGATAGAGAAATAAAGAGAGGAGAGTCAGGGATAGAGAGGGAGAGAGAGAGAAAAATCAGAGATAGAGAGAAAAAGAGAGAGAGACAGGAAAAGTATCAAGAGAGAGATAGAGTGATAGAGAGGAGAATGAGAGTATCGAGAGAGAGAGAGAGAGAGAGTGAAAGAGAGAGTTAAAGAGAGGAGAGTCAGGGATAGAGAGAGAGTGAGAGAGAAGACTCAGAGATAAAGAGAGAGAGAGACAAGGAGATTATCAAGAGAGAGAGTGATAGAGAGAAGAGTCAAAGAGAGAGAGAGAGTGATAGAGAGGAGAGTGAGAGTATGAAGAGAGAGAGAGAGGAGAGTCAGGGATATAGAGAGAGAGTGAGCGAGAGAAGAATCGGAGATAGAGATAGAGGAAGAGAGAGAGACATGGAGATTATCAAGAGAGAGAGAGAGTGATAGAGAGAAGAGACAAAGAGAGAGAGAGATAGAGAGAGAGAGAGAGAGAGAGAGAGAGAGAGAGAGAGAGAGAGAGAGTGAGAAATATGAGAGTAAGAGAGAGGACAGTAAGACAGTAAGTAAAAGAGAGAGAGGGAAGAGTCAGAGAGAGTAAAAGAGAGAGAGAGAGAGAAGACTCAGAGAGAGTAAAAGAGAGAGAGGAGAGTCAGAGAGAGTAGTAAGAGAGCAAGAGTAGTAAGATAGAGGGAGAGAGAGAGGTAGGAGTGAATTCAACTAGAAAGAGAGAGCAGGAGAGAAAGTACTTGGAAAGAGAGGGAGTAGTTGGAAAGACAGAGACAGTAGTTAGAAAGAGAGTAAAAGAGACAATAAGAGAGAGCGAGAGAAAGATAGAGAGAGTAGACTAAAGTTAACTAGTGAGCATTGGAGAACAGAGAATCTGTTTATTATATCAACAACACGCATACACACTCACACTCACATATGTATAAAGATCACTAAGCCCATCACCATCTGCAGGCTGCTTACTTGAATTCTTGAGAATCGCCTAGAAGGGCAACATATAATATACGTTATTTTCATATGACTACAGCGCAGTGGAGGTGCCATCAAAAAAGTGATGACAAATAATTTTTGTATGATTTGATCACTCTAGCTCTGGCAGCCTGGGAAATTATACACACAGACAGACTGACGGACGGAGAATATATATATGTATATATATATAAAAAATGTTTAATTGTAATTTACAGTATTATAAATGTAATTACTTCAATAGAACAATACCGTTTGAGCTAGGAACATTCTACATTTATAGGTGTTGAAAATATGTAGTCCCTATGAGAATTTTATCTCCAATTTGTCAGATGCATTGAAAATTAATATGCTAATTGTTTGAGAGTTCAATTTCGACGTGATAACAATTAATAATAAGAAGACGTTAAAAAAGCAGAGTATATTTAAATTAGAAGTAAAAGAAACAGTTTGGGTCGAACTGACTCAACATCAATATACCCTTTTTATTTGGGGCACAGGTTATCAAAAGTTACGAATTGAACGATACGATAGAGCAGTTACGAACGAATTGGGAGACAATGATTTTTAGCATTTTGTATTTGTATTTTTTTTTTGTCGCTTTTGAATCAGCAAAGACAACTAAATCTATTGATATGATCCACCGACTTGACCCACAGAAACCCCACAGCTGATAAGCTCTGTCAGCTTCCCTTAAACTGAAGCTGATCGAGTCGTTGCCACATTCGCACTTATGCACTGTTGAAGGGGGAATACATACATATGTTCATACATACATATGTACATATATGTACGTCAATACCTGAAGCTTTCCCTTTTTTTATACTCTTTTATGCCATTGCATATTTGACCTATCATCTATTTTAAGTTCTTATAGGCTACCAACATATTGCCAACAACTGATCGACATCGAATTAAAATGTATAGCTGTTAAAAAACTGGTTAAGATCAGATACATATGTACATTTGTATATAGGTTTCTAAAGTAAAAGATTTTTTGAAAATAATGTTGAATATCTCTGTTGTAATATTTCTTTTATACCACATGCCACATATTCTCCCAAATTCTAAGATCAACTACAATTCAATTCCAGTTAAATCCTTTGGAACCTATGTGAACTAGATTTGCCCGCAGATGACAGATTCCTGGTATTAAATGAGGAATACGATGCCATCGCAAAAACCGAAATGAAACGTATACAGAGAAAAAAATAGTCTAACATCACAAATATATTATTGATTCAAGCATAAAACATTTGAAAAGTGAAGAGACCAACAGACAAAATAAACTTTTAGATTAAGTATGTACATACATATGTTTATTCTCGAATCAACAACCTTGAATCAAGAATTAAGGTTGTAAAGATCATTATAATGTAGAACAATTTTTATTTTATTTTATCTTTGTTTAATATTAGTGTACGTTTTAATATAAATTTATAAAAATGTATTAAGCAAATTAACAATGTTTTCAAATTTGATTATTTATAATGTGAGCCATACCTTCATAATGAAGGGACTCAACATTATAACAAGATGGTTTATTCTCATTTTTCAGATTTCAGATCGTTAATCTTATTTTAAAGCACGTGAAATCGTATTTTTAGAATTTTACATTCTTGACAAAACTCTTGCATCAATCATTGTTTTAGCATAAACTATTTTGTTCTCAGTTAACACTCAAAATAGATTCAGGATACTTGAACCGAGATCTTGAACACCCCTACCGTGCCTGCAAATCGTGCTGAAAAGCATTTATAACTGTAATTGCATAGCATTTCAAAAGGGTGAGGTGTGTTGTGGTGGAGGGGGGCGGGGGGGGGCTGTGTGTTGCATTCTCGCATTGCAATCGTGCATGTAAGAGAGGGAGCCGGCATTCTCTCTCTCTCTTGCTCTCTTGAAGAGATTTGCTCTTGTTGTTGTTGTTGTTTCTTTTGGCTAGGTACTTTTTACTTACCATTTGAAAATTTGTTTGAGTCAGCAGCTTATTTCACAGAAACGACGACGACCACGACGACGACGAAGACGAAGACGCGACGCCTGCAGCAGCGAGCGTTTTGTGCTGAGAAAGCGTTACGTTCACAATACTCTTGTTATGCTATTCTAACTTTTGTATCCCTGTTATCGCTGTCTCTGCTTTGTTGTTGTTGGCATTTAAAAACAAAAAAAAAAACAATTTGAATTATAGCAGAAAAACGTTTAAAAATAACGCACTTCTAATTGTTGTGGTGTGTACACACTGTAAATATTAAATATGCCAAACACACACATGCAAATGTAATGTGTGTGTGTGTGTGTGTGTACGTCTGTCTGTCTGTGCATTAAACAAACGCGAGCAGCAGAAATCTGAGTAAAATACTTGCGAGCACTTGAACCGCTTGTTTCCTAGGTTCTTTTCTCCCAATGTTTTTATTTAAATTTTGTTTTTTTTCTTTTCGTATTTTTTTTTTGTTTTTGTTGACAGCCGACGACGACGACTATTAATATTTAGAAGTTAACCTTTTAGCCTCGGACTGCGGCTCATCGGCTACAGTTGAAAATAAAACGAACAAAATCAAAAACAAGTAAAACACAAATTCTATATGTACATACATATGTACATATGTATGTATATGTGCATGTACATATGTACATATGTATTTAGTACAAATATAACTGACGGCAGCTCTATTCAGCGTTTATTTAATTTTTTGGTTTTTCGACCTTTTAGTTTGAATATTTGCGCTTCTTTTTGGAAGCTTTGTAATATCGTGAGTACGAGTATTCCTTACTCACTCACTCACTCACGCACGGACACTGACAAAACGGTTATTCGTTCTTCATACACTTGCACTTTGTTGCACATTTTATTGGTATTATTACTTGGCGCGATCCCGAGAGCGCTCTCTCTCTGTCATTCGGCAGTCACTCTCTCTCTCGCTCTCGTTGCGTACTTGTTTTCTTATTGGCTTGCTTGGTTTACAGCTGTACAATATCGAAAAATACATACACACTTGCATACATGCCAATATACATACATATGTAAATATGTATGTGTGTGTGTATTTGCGCGGCCGTGCCAAATGTCCGTTTGTCGACGGTTGCCTTTTGAGTGCAAACTAACCAACACTAAAAACAAAAGCACAATAAAAAAAATTAAGCTAAACGAAAGCAAAGCAAAGAAACTAAACAACAACGACAACAGCAATGGGGCAACGAAAATGAAACTGAACTTTTCGTCGCGATCCCGTTGCCGATACTAACGGCAGTCACAGACACAGACACACATTGCGCCAAGTTCTGCTACGATCGTTAGGCGTTCGTCGAGCGCTGCTGCCGCTGCCGTCGCTGCTTGCTGCTGCTCCTCGGGACAGTTGTTGCTGTTGGCCTGTGCTTTAACTTAGTAGATTGTGACGGCAGCAGAGACAGGGCAGAGGCGCTGCGCTCTCACTTTTTCACATGTGTTCAAATGTCTTCTGTGTGTATGTAAATATACATAAATACATATGTGCATATGTATGTATGTATGTCTACTTATAGAATCGAAAGAGCAACGGGAATAGCGCCAGTTAACTGATGCTGCGGCCTATGGTGATTCTGATTCTGATTTCGATTTCGATTCCTACAGTCAAACCAAGGAAATACATGCATACATATGTATGTATGTATAGACAGTGCTGTATGTTGTGTGTGTGTGTGTTTGTTGAGAGCTGCTGAGTTCCTCTCGTTCTCTCTCTCTCTCTCTCTCTCTTTCTATATGATGGTGCATGTGCAGGCAGAAGGAATCTATGGGCATTACTGTGCTGCAGCAGCGAGTGGGAAAAATCGTAGCCTATAAATAGATACAAGTATGCTCGATATTCATATACATACACAAACACACATGTATATATATATATATATATATATATATATACATCTGCACCCCAAAGAAGCTGCGACTCGGTTGATGATCTTTTGCGTTTCCTCAGTAGTAAAAAAAAACAAACGCAACTGTTGAAGTTGGTATATGTATATTCAAGAACTGTTTAAATCCGATTTGATTGTTACCGTTAATACTTGCAGCTGGTTTATAAGGGTCAGCTTTATTGCGAACTTTATTTAAAGTTGGGCTTTCAAAGAATTATTTCTAGAGATCAGATTGGATTTTAATTGGATATACTTGAAGTTATATACATATTATACAACTATTCCAGCTTAAAGTTACAAATTACAAAAAAAATTGAATTTTTGAGATCAAGTCACAATTTATTCTAACCAAGTCAAAATATTAATGCATTTTTTAAGAAACAACTCTGATTCTAACTTACAGTTCCAAATTACAAAATTTTGCATTTTTCAGATCAAGTCACAATGTATTCCAAACAAGTTAAAACAAAAATGATTTTTTTAAGAAACAACTCTGATTCTTTTTGATATTGAAAAAATCAGGTCCGAAGAGCGTTTGAGTAACTATATAAATGCATTGTTAGGTTAAATTCTTAGTTTCCTGTTATAGATTATAATTCCGAACTCTTAACAGCATTTCAAGGGGAAACATTTAAATGTACTTTGTTTAAATCCATTTCGATTCTAACTGTAATGTGTGGACGTAGACGAAGTGCGTCTTGAATAAGGTTTGGCTGTAGTTTAAAGGTGTATATTCAAATTGGGAATATGCATAAAGAATGCTAAGAATATGCGCGTTAGCACCTGAGAAATAAATACATTTTAGACAATTTTGCATTTTAAAGTCAAGCAACAAATGACCCATGAGGAGCAATACATGCGTATACTTTGTCTTCTGTTTTGACTTCCTATCGGAATGGATTTTCATTGATTAGTTGCGATGCATGGAAAATTTTTCAAACAACATTTCGAAAGCGTTTGATTTCGGTACGGAATGTATGTAGTATATATGTATATATATATATTTTCTATATACATACATACATACGAACGTACGTACTCGGGGCCCCACCGGTATTTTTAATTTATAGTATGTATGTATGTACATAAAATACACACACACACACACACACACAAAACAGAAGAAAAAAAAAAACACAGAATGACTGCCAACGATCGTATTCTATTTGTAATCCAAAATAAGTGAATGTATCTGTATCTGTAGCTGTAGCTGTATCTGTGTCTGTAGACGTATGTGGTTCACTTTACGAGTTCTCGTGCCCACTCTCTTTTTTTTCTGATATTTTTGGTACAGCTGCTGGAGCCGTGCTGTAAATGCTGTTCGTTATTCTTATTCGTTTTGATGCCCCCAAGTATTACAAAAACAAAAATAACAAAAAAACAACAAAACCGAATCATATCACATCCATAAACCGAGTACTTACAAAAATGACAACTAGCGTCTAGACACACATACTTACACACGAGTAGGGCACTTAGAAGTACTGGTTACGATAGTGTTTAGCGTTTGGAGTTATCTTTGTCAGAACAAACTACGCTTTCATGCATAAGAACTGCATACTTTTTATCATAATAATAACGGCACATTGAGGATTAGATTGAGCGATATTTTATTGGGTGACCTTTAGCATATTGTTTTTGATGTTCATTCAATGTAGCTCAAATTTGAATCGATCCTACAAATCATGTAGGTTAATATTGTTAAATAAAGTGTTTACATCTAAAATATTTCAATTTGTATTCAATTGTTATATTCTGACTAGGAATATATATATATATATTTTAGTCATGGCTTTGATTTGTTTATATATATATTATTATAGTTTAATAGTGAACTGTAGCTTAAGGGAAGTAGATTTCAATACTTACAAAAATCAACTTGATTTCTTGAATAAAAATAAAATGGCCGACTAACGTTTAAATAAAGGAAATATTCTTGAGAATTTCTTATATTTTGAGTGGTTAACTCACCCTGATTATTCAATTATTTTTAAGTGATTTAAAATACCGATTTTAATTTGAAAATTTAGAAGTATTCTGATTTTTTCCGTAGTTAAATGCACCGCACAAGGGTATATAGAGAATCCACCTGCCGCTGGACCTGTGTATAATAATGATATGTATGTATATATATGCTCGATAGTATATAGAGAACCGTATGCTATGGCGAGTATCGTCGGTATCTTTGCGTTTTATAGCTATTGTCTTTGGTTGCTGAAGCGTTCGGTTGATTTTGGTTGTTTTCTTGTTATTTTCCCTCTGTATTTCTGCTTTTGAAACAAAATGAGTACAAGAGTTATTTTTAGAACTAAAATTTTCTTGATTTTTACTCGTTAACATTGCTTACGCTCCGTTCTTGTAGTAGTTGCTGTTGTTGTTGTTGTTGCCGCCGCTGTTGTCATCGCCGTCTATGTTGCTGTTGTTGTTGTTGTTGTTGTCGATCGTCACGATGGTGACTGTATCTCTG
Source organism: Drosophila maculinotata (assembly GCA_035045305.1). Classification (NCBI taxonomy): domain Eukaryota; kingdom Metazoa; phylum Arthropoda; class Insecta; order Diptera; family Drosophilidae; genus Drosophila; species Drosophila maculinotata. Next base: position 457,058 of record JAWNPD010000679.1, on the reverse strand, counting down.
TGGCCTCTGCTGTTGATTTTCCTCGTAGATTTTAGGATTTGTTCTTAAGTAACATTAGTTTTAAATACACACATACATATGTACATATGTACGTACATATATAGATAAAAAGACAGATGTACAGAAATGAGATGTACTATGTGTGACGGATTTGGGGAGCGTCTTACAAGGGTGGGCTGATTGAGGGGGAGCGGAGGGGGCCGCTAGAAAAATTATTCACGAGCAACGACGAGAAACGAGCGTCGAACGTTGAAAATGTTGAATGTCGAACGTTGTTTGGTCTCTGGCAACAACAACAACAACAACAACAGCAACAAAAACAACAACAACAACAACAGCAACGTTCCGACAGACGTTCTATAAGATTTATAGTTGCTATTTTTAAAACGGCATATTAACAACCGTAGGGATCTCGCACACACTCGTAAAAGAGTACACTTTGTACATTTTTGTAAATATATATACACTCTTGTATATATATATATATATATTTATACATATATAGATAGATAGTACAGTTTTCTTTTACATATACAGTTACATTTGTTACATTTGCCCCTGGATTCAGCTGGAGAGTGCAACTTGTGCATTGGGCTCTGGGAACGGGGTTTATTGAACCCGCCCATCTATGTACGTACTTTGTTCGTTCTAACAACTAGAACACTTCCACAGCCGATTCTTATTTGCAAATATAATTTTTATAGAAAAATCGAATATTTTCCAATTGCCATATAAAGTATTTATAATTAAATGATGTATTATATAAAATTGTATATTATTAAGTTCAAAATGTTTATTCCAAAATAGCTTATTTAGTTTCTAGAACAAGTAAAAATCTTAAATCTTGATTTGGCACATAAAAAAATAAAATATTGTAAAATATTATTTAAGTTTAATACTTTCCATAGACCAATTAGATAAGATATGTGCAAATTGAAAACAGAAGTGATAAATATAATAAAAATTTAAATATCTCAAAAATAAGAATTGAAAACATTAACTGTAATAGAGAAAGAGCGATATGGAATAATAAATTTATAATTATTTATTATTTATATATGATTAAATGAAAAAACGCTCACACGCCCTCTAGCGGCCAGAAAAATGGCTTCTTACCAAGCCCTTGAGCAAGGCCGAAACAATTTGCAGCACAAAAAAACATATTAGCTTAACCCTGAAATTTGCAGTACAACAAAAAATACACACACACACACACACACACACACGTGTACATACATAGATAGATACACGCACGCATAGTTAAGCATGTGGCGTTAAAAGCGCTTGGAGAGCTTTAATCATATTCATTCTACATTTGATGCCAGATTGAATAACATGTTGAGGTGAGCCATGTGATAACAGGTGTGCGCACACATAAGCTTCGGTCTTATGACACATTTGCCAGCGACTCGCACAGCTATTTGCATATCCTTGAGGGTGAGCCGAAAGGGCTGTCGCAAAAATAAAAAACACTAAAAGAGCGAGAGAGAGAGAGAGCGAGAGCGAGAGTGTGTGCTGTCGCTTGTGCGTCTGCGCTATTGGTAGTTGCAGTTAGTATTGCCTACTTTCGAGCGTCGCTTCAGTTGGGTGGCTGAGGGAAAACTAGAGACAGAGAGAGAGCGAGAGAGAGAGAGAAAAAACTTGTAGCGAAACAACGAACTCTGTTATAGATACACATATGCACACGTGTGTGTGTGTATTGAAAGCTTTTGCGTTAACGCTGGAGTTGCCATATCCTGCAGGATGGCAACTGGAAATGTACATTAAACTCGCAGCTGCTGGTCTGGCAACCACTTTTGTGACTTCTCGTGCTCTTTCGCTCCCGCTCGCCCACCCACACATTCAGTGTAACTGTAACTGAAGCTGTAAAGGGCAGCAACGAAAGCTTTCTCATTCTTCGTGTCTCTCTTTTTTCTTGTATTTTTTTTTATTCAAAAACGCCAAAGGCGACTAAAAAGTAAGAAGAAGCAGCAGTGAAAGCAGCAGCAGCAGTCGCCGCAGCGGCAGCAAACCCGACTCGAACGCCAGCGGAAAAGCGTATCTTTTTTCTTTGAGCAACAAAAAAAAAAGGAAAAAAAAAGTAGAAGTGATACACACGGAAAAATTGCAACCATTCATTCACCGAATAACCGCCGCAGCGACTCCTAGTACGGGTCCCGCTAACTGTAGCCAAAGAGTTGTTCAAAACTGAACGCGCGTTACAAAAAAAATAAAGAAAAATAAATCATATAGCAAATAATAGTAAAATAATAATAAAAATTCGCCAAACGCAACTGGAATTTTTTTTTGTACCTGTACCTGTGTGTGTGTGTGTGTATTTTTTATATATATTTTGTTGTTGTACTTGTTAATGGTATTTGTGGCATCTTTTGCACTAGTGTGGGTGTGAGTGTGTGTGTGTAATTATTGCATTTGCATTAGTTTCTATGTGTGTGTGTGTGTGTGTGTGTGTGTGTGTGAGTAGGCCACGTGAATCAAACGCGCGCAACAACACACACACACACATACACATACATACTTACAGGGAGAAGCAGTGTGAAGGCAGAGGTAGAGAAAGTGACAGTGTGTCCCTAGCAAAGTCCGAGTTTTTGGCAGCAAACGTCAGCGTCAACTGCTTCTTCCTTTTGTACGCTGTGCGTGAAAGCGAAAGTGAAGTTTGTGTGTGTGTGTGTGTGTGTGTGTGTGTGTGTGTGTGTGTGTGTGCGTGCGTGCTTGAATTGTAATTGAAAATGAAATTGAAATTGAATTTGTAATTTAAATTGCAGCTTTAATTGAGGTGTAGTCTTTAATTGGCTAACAACACCAACACCAACAACAACAACACCAACAACAGCAACAACAACAACAACAACAAATGGTTAACAGCAAGCTCAACAAAAAGCTCAAAAACTGTTGAATATAGAATGACGTTGCAGACAAAAATCAATGTAAAATATAAAGCGATAATAGCAGCAACAACAACAACAGCAACAACAGCAACAACAACAACAAGCGCTAGTCTGCGCCGCCGTTGACACGCACGCACCCATACAGACAGACAGACAGACACACTCACAAGCACACACAGAAAACACGCACAAAAGGAACACACACACGCACACATACTTACAAGCAGGCGGATACGCAGCGATAGGCCTAAGCTGTGGGGGGCAACAAAAAGGAAGTCATACAAATTGTTCAAGCAGCGAAAAGCAACAGCGAAAATAAACAACAGCAACAACAGCAACAACAGGAAGAACAGCAACAAGAAGAGTGAAGAGCTGCTCACAGTTGATTAACAGTTAAACATTAACATTTTCAAATAGTGCCATTCACACACAATGAAGCCATCGGATTTGCTGCTGGTGTTGGAAAAGGTAACAAATTAAAAACTACTTATATACAATACGAAATGCACAGCGAATTGTCACTGCTAAAAATACATATGTATGTACATACATATGTGTGTGTGTGTGTTTGTGTGAGTACAAATGAAGCATTGCCATTTGCTGTTGTAATGCTTGCCGTAAAATGGCCATAATGATAGTCGCACATACACATGCATGTGTATGTATGTATGTATGTGTGTGTGTGTGTGTATGGAGACTTATGCAAATCCATTTGGCTGCGAAGTCGCTCACTGCTCACCCACACAAACACACACACACACACAGCGACGACGACAGCAAAACGAGCTTCAATGCCGAAGCGTAAAAACAAAAAAAAAAAACAAAAAGTAAATACAAAAAAAAAAAATAAAGAAGAAACCCTGTGGGAGCATGCGGTGTGGATGGCTGCACAGGACAAGCAGGCAGGGGGCTGTCAGGGTGTTATTGTAGGGTTAGAATTCAGGGGGGGTGGGGCAGGTGGGGTGGCATTTTGGCTCCACTGTGTGTTATCTTTATGGCTGCCTCAGTTGCTCAGTTGCCCAGTTACCCAGTTTTAGCGCCCCCCCCCCCTCCTGAAGTACGACGTGTATATTTATACATATAGTATACGGTATACCCAATGCTATACTATACTCCACTTATATGGCAACTGTCCACTTCGAGCAGCAGAGCGAGTCGAGTCCTCTGTGACACTTTTTTAATGGCCCACTGTTACCCATAACAACAACAACGGGAACAGTCAGATGAGTTTTACCAGTGTGTGTGTGTGTGGGAAAACTCTGTGTAAAGTTTGGGAAAACTGTGGAAACTGTGTGGGCAGCTGCTGAGATTTAAGCGGAAATGTTACAGCTACTCAACAAGTAACAAATGAGTTGCATACATACTGATATTTCTTGTATAACTTGAGGCTATTCTTGAAATATCACTCATACGCACATTACTCATACGCCCCACTGGCCCACTGGCTGACAATGCAACGCAAATCGAAAATAGAACATTTACGCCCAACATTTGTATACACTGTTTGCAAAAGTGACAGCGTCTATATAGTTATCAAATTTTGCCACAAAAAAAAAATGTTTTTTTTTTTTTTTTTTTTTTTTTTAGATAGGACATTAGCTTACAAAATAGGGTAATAAACACGAAAAAACTCGCCAGGTTTTTTAATGTATTTTTAATGTATTTTAGTATTATTTAAAATGTATAATAAATATGTTTATTTGACTTTTTTGATTTGATTGTTTATACATTTATACAATTGCTTTCGACATTTTATATAGTTTTGAAACTCGAATCGAATTTGAACTCAAAACAAATTTAATTTTTGAAATACTAAGAGGTTCTCTTTCCGAAGTGCTATAGCAAAAACGGAACAGAGTAGCGCACAGTCGTTAGAATTTTGTTTTCTCGATATTAACGTTAGCCTTGAGAGTAGTAAGAAAAAGAAAAAGAAAAAGAGAGAAATAGAAGGAGGAAGAGCAGGAGAAGCAGGAGGAGAAGGCGGAGAAAGCCAGCAGGCGGCTTGGCTTGAATCGAGTTTCATTTGATGAGCAGCAGCATCGCGGTAACATTGAGGGGGGGTAGAAGGGGACGTCCTTCAAGCCAGCACACGACAAACAAAGCGCCTTCCCAATTCTTGTTTGACATTCAGCTCAGCTCTGGCACTCTTATTGCTGCTGTTGATGTTGATGTTGTCACCCCACCACAGACTCCCCGCTCCCCCTATTCCTTCACCACTTTCACTCACAGCTCCTATGACCTTTTACTTTGCACCCACCATTAATAACGCCAGGAGGTACAAGGGAGAGGGGGTTGCGCGGGTGGGTTCCTTGTGGTTAAGTTTTGAGTCAAGTGCTTGTTGCATTCGACTGGCGCACATTCATTGAGTCATTTGACTAAGGAAGCGCTGCCGGGGCAGGCCAAGTTTGGCGTAGCAGCTGTGCAGCGGTTATATAACCAGCGCAAACACACAATCTCAACCTCAACCTCAAGCCATGCCACTCCACGCCACGCCCACAGCCGCATGCAACAGCGAGCTATATATGTATATATGTATATAAATTCAATTTTCCTGCACATTTCCTACTTATTTATTATTTATTCGATTTGCTCAATGACATTTAAGGTTCTTCAAATTGCAAGCAAAAACTAAAAATTGAATACTAAAAATTAACTCTTAAAATATTTTCAATTCATATAGACTTCAAGATATATTTTATTTTGAAAAATTAAAATCCAGAATAACAGTCTATTTCCCATCACTGGGGGTTGTAATATACAACTGATCAGGCATTGATTGATTGACTGATTGACTGACTTAGTTTTATTTGTTTAAAATTTGAAATATTATAAAATAATTTTAAATGATTGACAATATGTATAAAGGTATATAAAAAAGGATTATTTGCACTTTCGAGTGAGCACTGTACTTGCATATACATATGTATATATATATATATATGTTTATATGTACATATATACGTGGCCTTTAGCAAGCTGCTGCGTAGGCCGCAGAAAACTTGTTGCAAGTATCGATTGACAAGCCCAAAGCGCTGCTGCAAGAGATGCCGCAAGAGGTGGGTGGGTGGGTGGCAGTGTAATACGTGTGGGTTGTGGTCGGTGTGTGTGTGTGTGTGTGTGTTGCAGGCATTTCAATTTACGCTCGGCATTGAGCGCACTCGACTTTTAACAAGTTTTCTTTTCTCTCATTTTCTCATTTTCTCATTTTATTTTGATTATTATTTTTTTTCCTTTTGATTGATGGCACTTTCATCTTTCAAAAAAGTAAATGTCGCCTGCCAGTTCATTTGGCGCCCACTCGAGCATGATATCAATTAAAGAAATGTTCACTCTCTCTCTCTCTCTCTCTCTCTGGCTCGTCCTTTGTATTCTTATCCTTATTCAACTTATTGTTCTATTCGCTTTTGGCCAGGTCAAGTTCAAGGTGCCATTGCCGCCGGGCGTCAGCTCCACGACGCTGCTGCCGAAGCTCATACGCACCAAGGATGTGAAGCAGCTGCAGGACGGCAATGCACAGCCCACAAAGCCCAAGCTAACGGTAAGCAACAATGCGTTAATTAACAACCAGCAAGAGTTGCATAACTGCTGCCTTGCCGACGAGAATATCTCTTAATCATATCAAGCTGAAGTCCTTGACTAGCATTCACTAGAATTCATAGCATTGATTTTTAATCAGTAAATTCCTAGAAAGACTGCGAAAGCAGGAGGGAAAAGTTTACCGTTTGCTCGGATATTTAATATGCCAAACATGTTATACTCTGCAGTAAAATAATTACTTTATATTTTTTTAATTGAATTTAGAACTTTATTGTTCGCTTTAGACAGAAGCTATATTATATTGCAGTCTGTTTAGTTTAAAATTTAAGTCACAAGCAAATTGAACTGATTGTTTTCAATCTCAAAAATAGCTACATAATATAGTTTCTTATTTTGTCAGGTTGTTCATATCAAAACTGATTCGATATCGCTAGAATTTTGATAATTATTAAAGCAACTTTAAAGTAACGAGTTGGATGAGGAAATCTTTAAAAATATTCAAGTTTCGATCGATTTTGATAATTATTAAAGCAACTTTAAAGTAATGAGTTTGATGAGGAAATCTTTAAAAATATTTAAGTTTCGATCGATTTTGATAATTATTAAAGCAACTTTAAAGTAATGAGTTTGATGAGGAAATCTTTAAAAATATTTAAGTTTCGATAGATTTTTCCTAAAGTAGTAGATAGTGATTAAAATCAGATACTAATTCGTATAAATGCCAAGTTTCATCATAATAGATTATCAGCCGATACAAGGATATGACTTATGATTCATCCCTGGCATCTTACCCATTTTTAATCTTATATGTTTTGCTCGTAATCTCTGACAGAAATGTCTGAATACGCTGGATCTGACCTCGTTGGGCATTGGCTCCTGCTGCGGCACTGGAATGTACCTTGTTGCCGGCCTGGTGGCACAAAAGATGGCTGGACCCGGTGTGGTTATTAGTTTTATTATAGCCGGAATGGCGAGTATTTTCTCAGGTAAGCTGCCATCCACTGCCCCCATCCCTGCCGCTAATCCTTTTCCGCTTCGCTGCATTTTTAGGTGCGTGCTATGCGGAATTTGGAGTCCGTGTGCCACACACATCCGGCTCGGCCTATATGTATTCATATGTGGCAGTTGGAGAATTTGTAGCTTTTATAATTGGTTGGAACATGATATTGGAATATCTAATAGGTAAGTGATAAGAAACTTGAGCGCAATATTTCAAATACCCTTATAATCTAAACTTATAGAGTTTATATTGATTTATTTTCACATAAACGTTATTCAGCTTAAGATACTAATTTCAAAGACAGGCAGTTGAAATGAAAAAAAAAGATACAAACTGTTTACTATTTTACTTTTGGCTAAAGAATTTTGTTTTTGATAATTAATGTGAAAAAATTCGAGTTTTACAATAATTTTTGATTTTATTTAATTTCTAGACAAATCACAGAATTTTTTGATATATATTTTAATTGTCATATTTACTAATAACTTTTGTTTATTTTACTTTATTTTATTTATTAAATAATTGTGAATTACGGCTTTATAAAAGATACATAGCAAGTAACTGTTATTTGTCAAGCATTAATAATAAAATTAAAAAAAAAAAATAGTTTTTAAGCTATTTATATTTATTTGATTTTTTTTGATTTTATTTAATTATTTATTAATGACTTTTTATATTTTATTTTACGTAATTAAACAAATAGTTGTGATTTTCGGGTATTTGTGAGGCAATATAGTAAAAGTAAATAAACTTAGGAAATAGATATTTATAATATAAATTCATAATAATGTTTACTATTATTTATTTTATTAAATTTCTATACAAATCACAGACTTTTTATTATATATATTTAATTTGTGTCATTTATTTTATTATTATTAATTTTATTTTATTTTATTATATAGAAGAAACATAGAAAATAACGCTTATTGCTGGAACAATTTAATACAATTAAGCACTATAACTATTGAGGAATTAATATTTATAATAGAAATTGTAACTGTTATTTCGGATTCCCGCAGGAACAAGTGCCTGTGCCTGTGCGTTAAGTTCAAGTTTTGATTCACTGACGGGCAATGCGATTGCCAATGCGATGAGCGAGTCCATTGGCACCATATTCGGTGAGTCTATATACTATATGTACTATATGGCTATAGCTAATATTATTTGTATCTATTTACAGGCAAGCCACCTGACTTTATAGCCTTTGGCATAACGCTCATCATGACCTGCGTTTTGGCGATGGGCGCCAGCAAATCGGTTATTTTTAATCACACCCTAAATGCCATCAATCTGGCCACGTGGGTGTTCGTAATGGCCGCCGGTCTCTTTTACGTCGATACAAAGACGTGGTCGGAACACCAAGGATTTCTGCCCTACGGCTGGAGTGGCGTAAGTATTATCCCGCTCCATATTTACAAAATATGCCCCACATATGATATATGTGCATCTCTGTTCTATTTACATAGGTCTTCTCTGGTGCTGCCACCTGTTTCTATGCATTTATTGGTTTCGATATTATCGCAACCACCGGCGAGGAGGCGCACAATCCGCAGAAGAGCATACCCAAGGCCATCGTTGGCTCCCTAGTCGTTGTCCTCATTGCCTACGTCAGCGTTAGTCTAATCCTTACATTAGTCGGTGAGTGATTCAAATCCAATTCCAAACACAATTTCTTTAGGATTTTGCGACCTGAACCGGTTCAGAAGTGGTTTCAAAATGATGATGTGATGTGTATTATGTGTGGGTTAGATGTTAGATGAAAGACTGGTATAGGACTATAAATCAATACAGTAAGTAAAAAAAAGGTTATGAAAGAAAGAGAGAGAGAGAGAGAGTTAGAGAGAGAGAGTGAGAGAGAAAGAGAGAGAGATAAAAATAATGAAAAGAAATAATTCCTTCCGTTATGTCCTACAATTTATACTATAATTCGATTATAACAATGGAAATTATTGAAGCAAAGTTTTCACCCTTAACGAATATGGGTTGTTTATAGGTTAGTTTATACTGTTTTTAGAAATCTGAGTTGCTTCAAAATTAATAAACTAATTTCGATATTGGCAATTATGCAAGGGTAACTTTTTGAAAAATCTAGCCTTTTTTCGTTTAGCTCGAAAACGGTCCCAGAAACATTTTTGGAATTCTTTTTTCAATCTTAACGACCGATCTTACATAAGAAATGTATATTGTTTGTTTTGGATACAACTTTTTCTTGAAAATTATTGCATAGTGTAATTAAGAACAAAAATTCTTGAAAAAAGTACCAACTACTTCTTACAATCACTTTTGTACTTAAATTAAATGTTACACATTATAGTTATAGTTGAAAAAAATCGTATCTAACACATGCCGAAACTTTTAGGAATATTGGTATTAAATAAGAATTTCGATTTCGGGTCTAAGATTTTCGATCCTGACTTGGTTTGAGTTCAAAATTCTCTACTTTATTCTATTGTACATAATTGATATTTAAGGAGAAGATAGTATCTATCTGATGGATAGTTGTTAATATACATACTGATTATATTTGAGTATTTTAAAAGTGAAGAGGTGAATATGATTAAGATAATCTATAGATCTTAAGACCTGGACAATACTTTTCAGCAATATATATATATATACTATATATATATTTGTTTTTCTTTTGTTGGGGTATCTTTATAATGTTTAGCACATCTGATTATCTCTTGCAGTGCCGTATGATCATATTAATACGGGAGCCGCCCTGGTGCAGATGTGGTCCTATGTGAATGCGCCCAAGTGTCGGGCGGTGGTTGCGATTGGTGCCACCGCTGGCCTCTCCGTGGCCATGTTCGGCTCCATGTTTCCCATGCCGCGTGTCATCTATGCGATGGCTCAGGATGGCTTGATATTCCGGTGAGTTGCCAATCGATTTCGGGAAATTCCCCTGACTGAATATATATTTTGGTGATATCCAGGCAATTGTCGCATCTGTGGCAGCGTACAAATGTGCCCGGCTTGGCGACTCTGGGCAGCGGATTGGCCGCCGCTCTGGTCGCGTTGACCGTCCGGCTGGATATACTCGTCGAGATGATGTCGATTGGAACGCTGCTGGCGTATACGCTGGTGTCCACCTGTGTGCTGGTGCTGCGCTATCAGCCGCACAGCACGTCGCTGGTGGAGCTGCTGCCGGCACAGCTGCGGACACCGCTGGCACCGGGCACGGCCACCACGGATCCGCATGCCCGGCCGTCGGAGGTACTGGAGCCGAATAAGCTGACCATTAAGCGGGTGACGCGTGGCATGTCCGATTCGGATGATTCGTTTATCGATGACAGTCCCGAGGGCTATTTGGGCGGCAGGGACGATCAGTTTCTGGTGTCGGATCGGTCGGAGAACAAGTTCTATGGCAGCGTTCATGGTGCACCCACTGGACCCACTGGACAGGCGACCGCCTTTGATACGATGGGTCTCAACTTTATATCGCGCAAGATTCATGACTATGCGTACCTTTGTCCCGGATTCTTTCCCTGGATCAATCCCGGCCAGGCGACCTCCGAGAGTGGTATGTGACGGGGAATCCTTTGAGGATCGCTGAACTCGAAATCGAGCTCGAATTCGATATCGATACGAAATTCAACTCTTTTGCTTTCTCTCATTTCATTTGTTTTGCTCCCGACGAAATTCGAACCCGAAATCGATATCGACAACGACATCGACATCGATATCGAAACGCCAAACGCGAATTCCAATTCGAATTCGAACGTATTCTCGCACCAGGCATGTATGTCACGAAACTAGTTGGAATCATGTTCGGTCTCATATTCTTCTTGGATCTGTTCGCGGCCATCGGTTGGTCCGGCGGCCTCGCCATCTTCATTTACATCATTTTATTTATCGGCATATTTGTGATATTATTGATTATATCGAGACAACCACAGAATAGGTAAACGTCAATTTATACTTCTTGCTTTCCTATTTGCGAAAAATCCTTGCAGAACAAATATTGACCACCAGGAGCACATTTTTTTGGTTTGTCTGGCGATATTATGGCTGTCAAACATTTTTTTAGTCATATTTAGCCTACATAAGATTTTTGGGTTAAAATTTTAGCTTGTATTTTCACCAAGAATTTGATTTCCCAATTTAAATGTAGTAAAAATCTTGAGCTTATTTTTAAGGATCACTGCTCATTTGTTGGAGAGAATCTCAACATGAATTTGGACAACAAATTTTATTTATAGATTTAAGTAAAGTATTAATATAAAGGTTAAACCATTATTGCTTTAGAAAATCGGTTGAGTTTTGAGAAAGTTAGGGAAGATTAAAATTTGAGCCCGCTGCTTTGTTGGATAGAATCTAAACATGAATTTGGACCGAAAATATTGTTTCTAGATTTAAATGTCGAATTAATATAGAGACCAACCCATGACTAAATCGGTTAAGTTTTGACAAAGTTATAGCTATGGAAAATTCGGATCCATGCCACCAAAAAATGTTTCTAAACCTAGAAGCGAACTCTAGAAACAATCGGTCCACAAATTAGTGAGTGGTTAGGATGAATATATTATATTTTCTGCAAGGGTTTTTTATGGCATCCTCGGCAGTCCGAAGATAACTTTCTTCCTTTCTTTCTCTCCTCTGAACTTTCTATAACTATTACAAATGTGGAGAGCTGACGTTGCTAATTGGATCTTTGTTCTTTCACAGATATGCACTCGCGTTTTTAACGCCTGGACTTCCATTTATTCCGGCTATCGCAATAACTGTTAATATTTATTTAATATTTAAGCTAAGCATACTGACCCTCATTAGGTTCACCGTCTGGATGTCCCTCGGCTTCATCATGTACTTCTACTACGGCATCACGCACAGCAGCCTGGAGCAGACCACCGATGAGCTGGAGCTGCATGTGGACAAGGATTACGTGAGTGGTCAGCCGGCTTGATGCCTATCACTGTCTTAACCGATCCCGTTCGCGTTTCCAGAGCAAAAACGTGGATGAGCAGGCCGTTTGGGATCAGCAATCGTATAACCAGACGCACGAGCCGGTTTGGGCCAGCAAGGAGATCAAACAGCCCTCAAGTAAGTTGACTTTCCGTGTCGTGTCACGAGCACGCACGATCTAGCAAACGAATTTCGGGGAAAAAAAAGGAAAATATTCTCAAATATAAAACTCTTTTTAATCTACCCATAAAGTTAAAGAGTTTTTTACACTCTAGAGCTGAAATTAGGGAAAGCGCAAACCTGAAAAACTTACTTTTTTTTTTAATTAATTAATTAAATTAAATTAAATATGAACTGAGTAATGACAACTGATTTAAATATTGATTTTAATTGTTTAAGATTCAAGAACATTTAAATGCAATTAATGGTCGAATACTTTAGATAGCTACAAAAAATATATAAATTTAAAATAAAAATTGAAAATTTGAAAAAATGTATTTTAAAAAGTCAAGATGTTTACAATTTGTGATTTGTTTTCGACACTTGCCTATTTGAATGCAATATATAATTAGTAATAATAAACTTATTTAATAATTTTAAATATATATTAGCATAACTATAAGATATATTTAGATTATATAACAGCTCTTTCGCTTGCAGAGCAACGCTATGGATTTGGAAAGAACTCTGCTCAGAGCGGCTCAAAGAGTGCAACCAGTGCCAACAAGTCCGGCAAGGATGCGGCAACGGCTTCGTCTACGTCTACGGGCGCAGGAGCGAGAACTGCGCCCGCAGGTGCTAGTGCTCCTGGTGCTCCTGGTGCTCCTGGTGCACCTGGAGGTCCTGGACAGCGCAGCGCGACGGGCAGCGGCAGGACACTGGAGCATCAGTATACCGGTCAGTTTAGCATGTTCGTGGACGAGGGTCAGTTCCCCTCGTGGGAGGACTAAGCGGATCCAACACGTTAAAGATTACCATAAATTCCGATAATTCCCAAATCGTTTCCGTTTCCGTTGCGCCTCGCTGAACCGCTGCAACCTGCCCCTCCCCCTCCGCCACCATCGCCATCGCCATCGCACTGTGATCGTTAGTTGCCCAAGCAGTAGCCAAGCAGGTGCATTGAGGAGCAAGCAGTGTATGCATACTTGTATGTTATCCATATACATATACATATACATATATATACAGTGGTCGCTCGCGAATGCGAACGCTTCCGTTCCAGAGTTGATTCTAATTCGTATTTCTGCAAAGTCATATTTTTCTATACACAAAAAGGAAAACTAGATGATTCAAATATACCAACATTTGAATTGAAAAATTCGATGTATTCAAAAGTGAGTAAAAATATATATGCATTTTATATTCAGTTCAGATTGATATTTATGTAAGCTCGAATTATCGAGCGACCACTGTACTTACCTTACCTACCTAACGACCTAACGACCTTACGACCTACCAATTGAACCTAACCTAACTATGCGTATAGAGCTGGCAACCAATACCTGTAAATATGATTAGACTTATTAAGTTTAACGATATAATATATATATACCTTTACATACATACATATATATATATATATGTATATATATATATATGTTTGCAAGCGTTGCATACAGTGCAGCTTCAATAGTTGTCATTGAGGTTCCACTGTATAGATCACTCACATATATATACATATACATATACATACATACAAAACAGCAGCTACTACCTATATACAATATATATATATATAATTATACAAATATACAAATATATATATATATATATATACATACAATTGATTGGTTATTAGTGAAACAAGTTAAAGTGAAATGCATCCACAAATTGATCTAGATTCCACACTAGCGGGTTAGTACTGTGCTCAAATTCGATTGGCAACTGTATATTGTCTTTGGGTACTCGGGTTTTTTGGGGCTATGTTGCCAGTCGAAATTGAGCCGGAGAAAGAGGAAGCACAAAACATATTTTTGAGATTGTTGAGCACAAAATTAATACCAAAAAAAAAAACAAAAAAAAAAATACGTTAATTAGGTTGGCCATTTATTAGGCTGCCATATTTAACAAAATATAAATACTCACACGTGCGTGTGTTCACTGTACAGTATATACACACATAAACATATATTTACACACACACACGCACACACAACTACTCACGCCAAATAGTAGGCTATATTTGTGTTATAAGAAGGTTCCAAAATAAATTGGAAGCCTTCAATCTGAAGGTTAACATTTTTATTCATGGTATAAATGGGCTATATCTAAGCTTTTTTTGGGACCTCCGTATAATCAGCACACAACAACAACAAGAACAAGAACAAGAACAAATCTTTGCTACATATTCATATATCATCCTATCAATCCTATGTATATTATATTTATGATTATTGACATTGCCCATTACAGTTATTGTTACTATATGCATTATACATATGATACGGTTACGAGTATTACGAATACTTATATTCAAAGTGTTATTGTTTCAACTACTCTAGAGGCTCGCGCTAAATTCATTTTTAAGCGGTATTCGGTATTTGTTGTAATTCAATAATTAACTTTACTTAAACTATAACAAAAAAAAACCAAAAGAAATCTTTACCAAAATGACATAAAATTTACCATATTAACTAATCGAAATCGAACTATTCAAACTCAACATTTATGTCAAAGAAAAACCAAAAATAAAAAAACCAAAAAAAAAAAAACATAAATACCAACAATACAATGCTTATAAAAGGCAAAACCAAAAAATACTAAAAAAAATACCAACGTTTATATACAATGCATACCTTTTTCCACTTTATATACTACAAGGAGCAAACCAACATTTTTAACTATATTATGAGTATATACGATTTAAATATAAATACTAAAAACTTAAATCTTTTTGAATTTTTTTTTTTTAAATTTCTTATAAATACCAACTACAAATACAATCAACACGGTAAAACCCTGTACATACGCACACACAAAAACACACACACACACACACAAAGACACAGGCAGACACTGAGAGACTCTAACGGTAATTAAAACTACAAGAACTACTTGAGTTTCGCTCACAACCAATTAAAAAAAAAAAAAAAAAAAACCAAAGAAAAACACGTGATTCGTAATACGTGATTCGCCACAACTAAAAAAAAATACTAACAAATACCAAAGATTTGAAACTAACAAACAAACCGAAACAAATACTACAATATTTAGGCCACTACGAATGTGGCCCCTAAGTAACACAAATATTTACAAAAATGAAACAAAAGGGAAAAAATACTTCTAAGTATGATTAAAGAAGCGTTACATATGTATATTCTAATAAGAAAGTTATTTGGCCCCAATAAACACACACCCCACATGGATAAAGGACAACATCTATTTCGACCTAACAAACATACATACATATAACATTATTATTATGATTATTGTGCATTCTTAAAGCTAAATCAGTATAATACTTGATAAACCCCCTTTCATCTATCTAAATGTACATACATAACACCTGTATTTATTCTTAGTATTATTATATCATCATTTAGGTCCAAAACTTCAGTTTTCTTTGATGTTCATTTAGTACCGCCATTCCCTTCAAGTGCCAAATGCACACATGTATTTACTTCAAATTCTATATTCCATATAACATAAACCCGTCCTGTACCAACATATATGTATTGTATTATTAATAATCCTTACGTTCGTAGAGCTTTCAGGACCAAACTGTTAAAAATACATAAGAGATCATTTCATTTGGTTCCTAGTTTTATTAATTTGATAATCCAACTTGGAGACAGATCTATCAAATATACGACCTGTATATATGGAACTTCAAATATGTATATTTTTATGAGGCAAAACGCAAACAAAACATAAAACAAACTTAAACTAAAACACGAAGAACCTGCAATAAAGCAACAGGATTAAAAACGAAACATATCCTACCACACAAAGTTGAAAGTTGTTTTACAGCCAGAGATCCGATATGTACAAGGTAATTAGATAAACTCAATGATAAATGATAAATGAACAACAGCCCAACTAAACTACAAGCCGAAATACATAGTTTGTTCTTCCACTATTCGGTTCTTTCGGTACCACCAAATGAGAATAACTGTTAACAGCAAACAGATAATAACATGAATACGATATTATCATATCATAGATTTTCTACAGTTTCAATTCGATAAGCGAAATAAATACTAAACATAATTCAAGATAACAAGATAACAAGATAGCCGAATGCTTCCGTTAGCAAACTTATGCAACTAATTCTTTCGATCAACAACAAAAAACCGAAATTTTAATACCATAAATTAGAATGAAATGGGGAGCATTACTGGATGTACACCTTGAACTTGCTGTACTAATTAAACTATACGAACCAACTGTACTCACTGTACCCTCATACTATTTGAGAAGCACTATTGAAGTCAACATAATACTAAGAAATAGCTGAAATAAAATTGGTCACACCTGATTGATTGATTGATTGATTGAAGAAGAAAGCAAGTAGCACAATGTTAAGCAATATATGAAATAGACTAGGTCATATCGGATTGATTGATTGAATGATTGATTGATTGATAGTTAGAGTGCCATTATTAAACCATTAAGATAGCGAGAAAAACAATACAAACAATTAGATGAAATAGATAAAAAAACCACATATGGTTAGATGATTGATTGATTGAATAATTGATAGTTAGAGTGCCATTATTAAACTACTAAGAATGCGGGGAAAACAATACAAATAATTAAATGAAATAGAAAATACCACATATGTATATGAATGATTGAACGATTGATTGATAGTTTGATTGAAAGATAAGATTAAGGTTTGATTGATAGATTCGAGCACTATGCACAAAACGGAAATGAGCGAAAATCTGAAAAACATTACAAAGTAATAGATGAAATTCTCTGGGCTACATCTGATTGATTGATTGACTTGGGAACTAAGCATCAACTGACAAATAGCAATAGAACTAAACGCAAAGCCAAGAAAAACAAATGAAACAGAATAGGTCACATCTAATTGATTGATTAATTGTTTGATTGATTGTAATGTATTACATTGGTTAATTGATTATTTCAGTTTTCCGGCTAAATACATTCCTACATATTTAAATATGATGTACCTAAGTTTTTATTTATTTAATAAGACTGAATTTCTGCATATGATTTATTTGATTATGATTACGATTATTGTAAATATATTTATAACATTAAACATATATATACACACACATTATACATTATGATATACATACATATATATATACATATACATATACATACATACAGTTTGAATTATTTTTATGTATATATACATACTTAGCAACTTTACAACTTTAACTAATAAAGCATCAAAATTTTAAGATATTCTCAACTCATTTATCAAAAAACCAAAGTAAAACAAAAACGAGAAGAGAAGTGAAGAAAAGAGAAGAGAAGAAAAAGAGACGAGAAGAAGTTGAAGAAAATGAAGTTAAACACACAACTATTATACATAATTATATATATGATAAAAAGAAAGAAACCTTAAAGATAACTAATATATATATACACACAAATATATATTATTATATATATATATATTTCAATGGATCGATAACACAACAAAAAATAAAGAACAAACCACAAACCAAAACCAAAACCAAAACCAAAAACCAAAAACCAAACAAAACGATGTTAATATTTAATGAAACAATTTTTTATTCAAATACTACTCTTAATTTGTTTTATGTGTTAATAACTTATTAAATGATATTTCTTGAGAATATTATAAAAAAAAAAACAAAACAAAAATAAAATTGTTAGGATATTCAAAATATGATTGAAACGCTTTTCAATTGGGTTGCTCAATCAGAATATGATTGAAATCAATCAGAAAGGGAAAGGGAAACATTTGGTCCAAGTGACCATGGAGGACGAGAGAATGTTTTCATTGAAATCTCAAACTTATTGAATTGGATTTCCAACTATTCAATAATGGAAAAAAAAATAATGGTAATTAAGTGAACATGGAGGACGCTCGAGCATACATATTAAAACTAAACACTTATCTGAAAAACTATAGAAAGTAGCTAGACAATGAACGCAAAATTTGCACAGGATAAAGTGAACATGGAGGACCAACTTCACAATAAACAAGACGTTCAGTTAGAAACTACGACATATTTATTTAATATTTATAGCGAATTATAAATTGTTGCACAGTAAAAAAAAAAAGAAAAAAGGGAAAATACTCGTAGATCATCTATCTGTCTTACTGTAAATAGTAACTGGACTGCTTTAATCCTGGCGATGCGTTGAAATGATTGAGTCCCAGTCCGCCCGCACCGAAATCGAATGGATTGAACTTGGTGGTCTCCTGTGTGTGCGCGGACGTGCCATACTTGTAGTAATCCTCGCCCGGATAGTTGACCAGGAATGGTGAGGAAGGATTCGTTGGCTGCCGCGCATTAGTACCATCAGCACCACCAGCATCACTATTATCATCGATTGGTGCCGTCTCATCGCCAGCCGCTGCCGCAGCACCAGCCTCATCCTCCGCCGCAGCGACGCCTTCGTAGGATCTGGGCTTAGAGTAGATATCTGCAAAGTGTTGGAGAGAATCCAATTGTACGACAATTAGTTAAAAGTTTGCTTATTTTACCAGTAGGTTGTGCGTACTGATAGATCAGCTGATTGCCCAGCTGCGCCGGATGCGGACGACGTGGACGTGGCGACGGCGGCGGCGGCGGTGCTGGTGCTGCTGGCGTTGGCGCTGGTGCTGGCTGCGGACGTGGACGAGCGGGTGGCGCTGGTGCACCATAGTCATAGTCGTAATCATAGTAATGGCCCGAAGGACGCGGCGGTGGACGCACGCGTCGCGGCACTGCAGCGGGTGGTGCGGCGGGTGGCGCTGGTGGGGGTGGTGGCGGCGGCGGTGGTGCTGCGGTTGTGGCCGGTGGTGGCGGCGGCGGCGCTGCATCGCCATAATCATAGTCGAAAGACTGCTGCGGATAGTAGTCATAGGGACGTGGCCACCAGCCATTTGGATAGTAAGGATGTGGTCGTCGTCGCGGTGGCGGTGGCGGTGGTGCTGGTGGTGGTGCCGCTGTTGTTGTTGTTGTGCTTGTCGTCATGGCGGGGCGACGCGTTGTCTTGGCGGCAATAATGTTGCGCGTAAGATTCGCCTTGACGCTGGACAGATCGGCGCTCTTCTGCAGCAGATTGCGCAGCAGCAGTCCAAAATCTATGGTGACAGCGCCACGTTTGCCGCGATCTGCATCCGCTGCGGCTGCGGCTGCAGTGTGTAGCAACAGCAACGTCAGGAATATGCCATTTGTGCACTGCATCCTGTTATCCTTACTAATCCCAGAGCGGATCTGTGTGTACCGCACTGTGTGGCGTTCCAATCAGAACTGGCCGCTGCCTGTGCGCCAGCTGCCTGCCTTGACTCGGCCCGGCCATCGAGTTTTGCGCCTGGGCGTCATTGTGGATTAAGTGGCCAAAAGCCAACGAGTTAGACAAGTTAGCTAGTCCGCCAGTCCACCAGTCCGCCAGTCAGTTAGTCAGTCAGTTAGTCGGCCATCAACGGGTTCTGTGCGTGGCAACAATTACTTTTGCACTACTTTTTTGCCAGCGCCACTCAAAATGAATTGGTGTCCACAGTGCGACCGACCGACCCCCAGCACCGTGGTTGTGCCAGCCTAATTGCCAGCCTAACGGTTTTCGCCTCATAACGGTTATTTAGTTGTAGCAACTCAAGCCACTTGTGCACCACTGTGCACAAAAAACGATCATACTTAATAATGAGACACAGCCATCAAATTTTCTTGTTACTTTCGATACCCTGTAATTAATGAAAATGTGGCATAACGGGGTATCCTGAAACTGTGCAGAAGAAGACAATACTAAGTATTTTAAAAAATTATACAATTTATTATCAAAATTAAAAAAAATAAATATTAAAAACGAAAATAAAGTTGTATGTTTCTGGGTTATTTAACAAATGGGTATCATTAAGTCGGTCACTCTCAACTGGAGCACTCTGACTTGTCCTAGTTGCTTAGTTGCAGTTTAATTTTCATTTTGATACCCTGTACAGCTAGTGGTTTGTGTCTTTGGGTAGTTTGCGGCTTACAAAATTTGGTAATTGGCTTTATAAGCTATTTAAAAGCTTGGTTGAAATTTAGCATATTTCTCAAAGCTCTGCCTAAAAAACTTGGTTTATCTTGGTCAGTTTTCATCTATGATAATTATTAATTTATTATTTTTCATTTATATTAATTATTATTTGCAAAAATTATAAATTATAAAAAAAAAAACATTTTTGTGTATTTATTTAATTTATTACTATCAACATCAAGATCAGAAATTTAATATCTAAAAAAATATAAACAAAGTTGATTATTCATTTTTAGGAACATTAACAAAAATAAAAATCTTTGATGGTGTCGATCTCTGGAAATATGAAAGTTATCCTAACCAAATTTAGTATGTATACTAAACTGGATAGTTTTCGAGAGATTACAGGGCATCTGCCCAGTTGGATACTCCCCGATTGCAGCTAACACTTAGTCGTACAGGTTATGTTTATGCATTTGCTTAGCAATTAACTGACTTTACTTTTAGTTATGTGCATACAAATGTATGTATTGTATTTGTTAGTCTATATACATACATACATACATATCTATGCATATAAGTATACTTGGAACAGTGCCAAAAGATCTTGTATTCGGGGTGATTGGTTGGCTGCCTGCCTGAATTAGTTGTTTTCACAGCTGAATTACTGGATCGCAGCAATGCAAACTACTTGAAATCAAATTCGAATGCAAAAAAAAAAAACACATTTGATTGAAAAGCATTAAACAATAATTTGTAAATTTTGTACGACTTGAAGTGATTCGCAATTTGCAATCAAGCAACATTTTATAGAGTATTGTGTATGTCATGGAAATAACTCATTAAATTTTAAACATGGAGGCAAACAAAAACAGTTTGGGGCCAAAGAGTTTACATAAGCACAACGGAAATCGAAAGTTTAGCGAAAAAAATAAAGAAAAAAAACTTTAATCTGGTCTGGGATCTGTTGAAAAGTGGCCAATGGCCGTTTGTTCAGTTTATGCCATTTTGCACAACAACTGGAAAATTGGAAAATTGGAAATTCGTCAAGCGTTGCGTGCGAATCGCTAATGAACCGACTCTCTGGACTGTCTGGACTCTCTGGACTCTCCTTAGTATATATTGCATATGCCCAAGACACAATCACAAATCATCCATTATACAATACAGGAATGTTGGCAAATAATCGGAAATTTGTAATCAGGTTCGGTAGCGTTACTTGGAATACTGGCAAACGATCAAGTCAAACTGAAACTTGTCATAAATGCAACTTTAAGTTATTTATTGATTGCTAAAATATCAAAACCAAATATCAAATATAATATAATAATAAGTTGCAACTTTCAGGTAGTGTCATTAGTTAATAATTGAGCGCACTTAAGCTACGACTAGATTTTGCTGAGAGACACTGGAAGGTACTGCCGCAATGATGGCCAAGGACACAGTGGGGGTAATGTGATTGGTGACGCCCCCGAGTGCCGTCTGTCGAGACTGGCGGGAGCGGAGCAGTTGCAGCTCCAGACGCACCAGAGGCGCCTCCACGCACAGATACATGAGCAGCGAGACGCAGAGCGTGATGCCAAAGTCCGACCAGAAATGCAGGATCTGCAAGCGGATAGCAAAGGGTAGTTGGGAGTTGGCAGTGATCAAGGGAAACGGCTTAAGGAGACTGGACTCACTGCATCATAGTTGGAGAAATGCTGGCTGCTCTTGATGCGACCCGTGTTGACCATCTCGACGACCAGATGCCAGATGTACAGGCAGTAGGAGAGCTTGGAGATGGGCTGCCAGAAGGACCAGCTGAGCAGCGTATTGACCACGCCCCCACGCCCACTCTGGCAGGCCCAAATGAGCCAGCAGAGCGCCAATGGCCAAGCGATCCGGCTGCAGCACAAATAGAAGGCGCCAGCCAGCGGCGTTATCTCCGCCGCACCCGTCTGCGTATACGGATAGACGCTCCAAATGACAGTGCCCAGCAGGAGCAGCGCCAGCAGCCAGGTCAGCGAGAGCAGCCACCAGGACAGACGACGCCGCCGTCCCCGCTCACGGTGCAGAAAGTAGCCAAAGAGCAGGCCAATCAACCAGGGAGTCGCCCGGACGTGCGTCGTATAGTAGATCATCCGCATCTCGGCACTGTCGCCACCCAAATTGCTGTAAACCAAAAGAAAAGGCGTAAATTCCTTGGTCATACATATAATTCCTTGTTATGCAATTTTTGGAATTATTGGAATTGAATTACAATTTTTGTTTAGCGACAAATTACTTTGAAACCCAAATTTGTTTAATAATATTCCCTAATTAAGATATATAATAGTTTTAATATTAAATCTGAAAATATATTCTTTCATAAATTTGATTTTTAACTTTTTATACTCTTATATTATCTCCTTGATAAAGTAAAAATACCAAAGCAAAATACCAATAAAGTTATTGGCTTAAGAAAAATGTTAAAAATAATTAAAAAGCAAAATAAAAAATATATAAAATACCCTTGAAATATAATCTATTAAATTGAATACACTTGGAACTGTCATATACTATGGAACCTTAAGTTTTGTACAGTGTAAAATCGCTTACCCATCGCGCTTGAAGACGACCAGATCGTTCAGCACAATGATGCTGAAGACGCAGCCGAAGAGCAGCAGCAGCAGGATCACAATCCCGGCAGCGGCACGTCGACGCCAGCGCCAAAGCGGCCACAGCAGCAGCGGCGACAGCAGGAACAGTTGCATGTCCACAGCCAAATACCAGGAGTGACCCAGGCACTATTGAAGGGATTACAAAATAAACAGCATATTATAATCATTATGTGGAATCGTCTTTTAGACGCAAATTCTTCATACGCAACTAGCAAATCTCTGAAATCTTGCAATGATTTGTACGTTCCACTATCGAGCTAACTTTTTATACCCTATAGTTTTGGCCAGAAGTTGAAGGAAGTTAACAAAAATGTTAGACAAGGGTTTTACATAATTGTATTGCTAAAAAAGTCATCAAATTACATTTGAAGTCTGGGAAGGCCATTTATAAGGAACTTTTCGTTGTTTGGGCATTTCACAAGCCAATTAATTGGTAACTTTTGGCGTGATTTTTGACAGAAAAATGAACTACCACAAAATCACTTTTCGTATAGTTTTTTATACTAATTGAGACACCCACAATCAATTAAACGTAAAATTTCAAGATTCTATATTTTGAAAAATCGAAATTAGTAAGGGTCCCCCCTTATATATTTTTAGCCAAAAAAAATCCGAAATTATATTTTTGCAAAAATTCATAAACTTCAGATGCAGAATTAAACTTGATGCCAAATAATGATCAAAATGGCCTCGGGATTGAAAATCGGGTTAGATTTGACAAAGTTATGACAGTTTGAAGTCTTAGACGGGCAATTTGTGATTTTTGACAGAACAATGAACCCCCTCAGAATGACTTTTCCTATAGTTGTCGTACCCCTGCAGAGGGTATTATAATTTTGGCGAGAAGTTTGCAACGCATAGAAGGAAAACATATCCAACCCCATAAATTATATATATTCTTCGGAACGTCTTTCTCGTTTAAGTATAAATCCTTATAGGCCTCATTTTCAGTCTGTAGTTTAAGTTTGTGCATAATCTTCCTTATCAGGTAACAAACACATATTATAAACAATAATAGTGCGCGAATACAATTAATCATAGTACAAATTTGAACATATATTTTGAACAAACATATTTTTTCTAGATTTAAATGTTGAATTACTAAAGAGTCTAAAAAGGCATTGTTTTTGGAAATCGGTTCAGTTTTGACAAAGTTAAGTTTCGTTTCTAGATTAAAATGTAGTGTTAATATATAGGCTCAATAAATGACCAAGCTTTAGTTTTAAATTATACCTAGTACTTTTGAGTATGCCCCATTTACACTAATGTCATATCGTTCAATAGTTCTACCAATGAATCTGGATGTTAACTTACCATGCGACCCGCTGCCGCGTAGTTCTGGACAAAGAGGAGGGTGGCCCACCACGTGTCGTTGCATAGCTGATAAGAGCTGGTGAACTGCTGCCAGAGGGGGCCGCTGTCGAGGCGGGGGAAGAGCGTCATGAAGAGGAGCACAGCGACAGCGAGGACAGGAGTCAATCTTACGATGCGATGCAGATACATCAGTGGCACATTGAGGCGGCCCGATTGCCTGCAAGAAAGACGACAAATATAGATGAGAAAGTACGGAAAGATTCATCCAGAATCGTTATTTACCGCTCCAGCTCACGTAGGGTGGCCATGACGAGGAGCATGCCACTGAGCAAAAAGAAGGTATCGACGGCTGTGCTGCCGCTTTGCAGCAACATGGAGTAGGGTGTCTGAGCCCAGGCGACCACCTCGTAGGTGTTCACGTTGGGCGCCAGCAGCATGAACATATAATCGTGGCCATAGATTATCCAAATGATCGTCAAACAGCGTATGCCATGCAGGCAGGGTATCACATGTGGCAATTGCGTTGTCTTCGATGCCGTTTGCAGCAGTTGCCGCAAATTTTGGCGCAGCGAAAAGGCGCCCAACATCTTTTGGGGAGCTGTCAAAAGAAACAGTGCGAAAAATGTGGAAAATAAATTCCGTTTGAATGACCTTGAATCGCAATTCTCGTAAACTTTTCTTAAACAATTCACTCAAAATGAGCACAACAAATCTTAAAAAAAGTAATATTATCGAATTATTAAAAAAAAAGTAGGTAATCTTTTTTCTCTGTGTAGTGATTGTTAAACTTAATGCTTAGCTAATAGAAACCGGATTTAGCTGTCTATATAAAGAGCTGACTCTACTCACGAAGCAAATTTAATTTCAATGTACTTTCTTGGGTGGCATTATCTATGTTTATCATCTAGCAAAATTGCTCATTTAATTATACATAGCTCATAGCTAGCTGCAGTAAGAACATTCCGTAAAACAGCTATGCTAAATACAAGTGCAACAAATTTGATGACATCATAGATTGCTTCGAGAAGCAATACAATATGCTAGACTAATAAATACCCTAGAGTTCGATTTTTAGACTTCATTTCACTTCAATTGAAATTAAATATGTTTGTTCCTATGAACTATGTTCCTATCTTACAAAGGAATAAAGTTTTTTTAAAGAATTTTCTAACAAAAGAGAAAGAGGCAGATATGCTAGACTAAGAAATACCCTAGAGTTCGATTTTCAGACTTCATTTCACTTCAATTGAAATTAAATATGTTTGTTCCTATGAACTATACTCCTATGTTCCTATGTTACAAAGAAATAATGTTTTTTAACGAATTTCCTAACAAAAGAGAAAGAGGCAGATAGAGAGCGAAAGAGAGACTATTGCTTTCGAAATAGATTGTCGCAATAAATCAACTCAGCTACTCCAAATTACGTATACGTAAATATATACATAAGTACTTTTAAATAGAAATGTATACGTATTTACTGGAATGCAGCTCTATCAAGTGCATCTTATCTTTGTTTTGAGGTTATGAAACAGTTTCGAGTGGCAAGCAGCTTACCTTTGAAGTAGTCAAGCAGGGTGCAGAGAATCACCAGCACACCCAGAAAGATGAGCAGACCGCTGTGGAGCAGAAACAAATCCGGTTAGATGCATGAGGATTAGGGATTACCTTACTACTTACACGGCAAACCAGTCGAGTGCTGACATCGGCTCCCGCTTGGCCACGGCGCAATTGCTCTCCTGCACCAGCTGGGCAGCGGGAGCCACTGCATCCTCGAAGAGCAGCTGCAGGTAGTCGTTGAGCCAGCGATTCAGCTGTGCGGCACTGCATCTGGCCGGAATACAGGCGCCAATGCTGACGCTTATCTTGTCCACGGCCTGTGGAACAAGACTCTCGAATTGGATGTGCGCCAGGCAGTACTTGGTCTCGGTCAGCGCCGAAGTGGAGCCTGCATCGCGGCTGATGCTCAAACAGGACTCGTAGTTGCCCATGTCGCTGAAGTGACCATAAAGCAGGCCATGTGGCAGCTTACCCCAGGCATCCAGCACTGTTGAGCACAAGCGCCACTCGGTTATAGTTGGACAGTTTGCAGATTACATTATATACATACTATATACAGTCGAACTTTTCTACTTGACTATTTTCAATTTGTTAATGTTTTTTAGAATATTTAACTAAATGAAAAGCTAGCAATTAATAATAATAAATATTTTGGAAGAACAAAAATTTTTTTTTTTTTTTTTTTTGATTTTACTGATTCTTATTAATTCCTAGACAGCTCTATGATCCGGCCGACTCATATATATGTACTGCTGGCAGGAAAAAATCAAGTCCTTGCCATGTTTCAACTAATTTGTATCCTGTGCTTACCTTTCAGCGCGGGCAACGATCGCAGATCTGCCGCCTGGAGCAGCAGACCCACTTGGGCTGCACACAGCAGATCCGCATTCACATCCAATTTCGTTGAGCTGGAACTGGAACTGGAACTGGAACTGGAGCTGGTGTTCAGTGCCTGCTGCAGCACCTGATAGCCCAGGTTGCTGTGCTGCAGCCAGGTGAGCAGATCCTCCCTGCCGTAGGCATTAGTCCGGCCAGCGGACCTAAGCAGGAGCAGGAACAGCAGACACAGATTCAGATTCAGATTAATACCCAGACCCAGACCTAGTCGCAACTGGAGTTTTTCTAATGCCATGGCCAATTGTGGAATTAGACGAGTTGCGGTTCATATTTATACGGCCGTAGAGCAGTTAACTGATATTCCTAATCGCCAGCGTTTGATAACCGCATTCCCATTTGCGAGCGCTCTCTGGTTTATCTTAGACGACTGCTCTTTGGCAACGATTGCAGGTACTACAAGTCGAAATTGGTGTTTCGTCATAAAAAACAATTGGTGCATTGACCGATAGATAGAACAGCTAACTCACAAATATTACCCAATGATCATGCCATAGCCACTTATATACCTCAAAGCTATATTCAAAAGCACTCTACGGGGATTTCTCTATTTGTGATTTGTGTTTTCTCGCTCTTTTTTTGTCGTGCATATCATTCTATATAATGCGGCTTGCTCGTTGCCGGAATAGCTGGAATTGTACAAAAACTTTTCTCTTTATTTAAATATTTAATTACGCAACACTTATCCAACACTAGAGCTACCCACATCTGTCTACACAAGCTGATTCATCACATCACATCCAACGATGTTTTCATACCCTGTAACCATTCAAAATGGGGTGGGAAAACGGCTCTATTCAAATTGACACTATAACAAAAAAAAAAAAATACAGTTTTTTCCAAAATGTCAAATGGGAGTTAATCAAAATATTTAGTGAAAGAGTTCGATAAATGGAGTAAGGAAACCCAATTTTGTATGTAGAGAAATTCAAGATATAAAGTTGATTATCAAATAAAAATTTAGAAAATTTTGTTTTTAAGCGCTACAAATGCTTCGATACACAGAAAATTCGACCACCTTAAATATTTTATAAGTATATTTAACTTATTTAATTTATTTAACATAAAATCTCACGGGGTATCCACCCGTTGGGCACTTGGCCTTTGGTTATTTTTGCACAGCTGGAGCAATAACCGATAAGGCACACAATTGGTTATATAAGGCTCTATCAATAAGTTGAAAATCACGTTAATAATAATGATATTGTCATGCGAATCGTTCGACGAATTCGGCCTTGACAGCAATCGTAACTGTTATTTGTGGTGCTTGAACCAGCTAAAAGTTCAGGCATTCCAAAGCTTAAAAGCTTCGACGCCTACTACGCAGCTACAAGCTACAAGTTACCCACCTACTTGAATATACTACTAAACAATAGATGATTATATTTGTTAACTAATTGTAAGTTCGTTCAACTCGATGGGAACGTGTTCAAAAAACAAAAAAAAATATGCGATTCACAATGATTAAGAACTCAATGGACAAGTTGTATTTATTAATATATATGTTTGTACTACCAGCAATTGCAGTTTGATCCATAAATAATCAAGGAATTATGATTATGATCAAGTTAAGTATTCTTTGTAGCAGTTACAGTGCCTCAAAAATGTAAACAGCCGCCTAACAGCAACTGAAATTATATCATGAGAGTCGGAAGTACAAATGAACTTTAATTTTTTTTATAAGTAAAATCACAAATAATTATTAATATTATTACTCACTATTACTATTATTGCTATCAATATTACTTTGGTATTCTTATTGTATTTTATAACTAAAGTATAACTCGAGGTATTTTGGGTGGATTTTACATATTGACATACATTGCGTATACGTAACGTCTAACTATTTGATAATTAAATTGTCTATAGTTTGTAGCTGTAAGAACAACCTTTTTATATATATATATATTATGTATATATTTCTAACAAACTGGAATAACTCGAGGTATTTAAGGTGGATATTACATATATTTACATACATTACGTATACGTAATGTGTAACTATTTGATGATTACATTGTTTACAGTTTGAAGCTGTAAGAACAACCTTTTATATATATATATATATATATATATATATATTTTGTATATATTTCTAACATAAAACTTCGATAACTCGATGTATTTTGGGTGGATATTACATATTTAGATACATTGCGTATACGTAACGTGTAACTATTTGATGATTAAATTGTCTACAGTTTGTAGCTGTAAGAAAAATGTTTCTTACATATTTATTATGTGTATATTTCTAACATAAAATTTTGGTAACTCTAGGTATTTTAGATGAATATTACATACATTACGTATACGTAACGTGTAACTTTTGTTTATACTTTTTAAATTGCTTACACTTGAAATTCTCGCACAGAAGTTAAAATCAATAGCCAAAATTATCTACACAATCCTATTTATCAGTCGACATAAGGGGTACTCCGAAACATTTGAAAGTTAGTGGACAAGGGGTATCAGCAACTGGGGTAAAGGGTAAGTTAAGGCACCAATCAAACGTAGACCGCATGGAGCGTGACATGGTAGTACTTCTGGGGCCAGTGCTCGCTACTATCAGTAGTACGTAGTATTAAGTAGTGGGCTAATAATTAGCTACCCAACTATTGTAGTTAATTGGGTAAATAAAGCCTCATGGCTGCTGGTTGCTTTAGGGCAAGGTTGGGGTTTTATATTGCCCCAGGTAATTAGTGATAATCACAATTGTTACAAATGTTGAGGTGGGCTCTAAAGAAAAACTATAGACACAATAGACACTTAGCTAAAGCTCGTTCGAATTCTATTCTCGCAATCAAATTAAGTGTACAAACACGTAGGAATACTTAAGGATTCCATGAATGTGACTCACTGCTATCAGTCCGAAAGGAAAAAAACATATTCACAGTGAGTCACTTCTGAGTAGCGACTTCAAGTGGTTCAAGTTCGCCAGCAATTTGATGATAACTCAAGTGTTTGCTTTATGGGGGACTAATCAACACCGTCCACTCTCCACTTATACCAAATGATGCATAAATAACTAGTTTACTACTATTTTTGGGTGGGGTTTGATTTTGTCTTTTTTTGGGTCAACTTCGAAAAGTGTCGACTCCAAACAGCCTTTCAATCTGCAATTGTTGCCATCATCCTACTTTGGGCTACTAAAGTCGTACCTTAGTGACAGAAGATTCAGCGTCCGATGCGGTGATTCGGAGTCCCACATAATCCCCATTCCCCCCAGTGCTGTACACTTTATTCACAGCTGACCTTCCTTTCAGCAACGAATCGGGAATGCTCGGGAATCGGGAATGATACATCGAAAGGTGACCGAGTGGAGGCATCAACTACACTCCACCCTGGGACACTGGCTCAAGCGGTGGAACATTGTGGTGAATTCCGATAAGTCTGCGCAAATAACATTTCCTCCACCTAGACCCAGTGGTCCTCCGTTTCAACTGAATGGTGAACCCATAGCCGTTGAGCCAGCCACCAAATACCTCGGTCTAACTCTGGACAGGAGACTTACTTGGAGGGCGCATATAAGGGCCAGGTGGAAGCAGCTGAACGTAAAGGCTTCTCGGACTATGGGGTACTGCCTCCAACACCAATATTGAGATACTGCAAAGGTTTCAAAACAAGCTTCTGCGCAGGATGGTTGGTGCCCCAAACTATGTAATGAATACCACCCTCCATCGAGACCTCGGTGTACCCACCATCGCCTGCGAAGTTATCCGCCATGAGAATGTTCTCGCCATATGTCTGTTGGACAACAGCCTCGTTCATCACCGCCTGAAGCGGTACCATCCTGTGGACCTATCGTTCAGAGTATTAACGGAGTGATCCACAGGATCAGTGTATCAGTCATTACAATATCAAAAAATTAGTTTATTGCCTGAATGAGACAATATATACTGATATACAATATCACTGATTATATATACATATAATCACGTGGCCAGAAAGTAAACACCTTTATTCCACATAAGTGTTATTCTAATAAATGCAAGTTTATTGAAATGAACCGAATTTAATTTATTTTTTAGTTGGAATTAGCCTTGGCAATGACCAGCTACTTTGCTTACCCACTTAAATTCAAATCTTGATATCCCTTGAAAGCCGATTCCTGAAAACCTTTATACACCAATATACAGATTACCCATGCAAAGCACTTCACACACACACACCAGATAAAGGTTTCGGAGTAAACGATATCGCTTATCTCCAGACATGGACAAGGCTTCTTTCGGTTCTTTGGCTATAAAAGACGCTTGGGTATGCGGAAAGTAAACACAAATTAATCGGTGACTAACCAAAATGGTCAAGACGATCGCAACGCTTGTGATCCTGCTCTGCGGGCTGGTTCTGGTCAGCTCCACTAAGCTGGACACTGAAGTACCACTAAGGTACAGGATTGAACCTAAGGAGTACCAACAACTCATGAAGCTGCAGTCGCTGGGTGTGGATTTCTCAGAGTATTTTCAAAATATAACACTTATGGAATTGGATGTACCCAGCACACGTATTCCCAGCAAGGAAGACCTTCAGTGCATGGCGGATATGAGCCTGTGGATGAATGGTATTTCCTCAGCCAGCTTTTGGTCACTTAAAAGTATGTATGTATAATCTAGATGGAGACAAAAATTCAACTTACAATATTTTAATCACAGTGATCGATTCTTGGGGCTCCATTCCATCTGGAATCTTATATCTCAATCTCATTGACTTGGGCAACTACGGGGAGTGCATCAAGATCAGCAAGGAGATCAGCAGCAGTCACAGCCTACAGGGAAAATACTGCTTGGCAGAGTTACCCCTTACCGAATTGCTAGGCATCACCTCAGGGCTCATCAGGAGCACTAAAATAAAGATTGGCATTTGCTTTCCCTCCTCCTGCACAGCAACTCATATGGATACTTTTCTCAATACGATCATCCAGAAGATACTCAATGTGGATAGTACAGTGAAGTTGGTAAATCCAGACAGTTGCAAAACCTCCGATCGTAAACCACTCGATGGATTAACCATATTTACAATGTAAGTGGTAACAATCGAGATCTCCTCCATTTCTCATAATAATCTTCGAATCGTACAGTGTTCTCCTTTCTGTGTTTGGTGGTATCGCATTGTTGGCTACATTGTATGATTACTTCTTGTGCCAGGATCAGAGTAAGTAGCCCCTCAACCTTAAACCTTCCATCCTCCGAAGTCTAATCATCTGTATATATTAGAACAACTGCCTGCACTGGTGAAGATCTTCTCCATTCGAGCCACATCCCGTACACTCTTCCGCATCACAATGCCTGGATCCAATCCCAATGCCATCGACTGTCTGCATGGAATTAGATGCATGTCTTTGATCTGGGTGATCTTTGGACATGAGTACATGTTTGGCATGGTTACCCCCAATGTAAATCAAGCCAGTCTTCTCAGAGTAAGCTCTATTGATTTGCTGAAAGCTTGAGGATTATGTCCTTATCATAGCTTGATTATATTTTAGTGGTTTGAGCAACCCTTTGCCCAGACAACAATACATGCCGTATTCTCTGTGGACACATTCTTCTTCCTCAGCGGACTACTGGTGATTATGATTGCACTACGCATGATGAATAGGTAAGTGTTATATTTTGTTAAGGTCATGATCTATTCCAGCTATATTCCCACATTTACTTAAGATCTAAGGGCAAGTTGAATGTGCCTCTGATGTATCTTCATCGCTATCTGCGCCTCGCCCCTATTCTGGCTGTGGCTATTTTGGTCTATATGAATCTGCTGCCTCACCTTGTCGATGGACCCCTATCTGATAGTGGATTCGACGACTACAAAAAATGTGAGCGCACCTGGTACCTAACACTCCTGTTTGTTCAGAATTATGCGACCAGCGACATTGTGAGTACCGTTAAAAGCAACCTGTATGAGTTACCTTTAATTCTCATGTGAACCTATATCTCATCCATCCGATGTCACTATAGTGTCTGGCTCACAGTTGGTACCTTGGCGTGGACATGCAGCTGTACATTATCTCACCCCTTCTGCTCATTGCTCTCTACAAGTGGGGCAAGAAGGCCGCCATTGGCATTGTGCTGCTGATAGTGCTGTTAACAATTTGGCTGTTTACCATCATGATGGTCAAGAAGTATTCCATGTTCATCAAGTGAGTATAAGCCACATTTGTCACAGCTGGTGTAAGGGCAGGAGTATCGTCAACAGTTTCGGAAACTAACCAACTATACGGCATCCATGCTATACTTACCTATAAAGCCAGAGGAAAGGCAACCTGTCTTCCCCAGCCCTACCTTACCCAACAACTTACTCACCATCTGCTTTTACCTTTCAGGAATGCTAGCAGTGACTCAAAATCTCAGGCTACTCTCTACTTTTACACACACTTGCACGCAACTCCTTGGCTAATCGGTGCAGTTTTTGGATACTTCCTGCACGTCAATCGGGGAAAGTCCTTCAAACTGAACCGACTTGTGGTTTGGACAGGCTGGCTTCTTACTCTTGCCCTCATGTTTGCATGTGAATTCGCGTTGCTTCCATATGCCAAGTGGACCGGTCCAGAGCTGTCTACCCTGAATGATTCTCTCTACTATTCTCTGACCCGGATTGCCTGGCCCATCGCTCTCTGCTGGGTGGTGTTTGCCTGCATGCAGGGCTATGGTGGGTTAGCCAACAGTTTCCTCTCCTCCCCACTCTGGCAACCACTCTCGAAACTCTCCTACTCTGCTTATGTGTGGCACATATTGATACAGGAAATTAATGCCAGACGCGTGCAAACCAACACGTATTTCTCCAATTACGAAATTGTAAGTGACTGCAAGTTCTATCGATCGCGAGAGCCCAACTGAATAGCCTTCCTTTTGTAGATGCTCAAGTTCTGGTCGGACTTTGGCTTCACCATTTTGACTGCCTATTTGATGTACATCAGCATTGAGGCACCTCTGGGAGGGTTGGAGGGAATGTTACTCCCCAATCGCAGGCCCAGTCCAAAGCCAGAAATCTCCGCCAATTCCAGACAGGCACCAATTGAGGCTTTTCCAGAGATCAAGGAAAAGGAGCCTGCGTCACAGATGGAGCGTGACCTGGAAGCAGCTCCTGGAGCTTCGAATGCTCCAGTTTTGAGCACATAAATATATTTTAGTCTCAAACTTTTTTTTTTTTTTTTGTTATTTGTATATTATTTATAATAATTATTGTTTAAGTAAAACTGAAGTGTTCCTATAGTAAGCTACAGCAATTTGTTTTTCGCAAAATAAATTATTAAAAAAATCTATATATATAGTGCATTTCTTAAAAATATACATCAACTAAAATAAATTTTGTCATGATTTGTGACAAAAAATCCGAAAAAATGCAGTTCATCTAATTTAAAAGTAGTATTCGATGAGATGTCTAACCATATCCAAAACAACCTTGGGTTTGAAAATCGGTTCAATTGTGACAAAGTTATAGGTGTTTCAAGTCCTAAGAAGAAATTTTAAGGAACCTGTAAACTGTCAATTTATTCATGATTTTTTACAGAAATACCCAAAATATTAAGCTGTTCTATTTTGAATCTAGTATTAGTCTATATCTCAAACCATGCCTTGGGATTGTTTGAAATTCTGGAGGGGGCTTTTTAGGGACTTCTAAATCTTGAATAATGTTTAATTAAATTCTGAATTAGTATAGAGGACAAACGATAAACAAATTGACAAAAGGAAATTTCATAAAACGCGGCATTTGAGAATTCGATTACCCTGGGAAATGATGGGAAATTTTTGTTCGACTTTAAACGCTTTTTATATATATATTATATATAGATATCGCACTTTCAATTATATCGTAAGCGAAACAAATCCAATTCGTCGCTCCGAAGGTAGTATACCCTTGCAGTGCTTAATATAATGAAACACTCTTGATTATACAAAATGAGAATGACAATGCTACCTTTAAAATTAAATTTCTTATTTAAATCAATTTTCAGACCGATTGTTCCAATGACAGCTATAAGATATAGTCGTCTGACTTTGACTTAATTCAACCATTCTATTTTAAATATAATCAAACTAGCAATTACTGAGTTTGGTTAAGATAGTTTGAGAAACAAAAAAGTTGTTCATACAACGACTAATTTTTCAACAGATTGTTCCTATGACAGCTATAAGATATAGTAGTCCGATTTTGATGAAATTTTGTAAGCATGCTTTAATAATGCTACAACTAATATTTGGTAAGTTATCTCAAAAAAACATACATGTTCGATCGTTCCTATGGCAGCTATATGCTATAGTGGTCACATCTGCGTGCAGCAGAAAATAGCATCTGTACCAAGTTTTATAACGATAGCTTCAAATTAGAGATACAAGTTTGCGTAGAAACAAACGGACGGACGGACAGATAGCCAGACGGACAGACGGACTTGTCGTCCTGATCAAGAATATATTTACTTTATGGGATCGGAAATGTGTCCTTCTATGCGTTGCAAACTTCAAATTATAATGCAAATTATAATACCCTCTGCAAGGGTATAATAAAGGTACCAAGTGACAAAACTCAATTGACTGACATACTTAGCCTTGATAGTCAAAATATTTACGCACTCATATCAAGCTTTTCCAGTAATTTAGTCTACCACGAAAACTAAAATCTTGATATACCCCAAAGGTCCCGATTACCATACACATGTAATCCCACAACCACTTCACCTATACAAGATATCGGCTTTCATAGTTAACGTTATTTCTAATCTCTAGAGACCGGTATTTTTACGGGATCTTATCGACTATAAAAGCGAGTGAATATACGGCAAGTAAAACACAAATCAATCGGTGACTAACCAAAATGGTCAAGACGATCGCAACGCTTCTAATCCTGCTCTGCGGGCTGGTGTTGATCCACTCCACTGAGCTGGACACTGAAGTACCACTAAGGTACAGGATTGAACCTAAGGAGTACCAACAACTCATGAAGCTGCAGTCGCTGGGTGTGGAGTTCTCAGAGTATTTTCAAAATATAACACTTAAGGACTTGGATATACCCAGCACACGTATTCCCAGCAAGGAAGACCTTCAGTGCATGGCGGATATGAGCCTGTGGATGAATGGTATTTCCTCAGCCAGCTTTTGGTCACTAAAAAGTATGTCTGAATAGTCCCCACATTCACTGTCCGAGTTATTTAATTTTATTTTAATCACAGTGATCGATTCTTGGGGCTCCATTCCATCTGGAATCTTATATCTCAATCTCATTGACATGGGCAACTACGGGGAATGCATCAAGATCAGCAAGGAGATAAGCAGAAGTCACACCATAAAAGGAAAATACTGCTTGGCAGGGTTACCCTTCGGCCAATTTCTGGGCATTAACTCCGGAATCATCAGGAGCTTAAAAATAAAAATTGGCATTTGCTTTCCCTCCTCCTGCACAGCAACTCATATGGATACTTTTCTCAATACGATCATCCAGAAGATACTCAATGTGGATAGTAAAGTGAAGTTGGTAAATCCAGACAGTTGCAAAACCTCCGATCGTAAACCACTCGATGGATTAACCATATTTACAATGTAAGTGGTAACAATCGAGATCTCCTCCATTTCTCATAATAATCCTCGAATCTTACAGTGTTCTGTTTTCTGTGTTTGGTGGTATCGCACTGTTGGCTACATTGTATGATTACTTCTTGTGCCAGGATCAGAGTAAGTAGCCCCTCAACCTTAAACCTTCCATCCTCCGAAGTCTAATCATCTGTATATATTAGAACAACTGCCTGCACTGGTGAAGATCTTCTCCATTCGAGCCACATCCCGTACACTCTTCCGCATCACAATGCCTGGATCCAATCCCAATGCTATCGACTGTCTGCATGGAATTAGATGCATGTCTTTGATCTGGGTGATCTTTGGACATGAGTACATGGTTGCTTTCACCTCGCCCAATCTGAACCAACTCGGTTTTATGTCGGTAAGTTTCTGACGCTGTTGAAAGTATTAGAGCTGAACTTAGGAAATTGGTTCTTACGAATATATTTTTATATTATAGTGGATTCGGAAACCTTTCTCCGACCTGATAATGCACGCCCATTACTCCGTGGACACATTTTTCTTCCTGAGCGGACTACTGGTAGTTATGATTGCACTACGCATGATGGATAGGTAAGTGCTATATTTTGTCAAGGTCTTGATCTATTCTAGCTATATTCCTACATTTCATTAAGATCTAAGGGAAAGTTGAATGTGCCTCTGATGTATCTTCATCGCTATCTGCGCCTCACTCCTCTTCTGGCTGTGGCCATCTTGGCCTATATGAAAGTGTTGCCTCTCATGGTTGACAGTCCCCTAGCTTATAAGGGATTCGGTGATGCCAGCAAATGTAAGAGCACCTGGTACTTGACGCTTTTGTATGTTCAAAACTACGCAGCTCCCACCGAAAAGATTGTGAGTACAATAGTAAAGATATATTTAACTTTAACTCTCTTCTGAAATAATCCTTTTCACATCAATATAGTGTCTGGGTCACAGCTGGTACCTTAGCGTGGACATGCAGCTGTACATTATCTCACCCCTTCTGCTCATTGCTCTCTACAAGTGGGGCAAGAAGGCCGCCATTGGCGTTGTGGTGCTGATAGTGCTGTTAACAATTTGGCTGTTTACCGTCATGATGGTCAAGGACTATTCCACAATAAGGTTAGTTTAACTAGACGTCGACATCACATTTAACTGACGCATATCTTTGGGTGAATTCGATTCCGAGGATTGACATAGCCAACCGTATCTAACCGAACATAATCTCATTCAGCGATTGACTCCTTAAGTACTCTGCTTTTATCCTTCAGGCGAACCGATAACGCTGCAGATTCTCAACGCGTGATCTACTTTTACACACACTTGCACGCAACTCCTTGGTTAATCGGATCGATTTTTGGATACTTCCTGCACGTCAGTCGGGGAAAGTCCTTCAAATTGAGCCGACCTGTCCTTTGGACAGGCTGGCTTCTTACGCTGGCCCTGATGTTTGTATGTGAATTCGCGTTGATTCCATTTAACCAAACGGATGGTCCAGTCTTGTCTACCCTGGGTGATTCTCTCTACTATTCTCTGACTCGGATTGCCTGGCCCATCGCTCTCTGCTGGGTGGTGTTTGCCTGCATGCAGGGCTATGGTGGGTTAGCCAACAGTTTCCTCTCCTCCCCACTGTGGCAACCACTCTCGAAACTCTCCTACTCTGCTTATGTGTGGCACATGTTGATAGAGGAGTTGAATGCTAAGCGTTTTCAACATAACTCGTATTTCTCCAATTACGAAATGGTAAGCAGATGCCAGTAATATTAATCTCAAGGGACCAGCTGAATAACCTTCTTTTTGTAGATGCTCAAGTTCTGGTCGGACTTTGGCTTCACCATGTTGACTGCCTATTTGATGTACATTTGCATTGAGGCACCGCTAGGAGGATTGGAGGGAATGTTACTCCCGAATCGCAGGCCCAGTCCGAAGCCAGAAATCTCCGCCGATTCCAGGCAGGCACCAATTGAGGTCAAGGAGAAGGCACCTGACCAGGATGCAACCCCTACAACAAATGCTCCAGCTATGAGCACATAGTTTTGAAAAACATACACTTAATTTTTATACCCTGAACCCATTAAAAATGGGAAAAAAGGGTATAATGGTTTTGTGCAAAAGTATGTAACCCATAAAGTATATATATTCTTGATCACTATCAATAGCCGAGTCGATTTAGCCCTGTCCGTCTGTCCGTCCGTCCGTCTGTATGAACGCGCTGATCTCAGAGACTACTATTTGTAATTGAAGTTTTCGTATTGCCGGTTCAATACAAGGTTATCATTTTCTTTTCAATATATCGACCCGTTCAAAATTAATCGATAAATAAAGATCCCAGAACAGTTTTTTTTAGGTATAGGTTAAAATTTATAAGAGGTAGAGGCACCTAATTTGGTATATATATTTATATGAATGTAGATCAAAAAATTATGAATGAATTTAAGAACTTGGTTTAGGGTATATTCGAGTCGGGCATTCTCAGCTAGAGCACTCTTACTTGTTTTTTTGTTATTTATTTAATTTTGTAAATCAAAAAGAAATTATAAGACTCTATAGTATTTAACTAAAGTCAAGCCAAAATATGATTAAACATTTGCCTATGATTATAGCCCAACCACTTGAAGGTTATAAACGTAATCAAAATTCAGTTTTACCAGTCATATTTTTTCCCACGAAAAATCGCAATATCTTATTATCAATATAACGGCAGTTGGAACAATCGGTGTCGCCTATCTCTAGACTCAAAGAAACGTTAGGAAAATTTGCAAATTATGTCTAGACATACTGGCGTTTAGGTGTTCAAAAATAATATACACATCTAACGATGATAATAATAACGCATTCATTTGGGACTGTGTTTCTCTTGATATGTACATATAGGTCTAACTGAACCCTATGCTTGCTCACCTAAACTCAACCAAGGGGACTCTCAGAGCTGAAGGCCTCTGGCAGCTAGTCTGAAAATTGGCTTTATCGGGGCAATTTGTAATCGCAATTAACCTTCCCCCAATTGTGTGGTACTTATGAGCAATTTGATAATCTATATAGACTTAACTTCTGTACTTCTTGGCACTATCTGACTAATCTTACTGCCATGCCTATTTGTTGTCAATTTTAGTCGGAAATACTTATATTAATATATATTAATATACAATGCTATCTCAAAAAATGAAACTTTCCAGCAATAAGAGCTGTCCAATAATCGTAATTAGTTAACGTGCATCTAAAATTATTGCTATTTTTAAGAACATTATCTGTTTATAATAAACAATTTTCGCAAAACCTGATAAAGGCATATATGAGGTATATGGTATATGATTTCCAGAAATCAGAAATAATCGCAAATTTAAATCACATCTGTATTTAAAAGATTTTAATTTACAAGCCACCATTTTAATATAATTCTTTCACATTTCATGTCAGTTAAATTAGGTGATATGTATTTAAAGTGTGTCAAATTTGGAGTGACATTAAGAGAGTTATCAAATTGATAATTAACTAAGCCCCGTTATCACTTAAATCATCACCTGCAGCTAGCTTTGGGCAGAATGTCAAGAGGCTGTTTTGGGGCTGCCCTCTACATATATTTGTTAGATATGATCAAAGTTCTTTTAGATAAGGATTAATAGACCACACGCTATGGGTACTTGACAGACTCTGATTCATGGGTTATACAATATACTTATATACAAAGTTTGGGGCATTCGAAATCCTCAATGCAGGCAAGCAACAATTGTTGACTTAGGTTATTTTGAATGCGGCCCCTATAACTGTATACTGCTTATAAATAGGGACTTTAAAATATGTTTCATATCATACAAAGATTTTTGATTTATATATAACCGTGGACAGTTAGAGATTGTTGAAAGAATCGGTCGGCAAACATAAAAAAAAATATAACTAATAAAAAACTTATTTGTTTAAGCTGTGAAAGTAAACATAGATTGTTCTGATTTTAGTGGTTCTAGTATATTTTAAATTTTATGATTTCCATAGTTCTTGATCCAACAGTGTTTAAATAACACTTTACCACCTTTAGAAGCTTTACTTTTGTATAAAAATAAAGCCAATGAGCAGAAATTTCTCTAGTATTTGTAAAATGTAAAAAGAGTTTTTTTGTTCTTCTTTTTTTTATATCATAGGCATTACATACTTTTAGGCTTATTTTGTATAGATCACCAACTTTTTTAATGATGAAGAAACGGTGTAACGGGTTTTGTTTGATGTGCAGTGAAACAGCAATAAAATTTGATATCGCTGTCCCTTTCGAATCAATGAGTTTGATGCAAAAATGTTCAGTTCCACAATATTTAAAAAAAAGTTACTAAAATTAAATTTAAAATACTTTAAAATTTTTTAATCATATATGATTTCAAATCTTTTAAATAAATACTAAATTGCCTAGTAAAAAAAATAATTAAGCTACTTAAAATGTATGACTATAAAATATAAACTTAACTAATCGGAATCGTTTTTGGCTCCAACTCTGGTGCCATTTCAATGATCTGTGGATGCAGTTCATCCACTGCGGATTTTAGCTGAACTGGAGCAGCTGTTGGCTGAGGGGGACTGGGTGACCGAGTGGGCAACAGCAGCATCTCCAAGCCAGCAAAAGGCGCCTCGATCAGAATGTACATGAAATAGGCCAACAAAATGGTAAATCCAAAATCATGCCAGAAGCGCAGCATCTAAAATGAGTAGAGAAAAATATAGAAGAAATTAATTTTGGGGAAAGCTATCCAAAAAAAACATTTGCTTGATATGTGTATGCTATACATACTGAATTTGGTGCCTCTATCTCCAACCAACTTCAATATATGCTCAAGTCGTTATTTATCGATATCTTATAATCTAGATGAGTTATTGTCAAAATACATATGAACTTGTTAGTGTGTGGTATACACAAATCTGCATTCCAAATTTCAGCTCTCTAGATCTTATAGTCTCCGAGATCACATGGGCGGACAGACAGATGGATAAGCCATAAATCGCCTCGGCTTTTGATGCTGATCAAGAATATGTATACTTTGTGGTATCAAAGACGTATACTACACAACTTGATGAACCCATTTTGAATGCTTACAGGGTATACAATAATAGGCACCACTTACCACTTGATAATCGCTAAAATAGGTGCTGTGGCGGATGATGCCACCATTGATGGTCTCGATAAGAATGTGCCAGATGTAGGCGCCATACGAGAGCTTCGACAGTGGCTGCCACAGATTGGAGGCGAGAAAACTATTGGCCAGTCCGCCATAGCCATATTTGCAGGCAAACACCACCCAGACGAGGGCCAGGGGCCAGGCGATGCGGGTGAGGGTCACGTAGAATGCCTCCGGTAGTGTGGGCAAGTGTCTGGCATTCGCCGTATACGGATAGAGGGAAAACAGGCAGGTGAAGATCAGGGCCAGGCAGAGCACCCAACCCAGCCAGACGGTGAGGCGATTCAGCTTGAAGGATCTGCCGCGATTCACATGCAGATAGTAGCCAAAGATTAGGCCAATAATCCAGGGAGAGGCGCGTAAGTGAGTCCAAAAATAGATCTTTTCCGAACCGGCAACGATGGAAGATCTGGAATTAATGTCAAGTTTATGTTAATGTTGGAAATCTCTAAAAATTAATAACAATTTGTGAATAATCAATATCGGAAGTAACATTAACGCAAAATTGGTTATTAACATATAGAGTATGTTGACTTTAAGAGTAAAGTTAAATGGGTCAAGAATTTTAATTGAATGTTTAAATTGTGGTAATACAATTTCAATAAATCACACACCTAAAATAATTATAATGACATGAAATTTTAACATAATAATAAGTATTATGAAGAAGTGTGTTCCGGAATAATTTTAAACATTTTAGACAGGATTTTCTTAAGCTTTTTAATATTATTATTATTAATGGCAGTTAAAAGTTGATAAATCGAAAATCGATTGGGTTTAATACTCACAAGGAATACCCATTGATGATCATCATGCTGAAGAGGCAGGCGGCCAAGAGCAGCATAAGAATCACAATACCGGCTACGGCCTTCTTGCCCCACTTGAAGAGAGCAATCAGCAGAAGGGGAGACACGACATAGAGCTGCATATCCACGCCGAGGTACCAACTGTGACCCAGACACTGCAATTGAATAAGCCCAAGTTAAATGATACTCCTGGAGTCGGAAATGAATTTGGGTAGACTACCATTGAGGTGGTTGCATAGTTTTGCAAATAGAGCAAAGTCCAGAACCAATTCTCTTCGCAAGGATCGGAGACGCCCTTAGCGAAACCCTTAAAAAGCGGACCATCGCCCATCAAAGGTAGGATTCTCATATAGACAATTATGGCAAAGGCCAAGACAGGAGTGAGGCGCAGAAAACGATGGAGATACATGAGAGGCACATTCAGTTTTCCCTTGGTTCTAGAATGAAATCAAAAAAATATAATACATATAATGGAAATAAATTTTGGATAAAATGATTAATTTTAAGTTACATTAATCCAAATTTTAATAAGTTGTTTTACTCGTAAAAACTTGAAAAACGTCACCAACATATTGAAAAATCTCACTTTCGATTATAATTAATTATAATTAATATTTAGCTAATGATGAGCAAATGTGTAAATTTGTAAGCCTGGAAAATTGCAAATGAAGTAGTTACCTCTCCATGGCGCGCAGGGCGACCATACCCACAAGAAGGCCGCTGAGAAAGAAGAAGGTGTCCACGGAGAAGAGAGCATGCATAATGAACATGCTGTACGAAGATCTGTACCACTATAAAAGGGGGACAGTCGGATTAGTCTGGGAATCGGGGCAGCTGTCAAGGCTTAGTCAGGCTTACCGGAATGACATCCACCATATTGATATTGGGTGATTCGGCTTGGATGAGGTAGTCATGCCCGTACACTACCCAGACAAGCGATAAGCACCGAATACCATGCAGACAGTCGATGACATTTGGATTCGAGGCACTATCGACTACGCGGAACAGCGAACGAGAATTCGCACGTGCCGAGAAGATCTTGACCAGAGTCGGCAGTTGCTCTAAGGGAAAAGGATTAGATACATAGGATTATCATATTAGACACTTGCTGAAAAAAAGGTAGTTTAGGATTATTTATGCACTTGCAGAGAGGAATGGGAAAAGTAGAAATCTTCAATATATTTATTCCTCCATCCTTAATCTTCTTACATGTCAAAGTCAAAGC
The DNA here is from genome assembly GCA_035045305.1 of Drosophila maculinotata. NCBI lineage: Eukaryota > Metazoa > Arthropoda > Insecta > Diptera > Drosophilidae > Drosophila > Drosophila maculinotata. The sequence continues at coordinate 413,489 of JAWNPD010000679.1, read as the reverse complement.
CAATCAGACTAAAACACTATATCAAATAGCTGCCATATCTATCCGATCTATCAGTCGCAAGCTAAGCACTTATGTGACTCAAAACAATTTTGATTTTTATGGTATTGCGATTGCGATCTTTATAATGGTTTTAATACATTGTCGAATTTTTATTAGTATTTCACTACTTTGTATATAGCACACTCACAATCGAACTACCACCTTATCATTTAGCAAATAATGTACCTTGGAATTCGGGAAATAATTAGCAAACTCACAAAATTTATTGTGCTCCCAACATGTTTGTAAAATCTTATCATTATGGTACTACTCAATAAAATAAAGCTACTATATCATAAAAGCTCCTCTATAAACCATATAGAAGTTTTTATCATCATCAGACTACTACTCCCGTATTATAAAGCTTCCTCATCATAAAGATTTCTACATAATACAATCTGAATATTTGGTTGACTTTGAACTTATATCTCTATAAGAATGGAGAAGTTTGACTGTATACCCCACATATGATACCATATGATATTAAATACTTACTCTGATCCTGGCACAGGAAGTAGTCGTAGAGTGTGGAGAACAACATGGCAGCGCCGAGGATACAAATGAGCACACTACAAGGTAGACAAAAGCACACGTAAGATCCAAACGGAGAGGCAGTGCATCTTTCACTTACATGGTAAATATGGCCAGGCCATCCAAGGATTCGCGCTCCGCCGTCTGGCAATTGCCGGCATTGATCAGCTGCGCCTCGGTGTTCAGTTCAATGTTGAGCAGCTGCTTGAAGAGCTGCCGGAGCAGCGTGTCCACATGTGCGTCCGTGCAGGAGGCGGGCAAACAAACCGCCGTCTTGACGCTAAGCATGGACAGAGCACCACCATTGGCACCGGCGAGGAGGGCACCCGACAGCACATTAGCCATGCAGTATTTGCCCCGCAGCCGCTGTCCAGTTATTGGCATGATTTCATCGATCCGCAGGCACTCGTCAAAGTTGCCCAGATCCTTCATATTGCCATGGAGCAGGCCCGCCGGCAGTCTGCCCCAGGAGTCAAGCACTGGAGAGAAACACACAAGCAAACTGTTATAAACACTCGGAAAGAAAGCATATTGTACTCAAATCAAGTACAAACTTTGTCCAAATCCTATCTAGGTCTAAAATCCAAGACCAAAAAATGAATTTCATATTCCCAGAACGGTTTTTATAATCCAAAAATTTGATTTGGGATAAGTTAGGGAAAAATGTCAGTTGCGCTCTTAAAACATGTACCGATTTATACTAAATCAATAATTTGATCACTTGAAGTAAGTATAGTATTTGAGGAGATCTCAAAAATAAAACTGATGTCACTCAGGAATCTAAGTTCTTAAATTAAGAACTAGTTTTACACTTATTTCAAGTACTTGATTCACAAACTTTTGCACTCATTTATTCAACACATTCTAAAATCAAGATATATTTTTTCACGGAGTGTACTTACTTTTCAGTGCCCATAGTTTGCCCGATTCAACGCCCTGACTGAGCTGCGCGAACTCGGCGAGGCACTGCAGATCCTGTTGGTTGGGCAGCCTTGTGCTGGGAACAACCACATCGAGTGCTGTTATATTCTGAAAGTAGTCGATGAACTCCACCGCCAGAGGGCGCAACTGCATCATCCGCTGATATTGCTCAACGTGCAGATCGGCGCTGGCTAGCGTTAGACCGCAAAGCAATAGCGTAAATCTGAGTCTATTCATTATACTTAGTCTAACTGTACTGTTTATTCCGTGGGCAACCGCAGGTGAGTCTAATTGAAGTTCGATTCGTCGCGGTCACTTTTATACATGCCGCAGGCGCGATGATAAGAGTTATTTTTGCTATTTTGCGATCTGTTGTAGCTTTAATATTATTCGTGAGAACTTAATCAACAATTGACCATAGATTAGACTAGACCGTCAGCGTGAGAAAGCGCTCTCACCTCGTTACCCACCGCCCAAGTGGATCGGAACCCGCTACCGGTGATCGCTGACTAACGACCAGACTGTCCAGTCATTAAGGCGATTGCGATAGAGTTCAGTAATCGCGTATTGCCATAAGTATATTCCCCCATCCCTTAATCGCACCTACTACTGACATATAGATGTACGAGTATATACTTATCATACCGATGTCAAAAACCTTCTCAAGTGCCCCTTCATGCTGAGGTACCTTTATATTTTTATACCCTGATCCCATTCAAAATGGGTAAAAAGGGTATAATGGTTTTGTGCAAAAGTATGTAACAGGCATAAGGAAGCATCTCTGACCCCATAAAGTATATATATTCTTGATCACTATCAATAGCCGAGTCGATTTAGCCATGTCCGTCCGTCTGTATGAACGCCTGTTTCTCAAAGAATAAAAAACCTAGAGACTTCATATTTGAAATACAAGTTATTTTTTCGATATCTCATCCCGTTCAAAAGTTATCGATCAGTTTTGATTCCAGACATGTGTTTTTCGAGCATAACTTGAATGTTATAAAAGCTTTATATTTGAATTCAAGTTATCGTACTGCCGGCTTAATACAAACTTATCCTTTTTTTTCGATATCTCAACCCGTTCAAAAGTTATCGATAAATTTGGTATGTATATTCTCCTATAGCATACAGAGGTTAAATACATTTCACTTTTTGGATACCTCCCCCCGATCTCACAGAAGTCGAAAAATACGTAGTTTTAGAGTCATGACCGGATTTCTGATTTTACATAGTCTCACATTTATATGCCATCTTCGTGTCCTACAAATTTTATTGGGATCGGACAATAAACAAAAAAGTTATTTACGATTCAATGTAACATAGTGTGGGGCCAAAGGAAGAAGAAGAAGCACAGTAATTGAATGACGCGCGCAGCCAGCAGCTTGTGTTTGTATGTGTGTGTTTCAATGTAGGAATGCAGATAAAGAATTATGAATGTAAGAACTGGGTTCAGGGTATCTCCTAGTCGGGCACTCTCGACTAGAGCACTCTTACTTGTTTATATTAAAGACTTTTATAAATTTAACAATTCCAAAAAAAAGAATAAAAATAAATATAATATGCACCTTTGAACATTTTTTTTAGTCACACTTTTTTATGCGATATCAATCCTTATCAATTTATTTTGTTATTATTTTATTTTACCCCGATTGTGGATGTCAAACATATTACAAAAAGAACCATAGAAAAAGTGATTTTAAGGTGATTCCCTTTTCTGTCAAAAATCAAGTAAGAGTGCTCTAGTCAAAAGTCCTCGACTAGGAGATACCCTAGATCGACTCGGCTATTGATAGTGATCAATAATATACATATATACTTAATGTGGTTGGTTTGTGGTTTTGCACAAAATGATTATACCCTTTTTCCCATTTTTAATGGGATCCCTTATAAATGCCCTTCTAAGACTTCAACTTATAACCCATAACTTTGTCATAACTGAACCGATTGTGAACTCCGAAGCCATTTTGGTCATTATTTGCCCCTGTAGAGGATATTATAATTTTGGCCAGAAGTTTGCAACGCACAGAAGAAAACATTTCCGACCCCATAAAGTATATATGTATATTCTTGATCAGGACGACAAGACGAGTCGATATAGCTTTGTCCGTATGGCACTTGGCACAGATGCTTATTTCTGCTGTACGCAGACAATATGGCGGAATCAGCTGGATCAGAATACTATAGCATATAGCTGCCATAGGAATGATCGGTCGAAAATGTTTGTTTTTTGAGATAACTCGACCAAACTTACCAAATATTATTTAAGCATGCTTACAAAATTTCATCAAAATCAGACCACTATATCTTATATGAACAATCAGTTGAAAAATTAGTCGTTGTATGAACAACTCTTTTGTTTTTCAAGCTATCTTAACCAAACTCAGTAATTGCAAGTTTTATTATATTTCATATAGATTGATTGAATTTCGTCTAAATCAGACAACTATATCTTATAGCTGTCATTGGAACAATCGGTCTTACTTTCTTACTCGTTTTAATTTTTTTTTTTTAAAAAAATCATTTACCCTTTGTCAATTATTTTTTTTGTAATCTTAGAATCTTTAAATTTTAATTTTTATGGAATATTGGTGTCAAAATTTGTATAAAAATGAATGTGAAAAAGCATGCCAAAAAGTACAAAAATGTTGGCTTGTGATTTTATCTTTAGAAATGTCCTTCCCAGCGATTTCCATAATCCATAATTTCGCCAAAGTTAAACCGATTTTCAAGCTCAAAGCTAATTTGCGCATTGTGTGTTTCCTTAATTGATGCCACATATGTATAAAGATAACTTTTTTTGTCTGAAAATTTGATTTTGTTGAAAACATCTATATCTACTTTTCAGCTTAGTTCCCCAGTTATTGACTTGGTCAATAAGTTCGGCTGTACTAACCCGATTAGTAGAATTATGAGTGCCACTATAAAATTATATGTTAATTTCCTATAATTTTTAGGCTTTCTTATCGATAAAATGTTTCTAGGAATTTTTTAATTTCGAGTAAACAAAAACAATTCTAATGAAACTAATTCCTAATGGACAAAATTGCTTTGTGCTGTCCCACGATGATTCATGTAAATGCTTATCGTTAGTAAGAGCTACAATATATTGTCTTTAATGTGTATTTGAAATTATATTACACACGACGATCGGATTTGTAATCTTATCGAACTACAGACGTAGTTGGTTTCTAGCAAGGCCGTCGGCAATATTTAAAATAAATTGTGGCATATGTAAAATAATAAAATATTTTTTTTCTCCTAAAGTAGTAATGGTGATTATTCAGTAAAGAATAATTTACTGCCTTTTCCGTTTCTCAAAAACTCTGACCTTTGGACTCAGAGGCAATTAATTGACTAGTCACATACGTTATGAACTGGACTTTCGCTGTCTGAAGCTTATCATCAACAAAATTTAATGATAAGTCTGATCTTGTATAATATAGTGCTAATTTCAAGCTAATGGCACGTGCAAGATTATATTTAATAACACAATAAGCTTTCGAAATTATGGCGCCACAACTTGCTATCGATAATTCGATAACGTGTAACTGACACACTTATCTGCATACGCATTCAAATTAACAGTTTGAACTGCGCGGTTTATTTACTTCGTGTTTTCCTGTTGACAAGATTGCCAGACTGCATTAAAAAAAAATCGTAAATCAAAAGATTTCTTAATTTAACAAAACATACCGAACCATAGATAACCAATAATCGTGACGTCATCTCGTAAATTATATGATGTAAATAAATATAGTGTTACATCGATAATACATGTTTCTATTATTCTAATTTTTAATAAACGATTGTTTTTCTGCATACTATTTGATATTCTGGATTTTAATATAGGTAAAAAAGGAAAATTCATTCCCGAAATAATCGTTATCGCTAATTGTGACGACCGCAAAGCAGCTCTGTATTTGACCATTCACATGTTAACGCAACGTGCAGCCCTGTGTGTATAGAGCTAAGAAGAAGAATATGAGAGCTGACAGCTGTCAACTCGCTTTTCCTTTCTTTCCGGTCTCTGCTCCATAGAAGACGCAAAGTACGTGAAATTAAACAAAAATAATCTGCAAAATAATTGCAAATCCGCTAAAGTGTTAAGTTAAACAAAATTGCAGGGCAAGCGCCGACAAACGCTGCCACTGTTTAATAAACGCGTTGTGTGAATTTTTATTATTTGACATTTTATGTCAGCAAAACAACAACAAATGTTCTAATAAGTTCTTTGTTTTTTTTTTTGTATTTTTTGTTTTTGTTTCTTCTCTTGTGCAGCATGTTCATGCCAAAGGCCCATCGTGTCGCCATTTACGAGTACCTCTTCAAGGAGGGCGTCATTGTGGCCAAGAAGGATTTCCATGCCCAGAAGCATCCCGAATTGGAGTCGATCCCCAATCTTCATGTCATCAAGGCACTGCAGTCTCTGCACTCCCGCGGCCTGGTCAAGGAGCAGTTCGCATGGCGCCACTACTACTGGTACCTCACCAACGAGGGCATTGAGGAGCTGCGCAGCTACCTCCACCTGCCCCCAGAGATTGTGCCCTCCACTCTGAAGCGTCCCACTCGCTCCGAGCCACTGCGTCCCCGGCCAACAGCCGGTGGTGCCCGTGGCGGCCCAGCCGATGCCTCCAAGACCGGCGAGGATCGCTCCGCCTACAGACGTGCTCCTGGCGGCAGCGGTGTCGACAAGAAGGGTGATGTCGGCCCTGGCGCCGGTGAGGTCGAGTTCCGTGGCGGCTTTGGACGTGGTTCCCGCAACTAGAAGGGGCTTCTTTTTTTCTAACATTTAAGTCTTAAAAAAGTACCCAAAACAACACGAAGAAAAATGTGTGCATGTTTTGTATTCATTATAAAGCAGATGACGAATCCAATATAAAGCAAGCGCAAAGTGAAACATAAATACTCCACTCTTCTTTTTTTACGGTTCCTATATAATAATTGTGCAAAAAGTTTGCGCGGGCTTTTTGTTGCCCAAAAGGGCCTCGAGGCTCGACAGTTACCAGAGCAGCAACTGTTAATGTGACGATAACAGAAGGTTATAGAAACAACTTGAGAAATTACTATTACGGCAGTTGTTATATATCACAACCTACATATACAAAATAGAAGTAGACCATGTATAGCTAAAGCGAATCTAATATTCGCTTATAAAGCTGCCTAACAGTTTGCGCGGGCTTTTTGTCAAGGCAAAGGGTTAACAGTTGAGAGCAGATAACAGAATTCAAACTGTAACGTTACAGTTGGCAACAGAAACCGCAAAGGGAGGACAAACGATTCTGATTTATATTTGAAATTTTAAAACAGCAGCTTGCCAAAAGTTATGCTTCCTAACCAGTTAAATTACAGAAGCAACAGCTAGCTGTTAATAAAGTCTGTTAATGTGACGTTAACATTCCGTGACGTGAACGGAATTTTGTGAGATGCCACGATTATAGCGCTTTTATGATCTTTGAAAATAAGTTTGAAACCGATCGGATGAAAAGCAAAAAAGTTGCATACAACGGGTTTTCCCTATTTACCGAGTCCCTTCTTAGTACTCTACTTGCGTCCTAAGAGGAAGCTACTGTGAAAATTTCAGCTCTCTAGCTTCTATGGTTAATCACCAAATCAGTACGAACTCTTTTATATATATATAGATATTATAGATCGAATAAGTTACTAGGCAGTATTAAAGTGGCTAAAGCAAATCCAAATCTGTTTACATAGCCTTGCAGATCATATAATAGTTCTGTTCAAGTCCATAACATGTAATAATTGTATGCATATTCTTATAAAGATTAATTGAAGTTATGCTTCTCTAGTCTCCCGCAATCAGTGCTATATTGATGAATATATCTTGATTATATACCAATCATATCTCAACCATAAGATGACAGTTCTTGTATGAAGAACTTGTATTTATAATTTGATCGATGGGATAACTTATAATACAGCTGACATAGTAATGATCAGTTAAAAAATAAGTTAATTTTAGAATAGGTTATATAAACAAAAAGCAAATTACATCTTTTGCTTTGGAAATAGGCTACACTATATCTGAAACATAATCGCTAACTAAATACCCGTATAATAGGTTCTTCAGCAAAAGCATCTTGAAAAACACAAACCTAAGAGAAACAAGTCATATGGTAATCAAATACCCGTTCAGTGGGCTTCCAATAAAGAAAACCTAATCAGTTTAAATGGCAAAATAATTGGACTCCTACGGGTGTTTGGATATTTACAAAGGAATTTGATACTCGTATCATAAATAATAATAATACAACAAAAAACAAAGTCGATACTCTTATAATGCTGGGAGTGCATTTGCAATTGGATATGCTTGAAATCGAGCCGGAAGCCTTTCTATTCATTTACACTGGCAAGCGATAACTTGCAGTAAGCAGTAATTCCAACTGAAGTACAGTGGATGCTCGCTAGTGACAACGAATGCAAAACTGATGTTATTTGCTTACTATACTGCACATGTAATAATTTATATTTATCAATTAACTAGCCATGGTTGAAAATTCCACACTCTAAGAGATGCTGATAGATGAAGAAACTGCATCCAAACTGGACCACTTTTGATGGATAGCTACGCATCTGTGCGGGAGTGAAGCTGATTCATTAACGGACTTACAACACAATGTACAATATAAAATACAATTAAATAAAGCAACATTTTCATTATTTACAGTTTGTTATTTTTCATTTCGTTTTAAATGGTAGATCTTAAGCTAAACGTAAAAGAAATTGAGCCGAGTTTAGCTTCTAGGATGGTTGGAGGACTATCGACGCTTTATGGATATCTTGCCCTTGGCCAAATGCGACATGTTGATCTTGAATTTGCTCTCATTCGAGCGCTTCACCCAAATCTATAAAAAGGGGTAATTATAAGTAAAGGATTGAGTGAAGGGGTATTTCAAATACGCACCACTTCATTGCCAATGGCTGTGATGGTGGCCGCAAACTTGTTCATGTCCTTGCCCTCGACATAGACCTGCTGGCCGCGACAGAACCAGCGACGCTCGTACAGCAGCTTGTTATCCTCGATGCGCGTCTCCACATAGCTGTTGGCCTCCGTGAGCAGACTGTGCGCCTGTTGCTGCTGTTGTTGCTGCTGCTGTTGCTGCAGTGAGTTTGTGTAGGAGCCCATGCCGTTCTGCTGGAGCGGAAGAGGTTTGCCGCGCTGTATCATCTTGAGATCCGATTCGATTTCCTTGTCGTCCAGCTGGTAGACGAGCAGCTGACCGGTGGCGGGTTTGCGTCGCTTCTCAATCACCGGCAGCGGCTCGTTGGGTCGCCGTCGTAACTTGCGGGTGACCGTCGTCTTGATCTCCATGGAATCGTTGGTCAGCTCTAAGCTGTAGCGTTCGTTCTCAATTTGTCGCTTGCGATCTTCAAAGTCTGCTATCAGATTATCCTTTAGATCCATCATCTTCTCATCGTACTCCTTCTGCGCCGCCTTCTTCTCCATCTTGTAATCCCGTTCGACGCAATCACGCATATACTCCTTGTAGATCTCATTCAGACGCCGTCGCTCCTTCACCTGATTCTCCAGCTTCCGCAGACGCTTCATATACTCCGGATGCATCATCTGATTCAGTTCCTCCATCTGCTTCTGCAGATTTATCAGCTTGTGTTGATACATCCTGTAAGGTAAATATCATTTGAAATCATTGTGTACACACCTATATATATGTATATATATGCATACATACAGTAGATATCGATTATATGCAAATACTGGTTATATGCAAAAACTCGAAAGTTTTGCGCTTTACGCAGATAAAGTATATTGTTTAACTATATTGGTACATAGGACTATTCGTTTTATCATATTGCTTCATATTGTGTACATAGGTATGTACATATATTATATTTATTTATTCTGGGAGTGAATTACAAGTTTAAATGCGTTTTCTGCGAAATACCGTTTCTACGAAATATTCCTGTGAAATAGCGTTTTCTGCGAAATCGGGTTTTTTCGATTTATGCCAGGTTTTAAACAATTTCAATTAAATGTTAACTAAAATATTTGTTTTCTTTATGTGAGTCGATGGTCTGTAATGCAATAAATATTATTCACAAACAAATTACAAAAAATGAAATATATGCAATATTTTGCTTATAGGCATTAAATGAGTTATTGCATATATTTTATTATTATTATAGTATTTGCATATGCATATGTATGTATATCCGATATAAACAACTGTATACATTTAAAGTTACCGTTACATACTGTTCTTTTAGTTCGCTGTTGCTGCCAATGTTAATGTTGTTGTTGCTACTGCTATTATTATTGTTGTTGCTATTGCTGTTGTTGTTGCTGTTGTTGGATGAGGTGCCATTTGTGCCGGAATAGCGGATGGGACTGCGAAACTCCGTTTCACTGGCATCGTCCGTATCTGCAATTGTTAAGCGTTCCATAGTTGAAAGCATACTGCATTGGTTTCTTTTATTTTTTTGGCGGCCTTTAAGCCCACAGTAATACTCGCTCCCCTCCCCTTCTTCTTCTTTCTTTCTTTTTCTCCTTCTTACCTTCTTCGCTGCGCTCATCGCCAATCGACTCGTCGTCGTAGTTATCGCCCGAGTATAGCATGGAGTAGGCGTTTATTCTACTTAGTTTTGGGCACACTATTTTCTCCAGATTTATAATGTTTTTCACTAACTTTATAACAATTGTTTATATTTGTTTCGCTGGAAATACACACACACACAATCACACGTATGCCAGCTTTAAGTGCTGTACAATTTACGATTTAATCGATAATTTTTAAGAGTTGTACAGCACTGCAACATAAAAAGTGTGACCAGCCTGAGATGCATATTTAAATAAATGCAGCGAAGTGTGACCAGCTTGATACACTTATTTAAATAAAGGCAGCGGAGTGTGACCAGCTTGAAAATTCATTTATGGCGCGTAGATTTTATATTTAAAATTAATATTAACGTTAAACTTGAAATAAATGTTTTCGCTCGGAAATAAGAATTACGCCGAAAGACACCTAGAATTATGAATTAGTATGTTGTATGGGCTATTTAATACAACATTTTTCAATAGTTGTAATCACTGAAATTAAATGAATGCAATACACTTGAGTTTTCTATATTTATATACAAAGAAATGTTGTAATATTTTTGATCGAGAACGATCTAGTGATACATGTGGGATATATTTATGTCACTCATTGTGTGATTCATGCATAATCTGTATCATTATGAATGAATATACTACTAAGCCACAGTGGTTTAATGATTCTACCCACGGTTCAAAGCGCCCACAACACATGTGTGTATGTTTCTATGTACATATGTAGCATAAGGTGCTTGTCTGTATATTCCAAAAGTTTTTTAATTCGTAAAAACATGTTTAAAGTTATGACAACACAAATATTCGACACAACTGTGTAGATATTACATATTATAGTTGAAGCACTTTTAATTTTGCTTGCCAAATGCTCAACTGCTGGCACATACATATGTATGTACATATGTATGTACTATGAGTATACATACAATGTATACATACGTATTCAAGCGCTGTCGTCAAGCAGTGACGCCCACGCAATAGATCTATTTGCCTTAGTTGAAAAATTGCCGTATTATACATCAGCTAAAAATTCCATGCTAAATCATCGCAGGCGAATTTTGATTGATTTGCAGTTGTCCCGCTAGATGAGGTCTGGGGCCGGGAAGGTGGAATGTGGAATGGAATGACATACGAAATATATAGAAAATGTGGTTAAATATGTATATTTTTAAGTGTTTAGATATGTATATATATATAGGTACAGGATACTCTCGCAACTTAAAAAACTATGGAATGAAAGGTATTAAGCAAAATCTAGTTAAAAAGTGTTTAAAAACGGTTGGTAAAAATGAATTACTTTTACTTTCTGATTTCTAAACAATTTTTAATTGCTGAAAGTTCGACATTTACGACATTCTATGCATTAAATTTAATGATTTCTAAAAGTTATTAAAAAACTGAAGATAAAATATTAGCTTTTTCAAAAATAATAAATTTATATTCGAAATATACGAGTAAATACTGTAGAAAAATATGATGATGATGAGATGAACATTCTCGACGCTGCTATGGGAAATTTGTTTTTCTTAATTTCATCGTTAGTCGGTTTTGCTTCGCATATTGCAAATGCACAAATATCAGCATATGTATATAAAAATATTTGTATATATACATATATATACATATGTATATATAATTGTACAATATTTTGGCGTGCGTTGTTGTTTTAGTCGTGGTCTTAGCCAAGATCGAGATCGAGATCGAGATCTTTGTCGCCTTCAAGGTCGCGAATTTCGATGAAAATGAGTTTATTGTTTGGACAGCGGCATTAACGGCCATCGTCGCATCCATGTGGGCGCTGCCAAGAGCAAAAAACACCTAAAAATCATCATCAGCAGCAGCAGCAGCTGATGATTGTTATTTTATTTTTGTAATTCATGATTGAATTTATTTGATTACCCATATTTTGTTTGTGTTGTTTTCTTGTTGTCTCGTTTTTTTGTCGTGATCGCAGCAATTCGTGACGAGTGCATACATATTAAAAATCATTTTTAAAATGAATGTACATATATTCAAAATTTGCTAGGGCTGATGACTCCTGTCGCGCCATAAAAGGATAAGCTCGATATATGTACATGCATATCTCGATATGCGTTGCCCAATGTCATCGATTACTCATCTCGTTTTGTTTACAAACAAATCGAAACTATATAGAAATATGTCGCCAACGTTGCCACCCACGTGTATTCAGCAAACCACATATACGCACTTACCTACACATATGCATGTGCATAGCCTGTATGCCTGTATGTGTGACATTATTTAGAACGTTGGCTGGAGTTACAAACTGCCCTAAAACGGCAGCGATCATTAAGCTTTAAACCGGTTGGCATTGCCGTTACCGGTTACACTTCCCACCCACAATGTCAGCAAATGCGCAACAACCACAGCAATAACTGTTAGTTTATTTTTAGCTGTTTGAAGTTATCTGATTTATATGTACATATTTATGTATATAGTTGTTATGTTTGTACATATGTAGTTGTAGTTAGTTAGCAAATTGATATAATAAGATATAAAATGTGTATCAATTGAAAGCAATGTAATAATAACTTTGATACTACAGATTTAATTACAATATACAAATCTTCATTAAAGCATTTACTGCTTGAAACTAAAAGTCCTGTCAGCTTATAGTTCTAGTTCAGCTGCTCGACTATGGAATACCCTTTCGCAACCACATGTGCTGTAAATGTCACAGAACTTAGACATCCATAATTTTTTACAAAATGAAACATCTGCTCTATAGTTTATATTAAAATATGTTAAAAATATTCACTATATTTTGAGGATTGTTGTATGTATACTTGTAGCTTTGTTAATATTTTATGTTGAATGTCATGATTTAAATTTGATTAAATATATTTACAACTAAAAAAAAGTATGTTTGTTATGAACAAGTTTGGTATACTCTCATTCGCAATAACAGTTAATTTAAAAGTGCATCGAAACGCATGACAAAACGGAAGCTGTTGCAGGTAGTTAGGGCACTCACGAGAGCAGCACTTGAAAATGCTCTTCCTCACACACGCACACTCACACAATTACCGGCCCATTCACACTCGCACGTCCAATTCCCATTCACTTGTTCCTTGCCGGCGAGAGAGCAAGAGCAACAGAGAGAGAGCGAGCGGCTGCAAGTGTAAATGTGTGGGTGCCAGTGTTGCCATGTTGGCTTCATCGCTTTGTGGTTCGCATTCTCTCTCTCGCTCTCCCTGTATGTGTGTGTGCGTGTTGCTCTCTTTTTGTGGTTGCGGCCGCGGCGGAGGCCGCTGCGCTATAAAAGCGTTCACACACAGAAAATGCAAAACAGTCAAACAGAAAACTTTGAAACGCGTGAATTGTGCGATCCGAGTCCATCAAACACAAACCCACACACACACAAATATACAAATACCAAACATTTGTGATTTTTTTTGTTCTGATTAGAAAGTGAATATATATATATACATATACACACACAAGCTGACCAAGTCCAATTGGAATACAACAGCGGTGCGCGTGAAAACAACCCAGCAAAAGAAGAGGCAGAACTTTTGTATTTCTATCTAACCACAAAACAACAAAAAAAAAACAAAAATGGCCGAGGCTAATAAGAGAAATATTCCCATCAAATTGGGCGACTTCAGCGTTATCGATACGGAATTCAGCAGCATACGCGAACGCTTCGATTCCGAGATGCGCAAAATGGAGGAGGAGATGGCCAAGTTCCGTCATGAGCTGATGAACCGCGAGGCGAACTTCTTCGAGTCAACCAGGTAAGAAATCCAATTGGAGCTGCTGTACCTTTTCAAAAATCCCACTTGGAATGTGCCACTTTTTTTTGTATCTTCTTTTCTTTTGAATTTCGTGTGTGTTTTTTGTGCTGTTTTTTTGGCCAGTCTCAAGTTAAGTATTGTGTTGTTTATCTAGATAAGGGTCAAGTCTTATGGGGAAATATTTGTGCTTGCTTTTGCCTCTTTTGATATCCGATAACTAACTTGATTCTGATAAGCAACGATTATAAGATACAACTTTTATTAAGTAGATTAAATTATACACTTGAAAGTTCGCAGATGAAGACGAATAAACTTAAAAGAAAATACATAGCAATTTTCTTAAGAATTATAAAGCTGAAATGCAGACTATCTTTACTTTTTATAATAAATAGTTTTAAATGCAGAATCTCGTGGGATTTCTTCAGATTATACTTAATACTCATGTTATATGTTATATATACATATGTAGTAATAAATAACTTAATGAATAGAGAGATGTGCCAGATGTTTAGATTTTAGACAGCTATTTCGCTGGAAAATCGAAAATTCCTAAGCAACAGCAAGCTTTAATTAAGATTAGAAAAACCGATATACAATTCTCTATAATTTGATAAAAGCACTTTCGGCAATAACTTCTTAAAAAATTGCAGGCAAAAAATGGAAAATAGATTCAGTTATAACAGATTATGAAAGCGATACTCATCTGTTCTTTTTTCTTTGTATAAGAAACTTACGTGTTTAGGATATCCCGAACATTTTCACCTAAAAATAGGCATGCTATGGCCCGGCAACATCATCATCATTAACATTATTATCGTCGACCGACAGAATGGCTGGATTACGTACTAGGAGGGGGGTGGGGGGTTGGGGGCTAAGGCCAGAACGACGCTGAATGCCCCAGATACTCGCACACATTTTCTTGTTCTTGTTCTTCTTCTTGTTACATATAGTATAGAAAATGTGCGGGGAATGAGTCACTTTGGTTTTTCAAGAGTCACCACCTCTGCCCCTCTCTCCTCTCCCTGAATATACATACATTTTCCATTTGTCTGTCGCACACATAATGTCCATACATGTTTTTTGGGGGTACCCTTTCCCAATTCCCGCACCCCCGCCAAATTTGAAAACAGCCAAATATTTTCGAGTCTTTTTTTTTTTTTTAATTTTTCACTTGATCATTTTTGGCTGGCAAACCAATGCAGATATGTATGTATGAAAGTATGTATATTTATATACATACATATGTACATATGTATGTGTATACGTCTTGATGTCTGCGAGCAACCCTGCTTCTAACGGTATCCCATGGTTGCATTTAAGAAAAGATACAACAAATAAACATATGTACATAGATATTTCTGCACACAATATGATGTGGCGTAACGGAATTTTTTGTTACGTGCGGCAAAATACAAATCTGGCTACACGCACACACAAACACGCACATAGACACATACACACATAGAGAGGCACATGCAAACATGTGAAAATATAATTCAAATATTTACTAAACAAACACACAATGTGAAGGCGGCCGTTGAAAAGATTGAAACAAAACAAAAATATGTACTAAAAGACAACATGAACATATTTATTTATGTACAGCATGTGCACACACTGACACACACTCATACATATGTTTGAAGAGAGCAAAATGACGTCGCCGTCGCGGTTGCGCCTCGCTGGCCTTTAAATCTGCACGTCGCGTGGGCGCCACTTGAGGCGAATTCGAAACTTGTCTCGCGGCGGTTTTAGTGCTCTCAGCTCAATGACATAATCGAAACAGTTTGTTGTTGTAACTGTTTGTTTCTTGTCTTCACTAATGCATTTGCATGCGCAACAACAGTAACAACAACAACTCGACTTAACTCAACGAAACTTTCTAAGCAAAGTTTAGCCCCGTTAGGATTGCGTGCTATTCGCGCAAAAACTTTCGCATAAATGCTGCGTGAATGTTTTTCTTTTGCCCGAAATCGCTGTTTGTTGATGGGATGTGATGTGGTGGGAAACGGTATCTCACACCTGTGACAATGCAGCTGATTTCGAACGGCCTTTGACAGCGACAGCGATAAATGGGAGGGCAGAGTTTAACCGATGACTCATTTCCTATCGAACATTTGATGGCGTTTGCATATGAGCCCTCATATAGGGGCCACAGCGGGGGGACAGCTCAACTGAAATTAAATGAAATATATTTAAGGTTCGACGAGCTGTTTAAAAATAAATGATCACGTCATCGGCATCTGGTTGCACATACACAAATACAATAGACAACTAATTGATTTTTCTAGCAATTTTCCTATATGTACATATATGTACATGAAATGATCAAGTGCTTTTTAGTTTATTCAAATTCCAGATATAATACATATGTATTCTCTATACTTTCATACACAGATTGAAACGTTGGCACACAGGAACTCTTCGATACGAGAGATGTTTATAGTTCGAAAATAATTAAAATTTCTGGAAGGTCTTATTTTTATAAACAAAAAATTACAAGTTATCGGTACAATATTTTATAGAAAAAAGTGCTCAAAAACAGGACAAAATTTGGAAGAAAACCAAATAGGAAAAATAATGTGGAAGTTATAATTTGCTAGCGATCACTGTATTTGTCTGAATAGATATTGTCATTATTGACTTTGTATACAATTCCAGGGTAATTTATAGCCAAACTAATTTGCTTGCGAGTCAACGGGCGATTTGCCAATTGTATATATGTATGTATTTTGTATAGTACATACTGTACATGCACACTAACAATGCACTTACATAGAGAATAGACAGAGAGAGAGTGAAAGAGGGAGAGGTGTGGGAGATCAGTAGACCGTGAGCTAGCATTTAGCTGATTTGTTTATGCAAATAAATAGTATATTTTAAAAACATGTCTAAATATGTACACATCGAATTACTTGCACTGTTGTTAACCGCTTATGGCTAAAGATTAACAAACACGGCGCCATTTTGTGGTTTATCATCGTGCCTATACTATCACTATTATATACTATTTTGTTATAGATTTATTCTATGATATAAGGCTTAAGTAAACAATTGAGCCACAATTGAATTTAATTCATTTTCATTTCTCAAAATGCGTGGGGGTCTGACTGTATGTACGGAAAATAAATATTTACCTTCATATGGGTGTTAATTTAATGTATTGCCAATTTATTTAGCCGTGATGCAACTGATGCTGTATCTGTTGCTAATGCCTATGCTAAAGATGATAAGTAATGGCCAGATGATATCATGCTAATTTTTAGCACAAAGCCAAAAGTTTCGTAAGCTGTGCGAGAGTTGAGATGACACTTGTTATCGTTATCGTCATTGTTGCTGCTGATCGACTGCCTATCGATTAGCGTTCTTTTAGTTTTTGTTTTTGTGTTGCTCGCTTGCAGTCGCAACTCAACGACACTTGATACGTGCATTGTTGTTGTTGCTTTGGTTTTTCGTTCTTTTTTTTTCAATAACAATAACGAATAACGAAAAATATACATGACATCATCAGCAGCAGCGTCAAGCGGTGCGAGAGAGAGAGAGAGACAGAGCAAACGAATTTGAGCGTGTGCCGTCGTCAAGTCCAAATGAAGAGAGTCGATATGTGTATGCGTGAGTGTATGTGTATGTTTGTTTGTTTGCCTATGTGTGTGTTTTGGCTACAGCCATTAGCAATTTAGCGCCAACGATTGCGCTGCTGTTCCGGCAGGTGCTTTCAGACTTCCTCTACTCTGCAGTAGCCAAAGTTTGAATTAACGGTAACTGCGATTAGTCAGCAGCTGCAGCTATGCACATACATATATGAGTGTGTAGGTTGGCTTTATTTTGTGTACTCAAGCATTAGTGCGGCTGTTGTTGTTGTGGGTTGCAATTTAACGGTTGCACGTTGTCAGCAAGGTCGGCTTCTGTCACGTTTCCAGTTGCCAGTCGATGGCACGCTTATCAGCAGAGGCATATGTACATGTATGCTAGAGTGCGTGCTGATAAATGTGTATGTATGTATGTATGTATGTATGTATTAATGTGTGTGCATGTTTGTTTGAGTGTTGAGCGGCGTGCGTGGTCAGAGAGCAATTACGGTTCATTGGTCTGCGTTGCTCAATTTCATTTTTGGTTTTGTTTTTCTGTAAGCTTTAATTGCTTGTGTGTGTGTATGTGTGTGTAGACCTTTTTGCACCTTAACGTTAACTACATACAAATAATCTGCAGCTCAATTACTAACCAAAAGCTCTATCTCATATTATATACATACATGTACTATAAATATCTCTCTCTATTTCTTTCTTCCTGTACAACATTTACATGCCGCTTTGGAAAAACAAATAATACAAAAAACAACTGCAATTAAAATACATACATAAAAATATCTTTAATTGATTTATAATCCCTTCCTCTTGCAAAAGCTCTACTAAAAAAACAACAACTACAACCAGGTACTATATCAAATATGCTATCAAATATCAACGTTTTTCTTTTGAAAATATGTTTTATGTACAATTTTCAGTTGAATTTGTTTATGCATTTTTTCGTGATATTTTTTCCTTTTTTTTATTTTTTTGATACTACACGTACTTTTGTATTATTTGTAGTCAATTTTTGAAATCACTGACACATTGTCAATAATACACACACGCACACACACACACACATTTACATACACATGTGCTGGTAAACACTTAATTTTAGTACTTTATGTTTTTTGTTGACTGACAGTTTCGGGTGTTGTCACTTGACAAAAACTTGAACAAATTCAGTTTTAAAACTTTTCACACACACACAGTAAAACATTTATATATACCTTGTTTCTAGAATATCTCGCATATATGTATGTACATACGTAGATAATATAAATACACAAAATAAAATGTAGACAAAATGTGTGGAATATTTGGCAGGTGTTTTCAGAAATATATTCTTGTTTCAAATTCCACGCAGAGTTGCCTTCAAAGTTCAATCAACTTGGAACTTGCCAGATTTCGTTTCGCTTCCAGCACTATACAACAAAAAGACTGTTAATATACGAAAGTCTCGTTATAGAAAATGACTCAAAATGAAATTTGAAAACGTCTGACTGGGCCAAGTTGGCGCCTCAGCCAAAAATCTTGGCACCTATGCCAAAATGCGTGTGCTGTGCCCATTGTGTCTGAACACAAAACACTTAAATCAACAAAACTTATAGCAAAAAGAAAAGTAGAGTTATTTACGAGTTGTCGAAGATTAAATACCCTAGCTGACATTCCATATAATATCTCGATATACAAAAACAAAACCAAATTCATGATCACAACAGACAACATTTTGAATATAATGATTTCTATAGAGCAATTTCGAAAATTCCATGTTGAAGAACCAGAGTTCTTAAAATCAAGACACTGGAAATTCTAAGAGGTTTATGGTCGATAAACTAAACGATCAAAGTTGCCTAAGAAACAGATTGACATATCCCTGAACATTTTATGCTGATCTGAAATATATATACCCTTTCTTTGTACTTTTTACGAGTTACAATTTTCATGGCAAAATTTATAATGCCTAGAAACCGTATAAAAAAAACAAATATTTCGAATTGTATATACATGTATGTAAAAGTATATACATATACATATGTATGTATCTATAAGTACGCTTACTTAAGTTACCATATGAGCTCCCCTTTATTTGCTATCCTGCACAGCTGCCAGCTGTATGTATGGATTATAAATAAACTCTGCTTCAGAGCGGAAATCCGAGATATTTATAGATGGCATGTTAGGTATATTTTAGGAGCTCGGCTTCAGTTCCAGTCTTTAGTTTCCTTTCAGTTGCAACTGAAGCACGTTTGTCAGCGGTTTCATTTCAATTTAAACCAAATACCAATTCTACATTTTCCACATTTTCCACGAAAATGGAGGCTTTTACACGCACCTTTAACAAAACGTTTCGCACATCCACAAAAACGTCGACAAGGTGTCCAATTTATGATTTTTGTAGCTAACTTCTGTTTGCTATTTATAATTAATTACTCAAACTAATTTTGTATTTTGTTGTTGTTTTTATTTTCCTAATCCTTTCGGCAGCTCAACGACAAACTCGGCGCTGCCATCTCGAGTACCCAAGCAACAGAATTACGTGTCGGACATTAGCTCGCCCTTGATACAGGTTTGTACAACTATATCACTCCCTAGCGTAGCGAACTTACTGATCTGTAATCTTTACTCTTGTATCCTGCAGGATGAGGGCGATAACAAAGTGTTGAAGCTGCGCTTCGATGTCAGCCAATACGCACCCGAGGAGATTGTTGTGAAGACTGTGGATCAGAAGCTGCTGGTAAGTTTTTATAAAAATTAATCAATATATGGGCATTTTCAATTGTATGAAAGCTGACAGCTGTTCAAAGTATGATCAGATATCAGATATTACGTACAGAAAATCAAAAACATTCTCGTCTCTCAATTAGTTGGTTTCTTATTTTAATATGAACTAAATTATTGTTGCCTTAACTTAATAATTGTTGTAAAATCTTTTTAGCTCTTGTTTTATAGTACACATTTTATAGTTTTTCTAGTTATATATTGCCTTAATGGCTTATTTCATATTTTATATCTTAATTTTCAAAATAAGCGTTTAGTTATTTATGGATTAGAGAGAGACAGAACGAGAGAGAGAGAGAGAGAGTAAGATATTGATTTATTAAGAAAAACAAGTCAAAGAAAATTATGAAAAGAAAAAAAGTTGTAGGTCTGTGAAAATGCCAATATGTTCTATATAAATATATTTATATAATTATGCCAACTAATAATTGCTTCCCTCTCCGTTTGCAGGTGCACGCCAAGCACGAGGAGAAGTCAGACACAAAGAGCGTTTACAGGGAATACAATCGCGAATTTCTGCTGCCGAAGGGCGTTAATCCCGAGTCCATACGCTCGTCCCTCAGCAAGGATGGTGTCCTCACCGTGGACGCGCCCTTGCCCGCACTCACTGCCGGCGAAACTCTGATCCCCATTGCGCACAAGTGAATAACGGATTGAGCAGGAGCAACTTCACCATACCACCACACAACCCTCCTACCCCACGTACCCACGTACCGCTCCCACAATGTTGAGGCCAGCTATACAACAAATCCCAGGCGCCGTCAGCGTATTTCAAGCACCTACTAAAATCGCAGCAGATCAACATACACAGATCAGAATTCAGAATTGGCCTAAATGATTACATAATAATTTTTTTGTTTTTGCATTAAAAGCTAAATATTATAATACTGACTTACTACTCATACTTAACTGTAATAACTTAAGTGTAATGCAAATTATTATTAAATTTGATTAATTTAATTCATATTTATAATTCTCGCAATTAAATGTTATTATTTTCTTGTCGTAATCGTCACACGCATTTTGTTGTCTTTTAGGGTGTACAAAATTATTATAAAATAGTAACATGGCAGGGATATCATAGTCCTGATATAGTCTCTCAGTTTTGAAGCTATGCTGATGAAACTTGGCATTGATCCTAGCTGAACTATTCCTTAAAAAAAAAAGAAATGATAAGGAACAGCACGATCTATAATCTGAACTGATTTTTTGGTAGCCCTACCAAATGATTTCATGTCAAATTGGTCGTCGGATCTGGAAATGAAACTCATCACCTACTGAGATACTGAGATACAGTTTGGAGTAGGGGACATATGTACATATGTAGTTGGGACTTTTCATAAATGATGATGGAGATACAGGCATAGGATATGTACAAACGGTATTTCGAATCGGTGCAACGAGCTTGAGCATGTTGAGAAAGCTTGCTGGCCTGCTCTAACCCGTGTGTGCGCCTCTTAGACTATACATACATACGTGTATATACATAGCTGTTGCCTCTGATACGTACGTCATCATATTTATATAGTTTTTTGCGTATATATTGAAATTTTTTTATTTTGATTTTGATATTTGTTAATGTAGCAGTTGGAATTAAAATGCAACAGGAGCCAGAGTCGAAGCATGAACAGATGAACGTGGATGTGGCTGCGGATCCGCTGCGTCTGCCAACGGCGCTGCTGATCGAGGATCCGCGCTATCGCATCCGACCCATGCAGCAGGTCATATCCGCACTGATTGGCGGCCTCATCACAACATTTGTGGGTGAGTAGCGTCGCTTGACAGTGGTCGATGGAATGGAAGGCATGCTCCAGTGATCCTACTGGTTCATTGTTCCATTGCCACCACACCATAATCGCATATGTATGTATATTAGTGTGTATTTCCAGTGACTCCGCTGGAAGTGGTCAAGACACGCGTGCAGACGCAAACGCAGAGCCAAACGCGCAAACGTCCCGTTGTCTCCAAACTATGCTATGTCTTCCACAACGGCCTCATGACGCACGTCTGCAAGCCAAATGCCAGGGAATGCCTGGCTAAAAATGCCGCCGCTGAGGCGGCCAATTTGCGTCCACTACGTGGCGCCATGGTGAGTTGGAGTAGTCAACCTAATCCTGACGTTGTTTCCAGTTGAACAACATCTGAAAATTCGGTTAGTTCAGCATTCATCAGTTCATCAATTAGCAACTTTCAAAAACAACCGTTTAATGCTGCATTTTGAAATTTATAAAACTTACAAGGTGGCAACGCTCTTGCGACAAATCAACTGTTAAACTTTGAGGAGCTATGGAATTTGGCAATTTGGTTATAATTACAGTAAAGGCAACTTGGAAAATGTTGGCTGTAATTACTTTATATGAGTATTTATGAGTAAATATTCATAGTTAATAAATAGACGAACAGACTTAAATTACACAAAAAGAATATTTATATAAAAAGAAGCAGTTTTTAAACCGTTTCGACTCTCCCGCAGGATGCATTTGTGAAAATCATTTGCGGCAACGGGATCTCAGGACTGTGGTCCGGCTTAAGTCCGACTCTCGTCTCGGCGCTACCGTCGACAATCATCTACTTTCTGACCTACGAGTATCTGAAGCACTCGTTTGCCAATCTCTACTATATATGGCAGCCGCGTGCACCAATGCCTCCCGTTGGCGACAATGCGGACAAGCAGAAGCTGGTGAAGACCTCGACTGATGGGCGCCTGACGCTGCCGTCTGTGGTGCCAATGGCATCGGGGATGTGTGCACGGACGATGGTTGTGACGGCGATAACGCCACTGGAAATGGTGCGCATCAAGATGCAGTCCGGCTACATCACGTATACAGAACTGTGGATTGTCTTGCGCTCTCTGATCAAATCTCATGGCATTTTGGGTCTATGGCGCGGCTGGCCGCCGACTGTGATGCGGGACGCGCCCTTCTCGGGCACCTATTGGGCCGCCTATGAGTCGATGAAGCGTGCCTGCAATGTGACAGAGCCATCCTTCTGGTTTAGCTTTGTCACGGGCGCAGCCTCCGGCGCGGTGGGTGTAGTTGTACTTAGTACGATCCCACTGTAATATTAATTGGATCACATATTTTAGTTAGCCACGTTGGTGACAATGCCGTTCGATTTGATTACCACACATACGCAGATTGAGCTCGGACAGGATGTGCTCTACTCGGACTCATCGTCTGCAACAGGACCTGGCAAGGCGGGCGCCACGAATACGGCCGGAGCCGTTGCCCGCAAACAGTCCGTATTTTCGCGGCTTAACATGATATATCGACAGCAGGGTATACGGGGCTTATACGTTGGTGTTATGCCACGGATGCTGCGTGTGGTGCCCGCCTGTGCCATTATGATATCGGCATTTGAGTATAGCAAATCGTTCTTCTTTCGCTACAACCTCGATCTGAAAGACACCGGTATGTATCGTTGACAATATTGAAATTTCAAAATATAGCCATATCGATATTTTAAAATGTTTTACAGAACTAGTGTATCGCTAAATCTTATATCTAGCTGATCATTTATCGAAAGGTGGTGAAAATTGAGTGAATTTGTCATGCAATGTTACAGTACGGGTTAAATGATTCATTTCATGATTAAAACACAAAACTGTGTAGTATGTCGATATTAAATGTATGCATATATCGTAACGAATTTAAAATCTGGTCATATCGAATGTAGCAAAAATATCGATACTCTAACAATACTAATATCGCCGAATAGCAAACGACAACAGCTGTTTGTCCTGTCAGCTGTTTCATTTATCGATAAGTTGAGACCGCACATTGCACATACTCACACATAAGCTCACTCACACAACTTTGGAATAGATAGAAAACAATTTTTTTTAAAATGTTTTTATGTGTGACTTGAAACATCTTTGTCTCTTATTGAATGACAGTAATAACGTAATAACGCTCACAAATCCACACACTCACTAACATTTAGGCTATCGTCGTCACCATTAACGCGCCAAGCAGCAAATGCCGGATTTGGATTCAGTGTCAAAGATGAAACCAGAGGATAGTTATCGGTCAGCGGTGACCCCCACTGAGTCAAAATTCAAGATGACAGACCCAAGATTTCGCATACGACCCATGCAGCAAGTTGTCTCCGCCTGTACCGGCGCCATGATAACCGCCTGCTTCAGTAAGTCAATAAGTATATAAATATATATATACCCTAATATACATATACAGTGGTCTATGTTAAAACTTAAAAAATACTGCTGTTTTTTTTTGAAATTGATCTTATTGATCTTGGTCTGGTTGGATTTTTTCTATATTATTATTTTTGTATTTTATTCTGTATAGAAAAATATGATTTAGGCTAATTTCGTTTTGTAATTAAAAAAAAGCTGTGAAGCGGTTTTAATTAGCAAGAGACCACTGTAGATTAATTGTTTAAAAATGGTAATTTCACCATATTATGTATGAATTGCAGTGACGCCTTTGGATGTGGTCAAGACCCGTTTGCAGGCACAACAGTCGGCGCTGCTGTCCAATAAATGTTTCCTCTATTGCAATGGCCTCATGGATCACATATGTCCCTGCGGCCCTAATACTCCCACGCCCACGGCCAGGTCCACTTCAGCGTCCAGCCATGCATTTAGCAGGCTAGCGCCGGCATCGTCCACCCACTTTACGGGCACTATCGTAAGTAAATGTCTATACATGATATAGATTAATTTATTTAACCACTTCTTTCGCAGGATGCATTCATCAAGATCAGCCGCGCTGAGGGCATTAGCACACTTTGGTCCGGTCTGAGCCCGACGCTCATCTCTGCCCTGCCCTCGACCATCATATACTTTGTGGCCTACGAGCAGTTCAAGGCTCGATTCATCGATCTTCACTACAAGTACCTGGCGCCCGTGCAAAGCTCACCCTATAGCCGGGACATTCCAATGCTGGTGCCGATGCTGGCTGGCGTCACAGCCCGCATTCTGTCCGTCACCTTTGTCAGCCCCATTGAGCTGATACGCACCAAGATGCAATCGCAGAGGATGACCCACGCCGAGATGCTGGGCTCCATACGTCAGGTGATGCAGTCACAGGGCATTTTGGGACTCTGGCGAGGCCTGCCGCCGACCATACTGCGTGATGTGCCCTTCTCGGGCATCTACTGGACCTGCTACGAATACCTAAAGAGTAGTTTTAATGTCGTCGAGCCAACGTTTGGATTTAGCTTTGTGGCGGGCGCCATTTCCGGATCTGTAAGTTGAATATAATAGTGGACAACGAATTCGTTAACCCTTGCAGAGGACAACACATCTCCGATGCCTTTTTTCAATGTTATATACATAGATTCTTCTCCGTTTGTCTGTGTCTATGAACACTAATATCAGTTTTGTAGCGATCTTGAAACTTTAAACTTCTGTTAAGCGAAACTAGGCTAGTCGAAATTTCACGATATGAGTGGCTTTATCCATGTAGTCAAACATTGTACTACTGTATAATATAGCTGTCATAGGAACTAATAGTCCAAAAATTGATTGTATGATAGTTATGAATTAATTACTCAATTTAAATGTAAGCAGTTGGACTCCGGTCTGTGAGGGTACGTAATCTTTGGAGTGCCAAAGATAAGTGTTGTCTCTTGTTTATATTTGCACTTGATTTTAATCACCTGTTGTTTTGCTTTCAGGTTGCTGCAACGGTTACAACACCGTTTGATGTTATTAAGACGCATGAGCAAATCGAATTCGGTGAGAAATTCATATTTGCAGGTAGGCAAATTGGTAGTATACCGCTTGGCAGCTCCACTGATGCTTCGGTTTGCCTTACGCTAGATAATCCGCCGAAGAGTGTGCCCACCAGATCAGTGTCGGACCGTTTGGCAAGCATTTATCGCTTAAATGGGATGCGTGGCATATTCTCCGGACTGGGACCGCGTCTGTTTAAGGTGGCGCCAGCGTGTGCGATCATGATATCCACGTTCGAATACAGCAAAGCGTTCTTCTATCACTACAACGTGGACCAACACAATCAGGCGATGCTGGCCAACAACAGCAACACGACGACAAACAGCACGACGGGTGCTCAGGATTAGGGCGGGCTCCAAATTGGCTGTGCCTGTACATATGTAAATTAATACCAAAGTTTAAAAACAAATTCGCTGGGTTTGCAACAATTTGCGCAGTTTCTGATTCGAAGCCTTTGTAAAATTTATGAGTGAAATAAAATTGTTTTTTTATTGACTTAAACATTTGAAGTTTGAAAGACTGGCGCCATATCGATAACAACTGAGTGCAACACGCTCAGCCGCTGCTGCGATAGTCAAGCATATGTTTGCCCTCTGCTATCGATAAACGCTAGAAGCACGTGTGTATTGTTTTTAGTTTGTGTTGCCAAATAGCTGCAGCAAAATGGATAAACCACAAGGAATTAAGATTGATCAGAACGAAAAAGAAAAAATAACTCCGGTTGTTGGTAAAGAAACGGCAGAAAAGGTAACAGACAAAGCAGCAACTGCAACTAAGGAAGCGAAACCGGCAAATTCTTCCGCTACAAAAAACAAATCGAAAGCAAAAAAAATTGTTAAACCCGAAGCAAAAATTCCACGCGGCCAACCGAAATCCAATCGACCATGGAAGACGCCCAAAGAAAAGTAAGTCCAATAAATCCACTCCACGGGCATTTGGTGCCCTCAATATAGAAACTTGCAAGATCGAATTGAGTCTGTTTAGAAGCAATTACTTCTGGACTAAACTGGGATCCCAATTTCCGTCTGCCGTCATATTCCAGTCCGGGTTCTTCTTATCAATCTGCCGTAACTAATTAACCGTAGGATAACCCCTGGTGTTGTTTTCTCTTTTCTATTAGTAAAAACTTTGTCCGCTTTCTTTTACCTTCAATAAATACATCAATAAACTAAGGATGCATTAATTAAAAGAAATCCGTTTACAGATTCAGTAAAATCAAGAAGACTGGTGGCCGGCTGACATTTGAGAAGAAGGAGGCGCTCCGCAGCGAAATGCGTTACATTAAGGAGAAGTCAAAGGAGATCAAGGATCAGCGGAAGCAAGCCGCCGTCGATCGTCACCAGCGTCGCGTGGAGAATGCCGAGCGTCGTCTAGCAAATGAGCGTCGGTCGGAAATTGTCCAAGTGATCAAGAATCCGGCCAAGCTGAAGCGCATGAAGAAGAAGCAGATGCGCATGATCGAGAAACGTGATCTGAGCCAAGTTAAAGTTGTCTAAGATCATAAACTTACTCTAGGATACATTGACTTACTCTTTTTTTGCCCTAAATAAATCTAGTTTTGTAATGTGATTCCAAAAAGTGTGTAATTCTCTAGATATACAAAAAATCTGCTTGACTGTAAGCGGTATATATACATAGCGGTTTATTTTCCGGCGTTGCCTGTTCCAACTATTGTTCTACAATCTTAGCCAAAAAATACGTTTTTGAAATCTTTTCAATGTGGCACACATATTTTGAGTTCAAATTATATTAGGTTAATCTAGCTTTTAGTTTATGGGAAACAAATATTTTTGGTTTAATGGTACAAGGAGGTCGTACATTAAGAGATACATGCCTACATGAGGTAGTGCGGATAAAATCCGAAAATTTTAGTTCTTTAACTTAAAATGTCGACTTAATCTAACCGACAAAACATGACAAAAAATACATCTTTGGACTCCTTTTGCCATCATATGTAAATTGCTGATGATGCTGATCTAGAATATACATATATACTTTATGCGGTACACATAGTTTATGCCAAATTAATAACTAGCCCGTTAACAGTTTCTTTTGTTTAATGTAGATAATGTATGTACATATAAACAGGTTAAATTATATTTTTAGACTATTTTAACAAATTAACATAGTACTCCAAGTTGACTTGGTCAAACTCTGTATGCTTGTCGCGGATCTTAAGTCGAAATTGTGCCAAAATCTGTTTGCGTTGGTCGTTTAAAGAGCGACTCTTGATTTCCTTTGGTATGATGTTTGTGGGCGTGCCAGTCTGCATTTGGGCTTGAATGCGTTGTCGTAGTTGCAGATCCAAGCGATGTGTCAGCGATTGTAATTGCAACTGCTTTACGGTCGCTTCGAGTTGCACAGGAATTTGTGTATTTAGCAAGGATTTGATAAAATCACAAATCGTATTGGAAGCTGCGTTAAAGTCGGAATCAGTTAGGGTTAAGCTATTGCAGGCCCAGGCTTCAACGCTGGGCTCCTCGAGTCGTGTGTGCATTTGGCGTATAATAGATACGGGCACAATTGCGGATGTTTCTCGTGCCTCATTGGCCAGCAGACAGGCCGTCAAGGAGCTGGCCACATAAATCTGTGCATAAATGCAGTTTTGGGCGCGACACAGCTGATAAAGATTATAGCGCATACTGCGATAATAATGATTATCATCGCAAACAATTAGATAATTATTGCTCTCGACTGCAGTCGCTGTACGCCGTACTTTTGGGGGTAGCTGAAGCAATGTCTTAGATCGAAGTGTTTCTATGAGCTCAGTTAACAATTGATGGATGCTGTTGCGCTGCTTCTTATACTCATGGGAGTTTGTAGTTTCTATGTGAAAGTAGTCATCGTAGCAGACATGCAGAACGTTCCAGCTGCCCAAGACTGTGGGCTGCTGCTGCTCCAGGAGCCAATGGCTGAGGCAGGTTTTGCCCGCTCCTGGCAGACCAACTAACGCAAGCAGACAAATGCGCGGCATCTAAATAAATGGTATCTATGTGTTTACAAGAGTATGTGTGTGTTTGTGTGTGTCTTTAACTATCTAGTATTGTAAATAAAAGCTGTGGCATCGCATTCCAATCCCGCTGCTACATGGCCAATTTTCCCGGCGTATTGTTGTTGTTGTTGGCGGGCGTTAGGACAGCAGTGGCAGCAATTTCCTTTTCCTTCAGCTGCTCCTTAATGCGCTCCTCCTGCTGATGCTGCTCCAACAGTTTGGCGTTCTGTTCCACTTCCTGCATGCGCTTTACATTAATTTTTGTTTGCACATCGACGTAGGCTTTCATCATATTTTGATTAAAGCGCGCAAATTTTGTCACACATCGGTCCACGCAGGTGTTCTACATAACATCAGGTTAATATAATAGTGGGGTATAATAATACAAGCTTACCTCCTGCTCGAACAGCTCGCGCTGACTGAGATTATCAACACACCGAGTGAAGCACAATTCCGTCACTTTGTTGTATAATGTGAGAAAATCTTTTAGCTGCAATGCGAATGTTTAAATGTTTATGAATTAAATGTGTCGCGCTTGCACTACGCCTGCATACATTACGCAAATTTGAATCCATTGGATTAAATTAATAAGAAAAAACTGATTTCGAAACGAACACAAAATATGAATTTATTACGGCCTTTTAGATTTGGGACCGTGGACAACAGCTGACTGACTTGCTGTTTAGTTTGACAAGTGAAGTGTCTGTAACGTTTCCTACTATCGATATACATAAAAACATACAACCTATCGATTAGGCGATTACCAATTGCGATAGCTGGTTACTTTCAAACAAGCAAACCAACGAAATCTCTTTTCAGAACATATTTGTTGTATATTATAGTCATATGTTGAAGGGATATGCTGAACAGAGAATTTGTTTCCACAAAATACTTAGCTCTAACGATATCTATCGATTTTTTGAATATGAATCCACGATAGTCGATTTCTTGCAATTAAACAATATTCAACTGTAATATCAAAAAATTTAAAAAGAAACAACCGTTTTTTTTTGTATTCAGGGTGTCCTGATTTACTCAAAGGAGTTCCAAAGAAAAGCGTACACAAGCAGCTATGAGTGACCTTAAACACAAATACCAACAATAAGAAAGATAAGTAGAGTAACTTAGATAGTTAGATTTATTAGCTAACCACACACGTGCGATCATATCGCTCATCTCTAATGTGCATCGGATTCTAATTGGAATTGCAGTGTTTACTTATTCGATTTATATGCTGCCCAAGCCAAAGAAATACTTGAGCTGTCTGCGGCAATATTTCGGCTTGGAAACATTTAAGCCACTGCAATGGCAGATAATACAGGCTCTTTTAACGGAAACACGCGGTGGGGATATTTGTGCCGTTATAGCCACCGGCTATGGCAAATCGCTGACATATCAGTTTCCCGCCTTTTACCTCAATAAAGTGGTATTCGTGATATCGCCACTGATTGCTCTAATGGAGGATCAGGTGAATACCCTGAATAGTAAATCCAAAACGGGTGACTGCGCCTGTTTGCTGGGTACAGCGCAGGAGGATCGTTCCATCAAGGAGCGCATCCTGGCACTGCAATTCCGGTTGGTGTACGCCACGCCGGAGTATATTACACGGGGCAATGGACTGAAGCTGCTGCAGGATCTGGGCCACAATCTGGCGCTGATTGCCATCGATGAGGCGCACTGCATCTCCAAGTGGGGACACGAATTTCGGCCAGCCTACCGTCAGCTGGGCGAGCTGCGTGCTG
This sequence comes from Drosophila maculinotata, assembly GCA_035045305.1. Classification (NCBI taxonomy): domain Eukaryota; kingdom Metazoa; phylum Arthropoda; class Insecta; order Diptera; family Drosophilidae; genus Drosophila; species Drosophila maculinotata. Next base: position 382,877 of record JAWNPD010000679.1, on the reverse strand, counting down.
CTGTGCCGCTGGTGCGTCTGCTGGCGCTCACCGGGACGGCAACGCGACGGGTGCGCCAGGACATTTGCCAGGAACTGCACATGCGACGCCCACAGATCTACTGCAGCGGCATGGATCGCCCCAATCTGGAGCTGACGGTGCGTGCGAAGGGTGCGCATATCTGGTCCGATCTGCAGCCGTATCTGAGCTGGGCGGCGGAGGCGATCGGCTCGGTTATCATCTACAACAACACCATCCGGGACACGGAGCAAATGGCCAAGGAGCTGAGCAGTCATGGCATGCAGTGTCACAGCTATCACAGCAAGCTGCCGCTGGAACTGAAGCGTCGCAATCAGCAGCAGTTTGCCAGCGATGAGGTGCGTCTCATGGCGGCCACCACAGCCTTCGGGTTGGGCATCGACAAGCCCAATGTACGCTTGGTGGTCCACTATGGGGCACCCAGCGATATGGAGCGATACTATCAGGAGATTGGACGTGCCGGTCGCGACAATTTGCCCGCCAAGTGTGTGCTCTTCTATAGCGAAACGGATGCTTCACTGCATCAGCGACTGCAGCACAGCCAGGCGCTAACGGCTCAGCGCAGCGAGGAGCTGCAGCAGCTGGCGAAAGCCATGTGGGATTACATTCAGAGCAGCCAGTGCCGGCGACAGCTCATACTCAAGTACTTTGATGATCTGGCATCGATTGCTCCTCACCAGAAGCAGCGTCGCAACTGCTGCGACAATTGCCGCAAGGCGCAGCTGCTGCGAGTGACGCCCGTGGAGCAGCTGGTGGTCAGCAGCGAGTCGCGTCTGCTGCTTGGCATGCTCCGGGATGTGAATGGCCGGTTGGGACTGGGCAAACTAATCCTTGCGCTGCGTGGCTCGCGGAGCAAGTGCGTCAGCAGCGAGTGCCGGCTGCATGAGAACTTTGGTCAGGGAGCACATCGATCCATTGCCTGGTTTAAGGCGCTTGCCGACCACCTCAAATCCTCCGGCTACATCAAGGATGTGTACATAAAGGGATCCGCCAATAGTCCGTTTGGCTTTCTTATGCCGCAGGTGACGCTCAAGGGCTGCCGCTGGCTGGACAACGAGCCGACGGAGGCCAAGGACATTATCATTGAGCCCACGCCCCGTCTGGCCAAGCTGCTCAAGCAGAGCAAGCAGAAGAAGAAGAAGCCGCCGCCGCCAAGTGATGCACTAGATTGGGGCTCCGACATCGATGTGAATGAATTGGATGAAGCATTAACTGCGACGACCAGCAGCGACTCCGTCTGGGGACCCGACATTGACATTGATTTCCAGCAAATCGATGAGGCGGTTGCCAATCAATCCATCCAGCAGCAGCAGCAGCAAGCAGCAGACAAATCCTCCGATCTCGAACTACTGCTTGCCGATTGCCAGAAGATACTGCACGAGGAGCACGAGGAGAGCGCCATAACTCTCAAGGCCCGCAAACGCGTCTGGCAATATCTCGAGGGCAGCTACGAAAATCGACCCTTGATACCAAAGTACAAATACAAGAAATCCAACTGAGTACCTGCCATAATACATAGATACAGTGAAACTTCAGTAACACAAACTACCAATTGCTACAAAAACCTAAAGAGACTTTGAGCTATGAAGAACTTTTTGGTTTTTCCAAATATCTTAATCAAACTCAACCAATTGCGTTCAAAATGCTACTGATAGCCTAAGCGTAGCCAATATTAGTTATAAGTTATAGAAAAATTAGAATTATAGAGAATTATGATGTACGGCTATGGAATTGTCTAGAATTTCGTCTCTGAAGAAAATTCGCTTTAGAGAATTTCCGACTGTACACACACACAATTGTTAAACATTAATTGTTACCATATGCAAATTTATAAGACTAAATTTCTTTGATTATAATCCTTAGCAAATTTTGTTATACTTGTATGTACTTAATTTTTACATATGCACTTCAACTTTACAAGCAGACTTTAAAATAAATTGTTAAACGAATATTTACATAAAAAACATGGTTTTCGAGATTTGCGTGGGCGGGACGGGGGCGTGGCCGGAAAACTAACAATCCAATCCTTGGAGAAGGTACCTAGTAATATACGCTCCAAATTTGGTAACTCTAGCGCTAAATTGTGAAAGATATAAGTTTTCGTGTTTGGGTTGGAGCTAAATTCCGCTAGTCATGCTGCTCGGAGTACCAAACAAACCAAAATCAGCTAGCAACAAGAAGCCGTGTTTAGAAATTAAAAATATCACTGCATACTTTTGCGGGCACGAAAGTATAAGATGTAAAGAAATGAATGAGTTTTTATAATGATCTTTAAATATAAGTTGGAACATGGATGCAAAACAAAAAAGGTTTCAAACAACTTTCCAAAAATTCCGTCTTAGTACTCACTTACGTCTTAAGATGAAACTACTACGCCAATCAGTACGAACTGTTTTATATATGTATGTATTTATATAGATAGACAGTACAGGATAGTATGAGTAAATTGAGTCGAATCCAGATGGTATTCTATGATTGTTGTCCATTGGCGGATAGGTTATTGCCATCGGCAGTTGCTGGACGACTTTCGCAACTGTCCTCCCCGCTGCTGGTTGTGGATGCGCCCTCCTCCGGTGAGGTCTTGGCTCCTTCATCTGCCCCCTGAATGTTGTCCTGGGCACTGGTGTTTGGCTGTTCGCTCTCCGCGGCATCGGCTCCTTTCTTATTCTGTATAGATTACAATTATATTATTATTTCCACATAAATCGTAGTATCCTGAACCTTTTTTCGTTTCTTCGGCTTCTCCGCTTTGACGGCATGCAGTTCAGCCTCCTCCTGCAGAGCGGATTTGTAGCTGACGGGAAAGAATTTGGCCGCTTCCTTATGGCCAACCACAGAGTTGGGGCTGACATAACTGGGCCCATATTCCATTAATAGTGGTATCGTTGGACTCGCCACTTTGTTCACTTTCAGCACAACCTTATCGGTGCTTTATGGGTAGTAATTAAATGGTATATATCGGAACATTAAAAGTAATTCAATTACTTACGGTACATAAGGCTTTGTGTTATATTTCTCCACGGAATTCGCTATGAAAACTGCTGTCTGGGGACTGTCGCTGGAGAAGAAGCCATAGAGCGGCACATCATCCTTGCAGGCATCGACTAGATTCATCAGATCCTTTTTCTTATAGGCATCAAATGTCATGATAATGTGCGGCGGTTCTGGTACAGGATCGGCGGGTAGAAAAGTCGCTGTTTGTGCCCGGAAATAGGTATAAATGAGTGCCGCATGCGTTCTCTGATCGCTGGGCACCCAAATGGGTGGAATTTTAACAACCTTAAATTGCTTAGTGTCCTCTGAAGCTACCTGCTCCTCTTCATTCTCTATCTCTGCGGTATCGTCTCTATCTAATTTATAATATAGTTTATACAATCAATATTTAATCTTCTGTTGTGAATATTGAATCCTGCTTACCTTCGATTTTCACTTGAATCGTTATCTCAAGGGGTATTATCAGAGGTGGCAGAATAGTTTCCTCTTCGTTGAACTCATCGGGCGGCTTTATGATCTCCTTTGTCAGCTCAAAGGCGTACTGCTGCAGTATATTGGGCGGAGTTCCGATCGTTTCATCGACCTTCCAGAAGCACATTAACAGTTCCTTATCGTACAAGTGTTGGATAACATCCTTGTCCAACGGATTCTCGGCCGCAAAGTTTACCGTATTGAAATCACTTTGTGTTATCGCAAATACTTTGCGATCCTTGCACTGTATCTTGAGAGGATCAGCCGGCTCCGAGAGCTTCTTGAACATATCCCGATTGACTTGTGGCCCAAAAACCGTTATGCCAATATCCGGCAAATTCTCCATAATGGTATCCGTCACATATTTCAAATACTCGATGCGCTTCTTTCTGCTCTCCTCCAGTTCGATCTTTACGGCCACATCGAGAGCCTCGTTCTTTATACGCTGCTGTTCCAGTTCAATGGGTTGCAGTTCGGTTATTTCAAAGGTTTCGTGTGACTCCTTCGCGATGGTGGCCTCCAGCTCCCTGGTGATCATGGCCACCAGTTTGGGCACATCCGTGCCAAACATTATGTTTATAGCCTTTCCATTCTAATACACAATATAACGCTAATTCGGGGAAAATTACAAATTCGGTTACTTACTGCCACAAACATCCATGTCGGCTCACTTTTCTTGTTGAACCTTTCCAGATACGATATCGAACCGGCTTTGCACTTGTAAACAATGATTTTTAGGTTAGGTCACCCTAACCTAACATTTTCAAATGTTCTACTGCACTTTCATACTTACAATTGCCAGCTGCAGATTATCGCCGCCCAGCTCCAGTTTTATTTTACGCAGACTCCCCACCATGCCCAGACACGGTCCACACCATTCCGAATATATATCGAGCACTGCAATATCACTGAATATACCAAGATATAACTATGCATATATTTCATTCACCAGGCATACCCAGCAGTCCGGGTCGTTGTAGAAACTTTTCAAACTCCTCATCGCTGCTGATGTCCGCTTGTAACTGCTGAACTCCGCCCTTCTTTGCCATTTCTTGCAAAATGATTCGCATAATTATGGGGGCTTGCAATTTCGGCATAGGCTTATGCATATCAGCGCATAAATTATTGATTAAACTTTAGCTGTTGTAGGCGGGACCGGTGTTGTCAGGATAGCGCATAGAAAAACAACTAAGTACTCGTCCAACTTCAAGTTAACGGGATACTGTACCGGTTACACACAGGTTCAGAGTCCACGTACCTCGTAGCAAGGTTTTTTTCTTTCCCGAAAATTTGAATATAGAATTATGTTCGAGCCTATTTCAATACAACATAATTCTATAGACCAACTACGGAAACTACGATATTTATTCCTGAACAATTTCTACAACTTTAGGTTCTAATATCCAAGCGACCATTGAACTCATCAGTTCAAAGTTCGGTTTCTATGCTAGCAAAAAAAAAAAAACAAATAACAAACTAATCCCCTTTATCCTTACGCTAATTTATAACATATGTCCATCTGTTTCCCCTGCCTAGTCATAGGTTTTATGGTTCAAAAGAAAATCGATAAAAACCTGTTTATTTTTTTTGGGGATGGTTTGCTTGGTCTGCAACGAAACATGTTGGGTAAATTGATGGCCCACTTTTCTTTCACACAATGCCCAAAAAAAAAAACAATTTTTGTAATACTTTGTATGGAATCTTTTCAATGATTTATAGGTATTTGTAGATCTTTAACTTTCAATATCCAGTGCAAAAAACGCTTACGTAGACGTAATACAAACATACGCACCACCACACACACACACACAATATATATATACAGATACATGATGTACAAATATATACATATATGCCAACATATACATATAGATATCAACATACATATCTAAAATACCAGTTCAACGGTTTACAATCTTCAAGTTCATTATGTAAATATATATATGTAGACGCGACGGCTTCGGCTGCGTCAATCGACTAACATAAACAAGTGCAAGACGAATCTTAGGGCAATGCTAACAAAGGATATATTTTTTTATAAACGTGACCAAGCGAATTGGAAACCTAACGGTGACGACATGCCTCCGGGGAATGCTGCTGCTTGGTTTTTTCGCTTCAACTCCTTAATGGTTTGCTATTGCTTAGGCATTTCTTTTTTGTATCTTTTGGTTTTGTTTTTGTTATAGTTGGTCTCAGTTGTGGTTGATTGGTTGGTTAGTGTAAAGCACAGTGTTAGCATGAAATGTGCTTGACTAGAAGCAGTTGGACAGTTGTGTGGCCAGCTGCTTATTCCAGGCCCAGCATCCAATTGATGCCTTGCACTATAAAAAATATAAGCGGCTGCCAAGCGACCAGCCAACGAATCCAGTCCAACAATCGACCATAAAGCACATGCGGTTTCTCCCAACTGCAAGCAAATGAAATGTTAAATATAATAGCCAAGTATATATATCTATCAGCTACATACGGATTGCGAAACATTTTCTGCAGATCCACCTTCTCCTTGCAGTAAGGACAAGTCTGTTTCTTGCCCACAATACACCAGCCTCGTATGCAGAACTCATGAAATACATGATTGCATGATAGCTTGTAGGTATTCTCGATGACGCCCTCCTCCTTTTCGGATACGAGCAGTTGATTGCCACACACGGCGCACACATTCTGATCCAAATGTCGCGTCGGCATTCCCTGAGGCGTATAATACTGCAAGCAAATATATTGATAAGACAATTAGCTCTGACTCAACAGCGAAATTAACTGAATTACTCACACCTATGGCTGCGGCCATTTTGTCTGAGCAAATCTCAGATATGTCACGACCAAGGACACCAATATATAGGCCATAGAAACAGAACATTAGGCCCACATCCATCCAGGTGTTTGGTGGCTGCGAAAATACATAGTTCATGCCAAAAAAGGCAGCCATGATGACCAGATAGCCGACAAGGCCCAGGCCGTAGCTCAGCTTATAGATGAAGTAGAACCATTTGTACACAAGCCTGTCAAATGCAAAAAGCTACAGAGTATAGACAAACTCGAAATGGGATGGGGGGTGCCATGCCTCACCTGGGCGTTGTCCCTTGAATAGGTTTAGTTGTGGCTCGTCGCATGACAAGCGCTGTAATGCTAGTGAATATCAGCCAGATGACGATGAAGCGTATCCAAAGGAAGCTGCACGATATGATTAACGGTATTAGCCACATGGCCAGCAGTGTGACAAATGAATAGGATCTGTAATGGCGTTTCTTCCATTCGACCAGTATGATCTGGGCAATGACCAAAGTCATAAACAAGATGATCACCATTTCCGAGTGCATTGCGTCGTGGCCCTTGTGCTTCTCAACCATCAGCTGATGTTCCGCCCTAGGAGAGAGAGAGGGGAAATCGGAGCTAAGTAAGGGATATGCCAAGTCGGCATTGCCGGCATTACTTACCGCATGCGCTCCTCCGGCGACATCGCGTCCAGGGACTGTAAGAATGTGACTTATTAGTGGGCACAGCTGATATACCCTTTATACCCTTTGCTTACCTTGTTAAGGTCCACTGGGGCATGGAGGTCCATGTGTTGTTGATGCATGTTGTCGCTGTGTTGGCGCGTACAAACCAAGGCGTCGTCGGCGTTTTCACGGAATTTTGTTTAGTTTCAACTTATAATTTATCTAAATTATATATGTATATTCTCCTAAATAGAAAACAAATAATAATGGCAATATTACATATTGTCCCTCGATTGCCTATCAGTGGCATTGCCACTTGCTACTAGCCGCTCAACGGCGTTGCCATTTGTCAAATGATCAAATAAATTAAAAAACAACAAATCGATGGACCACCTTCCAAGTTGTAACTTACACATGCACACGCATACTTCATTTTGAATGCAGGCTGGTCAAGTGGTAAAACAAATATGAGCAGTTGAAAAACTGTAACGTATGCAGCAGGCGTTGCCACGTATGCGCACTGCGAGCAAGCAGCTGCTCGATAGTCGATAGTTCGATATTCATAAATGCAGACATTTTACAACACTGTTGCTAACCATTGTTTACAAACTAAAGATCAAAGGAATAAATGTTTCTTTTATAGCACACGGTACACATAATGCCAACCGAACACTGGGGCGCAATTGAGGATGAAAGCAGCGCAATCGCCATGGATAAATATGTGCCTATTACCGCGAAAAAGCCAAAATTGGATGAGATGCAGCAGAGTGGAGAGTTGATGCCTGTGGATAAACAGTAAGTACAGTGAAGCCTGTCATCCGACAAACGTATAAGATATAACGTATCAATATAGACACATACTGGAGCTGAGAAGTTCGTTAATCACACAAACCATCGAAGTGATGAAACAAACCGAAGTTCTGCAATCCCTCATCGATACCTACTCCAACACAAACGTATGTCCACCAAACACTTGTATTCACTGCATTGACTGTTTTATATAATATTTTAGGGCACCTCGAACTACCTGTTGAATCCCTGCCAAATGATACCCGAGGTGGACTTTCCGCCGGAGAATGCCGCCGATTTGATTAGCGAGCAAAAGTTTGAGAAACCCATCTGGTTTATACCCACAGTGGACACGGCATATTCCCGCGGCGATCCACAGCCCTGTCCGCAGATCTCCAGCAATACGTGCCGGCATGTGCTGCGAAAAAGCATGTGCGGCCTGCTGAGATTAGCTGGATTCACCGACAGCTCCGAGATGGCTGTTTTACTGCTGACCGATGCGGCCGAGGAGTTTATGCGTAGCCTCATCACAAGATATCGCAACTACTATGACAGCGATGACAAACTGAGAGAGTCGACTATGATGCGGTTAGTGCCGCTGGAGCGGGCCTACTTCAGTAAGACAGGCACATCCCTGACCCAGGTGCACAACTACTATAAGCACAAGGTGATTACCCGGAATCGAGCAGAGATTGCCGAGTTTAATAGCGTGCTGCAGGAGTACGACAAGCTGATGAAGGAGAGCCAGAGCAGCATGCAGAAGCAGCAGCAGCAACAACAGCAGCAACAGCAAATCAATCAACAACACGAGTTCAATGGACACGATTTCCTCAACATACTGGAGATGCAGCCTGGCGAGGATGGCGGCAGCAGCGCCAACGGCAGCAACAGCATGACCAACATTGTCGGCGACATGCTGCAGGAGCTGGGCGGCAGCACGAACTCCAGCATTTCCCTGAGCAATGTAAGCAACGGACAGCAGCAAATGCTGAGCACCAACGCCTTGTACGGACTGCTCGATGGTCAAATGAGCAACGCCAGTTCAAATATGGCCAGTTTAGCCAGCACGAGCAGTTACCAGCCTAGTTTCGATTCTTAATTTTTAGTCCTTCAATCCTTTTCCTTTAGTTTAAGCAAGCAACAAAATTGTTTTATTAGTCAGTAAGCCTAAAGTTTTATATAACAACAATACAATTTCATCTCAGGAATTTTTGTCATCAGTTTAAATTATAAATGTGCTATAAAGCATGCTTAATGGTTTTTAGTTTGGAGCTCGTTTAGAGTAGATATGTGTATATATACAAGACCCTGTTGCATGACTAGCAGATACCCTGTACTTATACATTTGTTACAAAGCGCTTACTTTGATATTATAATTAAAAAATCAAGTTTACACTTTTCCGCCGGTTTTTTGGGTTGAGAAAATTGCACAGGATGACTCTCTTCTGATATATTAAATAAACTTGATCTGCATATGGTAAAAAGAGAACCTATGTTACAAATTTTGAGTTTTCTGAGATTGACGCGCTAATCAATTATATATATATATATATATATATATATATACATATATCGGAGATGTGTCCTGCATATTTATATACCTTTAAACAGCACCTGTGCAGCAACAATATACCATGTACACATTTAAGCTAATCTTTAGACTTTTTATTGTTTAACTTTTGGCTAATCTTGGACTCATTCCAGACGTTCTTGCGTCGCAGGGCCGTAAACTCATTTGTAGGCCCAATCGCCTTGAGCTTATGACTAGGGGCATCACAGGCTCTATATTCAAAGAACTTATCAGTGCGTGACTTACGTGGCACCCAGCCATGCATATCCTGGCCTTTCAGAATGGACTCTCCGCTAACGGCAACTGCTGCGACCGCAGCATCTTTGGTCAAGGGCTCCACCTCATCCGGCAGTAGACGCCTCTTCATAATGGGTTTCTTCAGGGGCCCTGGTTTCTCCGGCGGGTCATCAACTATGTAGCCATCATCACTGGCCAGAAGCTTTACACCGCCCATCCAAGGCTCACTCTCCTCATCCAGAGTTCCACTATCGGCCTGCTCAGGCTCACAAAATTCGATTTGATTTTGTATAATTGCGTGTAGTTTTCCCCACAGGTGCGTCTGCATTTCTTTGGTGACTTGCAGATCGCTCGACGATGTTCCAGCATTCTGATCCTCCAAGTAACGTTCACTTTTAGGCAGCTTCGTTTGTTTCTCAACTGATGTCGGTTGAGTTTCTGTTTCCTTGCTGAACATGTCGTTGGTCAGCAGCGTGTGGTCGGCTGCCTCCAAAAACATACGCATTTGTGCGTCATCATCGTCATCAGAATCGGTATCACTTGGTTTTCTCTTGCTAGACATTCTGTGCTAATTAATTATTTCAAAAAGAACTGTTTATGTTTACATTCCAGTCTATCGCTGTCGATAAAGCGCACGTGCGCTACGATAACGATAGTCACAACGGGCAAATGTTCAACACTGTCTCACTGGCTGCAACGGCGGTTAACTTAAAAAAGTAAATTTAAATTACATGTTCTGATTATTATCAATATTATGATTATTATTTAGAATTTTAGTTTGGTATAATCAAAATATGCTCGTAACGGTAGCAACGGTATATTTTGGGAAATATAATTGAAAAATGACAAATTATAAATAATATTTTTACGTATTAGAGGGAGGGGCGGGGGAACAGGTTCCGTTTCCGCCTACGCCACAGAGCTACATAGACCACAATTGCTAACGGGACACATTTTCATTTCGACATCTTCACCCACACGCACAACGGCCGCCATGCCATTTTCCGAGTGTGTGGATATGTGACAGTGGAACATCCAGTATCCAGGACTATCCGAATTGAACTGTATGATCGTATAGCCAAAGGCCGGCACCTGCACCGAATCCTTCAGCGGAGCACCACGTCCACGACGTGGCAGCGGTGTACGTCGATCGATACTCTCGATCTGATCGATCCGCTGCTCGCCGAGCACACCCATGCCAACGACCCGAAACGTATAGCCATGCAAGTGGATGGGATGTGCCGTATTCGATTTGCTGGAAATGACAAACTCCACATTCCGATTTGCCGGCACCTGGATGACATTCGAGCACTGGCAGTGGCGACTCCGGCAGTTGAAGCCGATCGCCGCCTGCTGCGTCCTGTTGCAGAAGAACTGGCCAATGCCCAGATTGCGGGTCTGCAGCAGCGACATCTTCGGCATGCTGAAGCTGATGTCATCCATCTGAAAGCGGAATCCCTCGCCACGCAGCTCGAACGCATTCATGCTGGTGTAATAGCTGACGGCCGGATTCAGCGCCGGCTGCACCTGCTGTGCATTCAGCGTGACCAGCGAGATGCTATCGGCGCTACTGCCACCCACATCGTCACCCAACTCATTCAGCATTACGCCCGGCGCATCGTAGGCGTAGCTCAATGTGCTCGTATCCAAATCGCGAGTATCCGCATTCTGATAGTGCAGCACCGCCTCCTGATGCAGCTGATTCTTCGCACAGAAACTGTAGCCCTTGATGCGTAGCCAGTAGTTGCCCACCTCCTGATTGGCGTGCAGCACAAAATCGAATCGCTCGGCGCCATGGAACATTATCTTCTGCACCTCGACGGGCTCAATGTCATTGCCATCACTCGAGATCACCACCAGGTCGTGTTTGTCAATACTCAGGCTAATCGGACAGTTGGAGACGCCTGCAAGCAGATATATATATATATATATATATATATATATAGTTACAGATGCTCAAGGACCCAAGGTAGAATTGTGAAATCGCTCGCAGCAAGGATACTCACCATTGAAGATGACACGAAAACGATAGCGACCGCCACGAATGACCCCAAAGTGGGCATAGAGAGTTGGCTTCGCCTTGCTGTCCTTCTTCATGTTGCGTCCGCGTCCATTGATGAGTATATTCTCGGCGACGCTCTCGTCAAAGTTGTGCACCCAGTCCTGTATCATGATGACATGGTCGGACTGATCGAAATCATAGAGATGCGCATGGGGATTCAGTTTGGTGGGCTGGCGCACAATCAACGCCCCTGCCAGTCCAAAGGCGCGCTGGTGATCGGTGTGGCTGTGCCACCAGTTGGTGCCCGTGTGATCCACCTCGAAGCGATAGCGAAACGCCTGTCCCGCCTCAATGGGATACTGGGTGACATGCGGCACCCCATCCATGTGCGGCGTCAGGCGCTGATGGATGCCATGCCAGTGGATCGTTGTCGTCTCGTGCATGCTGTTGATGACATCGGCGACAATGGTGTCGCCGTAGCACACCTCTATCGACTGACCCGGCAGCTTGCCATTGACGACCATGATGAGCGACTCCAGACCGTCGGCGTATTTGCAATCATCGAGATTGCGCGCCTCCAGCTCGGCCAGCTTAAACCCATCGATGTACTCCTTGCCGCTCAGCTTGTAGCGATATTTGGACTGCAGATACCGCTTACAGGTGTCCGCCATGGTGTCATCGTAGTGGACGACCATGTAGTAGTAGCACGTCATTGGCTGCTGTTCGATGCAGTCGCGTTTGCACGGATGCTGCAGGTCCTTGTCGGCGTGACGCCATTGCAGGGACTCGCTGCTCGCCAGCTGCGGATAAAGCTGCTTAATGCTCTCATATTTACTCACAATCCGCTTGCCATCGGCATCTGTAAAGGGATAAGGATAGCGATAAGATTCCACCTGTGCCCGCACTGAATATGTATCCTTAATCACCTTGTATGCCATCGATTTGGACGATAATCAGGCTGCTTATCAGTACAAACGTTTTGACCAAAATTATTTGCATTGTCAAATAGAATTCAGGGGGAAAAAAAAAAGAATACAAATAACGGAATTAAAGGAATGATGGCGGAGAATGCCAAAACTTAACTGCTGATCAATTTGCGCCGTCAGCTACCTTTTTGTAAGGCAGTAGGAAAATCAACATTGTGCGATATTCGTGAAATTGCTTAGAATTCGCTTGTCGGCCTTGTCGAACAACTCGTAACGGTTAATTGAAGATTGTTCACATTGCCAAAGATACGGCACAGATACACTAGACAAAATTCTAATTTGTGGGCATGACTAAACGCGCTGGCTGCCGATTCAATGTCAGGGGAACAACCAATGTGAGGCTAGGCGAGGCGTGGCAAGGCGAGGCGAGGAGCTTGCAAATGTTTCCCTTGGCCCATTTATTGTGCAAGCACCATAATCAGATATTAATGGCTGCACATTTGAATTTGAATTTGAATTTCGCGCGCAGTGTTGCACAGCGTTTGCTTTGGCCAGTGCTGTAAGCCATTTACATTTACGGTTTGTTATTAACAAATTGCAATAGCAACAAGTGCTATTGCACTTGTATGGCAAATACAATTCTGGACATTGCGACCCCCCAAGTATTGTTTATATTCATCTTTATCTGCTGATAGGCAGCTGCCGTTGTATGTATGTATGTATGTATGTAAGAGATTGCCTATTCTCAACTTTACTGACGATAATCAAAATGCTTGTCGCGCTCCTATACATACATACATGTATGTGATGTATGTACATATGTATGTATATATATTGTATATATGTATGTATGTATGTGGTACAAGCAAAACCAAGCCTAGGAACATTGTACTGAATTAGAATTTCGTTTTCATTTACTTTTATCACAACGCATTTGCAATCGCTTCTTTTGCCTGGCTGCCGTTTTGTTTATGGGTGCTTGCACTTGAGGCCGCGGGCCAACAAGATTGTTGATTATGCAAAATCAACTAAAAAGAAACCAAACAAAATAGTCAACAAATACAACGCAGTGCAGCAAAAGAAAATACAAATAAAAATAGCAATATAAAACGAAAACGAAAACAAGTTTGAACGCTTCAGCAGCGAAACGCGTCCAATTGGTGGCTGCAGGCGCGTCATGAACTTCATTAGGCATTTCATGTTGCAGTCGAGCAGACGCAGTGCAGCTCCATCTAATAACGGACGCCAACTACAACGGACGCTTACAACACCGCACGGTAAGCGATCGCATTGTGTGGGGGGGTGGCAACGCCGGCGCCAGTTATTTGTAATCACTGTGAATTTCACAACATTGGCTGATTTGGCAATTGGCTTACTAATAATCTTGTCAGGCAGAGTCGGGCAGAGTGCAATGGAGAACACAATACATTCCGCGGGCATTGCCGAGGTGCACAATGTGCCGATGAGTGTCATAAAGCGACCGATACCTTCCGTCTTGGACGAACCAAAAGTCCAGTCACTTATGGCAACGATTAGTGTGCGTATTTTGTACGATTCTACGGATTACCCCTCAGTTTTCACTTTCTATTGCTGCACTCTCTCGTTTTGCAGGCTGAAACCAGCGAGGAGGATGTGCCACCAGTTGATATCTTGTGGATTATTGGCAGCAAAGGTGGAAACTATTACTTCAGCTTTGGCGGCTGTCATCGTTTTGAGGCCTACAAGCGTCTCAATCGGGCAACCATAAAAGCGAAACTAGTCCGCTCCACATTGGGTGATCTTTACCATTATATGGGCTCCAGTGCACCCAAGTATTTGGCATAGTTTTTATATTTTTTTGTTGTTATATTTGCTGAATTGTTTGTCTATAACTAATTGCCTTTTTTACATATTGTACATGTATATTTTATAATCAAATGTTGTTTTTTAAACATATATTTCTGTTGTCATTCCAACCGCCATTTAGTGCTGCAAGCTGCGCTTTAAAATTCGATAACGATAGGTAAAGGGTCACCTATCGTTGCAGCTTAGTTTAAATGCTTGTCTACAGCTTCAGTTTGGTTTGTGATTAAACCTATTTCAATATAAATATATATGAATAAGCCTTGTGACTAACAATTATGTGCCAAATACTGCGGGCCTTCAAGGAGTGCAATGTCACTCGATAGCTTTCGCTTTCAGCGTAGCTTTTCACAGTTACCGTTATCTCACGCACACAAGTGTACCATAATAAATACATGCACATTATGCAATACCATCAAATAGGAGTACAGTGTTCGCTCGAAAATAAGAAATATTTGAATTTTAACGGTACCACATTGGAATTTAAGATTTAAATCATTTTAATGACTGAATCATACAAATTTTGAAAGAATTGTATGTTCCAAACCGGTTATTTTGAAAACAAGTTTTGGTGTGCTACAAACACGTATGTATTTATATATACTATATTTGCTAAAAAGCATAAATACATTATCTGAATCTGCATACATATTCGATATATAAAAAACTTGTACATTTATTTGTTACTATATTTAATGCCTGCACGAGGATTCGGGTTTGGTTCCCAGGCTAGTCTATAGTTGTTCTTCATGTCCTAACTATTTAATAATAATAATAATATTATATGCATATGGATGCTACCAGAGAAAGGGGGAACGTTCGCGCAGGATGCGCAGTCCGTAGCGCTGCCATTCGGCCTGCGATATCCAGAGCTCGCGGGCGCTCTCCAGCACGGACATAATGGCGGCGCCCTTCCATGCGACCATGCCCACATCCATGCCCTTGCTGAAGACGTTCACCTCGAGGCCGTGCGGCACCTGCTGGCTGATGCGCTGCTCCAGCCAGGCGGCCAGGCCGCGCATCTTGGCGCTGCTGCCCACCAGCAGGATGGAGCCAAACATTTTGCGACGCGTTTCATAGCTGCTGCAGCGTCCAATTGAGCGGATGACGGCCTGATCCAGTGGCACCACCTGACCACCAGCACTATAATACCATGAATTGGTTACCTTCGCCGGCGGTGGTGTCGGCTGCGGCGTCGCCTGCTGTTGGTGAGGATGATGATGCTGCTGGGAGTTGCTGTTGCTGCTGACTGTCGTCTCGTCCTGATCGACGACAATCAGCTCGTCATCGTCGGCAGTGATGGGCAGCTGCACCTGCTTCAGGTGACTGTTGTTGCCAGCCATAATGAGGGTCATTTCGTTGGCCCGAACACCATTGCGGCGACCCGTCTCCCGCAGATACTCCGCATCGAAGCAATCCTCGCAATCGTATTGCTCCTGCGCAGGCTGCTGTGTGTACACCGGCCGAGATTTGCCAGTGATGTTGAGCAGTTCGGTGTGAAAGAGCGCCAGTGGCGCCATGATAGCCTCATCGCCCACCTGGAGCGTGTAGCGCACCCACTGCCCGGATGGCTGGCGCAGCGTAAAATGCTTCTCCTGGGCACCGCAGACATTCGCATTAAGGTGACAGAAGCGCTCCTTTAGATCGTCCAGCAGCTGGGCGTCCACATAGCTGCCCTGCACGTTGCACTCGCGATACGGAAAGCAGCACTTCTTCAGCAGCATGAGGAGCACCTGATCGATGTCCCCACCGCCGTAATTGAGACGGACGCGTGCATCCAGCTGGGAGATGCCATCCTCAATGCACGCAATCGATGTCTTCTGGGCGCCAATGTCCACAACACAGCCATGGCCAATGCCAGCGCCATATGTAGCCGCCACGCTGTCCTGCACCAGAAAGCAGCGCTGGAATCCCATTCGCGTCAGCAGCAGGGTGATTGCCTCCCGCAGATGCCGCCGCACATAGACGTCATTGACCACAAGGACGGCACTATGGGTGCTTAAGTCGCGCAGCGGTATGCCCAAGCGCTGCTCCAGCGCATAGCACCAGATCCGCTCCAGATGTGCCAGCGTCGCCTGCAGCGAACCACCCTTCGCCCCATGGACATTCAGTTCGCCTCGCTGTATGGGAAAATGGATGTCATAGTTGTAAGCAGCGCGTGCGCCCAGGCCCAATATATGCTCATCGAAGAGCAGATCTGCGTCGCTCGTCTGGAGCGGCACAGATGTGGTGGGCGGCGTTATCGGTTCCGCAGCACTGCTCCGATTGAAATGAGCCAACTGCTGGGGGGGCGTGGCAACCCTTAAGCGATTTTGCTCATCGACCACGCAGTGCTGCAGTATGTGGGAGACGGCCAAACGCTGCTCCTCAAACTCCAGCTGCAAACGTGCCGCATTCAAAGATTCCAGCGGCGGCAGCAGCGGATCATGATGCGGTAAATCCTCCGCCTTTCGAGGATTACGCCTGTAGGCAACAGCATGAAGTATGGTCAACGGATTAAGGTCAGCGGCGCGACCTATGCGCAAATGCTGCGATCCTGGATGGATTATAATGATCTTGGGCACCTCCAATGGCTGACTAGCCGGTGTGGGCCCACTGCTCGTGCTGCTTGCCCGCGAACGGCGGGGACATGAATTAAACGTATTTAGCATGGACCTTTCGTCCATATTTGTCACTTTGCCGCTAATTCACTGCATTATTCAATAAAAATGTGCGCCGCGGCGGCGGCATGGAGTGCAAATATTTTTTGAACATACATCGATATATCGATACATATTTCTGAGCGATAAATGGATTGTTTTTCTGCATTTGTAATAACAAAAAATTCAATAAAATTCATACAATAATAATTTTCAGAGTTTTTGCGTATTTCCACAATTTTGATATTTCATCGTTCGATCTAGAAGCTCCATATATTCGATATATTCTGTTTTCGCAATCGATGGTTGGCAGCTCGATAGATCAAAGTGCTGCAATTTCTAACATTTATACTTGAAGCTTTAAATAAAAACAATTTAGAATTAATTGATTTAAAGCTGACGTCATGGGGTGTATAGTTATAGGACATAAATGAAATTATCGAAAAAGTGGCAAGTACTGCACGTTGCATAGTGTCACAGCAAGCAGCTTTCACATGTGAGACCATATATCGCGCATATCGATAGCAACCACCAATCGATAGCACTGTCAAGGAACGTGCTGTGTACTGCTCTTTGTTTTTAATCATTAAACATTCAACTCGTTGTGAAATTTCAAAATCCAATAAGTAAAATTCTGAAAAAAGTTAATAATGTCGCAATTCACGTGCATCAGTTGCGATGCGCGCTTCACCAACGCTGAGATACAGCGCCAACACTACAAAACCGACTGGCACCGTTACAATCTAAAAAGGCGCGTGGCGCAGTTGCCTACAGTTACGGCGGAGGACTTCCAGCAGCGTGTGCTGAACGCCCGGAGTGCCAACGAAACGGCCATCGAGGAGCAGCAGATGAGCGTCTATTGCACCGCGTGTCGCAAGCAGTTTGGAACCCAAAAGGCCCACGATAATCATCTCAACAGCCGGAAGCACAAGGAGGCACTTGCTCACCTCGAGCAGCAGTTGAAGGAATCGAAAACGGAAACAGATACTGTGCCAGATATTTGCATCAAGAGCATTGTGGAGCCACGCCCCCATCCAGCATTGGCGGCAGCTGCTTCCGGCAAGGGACGTTTCGCATTTGCGGAGAGAGCAATGCAGGTAGATGAGGAAGCCAACGATAATGATGACTTTGAGGACGTCGAGGAAGAGGAGGTGTGTAACCCTGCTCACAATATAAATCAAATGCCACTAATCACTTTTACTTCCAGGTCGACTCGGATGAATGGGACAAGATTGCCGAGAATCCGTTAACGGAACGGGATTGCCTTTTCTGCACCCACCAGAGCGAGGATTTGGTGGAGAATCTGAAGCACATGTCTGTCACACACTCCTTCTTCATACCGGACACCGATTACTGCACCGATATCGAGGGCCTGCTCTACTATCTGGGCGAGAAGGTGGCCAACTATTTCATCTGCCTGTGGTGCAACGATCGCGGCAAGACCTTCTATTCCCTGGATGCGGTGCGGAAGCACATGCTCGACAAGGGGCACTGCCAGATGCTCCACGAAGGCGTCGCCCTGGCCGAATATGCCGAATACTACGACTACAGCGCCAGTTATCCCGATAATGTAAGTCTACCAATACAAATATACATATCCATAAAAATCTGTTCAGTTTTGACCAAGTTATGGCAGTTTCGATTGGTATCGTAAGCTTTCTGTCTATATCGATAAGTTGTCAACATTTCAATGCGGTTGCACAAAAATGTATTACGCTCTCTCTCACTCACTCCTTCTGTCTCACTCTTTTTGTGCTTGCAGAAAGATGGCATGGACATTGACGCAGAGGTTGTGCCGGATCTGCTTGACGGCGATGAGTATCAGTTGGTGCTGCCCTCTGGGGCTGTTATCGGCCATCGTTCGCTGTTGCGCTACTACAAGCAGCGGCTGCAGCCGGAAAGGGCTGTTCTGCTCAAGAAATCGGATCGCAAGCTGCATCGCGTGCTAAGCGAATATCGGGCTTTGGGGTGGACGCAGACGCAGCAGCAGGCGGCGGCGCGAAAGGCGCGCGATATTCATTTGATGAAGCGGGTGCAGTCCAAGTGGCAGATGCAGCTGGGCACCAAGGCCAACAAGTTGCAGAAACATTATCGCGCCCAGATACTGATTTAAGCGACAAGCAACGTAAAAATCGTGCTTTTTTTCGCTTTACTTAAGCAAAATTTGTTTCCATAAAACAAAAAATTACTGCGCTTTCTCTTCAAATAAAATTACATAATTTAAATTAAAAATTAAATAAAATTTACTTTTGATTCATTATAAGTAAAATTATATATCGTTATCGTTATCGTTACGCTTACATTAAAACTAGGTAAAAAAAAAAACGCTTCTAATTCATAAGAACTTGCTAACTGTAAACTTAATGAGCGATGCGCGTATGTCTGTCTGTGTGTGTGTGTGTGTGTGTGTGGGTGGTTGTGTGAGCGAGACGGCTGTATTATGTGTATGTGTGTGTGTGTGAAAGTGACTTAAATAAAACGATGAAAGTGTGTTTGTGTGTGTGAATTTCAACTATCTATGTATGTGTGTGTGTGGGTGGATGGATGAATGTGCAATAAATAGCAGTGTCTGCTGGCGAGCTAAGAGAACTGAACTGAAGAGCAGCGCGCACACACACACACACGCGCACGCACACAAAGACACGAGAGAAATAGAAGAGAGTAGAGCTGAAGATCTGCTCAGGCGTGAGTGTGTGTGTGTGTCTGTGTGTGTTTGACAAAAAAAAAAAAAAAAACTAAGAAAATCGAATGAAATAAAAATTGTAATATTATACAATTATAAATAAAATAGACGGCAGGTAACGCTAATGTATAACTACAGGATTCTGTTGAACACATACGCCCACCATGGGCGACGACGCCGACGCATCGCTGCTGCTGGCGCCGGCTGTTGAGCTGCTGCTGCCGTTGACGTTAACGTTAACGTTGTTGGGCGTCGCTGTCGCTGACGCAGCTGCTGACGCTGGCAGTGGCATTGGCATGGACAGCGGCAGGGGCAGCGGCTGCGGATGATACAGCAGCGCTGTATAGGAGGACGGTCCGGAGCCGACTGGGCCAACACCGGCAGCAGAGGCGCTGATGACACTCGAATCTGTCATCATTAGATGCGAGGCGGCAGCGGACATATTACCGTAATGATGCATCAGCTCCAGCGGCAGCGATGCCGGCGCATAGCTGTGATGTGGCTGCAGCTGCAGCGGCAGTGGCAGCGGCGGCAGCAGATGTTGCTGCTGCTGTTGTTGTTGTTGATGATGATGTTGTTGTTGTTGATGTTGTTGTTGTTGATGTGCGGCGGGTGGTGGCAGCGGCGGCAGTAGCAGCGACGTTGACGGCGGCGCTGCTGCTGCAGTTGCACCGTTATGTTTAATGCTGCTAAAATTAGAATGTGCACCGCCGGCGCCGCGCATGCGTCCAAATGGCTGCTGGCTGCCAAGACGCAGCGCTGCCGCTGC